>OW443344.2:10102500-12502500 GCA_937001555.2 Hypsopygia costalis
CCAAGCATAAAAAGAAAAAACCTGCCGATGTGCAGCAGTGAACGGCTGAAATGTTGATACCATCTTTATACTTGTCGAACTGAAGTCAAGCAACGTCAACTACTGCATGGCTTTAGAAGGTTATATGTCATTCAATCTCCTCCATGTTTTGGAGCGTATGTTGAGTTGAGCTCAACAGAATGGGTATAGGTAGATGTAATGTTGATGATGATGATGATGATGATAGGCGACAAACTTACGAACATGATTTCAGTGCAGTTGATCTTCGTTTCTAGTAACGGCTGGACAAAGGATGGCGAGCAGAGCGCTGACGGAACGGCTGCCAGAGCAGTTGACGGAGCAGCTGACGGAGCGGCGGAATATCCTCCATGCTTTGGAGCGTATGTTGAGTTGAGCTCAACAGAATGGGTATAGGTAGATGTAATGTTGATGATGATGATGATGATGATAGGCGACAAACTTACGAACATGATTTCAGTGCAGTTGATCTTCGTTTCTAGTAACGGCTGGGCAAAGGGTGGCGAGCAGAGCGCTGACGGAACGGCTGACGGAGCGGTTGACGGGGCGGCTGACGGAGCGGCGGTCGAAGTGAAGTGGTCGAAGATGAGCGCCTACTTGAGCTGTCGGTTGATTAGCGGATCTTCTTCTGGCAGAACGCAGTTGGCAGAGCGGCTGGAGATTAGCACCTGGTGCGGTACTCTAGCGAGGTGTAGGGTCTCTTGACTCAAGACTTGTGTGAAGTGAATTGTTCTGCAATGGCGTCCGCTTAAATATGCGATTATTAACGATTTCCAGGTATTGTCAACATTTAAACGAAGAAAAATCGCACTACAAAATTCTAACATATTTTTATATTATGTTTTATTTTTTGCAGACGCATTATTGAAATATATCACTTCCACATCCTAAAAGATTCTAATTACACCTCATAATTATGCTGAAATCCGTCAATTGGCTTAAGCTGTAGAGCGTGCCAAAGAATTACATACATACATGCATACTTACAGACATACATACATGCATACTTACAGACATACATACATGCATACTTACAGACATACATACTTTCACAGTTATATCCACACGCTCAAAAAATATTAACCTCCCTCTTCAACAATCGGGTAAAAGTATTATTTATATATACCTTTATATATAAACAATATTTATACCTTTTTATATTATTTATACATTTTATTACTAACGTGATATTTTTGTCATTAATCATAATATTTTATAATTTATCAATTGTTTATAACCTCTGGTTTTATTGATATGTCGGCAAATTTACGCGGAGTCGAAAACAAAAGTTTCGTATTCGGAGCGGTACTTTGAGTTAATTCAAAGTGGAAAAACAAAAGTTTCAAATTCATCGCAATCTTTTGATTACTTGATAGTCAAAGAAGGCCGACTTTGTAACCTAAGGCTGATTTCATATTGTGAATATCATTCTTAAGATTCTCTTTTTTTTATACTACGTTGGGTGGCAGACAAGCATACGGCCCGCCTGATGTGAAGCGGTTACCGTAGCCATATTAACGCTCACAACATAAAATATTGCTGCCAACGCAGCATCTCCTACCTTTCTGGTGATCTCACTCGCAGAAACACAACAACCCTCAAGGGAATTGTTATTTGGCTGCGGTATTCTGTGAGGTGGAGGTACATTCCCCAGTCGGGTAGCTTACAATTATGCTCCCTACCTCTCTTTTCGCCGGAGCTTCGTTTGTCAGTAAACAGGGTGCACCGCGTGCAGGCGAAGTGGGCTGCGATATTCTGTGAGGTGGAGGTACATTCCCCAGTCGGGTAGCTTACAATTATGCTCCCTACCTGTCTTTTCGCCAGAGCTTCGTTTGTCAGTCAGCAGGGTGCACCGCGTGCAGGCAAAGTTGGTTGCGGTATTCTGTGAGGTGGAGGTACATTCCCTAGTCGGGTAGCTTACAATTATGCTCCCTACCTGTCTTTTCGCCAGAGCTTCGTTTGTCAGTCAGCAGGGTGCACCGTGTGCAGGCGAAGTTGGCTGCGGTATTCTGTGAGGTGGAGGTACATTCCCCAGTCGGGTAGCTTACAATTATGCTCCCTACCTGTATTTCCGCCAGAGCTTCATTTGTCAGTCAGCAGGGTGCACCGCGTGCAGGTGAAGTTGGCTTTGGTTCAAAGATGTTGATGAACTCCTTACACCCAAAATTTTTTTCTATATAATTTGTGGAAATATTTTTAAAAAATTAACTGAAGTACAATTTATAAAAATAAAATATTATAAAATGTACTACAGTTAATGTATACACACCTTTATAGTTGAGTACGTAATTGATATGAGTGCAAATTGCTGATCGACGTTTTGCGTCTGTGTGCATTAATGCAAATAGTTGATTATGTTGTTTTCGTAGAAGTAAAATTGCTGATCAACGTTTTGCGTATGTGTGCATTGTAACAATGGATAATGAAATCATTGCTTATTTGACAAAAATGTAGCAATGAACTATATCAAATGCGAATTTAGTCTTTATGTCATAAGCATTTAACTTACTTTTTGAATAACTTATTTTCCTAAGCACTACGTGTTCCCACGTTCGCTGCCATTATCAAGTTATTAGTCGTGGTGTGAACATCTCGTAATAGTGTCGTGGGTGATAGATAATGTCTATTGAAAATTGTGAGTAAAGTGAAATGGACAACATAACCCTGACGAATCGTGTCGATCTGTGCTATCTCAAACCAGCTACATGTGAGGTAAGTGGGCACGTGTGAGCTGAGCGAGCGGAAGTTGAAGTTGTCTCCATTTATTTCATGGTAGATAATTTTTGGGAAATCCTAAAAGATATATATCTTATTTTATGGTAGGTGATTATTGGGAATTCTAAAGCATATATATCTATAATATTTGTAAAAGATACAGACTAGTATTTTCATTTTTCATGCAACCAAAAATACTAACACGACAATGATCGAGCGACAGCGAGATCAGAGTGTTAGTATTTTTGGTTGCATGAAAAATGAAAATACTAGTCTGTATATTTTACAAACATTATAGATATATATGTTTTATAATTCCCAATAATCACCTACTGTCCCCTGTTTTTGGAATAAATTTTCGATCGGCCCCCTTACCACCAACTCTTATTGCGATTCAATAACTGCATAGAATACTTATTCATACCTGCTCTAATTTGAGATTCTTAGCGACCTCTGTTGCTCTTTAGAGTAACTAAATTCCGGTGTACGCAATTTAGTATGAACATAGCTGCCCCCTTACCACCAAGTGTTATTGCGATTTAATAACTGAATAGATTGTTTATTCATACCAATGAATAAGCGACTCTATTTCAAATCGAATAGAGTCGCTTATTCATTGGTGTGAATAAGCATTCTATTCAGTTATTGAATCGCAATAAGAGTTGGTGGTAAGGGGGCTGGTCCTTTATTTCTCTAGTCCCTGTTCATACCAATGAATAAGCGACTCTATTCAATTTGAAATAGAGTCGCTTATTCATTGGTATGAATAAGCATTCTATGCAGTTATTGAATCGCAATAAAAGTTGGTGGTAAGGGGGCAGAATCGGCTTCGGCTTAAGCGGTAGGGCCCAGGTCCCCAAAACATTATGGTGATCTTCTTAGTAACCTGTGGTGACTCCCACGATCTTTAGAGTCAAAGCCAATCTCACCTGCACGTGGTGCATCCTGCCGCCTAGCGAAAGAGGCTCTGGCATAAGAGAGTTGATTACAGCTTATTTGTAAGCTACCCAACTGGGGAAGTACCTCCATCTCACAGAATACCGCAGCCAAATAACAATTTCCTTGAGGATTGTTGTGTTCCTGCGAGTTAGTAAGGTCATCAGGAATGAGTAGCTGCGTTGTTAGCGGGGGTGGCAGCCTGCGAGCGATATTTCATGTTGCGAGCGTTTATATGGCTATGGCAACCGCTTCAAATCAGTCGGGCCGTATACTTGTTTGCCACCCGACGTTGTATATAAAAAAAGTAATAAAATTAATCAGGTAATACTCACAACTGTATCTTTCAAATTTTGTTTACACCTAAACCAAATATAAACAGTAATCATAATTAAAACTCCATCTTTGAAACTAGGTACATGTTTTAACATTCACTACCATAAACCAAGGTTTATCACTACGTAGCTAAGTTGGTACGAGGCAACGCGAAACTTTCCTCGTAAAATTAGGTATAACCTCACTGAGATCACTCAAAGTTGTAAGGGGAATTTATGTTTTATAGGGAAAAATTGCGAGGTGGCCGCCACTAGCATACCTAATTTGGGCTCTTTATGACGGTATTCCAGAAAATATAAAGTGTTATAAAGTTGTATTTGAAACAGTGAAAGTCGCGTGTGAAAATCGAAATATACTTGGAAAAGAAATTGGTAGACACAAAAGTACGGCAAGTCTTACCTTTGTTACACCAATATAAAGTGGCACACCTTGCCGGCAAATGTGTTTACTTCTTTCTACAATATGGGATACTTCAAACAAAGCGTGAAGAAGCATCCCGCGGGCCAGCATGGCAGTGTTAACTGCCTAAATACCTATTATCGCTTACTATCAGGCGAAGCGGAGTCACAACACTAGGCTAAAATAAAATAAAAAAATAAAAGTCTTTAGATCAAGTAAGTAAGCATCTTAAAATGGATATTTTACAAATCAAATCAAAATATCTTTATTCCTTGGACTTTATAAAGCAGCTGGAAACGTTATACAAATTAAATATAAGAACATGTATCTAAATCATTACTACTCTAAATCCGCAGAGCTTAGATTCACTTTCATCACACTATCTTGAATGTGAAAGTGAATTTAAGTGCCATTCGCCAAAAAATATCTCGAAATGGCAGCGCTTCCGTCTCCCCCGCACGCGATATTCTATAGTCCTTACTTCCCGTAATAAATTGATTGATCCTTCATCTATCCAATGGTGTGATTGAATTTTGGATGGAGATGATATATATGTAGCTGAAACACCAAACAGTATCCCCCGATTTGGTTATCATTAAAATTTTTGAATTGCCTCCCTATGGAAGCATTTTTAAAGACATTATTCACGTCATAATAAGTCTTACGTTTTAGTTAGTGACATACATCTTCAGCTTAGTCGGTAGAGTTGCAGGGTTTCTATCAGCTAAACAAAACACAGGTACCATAAATCTAAACTGAAGTTTGATACGAGCAATCAAAAAATCCGATGGTACAGCTTGGCCGGTAGGACCCCAGGGTGCCTGTAGTATATTGATGTGTCGGTAGTGGGGGGCAGTCTCCCGCCAACCGTCCCAGCCAGGGCCTGATTAACCCTTAGGCTAATTAGGCTGCAGCCTAGGGCGAGAAGATCGGGGGGGCGGGCGCGCTGAAATCGTGTCTTCGCATGCACTATTAATCTAGCATCATTGCAACTACCCTACATATTTCAACTAGACCCGATGCAAAACACTAAAACTAAATGCGCTGTGAACTGAAAAAGCTTTGGAACCCCTGATTGTAACTATAAATTTTAAAAACAGCGCGCGTAAAATAAACACTGACTTGTCAGTCGGTGGTCTCGTCCTCATAATTAGCCTAGGGCTGTCAAAACACTTGATCAGTCGCTGGTCCTAGCGAGCGCTCACTGTCTTTGGTGTCCTTGTTGATCCTACAGGTATATGTGTCTAGTGTACGAGTTAGCTAGCATTTTACAGGGCCTACTAATAGTAATATGCTCTGCCGATTAAACTCAAGATATTTATCACAAATTTAACCAGATGTCAGATTTTCGGAATCAAAAACTCCGATAGTAATCGGCTTCAGCTTAGCCGGTAGCCGCTGGTCAGCTCATAAAGTTAATATACCTATTAACTTTATGTTAATAATAGTTAATATACGTCTATTAACTTTATGTTAATAATAGTTAATATACGTCTATTAACTTTATGTTAATAATAGTTAATATACGTCTATTAACTTTATGGCTCAGCTAGACATTTGCGCCTTTGACAATCTACTAGATTCTGCTAATTCATTAAATGTTATATGAAAAGTGTGCGTGTCAGTTTTCCCATCTGCGCTACCATCTTTCGAACCTATTAATGATTTCTTAACAATGGACAGTATTCCAGAGGTGGATTAATTAAGGGTTAACGACGATATTAGGAATGACATATTTGTCAATTTGATGAAATATTATGAAAAAATTGACAGTATAATGTAGCACAACTTATACTGTGGTATAATGTCACTATTTTCTGACTATTAATGTGATCCACTAGGTCATCTGCAATGAATGGATCAAATCACAATTCAATGGTTCGGCCGACAATACTCCAGCTATATCTGTGCTAATGGTGTAATAATCTTGAACTTACCAAGCTCGCATGACAAAGGGCAAATTGATTTCCCATATGTTCTCTTTATAGGCCTGACACAGATTTCAAGGATTATTATAGAGCTGTAAAATTTTAATCATTATAGATGTTAGCTTAAGGGTTACAACTATATATATTATTTTATTATAAAACGTGACTTTAGATACTTTGTTTAATTAAACTGCTTTTTTTGTGTGAACGGGATGGGAGCGCACCACACATTCCCACTACAGGGTCCCTGCGTAGCCAGGATTAACAGAGACGACAACCAAAAACAGCAATGAACAATGAAGTCCATTGCAGTCCCGGGGGTAAGACTACGGCTGCTTTAGAACCACTTACATAAACTCTAGTAACCTTTTTTTAAAAAAATGCAATAAAGAATATAAAGTATCTGCACTATTTGATGGATTTGATAGATCCAGGTGAATTCTCCCAGGCGAATTAAGTTACGTTCTAGAAAGACAATATCTTCGGTCAGAAATCTGCCCATCATTATTATTTTACTCAGAACCTACTTAATTTTCAAGATAAATGCACTCAATAACATTTGGTGATCTGAAGTACTCGGAGCGCATAACAAAGGAGACATCGATCACATAGTGGAACTGGGCGCGGACAGGGTGACCACGCGTCTGCCGCCTCGATCTATCTTCATCTCACTTGTGCTTTCCGGCGCGTTCCCATTGTCCTTCGTGATATATTGCCGGTCTTGTTTTGTGGGGCACATACAATTCGCATATGTGAGATGTGAATGAAGCTGTGTTTATGATTAATGTGCTGGTTTTCTTTAGAAAAACAACTGAAACAGGTAACAAGAGTTTTTGGTATCTGAAATATATTTTTAAGGCTAATTTGTTTTTGATTAATATAAAATTCATTCCACGGACCCTCCCTTTTCCTTTTGACTCGTCTACCACATTTGTTCCAATGTATGGGTCCTGTTTCAGTTAAATATGCTGATCCTCAATTTCATCCCAATAGAAGTTAAATGTCAAATTGAATATCCGTAAACTTAATGGTTTTTATGTTTTTATTATACCAAGAACCCGGCAAACGAGTACACAGTGCGCCTGATGAAAAGCCTATAAACGCTTACTAAATATTAAACTACTCGGTCACTGGCACCCCGACTGCTAACGTAGCATATCCTTGATTCAAATGACCTCACTCATTCACAGACACACACTCGACATACCCTACTTCTATTTTGCTAGAACCTCTTTAGCAACGTTGCTAGATTTATTTTAGATCAAAGCGGAATTTTTGACTTTAGAAAGTATTAAAAAGCGGGACACGTTTGAAAAAAGCGGGACTACTAAAAATACGTATTCGTTAGATAGATTGTTTTATAGAATGAATGTGTTTTTGGTATGAGTGTAAACAATCAAAAAGCAGAACGTTCCGCCAAGATCCGGACGTCTGCCCCCTAGCCAAGTGTAATTCGTAGCTTAACGAACGTTAGATAGGTCACGTGACATTTGTCAATTCTCTAAAATGTTCGATTTTGACAAATATCACGCGATCTATCTAACGCTCGTTACGCTACGAATTACACTTGGCTAGGGGGGCTGGAAGCGCTGCTTAGTGTGCTTAGCGTACGTTAGCTAGTCGGCAAGATGCACCACGTGCCTGTGAGGTTTGCTTAGGCTCTAAAGATGGTGGTGAGACCTTGATGGTGACGCCCCAACTCGTTCGTTTAATAACCCTTTAACTGTGTACTGCATCTCAACGTTTATTTCCTTTTTCCTACAAGTGTTTCGTATCGTGTCATTGGCGACCTTGGGAACGCATGCCCGATTGACTGATAGTCTCGATGTAATGGTAGGATTGAGTGATCACGCTCCAATCTGACAAGTTAGTTCTACTTTCAGACTGATCGATGGTACACATGCATGTTCGCACTAATACAGGACGTACGCGTTATTGATTGACTTTTCTGGTCCTTACACTCCATTTGCGTTGCCAGTAATTTGATTGCTGTAATTGAAACGACGTTTGAGGAAATGACCATTAGGAATGATTCAATCTTTTTCTGCGACATATACTCTCCTCTAAGCTCATGATAATGTCTATACTATAAAGCAAGTGGTAAGTGATAAAGCAGCCTCGTAGTTGTTTTTATATATATATATATATATATATATATATATATATATATATATATATGTATATATATATATGAGGGGGTCAAACGAGCATATGGGTCATCTGATGATAAGCAATAACCACCGCCCATGGAAATCAGCTAACCAAGGGGTCTCCGATCCGTTGCCAGTCTATAACTCCTTACTTTCTGGTGACCTCACTCACTCGCAGGAACACAACAACCCTCAAGGGAATTGTTATTTGACTGCGGTATTCAGCGAGTTCGGCCGTGTGGTTTCCGGCAGACTGGAATAGAATCACTCCGTTTCTTCCCGTGGATGCCGTACAAGGCGACTAAGGGAAATACATTATCAAATATCGATCAGGCCTCCTCATCCCGTTTGGCCAGCGTGGGAGTTTAGGCCAAATCCTCCTTCCGTCTAGGACGGACGAGAGAGGGTTGTGCTCACAGGAGCACAACCCTCTGTGAGTGGAGACAAAAATGGACCTGTTGATGATTCAGCGAGTTGGAGGTACTTCTCTAATCGGGCAGCTTAAATAAACGCTATGCCCTACCTCTCTTTTATCATTCGTATTATAACATGAGAGTTCTTCTCTATTTGGTCGGTTTGTTTACGTTGACATGATCCAACGCGCACAAAAACCTCACACTAAGCACTCAGTATAAGAGAGCGCGAAGCGCAACGAGTTCTAGGTATATCTCGTTCTACGCATCTCGTTCTATGAATGCTACGTACGTCTTCTGGCTAAGCAAGACCATCCTGTACTAGATGTTTGGAGTATAAGTGGTTAATCAACTTATTTGAGCCAAAGCCAACTTGACCTGCACACACACACTATTGACTGATAAACAAGGCTCGATAAGATAGGTAGGGCATAGCGTATTTTGTAAGCTGCCCAAACTGGGGAAGTACCTCCACTGTGCAGAATATCACAGTCAAATAACAATTCCCTTGAAGGTTGATGTGTTCCTGCGAGTGAGTCACCAGAAGGGATGTAGTAGGTGCACTGGTGGCGCGCGAGCATTCCGAGCGTTTATATGGCTACGGTAACCGTTTCACAACAGGCGGGCCGCGTGCTTGTTATCCACCCAATGTCAAAAAAACGAATTAAAAAAGTATTACATTCAATCAGGTTCCAGAGAGTCCCGTAGTGCTATGAATGCTACGCACGTCTCGTTGCTACCCAGGATCATCTTACACTGGAATGTTTACGATCTGTAAGCAGTTAACTGTACAAGCGACAATAATGACACTATAATGACAAAGTGTCGTCATGCCTCCTGATGGCAAGTAGTTACCGTAGCATATGAACGCCTGTAACATCAGGGGCTTCACACAAGTGTTGACGATCCTGTAAATACCTCTTCACGCCCTTTTTGAAGAACCTCGTGCTGTAATCTCATGAGAAAACCTCGACAGGCAGTTCATTCACCAGCATGACAGTATGTGGAAGAACTACGAAACTTCTTTCTAGCCACCGTGTACTAGACCACTTAGACTCCAATGTGTGAGGATGAATTCCATGGCGATGGCGAGCGGTGCGACTGTAGAAAGAGGACGTGGGTATCATGTCAAACAACTTCTGAACACACCCTTTTAAGGCTTGACTTTATTTCATTACTATACAGTGATACAAGCATTTATTTTTTATGAAATGTTTTATACAAAAGCATTTTACAAAAAATATAGAACATCAATACATGCTCGTATCAAAGCAACTTACAGTGTACGCTCCCGTCTACTTTGCCTGCATATCACCAGAGTGCACATTATAATTGAATAATTTTTCCCATCGAATGGTTTATTCGTCGATAGGTTTATCAAAAGGTTTCATATTTTCTATCCAATTTACTGTCCAAAAGGGAATGCGTGCTTTTCTAGTAGCAGGTTAGGATATAGGGAGGTTATAGATATATACATTAATAAATATTAATACATATAATATATGTATTAATATAATATATATGTATTAATAAATATTAATACATATAATATATGTATTAATATTTATTTATTTAGTTATTTATTAATTATATATTTTAAAATATGTATTGTATGTATTTTTATTTATTATTCAATTATTTATCAGTGATAAATCTTTGTATATACATAATAATGTTTCTCATAATATTACTACACCTACTTCTAGTTTTCATTAATTTCTTTTGATTTGCGAATCCTGCCCAGTCCATGCACAAAATCGTTACCCTAAGGTTGCCTTGAAAAGATTGCTCTCAGCAATAAGGCCGCCTTGTTGCATATATACAACTCTGTAGTAATTTATTGATTCACTGTACTTCTAATTTGTATTATGCAAATAAAGCATATTCTATCTATATATATATATATATATATATATATATATATATATATATATATATATATATATATATATATATATATATATATATATAATAAACTATATGTAGTGTACGCATGATTTATCATTGCTATATGTACCTTTTGTTAGCGTTATACATAGTAGGTACAATTTTCTAAAAACCGCATTGGTGTTATTATTATTTATATAAGTTAATACTTAAATAAATAATAATAACAACACCAATGCGGTAATAACAACAGCTAGTGCTGTTACCCGCTGCTTCGCCCGCGTGTTCCAGGGGAGCTGCCATTGATTTGTGTATAGTTTTGTTTTGATGTAATTTTTTTACTTCGCGGGATTAAAAGTTATACCAATATGTACAAATTTTAATGATAATCGGCTACATAGTTAAGGCGTGAAGAAATAACAAACAAACGAATTTACTTACTTCAACAATTATAATAGGTATTCGTCAGGATGGAACGCCCACACTCAAGACAAAAAAATTGTTCACCACATAAATGTTTGCCCTCTACGGGGATCGAATTATTTTTTTCTGCGTGAATAAAATGTTTTTCCTGGATAAAAAAAAGCCTATGTCACTCTCCAGACCGGAAACTGTCCCCTGTTAAAAATCATGTCGGTACTTACGTTTCTTTCGACGTGATAGAAGGACAAATGATTACAAAGTTTATTTTTTCCATGGGATTAAGATGTTTTTCATGGATAAAAAGTATCCTATGTCACTCTCCAGACCGTAAACTACCCCCATTAAAAAAATCATGGCCGTACTTAGGTTCCTTTTGACGTGAAAGAAGGACAAATGATTATAAACTTTATTTTTTCCCGTGGGAATAAGATGCTTTTCCGGGTTAAAGAGTAGCCTATGTCACTCTCCAAACCGTAAACTATCCGCGTTAAAAAAATCATGTCGGTACTTAGGTTCCTTTCGACGTAAAAGAAGGGCAAATGATTACAAAGTTTATTTTATCCCGTGGGAATAAGATGTTTTTCCGGGATAAAAAGTAGCCTATGTCACTCTCAAGTCCTTAAACTATCTCCAAAAAAAACGTCAATCCGTTTGTTACTTTCGACGTGAAAGATGGACAAACAAACACACTTTCACATTTATAATATTAGTATGGATAAGTTGTTATTATTATATATGTGTCACCTGATGGAAAGCAATCACCACCGCCCATAGAAATCACGTAAAAAATTAATTGTTTTCAGTCATTTCCTCTCGACTGAAAATTGGTTAACGATAGTTAACGCACAGAATAATATACTCTAGTTAATGTAATTATTCGAAGATAAAAATGTCAGCTGGCCGTACAGTGGTGGATACGTCAGCGGTCACGCGAACATGCAAAAAAAAATTTTTCGTTCAGCGATTTCCTCTCACTTGAAAATTTGTCAGATGATAGCTATATAGATAAATATAGTTAGACATGCAACTTTGAATAAATAAAAACTTAATCCACCACGGTACGGTCGGCTGACTTTTTTTTATCTTCGAATATTTGCGTTAACTATCATTTAACAAATTTTCAGTCGGGAGGAAATGACTGAAAACATTTATTTTTTATTTTCAATACTCAATATCTTTATTGCATATAATATGTAGGTACATGTCGATTATAAAATACATGTTAGTTTTAAGTTATTACATATTTTGACCCTATAAGGGTATGGCAACAGTCTGAAGTGTACGGAACGGTTTATTATATGTCATCTAATTTATCATTTAAAAAAAAATTACGTGATTAAGAGGCTGCTGCTGCCCAACCCACCCACGGAGCGGCAGCTGACGTTTACCTTATGGCTTAATACAACTCTCTGAAGTATTTCACAAGTTATTACTTGAGAGGAAATTGGTCAGGAAAATCTATTGCTGGCTCACGGACCATAAGAGAAATATTGACTCTGTTCTTAAAGGCTCCCATGTCGTATTTGTCATCGGTGCATTATATTTTATTTATTTATTTAAAACTTTATTGACCACAGTAAAAGGGTACAAAAGGCGGACTTAATGCTATTGCATTCTCTACCAGTCAACCTTTGGGAGTGCATAGCAACACGATTGCGGCTATTCCAAACAAATAACTTAATACTGTAAACACATATGTAACTTAAAATATAAATAATATAAAAATAAAATTAACTTAAACAATTATACTCCACTTCAAATGGTTAACTGGCAGAGAATGCAATTACCGTCAAGTCTACTTATTGTACCACCAAGTGGTAAATAAAGTTGTAAATATTAAATATACACTAACTGAACTATATAAAATCTAGTCTGTGAACATCCTCGAAATATGTCGGGTATCCTCGTTATTTCAGAGTTATATTCAACTACATGCTCTCACTTATTGTATACGATACGACTCCGATACGATCATTCGCTTTCATTAACACACTAACAATGACGATTAGAGTGACACCCTACTGGATGCGTTATATGTCTGATAAAAACATAGTAGTCAAATAGCTAGCATTGGCTACTTTGACTCCGAGGTCGTGGGTTCGATCTCCGCACAAGACAAACATTTGTGAGCATGATAATGTATGTTAATCTTGGTCTGAGTATTTTCTATGTATTATAAGTATGTATTTACAAAAAAATGTATTTAAGTACATTTATCAGTTGTCTAGTACCCATAGTACAAGCTTTGTGCTTAATTTGGGAATAGATAGCGCTGTGTAAATTCTCCAGAAATATTATTTTATTTATTAAACGCCCATAATACTACAAGCTATGTTTTTTCGCAGACTATAACTCAGCTCATGAAATTATTTATTCCAAAGATGCTTCAAGAAAAGTGGCATATCTACAAAGTGTTTGGGAGAATTGATTACAATTTATTATAGAACATTTCTGTTTTACTTTTATAGGTATGTTTAGGTAAAGTTCATTCTAATAAGCCGAGATACTGCTCGGCAACTGTGCTTCGATTCGCGTAGATCATTGCGTAGATGTTCAACAGCTGCGTTATCGCAGCGACTCAGTCGTTGAAACACTTTGGATACGTTCACACGACGACAACTCGATTGGATTTCTTCACGTTCATGATTTCTCCGTATATTCAATACTCATTCATATAAGGACCATCAGGAGTGTAAGTTGTAATTACAACTTACACTGTACTCCACTTTGATATATTAGCCTGTTTTTCTTCGTCAGAATCGAAGGGATTTTTTGATCGTGTCGTATAGTGTAAGTGCCTCGGCATTGCCACGTTATAATTTTCTCACATAGTTCCCAGGCAATATTGCCAACTATTTAACGTTGCGTCGTAATTGATTTACGTCGGCCCGTGGCTTGTGCGCCGGATGCACACATTTCAAGTGCATTCATTTTAGAATTCTTAAATAGAAACGTCGCCATAGATCTCAAGTGACCGTTCATTATCAAAAAGACGGTAAGAGATAGAGCAATTATTGTACTAATTGGCGACTGTAGAGTTAATGGTGCTTTTACTAAAGACTTTAAATAAGAATGAGTGGTTTGGTAGACCAGCCCGTAAAGCAAATAATCTTAATTACGCGTTCGCGACACACTTAGATATTTCATATTTTTAACTAGATGAATGTGGGGAAGTAAGGAAATTATAGAGTTAGTCGAAATTATCCCTTTAAATAAGAAAAGTACTTAATAATACGAACTGCAAAATAGTACGCAGACTGTGGCTAGTAGTAGTAAGCAGGCTGTGGGCATCATGTCAAACAGCTCGTCTGAACACAGCCTCTTGTACAATCGGTAGAACACACAAAGGGACGCAAAATCTCTTCTCAGACTTAAAGGTTCTAAACCGTCTGTCAGTTTGGGATCGTCAACAATCCTCACAGGTCGCCTTTGAATCGATCCACAAGGTGCTATCTAGGCCCTCCCGCCCATAGATGCCAGCAGTACTCCATATGCGGCCGTACTTGAGCTTTGTAAAGCATAAGTATTTGCTGCGGGTTGAAGTACTGCCTCGCCCTGTTGAGCACACCTAGTTTCTTCGACGCCAGCTTGACCTTCCCCTCCAGGTGACAACGAAATTGGAAACTGGCCTCACAAAGAACATGCTAAGTCTGCGTAAGCAACAGGCGGGCCAGCGCTACAGTAACCGCTTTTAATCAGGGCCGCTACGCTTATTATTTAGCAGCCGGTGTTGTTTAAAAAAAAGAAGAAAATTGTAATTTCGCATTTATATAACAATTACCTTGAGGGTTGTTGTGCCTGCGAGTGAGTGTGTCAGCAGAAAGAGGGGAAGGAGTTGCTACGTTGGCAGCGGAGATGACGCCGCGCGAGCGATATCTCATGTTGTGAGCGTTAATATATATATAGTAATTGATGAGTTTCCTGATATTATTAAGTAACATAATTTGCATTGGGAAGACATCATGTGACATTGCTGAGCTGAGGAAAAACTGTTAGGAGTTAGGCAATAGTGTTGAGTTTTCTTAATTAAGTTATTCATCTATTTTCATCTAGACAGAGCCATGTCCTACTACTTAGCTATTATTATAATAAATAAGTAAATAAAAATATTTTCTAAAAAAGAAATATATAAAACTTAAAAAAAAACACAAACCAACTGAAAAATCCTGACACGAAAAAGCTAAAAATAACTACTACCTATTTTCGGAAATTTTTGAAGTCGGTGTAATTTTTTTACAGTTTTATTTATCCTTTTTAAGCTAACCGAATATGGCTCGTGTTATCCTAACAGGTTTTCAAATTTGTATTTGGCGTCAATCAGTGCTTATGCGAACACGCGCGCCGCGGTGGGATCGGGACGGATGTAGTAGTTATCGGGAAAGTTTTTGCATCTGTATTTAGTACAATTAAAGGTGCTACATGAAGGTGGTTGCGTTGTGTGTTGACTTGGTTTGGATAAGCTAGAATGCCCGAATGTCACGCGAGCGAAGCCGCGGGCAAAAGCTTGTTATTAATAAATTCTTAGCTATTAAGATTCCAACATGAAACTACAGTATGTTTACATTTGCAAACGTGATGTACATGATAAATAGCGTAGGTCCCAAGTTTGCTGGACCACGTTAGATAATTAATTATAGGATGCGCCAACTGTACTACTAACTTTAAGACTGTCGCATGGGTGGCAATAATTAGACGCGACGCATTCACGGTATGCGGCATTGCAAATATTCATACCAGATTCAGCACCGTGTATAGAATACATGTACGAATACAAGTGTGTGTGTATAGATTTGCGCAGCATTTATATATGTTTAAAGAATATTCCTTTTGAGCGTGAAAAAGAACACAGATTCAGCGCCATTACTTAGTCAGACATTTGTTATTAATAAAATAACTTTTTTTGGGGTGTAAGTCTACATCTTTGAACGAAAGCCAACCTCACCTGCACGTAGGGCACCGTGCAGACTGACAAACGAAGCTCTGGCGAAAAGAGAGGTAGGTAAGGCATAGCGTATTTTTTAAACTGCCCGACTGGGCAAGAACCTCCACCTCACAGAATACCGCAGATAAAACTTCTCCTGAGGGTTGTTGTGTATTCCTGCGAGTGAATGAAGTCACCATAAAGAAAGATAGGAAGGAATAAGTATAAGGGTGGCAACGGATCGGCGGCGACCCCTTGGTGTTGCTGATGTCCATGGGCGGTGGTGATTACTTTCCATCAGGCGACCCATATGCACGTTTGCCCCCCTCTCATATAAAAAAATCATGGTAATTTATTATTAGGTACTGACGGATTTCATCCTCACAACATTATATATAAATTCTAATAAATAAATCTATAAATCATTCCAAAAAATAAATCTGTAACATGTGTAACAAAATATACAATCCCAAAAAAAAAAAAAACTACTAAAATAAAATATTCGCAAGCACTATAACATCGCAATATGGTGACAAAGAGGCTCTCTAGTATTGGATGAGCAAATGTATTCAAGGGGCCCATTTGAGATTCTGTTGCGCGCATGTGTCATAGGCAGTGGCCCTCAGGGGACCGGTACACGGACAAAAACTGAATATTGGAGATATGCGAGCATTATTGCTGCCTGTTACCAATTCCTTACACGACACGAGTATCAAATTTCTTGAGAGTAAAATCTAAACAGTTGAAGCACAAGCTTATATAATAACTGCAAGAAAAACAATAACTTACAATGATCTTTTTTATATTATGTGGGGTGGTATTTTGCTGCGGTATTCTGTGAGGTGGAGGTACTTTCCCAGTCCGGCAACTTACAATTACGCTCCCTACCTCTCTTTCGCCAGAACCTCGTTAGTAGTTCGTAGTCAGTCAGCAAGGTGCACGTGCTGGTGAGGTTGGTTTTGGCTCAAAGATGGTGGTAAGCCACAACACACAAAATTTATTAATAACTCTAAAATTTAACAAATTTACTTAGTAACTATAAAAATAACTGCCTAAATATTACAAAGAAAAACACTAGATAGAGTTATAGATAGAGTTAGGTAGAGTAATATTCTTTGGATATAATTTATATTGCGCATATATGTATATTCATATATGCACAATAAAAGTTGTGAAATATATATTATATAAACGTATTATTTTTATTGCTAAAAGCAATAATGCCGCCTTGTTCGCTAACTTAAGTGAAGTGATTAGACTTTAAAGTACAAAACAGAATATTATTATTATATATGTATATATATATATATATATATATATATATATATATATATATATATATATATATATATCTTTAAGTTTTACTGTGACTGATTCTCTAACTTAAAATCGAAATCAGCTCTGCGACTTCCATTTTGGCGTTTACTGATTGCCCCTTAAATACTCGTAAGAGAGCTTCTCGTGAATATTTAAAAAAATCGCCATACGTCGTAGGAGAATGGCTACGCGCTCCAAGTGACTAATACATAATGGATAACGGCCCACCTAGTTTCAATAAAAGGATTTTTTCATGCGCCTCTCGGAATATTGTAACATTGCTACTTGCCCGTATTCCTTTCTTACACATATCATTTTTAAATATAATTCATATTTGATGTAAAGGACATTCAGTTTTTGAATCGAAAATTTATTTGAATATTTCTCCGCACCGTAAGCTTTCGGTGTCTGGGGCTTTATTTTCGTAACTAATTGACAAATTGATCTGCAATTTGTTTCAAAGCGTACCTTAGCACATTAGCCTATTTGTTCAAATTAGTTTTTTTTTAATAATTATACTTTAAATATCGTCGTCGTCAATCCTTATTCATCCCACTGCTGGGATACGGGCCTTCCCTCAATGGAAGGGGCATACTCCACCACGCTGCTCAACTGCGGGTTGGCGGAGGCCAGTGTTTCCAAACCGCCTAAAGGCCCAGTGATCTTACTTGACTTAACGACTGTCATCTAATGACAACAACCGAATTAAACACGGAGGAGCTCGAGATAAATAAACCCATCCATGGGTAGGATACGGTCGACGTTGCTTAACGCTGCGTGTTCGATTAGACTGACACTGATTAACTGTATTAAATAAAAATGTAAATATATAAAAAACATCGGACACGCAGCATAGCGCCACCATAGCGAAATATTTTTTTTTTTTCGAAATCCCAAATTGATATCCGAAAACCAGGGTCACTTTATTACTACTTTTTGATGCTCTACACGAATCTAAAGTCAGAAATTCGAAATTTTGAGTTTCATAGCAACGGACAGACAGAACGACCGGATGATTTCATAAACTCAATGAATTTTGCTGAAAATATTCTGTTTGAGTGTTCTAGACAAGAGTGACAATTATCATGTTTTTTACTGATAAATCAATTTCAATATCTATAAAAACTTGTGAATATATATTTTATCTGTTATGTTGTATTAAATCTGTGCAAATCTATTGTAGTATCAATTATGTACAATTTTGAATAAACATGTGAACAATAAGAATAAAGGGCTTTTTTGTAAGCCTTTTATTCTTATTGTTCACATATTCAACTTACAACATGTAAAATTGACAATCGTACATGCAATTTTTTAATTACAACTTTCACTAACACAGCACCTTAACACAATCACAGTAATTGTCCCGCCCCACGAGCGTAGTTATTAGGCAACGAGTTCACTAGAACAGCGACATAAGGCGACGAGAGACAGCGAGCTGATCTGAAATGCAAACCGCGAGCCAAAGAATCTCATTAGCGAGACGAGACCCCGCTTACCTAAGCCGGGAGGACTATTCTGGTTTGGAAAGTTGCTTTCATTCGATGTTGCCAGTTCAAAGTTAGGTTAAGGGGTGTGAAGTTATTCACCACGATCTTTAGAGCTAAAGCCAACTTTACCTGCACGTGATGCACCTTGCCGACTAGCGAAAGAGAGGGGTACAGCATATTTATTGTGTTCCTGCGAATGAGTGAACAACTCCTACCTTTCTGGTGACCTCACTCACTCGCAGAAACACAACAACCCTCAAGGGAATTGTTATATGGCTGCGGTATTCTGTGAAGTGGAGTATCCCCAGTCGGGCAGCTTAAAAAATACGCTATGCCTTTTCTTATAATTATTTATTTTTCCTTATAACCAGAGCCTCATTTGTCCGTCAGGAGAGTGGACCGCGTGCAGGTGATGTTGACTTTGGTTCAAAAATGTTGATGAATCACTTATACCAAAAATAAATAATTTTAAAGTTTACTATTAAACAGTATGAAAGATATTGAAAATGAGGTGCGGTTAACCTTATCATAATAACCGCACGTACGTGTAGCTGGCAATGTAACGTACATTGCCAGTATAAGGTGATCGCGCGTAGCATTAGACTGTAACGCTACGCGAGACTCTCTTATACTGGAAATTAATGCTGCCGTTGTCGACTGACTCAAAGTGTATGTAAAACCTGAGTTTTAATTCAGATTTTATTATGTATAGTGCAGTTTATATTCATATTATTAATTGATTGTACCTTATTTTCACGTCCGACCCACCTTCACACTGAACCTACACGCCGGTGATAAGGTAGGCAAATTACTTTCCCGTTCTTCACACTGCTGCACTGGTGTGAAAGTAGGTAAATTATGTTCCCGACTTTCATATTAGTGTTAAGCACGGAACCCTGTTACCAGTGTATAGGTTGAGAAATGAAGACTTCTTAATTTTAATTATTAATATAATACATATGAATTTATTTTATTAAAATTAAAATATTTCTGGACAATTTACACAGCTCCATCTAGTCCCAAATTAAGCGCAAAGCTTGTACTATTGGTATTAAATAACTGATATTATACTTAAATACATTTTTTTTAAAATGCATACATATAATACATAGAAAACACCCAGACCAAGACAAACAGACATGTTCATGCACACAAATATTTGTCTTGTGCGGGAATCGAACCCGCAACCTGGACTCAAAGTGGCCATTGCTAACCATTCGACCACCGAGCTCGTCTTTTGTAGCAAACATTTAAATTCGATATTCTTGTTAACCAAGCTCGTGTTTCACGTGATTTTTTTTCTATGTATCGGTACTTGCTACCAATCGGTATTGCTCAAGCTATATTATGATAGTAAAGTTTCGTATTGAATTAAGAAAGGTATAATTACTAGATAAATACAATTTTATTTCCAACCAGCCTTTTAGAGCAATTGTATTGAAAAATAAAATCCTTTATTGAATCTGAAAAATGCCTATGCTCCAGAATAAGTGTGGGCCGGTACAGAAGACATCGCGTCTTTGCATTCGTAGCACTGCTCAT
Organism: Hypsopygia costalis; assembly: GCA_937001555.2. Classification (NCBI taxonomy): domain Eukaryota; kingdom Metazoa; phylum Arthropoda; class Insecta; order Lepidoptera; family Pyralidae; genus Hypsopygia; species Hypsopygia costalis. The sequence goes on from OW443344.2 coordinate 10,122,976, forward strand.
TGGAAAATCACTGCCGCCGGCTGAATACTGAGCACCGCACAACATCCCACTTTATCTCTGTATTAAATCTCAACACAATTCCGATAGGTAAATAGATTCAAGAGATGTACCATATTCGGAACGAAGTGATTTTTTTTTTTTAATCATTTTAGATAAATAGATGGAATATTTTTTATTTTTTTTATTTTATTGAACAACACATCTCACTTCATACATTAACATCATATTAAAATCCACAAAACAAAAACCTCGCAGGATTTACCCATTTTGTGGGAATATAATATGCTTTGTTTGCACAATAAAAAGTACAGAGAATATAATTAAAAACGAAAATATTTAACAAAACGTTTATGTGCAACAAGGCGGCCTTATTGCTGAAAGCAATATTTTCAAGGCAACCTTTAGACTTGTAAGTACGGTTCGCAAAAAAGAAACTTGTAATTTTTTTATTAAATTATAAATTAAATCCATTGCTTTAAAATATATAATATAATATTAACTATTAAAAAAGCACAAACAGATCATACATAGAATATAGATAAAAACATACATACATATATACACTGAAATATACATGCATATACTTAAATATATATATAGCACATAAATTTTAGGTAAAATTGTTCCAACGATGTAGATGTAATTTTATATTAATGTTTCTCGAATTCCTGTTAGAACTTGGAGGATCATTCATTTAGATGTTTTTAGGGTTCCGTACCTCAAAAGGAAAAACGGAACCCTTATAAGATCACTTTGTTGTCCGTCTGTCTGTTTGTCTTTCTGTCTGTCTGTCTGTCTGCCAAGACCCTCTATGTTGAGAATGCGTGGAGGTATCAAGCTGAAATTTGAACTGTATACTCAGGTCTACGGTCCCATGAAGTTATAAAAAAATCAAACTGCTAAGTTTACGTAAAAAAAAGATACGGCCGTTAATTCAGCAAAAAACGCATATTACATTCTCAAGGGAATCAAAACTCATAGGGTACTTCCCGTTGACCTAGAACTATGAAATTTGGTAAGTAACATCTTTATAGACTACAAGTACAAAAATAAATCTCAAAACTATACATTTGTAATTGAATCTTAAAAAATAGGTGGTCTATATTTTTTATAGGGTTTCGAACAAAATTTCCAATTGAAGCTACTAGTTCAAATGGGGTATCATATAAAAGGGCACATTGCAAAATATATTGTATTTATATTTTCTGACGCATTATTTCCTATTTATAATGAAACATATCATATTTATAATAATCCTACGTACGGAACCCTCGGTGGGCGAGTCCGACTCGCACTTGTCCGGGCTTTTATTTCTTTATTTGTCCGATAGTACAGACAATAGTTTGTAGACCGTAACACTTCCAGCATAAAGGGAACCCGCATATTGTTCAGAATACTACCAACATCTCTTGGCTACGACGGATCGTATTATACCGAAAGTTTATGATCTACTAGGTGTTATGTTATATAAATCGATAGTATGTGTCCAAAAAATACAATTATCATTGAAAAAATATATCAATTTAATATTCATAAATACGAAAAAACATTTATAAGTCAAAATCGTAACATAAAAAAACGTTGGAAAGGCGTCCATCAAAATGATTTGCTTGTAACAGCAGCAATCGTGTCCATTCAAAAGCGGACAATTCCGCCCTCCCTGTCCGTTTCGGACCCACATCATGGACACAATACGAAACGTTCACAAAACGTGTCGACATTTTTGGAAAAAAATGAACGAAATCACATCGTTGACAAATCAAATTATATTTTTCTTTTCTCATGTATACGTATTCAATTTGGGATCGCCAGATGATGTATATTTTCGTGAAAATAAAGTTTATGCTACTTATGTGAGCCTCCAACCCATTGGTGTTGCCGCACATGCGCGCTTTTAAACATATTCCTAGTTTGTGAATCTTTGTTTGCATTTATTATAGATGCCCGGACAGACTTCGTTCTGTCAAAAGTTAAGTTTTGTTTTACTATTGTCCACTCAATTTTTGTATTTTTTCTTTAAAACTTTCCGTGTGCATTAAGGAAAATACGACATAAAAATTAGCCGAATTGATCGAGCCGTTTCCGAGTTTTACGGTTAGCAACATACTTTTTTTTTTATACTACGTCGGATGGCAGACAAGCATACGGCCCGCCTGATGTGAAGCGGTTACCGTAGCCATATTAACGCTCGCAACATAAAATATCGCTCGCGCGCCGCCACCCCCGCTGCCAACGCTGCATCTCCTTCCTTTCTGGTGACCTCACTCACTCGCAGGAACACAACAACCCTCAAGGGAATTGTTATTTGGCTGCGGTATTCTGTGAGGTGGAGGTACATTCACCAGTCGGGTAGCTTACAATTACGCTCCCTAACTCTCTTTTCGCCAGAGCTTCGTTTGTCAGTCAGCAGGGTGCACCGCGTGCAGGTGAAGTTGACTTTGGTTCAAAGATGTTGATGAACCACTTGCACCCCATTTTTATTGATATAGATTTGTCACTGTCTTTAGATTAAGTAAAATATGTAACAGCGACCCAATTAATGTTATATCTATCTATCTATATTTTTATGTCAAAAATATCGAGTTGTTCAAGAAACAAAATAGTTCTTCCCTCTAGCCTAAAATGAGATAATAATATATCATTTAACTATATATTATTTATTCGTTATAAGGTAGTCATTTTCCAATTATTACCTAGAATACTAATCTAAAAACTCATACAATTATTTCTAAGAAACTAAATTAAAAATAAAAATAAAACTACATATTATCTAAAAAAGGCCCCCGTGGCATTGTACCGAAGATGCTGGCAGCGTTTCCTCGTTGTATAGCAATACTAATCCGTTGTGCGAGAAAGCCGCCAGCTCTTCGGTCACCAGTGATTATTACTTAAATAATATTCAATATCAAATTTCACAAGAGAACGAAGGGTTTCCACAGAAAGTTAGAATTCGACCAATTGGTATATGGCCCAGCTGATAAATTAGGTGATCTAAATTGATAATATTTCAAAGACCATAATCGACTCCAGAACATTATTGAACACAACATGAAGAGAAATGGTAATTTGCAAATTGTAATCGTACTTAATACAAGATCCAACTTTGTGTTAAAGAGTTAAACCACAATTCAACAGAATGTACATACGTCAATCATTAAGTTTATAAACACACGCGAGAAAACAATGCCTACTGCATACTATTGAAAAATTCAATCCCCACAAGATCTAGTCTTTAACTCTCAGCACACAACAAGTCACAATTTAAACAAAAAATTAAATTACATAATTAAATTTCATCTGCTTTTTAACCAAAATGGTACGATCTACAAATATTACAAAATTAATAATACACGTTCTTTACTTAGTAGCACTAAGCTTCATGGTGTCACAGAGGTCAATGAAAACCTACGAAATTAAAAAAATCATCAGATATCAGCCGGATTTGAAACATATTTTAATCTGGACGAACATGCAAGGCATAAATGATGAAGGGCAAATACCTTTTATAAAAGGAAAGTGCAAGAACTTGAACTGTTATATAACTAAGAATAGAAGCTTGTTTGGTGATGTTAGATATTTTGATGCAATACTTTTCAATGCACAAGATGTAAGTCAGAAAGAATTAGAAGTGCCACAGTCAAGAGGTATTATGCAGAAATACATTTTTGTTGCTAATGATTCCGCTGATAATTATCCAGTGTGTAACTCGCGATATGATGTCTTCTTCAACTGGAGCTGGACTTACAGGTACGAATTTATTAACTTTTGTATAAGTGTCAATTACTTTAACATGCAAATCTGACAATAATGTGCGTGTGAGTTTTTATTCTTTTAACAATTTAACATCTACCAATAAACGTTTCCTTTGTTTATTTGATGACTTTCTATTATATTCTATATTAGTATAAACCTGCTCTAAGTTCATAGTATATTATGTTGTGACTTTTAGATAATGACTGATTAAATTCAAAATCTAATTAGTGTCTATTGTAAGCACTTAGAATAATATTTAGTGTTTATTTCATCAAAGTCAACACAGCGAATCAAAGGATTCTCCGGGTTGACTTTGATGAAATAAACACTACACAACTCATAGTTTGTAAAGTATTTATGAATTAGCACGCCTCCAAAGAATATGAAATTAAATTTATTCTTAATCCCCTTTTAATTTTCATAATAAACTTCATCGCACCAGGCCCGACTCCACCATCCCCTACAGATTCATCACTGTCAAAAATCTCCAAGATGAAGAATTGGGAAGTCACTTTCAATGGATCAGAAATATGTCTCCAATAAACATCCTATTAAAGAATCAATTATATTCCAAATCTAAAGCAGCCGTTATTTTCTTAGACAAATGTGAAACCAACAGCAAAAGAGAAGAATTTATCAGAGAGTTGCAAAAGCATCTTGATAAATTTAAACTTGGCGTCGATGTATATGGTGAATGCGGTCCACAAACATGTAAAAGGAAAACCATGGCACCATGTTACTGGAAACTTAAGAAAAATTACTATTTCTACCTAGCTCTGGAAGATTCCATTGCAAATGATTATATTACGGATACTGTGCTATATGGTTACAAGCATAATGCAGTGCCAATTGTGTTAGGTGGAGCTGATTATCGACAGTAAGTACTTTAATTATTATTCATTAGTCTTAGGCTAAGAATCATATTTCATTTCTTTAAGTAAATTCTTATGTTTATTATCTGTAATATTAATTATTCATAGCTATTCGATTGGCTGAATTGTATCCGTTCGTGATTCTATTTAAGTGTGAAAACTAGGTAAATGGCCATTTATTGTTATTGTGACAGGCCCTATACTCTCGGGTTAGCGGTAAGTTTTCCGTTGAAATAAAGAAAAATTACCAACAAAATTTAAGATACCGTTTGGATACAATAACGCTAGATTTTTCAAATAATAATTTAACAGTTACGTAACTTAAATTTGATCTTATCTAATTTCTTTTTTCCAGTTACCTTCCACCAAATTCCTACATTAACGCGTTAGAATTGGGACCCAAGAAGTTAGCCAAAACAATGCACGAAATCATACAGAATAGAAGTCGCTACTTCGATTTCTTCAGATGGAAGAACTATTACACCCTCACGGAATCCCCCGTGTTGAATCCGTGTACCCTTTGCTCAACCCTGAACAATCAAGCGTGGCTGTTGCACAAAGTTAGTTATGTGAATTTCAGAGAATGGTGGAACCCTAGATATAGTGACAAATGTGATAGTTCTTGGACAATGTATGGTTTTTAAGCACGAGTTTTAAATGAACGAGATTATTGACCATTGTTTTATTTCTAACTTTGCATCTCTCTACCTATCATTTCATGTGATCTCCATTAAAACCAACTGTATATGTTTTATGATATGAAATACATGGTCACTGTTTTCACTATAGACTCAGCGGCCCTACGGCCGAAGATGAAGCCGATTACCATCAGATTTTTAATGCGAAAATGACACTACCTACTGCTTAGATTGTTGGTAATTATGATTAACTCAGCTGGAAGAAATCCTAGAGCTCTACTGACTAAGGTTTGTCAATAACTTTAATGTAAGGCTAATTTTTGGAATCAAAATATCCGATGGTAATCGGCTTCAGCTTCGGCCTTAGGGCTCCAGGTTGTAATATATTACGATGATACAGGGTATACCCTGATACAGATTTTTTTCTAGTTATCTACATTTGTGAAAATATAATTCATTTTATATATTTCACAACTGAACTGTAGGCGTCAGCTAGATTTTACGTGTATGTAGTGTGGGTATTCAATGTTGTATGCCAGTATAATTGTAATATTCCTCTTTTAATGTTTTTATATGTTTTCATTTCGAGCCAAAATTACACTATTGTACCAAATTCGGAGCTCGGTTCTTATGTTTCAAAGTGCTGCAACAGTGGCGCCACTTTGAATAAAAAATATGAACTTAATTTAAGATGAAGATTAGAAATTCCTACGCTCAATTTGTTACCTGTTGTCATTATGATCATCAGCCGGCATGTACCTACTAATGGAGATAGGCTTTCCTCAATGCTTTCCACCAAATTCGATCCGCCGCCGTCCACTTCCAACCAGCTTCAACCGTGTTTTTGAAGTCATCGGACCAACCAGAAAGGGGGCGCCCAACGTTTTGTCAAGCCCCAAACGCCACATAAAACATATCAACTCTTGCTTAAGGGAAATTTACAGATTTCACCGCGATTTCATTTTAATGGAGTATCAGTTGCTAATAGAAGTTCGGTTTGTTACTTATTAGGTCATTCAATAAGTCCGTAGGATAAGTAAGAAAAAAACAAAATTTTGACAAAAGCTAATTTAATTATTCAACATAGTTGCCTTCGAGGGCGATACAACTTTTCGATACCACTTTTATAGTACGATTTCTCTTTTTCGGCAAAATAGGCTTTCAGCGATTACTTCATCATTGGACTGAAATTTCTTTCCAGCAAGCATTCTCTTGAGATCTGAAAACAGGAAAAAGTCGCTGGGGCTAAATCTGGAGAATACGGTGGGTGGGTAAGCAATTCGAAGCCCAATTCATTTAATTTTGCCATGGTTTTCATCGATTTGTGACACGGTGCATTGTCTTGGTGAAACAACACTTTTTTCTTTTGTAAATGTGGCCGTTTCTTTGCGATTTCAGCCTTTAATCGATCCAAAAGTGCACAGTAATAGTCGCTGTTGATGATGATTCCTTTTTGGACATAGTCGATGAATATTATTCCGTTCACATCCCAAAATACACACGCCATCACTTTACCGACCGACTGTTGCGTCTTTGCTCGCTTTGGATTTGGTTCGTCGCCTGCTGTGCACTCAGCTGACTGTCTTTTGGATTCTGGTGTGTAATAGTGAAGCCATGTTTCATCCATTGTCACATGTCGACGATAGAATTCCATTTTATTACGGTTTAACAGCGCCAAACACTCCTCTGAACCATCAATTCGTTGTTGTTTTTGGTCGACTGTCTGTCTTCGGTCGTTGGATAATGTTTATCGAGCCATTGTTTGATTTCCACTGTATTTTTTTTCATCAAAAAGCAATGCTTTATTAAAACTCGAAATTCATTTTTTTTCAATAACAAAAGTTACTTCACATAATAATGCTATAACTCACGAATCAAACGTCAGATTGCTGTCAAATTTATAGACGTAACGTTTGAAGGTTAGTACTAAATAAAAATCATATGGAAAAAAATCTAATAACGCCATCTATGTGTCATCCTATGGACGTTTTGAATGGACTAAAAACTATTTATACTGCAACATACTTAGGTTGTGTTACGTATGGTTCACCTGCGTGGGCAGATAGGGCTACTATAGGTGCAGGTGCAGGACGTCGTAAATTGCTTCAAAGCCAGCGCCTTGCTCTGATATTTTTATGTAAGTCGTATAGAACTGTAAGCACCGAGGCACTACCCGTGCTAGCAGGTGTGTTACCGGTAGACTTAGAAGTACAACGCCGCGCTTCAATGTACTATACATCTAAAAATATGGTCCCTGATTTCTTGAAAACGCGTGATCGTATTTGAAACATTGCTGTCTGAATGGCAGGAAAGGTGGGAAACTTCTACCAAAGGACGCCACTTGTATCTGTTCTTTCAATCGGTAAGAGATAGATTAAAGAAAAAGTGGTTAGAAGTCGACCACCCCGTTGCGCAATTTTTAACTGGACATGGCCATTTTAAAGCTAAACTCTTTTCGTTTAAATTAGTGCCGTCGCCCTTATGCTAATTCTGAATTCGTTCTACTGCTAATTCTGAATTCGATCAAACAGCACACCATGTTCTCTGTGAGTGTGATCTTTGGCAGCGGGAGCGGGATGACATGTTGAATTCATTGCAAGTTGCATCCGGGGTAGTATACTATTCAGATTTGGTAGCAACAAGGGAGAATTACCAAGCGTTCAGACGATTTTGCAATTCATGTTATTGGAATCGATGTGTTAGGTAACAACTCAATGTTTTAGGTCCCCAATAGTGTTAGAAACTTAAAATCCGTGGTGCACGGCAGTTGAGCTTCACTTGACTAGCCATCTCTTTAGGCTTTTAATGCCTTATTTGCCATATTGCTGTCTCTCACATTGCTAAGAGGGGAAGTCAAATTCCAAAAGCTTCCTACTCCTACTAATTTCTTCTGATTAAATTCGTTGTGAGTTCCAAGGCAGCCGTAGTTTTACCCCTGGGACTGCAATGGACTTCATTGTTCATTGCCTTTTTTGGCGGTCACCGCTGTTAATCCTGGCTACACAGGAGATACAGTGGTGGGAATGTGTGGTGGGCCCCCGTCTCCTTTAAAAAAAAAGCCCCAAACGCATATCTTTAAATAAATTGTGAAAAACAACCGTCTAGTGGATATCATTAGGTATTTCCTCCACGTCTTCCAGGCTTTATAATTTACTCGCATTTGAATTGATTACCGTTTTGACTGCGCAAAGCGATTAGAAATTTAGATTGCCTCCGTAGCAGACAAAAACTATGAGATGAGAAGCGAGCGTACCGTTTAGCATAGTAATTAACTGCGTTACGGCTCGTGAAATATGCTTAGCATTGTACTTTATCTTTGGATATATGGGATTTAGGTAAGATTATGGATAATTTACCTATTGGATCGGATTAGGAAAGATCCGTGTAATGATGCCATTTGATTGTGTGTGCCCGGAGTTATATTAGATAGGGTTCTGAAGTTTTTTGAGGTACCTTCAGCTCAATGTAGACCGCAGCGAAATAACAATTTCCTAGAATCCACGAGGATTGTTGTGTTTTTGCGGAAGTTACTAGGAACGAAGGAATTACTCCGATAGTGAAGGGCGTGGGGTGCGGCATGAAAGCAATTCTTCACATTGCAAGCCTATATAGACTCACTGGTAGGAACACAAAAACCCCCAAAGGAATTGTTATTTGGCTATGGAATAGGCTATTTGACTAACATTTTTTTCGGTTTGATATGTAGGTACGTCTCAATAATACAACCATAGGTGAAAGAATTACTTCGATAGCACAAAAATCTCTCGAGATATGTTAATTTGAAAATCACAATCTTGGACTTTCCCGAAAACGCTCCATACAAAAGGCTACTGAGTTATGCCGTCACAGGTTTGTATTTTGTATGCATCAAATCAAAAATTTGTACGACAGCTATGTTAAATATTACGTTTATGTAATTAGTATCTATCATAATAAAAGTTATAGTATTTTAAATGCTTCTCCAATGGAAATATTATTTTTAATAATTTCATACTTTTAAAATGGACTTTCCCGCCAAACTTTGATCGACCCTAAAATAAGTCGGATGGAAGATATCAGAATGAAAGTTTGCAGATCTTTATAGTTTTGTGTATTTTACGATATTGTTAAATAATTTATACAATTTTTGAACTTTGTCAAACAGCCTATTCTGAGAGGTGGAGGTACTTCCAAAGTCAGGCATCTTACAAATACGCTGTACTCTCTCTCTTTCGCCAGACGAAAGTGATATATATGTATATAGATATATTTGTATCATACCTTGTGTTTTCTACCATAATTTCATTATTAGTTAGTTACATCGACTACTAAAGCCACGATATAATAAATATAACATCGAATATGTTAAATTCGATGAAAACAATCAACAAAACATTTAAAACAAGTTAGTTTCAGATCGTAATCCCGCAATTTGTTCTATAAAGTGACCAAAAACTCTGTGTTTTGCCCGCATGCGGCTTTGTTACGAGATCGCCCCAACGCAAACAGGATTGAAAGTTTAAATTATTTTAACTGATTAACGTATGATAGCGATAGTCCGAGGATATCACTTCGGGGTCGTGTTAATTTAACTTTTAATCCGTCTCTGTTAATTGCTTTTGTGTTGAAAACGTTGTTTATTATTATAATTTTTAACCTTGAACTATTTGAGTATGTTTAATTTTGGTAATTTACTAACATCATCTGATGATTATGTATCTCTTTTTAATCACGGGTCAAGCCCGGTCATTTGATAGGCGTGCGCGGGGATATAGATCCAACGCGTTGAGGCCCCTTTGAGAAGTTTAATGTAATGATGTATCATCTGATGATTATTATTATGATAGTAGATTTCGGCCAATTTAGCGGATTAACTATAATTATTTTAAAAATTGGATTATTCACCTCCCCCGCTTCAAAATAGGACATAAATCCACGACCTCTCGATAACCAGTCGAATGCTCTTCCCAACTGAACTACCAGGTAGGATTGTCACAATGAGGAATTTTAATAAATAAATAAATAAATTTCTGGACAATTTACACAGCGCCATCTAGTCCCTAATTAAGCGCAAAACTTGTGTTATGGGTACTAGACAACTGATAAATGTACTTAAATACATTTTTTTGTAAATGCATACTTATAATACGTAGAAAACACCCACACCAAGACAAACAGACATGTTCATGCACACAAATGTTTGTCTTGTGCGGGAATCGAACCCGCGACCTCGGAGTCAAAGTGGCCATTGCTAACCATTCGACCACCGAGCTCGTCTTAATGCTGTAAAGACGTAATTTGGCGCCATGTATCATGCGGCATGCCCCACGTGACATCCGATTCTCGCATACGGCTCCCGCGCTGCATAGCTTGTTTTCGACTCAAAAATAAGCACTGTGTAAATTAATAAACAATAATTAAACAATGATAGGGCGTGGAAATGACCAAACAAATTCAAATTCGTTTATTTGGATCTAACAAACAGTTTTACATTATTTTATTATTATTTAAATAGTTGTCTTGGCCAAATTACCAGAATATTATAAGTACATATTTTAAAAAACCCACGACCTCTCGATGACCGGCCGAGTGCTCTTCCTTGTTTAGTAGTGTAATTACTTAATAGGTTGATGACGCCACACTATGACTCACGCAGTAAAAATATAAGATGCAAAAATTCGTCACCATCATTAACCTTCCTGGTAGCTCAGTTGGAAGAGCACTCGACCGGTCATCGATACGTTGAGAGTTTACCCACTTCCCAAAAACACTATGCTTAATGAAAAAAAAACAAATTGTAAAAAAAATATACTTAATATATGTCTTAGCGATCTACAAAATAACAACCCAAACATTTCAATTGATACCTCACAAATGACCATATCAACGCTATCCCTACTAATATTGTAATGTCCGTTTGTTTGTCCGAGTAGCGAAAACTACTCAACCGATCATCATGAAACTTTGTACATATATTCTTGGAAGTATCAGAAGTAACATAGGATACTTTTTATTAATAAAATATATGTTTTTTACGAAAAAGAATTTCACGCGAGCGAAGCCGCGGGGAAAAGCTAGTTACTTATAAACGTGTTGTATCTTATCAAGAACTAATTTCTTGTACACACCAATGCGTGTGGAAAAAATATCAATATCGTTGAAGAAATTATGTTCAATAATAGACTACCTCTCGTCTGTATACAGACGCCTATAGGCTTAGCTGATGCCCAAGCATACAATATCGCACAAGAGTCTAAGTATAGGTACCTACATACTGTCTCGTGTCCGCTCGCTACTGAACGCTTCGCTGAAAGCTTATACCAGCTTCCCTTAGGAGCTTAACCTATAGACACCAGATGAAACCAGCGCCCACGTGGTCAGTCCACTATGCAGCGCGGGAGGGAAGTTAATTTTTATATAAAAAATTGGTTGCCTGTAAAGTCGGTATACGGGCGAAAGTTTTACGTGACAACGACTTTGAGTGGTAAAATGTTTTCGAGTGGAAGGGACGCATGCCTTTCACTTTTTATGTCTGTCTCTCTCGCTCTTAGAAGGGACACGCGTCCACGACACGCTTACAATGAGAGCGAGTGAAAGGCACGCGCCTTTCACTCGCTCTCATTGTAAGCGCATAACGTGACCCAGTTTCTTGAAGTGTCACCCGGCTAACCAATTTATAAGACGTTGTCACGTCAAAACATTTCATACGATAAAACCAAGCGGGCGAGTTCACCCATATAAGTATAAAAAAAATCTAGTGTAGTAAGTATACCTACTGAACTTTCTTCACAAAAATCACACCAAGATTGCATTGAAACGTTCAAGAAACAGTTTGAAAACAACTCAGAAGGAACTTAGAGGCGAGCTTCATTAAAAATTAAGCTGAATTCCAACAGCTTAGCAATGGTACAGCTTACTTAACTCCTGCTGGAACTTTAACCTTACTTAAAGAACTCCATTGATTCTTACTCCCGTTGCTAAATTTGCTAAACATTTGCAGTATTTGTAAATATTAAATGGGGTGTGGCTGTGTCATGGACACGGCCGTGTGTTGTGCGTGAATACGTTATTTGCACTAAAATTATCTCAAAATGGCAGCACTTCCCCCTCCCCCGCACGCGATTGTTCATAGTCCTTACTTTGCGTAATAAATTATTTGATCTTTCATCTATCCAGTGGTGTGATTGAATTTAACAATGCGTTGTTAAAAGTCTGAACAAGTTGCGGCTAATTTTCTGAAATATTTTAGAACCTTTCAATATTTGGCATGAGACAAAGTGGCCTGGGTTTTAGCTTGAATTAGCTGTAGACAAATTGATAGTTTCCATCGCATTCACACTACAAAAAGAGTTCCTTACGCCATCATCACCAGGAAATTTAGACGAGCTCGGTGGCGTAGCGGTCAATGACGCGGCTGTGACACCAACGCTCGTGGGTTCGATTTCCACACAGGACAAACATTTGTGTGCATGAACATGTCTGTTTGTCTTGGTCCGGGTGTTTTCTATGTATCATAAGTATGTATTTACAAAAATGTATTTACGTATGTTTATCAGTTATCTAGTACCCATAACACAAGCTTCGCTTACTTTGGGGCTAGATGGCGCTGTGTAATTTGTCATACAATATATATTTAAAAAAAATATTTAACGGAGACAGACTGACACGATTTTAGTTTCGCATCTATGGAAAGCTGAATAATTAGCTAAACAGTTATATGACAGCGCCATATAAAATTGGCATATTCTTTATGTCTCATGCATGAACTCCATGTCTGTGTAGTGTGTAGTCACCTGGGAAAACCATGGCACGGAGGGAGCGATTGTAGATAAAGGCCGAGGGCATCATGTAAAACAATTTCTCTGAACACAACCCATTATGCATAATGTAGAATACACAAAGAGAGGCAGTCTCCTTTCAGACTTAATGGCTCAAAATCGCCCGTTACCTCCGAATTTGAGTCACAAGATGCAAGCTTGAATTTAAATGCTCCCGCCCAGAGATGGCAACAGTATTCCATGTGAGGTCGCACTTGCGGTTTATAAAATTCAAAAGTCTTTGTCTCGAGCTGAAGTATCGCTTTGATCATTAGATCAACTCATTTGAGTACACCCTGGTTTTTTGACGCTACCTTGACCTTTTCCTCCAAGTGACTCCGAAACTAGACATAGCTAGAGATCTCGACGCCAGGGATTATACTCTTGGCTATATTATTCAATTAACTTCTCCAATTCAACGGCCAATTCTCGTAATTTTTCTACGAACGTAGATTGAAAGTTGACCGAATCGAGATTGAATTGTGAATTGACTAAAATTATATACTTGATTTCATTAATTAATTATTATCAATTCTTGTTGTTGGCTAAGTAACATTATTAGTTTGTTTAATTTTCACTCATATATCGATACAATCCCGCTTAAATTTAATTTTGAAGTTACGTATTGTGTTACGAGAATACCAAATGTGACATTTATGAGATCGAGACTGGATCGAAACTGAATTTTTACTATATTTTAATTACGAGAATTGCCCCTCTGGAATTGTGGAGCCAAAGCAAATGGGATTTTCTTAGCGGCAAACGCGTAAACTTGAGTCTTCGTGGGGTTAATTTGGACCCGGTTCAGTCGACCCCAATCGGATACGCTAGCAAGACAACTCTCTCGGTGTTTATCTCTAAGACAAGAAGTCATCATTCTGCCGGGAGCAAGTTTCCGCACTGACATTCCGATTTTCCTATTCAAACTGAGTCAACACAAACCAAATCGCGGACACAGCTAGTTTAAAAGTATGAGTTACTGTCTGTGCGGTAATTTATATATAACAGAGACGAGCTAATTTCCAGGTGGTTCGCGGCGAACTGTGCTCTAAGGTAAACAGGCAATCCCATTTAACATTTTCACAAGTTCATTCCGCACCGCTGCTTCATATTTTATATTTAAGTTTACTATTATTAAGGTGAGACCCAATAATGTTTTATTTTCCACTAGCTTACCTGATAGACGTTGTCCTGACTTCTTAACAATGAATATCTGTCAAATGACTTACAGTTCTGTCAAACGACAAAAAGTTACATTAGAAAATTTAATATTTTATAAAAAAAATAAGAAAAATGCGCGGAAAATTAGAAAAATTAATAAAACTGAATTTCTTAAATTTTTTAATTTTCCGCGCAACCTCCATATTTTTTCCTTTCATAAGAACCTTCTCCTGACAATAATAAATACAACATAAAAAGTAATAGCGAAATCGGTCCAGCCTTTCACGCGTGTTGCCGTGACCATGTTGGTACATGGTCACGGCAACACGCGTGAAAGGCAAAAAATATGTTATATGTATATAATATATGTAGTTTAGCACGCCCCGGCCACTCTAAATGATCTGTTCCAGATTCGTCTCAGAGGGAAGGTGAGGTCGACACGAGAGAGCGGCAGGGAGTGGCCATACTATACGTAGTACTAATACTTACGCATACAAACAAATTCATTCAAATCTGTCCAGCCGTTTAGGAGGATTTAGTAGAATTATATATATAAAGAAGATCTGAGGAGGTCCCAATATGAGGTTATGCCACAAGTACAGAGTGCGCCTTTTTTGTTCCCGTTCGATCATGTGAATGTAAACAAACCGACCAAATAGAGAAGAACTCTCATGTTATGAATTTTTAAGACGCGTGGTACATATTAATAAAATTATGTGGCTTACTTGCCCCCAGTTTGAAGTGAGGAACCCGGCTAATTTTGATATGTAACGTTTATTTTTATTTTATTTATTTAAAAACTTTATTGACCACAAATTATAAATAAGGGTACAAAAGGCGGACTTAACGCTAAAAGCATTCTCTACCAGTCAACCTTTGGGGCAGGAGCAGAAAATCACGAATGCGGTACTGAAGAAGCAAAATTAAAAAAAAAAACAGATTTAAGTACTAAAATATAATACTAAGACTAATAAAATAGTATTTATAATTACTGCAGAAAGTAAAATAAACATACATAGCATATTTATATATTTAATAAACATACATATACATACACAGAAAGACATAAATTCAGCGATGATGATGATGATGATGATTTAGTTCTTAGTTAGATCGTATATAAGAATTGCATGGGTTTTCTTTTTGAAATTGAATTTGTTCGAAATTGCCCTGACAGACTCAGGTAGCGCGTTCCAGAGGCTTGTAAGGTGAAGAAGTCAGACATAAAGCCAGAGTGGAAAAGTGGAATAGAAAGTAGACATGTATTGTCAGAACGCAGTTGGAGACTATGAGAATCACGAAGATACTGAAATTTGCATTTTAAGTATTCTGAAGATAGGGGATTAGATAAAATTGAGTGAAGTACACAAAGCAATCTCTGCTGCCTGCGCTGGCGAATAGGAAGCCATTTAACATGCGTCTGGTAAATTCACAATATGTTTTTTTGTTCTCAATTTGATCGGCTTGTAAACGTTAACACGTTCGAATGTGGCCAAAAACCTCGCACTAAACACAGAATAAGTAATAGCACGGCCTCCTTTAATTCTCCTCCTCCTCTAATTCATCCTCATACATTGAAGCCTAAGTGGTCGCGTACCGTGCGGTTCCAGAGAAGTTTTCTCCCGCGTACGGTTAAGCTGTGGAATGAACTGCCTGTCGAGGTTTTCTCAGGAGACTACAGCATGGGGTTCTTCAAAAAGGGCGTGAAGAGGTTTTTACAGGGTCGGCAACGCGCGTGTGATGCCCCTGGTGTTACAGGCGTTCATAGGCTACGGTAACTGCTTTCCATCAGGCGGGCCGTATGCTTGTTTGCCACTTTAGTGGCATAAAAAAAAAATAGTAGTACCGTATCGACAGCATCTGGTTGAATTTTATAAGTTCAATTAATAGGATTATATCCAATTAGCTGCGTTCTGCGGTTTCACTCGCCTTTTCGATTTCTAACGGTCGTAACGTGCTGTTAAATAGCTGATAACCTTCTTGAATAAATGAGCTCCCGTCCATCCAATCAGTTCCAATCCTTCAAATTGTCTCGTTCAAACAAACCTATAAACAGAGCAGGAATTGGGGGTGTCAGTAGCTCACCACCATCTTTAGAGCCAAAGTCAACCTCGCCTGCACGTGGTGAGCCCTGCCGACTAGCGAAAGAGGCTCTGGCAAAAAAGTAGTTGGGAACAGCGTATTTTTAAGCTTGCCGAGTGAGGAAGCACCTGCACCTTGTGAGGTGAATACCACAACCAAATAATAATTCCCTTGAGGGTTGTTATGTTCCTGCGACTGAGTGAGGTTTTTTTTTTTATACTACGTCGGGTGGCAGACAAGCATACGGCCCGCCTGATGTGAAACGGTTACCGTAGCCATATTAACGCTCGCAACATAAAATATCGCTCGCGCGCCACACCCCCGCTGCCAATGCAGCATCTCCTTCCTTTCTGGTGACCTCACTCACTCGCAGGAACACAACAACCCTCAAGGGAATTGTTATTTGGCTGCGGTATTCTGTGAGGTGGAGGTACATTACCCAGTCGGGTAGCTCACAATTACGCTCCCTACCTCTCTTTTCGCCAGAGCTTCGTTTGTTATTCAGCAGGGTGCACCACGTGCAGGTGAAGTTGGCTTTGGTTCAAAGATGTTGATGAACCACTTACACCCCAAAATCAATCGCGATCAAAAACACATCGTAAATTCTAAGCTACACATCCTAGACAGCTACGAGAACTCTCTCCCCTGATTAAAATGTGAGGAGATGTTGCGTTGGTAGCGGGGGTGCCAGCGAGAGAGTTACCACGTAATAGGTACTCCTTATTTATTATACTTATTAACTGGCACGAAAGCTTTGGCAGTAATGTTGCTGCAGCACAAACCTACTCCACAGGAACTTTGAACTAAAATAGAAAAGGGTAGCGTGTAGTCCTTGCCACAGTAATCCTATAAAAACTATCTCAGCAAGTGGATAGACAAACGATATGTGCTCTACATATCAATACATACTAATAATACATTCGGAGCACAATGATCAATCGCAGGAGCTCACCGACAAAACAATAGAATTTTATGTATAGACAAACATTCCTCCATCCCAAATGGAGTAGAACCGCGAATGACTTATGTAGAAATCGAGAATACTCTAGCTAAAGTATAATAGGGTAAGTAGAAACACATCCCGGCTACTCCATACAAATGTCGCGCCGGTAACTACTAAACTACATAAACAATAACGTCTGCGCAGAGCGTGAATGAACGTGAGTGCGTGCGGCGCCATACAAACTGTTCCAGATTTGTCTCACAGGGGAGGTGAGGTCGACAAGAGAGAGCGGCAGGGAGTGGCCATACTGTACGTAGTAGGTACTATTACTTATACTGTGGTAGAACTACTGGCGGTAGTACTATTATTTATTGAGCCTACAGTTGCCTTGATACCAAGAACAATTCTTGAAACTAACAACGAATAGATTCAGCAGAAACTTTAGGAGAAGCAAGCTTTGGAAGACGACTGTAAAATATCAATAAAAACTCGGCATTCAATGTGTTAAAGGTACTTATATTGATTTTCGTTTTATCAATATAAAATAAAACATCTCATTATCCGCTTTATTTTACAGTAAAGAACGCAACCGAGCTATAAAATAAATTCAAGAGAAAAATGAAAGAAGCACAGATAGCAAAGGAGGCAATCTAACTTGTTCAGACAGAGAACTACTCGCCGACTCGCGGCAACTAATTTACCTACGCAAACGCAGCGCTGCCGGCGGATTGCTTTTTCTCAAATTCCATTTTAAACTTGAGAGAATTTAACTACTTACCTTTGACTAGCATTTGTTGAATGTAATGACTTCTGAGCGTGGAAAGACTCCTCTTTAAGGAATCATTACATCCTTTCCTACGCCTACTGCGTTCATTTAGTGGTCTGTTCATCATGAAATCATAAGGCTGAGGCTTCATGCCGCATCGCGACGTGAGCTGTATGTAGTGTAGGTACTCGTAGATTGTAGAGTCATTCAGTGTTTTATGTGCTCGGCAGCGCCCTTTTTCTACATGCAGATATCAAAAGACGCTGTTTACTGTCTTGCTCCAAGGAGCTGTCTTGACAGTAAACACCGTTCGCTGATATCATCATCATCATCAGCCTGTATCTACCCACTGGTGGATATAAGCCTTCCCCAATGATTTCCACCAGATACGGTCCTTCGCATCCAGCCGCTCCTAACCGCTTTTTTAAGGTCATCGGACCATTTAGTAGGAAGGCGCCCAACACTTCGTCGTCCTATGCGCGGCCTCCACTCTAATACCTTCCTCCCCCATCTGCCATAACTTACTCGGCATATGTGACCGGCTCATTGGCTCTTCAGCTTACAAACTCTGAAGGCTATGTCGGCAACTTTAGTTCTCCGTCGAATTTCTTCGTTCCGGATTCGACCCCGCAGAGACACCCCTGAACGCGATGGAAACGCTGATATCGGTTAATCATAAATAACATGTAAATTGGTAGCTAATAAGTAGCCAGGAATATGTATGTGCGGCGGTAGGCGCCGGAGCTCAAGCCGATTACCATCGGATTTATTTATTGCGAAAATGAATCTTCTTCTTAGATTGTTGGTAATTACATTTAACTCATTTGGTAGAAATCCTAGAGGTCTACCGATTAAGCTAAAAATGTTTGTCAATAACTTTAACCTAAGGCAAATTTGTGGTTATTACTAGTAACATATTATTGGGATGTTGAATATGATAGTACGAATTTCCGTTCTTATTTTTAACCGACTTCAAAAAAGGAGGTTATCAATTCGACTGTTTTTTTTTTTGTATGTATGTTATTTGATATCTTCGCGAATTGCGAACCGATTTTCAAAATTCTTTTTTTATTTGAAAGGGTATGATTGCAAGGTGGTCCCATATTCACCAAATCAGGATCTGATGATGGGATCCCAGGGAAATCAAGGCACACTCTTAAATTTTATAAGCACGTGTGGTCAAATTCTTTTTTTTTATTTGTAAGGGTATGATTGCGAGGTGGTCCCATATTCACCAAGTCAGTGTCTGGTGAAGGGATCCCAGAAAAATCGATGGAAACCCTTAAATTTGCCCTGTTGCCAGCTGAAGTCGGTTTTTATTTTTTCTTAACTCTTTTCTTCATGGTGGTCATTTGCGATAACCACCTATTTTTGACCGTGTCTTGACGACTAGCGATATCCTTTGAATATTGCATGTACTACGATAAAATGCGTGAATACGGAGGTGTTAAGTAAGACCTTGACTGCTAGCGCTTGATTGTGTACTAAAATTTATTTCCAAAATATACAGATTTTTCACATTTCGAAAGTGTTCGATGTTTTTAGTCAAAAAGTAAGTAAGTAAATCAGTTTTAGAGTGTAAATTGTTGCTAATTAGGGTTGATTTATATTATCACATATTTATAGTGAAAATGAGATGTAATCCATGATTTATTTTTTACTGGACAGTCACAAATACGAAGTGGTTTAGCAGCGGTACTTATTTCACAGTGGTTACCACAGATAACCACTTTGTATCTGACCCCCATGTCAAAAAAAGGTAAAAAAATATTTTTTTGGGTCAGTTTTAGGCCCTAACTCATAATTTTATTCAAAAAACGTTTATAGAACCGGTCCCTAAAAAGTGTGCCGGAAAGAGTTAAAAATCATTATATTTTACCAATACCTGTTATGATTATATTATTTACATTTGTAGTAACAATAGACTGTCAGGACTGTTATTTACATTTGTAGTAACAATAGACTGTCAGGACTGGTAAAATGCCAAGGCACCCCCGGCCCAAGGGGGCCAAACCCAAAGCTAGCCTCACCTGCAAGTGGTGCACCCTGCTGACTGAGAAACGAGGCTCTGGTGAAAACAGAGCTAGAGTATTGCGAATTTTATAAGCTGCCCGAATATGGAAGTACGGAGGTGCCTCACAGAATACCGCAGCCAAATAAAAATTCCATTGAGGGATGTTGTGTTCCTGCGAGTGAGTGAAGTCAACAGGAAGGTAGGACTTGCTGCGATGGTAGCGGGAGTGGCGGCGCCAAAGCGATATTACACATGTTGCTTTACTTCAGGCAGGCCATATACTTGGTTTCCACCCGAGGTAGTATAAAAAATATGTTATTTCAGTATAACAATTACGCTCTAAAGAATTAATTTTAATAGATCATTAACCAAAATGCACAAAATTGTTTTAATAGTGTTGCTGACTTGTTTTTTTTATATACTGCGTCGGGTGGCAGACAAGCCCGCCTGATGTAAAGCGGTTACCGTAGCCATATTAACGCTCGCAACATAAAATATCGCTCGCGCTCCGCCACCCCCACTGCCAACGCAGCATCTCCTTCCTTTCTTTGTGGTGACCTCACTCACTCGCAGGAACACAACAACCCACAAGGGAATTGTTATTTGGTTGCGGTATTCTGTGAGGTGAAAGTACATTCCCCAGTCGGGTGTAGCTTACATTTACGATCCCACCTCTCTTTTCGCCAGAGCTTCGTTTGTCAGTCAGCAGGGTGCACCGCGTGCAGGTGAAGTTGGCTTTGGTTCAAAGATCTTGATGAACTACTTACACCCCAATTTTGTTGTAATTAAACAAACAACGTCAACCATTTTTACAAGCTTTTATTACTGGAGAGCCCCATCTGATGCATCTGCCACCGGCTCCAAATGGTAATGCTGTTCTGCAGTACTAGCCATTTCAAATCAAAATAATTTTTGTTTGGCTAAGAATTCTAATTTCAAATTAATTTTATTTTAAAAACATGGAATTCTTTTTCCAAAAGTAGTCATTTGATTATTGATTAGTGTTACATTTTCATCGCATTTCAATCTTTTTCGTCATCATGGATACGTTAAAAATTCCAGTAATTATGGAATATGAGTACCGTCGTCGTGGCAGCAACGCGGCACAAGCGGCACGCAACGTCAACGACGTTTACGGAGCTAACACTACAAACCAACGCACCACCTGTTATTGGTTTGCTCGCTTCCGTTCTGGAAATTTCGACCTGAACAATGAACCTCGCGGTCGTCCTAAGACTTTGGTCGACAATGACGAATTAAAGGCGATTGTGGAAGCTGATGATACACAATCTACGGCTGAATAGCAGCAGCTTTCGACGTTAGCGTCAAAACAATATTGGTCCATTTGCGTCAAATTGGCATGGTAAAAAAGCTTGACAAATGGGTGCCCCACGAACTCAATGATCGCCAGCGCGAAGTACGCGTCGAGACGTGCCTTGCACTGCTCAACAGACACACAAATGAAGGAATTTTGAAACGCATTGTTACCTGCGATGAAAAATGGATTCTGTTTGATAACCGCAAGCGCTCAGCAAGTTGGTTGGATCCTGGTTCAGCACCTAAACAATGCCCTAAACGAAAACTTACCCCTAGAAAAGTGATGGTCACTGTTTGGTGGTCTAGCGCCGGTGTGATTCATCACAGCTTCTTACCAAACGGGGTGAGCATTACTGCAGATGTGTACTGTGAAGAACTGAACACAATGATGGAGAAGCTGGCAGGTCTCCAACCAGCATTGGTCAATCGCTCGTCTCCGCTGCTCCTGCACGACAACGCGCGACCTCATACTGCACAGCAGACGGTCTCCAAGTTGCAAGAACTGGGGTTGGAAGCTCTCCGTCATCCGCCCTACTCGTCAGACCTTGCGCCTACGGACTACTACTTTTTCCAGAATTTGGATAACTTCTTGGCGGGAAAAAAAATCAATACCCGAGAGGCAGTACAAAATGCCTTTGAAGAATTTGTTGCCTCCCGTCCAGCTGATTTCTTTAAGAAGGGCATCAATAAACTGCCACTGCGTTGGCAAAGATGCATTGATTGCATGGGTGATTACTTCGATTAATACAAATAAAAAATACATAAAAAAAAATTGTTTAAATTTTTTCATACAAAATGGCAATTTCATAGGTAAAGACCTAATATATTAGTTCTACCGATTGCACAATGGATTAAGCAATTATTTTAATAGTTACTCACTTATTTGAGTAAACTATGAGAGCCATGCTATAGGACATCGCTATATGCGATTGGCCTGCATGGAAGAAACTCGATGTAACAGAAAACCACTCGCAGGTAAATGAATCATAAAGGGTTTTTGAGTATCTGCTAGTGGATACATACATAGACATCGTTGTATCTACTAGTTTGTAAAATTTTTAGGACCTGCAATCTAAAATAGGAAACCTGACTGTTGAACAATATCAGATTTAAACATACGAGACAATCGATATAATAATTTTAGGTAAAAAATATATTATGACACTAATTTGTCATTACAATAGAGAAGAAAGATATAGGTAGTAAAGTAGTGGTTCTTCAACACAAAATACCTATGTAACAACTCCCAGTTAAATGTTTAATTTAATCTACAATGCACAAAACGTGTAAATGACATAATTAACCGCGAAAGTATGTATGTATGTTACATACCGTAAAAGTAGTGTGTTTCTTTTGTACCCAGGTTTCGGGTATTTACGCTTTGGGAATTTACAGGATTAAAATATCTGTAACCTTGAGAATTCAAAAAAGTTTGTCACCTACCTGATTAAACAGTATTAGATAGTTCCATACTTTCGTATTTAGTAAGCCATTACCAGAGGCATATTTTTTTAATACTTTTTAGCGAGAACTTGTTGTGTTCAGTTGTGCTTCTGAACAAATTTTCATAATTTAACATACATATATTGATTCATAATAGTAATAGGGTACGGCAGTATATGGTAGTAGCAGTCAAGCTGTACCTTTACCTCCGTATTAAAGTTAGTCAATCTAAAGTCTATAAAAGTACAGTTGTACTTTTTAAATCGCAGCACTATAGTTTTACTGTTGAGATATTGCAGAATTATATCCTGACGATATTTAACAACAACAATAATCTTCGACTGACGAAAGATTGCCAAACCAACTAATACAGAAAGAAGTCAGACTGTCCAACTGACAGCATGATGAGCCTGACATTTAAATTGACAAGTAAACGAAAACATCTGCAGCACAGGTGATACCAAAAAAAACACGAATTAATGCAAAAAAATTCAGTTTTTTTGAGTTAGATAACTACTATTAACATTTTGCTTTGTCACTATTTAATAAAATTTTGTATATCTACGTTTGTTTCTTTATTGGCAAAATTAGGTTATGTTTTGTTATGACTCAAAGTGATTGTGTAGATCGGTAGATGATTTGAGGTTTTTGAAGTAGTGCCTTGAAGAGATTTGCCTTATATGGTTGGATAAAGTTTACTGTGATATCTGCATCAGGTCTAAGTGAATATTTACGATGAGCGAACGCGAGGGACCTAGTGGGTCAGTGCCCCAAGCAGCGGATAAAGGGAATAATACACTGATTCCTTCACAGCCTATGCCTACTGGATCAAGGTATGTCATTTTTATGACGTAATTGATTTACTTATACATAATAGACAATGATTTCTGGAATCAAAATCTTTATGAATTTACTGTTTCAGTTGTATAGTTTTCAGGCTTGCCAATCTTGCCATTGATGATGCGTAAATTAATGTATGATTCATTGCTTTATGTCCCATTTTGTGATTTTATTCTCTCTGACCTGGCTTTGTTCATTGTTTGTTAACAAATTATATGCTAGAACATTTTCATATAACATAGATTAGATTTTATAATGTAATTTCTCTAATAATAATAAGTAGTAGAATTGGGGGTGTGTCAAATAAAAAATTTTTTTTTTTCATTACACAAATATTTCTTTATATTTTCTTTGCTATTACAAACTGATTAACAAAACACCTCATGTGTTGCTAGGTTTCACTACCAGAGAACCTACCGCCTAAATTGAAGCCATTCCCATAGAATATTTTGATTTCCAGAAATAGGTGTTAGGTTTGAGTTATTGTCAAGTATTTTTAGCTTTTTGGGTAGACACTCATGATTTCTACCAACAAAGGTAAACACTATTATATAATGTAAATCATATGGCGTCATATGATTAACAGCGGCAACCGCCAAAAAAGGCAATGAACAATGAAGTCCATTGCAGTCCCAGGGGTAAAACTACGGCTTCCTTGGAACGCACAACATAAAAGAAATTAGTAGGAGTAGGAAGCTTTTGGAATTTGACTTTTTTGGAATTTGAAAGCATGTAATATGAAAAAGCAGAAATGTATTAAAATTATACAAATTTTATATACTTTCTTTTTGTACCAACAGCAGCAGTTACTATGCTAATGAACCAATCCAGTTCCGAGTACGAGGATCAACAATCACAGGAGCATCGCCACCGAAATTCGTCACATTAGAGGACATCATGAAAGCTGCACATGGAATGCAGAACATGGCCCTAGCTCATGAGATAGCTGTTGACCAGGACTTTAAGTTGGAGCCTTTTGAACCTCCTGATAACAGGTATCACAAACAAAATTCAACTGCTATAAGTATATGGCTCAAAAAAAGATCATATTTGGGAATCGCTGTTTGATTTTAATTATTGTTGTGTATGACATAAGAAAGTTACTAAGAGCGGTAATGCACTGCATCTGGATCCAATCCGTAATCTGACGTATTTAATATCCCTTGCTTTTGCACTGCGGTTGTGCTATAGAGCAGTATGTAACAGGTATGCTAGGGATATTGAATGCGTCCAAGTTCAGATCAGATGCAGTTACGCACTGCACTCGAAACCGATTGAAGGGGTTTACAGCATACTCCACCATGCTCCTCAACTGTGGGTTGGCGGATTTCAGTGTTTTCAAGCCGCCTAAGGGCCATTCACTTAGCTTAACGACTGTCATCTAGAGAAACCAGTTGGGGCCTTCGTGCCAAAGCACAAACAGAAGGAGCTCGATATAAATAAACCCATCCATGGATTTTAATTTTAATTTTGCTTAGTACAATTTGAAGTGTGCTACAAGTATCTGATGTATGTTAAGACCTGTATTTCATTTCACCAGGACCTCGCCACGGAATGGATGCACACTGTTTTGTTTTTGTTTAATTTGTTGGTTTTACAAATTGTGTGATTAAATAAACACCAAAAATATATACTTTAGCATGTATATATTTTTGGTGTTTATTTAATCACACAATTTGTAATGAAGATACAATTTGCCTATGTTTTTTATGTGTAATGATAAAACATTACCAAGCTAACGGCTCTAATGCAGCATTAAGTATTTTTTCAGCTATCAGAAATTGGTTAAGGAAACCATGCATAAAGCATACTTCGACATATTGAGAGAGCAACTTAACTCAGATCCACCCGAGTATAAACAAGCTATTGTATTGCTAGAAGATGTAAAACAGGTAACTAATTTGACGAAATAAGCTAACAAGTGTACATAAACTATAATGCAAGAAATTATTAAATGGCATAAAAATCTCAGCGGTGTTTTATGAACTAAAAAATGTATCCCTTCTTTTTTTTCGCAGACACTACTGAATTGCAATAATAATACTATGTCACTTCTTATGACACCTCGTATGTTGAGAATCAATTTGTTTAGGCCAGAGGTTCCCAACCGGTGGTCCGCGAACCACCAGTGGTCCGTGATACAAACTTATAATGAAGGAGATTGAGCACTATTATACAAAAGACTCAATCTCGAGTTATAAAATAATGGATTTATATGACTGCTGGGGACACTATACGTGTACGACCTAAAAAATAAAAAATGGGTTTAAATATGTCATATGTCACTTGTCTGACTATCAAGGTTGTTCCCATTAACACATATTTATATTATGATATGTGTATATATAAATAAAACTAAAATAAACCATTAATTTGCAGTCAATATAACGTTATTGAGAGACCTCCTCAGAGCCGATATGAAGTGTGAACCTTATTGTGTGAGACATCCATCATGTTTTAATTCCAGGGTTTATTCTCTATATTACTGCCCCGTCACACCCGCATCAGAGACATGATCGAGGAGGTGCTGGACGCGGACTTCATTCGCCAACAAGCCGAAAACAACAGCCTCGATTTCCATAAGTACGCCAAGTTCGTCATCGACCTGATGGCCAAGTTAGCCGCTCCTGCCAGGGATGAAATGGTGCAGAATATCACTACACTCACTGATACAGTAAGTATCACATAATAGCCATCTAATAGGCTATTTGACAATGTTCAAAAATTGTATAAATTATTTAACAATATCGTAAAATACACAAAACTATAAAGATCTGCAAACTTTCATTATAATATCTTCCGTCCGACTTATTTTAGAGTCGATCAAAGTCTGGCGGGAAAGTCCATTTTAAAAGTATGAAATTATTAAAAAATAATATTTCCATTGGAAAAGCAATAAAAAATACTGTAACTATTATTATGATACTAATTACATAAATGTAATATTTAATATAGCTCTCGTACAAATTTCTGATTTGATGCATACAAAATACAAACGTGTGACGTCATAACTCAGTAGCCTTTTGTATAGAGCGTTTTTGAAAATGTCCTAGATTGTGATTTCCAAATCAACATATCTCGAGAGATTTTTTCCAATCGAAGTAATTCTTTCACCTATGGTTATATTATTGAGACGTACCTACATGATCAAACCGAAAAAATGTTGGTCAAGTAGCCTATTTTACTAAATTATACTGTAAAAGCGGGACATGTAGCCATATAAATTTGGTACGTAATCT
Source organism: Hypsopygia costalis (assembly GCA_937001555.2). Taxonomy (NCBI): domain Eukaryota; kingdom Metazoa; phylum Arthropoda; class Insecta; order Lepidoptera; family Pyralidae; genus Hypsopygia; species Hypsopygia costalis. The sequence goes on from OW443344.2 coordinate 10,149,840, forward strand.
AATATGCATAGAGGCCATGATTCGATGACGAGGCACGATAGTCGTCTCTACTTTTTTTTTTTACCCGACGTAGTATAGTCGGGTGGTAGACGAGCATACGGCCCGCCTGATGTGAAGCGATTACCGTTGCCATACTAACGCTCACAACATAAAATATCGCTCGCACGCTGCCACCCCCTCTGCCAACGCAGCATCTCCTTCCTTTCTGGTGACCTCACTCACTCGCAGGAACACAATAACCCTCAAGGGAATTGTTATTTGGCTGCGGTATTCTATGAGGTGGAGGTACATTCCCCAGTCGGGTAGCTTTCAATTACGCTCCCTACCTCTCTTTTCGCCAGAGCTTCGTTTGTTATTCAGCAGGGTGCAGCGCGTGCAGGTGAAGTTGTCTTTGGTTCAAAGATATTGTTGAACGACTTACACCCCAAAAACCTTATTTCGTATGTATAACAAGCCAAAAATACCCTTTACAGGTTGATATCTTCCGAGCCATTTTGGAAACACTAGAAGTCCTAAAGCTAGACCTGGCTAACACGCTCATAGCAATGATACGACCGCACGTGCAAAAGGAGAGCGTGCAGTACGAACGAACCAAGTTTGACGAAATGCTCCAAATATCTGAAGGTATATTTTACAATACTGTTGTAAGAAAAAAAAATGGGGTGTGGATGTTTCATGGAAACGTACGTGAATATAATGTATTCACGTACAACACAGGCCCGTATATTATGCTCTAAAATTATCTCAAAATGGCAGCGCTTCCCCCTCACCCACACGCGATGTTCTATAGTCCTTACTTAGCGTAAAAAGTTCTTTGATCCTTCGGCTATCCAGTGGTGTGATTGAATTTTGGATGGAGTTGATAGATTTGTAGCTGCAACATCAAATTGTATCCGTCGATTTTATTATCATTCGTTTTTTTGGATTGTCTCCCTATGGAAGCAATTTTAAAGGCGTGTTCACGTGAAAACCTGTATTGTCCTATATATACTAATTTCCCAGTCGAGCTGTTCCAAATTAAGTGAGAGCTAGCACTGAGCCCTACCACTTTCGCTCGCTGCATCGATCACTGGACATCGGGATGTGCACAGTGCACAATAGTTGTTAAAGAGATATATTAAAAGTGTGCAATCAATATATATTTTTTTGTTTTGAGTCTCGAACACTGATTTCAATTTTTTTTATATCATTAAAATGGCAAACAAGCGTACGGCCACTGACAGAAAGGAGTTACCGCAGATTATGAGCACGTGCAACACCAAAGGCATCACTTGCGCCTTGCCTACCGTGTAAAAACTTCTTTCACGCCCTTTTTAGGGTTCTGTACCCAAAGGGTAAAAAGGAACCCTATTACTAAGGCTCCGCTGTCCGTCCGTCCGTCCGTCTGTCACCAGGCTGTATCTCATGAACCGCGATAGTTAGACAGTTGAAATTTTCACAGATGATGTATTTCTTTTGCTGCTATAACAACAAATACTAAAAAATAGAATAAAATAAATATTTAAGGGGGCTCCCATACAACAAACGTGATTTTTTTGCTCGTTTTTGCTTACAATTTATAACGGCAATAGGTAGATACTTGAAATGCTCACATATTTAGTTATATATTTACTTTAAAAATAAATAATTAAATAAAAATAAAACAAATATTTAAGGGGGGCTCCCATACAACAAACATGATTTTTTTGGCATTTTTATAGATAATGGTACGGAACCCTTCGTGCGCGAGTCCGATTCGCACTTGGCCGGTTTTTTTTTAACCTACGTCGAGTGACAGACAAGCATACGGCCCGCTTGATGTGAAGCGGTTACCGTAGCCATATTAACTCTCGCAACATAAAATATCGCTCGCGCGCCGCTACCCCCGCTGCCAACTGCAGCAACTCCTTACTTTCGGTGACCTCACTCACTCGCAAGAACACAACAACTTTTGGAATTGTTATTTGGCTGCGGTATTCTGTGAGGTGGAGGTACATTCCCCAGTCCAAATCACAATTACGCTCCCTGCCTCTCTTTTCGCCAGAGCTTCGTTTGTCAGTCAGCAGGGTGCACCGCGTGCAGGTGAAGTTGGCTTTGGTTCAAAGATGTTGTTGAACCGCTTACACCCCAAACAACACTCGAAATGGCTGTATAAATGCTTATGTACACAGCCATTTCGGTTCTTAAGTGTAAACAAACCCCGGCCACTCCATACAAAAATGGCGCTTTTGCATGTAGTAACCAAATGACGTCTGTACACGTGCCTATGTTTGAGTGACGTTCTCTAGGGCTGACATTATTCAATTATTAGTCGGACATGTAAGGGGGTGTAAGTGGTTCATCAACATCTTTGAACCAAAGTCAATCTCACCTGCACGGGGTACACCCTGCTGACTGACAGACGAGGCTCTGACGAAAAGAGAGGTAGGACATAGCGTATTTTTTAAGCAGCCCGACTGACGAAGTACCACCACCTCACAGAATGCCGCAGTCAAATAACAATTTCCTTGAGGGTTGTTGTGTTCCTGCGAGTGAGTGAGGTCACCAGAGAGGATGGAGTTGCTGCGTTGGCAGCGGGGATGGCAGCGCGCGAGCGATATTTAATGTTGCGAGCGTTAATATGGTTACGGTAACCGCTTCACATCAGGTGGGCGTAGTGAAGAAAAAAAAAACGTGTGACACTCGGGGACTGCCGCGGTAAAGCTATTGCATAGCATTTTTTATCAACTAATGCTCGTTTGCTCGTTCATCCATCCATCCATCCATCCATATCCATTCATCTATCCATCCATCCATCCATCCATCCATTCATCCACCCATCCACCCATCCACCCATCCACCCATCCACCCATCCACCCTTCCATCCATCCATCCATCCATCCATCCATCCATTCACCCATCCATCCATCCATCCATCCATCCATCCATACATCCATCCACCCATCCATCCATCCATCCACCCATCCATCCATCCATCCATCCATCCATCAATCCATCCATCAATCCATCCATCCATCCATCCAATCCATCCATCAAACCATCCAACCATCCATCCATCCATCAATCCGTCCGTCCGTCCGTCCGTCCATCCATCCATCCACCCAAATTGTTTTTTTTTTTACTTTCCATGTGTTGAGAAATCCATCCACTGCACAAATAACTTCCATCTTTTACATACTCGCATATTATTTTAAACTGAATGGAGAATAAAATACAAGCGACGTCAATTCGTACGTTGTGGCATTCCTTGCGAACGGTTCCAAATCGGTTCCATAGGGGAGGTGAGGTCGACTAGTGAGAGCGGCAGAGAGTGTCCATACTGTACGTTAGTACTATTACTTATACTGTGGTGTAAATATGAATTTTCTGCCCATGGCTGATGGATGGATAGATAGATTTCAAAAATTTCACCTTTACAGATGGTCTTCAGCACACGAGAGAATGGCTAAAGCGACACACAGACAAAACAGGGTTAAGCATCCCAGTCACCGACCAAAACATCATCAGAAACATCACAGCACAAACGTTGTCCAAGGCTTACCTCGAGCTCCTGGAGTGGGATGGAACACATAGTTATCCAGAGGTAAATAAAAACAAACACATCTCACGAACTCGGTGGTCGGAATGTAGACTTTAAATAAATATAAATATTGGACAAATTACACACGACCATCTAGATCCAAACTAAGCAAAGCTTGTACTATGTGTACTAGATAGACAGAGTATTATATCAGTAATATAATACTTAAACACATTTTTTTTTTGTAAATTCATACATATAATACAAAAACGTAACAACAAAGAAAAGAAAAACACCCACTTCGACTTCGAGGCCGCGGGTTCGATCCCCGCACAAGACAAACATTTGTGTGTATGAACATGTCTGTTTGTCTTGGTCTGGGTGTTTTCTATATATTATAAGTATGTATTCACAAAAGAATATGTATTAAAGTATATTTATCAGTTGTCTAGTACCCGTAGTACAAGCTTTGCGCTTAATTTGGGACTAGATGGCGCTGTGTAAAATGTCTAGAAATATTTATTTAATTATTTATATTATTTATACCATACTACACTAAACTCGCAGAAGCGATGGTAATTGGAGTATAAATGTTTTGAAATAGCAACCACAGACTAGAAAACGGGTATAAGACAGGCCTTGCACCTGGTGGATTGATTCTGATAAATATTAAGATGATGTTGAAATTGTTTCTGTTTTCAAAATTGGGCACCTCAATGTATAAAATCACCACTAAATTTAACCTATATAGATCATTTATTTAAGATTTTTGATTTTCTTTGGAACATAAATAATCTATATATAGTTGACAACCTTTATTCATCCCACTGCTAAGATACGGGTCTCCCCTCAATCGAAGGGATTTAGAGCATACTTCAACACGCTGTTCAACTGCGGGTTGGCGGAGGCCAGTGTTTTCAAGCCGCCCATAGGCCACTGATTTGGCTTAACGACTGTCGCCTAGAGACAACAGGCAGACAGACAGCCGGGCCGACGGCTTAACGTGCCCACCGAAGTAAACTTTGCTGCGACCTATTCGCATACCTACGTAATATTCCTGAACAAATTACACACGGCCATCTAGTCCCAAACTAAGCAAAGCTTGTACTATGGATACTAGATAGCTGATATAATACTTAAATACATTTTTTTTTATATAAACATACATATAATACATAGAAAACTCCCAGACCAAGACAAAAAGACGTGTTCACGCACACAAATATTTATATTACCTTGTGCGGAGATGGAACCCGCGACCTCAAAGTGGCCATTGCTAACCATTCGACCACCGAGCTCGTCGTATGTACATAAAAATCGGTCGACCTTTATAATTTAGATTAACGTTTGCCGGGTATTTAGTTCAACATTTAATACTATAAGATTACTTAGCATAACGTTATTTCCAGACGATGTCTATAGACGCCCCCCGTTTTTACGAACTCGGCACTCAAGTGTACCGACTGGTGTGTGTTGCCTCGCTGCTCTTGGTCAGCCCGTCGTGCGCCGCGGACACTGACTCAGCTGCGCAACACAAGCAGGCGCTGAAGGATAAACTCTTCATTATAATGGACAACACCTCTAATGATACGTAAGTAGCTATTAATAAGTATTCCTGGGCAAATTACACACTGCCATCTAGCCTCAAAATAAGCAAAGCTTGTACTATGGGTATTAGGTAACTGATATTATACTTAAATACATTTTTACATATAATACCAGAATACAACCAGACCAAGACAAAGAGACATGCATATGCACACAAATGTTTCTCTTGTGCAGGGATCGAACCCGCGTCTCGCAGTCAAAGTAGCCATTCAACCACTGAGCACTCTATTAGTTACATCCTATCCTTTCCAACTAATATTATAAATATGAAAATTTGTAAGGTATGGAGTTATGTGTGTATGTTATAAATATTTTAAAAAATTGAATAATTCACCTCCCCCGCCTAGGTGGGATTTGAACCCACGACCGGTCGAGTGCTCTTCCAACTGAGCTACCAGGAAGGTTTGTGTTGGTGACGAATTGTTGCATTTTATATTTTTACTGCGTGAATCACATATGTGTGTATGTTTGATGGTCTTTTACGGGTAAACGGCTGAACGTATTTAGGTGAATATTAGCATACTGTAGAATATGTTCTGGATTAACACCATAAGATACTTTTTATCTATGTAGTCTACACATGCGGGATGAAGCCGCGGGCAGAAGCTACAAATTTTAATTACAGTTGCTTGAAAAGTGTACTTGCGAGACCAATCAACATGCATTGAACCATAGGCGTAGTATTTTTCGCTACGCTTGAAGAAGTGGGTGGCGCTGCGCGCTCGTGGCTCCTTCCTTTCTGGTGACCTCACTCACTCGCAGAAACTCCTCAAGGGAACTGTTATTTGGCTGCGGTATGTGAGGTGGAGATACTTCCCCAATCGGGCAGCTTACAATTACGCTCCCGACCTCTCTTACACCCCATACAATCGTATGATACAAGGGCGTATTGGTACGACGGTATTACAATGGATTATGGTTTGCATTTTGGTACCCAAGAGACCTGTCGCATATAGAAGGAGTTATTAAGTCATTGTTGCTAGTTGTTTAAACGTGGCTTGCGACATATTTAGAAAAAAGTCCTTGTGAAACATGGCTGCACGTGTGTAGCGTACGCGTGCACTGCACGTATTGTACTCTAAGACTTTTGCAGTGCAACGTCGCACCGCATATATCCACCCTTAAAACAGTTTTACTTGCTTTTATCCACTGCAATCAATAACCCTATATTTTGTAACGAATATTTCAGTGAATTAAAAGCAGTGTTACCGTCAATAGCTGAAGAGGTGATACTAGTGACTGACCAGCTTTTGGAGAATCTCAATCAGGAGCCGCTCACCCCCGACACCAAGGAGCTGATTATGACGCAAATAACGTCGCTGCGGGACCCTGACCACAGGGTCAGACAGATTGTCCGTATGTATATGTTATTTCTATATGCCAATGTATTGGTAATATATAAAATAGAAGAGTTTGTCTATTGCCCAGGGTAATCTTCGGATCGGAACATTCGATTTTTATAGGACTATTAACTGACCCGGCAAACTTTGTTTTGCTATTAAATCGCTATTAAAAAAATTGAGGTTGACGGCAGAATGTTGAAAATTTAGGGTTGTATGTATTTTTGAATGCTAAATCATAATAAAATTAAAAAAAATACAATCATCATCATCAGGTCATTTTTGGTCTCCACTACAGAAGCACGACCCTCTCTCGTCCGTCACAGACAGGAGGATTTGGCCTACACTCCCCACGCTGGCCAGACGGGTTGGGGAGGCCTGATCGATGTTTGATAATGTATTTCCCTTAGTCGCCTTGTACGACATCCACGGGAAGAGATGGAGTGATTCTATTCTAATCTGCCGGAAACCACACGGCCATTATAAAAAATATATATGTAAAAAATATTTAGGGGTGTTTCGCCCTTATTATTTAGGGGTATGAAAAATAGATGTTGGCCGATTCTCAGACCTACCCGATATGCACACAAAATTTCATAAAAATCGGTCCAGCCGTTTCGGAGGAGTTGGTAACAAACACCGCGTCACGAGAATTTTATATATTAGATATAGAATACTTTTCGACCCCAGACATAATTAGGATTTTAATTTTTGTATTATTTATATCATTATGTCAACTGAAATTTTGCATTAAACCGCATACTACGTTATATTTAAACTGTTGGACAAGTAATACAAAAATATTTAAAATTTTATATTAAGAAAATTACTCGTATGAAAGAAAGTAAAGAATATAAGCTGGCACCGGATCGCCGACCCCTTGGTGTTGCTGATCTCTGTGGGCGGTGGTGATTGCTTTCCGTCAGGGGATACACATGCTCGTTTGCCCCCCTCTTATCATCATCATCATCAGGTCCATTTTAGTCTCTCGTCCGTCCTAGACGGAAGGAAGATTTGGCCTACACTCCCCACGCTGGCCAAACGGGTTGGGGAGGCCTGATCGATATTTGATAATGTATTTCCCTTAGTCGCCTTGTACGACACCCACGGGAAAAAACGGAGTGATTCTATTCTAGTCTGCCGGAAACCACACGGCCCCCTCTTATAAGAAAAGAAAACTCTTTTTTTTTTTGTTTGTGAGAATGTTAGTTCTATAATTTTAATTTTTATAATCATTTCCGATATGTTTTTTTTTATTCAGCGGTAGAGCTAATTAGCACCTCTCTTCCTCTTAACATCATTACTAATATTCTTTCCAGGTCAAAGAGTTCTTGAATTCCTAAAGGTGATCCTTGTATGCGCGGGCGGTTCTCGTCAAATCCCCGTCGGTCTCTCCGCCTTCGCTCGGGAACTGACCGCTATATCAGGAACATTGCTGCGATACGTCATGCATAATAAGGCGGTCTTCACGTCACACTACCTGGACATTGTAGCTGCAGAGCTAAGTAGCAATTAAGCACATATAGACTTAGGTTCAACTTTAAATCTTATTCCAGCGTCTAATCGAACTAAAATTAAATTAATCAAAATTTATATAACGATAAAACTTAGTGACAACATATTCCGCCTCAAATCAGATGATAAAAATAAAAACACTAATTAACTGTGTTACATACTGAAATAAGTATATATTTACTTCCAATTTTAGAGAAATAGTATTGCAGATATTTTAAGAATTTGTTCCTAAAATATTTTATTCCTCAGTGAAGTTTGAAATGTAGAAGATTTTATCGTACATTAAAAAAGATCGTTTCTGTATACATGTTATATCTTTGATAATAATATGCATTTATCGTACCTACCTTCTCAATGGTTATAATGCACGGTGTTTGTAGTATTTTATCTAAATTGCTTAAAGTACTAAAATTACCGTCGTGATTGCAAAATGATATACGCATACCAAAAATAAATTTTTCGATTTTTCTCAAATTCCATAAAATTTTTACCTAGTTGCATATTGTTCTGTAAAATGTTGCTAAATTAATAAAAAATAAATAAATTAGAATTTTCGGATTGCAATTTCAGAGGGTAGTGATGACGAGTGAGGTGGTCTATGAAGATTTTTAGCTTTATATGTCAAAACATTCTCTAATATACTTACTTGCTTACTTGTAAACAGAAAGACACGTTACTGATCTTGTAGCGACTTCCTTTTTTATGTATGGAAATGAAACTCTAATAATAATTATCGTGCTAAGTATTATTGTAATTCTGCTTGACAATATAGTTTAATTCGCTTGTAACTACCTACTGAGACTCCTAGTCAAAATAAAACCGGTTGTCGACCGAGAGCTAAACTAGACCTTAGACCACATTGCTAAGGGCATTTTACTGCTGTGTCGACCACAAATTATGAAGCGACCCAAGTGAACTGACCAAACAATCTCAAACTAAGTTAGCTGTGTTGAACTCCGTAGCAAAAGATGTTGTGATGCGTGGTTGGTATATATATAATAGGGGCAATCCATAAATTACGTGACGCGTTAAGGGGGAGGGGGTCGACGAAGTGTGATATTGTGTGACAAGAGGGTGGGAGGGGTCCTAAATTTCGTGACGTGACATTTCAAAATTTATTATAATCTAAGTGTTAAAACACGAGCGATGAAAGTGTGATCGTCTATTAGTAGTTTTAAAGTCCATGGACTCAAGATGATTAAGTTTTGTATCTTTAATTAATATAAATTAATAGATTTTTGTTTTGTTAATTTCTTGAAATGTTTGATTTGATGTTAATTTTATTAAAAAATAATTTAAATGGAAATAAAACTAATTTCGGAACTGCTGTTTTAATTCACTAATTTCTGGATCTAAAATTGCAAAATATGGTGCATCACACTAGGGAGGGGGGGAGTCTCACAAATGTGACCTGCTGTGACAAGGAGGGGGGGAGGGATAAAAAAATAATGGAATTCGTGTGACGTAATTTAGGGATGGCCCCAAAAGAAAGACAAATAATTTATAGGGCAACAACAATTCTAAAAATTTACCTAAGTAAGTATTACAAAGGTTTCACAGTGCATATGTGTGCCGCCAATACGGTCCCAGCTCAGCGTAGCTGTACAACGTCTATTGCTACGAAGCTAAGCTATTGTCTACTACGAGCCTTCTCGCGGGAGTCTATAGGGCGTATAAGGCCCTTTAGACTCTCGCAAGATGCTCGACGAGATAAGACGCTACGAGATATTGTATTACTTTCTCGCTCACAATAAACTGGTGAAAAAACCGACATCGAATTGAAATTATTCTGCCATTGGGTTCTTGTGGACACTTTTTTTATGCAAATGATATTCTTATTTTTTTATTAAGTATGTACGAGAACAGGCGAGGGTGAGAACGAAAAGGCGTGAAGTACGCATGTACAATATTTCTTTATTCAATTATGAAATTCCCATTTAAGTGTCTCTCGGATTTCTTGCAGAGTCTGTATAGCGCTCTTTCATCAGTATTGTATTGCGTCTCAATAGTTACAGCAGTAGATTTGGCTATGTGATTACTACACTCATCTAATTTTTAATCTTTTTTTTTACATATGGAAAAAAATGTTTTATATGTAAAAATATGTTAAATTAGTTTAATTATACGTAGTTTAGTTCTCGGTCGATAGACGGCAAAGGTGTTTTAAACTAATTCAAATATTAAACGTAATAATCCTAATATCGGCAGTATCATGTATCTAAATCAATCTTTTTTACAGGAATATATAAAAAAGAAAACACGTTGATACATTAATTGTTATAACGTCTTGATTTTTTATGCAAATAATACTCGTAATATGGTCTCAAAAATATTAATACAAATACGTAATAGTATCCCATTTTGGCAAGAGTACTCGTCTGAAATGTATTCGTAAAACAAACAAACATACAGGTGAAGCTAATAAAAGCGTGTTAAATACGGGTGGGGAAAATGAGTTTGAAAACAATAGCGACGGGTCATGTGACACGTTTCTTATGTGGGTATTTTACATTCGGATAACTGTAGAAACACCCTTATTAACAGTATTTACCTAAATCATTCCTTTTATAAATAATCCCTTTAATAAATAAAGCTATTACTTTAAAAAGCTTGAGGTATAAATGTTATGAGTGTTTGCTTTTGGTTGACCAATCTTTATGAAATTTATGACATACATACATGAACATTAAAAAAAAGATTGTTTGTCTGTAGTGTTGTGTATATATGTTGTGTATATAATCAATACCCGAAATCTAGGCGCTCCTAGGTTTGACTAGTTATACCTCGGATACCTCACCTCCCTCTCCAAAGACAAGTTGAGACTCGCTCGCTCGACTTTCGTTGGTTTGAAATAATTTATTTATTTCTATCAATAAAACAATACATACAATACAACTATAAAACTAAACTACCTAAAACTAAATAATACTAAAATAAAACTAACCTAAAACTAAAATAAATATAAAAAAGATGCTAGCATCATTACCGCTGGATGGCTAAACTGATCCTTTGGGATTTGGGATACGTCGACCAATCTTTTTCCTAATTCTCTTATAATAAATTCGTTGGGTTACAAGGTCATAACTATTTTAGACTACATAGGTTAGTTAAAAGTGGTTTTGACCAATGTCCTTAGTCAAAACTATTTTTGCCCAAGTTTTGCAGTCCAAAATGGTACGGAGGTGAGGTTAGGTTTTACTAAGTCTGCCTAGCAGCCTAGATTTCGAGGATTGACTATAACATTATAGTATAAATATCATGATTATGATGTTTCTACAGACTAAATACAGTATATACAAGAAAAATATAAGAAATCATTTTGTTGTCGAATTGTATTCAACAAACGTGGCTGTGCAAAACAGTAATATTATTAAATTGCAATATATATGTGTATGAAGTATTTTTGTATGTCTGTGCTAAATGAAAGGCATTTTTATTTATACATACTGCATATTTTTTACAAACTCACAATAAAATTGTTATTTTATTCTAAGTATTTATACACAACATTTAAAAGCACTGATTTATATTAAAAAAAAATCATTTATTAAAATTTCAAGACATTTTTAGTCAAATTCAATGAAAACGATCATAAAATATTATTCAATTTTAAAAATATTCAAAACTATAATTTTTCTTTTTTTTTTTGTTTTGTTTGTTATTTACATATCGTAATATATATCGAAATTAGGAAATTATTGACGATGCATTTACAATATGTAACAGCCGAGTTGTTTTATATTTAAGTCTTTTTATAATAGTCACAGATTTTTTAAAATCACAATTGTTTGTTTGTATGTTATCAAGTGAATGGTGCACTAATAAATAACATGTATTGCTATGAAACAAGTATTTTATTTTAAAATTACCTTGTCAACTTGTAACAATTCTCTTGAGGGTTGTTGTGTTCCTGCGAGTGAGTGTGATCACCAGGAAGGAAGGACTTGCTGCGTTGGCGGTGCACGCGATCAATGCATCGTGTAGTCCGTCTATAGGCTAAGGTAATCACTTCACATAATGAAGGCCCGTACGCTTATTTTCCACGCGAGTAGTGGTATAAAAAAGGAGGAGTAATAACGAGAATGTTATTTTAGTGGAGCGAGCGGAACCCTGATACATTCTTCGAAATTCTTAGAAATGAATAAGCTACAAAACCACTAAATGGATTTTGATGAAACTTGTCATAATTAAAGACCTCGACATGCTAGAGGTTTGGATCAAAAAAATTGACATCGATCATGTCCTTGAGGAATGAAAATCAAATACATTTTGCATTGAAATCAATAGAAACATACACTCGGCGAATCTACTCGCTCCACTCAACCTCGATTTCGGCCCCGTGGGCTAGAATCCGGCTTAGTTTAGCTTGATGGCGTCGTTGCTCGTGTTAGTCTAATCGATTACGCATTGTTACGCAACGTTGACTGTCTATGGATGGTATATGGATGATTTATCTCTAGCTGTCGCTCCCGGCTGTTGTCGTTAAGCTACATCTTCACGTAGTGTACTGAATATTGGCGCATAAACGAAAAAAGTTGAGCGAGCGAACATAAGAGGAAGGACATATAGCAGTCGTAAGAGTCACAACGCAGCAGTGCCAGCGAGCCGTTCAAAACAAGCGTCCATAGTGAAAACGGACGTTTCTTTTTGAGCGAACATCGGCCGAACGAACAAACATTTGTTCAAAACAAAATGTTCAGTACGTTATGGTGCGTTTACATGCTGGCATTCAAGTGCACAAGCACGGGCACGTGTAAACAGGTAACCGCGCCGCTAGTGCCTGTGATAGTGAATCCCGTGCGTGTGATTGGCTGGCTTAGTCCCTCGCCACGGTGCCTAGCTCCTTGTCGGACTACGTGGCACGCGTTTAAACGTACCATAAGGCGGGGAGTGCAAGTTGTGATCTTGCATGTCAGTATTGCCATGGCGTATACACAGGACAGTTCGTGAGAGTCACTCGTACCTATTCTTGCGCGCCAAAAATGGATAACAATTGAAGTGAATTAAAAAAACAAAAAACGTGCGCCTACGGCCAAGTCAGCTACTGGCATGCCCGTAGCTGTCGCGTCTGTACACGCGTGTCAGTTTGGCAACCCCCCGCGTCCCCTCCTTCAACGGGCATACAAGTAAATCAAATGTTGTGCTAGCTACTTGTATGCCAGTTACAGGCATGCCAGTTAGCGTATACACATGACAAAAGTTGGCGCGTGCAAGGACCTGGTATGCTAATGTGCAAGCTACGGGCATTTGTATCCCCAGCTTTAAATGAAAACTCAGCTCTTTAGCCTTAGGGCTTGACTCCTCCGCCAACCCGCATTTTAGCAGCATTGTGGAGTACACTCTAAAGCCATTTAATTGAAAGACCTGTATAGCAGGAGGATGAATATGGGTTGATGCAGAATATTAAAAATACCATGAGTAAGTCAAAATCATTTTATAATTATTATAACACATTTTAGTCAGAACCACTGTGTCTGGACGTGGCGCTCGACGCGGATCCGCTCCGGGAGCCCTGAAATACAATTACACGGGGTTATAAACTGAAAGCTCGTGGTGTAGGTATTTTTAGGAACGTTGCAAGCTATCTATACATGAATAAGTGAAGCAAAACTTTGTATCCTTTTTTACGAAAATTGCGCGGACAAAAAAACATTACACACACTATCATGTATTTGATAGACACACACATATGTAAATAAATAAATAAACAAAAATTTCTGGACACACACGGCCATCCAGTCCCAAACTAAGCAAAGCTTGTACTATGGGTACTAGATAACTGATATTATACTTAAATACATTTTTTTTTTTGTAAATACATACATATAATACATAGAAAATACCCAAACCAAGACAAACAGACATGTTCATGCACACAAATATTTGTCTTGTGCGGGAATCGTCAAATTATTATATATACTCTTTAGTTTAATGTTAAAGTCATAATTTAAATTAATTATGGTCGATTTTCGACCACTGGGTGACCACTAGTAAGAATTAATGAGCCTATGTTTTCAAAGCAATAGTCATAACATTAAGCGGTAGAATCATAGAAAAATTTATGAAGTATACCCGTTTGGAACCACTCGCCGACCGACTCCTAGACCGTCCTGACCCACTGCCAGATCCAGAGTTCCTTCGAGAACTCGCCCTCGACGATGCCTTCGAACCGGATCCTTTCGAGGAAGCTCGGGACGAAGCACGAGACGACCGCTTGCTGGCTCGACTCGCACGAGAAGACGCGCGAGAACTCGCCTTCGAACTTGCTTTTGACTGCAAAAACAAAACTGTTTTGTTAGAGCGCTTTCATCAAACGCAGCGCTATTTTTTTTATATAGAATATGGGTATAAGCTGAGAGTGATCTGTCAAGCGCACCATAAGGTCTAAAAAGTAGATCATTGTGACACATCAGCCTGGCGATTTTACGTCAATTTTATAGTTCACAATATGAGTTTGTTGCAATTATATATTTGATTTTAACAGTCTATAAATCTATTCATTTTGGTCTACCACAAACATCAACCTGGCAGTTTTCGTAGCACACCAGGCTTCCAACAGGCGTTTGTTACAAGATGTATTTGATTGGAGCAGTATATGGACTGACTCGCGAAGATTTCTTCCATCTATCCCAACTAAATAGCTATCCTATACAGTTGGGATACATAGATTTTTTTTTCACTTTTTCCATCATTTGAAAAATTGTATTTTTTATGTAGAAAATTTGATTAAAATAACTTTTTAGTTTATGATTAGTAACATTAACGTTTAGGTTATTAAAAAAATAATATTTTTTTTTTTTCATTGAAGAGTGGATTAACCAATGCATCCCAACTAGTATTGGGATAGCCACTTGCGCGCTCGCGAAATTACCAGACTCGGCGCATAAATTTGTTGTTTTTTTCTATTAGGGATCGGCCACAAATTACGTAACGCAATTTCGGGGGTTCTCCCCCAAGTCTCTCCAGTTATGTGTGATGGTAATGGTACTAATTACATTATTATATTTTAATGATATAATGTTATAATGATAACTAATTACATATTTTGAAAATTTAAATAATAATTACAATAAAAAAAATGAACTGTACTGAATGTATTAACTGTGACATTAATATTGCAAGTAATGACGATTGAGATTTTATAGTATAATTTTATAATTTAATTTTATTAATAATATAATTTTATAGTCCTAATTTTATAAGCATGAAGAATGCATTACATTATTTAGATGTAAGTTTTGCTGTGCCCTACCAGGGTTCATGTTTGAAACAAATTATATATTGTGAGAGCCCACTATGCAACATGAAATGCAAATAAAAAACTTGAACTTGTACATGGGCCTATAATTTGCATTAGATCACGACTTTTTTATACCACTACATTTGTGGACAATCCTATGTGAATAAAGTTGACACAAAAACATAGCAAAATAAAAACAACTTGATCTATTTTTATTGACACACATTCATACTTTGTCATTTTAATTTATTATAGATCTTCTTCAAAACAAGGAAGTATAATAGAGCCATCTTTTGCATCATAAAAATAAAATTCAAATAAATTCTGTTGACAGGCAACGATCTTGGGGATTTTTTTTAAATGTAAGTAAATTTGTTTATTTTTATTTATCGCGTAAGTTTTTCTTTTCTTGACTTAAATAACACAATAAATTTTAATATGAAACACTTGTTTTTCGATGACAATAGATTAATACTATAAAAATATTCGTCAAAGCAGTACAGTAATATAAAATAGTTGGCTGGAAGAAATCCCATATGGGATAAGTCCGCCATTGTACATGTAACTATCCTATTTTTATAACATGTTTGTATTTCTTTGTACAATAAAGATTTTACAACAACAACAACAGTAAATGGGAACAATTTAAAATGAATACATCCACATATACACATACAACTTCTGTTGCACGAAATAGTTAAAATAATATTAATTTCTCACCTTATCGCTGCCTTTAGAACTGGCCCTCGATCTGCGACCGCTAGCCGAGCTGGCGCGGGATCCCTTCCCGCTCTTGGAGCTTGCTCGAGAGGACGATCTGGACGAGGCCCGCGATCCGGACTTTGATCGCGACCGGGACCGCGACCGCGACCTGGATTGCGATCGGGACCGAACTGAGCCCGATCTGGATCTAACAAAAAAAAACACTTGTAAATTGAAGATTATGTAAAAAAAACAAAGGATTTGTCCAAACACGTTGATACTAAATAAAAATCGGAGTTTATAAATAATCAGTACCAGAAGACTGATCGAAGCATACAAATTGATTTTGAAATACGCCAACCAAGTATTATTATTAGTATTATAATTTTAACCACTAAATAATTTATTTTTACTCAAGGTTGACAGTCCTAAGCCTGTGAAAAGTTTGAAGGAAAATCGATATTTGTAAGGGAATTTATAAAATATTTAATTATTTAAACTTATTTAATACAAAAATACAATATCATCAAAAAGATGCAATAGAACTGAGAAGAATGTAGAAGGAATCAGTCAATAGAAAAACTGAGTAGATTGAATCAAAGATACATTGAATTAAACTGAAATAGTGAGTCAAAAGAACTACAGAAGTAATTGAACTAAATGAACTAGATGAGTGCTGTAGTTCATTTGTGTCAAAAGAACTGCATCACTCTTTTCAGTTCAGTGAACTGTTTTGCGCAAGTCTCCTTTAAATTTACATTTAAATATATATACATAATTATATAGAAAATAATAATATAGTCGATGCTTATTGATGCTTCTTGTTTTTTAAATCGGTTAAAAAACATACTGCAGTGTTAAATACTTGCATGAATTTTATCACCTAGAAATCTCTTATTTCGTAAAAGTTAAGACCACTGGCGAACTATCTTACCTAGCTGATCCAGACCGCGCAGACCCAGAGCGAGACCTCGACCTGGACTTCCTGGAACCTGAACCCGACCGGGACCGGCTCCGGGACTTGGACTTGGACTTTGACCGCGACCGCTCGCGGGACGCTGACCGAGACCCGTTCGACCCCTTCGACTTCTCCGAGCCTTGAGGAGATTTAGAACCTGATTTTGATCGAGAGCGGGACCTGCAATTTTACAATAATAATAATAGAAAAACATGAAAAAAAGAACCCATTAATTAATGCTAGTAATAAACCAAGCAACTTAAATTATAAAAATGGGCAACTATACTACCTTGGCCACTAACAATGATATAAACATACCTAACCTAACCTTGGTCGTGTGGTTTCCGGCAGACTGGAATAGAATCACTCCGTCTCTTCCCGTGGATAACGTACAAGATGACTAAGGGAAATACATTATCAAACATCGATCAGGCCTCCCCAACCCGTTTGGCCAGCGTGGCGAGTGTAGGCCAAATCCTCCTTCTGTCTGGGGCGGATGAGAGAGGGTCGTGCTCCTGTAGTGGAGACTAAAATGACCTGATGATGATGAACCTAACCAAGTATTCCAATTGGGTATTCTCAATTTATTATTTTTAGATGTACCGACTGCGACTTTGGCCAACTAGCCGATTGTAAACAGATCGACTAATCCGCTAAGCCGATCATGGTTTCGGGGATATTCGACAATCATTTTCTCTGCCTTATGAATTTTTAAATAAAAGTACCTTTCTTTCTCTGTATTTTGCTCTTGTTTGTCTTCCTCTTCGTCGTCGTCATCCTCCTCTTCCTCTTCGTCCTCCTCCTAAAAACAATCAAAGTTCAGTCACAGCCGACCACAGCAAATAACTTAAACATATTAAACCAACCACTTTAGATGTCCTCTTCTGTAGATTCTTTCAAATCGACTTTAAAAAGGTCTTAGGATAAAACTTTGAACTGCCAGTAGCAACTATATTTTATTTAAATATTACTTAGTGTACCTAATATGTTAATTTAATTTGTTTGTAGTCTTATTCCACCCTCGGGATATACATATTAACAGAATCCTCTCAAATATTTAAAGGTTGACTGGAAGAGATCCCTTCAAGGGATAAGTCCGCCTTTGTTTTGTTTAACTTTAATGTTTCCACTGTTTCAAATCAAACATTATATTTATCATAGAAACCTTTCTTTAAACCACAAGAGCGGGAAACAAGCATATCACCTGCCTAAATGGTAATCAGTATCGCAGCCTATGGATGTTTACAACACCAGACTCATTTATTGCCTACCCTGTAAAAAAGTCCTTTACACCTTTTTAGTTACCACAGTAGTGTCATGAAAAAACCTTCGTAAGGAGTTCATTCCATAACCCAGGAGGAAGAGGATCCTCCCCATGATCGAAACTCCTCGGGAACCGCGCAAAGTGTTTGGAACCAATGTTAAACCTCTTACCATTAATTGAACCATAATACTATTGTTATAAATTTAAAATGTGTATAAATAATAAGTACAAATAAATAAATACAAGAAAAAAAGGAAGGAGTAGAGGCTGGCAACGGATCGGCGACGCCTTGCATCTCCATGGGCTATGGCGACTTGCTGTTCATCTCCATGGGCTATGGCGATTACTTTCCATCAGGTGAACCACCACATGCTCGTTTGCCCCACTCTTATATAAAAAAACAGAAAGCCTGAGCTCATCTCTAAAGATCTCATTCAACTTTAAGCTTTGGTTTACTCTAAGTAGTTGTGAGGTGAATGTAACAGAAAAAATACGGGTTGCACTCCAGGAGTGCCGGCAGAAGTGAAAACTTGAACATTAACGTTGCGCATTTTTGAATATTTTGGAATGGTTAGGCAATAATTTCGCACGAATTGCTTTCTTTATGAGTATAAAAGTACTATTGTTTATGTGGTAAAATACAATATTCATTTATCGTACACAAACATGACAATTTATATTACATTAAAAATAAACAGCAGGAGCAGACATACATTTTCGCCGCGCGGTAGAATGAGAGGGGGATATTACTTCCTCTCCTGCGCCGCGCTAGCCTTCCGTCTTACGAATTTTTGATCAGGTCTCGTATCCTGACGCGAGTTTAACATTTTTACCCATCCCAAAACACTTTTCGTTCTTTAGCGGCGTTGTGAGTGCACAACGCCGCTAAAGAACGAAAGAGAAAGAAGAAGTTTTCACTTCAAAAATTTAATTATAGAAAAATTCACCACTTCAAGTAAGTTGTCATGCTTGTTTGAAACAAATAAAATTTTATAATTTATAAAAAGCAATTACCTGTGGTGGTTCCAATTGCTTCTCTCTAAGCCTGAGTATACGATGTTCGGGTCCGCTGAGAGGTCGATGAGTGACCACGAGCCTTGTAAGTGCTTGAGCGGCTGCGCCAGCCCTCGCACGACGTTTGGACAAACGCACTCGCGTCTCCAATTCATTGTAGTAAACACAGTGATTGCGCACAACCTGAGGATACATAAATAAGTAGTCAATAGATTTGTAGGCCAGCCATAGTTTGATATAGATGAAAACTCCGTGCTGTAACATGAATTTTGTAAATTGGTAGAACCGTTTTGATGTTCGGTGTCTACTTCCTATTATGGCTACTTCTGCATAAAACCATTTTTGGTTTAAACCACTTCTGGTTATGATCACTCCTTAACAAGGCTGAAGATACAAGTGGTTTTCTATTATTAACTGTTAGTGGTCCAGTGTATGCTATGTGGTACATGTTAAGCGGTGATGACGAGTTTGTGTACCTTGTGAGGTACACAAGTTAAATGTAATTCTTAGTGGTCCCCTTAACAACTTTTATTACGGAAGGTGGATCTCAACGAGACAAATTTGTTTTTCTGTTATTTAGGAAATTCTCGTACAAGTTAATAATTGACATTATAGACCTTGAGAAAAAATATTTTTGAAGAAATATCACAAAGATTTACAATAATATATAAAACAAAGTCAGGTTAGTTACACCATTTTTGTGGTGTAACTGGTTCATCAACATCTTTGAACCAAAGCGAACCTGACTTGCAAGTGGTGCACACTGCTGATTGACAAACGAGGCTCTGGCGAAAATAGAGGTAAGGCATTGCGTATTTTGTAAGCTGAGGAAGTACCTCCACCTCACAGAATTTATTAGATTAAAGAAGTTGTGCCTTACCAAGAAATAGTTCTCCTCATAACCCTTAGAAGCTTTACTCTTTACGTTCCAGTTATACTCTCTTGCCATCTTATACTCGTAGGTGTCTCCATCCATATATGGAACTGATTCAGTGACATCGCGACGTCGTTTCTGAATTGTATCTTCAGTAGGAAGACAATAAGCGACAAATTGTTCCCCACTCTCGTCCATCACACCTCTGAAACAAAAAGAGATTTCGTATAACATGCGTCATGATAATGATTCTACCTCTTAAAGCCGGGTGCGCTGTGCCATGTTATCGTGTTTGCAAATACGATAACATTGTTATTAACAACTAACCGAATAGGGGTGTGGCCTAATAGTTTTGTTAGCAAAAACAATAACATGTTTGCCAAGAGGAATGGATCCCTCCAAGAAATGATCCCCGGGTTCGCCTACGGCGAAGGGAAATATCAAATTTTGTGATCGCGCTCATTAGAGGAAGACGTCATTAGTCAAAGTAGAGGGGCAATTCTCGTAATTAAAATGTAGTCAAAATTCAGTTCCCATCCAGTCTCGAACTAATTGTATATTTGGTAGATCTAATTTAAGTGGGATTATATCGAAATATAACCGAAAATTACACAAACTAAGAATGTTATTTTGCTAACAATTAGAATTGACAAATAATTTTATTAATGAATGAAATTATAATATATAGTTAATGACTGAAAATGTATATAATTTTTAGTCAATTCACAATACAATCTCGATTCGGTCTTTTGTTCTGCGATCGTAAAATAATTATGAGAATTGGTCATCTGAAATATATCAGAACAGAGACTCCAATGTGTTATTGTTGGAAATCTAATAACAATAGACATTGGCCAGTGTAATTTTGCACAGGAAACTTTACATCCTCTCTGAGGTCATTTTTCAATAGTTACAAATCAAATAACTTACCGAATCATAGCTTGAGACATAGCCTCAATTTGTCCAGCAATATTCTTGTCAGCAGGTGCTGGGTCCGAGTCAAATATAACTTGAGCACATGGATATTTCCACATTTCAAAGTCAGGGAACACGGACATAACCTCCACGGGCGTTACTCCTGGCTTGCTGTAATGTTTCTCTATAGGTTTCTTGTTGTCCTCAAATGTCTTTTCAATAGCTTTGATTTGACTCTCTCGGTCCATATATAGTGTTTCTTCACTGAATATCTTCTTAACGTTATAACCAACTTTTGCTTCAACCTGAGTAAAGAATTTTTTAGATTAATTTAATAATGTAAATATATTTATTGTCACATAAACACTCAAAATAGTCTCAACTCAATGGTGTTTCTCAGTTAGTGGTATGCATACACCAGGTATTTTTATTCAACTAGGGTGATACACCTGATGATAAGCAGTCAACACAGCCTATGGACGCTTGTGACACCAGAGGCATGACTAACAGGTCGCCGAACCTGTAACTGTAGTCTCGTATACTGTAGTCTCCTGGGAAAACTTTGGCAGGGAGTTCATTCCAGAACTTGAGAGTCCGAGAGAGAGAGAGAGAGAGAAAAAATAAATAATTCACTGAAAATATGCATTACTTATGTTCAATTTGGTATTAGTTGTTGTATCATGGTACCTAAAACTTAATAACCAATTGCGTACAGGTTATTTTCAACAAGAGTTGAGGCAAACTCACATTTGTAGACATAATGAATTAATACACTAAGAATATGCATTATTAATGTTCAATTTCTTAACTGTTTCCATGTCCTTGTAATTAAAAATTAATAACAAATTTCGTTGTGTGAGGAGCTCAATGGCATTGATGCATGTATAAGTCTAATGAAACATGAAAACACTGGCCTCCACCAATCGGCATTTGAGCAGTGTGGTGGAAGTATGATCTAAACCAGTGTGATTGACGGGAGACCCATATCCCAGCATTGGGATAAATAAGGGTTGACGAAGCAGAGTTAAATAATAATTTAATAATGAGGAAAACACATATTTTTAAATGAGAGTGGTTCACAGCAGGCCTGATTCACACACTTTTTCATATTCAAGATAATTCTACTTACATCTAGACTCTATATTAAGTACTATTTGTGAGCCTTTCTTCATTAATACACTTTACATTTATGTCGAAAAATGATTGAAAAACAGTATAGTAATGTACGCAACATTACTGTACTTTTTTTCAATAATTTATCGATGTGTGATGTGAAAATATGTGTGAATCAACTAAATACTGCTTGCTACAGTTGGTTTCAATTTGCACACAAGTAAATTTCATTCGTGCGAATTTCCCCGAGGAAAAAAAATATAAAATTTGGGTTGATTCTCACATTCCATGCAAGTACAGTATCCACCAATAACCCATATTTTAAAAGCAATAGAAAGCTAAAACAATCATTTTTGTCTGTATGTTTTTTACTCACATCACACAAAAACTACTAAATACCTATATGAAATTCAATGCAGTTTTCACTATCAAATTGTTATAGTGTAACTTACAATCTGGTGAATGTTTCTTTGATACAATGGGTAGAAACGGAATTATAGTAATTTAATATTAATTATCATTAATTAATATAATTAACATGAGAATAAAGGCCTACTACCCATGAGAATAAAGGCTACTGCCCTAGCATAACTACTGTCATCTAGTGACAATAGATAGTTAACTTGCATGTTCGATTACACAGACATGCACAACATTGCCATCAAGCTTATATAGTGTACCAAAAAAGAAAAAAGTTACCTTCTCCATAGATTGAGGCTGAAATCTAGTCTGTTCTGTGGAGATATATTCGGAGCGTCGCAACCACGACACACTCTTCGCATGATGCCGGGACCTCTTTGAGTCCTGAGGTGTGAGGACGTCATCTTCCAATAATTTCTCATCTGCAGGATCCAACAGTGCATTGCCATCCCCTTGGTAGATATCGCGGTTTATCAAGTCTATATGCACACCCAAATCATGTTCTGTCAGCACTTCATAACGGTAATTCTTCTCTAAAGATGTAGGGTTATATTGTATGAAACGAGTTGATGGAAACGGGTATGTAATGAACTTCAAGTCGAAAGGAATATCAGGAAGAGTGTTGCAGTATTTCACACGTGTAACAAGCTCTGACCTGAAATTTAATCAATGTCTAGTTATATTTGTAGATTAAACAAATATGTATGACTGAATTGACATAACAAATAAACAATACCTTCTTTCGCCCGCTCGCTGTGGGCGCTTCTCCCGTTCGGGTTCATTTGTTTGCACTGTTGGCGGCATCCTGGCTATGGTAGTGGAACTTTCAGTTATTGAACATTTTAATAAAGGTACTATGTAAAATTCATATTTCAAAACACTGAATAAGCATGCATGCAAAATAATTAACGTTCACGAAAAAATGTATCTTGTGCGAAAATATGTGGTGGGGTAAAATAGAATTTCTATTTCTTTTCTCCTCAGTAGTCCTCAGTTATTTTCTTTCAGTTTGTTCTGTCTGTGTCTGTCGCAACGTCGCAAGTCGCAAATACACATAACAAAACATTGAAAACAAAACCAAATATATGAAACGAGGCTCAATTTCCATGGCGGCTAACTTTATCTCTTTCTCTCAATGGGGTTGGCAAGTAGAGTTGAGCGCTTAAACGAAAAGCGCTTAAAAAAGTCTGCTTATCAGCGTAAGCAGATAAGCACGCTTATAAAAATAAGCCTTTTTCGTTAAAATTTTTACAATGTTGTCTGATAATTTGACAAATTTGCTATAGCGCCATGTATAATTGATACACATAATTACGGCCACGTCGTGCGTATTAGCTAGCCATATATGCAATAATAAACCTTACCATCAACAACTTTAGGTTTACTATCGATTAACGTTCGTTTCATTTTCGTTTAAACAAATGCGTTTCGTTGAAAAAAGCGTAAGTAATCCTCATTCAATATTGAACCTTATTCTCAGGTGCGTTCGGATTAATGTTGTTTAATTTTATTTCAAAAATGTTTTTCGTTTAAATAAACAACGCTTACGCTTTTTTAAGCAGTACGCTTTTTGTTGTCAACTGGTAAGTGCGAGTGTGAATGTTTGCGCCAACGCTTTTGCTGTTGTTGTCGGTCGATTAATACGATTTTTTTTGCTTTGCTGTGTTAATTGTTCATCCGTATACGAAACTTTAAATAACTGTAAATACTTAAAGAAAAGAAATCGGATGCAAATAGTTACTGTCTGTGATCGTTAACCATTGCATTGTCCTAAAGCTGCGACTAAATGTTTAAACGTTTTCCATAAGCGTAGACGCTTCAAGTAGCATCAACGACAAAAAAAGCGTTTAAGTAAAAAGCGCGCTTAAAAAGCGCGCTTTTGATAAAAACTACAACGTTTAAACGTTTATTAATTTTAAGCCGTTTTTTCCAACTCTATTGGCAAGTTAAAGCTGATGTCAGATGGCGCCACTACTGTACGAACCTTTGTCATTTATCAACGTTTCGGATGTGTTTGTTGCGTTGATTTCTTGACAATTTTACGATTTAAAACATGTATTTCAATTGGAAAATATGCGAGTTAATAATTAAAATGGTTAATAATAATAAATAAAATGGTTAATAATATTTATCGCTTTGAGCCACAATTTTTTAAGTTTCTCATCTCGAGGAAACTGATGGCCTCCAGTTTCATTACAATTTGGTACACAACATCTAGGCATTTTCTCAATAATGGTCTCTATCTATGAATTCACTACTAATTTCATACAAAAACTGCTTTGTTATTGGTCTTTGCGCTGCTAGCGCCACATTGACAGTTGTCGACCCCATTATGATAATTAGTCTTTCAGTCTTTCTTAATCTTCACTATTACTTCGCGACGTAGCGATGGCTTGGCCGCTTCGAGATGTTTTTTTCATCAATCGATCTAATCAATAAAATGAAAATCAGTGTGAAATTATAATCGAGTTGAATTTTTGATTATCAAAAACTTTCGAAAAAAAAAATATTTATATTAAATTCACTAATCGATTATTTCCCGAAATCGATTTATTGCCTGCCATATGCCCGTTCCAGTCCAATCAGTAGGCAGAGCTGGCGCCCTCTCTCTCAGACGCTCTCGTTCGTATGAACACGGGCTGGTACTGTTTTACAGTGGCGACTAAAGTTGGGATTATATCCGGTAATTCCCAAAGCGAGTAAAAACAATGGAAATGTAAAACCCAATACCCAACTCCCATCATAATTTCGATTAGTGACATTTTCGACCACAATATTTTACGATCACTCACGAAATATTTTATTATTTAAGCTTTTAGCACATACGGTCTATAACCTGATGTAGATTAGATCCATATATAGGAGGATACCAACAGATATAAGTACATCAAACGCAGTTTAGCTGTCAAAAATTATATTTCATTCACAACTTATAGTGACACACTTGGTTTTATCAAGCACTATAGAAACCTTGCAAAATTTAACTCGATGTCTTATGACTACATATATTTATTTTTAATTATGGATAATCCAACCATCAATATACGTTCATATATATATACGTTCATAGGCTACGGTAACTGCTTTCCATCAGGCGGGCCGTATGCTTGTTTGCCACACTGGTGGTATAAAAAATAAAAAAAAACAATTTAATTCTATATGAGTATCAACTTCGAGCATATCGGGGGTGATGGTTGTGCTGAAGGTGGAGCAGGCATGTAATCCCTGGAGCTTTACAATGGACCAACGGATTGCCATTGGAACTCCTTGATGGAAAGTGCTAACATAGTCAAGATAAGGCCTATCAAGTTACTATTTTTTTTTTATTATTTTAGTACTACTAAAGCAATTGACGAGCTATTGTTCAATAACAAAAACATGGATTTATTCATCCATATAGATAAAGTACATAATAGCAAATATTAGATTAGAAATAAAAATATACCTTATTAATACATGATGAACATGAGATATTATTTTTGCGACATGTATTTCTAAATCGGTGAAAAAAATTCTGGAAAGACTTTTGCCTTGATTATCAAGCCAACCATCTTTGTTTTATTTTATTCATGTACAATTCGTCAACAAAATTTTTAGGTTCTAAAACGAAAACATAATCTCCATGTATCATGTTGATTATGTCGCGCTATAACTGATTGCCATTTTATTTTGAAAACAATGTAACCTCAAATATTTAAATATATCTATCAAATCATTTTGCATATATTTATGTCTGAAATATTGTGTTGATTAAAAATTACATATATACCATACCAGTCAAAGCAACTGTTCTTTTGTACATATCCTCTAAATCCAATGAAATTGTACTGATATGAAAATCCACCTCTATTCAAACGCTTCACTGCAACCACTACGAATATTCTTAATCATTGTAAACATGATAGGTTTTAGGATTCACAATCTAAGCCATGCTAGAAAAAACTGTCGAACATAATCACAAACCACAATATTTATACCTTGTTTTGTAGTGTAATTACTTAATAGGTTGATGACGCCACACTGTGACTGACGCAGTAAAAGTATAAGATGCAAAAATTCGTCACCAACACAAATCTTCCTGGTAGCTGAGTTGGAAGAGCACTCGACCGGTCATCGAGTGATCATCGTGGGTTCAAATCCCATCTAGGCGGGGAGGTGAATTTTCCCATTTTTCCCAAAAATATTTATAATAATAATATTTACATCTTTTGATGGTACCCTCAAGTATGTATGTAAGCCAGATGCGGAAAATTGTTAGTTCCAATTTAATTAATTAATTAAAATATATCAATTAAATAATATTTACATCTTTTGATGGTACCCTCAAGTAAGTATGTAAGCCAGATGCGGAAAATTGTTAGTTCCAATTTAATTAATTAATTAAAATAAATTAATTACTCCTTTCAGTCGCTCGGTAATTAGGTAATTAATTGTAAATTAGAGGTTAATAATTGCTATAAGGATATGAACCAGTGTAATGAACACTGAACAAATATTCATATCAAGTAAATAATAGAAGGAACTATTGGACTTTATACAGGACAATTGCATGAGATCATAATTGAGATTTGATTTGAGAGACAATGCACACTCAAAATAGAAGTTCAGGTATACAGGATGCAAATATACTACTTAATATTTAAAAAATTAGAACGTGAGAAATCATAGTCAATTAATTGATTAAATTAAACGGGTCACTCACATATTTTACATAGTTTGACGAGCCCGGTGATCGAATGGCTAGCAATGTTCACTTTGACTCCGATGTCGCGGGTTCGATCCCCGCACAAGAAAAATATTTGTGTGCATGAACATGTCTGTTTGTCTTGGCCTGGGTGTTTTATATGTATTTACAAAAAAAAATGTTTAAATATTACTTATCTAGTACCCATTGCACCAGCTGTACTTAGTTTGGGACTAGATGGCATTGTGTAATTAGTCCAAGAATATTTATTTATGGATGTATTACACATTGACATTCGCCCAAATTAAGATTTCCGTATGAGATCGAACGAAACTAGTTGACTTTCCCGACAAAAATACGTGAGTGATCCGTTTAATTTAAATTCTAAGTAGAATTCTAGTAGTAAAACAACTAAAACCGGAAGCACTGGCTCTCCGTGGGTCTCCTCCTATCCTAGAAAGTACAGTGCTACAAGGATAAGTATGAACATGAGTGACGTTTGTAGGAGGGCGTTGCTGTGACTTTCATTTAGATCCTTGTAGCACTGTTTAATGTAATTCCTCTCTGTGTCTGGCGCTGGGCTGATTGAGAATTGACATTGACACGTCCTTTTTTCTTTGTTTAATGTTGGCAATCACTCTTCAATCCAAGGTTATTCTGGTGTGCATGATGGCAACGTTCACAGTATGTACTCAAATTTTACCTTTGTTGTTAACAAGTAGATCTGTGATCCTTCTTTGGTTACTTTGTTTTTAATTTGTCTATGGTTTCCTATGTCTTCCGGAAATTCTGGCCGTTCATTCACATTAGAAACACCAGTGCTTCATTCTTTTTAGTGATGTGATATCTCTATATTTATCAACAAAATAGATTTATCGATTTATTTATCAACAAAATAGATTTATCGATTGTGCCATTGATTTTCAATTAGATGGATTGTGTTATTGTTATAAAATAATAAGCCACTTTGATACTCACATACTATATTATTCAGTCACTCAATAAGTTATATCAAAAGCCTCTTAATACATTTTAGTTAACACATCTTCACATCCCTTTATTCACAAAACCAACACAATATAAAACCAAGAGAAAATAGATTCATTATCTTAGAAAAACTTCCACACGAATGAATTAAAAATTACTTTACTTTTTATTCCATGTCATTTTGAATTCGAAACTTTTCCTTCAAACAGAAAGGAACCATAGACACAGAATTGCATATAGGTTGTATACTTATCAATGAAATTTACCACCAACAGATTGATTAATTCTACTTAATCTTTAATATATATGGTAGTTTTATATCCTAAAACAGGGCTGTCCAAACCATATACAATACCGGGCCATTACAAATTACTAAATAGATTTGCGGGCCGCAGTAACAAATACCTACTTGACGTTTTTACTACCTACAAAAAAAGTTTAGCTTAGTTATAACCAGTCAGTTATATAACTATAACTTTTCTAGCTTTTCTAGCGGTAAAAAATTATATAAAACCGGTAAATGAAAAACACGTCACGGGCCACATAAAAATAAGCCGAGGGCCGCATGCAGCCCGGGGGCCGTGCCTTGGACAGCCCTGTCCTAAAACATTAAACGTATAAAACCCGAAACCCACCAAATAACAGTTGAGCTACGATTTACGGGAGAGCCGATATCTCTGTAGTTGGATGAATAATGACTAATGATTGATACAGAAATCATTATGATACGACGCAAGGGAGCAAGTTCGTCTGCGGTGTAAAACCAAATTGTTCGAATTGGAAAGAGCTCAGAGGATGATAATAAAAGTAAGCCTTTTTAAACCCCGATTATTCCCGTCCTGTCAACTTTACGTAGAAGCGGAGGTAGGTACTTACCGTACGTCAGACGTACATCCTATTAATTGTCATGTGCAAACATGCCTTTCTGTCGATAGATAAATTGAAAATTAGAGCGCTGTTCAGTTTATGAACCGCCGCGGCGCCGCCGCCTGACAAACCTACTTTTTTTTTGACAAAAATATTATATTACCGGTAGTGGGATATTATATAATAGGCTTAAACTGTTTTAGATTTAGATAAGTGATTAACAACATTTTTTTTAAATTGACTAACATTTGAGCAATAGATTAGATAATGTGCAGGACAACGATTACTAATAGATATTATGTATAGATAACGGTTATACGTAGTTATAAGTTTATAAAATTATAAGATAGTTCGTAAGAAATAGTAAGAATCACTTTTTATTATGAAAATTTGAAAGTCGTATAACTTTGCTTGTAATAGATCCTTAAGTGTAATTATTGTTTTGGTTAATAGATGATAATGTATATTTTATGTGTTTAACATTAGATTGTAAGTTTTAAACCAATAAAGGATAGAAATTGACGTTTTTCAATACCCCGCTAGGGTGCCCTGAAGAGGCGTTACCGCGACGTAAGCACTTTGCACTAAAATGCTTATAACTTTGTAAATAATGATCGTATTTAGATAATTCTTGTTATAATAAGTTAGTTATATAAGCCCTCGTTATAGAAAAATAGATTGTACAATATTTGTAAAACTTTCGAATGTCAGGACATGCCGATAGAAAGAAATAGCAAATTTTAGAAAGAGATAGAGATAGAGTCGATTATAAATAATTCAATCGCTCTGATTGGTCAACCCTTTTCGCGACCTTATAGATTGACCTACTTTTAATTTCATTTTATTAATCGGAGCATGTCCTACGTTCGTCAGTTCCAGTTTCCACCTCCAGTTGAAGACGACGGGCAAACAAGAAAAATACTCAAGCGCTCCTGAATAAGAAAAAAGAAGAAAGAAAATACTGAAGCGCTCCTGAGTAGAAAATAGTTACTCTGTAAGAAGACTTGTGGCAAATAAATCCACGCTGTGTACCTAGTGATTTGGCATCGGATTTTCACTCGATCACACTCTCTCCAACAATCCCAGCATCTCGCACATCGAGTGGTCCTTCGAGCCGGATCTTTTGGGGAGAGATCATCGAGTAATTTCCAAGATGCCTGTTACCAGGTCACAGCATGGTGGAAAACCACGAGGATCCACACCATCGGGAACAACGGCTACAGGGTCATCTGCAGAGAAGACTACGTCGTCTGAAGCCACCACCGCGACGGAGTCTACAGTCACCGGCGCCACATCCGCCACGACCGAGCAGACATCATCGCCACGGGCTGCCACAGCCAACGAGTCCAGCGCCGTGCGGCCAGTCATGCAACAGGCCGCCCTGGATTCACACGCGCCGCGTCTTGAGCAACCTGCCGTTCCGCAGGCTGCCACCGAACCTTTCGCGCCGCGTCTAGAGCAGCCCACCGCGCCGCCTGCTGCCACCGGTCATCACTTCCGTGCGCCTTCAGCCGTGCCGTCGCGTGTCAAGAGCTCAAGCCATAAGTCTGCGAAAACCCGTCGTCTTGCCGAAGCCCTTCATGAACTCGCCAAAGCGAAGCTGGAACTCGCCAAAGCTCGTATAGCAGAAATAGAAGCACAATCAAGTGATGAAGAAGACGCAGCATCTGCAGTCGACAGCGAGGGAGGAGAAAAACGCGTCCGCACGTGGCTACAGACCAGCCACCTTGCCATCACAGAGGGACAGCATGAACCAGAACCAGAGGCGACTATTGAACCGGCTCCAGTGATCACTGCCGCATCCTGGAGCACCCCAGCGCCAACACCGGCGGGAGTCACCGCCGCACTCCCGTCGGCTCCGCGTCTCTCCGTGAACGAACACGCCGCAATACTGATGCCGCCTCCTCCGCCGCCAGCAGGAAGATCTACGCCTGCACCTACACCGAACCAGACAGCGATGCAGCCCTACAGGCCAACGGACACAGCCGCTCCGTGGCCACCGATCTCCAGCGCACCGCCTGTCAATGTGGCACCGAACTTTGCGACGACGCAGCAACTCCAGCCAGCAGCCTTTGCAGCTCCCTGGCACTTGAACTTCTACGCTCCGTCGTCCGCCTTGCCACCAACGAACATGACGCAGCCGTCACAGCCAGCAGCCATCGCAGCGCCCTGGCATCCGAACTACAACGCTGCGTCACCAGTGAACATCGCAGCGACGTCACAGCCGCAAGCAAGCACAGCAGCTTCTTGGCAGCCGAACAGCTTCACGCCGCATGCAACCGCGCCTACTCAAGAACAAGAACGGCGAACCGAGTTGCAAGAACTAACAGCAGCCATCTCACAAGCCGTCCTATCAGCCCGACACACAGGATCAAGAACGCACGAACTACCGAACTTCAATGGAGCGTATCAAGATTACTTGACGTTCAAAGCAGCGTACTACGAGTCGGCCCATCAATATTCAACAACGGACAACTTGTCGAGACTACGAAGAAGTTTAAAGGGAGCTGCAAAAGAAGCCGTACAAGGATTATTTATAGCGAACGCAGACGCAAACTGCATTATGAAGACGTTAGAAACAAGATTCGGGAGGCCAGACTCAATAGCAATGGCAGAAATGGATCGACTACGAGCATTGCCACGCCTCACCGACTCACCACGAGATATCTGCACTTTCGCAACGAAAGTCGAAAACATCGTTGCAACAATGCAAGCCCTCAACTGTGTGTATTATCTGTACAACCCCGAAGTCTCGAAGAATATAGTTGAGAAATTGACTCCAACAATGAAGAGGCAGTGGTATGAATATGCAGCCACCCAACCGAGAGAAGAGCCCGACCTGTTGAAGTTTAGCCGTTTCATAAGGAGAGAAGCGGAAATATGCAGCCCGTATGCACCGCCAGAGAACATAGGAGGATCAACAGACAGTTATGAAACTCGCCGTCGTCATCGAGTAAACAATATGCAGAATCAACAGTGGCAGCCGAAATGTAACCTGTGTGATCGCCAAGGACACGCCACAGCTGACTGCTACAAATTCAAGAACGCAACAGTGCACGACCGTTGGGATATGGCGAAGAAACACCGACTTTGCTTCCGATGTTTGCGATATAGGAAAAGTACACATAGCTGCCGTCCCAAGAGATGCGAAGTAAACGACTGCAAGCACTACCACCACCGAATGCTTCATTCACAGAAGGAAGACCTGAAGACCGAAGTCGAAGAGAAGATCAACTCAGCATGGGCGCCGCAACCAGCCTCGTATTTGAAGATTGCACCGGTGCACATCTCCGGACCGGCGGGAGAAGCGGACACCTTCGCGCTACTGGATGATGGTTCCACCATCACCCTTATAGATGAAGAACTAGCTCAACGAATAGGAGCCAACGGCCCGGAGGAAACGCTGCACATCTCGACCTTCGATGGAGACACCGCCACCTACAAGAAGTCTCATCGTGTAACCTTCAATGCAAGAGGACGTGGAGCAAACAAGCTACAGATAGAGGCGCGCACCATGAAGAACTTGGACTTGGCAGCTCAGAAGATACCTCAAGAAGCAATCACTGGGTGCGAACATCTACGGGACATCTCTCATCAGCTACAGCATGGCATCATGAAGCCAAAGATCCTCATCGGCCAGGATAACTGGCACCTTCTGCTGTCTACAGAATCCCGAATAGGTAGAAGAAATCAGTCAGTTGCATCGCGTACACAACTGGGATGGGTGTTACACGGCGGGCACACTCGAACGTTGGGACATCGAATCAACTTCATCAACCACTCGGCTGATGAAGTCATGGAACGAAAGGTGAAGAACTGTATAGCCGCTGACAACCTGTACAAAGATCGAAGAAAGCTTCACACAGTTGAAAAAAGAACAGGTAGTAACACGGAGCTCCGGAGGAGGTACTGCGAACAGATGAAGGCACCCGTAGCAAAGGGCTACGTCGAACCTGCGCCGCCTTCAAGTACAAACACCAACAGTTGTTACCTACCTACGCACTTTCCTGTCTACAACCCACAAGAAGCAGAAAGAAGTACGCAGAAGGACACGGGAGAAGAAAGAACATACGCCGTAACAAGCAAAGAAGCGTCGCCGAGCCTAGTATACAGTCTACCTACAGTCGAGCGATTTTCAAAATGGGAACGCTATCTACGCGCAACGGCACGAGTACTTCAATTTATCGAACTATGTCGACCGCCAAAACAAATAGTGAGTTATAAACGAACAAAGAAAAATGCTACGGATGATTCAGATTGGCGCCGAACTTATAAGAAGAAACAAGCAGTCAAACACACAGAAAAAATCACTGCAACTTCAATAGGGCACTATAGGCCGATCTCAGGTGACTTGTTACGCCGCGCCGAGAACTTAATCATCCGAGCATCACAAGAAGACTCCTTTGGTGAAGAAATCGGCGATATGAAGATCGGAAGACCACTACAGAAAAATAGTAAGTTGCATCAGCTGACCGTCGAATTCACCGACAACGAACTACGGCTGAAAACACGAATAGAAGCAGCTACCGGTGTACCTGAAGACTTGAAGAATCCACTGGTGGTGCATGGGGAACACCGTGCAACAAGGCTGTGGATTGAACACATTCATCAGCAGCTCCATCACGCGGGCGTCGAAGCAACCGTCAACGAGTGCCGTCAAGAACGATGGGTCATACGCCTCAGACCCACTGTAAAGGCGGTCATCAGAAGCTGCATCAGGTGCCGTATGCGTACGGCGTCTCCACCGCACCCTGCGACTGGTGACCTCCCTCCATGTCGCCTCGCACACCATCAGCGAAGCTTCACCTACACCGGGTGGGACTTCTTCGGTCCACTCACAATCACCGTGGGACGGACCCACCAGAAACGATACGTGGCTCTATTCACGTGTCTCACCACGCGCGCTGTCCATCTGGAGATGGCCGCCTCCCTCAGCACCGACTCCGCCATCATGGCGCTGAGACGCATGATCGCACGCCGAGGACGTCCAACGCAACTGTGGTCCGACAACGCAACCAACTTCCACGGAGCCGACAAGGAACTACGCCAGGCGATCAACTCGGCCATGGCAGAGGAAGCATCAAAGAAGACCATCGACTGGCGCTTCATACCCCCGGGCGCTCCATTCATGGGCGGCGCTTGGGAGCGTATGGTGCGCTCTGTAAAGACAGCGCTCTCTGCCACACTGCATGAGCGCCACCCGTCGGAAGAAGTCCTGCAGACCTTGCTCGTCGAGGCCGAGCACACGGTGAACAGCAGGCCACTCACGCACGTCTCCGTCAGCACAGAAGACCCAGAAGCCCTCACACCAAACCACTTCCTCCTGGGCGGGCCAGGACGCCTGCAGTCACCGGGCGAGTTTAGCGAGCGCGACCTGAACCTGCGCGCCTGCTGGCGCGCCTCACAGCGCCTTGCCGACATCTTCTGGGCCCGATGGGTCCGGGAGTACCTGCCTGAACTCCGAAACCGGCGGGAGCCCCATGGACGAGGGCCTGCTCTGCACAACGGCGACCTGGTCCTCATCGTCGACGGCAACCAACCACGCAACACCTGGGTACGTGGACGAATCTGCGCCACATACCCGGGCCCCGACGGAGTCGTCAGAACAGTCGACGTGGCAACCAGAGGTGGAGTGCTCCGACGGCCAGCTAAGAAAGTCATCGTCATCCCGGTGGACACCAGCAAGCCTGCACAGCCATCTACTGCATCGTGTCGAGCGGCGGCGACTACGATGCACGGCGGGAGAAATGTGCAGGACAACGATTACTAATAGATATTATGTATAGATAACGGTTATACGTAGTTATAAGTTTATAAAATTATAAGATAGTTCGTAAGAAATAGTAAGAATCACTTTTTATTATGAAAATTTGAAAGTCGTATAACTTTGCTTGTAATAGATCCTTAAGTGTAATTATTGTTTTGGTTAATAGATGATAATGTATATTTTATGTGTTTAACATTAGATTGTAAGTTTTAAACCAATAAAGGATAGAAATTGACGTTTTTCAATACCCCGCTAGGGTGCCCTGAAGAGGCGTTACCGCGACGTAAGCACTTTGCACTAAAATGCTTATAACTTTGTAAATAATGATCGTATTTAGATAATTCTTGTTATAATAAGTTAGTTATATAAGCCCTCGTTATAGAAAAATAGATTGTACAATATTTGTAAAACTTTCGAATGTCAGGACATGCCGATAGAAAGAAATAGCAAATTTTAGAAAGAGATAGAGATAGAGTCGATTATAAATAATTCAATCGCTCTGATTGGTCAACCCTTTTCGCGACCTTATAGATTGACCTACTTTTAATTTCATTTTATTAATCGGAGCATGTCCTACGTTCGTCAGTTCCAGTTTCCACCTCCAGTTGAAGACGACGGGCAAACAAGAAAAATACTCAAGCGCTCCTGAATAAGAAAAAAGAAGAAAGAAAATACTGAAGCGCTCCTGAGTAGAAAATAGTTACTCTGTAAGAAGACTTGTGGCAAATAAATCCACGCTGTGTACCTAGTGATTTGGCATCGGATTTTCACTCGATCACACTCTCTCCAACAATCCCAGCATCTCGCACAGATAATATATTATGTAATTTATAAATTTATAGTATTAATTAATCGATCGTTTATTAATTATTTACAATCGATTATTACCGTTGCATGGGAACTTTGGCAATCGACCAACCAAACCATTTCAGTGAAATATTTCAATTCAATCGCAAAAGTCAAACGTCATTTCGTTCATTCATTCGCGTAGGCTATTGGCTCAAATTGTCGCCATCTTTTCTTACATTTTAGTCGGCACGTAAGGTACGTAAAAATAATTTATATTCGTTATTTTCTTAGATTTGTGTAAGAAAACTAATTTATTTAATATATAAATTGTTATACGGATTGAAAAATGTCGTGCGATAACCATTACTTAGTTAATTTCGCTGTGTGGTGAGTTCGACCATGTGGTCGGCGAAAAAAGATTTGCGTTCTACTACGCATTATGTTTTTGGGATAAAGTCGTAGCGTTGATACTTACTAATTCGTTTTAAATCGGATTTCTGATGTTTATTCAATGGTTGTTCATTTAAGACATAGTGTACTGTTAGTTTTTTTTTTGAAGCCGGTATCTAACCAACGTGGCGCGAAAGGACGTTAATGTTATGTCAATTATTACAGATACATTTGAAAATGGGTACTGTTGAGCGATCTGGAGACGACCACACCTCCGAAGTGGAATCTGGTGAGGAGGAGGAGATGGTTGGCGGTGGAGAATTGGCGCAACATCTTATGAAGAGGTAGGGTCTTTGTCATGTAGGTTAGCTACGCAGTACTGATCAATCGTACGGATGTACGCATATTTTTTATAACAAGGGTGCTATATTATAAGTACTATTTGATAAGTATATTTTAGCTATGCTGTCATAATGTATTCATACTTGATTGAAACTGCCATACCTGTTGGGCCAATGAATATGTGCATTTCATGGAAAAATATACATTTTTATAAAAAAAATACTCAATCCCAGGCATGCCACTTGGTGGCCCCCAAGTGGCCCGCAGACGCATTCAGATGTGCCCGCCAACGGCACTGGTTGACCGGCTGTCGACACGCCGAAGGTCGTTTTTATGTGACATGCAACATCAGGCCTATATAGAGGTCCTGACGGATGACAAAAAACCCACATTATGGTCCACATCCAAAAATAATTAAGCAGCCTTGTTTTAGAGAATTTGAGGGGTATATTGAAATCATCTCTATTTATCTGCTAATTCCTCTTAACCCACTTATTACTGATTTATTACACATTTTGCATGCTTAAATTGTTAGAGAAGGCAAAATATAATGATTACCAACTCCTATATTCTGTATCCTATGTTAGACAAATGTTTCTAAATTTTTAACATTTATCTCTAGGTGAATTTAACACAATTTTCTATTGTTAAATGATGGTCTCTGATGACACTAATATGAAACTATTTTTGTTTTTTACAACTATGTAGATGCGTAAATCGAGAGTACTTTTAACACTTCATCTGTGGCATTATAAGGCAGTAACAAGTGGGTTAAACCACACTGTCACTAAATTGTACTATCAGGCTGTGAAATGAGCTGCCTGTCGAGGTTTTCTCTAAACATTACGGCATGGGGTTCTTCAAAAAGAGTGTGAAGAGGTTTTTATGGGGTTGGCAACATGTTGATGGTTTAGGAGGTAATTCTAAAAGATGTCTGTTATTTAATAAATTATGTAGTTACAATTACGACTGCAATTAAAAAAATTAAGTAATATATTATGACTAAAAAAGATTAACTGACTTCAGAACATTAATTTACTATAAAAAAAAAAGGGAGAAATAAAACTTTCTTCATTTTAAAAAATCTAAAGTGAAATATGTCAAGTATTTTGTTGAGGTTGGTGCCGGCCATAGTCTGTAGTTACTTTTTATGCAATTTCAGATGGCAAACAAACATATTATGGCCCTTGATCTAAAGCGGTTACCATAGTCATATAAACCCTCGCAACATTGAATATTGCTTAATATTGCCACCCCCACTGCTGATATAGCATTTTCTTCCTTCCTGGTACCTCACTCACTTTCAGGAACACAATAACCCTCAAGGGAATTGTTATTTGGCTGTGGTATTCTGTGAACTGCCCTAAATTTTTTGCCACACTCTTTCACTAGTTTACATGTGAGGACTGGCTTTGGCTCTAAAGATTGTGGAGAGCCACTACCCCAAAACTTTACTTGTGTAAACTGGCACCGAAGTGAAAAAAAAATGGTTGCTTCTTCACTTTAGTAATAATAGATATTTAAAATGATTAAAGTTTTGAAATTTGTTAATTTTTTCAAAATTATTATTTATTTTTTTCTAGTAAATTGCAATTTTGAAGTACATTTATTTTTTATTTTTAAATACTATTTATTGTAATATTGATTGCATTAGGGGTGTAGGAAGTGCCAAAATTTTTTATATGAGTGCTAACCTATATCAGTATATTTTTAAAATAATAATTCTAACAATATATAGGTTATAACTATATTGATTTTGTTTCTCAGTGAAACATGTTGGCCATGCTCCACCAACAAATATTGTCTTAAATTTATCCTCATTTGTTGACAAAACTGAAAATAGAGATAAAACTCCTAAAGTGGGATAGCTCATTGGATTCGGAATGATCTAGAAAAATCATAAAATATTTTTTTATTGTTTAAAATCGTTTTTTTTTTTTTTTATATTTCCATTATTTAAATAATTAGTTAAGAAATATTTTTTTGTTAAAAATCGTATTAGGGGAATTCTCAAGATTCCCCGGAAGACGCACGGCCTTTTTTTTTGGCTCCTACATGTTTAAGTTGATATGTATACAATTGACATGAAGTTCATTATGCTATGTACAATTTTGTTGCAAAAAGTCGCTTCTATTCCATTCCGCGGCGGTGTAAATTTAGACTTGCACCCGTCGACATGTGCCCATTAATTTCAGACCCCACCCAACGCCTTTTAAACCAATCTTATGACTCGTTTCTCGATATGATCGAAGAAACATTTGATGATGAAATGTATGAAAATGAGTGAATTTGTAAATAATTTCCTTCTTACACCTGCCATCAAGACGTGTAGCCCGCCCACTATGTGCCGAGCCCACTAATTTCAGACCTCCACCGGCTCCACCCCTACGCCTTGTAAACATTGTTTTTTTATAAAGGAGATAGAATTTTATGACTCGACATCAGAAGGCCAATTCTCGTAATTTTTTTACGAACGCAGATTGAAAGTTGACCGAATCGAGATTGAATTGTGAATTGACTAAAATTATATACTTGATTTCATTAATTAATTATTATCAATTCTTGTTGTTGGCAAAGTAACATTCTTAGTTTGTTTAATTTTCACTCATATTTCGATATAATCCCGCTTAAATTTAATTTTGAAGTTACATATTGTTTACGAGAATACCAAATTTGACATTTGTGAGATCGAGACTGGATCGAAACTGAATTTTGACTATATTTTAATTACGAGAATTGCCCCTCTGATGTTTCTCGACATCATCGAAGAAAAATTTAATGACGAAATGTGTGAAAATGAGTAATGTACCAAACGTCCTTACACCTGCCGTCAAAACATCTAGCCATGTGTCGCGCCCACTAATTTCAGATCCCACCCAAACATGACTCTTTTCACGACATCGAACCCTTCGTACGAAAAGTAAGAAAGTGTTTGATCTGTTCATTACAGCAATTGACTAAGATCACATGTGCTGAATTCTTTGGAGATGAATCACGGAGTCCACGACTTGTGTGAGTCATTGCGTAAGGATTGCGACATGAATTTTAGCAATGAAATTCACCGACGAAATAATGTTTCTGTTTTTTTTTTCATTTGTACATACAGAACTCTGAAAATGTCGAAAAAATTTAAAGAAAAGTACATAATACAAAAAGATCAGTAACTTGTGACGACTGAAACTGATCCCCATTTTGTTTACTTTTTAATAAGGCGACGTAATTCGTAATTTCGGTTATCTAAAGCAGGTTTATTCGATAACCATATGTAGGTGCAGAAGCATTGAAAAAATATATGTTATATTTGAGGACCTCATATATTCTATTCTTTGATTCGTTACATGATTAGCTTTACTTTACCCGATAAAATATAGCGATTATATTCTATCGGGTAAAGTAAATTAATTTCTTTTTTTCCCCCTGCTGTCTTGATAACTAGTTCTACTCGTACTACATCAATTTCCGTTTTAAAAAAATTAACACAGCAGCAGGAAATAAAACGAGAAATAGTTTTGAAATCTACTTATTTTCGCGATTTTTTTCTATCGAGCAAAGTAAATCAAATTAACGAATGTAACGAATCGAGGCTCAATTATAACATGTTTTTTTTCAATGCTTTCTGTACATACGTTTCTCGAATAAACCTCTAAATACGTCGCCTTAAGTTGCAGAACAGTATGAGATGATAATATTACATTACGAGTGTTCTGTAGTTGTCACTCAAAAAACTTCTGTAGTTGTCACTCGAACGTTTTTAGGGTTCCGTACCCAAAGGGTAAAAAGGAACCCTATTACTAAGGCTCCGCTGTCCGTCCGTCGGTCACCAGGCTGTATCTCATGAACCGTGATAGTTAGACAGTTGAAATTTTCACAGATGATGTATTCTATTGCCGCTATAACAACAAATACTAAAAAATAAAATAAAATAAATATTTAAGGGGGCTCCCATACAACAAACGTGATTTATTGCTCGGTTTTGCTCGCAATTGATAACGGCAATAGGTAGACGTTTGAAACACTCACACAATATTTAGTTATATATTCACAAATAATTAAATAAAAATAAAACTAATATTTAAGGGGGGCTCCCATACAACAAACGTGGTTTTTTTTATAGATAATGGTACGGAACCCTTCGTGTGCGAGTCCGACTCGCTCTTGGCCGGTTTTATTTTTGCAAGTATGAGATCAATAGATTGTTTAAAAGCTAGCTTACAGCGGCGGGCTGCCGTGTAAATTGTCTATGTCATAAAAAATGATCTCAAACAAAAAAGACGAGTGTACAATATAATCTTAGATCATTGAACTCATTCCGCTCTACATCATCAATAGACTTGGATGAATATCTGAATTAGAACGCGCCCGAGCGTTAAACATGAAGCAAGGTAAACATAGCTATAGGGTTGAAACGAACTATTTATCTTGTTGTCTTATTGACCCTAGACACTAGTATCAATAAGTACTAGCTAGTATGTGTCTGTTTTCACCACTTTCACTCGGTTTATATTTTATTTTCCGTTATGTGTATTGTATACTATTTGGCAGCTGGTACTGGCGTTCGTTCGTGCTGTTTAATAAAATTGTAATTTAAACAATTTTTTTTTGTTCCAAAAATGTTTTTTTCTTAATTTCATGAAAGAAACTCTTATTGCTTGTAGCTCTATAAATTCATTTACTTTCTCGTCTCATATAAGTAAAAAATCTCATTAAAATCGAATTAGCCGTTTTGTAAATTACCAAATTACCATATTTCTAATATTGCTCGAGGTCTTAGGCGAAATTTTTGTATGGACAATTTTGGGAATATTCCCGATTTTTGGAATTTGTCTGCAATTTTGGCAATATTGTCAGGATGGCGCATCTCTACACCGTAGAAATTGAACACATTCTTTAATTTTATTTATAAGTATATGGCTGCGCCAATTGGTAGAACCGCCACATTACAAAACTGCTAACTTTAGGCAGATTGTATTTAAATTATCTTTTGTTTAGGTTTGGATATGTTTGTGTTCTGATTAGAAATAGCCAAGCTATTTAATTCTATTATTATAGTATTCTTGGGTGATGCACCATCAGGTAACAATTCGGTCGTGTAATCATGATAAAAAGGCGGGTTGAAATAATGGCTCCGACATTTTTTAAACTGCTAGACGTTATGTAATGCGGAGGATTTTACAAATTGGCTGCGACATATATATAATATAGATATGTAGGTATGTATGCACCCCAACTTGTACGAAAAGATTGATTTAATCTTTGTTTAGATATCGTTGTTGCTACTTATAATGATGGGGTTTAAATGCAAGCCATCAATCTTGTATTTGTGTTGAGTAGTCACCTTCAGGCATTCTAGACAGATTATAAAGAAAAATAAAGAGTTTTATAAGCTATAATAAGCTTGTAAACCCTTTGCAAATACCGTAGCTATACAAACAAAGCACACTGACTTTGTTAAATCAATACTAATACATTCGTGGTATGGCTTGGGAAAATAGTATATTAGCAGACGGGCAAATTAAACTATTTATTCTGCCGCTGGGCCGTTATGGTCACTTAGAAGAGTCTTACTCTTAATTTTTTCAAGTTGATTAAAAAATATTCATTTCGAAATAGACCATTGGCGAAGAAGACATGCTTGAAATGAACTGCAATATGGCCTCTTTTAAATAATTAGATAATATAACAATAGGCTATTTGACCAACATTTTTTTCGGTTCGACATGTAGGGACGTCTCAATAATATAACCGTAGGTGAAAGAATTACTTCGATAGCACAAAAATCTCGAGATATGTTAATTTGAAATTCTCAATTTTGGGCTTTCCCCAAAACGCTCCATACAAAAGGCTACTGAGTTCTGATGTCACAGGTTCGTCTTGTATGCATCAAATCAGAAATATGTAACGACAGCTATGTTAAATATTACGTTTATGTAATTAGTATTATAATAATAGTTATAGTATTTTTTATTGCTTTTCCAATGGAAATATTATTTTTTAATAATTTCACACTTTTAAAATGGACTTTCCCGCCAGACTTTGATCGACCCTAAAATAAGTCGGACGGAAGATATTAGAATGAAATTTTGATCTTGATAGTTTTCTGTATTTTACGATATTGTTATAGTAGTTTATGAAACTGTTGCATAATAAGGGTTATTAAAATACGAGTGTGAGTTTATAACATGAGCCGAAAGGCGAATGTTTATAAAAGACCACACGAGTATTTTAATACCTAATTATGTGCAGTTTCATACACTACTTTATCTAATCTCATGAAATATATGATAATAATAAGTCAAAGTCAAAATATCTTTATTCCTTGGACTTTATAAAGCACTTAGAAACGTCATACAAACTAAATATAAGAAACATGTGTAAATCATTACTACTCTAAATCCGCAGAGCTTAGATTCACTTTCATCATCATCTTGAATGTGAAAGTGAATTTAAGTACCAGTTCCGGCGACGGGGCTTCTTGAGAAGAACTGGCAAGAAACTCAAGGCCGACTCTTTTAATTGCCAATATCGTTACATTAAATACAAATACAATCATTAATATAACATAACAAGAGCAATTCATTTCCAAATACTTTTATCATTTATGTAATCTGAGATACAATAGTAAGCCTTTTGACATAGTCTAGTTTTGATAAATCTTTTAAATTTACCCATGGATAATTTAAACGCGTCATTTGGAAGTTTATTGTAGAAGCGTATAAATTGACCTGGGAACGAGTTAGAGATTTTATGGAGCCTAGTAATATGCATAGCGAGTTTGTTTTTATTTCTTAAATTTAATTGATGGAGATCACTGTTTTTCCTAAATTTAGTTTGATTTTTATGAACGTAAATAAGATTTTCATAAATATATTGAGAATGTAATGTCATAATATTTATCTCTTTAAATTTATTTCTCAGTGTCTCCCTGGGACTCATCATATTAATAGCACGGATAGCTCGCTTCTGGAGCACAAAAATTGAGTCTACATCCGCAGCACTACCCCAAAGCAATAAACCATATGACATAATGCTGTGAAAATAGCTAAAATAAACTAAACGCGCAGTGTCAACATCAGTCAGTTGACGTATTTTCCTTACGGCGTAAGCTGCTGAGCTGAGTCTACCTGATAACGTTTCTATATGTGGGCCCCATTGTAATTTAGAGTCTAATGTTATCCCAAGGAAGACAACCTTATTGACCAATTCCAATCTCTCATTGTCCATCACCGCACTGGTTTTTACTTGTTTCACATTTTTTGTAAAAAATCTAACATATTTGGTTTTACTACCATTTAAAAGTAGGTTATTAGCACTAAACCAGTTTACTATTTTTGAAAGAGCATTGTTTACATCGTCAATTTCTGATTGTTGTCTATTTACCTTAAAAATTAAAGAAGTGTCATCTGCAAACAATACTATTTCGTGATTATTCTTTACAAGATGAGGTAGATCATTAATGTACACGAGAAACAGGAAAGGGCCCAAAATAGAGCCTTGTGGCACCCCCATCGCTACAGTTGATCCATGTGATCGCTTTCCATTAACATCTACTTTCTGAACCCTTTCACTCAGATAAGAAGTAAGAAGATCAAGAGCGATGCCTCTTATACCATAGTGGTGTAGTTTTCTGACTAGAGTTTCATGCTGCACACAATCAAAAGCCTTAGATAAGTTACAAAACACCCCATAGGCGTCCCGTGACTCCTCCCAAGCCTCATATATACATTCTAGTAATTTTACCCCAGCATCACATGTTGACCGTCCATGAGTGAAACCGAATTGTTTAGTGTGCAGCAGATTATTTTCATTAAAGTAATTAAGTAACTGAGCGAGAATTAGTTTTTCAAAAATCTTACTAAATGTAGGTAGTATTGATATTGGTCTGAAGTTTGTGGGGTCTAATGTACTACCTGAT
Source organism: Hypsopygia costalis (assembly GCA_937001555.2). Lineage (NCBI taxonomy): Eukaryota > Metazoa > Arthropoda > Insecta > Lepidoptera > Pyralidae > Hypsopygia > Hypsopygia costalis. The sequence goes on from OW443344.2 coordinate 10,194,040, forward strand.
TTAAACAAAGGAATAATTTTGCTTAATTTCATCAAGTCAGGAAACACACCACAATCAATACATCTATTAAATATCACAATTGGGTATTTGACTAACATTTTTTTCTGTTTGATATGTAGGGACGTCTCCATAATATAACCATAGGTGAAAGAATTACTTCGATAGCACAAAAATCTCTCGAGATATATTAATTTGAAAATCACAATTTTTAGACTGCCCCAAAACGCTCCATACAAAAGACTACCGAATTATGACGTCACAGTTTTGTATTTTATATGCATCAAATCAGAAATTTGTACGACAGCTATGTTAAATATTACGTTTATGTAATTATTATCATAATAAAAGTTATAGCATTTTTTATTGCTACTCCAATGGAAATATTATTTTTTAATAATTTCATACTTTTAAAATGGACTTTCCCGCCAAACTTTGATCGACGCTAAAAAAAGTCTGACTGAAGATATTAGAATGAAAGTTTGCAGATCTTTATAGTTTTGTGTATTTTACGATATTGTTAATTTATTTGTACAATTTTTAAACATTGGAAACAACCCAATTAAGGCGGGAGCAACTATGTCAAATAAAGATTTTATAATATGTACGGAAATGCCCCATAGATTAGCCGTTTTCTTAATATTAAGTGATTTAAATGCAACTTTTAAATCAGACCCATTAACATGACGGAAATGAAAATCGTTATAAAATTCAGGCACATTATCTTTAATTAATGACTCTGCAACGGAGGTGGAAGAGCCCAAGGCACTAGTTAGAGTGACAGGGAAGGCAGAAAAAAATCTAATCTAAATAAATTCTAAATCTGACTTGGTAACATGACCATCAATACTTAGTTTAAACTCTGAATCCTTTGTCCTACCCTTCCCAGTCTCTTCATTGATAACCGTCCAATTGGCTTGAATTTTATTACTACTATGTCTAATTTTTGATTTAATAAATATAGATTTTGCTACTTGACAAACGCGTTTGAAAATTTTCGAATATGATTTTACATGTTCTTTAAATTCTTCATTATTATTGAATTGTCTTTCATAGTATAACATGTACAAAGTTTGCCTACTCTTATAAATACCTACGGTTGCCCAGTCACCAAAGACAAGGCTATTGGTAAAAGTAATTTCCTTGGAAGTAAATATTGATTTAAATTCGTGAAGAAATGCATTAAAAAATGAATTATACATCAAGTTAGGTTCCAAGTCATTATCTAAAAACGGTAAGTTACTAGTTAGGTTTACTCCTCATACGTTCTAAGCGACTCACTGTTACTGGCACAAAAGTAATTTTTGTCTTGACAACATTTTTATTTTAATACTTATCATTTGCCCAGAATGATCAGAATCCAATTTATTAATAATACTTTTTTGGGTTGGACTAATATCTGTATATATATTATCTAAGCAGGTAGCCGTGGTGGCACTTATTCTAGTAGGCTCCATAAATAAGTTAACTAAATTATGGGATTTAAAAAGACTTAAAATTTTACTTGATGCAGTTGTATTTGTAAGTATATTAATATTAAAATCTCCACAGACCAAAATAGTTTTACCTGAGTTACTAACTTTGCATAGGGCTTCATCCATAATTTCTAAAAATAAATTAAGATCCGCGGAAGGAGGTTTATATACACATATAACAATGAACTGCTCTAATTGTACACAGGATAGTTCTATGGAACATTCTACAGAGAGAGACACAATATCTTTCCGTTCTTTAAATTTAAGTTTTTTATTTAGCAAAATTAGCGACCCGCCATGTACTGTATTGACCCTGCAGAATGAACTACCGACCTGGTGGTTGCTGAAATTGAACATGAGCTGATGCCCCTTTAACCAATGCTCAGTAATACACATAATACTAATATTATCAGAGTTCATGAATAATTCCAGTTCTAGTTGCTTGCCCTCAGTCATACAATATATATTTTGATGTACCAGGTTAATATTATTATTTGTGTTGTAATTATTACATTTTTGTGGGCATAGTGACATGTTATAGTTACTGTTTGATTGTATTGCTAAATCAATTAATTGTGAATTTAATAAATTAGTGCTAGAGGTTGTTACCTCAATAGCCTATAATATTTTAAAAACAACCATGAAGTTAATTTAACAGCTATAATTCTTACATATAAATCCATTTGCAGATCGAGCATACGTAGTGCGCATGCGCGACGCCGCCGCGTTCACAGATTATGTAGAAAAATTTTGCAAAGTTGCAATGTAGTTGCATTGCAACCTGTTTAAAATATCTGTATCCAGGGCTGAAGCTGTATCGAAATGGTAAAAAAGTTATTTTACGATACAGTTGTCCATAGAAGAACTGTATCGAAAAATAACTTTTTAAATTTATTTTGATAGCTTGTGCGTAAAGACTGTCATTATGATACTGTGTTTAGTTTTTTAATGTGTAAATTTCAGTATGAGATTAGATAAAATAATTTACACAATTTTTGAACATTGTCAAATAGCCTATTATGACATGATTTGTATTAATTGACATTTTCGTAACTAAGACATCAAATATTTAGATATTATTTTATGTGAGAGAGGGGGGAGGGCGAAAACGAGCATGTAGCCCACCTGATGGAAAGTAATCACCACCGCCCATGGAGACCAGCAATACCAAGGGGTCGATGATCCGTTGCCAGCCTGTACTCGTTTCTTTCTTTCTGGTGACAATAAACCTCATGGGAATTGTTATTTGGCTACGGTATTCCGTGAGTTGGAGGAACTTCCCTAGTCTGGCACCCTAAAAAATACGCTATCCACTACCTCTCTTTTCGCCAGAACTTTGTTTGTCAGTCCGCAGGGTCACACGTGAGGTGACTTTGGTTTAAAGATGTTAATGAACCACTTCAAATTGCTATTTAATACCTATCATTCCATACATCATAGTCAGTTAGGTACTCATCAGTCATCAATCACTTCTATTTCATCTATAACAATATGCTATAATTGGATAGATTTCTAATAAGCGGTCATAAAACGCTCAGTTATGGACCTGTATGGACGCATATCGGGGAGTGGATGAGCCACAGGCACGGGTACTGAGTAGTGATGTGCTACTCCTGGCAATATTGCCTAAATCGGGAATGCATATTGTTAAAATTCTCCATTCAAACGTTTTGCCTTGGGCAATATTAGCAATAGGGTTGTAAACTTATTACGGAATTTCGTCTCTACCTCCGCAAATGCGGAATTTCCACAAGAAAGCCCATGTCTTTAACGGAGTTGTAACGGAGCTGTTGGTTAGGGGGCGTCCATTAATTACGTATGGCATTTTTGAGGATTTTGACACATTTTCTGAAGTTCTAGGGAGTTGTTGTATTTCTGCGAATTAATGAGTGAGTCAGTATCACCAGGAAGATAGGAATTGGTGCGTTGGAAGCAAATCACATGCGGTGACCACTTCACATCGAGCGAAACCGTACGCTTGTTTACCACCCGATGTAGAATAAAAAAGTGCCGGCGTCAATATCCGAGCGTTAATAACTTTGCATGCCCATTATAACAACGACTTTCGTGTTTTATATTTCATCGCTTTGAATCGGTGATTTGACCTTCGACTGGGTTAATAACCTAGGTTTGTCTGGGTACGACCTTTAACTGGGTTTGTTAAACCCTAGTTACAATGTCTGCGTTGTATGATTCGCCGCTACTCTCTCTATTTTGTGCCATCGTGACTATGTCAGAAGAAATTGAGTAGCAAGTACCTAATGATTCTTGAACTTACAGTCCCGCGAAGTAAACGCCGCGTTTCCAATCAATCAAAAATTTTGCTTGTTTGCCACCTTAGTGGAATAAAAAAAGCAACACAGGTTATATTTTCATGATTAAACCGCTGAACACATTTAAATGAAATTCAGTATGAATAAATAAATATAAATTACGTCCCGCGACGAGCTCGGTGGTCGAATGGTTAGCAATGGCCACTTTGACTCCGAGGTCGCGGGTTCGATCCCCGCACAATACAATCATTTGTGTGCATATTTTAATTATTATAAACCTTTGGATTCCCCGACAATACAAATTAAAATAATTCCCAACCAGCAGTTGAGCAGCGTGGTGGAGATTGCTATCTAAATCGCTTCGATTGAAGAGAAACCAGTTTCCCAACAGTGGAAACATAGGTTGATACCGAAACGCCGTTTTAGATATCTTTTAGATCAGAAACTTTTTATTTGTCCGTACGTATTGCATCTCCGACTTACGATTTTAGTGGAAATATTTTCACTTTGTTCGTGGCGTTGAAAAAGAATCTGGGTTGTCTATCACAAAGTAAAAACATCGGACGCGCAGCATGCGCCATCATAAAGAATTTTTTTTTTTTCGAAATCCCGATTTATTATCCGAAAACCAAGATTACTTTACATTACTACTTTTTGATGCTCTACACGAATCCGAAGTCAGAATTTTTAAATTTTGAGTTTCATGGCAACGGACAGGCAGAACGACCGGACGATTGCATAAGCTCAATGAATTTCGCTGAAAATACACTTATTGACGTGATAACGTCTTATAAATCGATGAACGGCGGCTGCACGCATGTAAAAGCATGACTCATTGTCACGTTCCGCCTGAGCGTGACAATGAGTCATGCTTGCATGAGAACGCGGAACAAGCGATAGAGAGGCACGATCGGCCTAAGTGGTCAGGCTTGTGCCGCATCTATTTCTCTTCCATTCCATCGGCCGATGTTTTCTTATGACGTAAAATTATCGTCCGTAAACAGACTTTACAGACAACCAGTTGTGCATTTTTTTTGTTATAACGCATATAACATCACACTGACATTGTACAATCGCTTGTAAACCGTAAAGTTCTTATTGAAGTAAGCCCCGCGTAGTACTGTGCATGTTTATACCTTACTTACGCCTCTTGGTGACGCGATTTATATTGGAATTTACTGGTTACCGTCTACAAGTGGCTCACTGCCATTTTCAGAGCCGATCCCAACTTTACCTGCACTGCACTGCCGACTAACTAACGAGACTCGGGCGAAAGAGAAGTACGCTATAGCTGTCTCAGTAGCGCTTACGGTGTGATAACAATCATGGAAAATGATTGCAGTGTTGGAAATATCGTCAACACCGTGGATTTCGAAAAACTACTTTTTTGTTTTTATAAATTGCTGCTGTACTTATTCAATTATATTTGTCAACAGTGGTATCACCCGCAACGAGATGCTAGCGGCGATCACAAATCGCATTCACGCGGAGGCGCTGGCGTCGCTCCCTCCAAATGTGCGCAGGCGCATCCGAGCACTACGTACGCTACAAAAGGAGTTCGTGGATATAGAGGCTAAATTCTACAGCGAAGTCCATGCACTCGAATGCAAATATGAAAAACTGTATAAGCCGTTATTTGAAAAGGTATGGATTTTAGGGATTTGGATTGCTATGTACTATGCAGGATCATTATACAAATCTCACAGTCTGACTCATCATATTTGGATGAAATGAAACTTTACGAAGGAGACATGGCTATCTGGTAGATAGCTCTTCCAATTAGTTTATAAGAGGTCTAATCAATTATTTACGAGTGAAATTTACTTACTTATGCAATTCTGTCCAGTATCATTTATCTTGAGTAATTTGCCTGCTGGAGAAGCCGCCTACATGATTCACTAATGTATTCCAAAATCCGAATTATGCTTTGTCCTCCTGTACTTTTCATCTATCTATAAAATTGTTATATTAGAAATTCACGTCGCATTTTTGAAACGTTAGTGGCATATGTGGTGGAGAATCTTTAAAAATGACGCCATTAAACTAAAAAAAATAGTTAAGGTGGTAATAGCCACTGTGGTTTGATGGGCTGACCTCACTCACTTGTAGGAATACAACAACCCTCAAATGAATGTATAGTTATTTGGCTGCAGTATACTGTGAGGTGGAGGTAATTCTCCAGTCGGGCAGTTTACAAATCCGCTGTTCCCTATCTCTTGCCAGAGTCTTTCGCTAGTCGGCAAGGTGCACCATGTGTAGGTGAGGTTGGCTTTGTCTCTAAAGATTGTGGTGAGCCCCTTATAACCCCAAATCAAAATATGTATTTGTCAAGTTGCTGTTTACAGAGGACATAATTTTTGGAATGAATATGTAATAAAATAAATGACCTATCAATTCCAAAAACAGATCCTTATTCTACTTATAGAACACTAGCTTCCATCCGCGGCTTCGCCCGCCTTTACTTTATTTTTTAAATAAAAAGTGTCCTATGTCCTTTCTAACACCTTTGAGAACATGTGTACAAAGTTTCATGATGATCGGTTGAATTAGTTTCGGCGTGAAAGCGTAATAAACAAACTCACATTCAATAATATTAGTAGGGATGTTTCTATTGAAATATTTTGTTATTACTAGCGCGCTCGCATTGTGAGCGGTGGATATGAGCCCACTGACGAAGAGTGTCTGAACCCTTGGCGCGATGAGAACGAGGAGGAAGAGCTGGCGCGCGCCGTCCAGGGCACAGCCATCACTGACGGCTCTGAAGAGAAGAAGCCGGCTGGTGAGGAAACAAAAGCCATCGAGTGAGTACATCTTGTTTTCTGTCAAGTGGATTTATTTCTTTTTTTGTTTATAATGGATGGATTTTTCTGCAATCTTTCTTAATGCCGTCAGGAAACTAGTGCTTTGATTTATTAGCGGCTATATTTAGGTATGTCTCCGAGTGATACCAAGGAGCTAAAATACTATAGATGTTCGAGCTTCTATCAGCTTATTATGGATTATTTGATTACTTGAAATTATACTGAACTAGAGATCCACCCTGGGTTTGCTTCGGTAGCAATAATTTATGTATCTGTAGGAGGATATTATCTTATTTGTATTTCTTATCTTTGCAAAATGTTCATAAATTACAGCCTTATAACCATTTTAATTAATTTCTCTTTTTACTAGAGAAAACCAATACAACAAAAATGTAATCTCAGTAGTTTCTGCAGAGACACAAGGAATTTATAATAATACTAGCTTCCGTCTGGGGCTTCACCCGTATTATGTTAATTGTATCGAGCCGATAGGTACGCTATGTTTACGCTATGTTCTTATTCTAGATATAATCACATAGGTTATATACATACTCGGGATGAGTAAGGACTATGGATGCCAAAGAAATGCCAAATTTTAATTTGTTTAGCCGTTGGAAAGTCGAGAAGGTAACAAACAGACCGAAAGACAGACACAGTTTAGTATTTATAATACATATTAGTGTGAATATGTATGTAATAATAGAGAAGTGAAATTACAAATGATGAAATTGTCACCAAATCACTGAAAGTCATGATTGATTTGTTTTAACATGCATCACCAACTGACGATAATTTTACATAATACATTAATCAAATTTCAACTTACAAAATTTTACATCTGAACTACTTATTGTTGTAGAGCCCCAATGGACCCCAACGTGAAGGGTATCCCAGATTTCTGGTACACCATATTCAGGAATGTGTCAATGCTGTGTGAAATGATGCAGGAACATGATGAGCCTATACTTAAATGCTTGCAGGATATTAAAGGTAAGACTTATTCTATAACTAGCTAACCATCGTCCTAAGAAGATCCAATTGATTCGAAAAGTTCAATGTATTCTAGCTTGAGAGATTTTTGTTATAAATAATTTTATAAAAAAAAACCGACTCCAAACATTACTCTACATTTATGTATACAGGCTGATGAGGATGATGATGATGAAAAAAATGGGACCAATCTGGAAGTATACTCTTTCAAATAAAAATAAAAATTTTCAAATCGGTTTAGGTATATAAATCACGGAGTAATAGGACAAACATTAAAAAAAATACAGCCGAATTGAGAATCTCCTCCTTTTTTTTTGGAGTCGGTTAAAAACGTTTAGGGCATGAAGACATTATAGATATGTAAACAGAGCTGAGAAAATTGTATCTTCCAATGCAAGGGCTGCAATAATTTGGAGTGACAAACTTTAGTTTTTTTTTCTTACAAACACGTTATCAGTAAGATAGAAGCGAATTTTTTTTACTTCGTTGTTTAAATTACTTAACGCAACATGTTAATCTATAAGAGCTTACCTCAAAACCATTAAAGGTTTACTGGGTAAGGGTTTCACTCCTGACGCAGTAACAATTTACGTCTCTTTAGTAATAATAATAAATAATGTTTTAATCTGTTTTTATATTTCTTTTTCTGCTTATACAGCACTTGCAAAGTATTTATAGGAATAGAATAGAGCTTTATTAATACATACACATTGCCATCTAGTCCCAAACTAAGCAAAGCTTGTACTATGGGTACTTGATAACTGATAATATACTTAAATACATTTTTTTTTGTAAATACATACATATAATACATAGAAGACAAACAGACATTTTCATGCACCCGAATATTTGTCTTGTGCGGGGATCGAATTCGCAACCTCGGACTCAAAGTGGCCATTGCTAACCATTGGCCCACCGAATTCTTATATGTGTACAAGCAAGTATGTGTTTTGCTTTACTACGTTTAGGACTATATGACAGTGTCTAATTTGTCCAGGAACATTTATTTATGTGGCTGTAGAAATTGAAACTAGAATAACATTTAAAGGCAATTTTTTTCTCAGTTAATCAAATTCAGCTTGTTTACTTTTTACATGAGATCTCTCTAATATTCAATGATGACTTTTTTCACCAATCACTGATAATCATGATTGATTTCTTTAACATGCATCACCAACTGATATCACACCTGATAACAAGCAAATTTTAAATGAGCTGAATACATTTTTAATACAAATTATTTCCTCCACAGTCCAAATGCACGACGAACCTATCGGCTTCACCTTAGAGTTCCATTTCGCACCAAACGACTATTTCACAAACACAGTACTAACTAAAGAGTACTCCATGAAATGTAAGCCTGATGAAGAAAACCCATTAGAGTTTGAGGGACCAGAAATTTATTCATGCAAGGTGAGTGTCTATATCTTATATATTATTATAAAGCTCATACCCATTATACACGGTAAAGACATATATTTATGTATACGCGAGACAAGAGAGGAAATATCTCCTTAAATGCATATGCTAGTGTCTCGCTCTAAATGTATGTTATCTTCGCCATGTGTGATGCGATTAACTCTTCTGTATGTCGTTGAACTAAAAGGCTGGGCCGGGAACCTACTGCCGAAGCTGAAGCAGATTACCATTTTTTGATCGCGAAAACTGGGAGACACCCACTGGAACTCTACCGACTAAGCTGAAAATGTTTGTCATTAACTTTACCCTAAGACTTATTTTTGGAATGAAAATATTCGATCAGAATCTGTTTCAGCTTCGGCGGTAGGGCCCCTGGATTCACATCTGGATCTGGTAGTTGGTGACGCAGTTCTTTGCAGGTTCTAGGATTTGGGTAGCACAACAAGAACTTAAAAATGTCGAAATTCGAGATTAGAAACTCACTAATCCTTAGTCCGTCCCTTTTTCACAAATTAGATTTACCTAGATTCAGTGTTTTGCACGCAAGTTATGACTGAAATTTTTAACTTCGTCTATTCTATAGGATACTTCAAATCGTGAGCAGCAAAGTAAAGTAATTACGTAATTCTAAACGTTAACTGGTGATAAGCAATTTAGTAATTTTCTGTTCAATTAACAATTTTTTTAGTTATTATTTCAGAATTGTTAAGTAATATGAGTGTATATCTCCCAGGGCTGCGAAATCAACTGGAAAAAAGGCAAGAATGTGACAGTGAAGACAATAAAGAAGAAGCAGAAGCACAAGTCGCGCGGGTCGGTGCGCACCGTCACCAAGTCTGTGCAAGCCGATTCGTTCTTCAATTTCTTCTCCCCTCCCACCATGCCCGATGACCCTAATTCTACACTCGCCTCTGATATCCAGGTGTGTAAAGACTGTACTTTACTCGATGTTTTAGACTGTACTTTACTTAAAGTTTTTACATGTTATGTCTCTAATGTCTATAATAGGTAGATGGCGCCACACTGTGACTCACACAGTAAAGTATAAAATGCAAAAATTCGTCACCAATATACCTTCCTGGTAGCTCAGTTGGAAGAGCATTCGACCGGCCATCGAGAGATCCCATGTAGCCGAAGGATGTAGATTTTTCCATTTTTTTAAATATATAATGTCTCACTGCCAAATCGAAGCTAGACCAAAATAAGTAATTTTTTTGTCTGATAGAACTCTTGCAATTTGATTAATTATAGAGACATAACTCCAAAACGTATAAACTAAATTTAACTGTACCTTATAATCTCAGTAAAGTAATGGGGCAGGTGACATCTAAGCAAATTAGTCTGTTATTTGTCAAAATCACTATTTTGTATGAAAAACGAACTAAAAACTAGAAATAATAGAATACGATAGTCAATTAAATTACGTTTAGTGGAATTAGACTTAGCAGACCGACTAGACCAAGGCTGCTTGATTATTGTTGGATATGGGCCATCATTTAGATTTCTTGTCATCCGTCGAGCCATCGATATAGGCCTGACGTTTCATGTCACATCGAAACGACCATCCGTGCGTCGACTAGAGACGTAGAGCTGCTTTGGGCTAGACTTTCCATGAGTCTGACTAAACGGGCCGAAAGGTGACTATTACAATTTGCGAGATTTTTTATGCTATTTGTTTTAGGGGGAGCATAATTCGTATTTTTTTTTATATTTGGTAATTTAATGAAAAAGTCTCCCAAGACACCTAGGTACTTTTAATTTATATCACATTGGGTAGGATAAAAGACGAGCATATATGGTTTGCAGAAGCAAAACAGTGTTTTGCTCTAAATATATTGAGACGTGTACTTGAGTCACAGTACAATTTGCAATCAAGTAAACATACAGTTACAAGCACATAGAATTAGGCGACAGTATAGGTTCAAATAATATTTCCAGGCGCTGCTAACTGCTGATTTCGAGATCGGCCATTACATCCGCGAGAGGGTAGTCTCCCGCGCCGTGCTCCTCTACACCGGCGAGGGGCTCGACGACGACGACGACGATGATTATGAGGAGGAGGTAAGTAATTACTACTTTATGATAGCGCATACAATTACCAAAGACCAACAGGGTGTGGCGCGTGGAAGTCTCTTTAATGATCATTTCATACAATTGTAACGAGCCGTTCGAAATTGCGTCATTAAATAAATTAATATATTTTTCAATATTTATAAAATTTCAATATATCTTTCAATATAGTCGAAAAGGTTATATTTCCGTAGCAGTAGGCAAAATTGAGACCTGTCCAAAAAAACTTAAACAGCGTTCAAAAAAGTAGCTTATTTTAACTTGTATAGAGCTGTTTAAATTTATAAATAGAAAAAACTAGTATTATTATGTATTGAAATTATGATGTGGTTGTTTTTTTTTTTCTTACAAAAACGAAGAAAACCTAAGTTTAAGATTTGTAATAGTAAGTAAAATTATTTGAAACTGTATTTATAATACAGATTTCATTTACGCTTTCATCACAAAATATAAATTAAAGTAGTTTTTGATTTTGTCTGAATAAACAAGACTGCTTTTTGTTTTTAAAATGAAAACTTTGGCAATTGTATGAAATGGTAATGACAGAACTAAAGCGCCATGAGACACTGTATTGAGACGACTATAATTATTTAGTGTCTCGGCCACTCACTAAAATTATATGAAGTCGACATCTACACATGATTACCTGGGGCAGGTTTTATACTCGGGCGTATTTGGTACTGCATGAAGATATGCCATATACTTCATCATTTTCACTATCATAAATGCCCATGCGAGGCCGTATACGCCACTGGGGAACTCCTAGTTTGAATAGGAAGTCATTAGAAATATTATTATTCGTAGTATTACCACACTATATATACATTTCTAATTTAGACATGGGAAGGGGCTTTTATCTTTGATAACATGAATAGAGGCGTCATTAGATCCATAATTAATACTAAGGAATACAACAGTACATGTCGGTTGATTTTGCTTATCGCAAACTGACGTTTAGTGATTCGCACTGCTTCTGGTACGCGGTTCTCCAACTATCTTAGAAATTATTACATCAAATACGCGATTTCTCGCTTACGTGAATTCTACAGCCATCTAGTGTTTCCGCGACGTTTTAGCTTGTACCTATGCATGGTAGAGTTGATGCTTGCTTAGTACGGTGTGATATTCAGTTGCCTATCCCAAATCCCCCCGGTTTCAGACGAAGGTACAGTATTATCCCTGTGTGTGTACTCTTGAAACGTTTAGCATCATCTACGGTGACGATACGGTATCTACGTCTGGCTGGCGACGTGACAGCAACCAACCGGTGTATTTGATTTCAGGAGGATTCGTACTCTGACGAAGATTCGGGGACGGAGGAAGTCTCCGACGCGGAGGATTGATGCAAGACCATAATCCGACCCCCTAGCGTTATGTCTATTAGGCTTTACGGAGCCCTACGGCGGCCGATGTCAATACTACCATATAGTTCACGCGTCTGACAACGGCCTGCGAGGCATCTGCTATAATAAATTACCGTGCTTCTGTACCGCGTGTATTTCGCTCATATCTCGGATCATATCATCTTTAAAATTGTACCAAAAATGTTTTGAATACTTTACTGATTAACTAATACTGCGTCGCGGGTAGTTAAATTTATTGTATTTACATACTGTACTGGAATTCACGCGCCTCACCTCTATTCTATGCATGGTTTATCTCCCAGATAGATAAATATGTTTTAGAATCACAGTATATTGTAAATTCGCTCTCGAGAGCAGTTTCTTTAACTTTAGAAGAGAGAAGTAAGGTGCCTTCCTGTCGATTAATGTATAGAATAATGCATGTTAACTTGTTGGATGTCTGTTACGATACCTATATTGCATTTCTAGCTTAGTTATACAATTTCTCGTTTTTATTTATTATTTATCCAGTAATTATAGTGTGTATTTTTGTTTACGGATTTTACATGTTCGTTTGTGTACTTTGAAATTTCATGTGATATTATTATTCTGTAAGGCTATTGATATGTGTCTAAATTTGTGTTGTCATTCCATAGAGACGCTATGTCCTTTGGTAGACGTCCTGTACGCTCCGCCAATGGATTTTTAAATTTGATTTCAAGTACTTTGAATCTCTTGTTAGTGCCAAAACTCATTTTATATTACTCATCACTTGAACATTGCATCTGTGATCCTACTCGAAAATGTGTTAAGTAATATTTTGACAATAGCTAGGTCGGAGTATAGATGTATATTTTTTATTTATATAACTTTCTATTGAAGTTAGTTAATATGGTCAATGTTTAGCAGCTCTCGTCATACATACTGGTAATGGCTTATGTGTTCGGCATGTCGTTATGATGACATTAAAATTGTATTGCTTTTTATTTGAGTGTTTTATTTTTTTTATCCTGATTTGCATGCGATTAGTATGTATGTGCAAGTTTGCGGAATGCCGATGGTTGCAGAATTCACGTTAAAAATTTATTGAAGGTAACTAAAAGTTTGTGTTATAGATGTCGTATGTTGATTGATAACTATGAATGATAATTTGGAGAAGCGTAACATCACTACCAGCAGTAACCAAAATCCTAAGAAAGATTGGTCACAGTAGGCTCCTCTTACTGTAACCAATGTTTACTTGACAGACGCGTTGCTCGGTATCGAAACATGCTCCTGTGTTTACTCAACTTACACCGCCGCGGATTGGGATGGAAGCGACTTTTTGCAACGAAATTGTACATAGCATAATGAACTTTATGTCAATTATATAACATAATAATATAAACTTAAATACGAGCCAAAAAAGGTCGCACGTCTTCCGGGTATTCTTCCCGCCCGCCCCGAAAGCTACCCACTGACCAAAAAGTCGCTTCCATTCCTTTCGTCGGTGTAAATTGAGCCTTAAGGTTGATCTTCATAACATTTCCTTTTGTCTGTATTACACGTTACGCTTCTTGTGTTATTATTCACGAGTTTACATGTCTTAATCGTACTAATGTTTAGGAGGAAGAGGAGTGTTCGACGGAGGAAAGCGAAGACGAAGAGCCGACGCCTCGGAGACGAGTCAAGAAGGCCGGCAAGGGCCCGCAGGAAAACCCCGCCGAGTGCAAGCAACAGTAGCGCTGAGCTAACCCCGCCGCCTGCCCGCTTGCAACGACGCGGTCCAATCACTCGTTATTCGCTCGAGGTCTATTAAAGATTTGCATGTATGGTGCTGTCTTAAAGGGAATACGCTGTAAGATAAAAACGACAAGTTGTCGCTACGGTTGTTACATTTTAATTTTGACCTATAACATTACAGGTGTAACTGAACGTAGCATTCTAAGTGTATAATGTTATGGTTTCACCTCTGTAGTACTAAATTCCATGGCGGCCTCTTGATTTTTGTATTTTGTTTCAATGTTCGTGCCAATTGTTTTTATAAACGGCAGAAATTAGACTTAATTTAACTATTTTTGTTTGAGAAGGTTTCTAGGAAAATGCAATTACTCATAGTAAATTCTTCCAAGAGGCCATTATATTCCATAATAAAGAATGCATCTTTTGGTATTTGTAGACTGATGAAGCCTCGCAATAGAGATTTTGTTGATCCGTCATTTCCACATTCCTTTGAAACTTTATTGTTGGAATGTACTCGCTATCCGCCTTGCACGTCATTTATTTTAATAATGTCCTTGATTATTGTATTATAAAAGTGCTTCGCGCACGTTAGCTGCTAGGACAGGTCTGGAGACTTTGTGATGTAGATTACTGCCTGTAAGATTGTTAACAGCTGTTTTACTTTTAACGGTCTTTGAGACGGTATTGTTTTTGAAATGGTATGTATGCTTTAGTAACTTGTTATCAAATCCATCATTATTTTTATCCCAAATCAATTTTAAATGGGATATTTTTTTCTGAGCGCGTACTAAACAGTGTTCGTGGTATGTACAATATAATTAACAATAATAATGTGAATTTGAATGTAAGGCGCTTGGTGTTCAAGACTAAATTAGATCAGTTTTCGGTGGATTGTACAATCGTTCATTTTAATTTAGCTTGGAAGGATTTAAATTGTTTGATGTGGTAACACTGTTAATATCTCGTTAATTGAAACAATATCAAGAGCCACTCTGAAATCCGGATTTAAGGGATCTCGGAGTCCAGTGAGAATGTGTAAGCTATTACGGAAACCACTGTTATGTACACAACATTGGTGATTAGTGTTAAAAGCTGCATCGCATACACCAGCTATAGGATATTTGTACACATAACATTTTTTAAATAAATTTAATAATTAAAAGTATATTGTATTTTATTTGAGTTTTTTTTTAATTCTTCTGTTTTCCCACCAGTTAACCTTACTTTTATATTATTCTGACTGTCAGCTTTTTAATTGATTTCGAAAAACAAGTTCTTACAAAATATGTAGTTCTACGGCTGTTAATTTTGAAAAGTCTTTGTTTTTTTCTGCAATGTCTGCAAACATGGTACTCTCACCGTAAAACATACAACCGGTCACGTGACCAAAAATATGACCATCTAAGCCTATATACTCGTACGCAACACAATCATAAAGACCAGTATTTTTAAGTCGTCGCCACACTCGCCTATCAGATATTAACACCAGGAACTCTGAAATATATTTAGAAAATACCCACTCTGACAAGACAGTCATTGGCCGTTTGGTTTCCACAGCCTACGAGATGTCACTGTCAGGCGTGCCTTATTTCTGCACAGCCCAGCCCCCTTACCACCAACTCTTATTGCGATTCAATAACTGAATAGAATGCTTGTTCATTATTATTATTGAAATAGTTGTCTTGGCCAACTTGCTAGATAAATATATTTTGAAAAATGGAAAAATTCACCTGCCCCCCCCCCCCCCCACCCCCCAGGTGGGATTTAAACCCTAATGCTTATTCATACCAATGAATAAGCGACTCTATCAAATTTGAAACAGAATCGCTTATTCATTGGTATGAAAAAGCATTCTATTCAGTTAATGAATCGCAACTATGAGTTGGTGGTTGGTGGGCAGGTCTCAGATCTTGATTGTAACTAGACAAAAAAAAGTCGTTAATTTGTCGAAATTTGTGTGTGCCTTATTTCGGCACTGCCCAGGTCTCAGATCTTGATTTTAACTAGACAAAAAATTAGTTGTTAATTTGTCACCCAAAGGAAAAAAATTGTCGCTCTCCCGTTAAAGAGCTATAAGGTATTTTTTTGTGGCAGTGCCGAAATAAGCTTTATTTCGGCACTGCCCAAAAAAACTACACCTCGCGAAAATCTGATTTCACCTAGACGTTGCCTTGAATTTGGCGAAATTTGTCGGAAATAAAACACAACTGGTCGATGCGTAATTAAAAAGTTACACGTATTTTAATAATTCACGTTTTAGTCAGAGAGCCTAACGTAGGCAGAGTGGAATGACACCACCCCATTCACATATGGCTATCGTAAAAACCAACTAATGTAGTGATAAAGAACACCTAAAGCATTCGTAGGTCAGAAAACAGTTGCATGCATTGACAAACTGGCAAAGTTTGTCAATGCATGCAACTGTTCTCTCGACTTCGACTCTGAAAAAGGAAGGAAATAAAACTTTACTGTGTGTGCCTTATTTCGGCACTGCCCAGGTCTCAGATCTTGATTTTAACTAGACAAAAAATTAGTCGTTAATTTGTCGAAATTTGTCGCCCAAAGCAAAAAATTTGTCGGGGTCCCGTTAAAGAGTTATAAGGTTTTTTTTTGACCAGTTGTGTTTTATATCCGACAAATTTCGACAAATTCAAGGCAACATCTGGGTGAAATCAGATTTTCGCTAGGTGGTGTAGTTTTTTTGGGCAGTGCCGAAATCAGCTTATTTCGGCACTGCCACAAAAAAAAACCTTATAACTCTTTAACGGGACCCCGACAAATTTTTTGCTTTGGGCGACAAATTAACGACTAGTTTTTTGTCTAGTTAAAATCAAGATCTGAGACCTGGGCAGTGCCGAAATAAGGCAAACCTTTACTGTTGCATTTTGTGCATGATATAATTTTGATGCAAGATCTCGGACTATACTTATGAGAATTGTTAAAATGCGTGTAACTTTTTAATTACGCATCGACCAGTTCTTTTTTCTGCGATAAATTTCGACAAATTCAAGGCAACATCTGGGTGAAATCAGATTTTCGCTAGGTGATGTAGTTTTATGGGGCGGTGCCGAAATAAGGCTTATTTCGGCACTGCCACAAAAAATACTACTAACTTTTTATTCTATTCTGATACATACATGAAGGCCAAAATTCTCGTAAATTTTCTACGAACGCAGATTGAAAGTTGATCGAATCGAGATTGAATTGTGAATCGACTAAAATTATATACTTGATTTCATTAATCTTCTCTATGTTATGTAGTTTAATAGATCTCGAGTGGGCTGTACCGAAATAAGCTTATTTCGGCACTGCCACAAAAAAAAACTTATAGCTCTTTAACGGGAGAGCGACAATTTTTTTCCTTTGGCGACAAATTAACGACTAATTTTTTGTCTAGTTAAAATCAAGATCTGAGACCCGGGCAGTGCCGAAATAAGGCACGCGAAGCCGATTACCATCGGAATTTTTGAATGCGAAAATGAAACTAATGCATAGATTGTTGGTAATTATGTTTAACTGTGCTGGAAGAAACCCTAGAGTTCTACTAAGCTGAAGATGTTTGTCTTGAACTACAACCTAATTCCAATTTTTGGAATCAATAAAACCGATGGTAATCGGCTTCAGCTTCGTCGGTAGGGCCCCTGGGCAGTGCCGAAATAAGGCACGCCACTGTTATGGGTCAACTTCTTTTGTCTGGTCAAGAATCCCGCTTGATTGATCGTGCGTAATGGATTAACTTAGGAACGGACACCCATTTACGTATATTCATATATTGAATTATCTAAAATACTAAACAAGAATACTAAATACCGTTTATGGTACTTTTGATTATTTGAATGGTCGAATAAGTAACGTATAAAGAAACATCGTCTTAATGCGTATCAAAAATGGTGTGGCTGTGTCATAAACATGGCCGTGTTGTACGTGAATACGTTTTATGCGCTAAAATTATCTCAAAATTGCAGCGCTTCCCTTCCCTCGCACGCGATGTTCCATAGTCCTTACCGTAATTATATTTGATCCTTCATCTACCTAGTGGTGGTGTGATTGAATTTTGGATGGAGATGATAGATTATGTAGCTGCAACACCAAACTGTATCCTTCGATTTTGTTATCATTCGTTTTTTTTTATTGCCTCCATAAGGAAACAATTTATTATCATGGTCTAACAATTTATATATATATTTTTATTTTCGGTGGCGATATATGATTGAGTTAGCATATCTTAGGACAATGGATGATGAATCAGCCTTTTTTATAATGAAATCAACAAATATATGTATTAAATAAAACTTCATAGGTCTCTTTAAGATCAATTTATTAAGTTTCAAAGATGTAACAATATATAGGTATCACGATTTGTCTTTTTTTCACGGTCAGATCTGAAGTCTACAAGTCAAATATACATTTTGTGAAATAAAAAAATCTATCATTAACGTTGCAGTAATTAAAAAAAATGATTTATAAATAAAAGTATAATAACTACATTGCCACAAAGTAGACTATTGTATAACGCAATTAATGTAATATGTCTCTAATAGTTTACTAAAATCCTATTATGTAAGTTAACATA
Organism: Hypsopygia costalis; assembly: GCA_937001555.2. NCBI lineage: Eukaryota > Metazoa > Arthropoda > Insecta > Lepidoptera > Pyralidae > Hypsopygia > Hypsopygia costalis. The sequence goes on from OW443344.2 coordinate 10,212,703, forward strand.
TCTTCGAAAATTATCATTTTGTACTCCTAAAACGATGTAAACTTTCAACTATTATTACACTATTCATTAAGTACAAATAACTCTTATACTTAATATTGCAAAATGAATTTCATGAACTGTATAATAAATATCTTACTTGCACTATTGATGGCGGTTTGTACACACTAAGAAAGGGAATGCGAATATTGCACGACATAACTATTGCCGACAGTTGCATGTAAGATCACGTTGGGAAAGAAAGTTGAAACGTGAATAGATCCGAGTAGCCTTTTGCTGTATTAATACGTTCAGAGTTGCACATACACACTTCCGACTCCAAAACTAGTCGAGGATTGAACATGTCAAGTGGACACGCACACAGTCGCGAGGCGTTAAAATTGAGATATTTTTCTAAAAAAAATAATTTGTGACGATACACTTAGGGTGTCCGCTTGACGCTCGGTTCCCAATAATGAAGTTAGGATAGTTTTTGAGGAACAAAGATTCTTACGTATTTGTAAGCTATGTCATTTGGCTTAGATATATAGAAAAAAAATTCTGGAGAAAAAGGAAAGAAAAATAATATATAAAAAATTGGAGTTACTGAAGAAATTCGTTGTTTCTATAGGCAATAAGACTAAAATTTTAATACAAAATAATATTTATCGTGCGACCGGGCCGACCGGCAGTGTGGTTATAGGAATATGAATTAAAATTTAGTAATAGGTGGCAACACTCGAGCATGCTCCTCTGACAACATTAAAAATTGTTTGCTGTTATTTCTAGAATGTTTTTTGCAAATCTCTAAAGTCGAGATATATTTGAAAAAATTAAAATACATATTTTATGCAGAGCTTTAAACATTAAATAAACATACTAAAATATATATTAAATGGTCTATCTTAAAAAAATATCATTTATTCGGTACAGTCTCGAGTGGCGACCTCTGAAGTGAACAATTGCAGACCTCATTGGGACATTTATAGGGATCTGCACGACCGTAAGTCGTCGCATCTCGTGATCATGCGACCTGTAATGTATTAGATCCTATCCGATTTCCTTAGCGTGTACAAGCGCCATTACATTTATTCATTCATAATTTTCTCAGCAGACCAGTGATTAAGAGATTTCATCAACATTGAGAGGGACATCAAAAAACTTCATCTTCAGTACGGTATGGCAGCGTAACTAATCAAATTCACAACATTTATAAATTACATTGAATTATCGAATATTTATAAAAATTTGAGCCATGCACGGTGTTCAGTCTGAAAATGTTCTTTTAGCACCAATTTGCCTTAAATTAATCTAAATACAGCTAAGGGGCATACGTCGCTATGTAAACAACAGGGAATGACGCGACATCGTGATATTAAGCTTAAGACCAGTTATGCGGCACACTAGCGCCGCCACGGAATAACAATACAACTTATAAACAATGTGGTATTGTCTTTTTAAATAGTATAATGTAAAAGATATCCAGTAGCAGCATTAGTGTGATGTACACACGCTCTTAAATCCATAATAAGTAACATTTTATATTCAAAGTTGAGACCACACATACTCATTTCGACACAAAATTTATATGAAAACAAAATAATGAATTATCGATACATCCTTCGATAAAATAATTATAATAAAACATGTGCGTAAACGTAACTCGTCTAGTTTTTTTTTACAATTATCTAAATGAATAAAACGTAAATAAGGTACTTCAGTTGAGTAGACTAAAACTGTAACGTCATAAACAGAGTTGCTTAGTAGTGTAATACTAAATAGGTAGATGGCGCCACACTGCGACTTCACAGCAGTAAATATAAAATGCAAAAATTCGCCACCATCACAAACCTTCCTGATAGCTACCAGTAAGAATTGTGATGATGTCCACTTTGGCAGTGGCAGTTAGAAAGAATACTCGACCGGTAATCTAGAGGCGAGTTCGAATCCCACCTAGACGGGCTAAGTGGATTTTTCCATTTTTAAAAATATTTATAATATTCTGACAAGTTGGCCGAAATCGACTATTTATTAAACAGTTTTTGTACATGTTTCATACTAAATTATCCTTTTGACAGAATGATAATAAAAAAGTAACCAATTTGACTAGTGTCACCATTCCCAATTTATATAAATATTATATGTTCTTATTATATCTATCTTAAAAAACGGGTCAAGCCCGGTGATTTGATAGGCGTGCGCGGGGATATGGATCCAACGCGTAGAGACCCCTTTGAGAAGTTTGATGTAATGTACGCCCGCCGTGACCCGCTCCAGGATATGTCAATGGAACGATATACCCATGAGCAGGTCTCGGCAGGCGTTGAGACTATAATTCTTATATATATTATTATATCCAATTTAACATAAACATTAGGACGTAGGTGTCTTAATGTTTATGTTAAGTTAAACATAATAATATAATTTATTTAAACTAAATTTAATTTTTTAGGCATTGTACTCACTCACTCATTCATAGTCACATGGCTACATATATTTTACAGTTACTTGTCTTTAAATTATGTGGTCTCAACTTTCAGTCAAGCTAATTAGTAATCACAAAACCGCTATATTACTATTTAATCTGGCCACCTGAAATACTGGGGTTTATATCTTCATAGCCTATGAAAATAATTTAATTACCTACACCCAATGATATTGTATTAAAAGAGGTAGATGACGCAATTTCATACTGCGCGACGTTTAGAATTGATCCAATTTGACTACAATCAATCATGGCAGAAATACACTAGGTGTCTTTGCTGTTCTTTACTGAAAAATGTGGTCACGTGGTTTGAACTTGCCTACGTCTTCAAGAGTATTTTGTATGGAAGTTGACAACTAAACTCGCAACGTAGTCTTGGGAATATACCTACCTGTCACGGAAAGAACATACCTAGTGATTTTCTACCATGCACACAATAAAGTAATGAATATAATATAGAAAGAGATGTATCTATATTAAATCGGACATTTGTCTTAAGCGCATAACACACATCGAACATAATATATATTTAGAGTGAGACACTGCTATATGTGTGTAAAGGACGGTGATATTATTATTGCCTCTCTTGTCTCGCATAGAGTAAGGTCTCACTCAAAATATGTATGGAAAATAATAAATTGTGCGAGAAAAAGATTCTAAATAGCCGAGTATAATAGTCGCCCAATTATAAAATTTTAGATGTTGGGTTATCTTCATAATATCTTCACTGTGTGTGGTGCGCTTTAATTGCAATGTCTCATTTTCCGCGCGCTTGTACGATGTCTACCGCTTTCAATAAATATAATATCATCGCCTAAACGTTATAATCTCGACCATAAGCTATTGAAAATCGCAATGAGGTCGGTAAGTAATATCTTTATGGAAAATGAACCGATAATACACCGCAAACTGCAAAAATGATAGACTTTATGGCGCAAACGGTAAAATAGAACAAGCACCAAGATGAAAATGAACGGCTAAGTTGAAATATATGGTACCCAAGTTCAGTTTCTTTCGGAAATGGCGCAGTTAACTGTCATCTTAACATCGCAAATCATTCATAATACTAAGTGTTTGTGACCTTTTTTGTGGAGCGTCTATTTCGAAACAGAAGAAAGTATTCGGTTACTTTTTGTACTTGTTTTTTGTCTACGAAACACAAGTTAGAATACAATGTAAGAATCGACTTAATCGATATAGACGTTGATCCGTCTAAGATCTATAGCTTATTAGATATAGGGTAGAGATAAGCGAAACTATCTTGACGATGAAAGTGTCCGTCAAAAGGCGTTAAATAAGGTGGCGCTCAGACAGTCCGAGGGCCCATAAAATTTACATTTTACTTTTTTTAATTGACTCGTTGATTTACAGTCTAACTTAGTGTTATTAAACAGTGATATGCAAAAAGAAATAAGTTTTTTGAGTTAAGCTTTGGTCTCATAATCGTGCCGCACAACGCTGTGGTATGCGGCTCGACGCAGCGTTCACCGTCTCTGCGGAGAAGTGGTCTGTTGATTTTCCCGCAGTCACGTGTCAACGTGTTTATATAGAGAAGAATAATTGCGAATTAATTCTATTAAATTGTCTTCGTGTTGTGCGGAGTACCCGCTCCCCACCTCACCGCGCCCGCCCTTCGACGCTGGCGCATAGTTCGACGGAACAAGAGACCATTCTAGACGTTTTGCATACTATTATGTGTCCGGCGCCGCATGCCGTATTCCGCGGCGTTGTGGGGCACGATCAAAAAAACCAAAGCTTTACTGGGCACATGATTCTCACTCCAATCCGAAATCCAAACAGATTTCTCCAGTACAGTACAGTCGAAACAGATCTCTTGCGATTGTCATGAATACGAAAATTGCAGTGTCACGGAAGGTTTTATAATAATTATAGAGTAAAAATATTTATAATTACTATACTTGTGTCATTGATACTAAATAAAAATGATTTTGTCATAGTGTCTTGGCCTGAAAGCGGCAATTATGATTTGCAGATGGTATCATATACCAAATAATAAATTCATATCAAAATGTAAAAATAACATTGGGATCAAACACAGCATACCCGGGATTTCATTGTTAATTTAGGAAAAAATGTTTTGATAAAATGTACAACATTCCAACGTATTATATACTCGTCGTGGCGTATATATAAAAATTGACTTTTTCTTGAATTAAGACGATTTCTTGCGGATTCCAAAACATCTTAATACTAGAGGCATACAGAAATCGCTTTGAACAATTCGTAATAACTCACTTTTATGTACAAATAGTTGCAGATCATAATGCATTTTAATAAATATAAAAAATCCTACAATATTCTCTAATAATTCACTACGAAAATAAACGGTCGAATTCTCCGTTCACGGAAGATAGTATATCGGAAGTAACTCGGAAAAGTCAACATAAACTTGTTTTTTCTATTTTAATTACAATATTAATAACCTTTCACATGCCGAGGGCGCGATAAGGTTACAGCGGAAATAATACCTACTTGCCATGGGACTAATGTTGGTGAATCCTCAAATCTATATCCATCCTGCTCAAACGTATACCAAAATGATTAGGAGGGACAAGGCCACCAATAGCCGTCGTAATATCTATGAAAATCCCGCGGCAAATAAAGGTCTGGATATAGTAAAAATTATCATATGCGCTGCTGACACATGTCTAAACTGTCATTAATAATATTTAAAAACAAAATGGATACTTTATCACGAGATGTCCTACAATTTAATTTCCTAAATAAACAACTTAGATTAAGGCGAAAAGGTAACGATTTCAAGACATTAAATGGACCCTGTTATGCAGAATAGATCCATCCGACATTTTGTTACTTTTAAGTAAAGCTATTGAAAATTTAATAGGAATACAAAATATCATGCCGTATAAGTTTTGGGAAGTATATGCCATGAAACTGCTAAAATCTGTTGCGAATATATAAAACTCGATTTGAAGTTTCTCGCATGTATATCACTCAATTTGACATAATTTGTCGTTTGGATCTATTCTACATAATAGGGTCGAGTTATACGGCTCAGCCAAACGATTCTATTTGAAATTAGTCATGACAAGGCTATTTCTCTAAGGCTATCTTAAGTAATTTGTTTAATAAATTAACACTGGCCATTTTTCTGTTTTATTAAAACCACTGGCCGAAGTGACTATTTGATATAAGTAAAACACAGCCGCCAAGTCATTACTAATGTAATCGGTAATATCGATTTACGTGATGTTGAATCGATAATCGTAACCGTATTCATAGTAGCAGCTAAAATGCTGCTGGGGGCAGAGCGGGCAGCGTAGCTCGCACTGTTGCGCTTGTCACGCGGGAGTTTTAGCTTTCTTGCCAAAAGGCAGTTGGATGCGCCGCTTCCTAGGCTTGGGAACGCTTTCGTCTTCCATTAGAGATGAATCGGTGGATTCTTCTTCGGGAGGTGTGTTGCTCGACGGTGTCGGTGCATCTGAGTGGATTGCACCTGTTTAATAATAAAAACAAAAAAAATCGTTTTCAGAAAAGCGAAAATTCTGAATTGATTTCATTCTTTTTTTTATACAACTTCGGGTGGCAAACAAGCATATGACCCGCCTGATGTAAAGCGGTTACCGCAGCCATAACAAACACTGGAAAATGATATATCATTTGGGCCCTGTCACAGTTCGCAGCCGATGCAGCAACTTCTTCCTTCCTGGTGCCCTCACTCATACGCAGGAACTCAACAACCCTCAAGGGATTGTCATTTGGCTGCGGTATTCCGTGAGGTGGAGGTACTTTCCCAGTCAGGCAAAGTTGCGTGACTGGGACATTTACAAGCGTAAATACGCTGCCCTACCTCTCTTGCCAGAGCCCCTTTCGCTAGTCGGCGGGTGCATCACGTGCAGGTGAGGTTGGCTTTTGCTCTTAAGACATGGACAGCCACTTAAACACCAAAACACCACAAAATTTGTCTTTTATTTTTGTCGATCTTAGCCTGACTCCATAGGCAGTCAATGTGCATTTATGCATGAGTTTATTTAACTCAAGCTTCTCCCTGATTCGAAAGGAACGTTAAGCCGTCGGTCTCGGCTGTTGTCATTAGATGTACACAATAATAATTGATTTTAACACACACTTTAGTCAATATCATGTTTTTACAAGATAAACCTTAGTTCTGTATCTCTATCTATCTATCCATATCCATCTGTGACGAGCTCGGTGGCGTAGCGGTCAATGACGCGGCTTCGACACCAACTCTCGTGGGTTCGATTCCCACATAGGACAAACATTTGGGTGCATGAACATGTCTGTTTGTCTTAGTCTGGGTGTTTTCTATGTATCATAAGTATGTATTTAAAAAAAAAATGTATTTACGTATGTTTATCAGTTGTATAGTACTCATAACACAAGCTTCGCTTACTTTGGGGCTAGATAGCGCAAAAAAAAAAAAAAAAACAGTATATATTAGTACCTTCAGCCAACGTCTTCTGCCTGGTGAAGGGGTGCCTGGGCGGCGCGCGCGGGTCGTCGGCGAGCGCGACGACGTCGGTGCTCCGCGAGCGGACGATGGTGCCCGAGGACAGCGGGCGGCGCGGCGGCGGCAGCGGCGCGCCGGCCACGCTGCGCAGCGACGCGCGCAGCGTGGGCTGCGACGACGAGTGCACCGCGCGGGACAGCTCCTCGCCCGTCCAGTTCACGCTGAAACGGACCAACATACCGCGTACGGTCAAGCTGTGGTATGAACTTCAGCTTTATAAAGCCCAAGTACGGCCGCATATGGAGTACTGTTGTCGTCTATGGGCGGGAGCGCCTGGATACCAGCTTGCACCGTGTGGCTCGATCCGAAGGCGCGCTGTGAGTTTTTGTTAACGAATGAGGATTGTTAACGAATCCAAATTGACGGACGGTTTAGAACCTTTGAGTCTGAGAAGAGATTTTGCGTCCCTTTGTGTGTTCTACCGATTGTACAATGGGGTGTGCTCAGAGGAGTTGTTTGACATGATTCCCACGGCCTCCTTCTATAGTCGCACCGCTCGCCACCGAGGTTTTCTTCCACGTACTACCAAGCTGTGGAATGAACTGCCTGTCGAGGTTTTCTCAGAAGACTAGAGCATAGGGTTCTTCAAAAAGGGCGTGAAGAGGTTTTTACAGGGTCGGCAACGCGCATGTGATGCCCATGGTGTTACAGGCGATCATAGGCCACGGTAACTACTTTCTATCAGGCGGACCGTATTCTTGTTTGCCACTTTAGTGATATATAAAAAAAAAACATGCCTTGGTTGTCAAACTGACAGCTTTATTCTTCTATTGGTTGACGATGTCGAAACAGAAATAGTTGGAATCTTTGTATAATATAAAAACGTGTTCAGAAAAAAAAAATAGGTACTCGTACAAGCTTTGCTTTGTTTGGGACTAGATCGCGCTATATAATTTGATAAGGAATATTCATTTATTTAAATAGTGACTTTTTATCGACTGTCTAAATAACACATTTTGTATAGAAAGTTCTGAAAATATTTAATTGATTTAGGTATTATTTTGCAAAAGTCTAATTTACTATCTCATTTCAATTTGATCTACGCACGCAAACAAAATAGAATAGATCAAATTGCCTGTAAGATCTGAAATGTGTAATTATAAGTTTTTATTTTCTAAGTTAAAATAAAATGTATCTCCAATTTTAATAAATAAATTAAATGTACCTTCAATTTTAATAAATATATATTTTTAAAAGGTAACGTGATTGAATGACATGATTCCCACGGTAAAAATTGCTAGGGGAACTCTCGAGATTGCGCGAGGATTCCCCGAAAGACGCGCGGCCTTTTTTTGGCTCGTATTTAAGTTTATAAGTTAGGCCGCGTTTCCACCTGCAAGCAAACTCGCGCAGAAGTTCCTTGCTGTATCGTTTACATGTTGTACTAATTCCTGCAATTTATTTCTGCAATCATTGTCGTGCGAGAAGCTCGCGGTTCATACTGTCGCAACTTATCGTGCAGGTGTTTACACACGAAAGCTTACGTGTGTCGCTATCAGAACTATCGCAACTTATTCTATTCTATAATCTGAGATCATGACGTCAAGACGCGTACGTGTAGCAGCTGCATTAACTATTTTGTTGTTGAAAAAGAAAAAAATATCAATTTGGGTTCGAGAATGGATTTCTAGGAGACGAGAAGCTGGTGTTTACCATAATTTACTACGCGAAATACAACAGGAAGATGGACAGCAGTATTTCAATTTTATTCGTATGACCGCAGTCTAGTTTCTTCACGCGACCATTCACGACTTTGTCGTTGACTCATTCTTCTCAATTAAAGAAAACAAAAGCCGTGCGTGCGATACTTGCTGCGAGATATACGAAACTAGACCGAGAAGCAGCGAGATCTGTCGCGAGTCGACGCGTACATGTTTAGACATGCTTTCGCAAGTACTCGCAGGAAACGCTTGACAAACTGTCGCGACAGCACTTGCTACGGGGTTTACACTTGCAAGCTGCTGTCGTACAGACTGTCGGACATTTCTCGCGGAAGTTATCTTGCAGGTGGAAACGCGGCCTTATACAATTAACATAAAGTTCATTATGCTATGAATAATTCCGTTGCAAAAAGTCACTTCCATTCCATTCCGCGGCGGTGTAAATTGAGCCTTATAGTAGGTCAACTACACTAACGTGTCCAATAAGTTGATACAAGCTCGTGACATTATATTGTCGCGGTCCTGTCGCGAATCATCTAGAATGAAACCTTCTAGAATAGTCGCCGCATACTTCGCTGCAAGCAATAATGACCCGTATGTCTACTGCCATAAGGTTCATAACACTATGACATGAAAATGTTCGAGACTGGTCGAGACACGTTAACGATGTGTACCGATGGGAAGTACATACATGTATATACGAGAACATTCGGGAACCCTTCCCGGCGGATATAAATAGCGACCGCCGCGGCGCATAGGCGGTTCAGTTTGGACTTCGGAAGAGTAAACTTCGAGCGAATCTACCTGCGAGACAAGTGATAACCTACAACCTCAGCGATAATATTGGACTTCGATTTGACCTGCGATTTGGAATCTTCGTGTGGACTTCGTGTTGTGAAGACCTGCAGACCAGACATTGCGTGAATAAATCCTTGGAAGTCGTCATTGGCGTTTTACATCCAAATCTAGAACCCTGGCTCGTAACAATATTAATCCTGTGCATCATTGATATTAAGGGGCCAGATCGTGAAAACTGTGAAAAGAGTGTTACGATTTTTCATATTTAACCTATTTAGATATGATTGATATCAATGATAATTTGTATATATTACAATCAAAGACCAAAAATTATTGTATGATTATATTAAACTCTTAAAATCTAATAGTTGTTTTATAATAAAGGTCAACAAACGCACAAAATTGAGAAAAAATGCAAAAACATGCCTTCGTATTTTTCAGATTTAACCCAATAAATCAACACAAATTGATAAAAAGAAACACTTTTTGAACACTGAAGAAACCAATAAATATAACATATACTTTTTTTTTGTACCTTTACAAACAAAGACTTCCTCTTTTAAAGCCCTAAAATCTAGATATGTTTTACGTAAATTCTCCATAGAAAAATGTATGAAAAATGACGCACATTCCGATATTACGAATTAGTACTCTGGGTCGCCGCTAATCGCCAGTGTGTTTTTATATGTCAAGGTGACACCACGCGCGTCGGATGCTCCAGCAAAATTACGTGTTGTGAATTTGTGTTTTTTGTGAAAAACTGTAAGTATAACTAATTTACCAATATAATGAATGTATATAAATCGTAAAAAATACAAAGAATGAATTAGATACTTTGTTGAGTAGGTTATTTTATGAACCTTGTAAAATATGTATCAATTCAGGCTTGAAACATGATTTCAACATGCTATAGCCAATATCATAAACGTATCTAGTCGGTAATCGAGAGTTTTTTTCGCAGGACTGATTGAATTTGAATTTGCCAGGGAAAAGAAAGTTTAGTACGCATTATAAAAATATGAAAGCCAAAAGATCTCGGAAAAAATGTAAGTTCCTTCCTACTTATTTATTTATCTGCCTACTTTACTACGTCTTGTCCTAAATAGCTACCTAGAAAAAAATTACGAGATTTCTGTGAAAGTGTCATGTAAAAATCCTAGTTTTATTTGTGTGCTTATCCTGTCTAAGTAGTAATAATAATATAATTTATTTTCATTTGAACAGGGTACATTACAAAGCTAATACAATACCTATGTCATATGATTTAGATCGCTTGATTCAGACATATACAATAGCATGTAAATATTGGTTTGTATTATAAGTAATAAAGTCAATTTCTACCTAGTATTCGTTTTCATGTTCATCATTATTGTCTAAATATCAGATTGTGGAAGTAGGTATGTTTCATAACAGAAATAGCACGGGCGCGCGGCTTTGTCGACATACTTCCCGCCAAAGAGACGCGACGCGCCTAGGGTCTGGTGTTGTACAAAAATTACAAAATAATTATAAAGTGGATAATAATGATGAATAATATTTCCAGTATTGAAAATAAAGAAAACCTTCAGGCCGAGACTCCAAGCAACACTGCTATGCTTAGACTACACACTATAGACGTAAGTTGTTATACGTAATTCTTGTAGACTTATTACATAAATAAACAAACTACCTTGGGGTGTAAGTGGTTCATCAAGATCTTTAAACCAAAGCCAAATTCACCTGCATGCGGTACACCCTGCTGACTGACAAACGAAGCTCTGGCGAAAAGAGAGGTAGGGAGCGTAATTGTAAGCTACCCGACTGGGGAATGTACCTCCACCTCACAGAATACCGCAGCCAAATAACGGTTTCCTTGAGGGCTGTTGTCTTCCTGCGAGTGAGTGAGGTCACCAGAAAGGAAGGAGATGCTGCGATGGCAGCGGGGGTGGCGGTGGTGGCGGCGCGCGAGCGATATTTTATGTTGCGAGCGTTAATATGGCTACGGTAACCGCTTCAGATCAGGCGGGCCGTATGCTTGTCTGCTACCCGACGTAGTATAAAAAAAAAAATACCTAGTTAGTGATGGACGAAGACAAAATCTCAGTAGGGTGAAGTCTTCTAGTATCGGCCTCCTCCTAATATCGGCCTTTGCGAGAAAATGGAATATAGGGTAAGTGCTCCATTGAATGAACCCTTAAGGGCATTCCAAACTTTGAAAATTACAGCCAGCTACTTATGAGATCCTAACCAAAAAATATTTTATTTTATTATGTTCACAATTTATTCATGATTGATACAGTATACATATTTTAGCAAAAATGCTGATAGTTATTGAGATAATCTGCATTTTATACAAATATGGGGTATATTTGTATAAAATGCAGGTTATCTCAATAACTATCAGCATTGAACACACAAATCACCAGAGAATGAACAAAAAAATCCAGTGAATAAACCTTTTGAAACCCATTGAATGAACTACCACTTTTATATATCAGTTCTATATATAAATTATTATGTAAGAATTTATTTCGGGTAATTGTTATTGTAAATATATATATTTTTTTATTATATTAAATAGACGATATGATTACTATTATAATTGCGTGTTACTTGATATTTTATAACCTAAAGAGAACTATCTAACATTTTTTTTTTATACCACTAAGGTGGCAAACAAGCATACGGTCCGCCTGATGGAAAGCAGTTACCGCAGCCTATGGACGCCTGTAACACCGGAGGCATCACATGCGCGTTGCCGACCCTGTAAAAACCTCTTCAAGCCCTTTTTGAAGAACCCCATGCTGTAGTCTCCTGGGAAAACCTCAACAGGCAATTCATTCCACAGCTTGATAGTACGTGGAAGAAAACTTCTCTGGAACCGCACAGTACGTGACCATTTCGGTTCTAAAGTGTGAGGATGAATTCCCTGTCGATGGCGAGCGGTGCGACTGTAGAAGGAAGCCGTGGGCATCATGTCAAACAACTCCTCTGAACACACCCCATTGTACAAACGGTAGAACACACAAAGGGACGCAAAATCTCTTCTCAGACTTAAAGGTTCTAAACCGTCTGTCAGTTTGGGATCGTCAACAATCCTCACAGCACGCCTTTGAATCGAGTCACAGGGTGCAAGCTGGTATCTAGGCGCTCCCGCCCATAGATGGCAACAGTACTCCATATGCGGCCGAACTTGAGCTTTGTATAAGTCTTTGCCGCGGGTTGAAGTAATGTTTCGCCCTGTTGAGCACACCTAGTTTCTTCGATGCCAGCTTGACCTTCCCCTCCAGATGACATCGAAACTGGACGTCGCTGGAGATGTCAACTCCTAGAATACCAATACTATTGGCGATGGTGAGGGGTGTGTTTTCGAAGTGTGGAGCCACAGCAAATGGGGTTTTCTTAGCGGTGAACGCGCAGACTTGTGTCTTAGAGGGGTTAAATCGCACTAAGTTCTGTCGCCCCCAGTCGGACACTCTACTTAGTGTGCTCTCAATTTGCGACACAAGTTGTTCGCGGCTCTCCTCCACCAAAGAACGAGGGATATTTGCGCGGCCCGTGTAATAAGTGTCCCCGGTGCTGTCGTCCGCATAACAATGAATGCTGTCATTATACAACATATCATTAACATGCAGCAGAAACAGCGTCGGGGACAATACAGAACCCTGCGGGACGCCAGCATTGATGTCCATGCTATCGGAGCAACTGCCATCTACAACGGCTCTAATGCTTCTGCTGGACAAGAAGCTAGCAACCCATTCGCATAGCCCCTCGGGCAGACCGTAAGGCTAAGATGCCAAATGCTTAAAACATAATATTAATACTGGATTATTATTATAAAATATTTAATATTATTATTCATCACTTCTATGTTAGATTCTCCTTTCTCTTCTAAACTATTATATTTCTATAATAGAAGATTGGTTCTATATGTCATCATTATTTATTAATTTCTTTTTAGCTTGCATTTTGCTGTCTTTCCATGGTCGTTTTAGCTGAAAGGCACTTCTATGTGGAGATCTTTATTTATTTTATTTAATCAGTTCACTCCGTCTGGTTTTCGTCCTGGGCACAGTACTATTACTGCACTTCTAAAAGTTACTGAAGATATCAGGCTAGGTATGGAGGATAAACTGGTAATAATAAAAGAACACCTCGTTCGAATATTGGTCAAAAAATTGACAACCGTTTATAAAAGTTGTGTACAAAAAATTAGCCAACTGCATTAAGGCTAAGATGCCAAATGCTTAAAACTGTGTGTTCATTGACTAGATTTTCTTCAATTTCGTGATCCAATTATCGAACACCCCTATAATTTATTTATGATAATTAAAATTTATGCAATCTGCTTTTTGTAAGATAAAACAGTTCTTTTTACATCCTACTATCAAATTTTGTTAACACTATCACATTTATAGTGTCTACAAAGTGAATATCAAAACACGAAGTCTCAGCAATGCCCTAAATTCTGCTCCATACAATCAAAAATACGACAGAATACTTTCATTTTAGGCGGTCGCGATTTTGAAACTATAGGTCACAGGCAAATACCTGTGTGTTCAGTTGACGTAATATAATGTTTCGATTGAGAAAAAAATACTGGCTTGAGTAGAAAAGCTTAGATTTCTTATTATATTGAAAAATGTGTGTTTTGTTCATTCACTGGTGGGTGTTAATTCACTGGAGCACTTACCCTAACTATTAAAATAACCCTAAAATTATAATAGTTTTTATTCAAAAAGCGACTCTATATGCGAATAATCCATATTTTGGTGCGGGTGCTTCAATATTTGAACGTTTAGTTGGCAATAGAGCACGCGCCGGTACCGACTTGTGTCGTTTAGTGGCAGTGGCGAGTCAAATCCCGGTTGCGAGCGCATTGAGTTAGTATTTAAATGGAATTAAACATACCTATGGTATTTTATATTGTTTTTTATTGAAGAAAAACCAAGGTTTTTACATTTACTTGTCTTTTTTATGAAATAATCGCAGGGTCGAGGTTAGGGATCTTTATTTATTGATAAATCCCAATATCGGCCACCCGGCCGACATTAGGAAAATGCATGAAAACGCTAAACAACATGTTTAGCTATTTTTTATGTTAACAGGAATATTAATAAGGTTAAAAATGAAACAACAGCTTTTTTTATTAAAATTATTGTCCTGAACCGACTTTACAAACAACCAGTTTTTATTACGTTTATTTATATAAAACGTTCAAGATTTTGATCTAGTGTTATGTGTTTCAAAGATGTATTCTAAGGGAGTTCTTAGCTATGTTTGAAGAAATTTGGCCCATTCTTTTTTAATTATTTTTTATAAAAAAAAATAAAGCCATTATCTTTCTTTACAGGAACTAGTTATTGAAAACAGTCAAGAGGGAAAGGTGGATGAAGTGGAAGTTGGGCGTAGAGTAATAGATATTTCTTTTTTTTATAAAGCTCTTCAGGCCATAGGGGACCACGGTCCAATGGATTGTAAGTTAAGTTACCTCAGTATAATAGGTGAAGTAAAAGTTGGTCTGGACTCAAAACTCATCATGAAATGTAGTATGTGTAGTATGAAGTTTACTGTGTGTTTGGTTGAAAAGAAAGAAGATAGCATGGAAGTGAATCATCAAATTGTATCTGGTATCATATCATCTGGTGGGAGCTACTCTCAGTTAAAAACATTAACTGCCGCAGTAACCGTTACCAATCATGTCACCTTCATTATACAATGAAATTAATAATACGGTTTGCGATTGGTGGGAAAAGACAGCAACACATTCCATGGCAGAAGCTGTCAAGGAAGAAGCAGAGTACGCAGTCTATAGGTAGTGTTGATAAAAATGGTACACCATTAATATCTGTTGCTGTTGACGGTTGTTGGAGGAAGAGATCTTATGGTAAGAATTTTTCCGCCTTATCCGGCGCAGCTGCGATAATTGGCATTAAAACTAATAAAGTATTGTTTTTTGGAGTTAAAAATAAATACTGCGTAGTCTGTGCACGAGCCGCAAAGAACAACAGTCAGCCCCCGGAACACCATTGTTTCAAGAATTATTCAGGATCATCTACCGGGATGGAATCGACCATAATAGTTGAGGGGTTTAAACGTTCCATTGTTGATCACGGTGTAATTTATAATAAATTTGTAGCAGACGGCGATTCTAGTACTTATAAAAAAATATTAGATTCTCGTCCGTACGATAATTTAATAGTAGAGAAAATTGAATGCAAAAATCATCTTTTACGAAACTACTGCAATAGCTTGGAGAAACTGTCAAAAGACACTAAGTATCCTTGCGAATTGCGGAAATTCCTAAAAGAAAGGTATTTGCGTTTAAGAACGGGTGTAAAATGCGCGATTAAATATTGGGCGGATCAAAATCAGTCACTCGAAGAAAAAATAAAAAATCTTAGTGAAGATATCCTAAATGGTCCACAACACGTATTTGGTAATCACCAACATTGCAAGGAGTATTTCTGTAGACCTGATACTCGTCGAATAGAACCTGTTGGATTACTTCCAACAATTGTTGGATGCGGATTAATGGACGCGGTAGAAATTTTAAGTAAAAGACTGTCATATCATTCTAGAAGTTTAATTCATAATTGCACAAGTAATATAGTTGAAAGTTTTAACGGAGTAATTGCCAAATTAGTTGGGGGTAAGCGTGTAAATTATTCTTCCCGTGGTTCTTATGCGGGCCGATGCGCAGCTGCTGTTGTGTCTTTTAATACGGGATCGATTCATAGTAAAACTCATGAAGTCATATTTAAATGTAGTCCGATTCCTTTGATCGCGAAAGTGGAAAATTGTAATCGTAGAAACCGTTTAATTGCTACACCTAAATTAAGATTGAAAAAAAGCCACAACACTGTATCGAAAGACGCTCACTATGGACCAAACTGCGAAAAACCTGATCTGAGTCCAGAATTATATGAGAAAGCCAAGCCATCTTTTTTAGCCGATTTAAAGTTGTCTTGTGCTGAAAGAGAGGAGCTTGAAAGGTCGACCCATTTGCAAAGAAGTAGTGCTGAGTGGATGAGTACAAGGAGAAAATTACTAACCTCATCATCATTCGGGGAAGTTTGTAAAAAACGAGAGAGCACAAGTTGTGCTGCTTTTGTTGGTAAAATCGTTTATGGTAGTAATATCTCCAGTTTGCTTGCTATACGGTACGGTATCGAAAACGAAGAAACCGAAATTAGACAGTTAGAAATTCAAAAGAATATTAGTATACAAGGTTGCGGTTTGTTCGTCGACGATCAATATGAATTTCTTGGTAATACACCAGATGGCATTTATGCAAACGGTTTAATTGAAATTAAGTGCCCACATTCTTTAGCTGGCATGACTCTTGATGAAGCAATGGCCAAACATACCTTTTGGGCAAGGTTTACAAGAGTTATGTCATAAATAAAAATCATAACTGGTATTTCCAAATTCAGGGACAGGTACATATTACTAAAAGAAACGTTTGCATGCTTGGCATCTGGTTTGGTGCTACTGTACCTATGAAAGTTTATATTTTAGAAAAGGACGACAAATTTTGGAAGGAGAAAATGGAGATGAAATTAGTTAGGTTTTATTACGATTGCCTACTTCCAGAATTAGTTGATCCTCGGCAGTCACGAAGCATGCCCATTCGTGACGCGCCCAGTATCATAGAGGCTATGAAAGAGAGGAAAGAAAGACCTTTACGTGTTTTGAAAGAGAAGAACGCCTAATGGTTTTGAAAGAGACTGAGGTAACTTAACTATCCAGCCGGTCGATTCACGTAAACCCGCCAGTCCAAAAGTCGTTTTAACTTAGAAACTTAGAAATCGCCTTTTGCTTTTCTGTTTTAAACGCACTTACTTATCTAGTCTTGGATTGTCATAAATCTTTCAATAGCTCAATTACTATACAATTCCTATACGATTTTGAAGAGTTACCTGGTGTAAAGAATCATCAAAATTGTTTCAAAAATACAGCGAATTGAGAATCTTCTTCTTTTTTTAAGTCGGTTAAAAGGGCTTAATTTGCAAAAAACGAAGTGACATTTTTAAGTCCCTACGCTACGGTTTTTATTACGTGATACGGGCAGCTGGTACTCATTCTGATAAGTTTTGCAATAGCAATTGATTTTATCATCAAATTAGCAGAAATCAAAATTTGATCAGTAATCGTTAAAATGAAAAAACATTAGAATTTTGAACTCATATTTTGTTATTGTTTACTTACTTTTAATTAGTATATTAATAATTTATAAACTTGTGTTTCATTTATTTTTGTACAACCCTAGCACGCTTTTTAGATGGCGACTCATATTTGTTATTGTTTACTTACTTTTAATTATATGAATCATTTTTATACTTTCGTATACTAGCGTAGCAAAAGTTATTAACTCAAAAATTACATGCAAACAAAGTTGAAAAAAAAGTTGACATGGCCGATAATTGGTGCCACCACCCTATTTGAGTTTACGCAATAGGCACATTTCCTTGCGTAGAGATATACACTAGCGAGGAAAGCTCGATGTTATTTCGACCGTACTTCCTACTGAATTTGCAATTATTTTGTTGAATGAATATTTTACGAAATAAGAATAAACTTTGGTAGGAAAATTACAAATAAATACATAGTTGGAATTTTTGGTAAGTAGAATACAAAAAGGTCAGTCCGGACCTGCTCTTGATTGTTTAATATAAATAGAAAAACATAAAAATTGTGTCTCAACTACTCTTATTAATCTAGTAATTAATATTTATTATCATTTTATAACGAAAAACTAGTCTTAGAATATTTTACACTCGTCGTTTATTTCCAATAATCCAACATTTTTGTTATGCTGTAAATATTCAACTTCAATAACAATTGGAACGTTTGTCGCAAAACATTTTGAAAATCGCGCTGTCTTTGGGTCATTCACCCGCCCCGTCGGTTGTTTCAGTAAACAGTAGCGCTGCGGTCGCTCGAAACCGATGTCGCGCCTAGACAATCTGGGCCCTTAATATCGTGTATGTACAATAACTCACTTGTCTCCCCCCAATACGAACTGGACCTGGTCCCTCCGCCTGTCGTCCACTGGACTCTTCCTCAAGTCGTTGAACGAGCTCTTGACTCTAAGTTCTTCTGTGGACACTTTCTTATCGTCTCGCTTATCGTCAGTCAGCCGTCTCTGCTGCGCTTCCTGAGCTAGACGCTCTTCTAATTGCATTCTGTAAAGTTACCATACAGTTCCTATAGATACAACATATTATAGAACTACCTGGGAGACCGAGCTATTCGAAGCATTCAAGTTTTTTTTATGAGTGAATGAATGAATGATACTTTATTCACAGAATATGGTCCTCAGCATATTCCATCAAAATGGCATGTTATTTACATGAGAATTCGTGTATATATTATTTGACATACACATGTTATTCTTGCTCATTGTCGAGGAGCTCGATGGCGTCGTTGTGCTTGGCAATCTAACCGATCACGCAAGTCAAGTAATGTCGACTGTAGCTTGCCCATGGATGGGTTTATTTATCTCGTGCTCCTCAGTGTTTTGGAGGGCAGTCGGTCCCGGCTGTTGTCGTAGATGACAGTCTTTAAGTCAAGTCAGTGGCCTTTAGGCGGATTGAAAACACTGATCTCTGCCAAAACGCAATTGAGCAGCGTCCTGGAGTATGCTCTAAACCCCTTCGATTGAGGGGATACCTGTATCCCAGCAGTGGGATGAATAAAGGCTGACGCCACATGTTATTTTAGTGGGCAAAAGATAGCGCCATAAAGCCTCAAACATTATATTTTTTAATGTTACTTAATGTGTAGCTTTATACATTTTTTAATGCGTAATGTTTAGGCGTCTAAAATACTTTTTTCGAAGTCTCTAACAGATCATTACACTAAACCCAACAAACCCTTAACTTTATAGAGGCTCTGGCGAAAGAAAGGTAGGGTACAGCGTATTTTTAAGCTGCCCGACTGGCGAGGTACCTCCACCTCACAGAATATCGCAGCCAAATGGCATTTCACACAGGAGTGGGTCACCGGACAAGAAGGAGTTGCTGCGATGGCAGCGGGGTTGGCGGCGCGCGAGAAATGTTTCATGTTGCGAGCGTTAATATGGCTACGGAAACCGCTTCACATCAGGCGAGCGGTATGCTTGTCTGTCACCCGACGTAGTATAAAAAATGTAGCCATAGGTTCGGAGATTGACTAGAACAGATCTCTTACAAATATGAGTCCATCTTTGTATATAATTAATGGTATTTATATTATTTTGTTACACTGAACTGACAAATAACCATAAACACAAACAAAGTAGCTTATTCGATGTCAAAAAGTTTGGATATCTGTCGTGTGATAGTTACCAAACCGTGATTTGGTTAAAACAATGCAAAATGTAAAAAAAAAACCATTTAATTACATACCTTGCTTCAGCCAATCTCAGATCTAAAGGATAGTGTGGTGTGTCGGGTTCCTCGCTGCCCGACGAATCCTCGCGCCAACCGAAATTGTCAGCCACTGAAATTTACATACAAACTATTAAATACATATCACTGATATACAAAATATGAGAGCGCAATGTATGTCATGTGAGAAGTCAAGAAAATAAAAGCGAAATAACTTTATGTTTACGTACAATACAATATAAAATAATGAAATATTTACTACTCCTTTACTATCTAATTTAAAATCGATTTTAAATTAGTACCTAATTAAAGTCCAACATCCCATTAAAAAAAACATAAACTGATTATGTGATGTCATGTGATTAATATGCAATAATCTCTTTTGATTTGCGAATCCTGCCCACTCCATACACAAATTCGTTGCTCTAAGGTTACCTTGAAAACATTGCTCGCAGCAATAAGGCCGCTTTGTTGCATATATACAAGACTGTAATAATTTATTGATTCACTGTACTTGTTTGTATTATGCAAATAAAGCTTATTCTATCTATCTATTTAACAAATAGCATTAAATTTACATTATGTACAAGTAACAAAGACTGTTTTTCTAATAACCGTATTTCGCATGAGTGTCCAGGTGTAAATATCGTTCGTATTTTATGGGCGCGGTTTCACTACAGGTATATTTACATAATATGTTATATTTCACGTCTCAAGCGGAGTACAAGCTACTTGGGGCCCATCCATAAATTACGTCACACGTTAAAGGGGCTGGAGGGGGTTGACGAAATGTGATATTGTGTGACAAGGGGGCGGGAAGGGTCCTAAATTTCGTGAAGTGACATTTCAAACTCTATTGTAATCTAAGTGTTACACGAACTATTAACAAAAAACTCAAAAACATTTGCAACTTGATGTATAATTGCAAAATATGTGACGTCACACTAGGGTGGGGGGAGTCTCACAAATGTGACCATCTGTGACAAGGACGGGGGGAGGGGTCAAAAAATCATGAAATTCGTGTGACGTAATTTATGGATGACCACTTGTACAAAACTACAATTTGCTAACGACAATTGCTTCAGTGATACCGCACCCTAAGGCCCAAGGCCCGTATTTCGGATACGTTCGATTGCGCGTTCGTAATATATATTTCACACCTCGCTCTTTGCTTGTGGTGTCAAATATCTAAAAGACACAACCGTTCGTCTTGGAAGAGTACAAATCTACGTAAGTTTAAACTTAAAACATTGTGTATAAAATAAAATTAATTATACATATTGAGCATCTAAGTAAGTATGAGAATTTACAAAGTGAGCTTAGCGAGAAGCAAGAGGGCAAAATTACTAAAATTAAATTATGTATTTAATCGACCAATTTGTGTATGGAAAAAATAAATATTAGCACTAAGAATCACATTGACAAAAACAAACTTATTAAGGGGAGAAATAACAAACTTGTTTACGAGTAAACACGAACAAGCCGCACCCGAACACCCGTATGAATGGGTTCAAACCACCTAACCTTAACCTAAATACATATTAAGAATATTCCTGTATAGAACCGACTAATATTTTTTTATAACGAACTACCTACTCATAAAGCATGTATGAAATAATTAAGTATAATACAAATTATAAGCGTAATGTGATGAAAACAAGCTTTCAACAAATTAATAAAGCATTTCTATCTAAAGATTGTCTTACCTGTATCGTGCCAAATAATGTTGCCATATATAAACACTGAAAGCAAATCTAATCTATGGTCAAATAACTTGCAACACTGGGACAGGAGCGATGGCATAATAAAACAAATCACAATCGTCAAAAGCTTTCAAACGTGCAAAGAAAAAAAAATATAAAAAGGGGACCATTTATGGATCGAAAAGTACCATATCATGAACAATTTATAATAGATATCAATTTAATTGATATTAAAATTGGCATTAATAGGAGACCAAATAAAAAATAAAATAAAAAGTACTGTAGCTCGTAAATTATGTAGGTATGCAGAAATATTTATTTCTGTGAAATAAGAAGATTAGTTATGATCACAAAACACTATTACTTCTTATTTAGTAGTAACATGTTATACGTACATGAATATAACAATTTAGTAGTTTTAAAAAGTAGTTTGTACACAGTTAAAAAGAATTTTGCAGTATAGTATTTAAGATTATGTATAGCTATATTAAAAAAAAAATAGCTTGGAGCTTAGCAAAGTTAAATCGACAGCTCAAACCTTTAGTGAAATTAAGAGATGTAAAAAAGTTTTTTTTTTCTATAACAGTGCGTGCAAGCAAAAGCTGCTTAGTGCACTTTATACGTACCTAGGTACTTTAGACATAGAAAATGTGTACATATAAAACGTGTTATATGACGTTTTGTTTTATAGTAACATTTTCTTAGTAAGTATAGATATAAACGTTTTTATGCTGGTTATATTTATAGTCCTTACAAAATATTTAGAAAAAAATTCGCAAAGGCAACTATGAACTGATAAATCATAGTCTCTTTATAAAACATAATGACCACATTTTTTTTTTATCTTCGATTATAAACTTTCATTTTATTCAATGACAGCGCCGCTTCCACAGCTTAAAAGTCTTAAAGTGGAGTTTCACTACAAGCGTAAGTAATTCGAATATAGTGCAAACCAACATAAATGTAACGCTCACTTGAAAGCATTGCAGATAATACGCTAAAAAATATACGAGCGTTTGCGGACATTTCTTATCGCGCAGTGAAGAATTAAAACCAGGCTATAATTATATGCCCTACATAGTGAGTGTCGTTAGATAACAAAACATGCACTAGGATACAGACAAAAACCCACACCGACAAAAATACACAACTAAAGAGCAACATATTCAGCTAAATACATTATAAAGAAAAAAAACGAAATATCATTAAATGTAAAAAAAAAATACATTGCGACCAAAAGGAGGAGAAAAACAAAAATAAATGGAAACTTTATGAAAACTATTTCGAAAAGAAAGTGTTCAATAGTGTTTATATGGCAACCCACGGGCATATTTGTACAGAAGATAGATTGAACCCAGACTTTCTAGTCGCATTGTACATAACTGTAAATGTTGCCAGTGAGATAAAATATGTAACTAATTATTTCATACATGCTGTTTTCTGTAACAAACGACACAATACAATCCTGTGTGCATTTGCTTTGAATGAACTCAATTTTGACGATGGGCAATCTGAGATAATAATATTGAACACTGCTATGAAAATTATATAACTGTTTTCAATCTATTTTTATATAGTGAAACTATATTTAATACGCTTTTAAAGCATTTATGCAAGCTATGATTTTTATTTATTTGCTGAGATTGCAGAAAAAACGTCCATAAAAACAAAAAAGCACATTCAGTATACAGATATTCTGTATAGTAAAACATTTAAATGTTTATATACTCGTATGTCTTATTCAGATTTGATTCCAAAGAGTTATTTGATCAGGTAAACACACACTTAAACTATATACCATAAGATATATACATAAACGTAGAATATTCAGGTATTGTAATAACAAAAAAATATTATGTATTTCATTTCAAAACCAGTGCTCAAATTATTTCCATAACAACCCAATATTAAATAAAAGCAAAATGATAGCCTGAAAGCTTCTATCGATTGTGATGAAAATCAACTTTCCGTAATCATTTATTAAATTAAAAATAAAACTAAAATAAACAGCAGAAAAAACTTAAATGTTAAAAACAATAAATAGTTAGCAAAACTTAAAATAAGTAATCAAGTTTGTAAAAACAGGTCACTCAGATCTGTATCAGGAATTATTGGCAAATTAGAAAAATATCTGGTAATAAGTGATTTTCAAAGAAAAAAAAAAACAAAATTGCTTAAAATTAAAAACTTAAGTACGAATTTTAAGATTTTTTTTGCTCGAGACAAAAAATTATTTGAGCATTAAATAACATATCATAAAAGAAAATTATAAACAACATTTTTAGCAAACTATAGTTACTGTAACAAATAAATGCGAACGCTGTGTGGGACATTATTTTACATTACGAAACCTTATGTACACTTAGGCTGCAATTACGTGTCATACAAATATGATCATACATCTAGAAGCTTAATGTATATGACATATCGATCGACATAATAAGATAAGATCATATACGTACGTCATAGGTTGATATTACAGGATGTATTTTTAAAGGCTGGTCAAATTCAAGGAGACGATTATGTTGTTAGTATTAATCAAGAATCAATAAAAAATCCCAAAAAGTAATCAACCATAAACGCGGTATGGCTATCGAAAGATTTCTTGTTTATCTCCGAGATTCAGTTTACTATGTAGGCAGGAGGCACGTACTGCACGTAGGGTTGTCGCGCATACGCCCTCTGCGCGCTTTCCGTTGTAACCACTTTCAGCGGTTGTCAATATTACAGTATACGCTAAAATGACACATACTACAATTATTGATGTTTTTTTAGGTATAGTTTTTTTTATTGTTTCGTGATCAGTATCAGCTACACAATCGCCTCTATCAATTTGACCAGTCTTTAAAATTACGTCCTGTATATTTGAC
Source organism: Hypsopygia costalis (assembly GCA_937001555.2). NCBI lineage: Eukaryota > Metazoa > Arthropoda > Insecta > Lepidoptera > Pyralidae > Hypsopygia > Hypsopygia costalis. The sequence continues at coordinate 10,237,061 of OW443344.2, forward strand.
TCCTACATCTATGATCATAAATCATAATGTAATCGCAGCATTACACCATGGATAGATTTTAGCTGCCTACCATGTTGCGAAAAGGCTGACAGTTTTTATTATAATTAGTAAATAGTAAGAGTAGTAAGTATTATTTCAATTTTACGCTAAAAAACTTAACAATCCCGTAGTAAAAAAGCATCAGAGTTAACCTCGAGTAAATTATTTTAATTAGCATGTGTAATTCGCTAATATGCCGCACTGTTGAGATGAAAACCAATGTCTTGCACCGTACAGTTCCTCTCATCCCAAACTCGGTCGTGAAATCAACCCTTGCTAAAATTATCTAATATCTGGATACGTTGCATAATTAGATTTCTTAAATTAACTTATTACAAAACACAAAAATCCATGGAAAAAAGCGGGGGGGGGGGGGGGGGGGGATTGGCACACTTTTGAAGAAATCCCAAATCTATGTACTGTAGAAAGACGAATTTAGTTGTAAAAAAAGAATGACCGAAAAGAATGGCTCAAATTTAACTTTCAAGATTTAATTACAGACACCGCGGTGAAACTAAAAAAAAACATGTTAAACATATTTCATTATTTAACTAGAACATAATGTCATAAAAAACATAGGCCGATTGTGCCTCTCTATCGCTTGTTCAGCGCTCTCGCTTGCACGTTCAGTTCAGGTGGAATGTGACAATGAGTCTCATGCTTTTTCGTGCGCGGAGCCGGAGTTCATCGATTTATAAGAGGTTATGTACTTGCTGAAAGTATATACTTCTAATTATTTACTTAATATTTAAAATAATGCCTTTTCAATCTGCAGTTAAGAATATATTTACTTTGTTATTCAAATGATTTCTATATAATATTAATAAATATTTCAGAAATTTCATTAGACGGTAACATTTATATAGTAAAATCAGATTTTTACATATTTAGTTAGAATGACGAAATACGACTTCGATATTTTTATTTTATAAAAAACATTGAATATTTACAAATATATATTATTATATTATTTATATGCGCACGAGTTTTTTTTATTATAAAGTAGTACATTACGTTCATGTAAAAGCAACTTTCGATATCCTTTCTTGTGCCGCGTTCCCATCTTGGGTATAGCACTTGGTACAGAATTAACACGTAGCGGCATGCAAGGGGATATTTAAAGTTCGTTATTGCATGCATAATTAGGCAAGTTAAGATCAATTTACAAAAATATATAACATTTTATTATTATATACAAAGATTTTAACCTTTTGACCGCCTACTCTGATTTAACCGACAAATATTTTCGAGCCCGAATCGCCTGTGTCGTATTTATCCGACAGCAAACCTGTGTTCGTTTGTTTGTTTTTTTTTGTTTATACAGCTGCCAACTACATTAAAACAGTAAATATAATAGAGACTGAACATACAACAAACGTTAGCAATATTTTAAAACGACTTATATAGTGAGAAGCACGCATCAACATCCTTTTTGTCAGTATTTATTTGTTGATTTATAAGTTGGGCGTTAGGGACACGACAACTGATGTGAAGCCGGGCGGTCAAAAGGTTAAACGACTTTGAAAAATAAATATATTTTAACACACATTAAAATATTTACTTATAAGTTAAGGTACACTTATGAGTCAAATTTTACAAAAACTCGTACGCGTTGGATTACCACGAAATATTATTGTATAGTCGGTAGATAGAGATAATAATAGTTATGTTTTTTTTTGTATGGAAACTTTAATTCGTGAATACATTAATTCGTGGTAATACTGACTTTATAGTCATAGGAACCATTGCATGTAAGTAACTTGGCAATCAGCCTTGTCATAAAAATTAAAAACATTAATTTGATTTTATTTATCGTTTAATATCCATTTATACAATAAAATTGTCACTTTAAAGAGCATCAATAAATTGTGCTAACTGTGTATTTGTGCTTAACGAAGAAAAATAGTTATTTAAGAGGAAAACATACCAACCAGAATAGATAGATAATAAAATTATTATTTTTTAATATAGCAGCAATTAATGCTGTTTCAATGTATATTACCCGCGATATGGCGATCTATAACTTAATGAATGAGCATTTTCATTTCTCTGTATTCTGTAACATCTTGTTCATTATATTATGTTTTAATACTTTAAATTAAAATAATATACTAAATCACGGATCATCAAGTCCAATTTTTAAAGACCCATTTTTAAAAGATACTCTTAGATATGTATTACTTTCTCATTACAATTACCTACATGCAAATAGTCCCCAGCATGGTACAATAAAACAAGGTACGTTCTTCCAGTGATAAGTCACATGATTGGTTTGGTACTAGACTGTCCCATTAACTGTATTTGGTATGGAAGATGTGAAAAGACATCGCTCACTATCGATACATTGTTTATCTAAGCGCTAAAAAAATGCTAAAAACGGTCTAAATTTAGTATAAAACATCGTTAAAACTAAATTACGTCACGGAAGCTCATAAGAATTTGTTTTTAGAATAAAGATTTTAGGGTTATGTTATTGCTGATGGCTAGCAGCGTGATGTAATTTTTGTTCACACATCTTGAAAAATCTTGGTAGGGTTAATTTCCTACTTTCTTTTGATATATGCCAAGCCGCTGTTGATTCTTAGAAGAAATTGGGCAATGTTCTTTTGAAAACTAAATTCGTAACTTTTTGGCTACATGTAGAGAATACGTTGTTTTATTGTACCATGGTGCCTTATCAATAAGTTTATTCAACATGTTCGTGGAAGAGCGACAGGTCGTCCAAATTACCTGAGCCACAAAGAGACGTGTCGTCGCCGACGCTCAGGTCATCTTGCGAGCTGCTCATTCGGGCTGTGGAAAATACAAAATGAAATATAAAATATGAAACATACTTAAATTTAAGTCGTGGGTTCAAATCCCACCTAGGCGGGGGAGGTGAATTTTTCCATTTTTCAAAAATATTTGAAAAACATTTCTTTCGTTTCTACCTGTAGGAACCCCTTCTTCTTCGTCGTATTCTTCATTACTGAAGGTCGTGCCCTTTCTGATAGGCCTTGGTAGAAGAAACTGTTACCACACCACCCTGTCTCCAGCCCAGTAAGTAGGTACCCCAGACAAACTGATTTCTAAATAACTTTTATTAGGTACCTCTTCCGCTGAGACGTCCGTTCGCGTTCCTATACAGCGTGCTTTCTAGGAACTGCAGGCCGTTGTTATTGATTATGTTGAAGCCGCACAACCGCTCAATCTGTTTCCATCTGTGCATGCGCTCCTGTAAACATAGTAAGTAAGTAATTCTTTATTTGCTCTTAAACAGGGTAGATACATTGCATGTTGGTGTTCGTGTTGTTATAATGTGGCTTAACCTATCTAGCCATATTCAATGGCATGCAAACATTAATGTTACAGATTCTAAGTTAGAAATAAATTACAAAAATCTAATTACAATTAAAATATAGCATAAATCTTACATTTTTGACTTAGCGATACATTAATGATAACATATGACACTTTTAAGAATTTTATTCCCAAATTAACACATGATAGAAATTTTATATGGTGAAGAGCTAGATGGTATCACTGCACGCAGCCTGTCTGTGGATGGGTATATTTATCCCGAATTCTTCCGTGCTTTGGAGGCTTCGGAATCAGAATCACAAATCATTTATTCGTTAAATTTGGCTACAATGAGATCTCACATTTTGTGTCGCGCTACAACAAATTTTACCTTCAATTTGGAACGCATATTAAGCTGTCAAATTTTCGCAAATTATGCGAAGTGACATGTAGTAGGTACTAACTAATATTATCTATGTTACAATAGATGACGCTACATCCGTTGGTAACAGATGGCGTTATATTGAAAATTGAAATATCGGCCGAGCTTTTTCAATAGTATATTTTTGTGAACTCAACCTGGGAATGCAGAAAAAGTGTTTTGCAGCCAGTATATAAGAAATATACAAATGTATATAGTATATAATATATGTTGTAAGTTGGGTATATTTTTAGTGTTTAGTATTTTGATTCCTATATATATTCCTTAGGGTTGTACCATAAATTGTAAAAACGCAATTCGTGATGTTCTGCACTTCTAGTGGTTGTCTGGTAGAGAATGCACTTAAACCGAGATTTTGTGGTCAATAAAGATATAAATACATATACAAATATTGTTTATTTATGGAATATAGGTACAAATGATGTAACAAAGCGTGCACTAGTACCACTATGCCCTGCTGTTAAGCCAACAAATAATACTTATTGACATTTAGTAGAGTTGCATATTTAATGGTCTGCAATTAATTAATAAACGAATAAAACAATATCTTAGATATCTATAAGTTTTTATCATTCAGAAATTCCTGTACATCATAATATGCTTTATCGAAAAGAAACTGTTTTAATTTTGTTTAATATAAATAAATAAAACTAAATAAGAAATTGCACCATGTATACAAGAAATCAAAGTAAGATATTTTAACTCCTGGAAACTGGAGTTTCGAAAAAGTGGTTTTAAGTGGATTGCATATTGAAATTAGACATTTTTGAGATCACATTGCAATCGCAGATTTTTTAATCGCATCGCATCGTAAATTCGTGATATACCATCGCATCGTATCCCTTACCTGTAATTCTTGCGTGACTTCGTTGAGCGCTGTGCGCGCTTCAACTATGGACCGATCGACGTCATCGATAGACTTGCCGTGCGTTGACACGAACGCGCCTACGAGACTCGACCGCTTCTTACGTAGTTTTTCACACTGAAACAACCATTCATACATAAGTAAAGCGAATAAAGTACTTCATGATGCCCACGGCCTCCTTCTACAGTCGCACCGCTCGCCATCGACAGGGAATTCAACCTCACACATTGGAGCCTAAGTGGTCGCGTACTGTGCGGTTCCAGAGAAGTTTTCTCCCTACTGTCAAGTCAAGATGGCGAATGAACTGCCTGTCGAGGTTTTCTCAGGAGACTACAGCATGGGGTTATTCAAAAAGCGCGTGAAGAGTTTTTACAGGATCGGCAACGCGCGTGTGATGCCTCTGGTGTTACAGGCGTTCATAGGCTACGGTAACTGCTTTCCATCAGGCGTTGCCGTATGCTTGTTTGTCACTTTAGTGGTACAAAAAAAAAATATAAACACCATCTTTTGCAGTTGATCATATAAGGGAATACTCAAGGTCACCGAAGACCAGGCAGATACCTCAAGATAGAATAACCTTTGATAATGCACTACGCTAATCATCAAACTCCGGTTAGACTAGATGACAATAGTCAACCGACTTGCAGACGAAGGATATTAAATCTCCTACAGGAGGATTGATAGTAGAGATAAATACTCACGTTTAGAGTTAAAACGACTCCTGTTATGACTCGGGGGATAAAAAAAACCTCCAGTTGGAGATATAACTTTAGAAAGAAGAAAGAAAGAAAAAAACATTCATTTGCACATTACACAGTACTATACAAACAAGTTAAACATACACAATTATTACATAAGAAAATTGAAAGCACTGTGCAATGTCGCAAAATGGTCCCAACTCAGTTTAAAAACCGAAATCTGTAGCAGACTCGGCACTGATTTTCAGTTAGGACCAGTTGCGACATCACGGACATACACGCTCAGAAACGACAAGAAACAACAAACGATATAAAAACAAAAAAAAGAAGAACTTAAAATAACAAATTATACTAGGTATTTCACTGAAGAATTATCATTGGAGTGGTAACATTGTAACATTTAATAAAATAATAAAAAAATAATAAGTGAGTGGAAAGCCACCGCCTGCCGCAAATAACTAGCAATAGAAGCAGTTATGGCAGGCGTCGATCCCTCGTCTGTAATAGCCCGGTATTTCATCTCCATAACCAATTTATTTTCCATCACGGGTTTGACCCGTGATTAAAAAGAGATACAAAATAATAATAATAAGAAAGAAGAAATACTTACGGCGTCTCTAGCATGTTGTAGCTGCAAATCCGCCTGCTGCTTCTTCCTTAGGTATGCTCGGTTTTCAACTTCATGTGTGAGTTGAAGCCACTGCTGGAGGCCGGGGGGAGGAGCCCAGCATCTGTCTTCAAGTTCGCCTTCAGCGCGGCGAAGTTCAGCACGTAACATCTATGCATTTAAAAGTAACCTTATAGTCGTATTTGTTTAACTAAACGTGGAGCGGGACGTGAATGGGGGGGGGGGGGGGGGGGGGAGACAGGTAACCTTTACTTGGCGTTAAACAAACTACTTTTGCCTTGGCATTAAACTACTTACCAACTTAAAAATATACAATTAAAATAAGAACTAAATATAGCTGATTATAAACTCAAAAAGAGCGGAAATAACAATTTTACTAGCTTCCACCCGCGGATTCGCCCGCGATTACTTTTTTTTTCAATGAAAAGTATGTATCCAATGCCCTTCCTAGTACTTTTGAGAATATGGTACAAAGTTTCATGATGATCGGTTGAGTAGTTGAGTGAAACCGTAATAAACAAACTTACATTTACATTTATAATATTAGTAGTATTGTAAGTTTTAAAGTAATCTTAAATAATAAAATTACTGTCATCTTGTTACAATTCATATAGCCTATCAGTAGACTTACCTCAATTTCAGCTTTCAGCTGTGTTACTTCTAAATCTGAGGAGGCGGAGTTCAATAATGGAGTATCGCCCGCTTCTCTCAATTTCTTTTCTAAATTTCTCTTTTCAGTAGTAGCACTTTCCTGAAAAAAAAAACAACATTCACATTAGTACATTTACCAGAATAATACACCAAAAAGTTGACTGGAAGAGATCCCTTAAAGGGATAGGTTCGCCCTTGTACACAAAGTTTTTTTTTCTATAATTATATAAGAAGGGGGGGATTTATATAGGGGCAAACGAGCATGTGGGTCATTTGGTGGAAAGCAATCACCACCGCCCATGGAGATCAGGAATACCAAGGGGGTCGCCGATACGTTGCCAGCCTTTTAAGGGAAATATAGCTAGACTCAAGGCAGGGAGGTGAATTTTTACATTATTAAAATATTTATAATATTATGGCAAGTTGGCGGAAAGGAAAAAGGATAATTAAAAAGGATAATTGCTAAGAGGGGAAGTCAAATTCCAAAAGCTTCCTACTCCTACTAATTTCTTCTGATTAAATTCGTTGTGAGTTCCAAGGCAGCCGTAGTTGTACCCCCAAATCATCATCAAATTTCAAATTCCGTACTCATATTAGTTTTTCTGATTAAATTCGTTGTGAAATCCAAGCCAGTCGTTATAGACTACAAGCCCATGGAAAAAATTTACCTGTGAAATGAACCATCGTGAATAACGCTTAAAAGGCTGTTACTATATCAGAAAATAACTCTGAGCACTATGCCGTCATTTCTGAGCGGTACAGGTGAGTACATGAGTAAATGGAATTTCCCAGGTACAAGTGAGGAATTACGATTAATTATTAATGTACGGCTTTTTTATAGTTTATAGATGATTAAAAATAAATGTCAAAAAACCTAGTGCCGTACTAAAGCGGTGGTGCAGGAAGTCAGTGCAAATTTTTAATTCGCCAATAATTGTAGAAGCAATATTCCGGACATTTATTACTATACGTAATATTTTTATTTGTTACCATTTATAATGAACGGCTATAAGGTACAACGATAATATTTAGTAACATTATATATAAAAAAAAGTTGCCGTACATTAGTTTATGATCTTACAGCAGTAATAACTCGGTAAATCCAAAAATTTTGATAATTATGTAGTTACACAAATATTAACAATAATTTTTGGACGGCATATTTATTAAACATTATTGTCTGTGTTAAATAATATTTTGAACAAGATGCCGTACATTTTACAATAACCTTATATCATATGGGTGTAGAGAAAGGGTTGCGATCCTTGGCTTTCGACTCCAGCGCTGGAAATATGTATGGCGTTCATGGGTAAAGTATCTGTATATGTATGACGAGCTCGGTGGCGTAGCGGTCAATGACGCGGCTTCGACACTAACGCTCGTGGGTTCGATTCCCACACAGGACAAACATTTGTGTGCATGAACATGTCTGTTTGTCTTGGTCTGGGTGTTTTCTATGTATCATAAGTATGTATTTACAAAAAAAAAAATGTATTTACGTATGTTTATCAGTTGTCTAGTACCCATAGTACAAGCTTTGCGCTTAGTTTGGGACTAGATGGCGCTGTGTAACTTGTCTGACAATATTTATTATTATGTATCTCTCTTAATTCACGGGTCAAGCCCGGTCATTTGATAGGCATACGCGGGGATATAGATCCAACACATAGAGGCCCCTTTGAGAAGTTTGATGTAATGTTGTACGCCCGCCGTGACCCGCTCCAGGATATATCAATGGAACGATATACCCATGAGGAAGTCTCGGCACACAACTATTATTATTATGTATCTCTTTTTAATCACGGGTCAAGCCCAGTCATTTGATAGGGGTGCGCGGGGATATAGATCCAACGCGTAGAGGCCCCTTTGAGAAGTTTGATGTAATGTTGTACGCCCGCCGTGACCCGCTCCGGGATATGTCAATGGAACGACATACCCATGAGCAGGTCTCGGCAGGCGTTGAGACTATTGCGAAGTGTGATGGAAAATAAAATGGGTTATGGAGATGAGATCTGGGTGAACTAAATACCGGGCTATTACAGAAGAGGGACGGACGCCTGCCATAACTGCTTTTATTGCTAGTTATTTGCGGCAGGCGGTGGCTTGCCACTCACTAGATGGGCCCCCGAAATGCCAGGAAAACGGCCGGGGGCAACACCGGTGTGAGTGACTCAGGGATGTCGAGAGAGGTGTGCTGCGCTTTCTCCGAAGTTACTCGCGGCGTGATGCCCTTTAACACTTCCACCCCTGGAGCATATAGCTCTAGCGGCTCCTCTCTGGACGGCCAATGAAGGCAAGCCAGAGCTAAGAGTCCTGCGGGCCTTCTTGTGTTTACACTCCGACCGATGAAGACACGTCGGAGACGAAGGCCCTGACCGACTCTCTGGAGACTCGGGTCCGTGGTGTCGCTACTCACACAACAGCTCGCCGCACAAGCTGCCCTGCGGACTTATTATTATTATACAAAAGGAATTACACAAATGCCGTACAGTAATAAATGACCGGAATATTGCTTCTTAAAATTAAAAATTTGCACTGACTTCCTGCACCACCGCTTTAGTACGGCACTAGGTTTTTTGACATTTATTTTTAATCATCTATAAGCTATAAAAAAGCCGTACATTAATAATTAATCGTAATTCCTCACTTGTACCTGGGAAATTCCATTTACTCATGTACTCACCTGTACCGCTCAGAAATGACGGCATAGTGGTCAGAGTTATTTTCTGATATAGTAACAGCCTTCTAAGCGTTATTCACGATGGTTCATTTCACAGGTATTTTTTTCCATGGGCTTGTAGTCTATTAGCTCTGGGTCGGCAATGATTTTTTTCATATACTACGTTGGGTGGCTAACAAGTATACAGGGTAACACAGTCACCGTAGCCATGTAAACGCCCGCAACATGAAATATCGCACGCGCTCCACCAACCACGCTGCTAACGCAGCAACTTCTTCATTCCTTTTTACTTGGCTGCAGTAATTTGTGAGGTTTTTTTATATATATGAGAGGGGGGCAAACGAGCATGTGGGTCACCTGGTGGAAAGTAATCGCCACCGCCCATGGAGATCCGGGAAATAAAAACTCTGTTCTTGAAGGCGCCCATGTCGTAGTTGTTCGGAAATACCGCTGAGGGAAGTTGATTCCACAGTTTCACTGTTCGTGGTATAAAATTTCTTAGGAAACATACTGTAGTAGATCGCCAATTATCAAGATGATATGGATGGAATTTTAATTGAGGAGGAGGTATTTCCGAAATCGGGCAGCTTATATATTATGCCAATCAGCAGGGTGTATCACGTGTAGGTGAGATTACATTTGGTCCAAAGCTGATGATGAACTAATTCCACCCCTAAATTTAAGTGATCATTACCTTTCTGAAGGCAGCAACTATTACTACTAGCTACACAGGAGAAACAGTGGTGGGAATGTGTGAATGCCTCCCAAATTTACACCCTGGTGATTCACGAATACGCTTTGGAATGTTAACATTAGAATTTGTCATTATTCCGGCAGGTTAACTTTTGATCTATATGTTATACGGAACTTAATCAAGCAGGACTTTCTGCTACTTAGTCCTTTTACAATCTAGACAATGTTCCAATTAAGGCAATTTGCAATGTAGTCCATATGACCCCAATCCTAAATTACATATTTACCAGATTAGTTCCTTTAATATTATATATGATTATTATACGCAGTGGCGTAACTATACCATAAGGGGCACGTGGCATATTCTTATTATATCAGCTGGGCCAGCGTTGCCAGACGTCCCGATTTTGGCGGGACGTCATGATTTTTAAATCAAAATTTAATGTCCCGCGCGGGACAGGCTCAGTCCCGCTTTTCGGGTATAACTCGACCGTGCGTGTAGCGTGCTGAGAAAGCGAAAAAAAAAAATTAATCTACAGCTATCCTGAGAGTTCTTCATTTTTATTAAAGAAAAAAGGAAACTTTAAAAGAAGTTAAATCTTCACAGAAATATCATGAATAAGTAATTCTTATAAATAATTATTCTCTTATTGTAGGTTGCAATTTGTAACACTCACTCCTCAGAGTACTGTTTGAAACGCCATATTTTTCTAATGAATAAAACTTTCTTGATTTTGATTTCTATTTTTTTTATTCAGAAGACGATTCACTCAACTATTTAACGATAGGGTAAATCTGATTTAAAATATCATATTTTTATTAAAATACATTTTCTATTACTGTTTTTGCTATCTATTGTCAGGTAAACGTAATTTGAACTCAAATAAAAATATTTAAAAACTTCTGATTGTATACGTTTTTTTACTATGTCCCGCTTTCGACGAAAGAATCCCGCCTTTTTCACTCGAAAAGTTCCAAAATCCCGACTTGGCAAAAAAAAAAAATCTGGCAACGCTGAGCTGGGCCCTCAGAGGGTGGGACCGTCTCTAATAAATCATCTAAGTAACCAACACTAAAGAAGTAATTTGTACATTTTAGGTTAATAATCCATAATTTTGTTTTCAAGAAATATGATAATGTATCTACATATTAAAATTTTGTTTGTTGTATTTAGCTTATATTTTGTTGTATTTGGTTTATAGCCTAACTTAAAACAAAAAATATTGTCGCGGTCCTGTCGCGAATCATCTAGAATGAAACCTTCTAGAATAATCGCCGCATACTTCGCTGCAAGCAATAATGACCCGTATGTCTACTGTCATAAGGTTCATAACACTATGACATGAAAATGTTCGAGACACATTACGATGTCTACCGAAGGGAAGTACATACGAGAACATTCGGGAACCCTTGCCGGGATATAAATAGCGACTGCCGTGGCGTATAGGCAGTTCAGTTTGGATTTCGCAAGAGTAAACTTCGAGCGAATCTACCTGCGAGACAAGTGATAACCTACGACCTCAGTGACACTATTGGACTTCGATTTGACCTGCGATTTGGAATCTTCGTGTGGACTTCGTGTTGTGAAGACCTGCAGACCAGACCCTGCGTGAATAAATCCTTGGAAGTTGTCATTCGCGTTTTACATCCAAATCTAGAAACCTAGCTCGTAACAATATATTTTTGTACTAAGCTCTCGAGCCTGGGGCCCCTTTGGTCTGAGGGACCGTGGCATTTTGCCCGCTCTGCCCCCTGTAGTTACGCCACTGTATACGGTGCCTCACCTGCTCGATCCTAGCTTTCTCCAGTTCCTTCTGCATGTCATCTAAGGCCATCTCTGCTTTGCGCAACTGTTCCATATCCCGCAACATCCGCTGGACTTGCGAGCGGCTGGCGCGACCGGCGCGCAACGCCGCCCACCCGCCGACCACCGCGCACAGTAGTAGAGACGCGAGGAGCCAGTCTTTCCATCGACTACCTTCTGTGAAACACAAATCAAGTTTAATTGTATCATTATACGGGTGGACGGTCTGGCTGTCCGTCCACTATAGGGATAGATAGATTACAGTAGTTACACACGAACAAATATCAGCTTTTACAATAGATGATAGAATACACATTGTTGATTGTAGGTGTGTTTTGCAGCAATACAAAGGGTCAGCTCAGTGGGAATGTTGCATAAGCAACACACTGATTTTCAGTTAGTATCCAGCCCAGAGGTACGCAAAATGTACAAATATGATTCTGAAATAGGGCTAAATCTTAACAATAAAGGTACGATGCCGAAATGCGCTGCACGCAGCATTGCTTGCAGCGCGACAGTTGCCTGGCATACTAGTTTTGAGCAAAGCAGCAGTGTGGCTGTACGTATTGCGCATTTTGTTGCCAATTTATTCATCAACAGTTATGTAGGTACTAAATCTGAAGGGAATGGCCTCACTACTTGCTATTCTATACTGTGCTACTGGTCTGTCACAACGGCATATGCTCGTATGTATAAAAAAGAAATATATTTATTTCAACTTCACATCACATACACAATGCAAAAGTACAATAATCACATCATTACATATTATATAAGATGTGATGTTGAGATTTTGGCCCACCCTCAGGCATCAATTATGGGATCAGAGAGTAATCTCAGCACTGTTTTTCAGTGCATGCATGAGTGATTTAGAACTCAATTCTTTTAAACTGGAACGACTTAGTTTAGCATAACATTTGTGTTTCCCCCCAATTTTGACATAAGATATGAAACTTCGCATCGTTACAACATCCCTCGTATGCACCCAAATTGAACATAAATTTGGAACGTAACCGCGTCAAAACCTCAATACTGTCTTCAGTCTCCATCATTTATATTTTATTACTAAAATAATAAAATGATTGGTCACACAGTAGACCTGTTAACAAGGCGAACACAATATCATTCCAATGCAATGTTATCATTCATGAAATTATTTAAACAAATTTGAAATCGAGTATTTATTTCGTCTGCGTATTAAGAGGACAATGCTGTAGTCATTGAACGTAAATGCGACGAATTTTCCTTGTATATAAAGGAAAATCAAACGTATTGTAATAGTGACTGTGATGTCAAAAATATTGTAAATTAGACTATTTTCGACCATATGCGTGTCCTATGAGCGACATAGACAATTTTCTATGCCACGTCTGGTAGCAGAAATACATAGCAGCCTATAGAAACTTGTAACATAAAGTCGTTTGCGTGCCGCTACCCCCGCTGCTATCACAGCAATTCCTTCCTTCTAATAACCTCACTCAAACAGGGGCGCCGGCTTTTAGAAAACCTCATGGGTGCTCATGCTCATTTGATGACTCGAAAAAGTGACGAAGTGTGAGACCCACAAACACCCAGACCCAACACAAATATCTGTTTCATCAACAAACATTTGTGTTGCTGCGGGAATCGAACCCGCGACCTTTGGGTCTCAACCGGCGTTCCAAACCACTGCGCTAAACGCGTCGTCGGATAATGAAAAAACGCCCATCCCTAAAAGACGATTACTGATCAGGGGGGCCCCTACCGCCGAAGCTGAAGCCGATTACCATCAGATTTTTTGATTGCGAATATTAAACTTCACCTTATATTTATGGTACCTGTGTTTGGCTTAGCTAGTAAAAACTTTGGAGCTCTACCGAGTAAGCTGAAGATGTTTGTCAATAATTAAAACGTAAGAGCTATTTTTCTAAAACGTAAGAGAATGAAAATATTCACTGGTTGATTACCGAAGCTTCAGCTTCGGCAGTAGGGCCCCCTGTATCTTAATGTCTATTCTCAGGGGTGCTCAGCACCCACTGTTTATTTCTCGTGGGTGCTCGAGCCCCCGAGTTGGCGCCCCTGCACTCAAAGGAACACAACAACGACGCCATCGAGCTCTTCTGTACCACTTTTTAAGACACCTACATAATATACTGACCATATTTATTCTATCGTATACGAGTATTAGTGTAAGGAAGATGAGTGTAAGAGGTTGCTAGAATTTTTCAAGTAATCCTACATAGTATATTTGTCAGATACATAGCACACAGCTTCGCGTGTGAGGAGCTCCATGGCGTCTTTGCGCGTGTCAGTCTAATAGTCTAATGGAGACGCAAGTCAAGCTACGTCGACATTAGCCTGTCCATGGATGGGTTTATTAATCTCGAGTTCCACACATGCACGTTAAGCCGTCGGTCCCGGCTGTTGTTGTTACATGACATTCGTTAACCATTCGTAAGTCGTTTAGGTGGGTTGCTTGAAACCCCTTTGATTCAGGGGAGACCCACGTCCCAGCAGTGGGATGAATAAGCGTTGAAGACGATGGTACATATACAACAAGCTTTGCTTCGTTTACCATTGCTAGATGGCGATGTAATTTGTACCGGACTATTTATTTAATTATTCACTTGACGATATCAGTTAAATTTCGATAATTATAATTAAGTACACTCTAGAATGACGCTCGCGGCTATTGAAATCAAATTTATTTCATTATTCATTAGTTCAGTGAAGAATTAAATTTTATTTGCATTAATGAAATCTAGACCGTTTTCTGCATTGTTAACTGTACTAATTGCATAACTTATGTCAAGGCAGTGCCAAGTAGTAAGGGGCCTAATGTTAACAGGCGAAAGAAAAACAAGTACTTTTTCAATAAAAAGTACTTGTTTTTCTTTCGCTACGATTTCGATAGTTATTAATTTTTTTTTATACCTTTATTACATGTTATCTGTCATAGCCACGATTTTTCGAACAATCACGAACATTTTGCACAATGATGTAAAGGGCTGACGCGGCAGTCTGCGCACACAACCACCCGTGGTTTACTTTGACACCATTTGACATTAAGTGTGACATCTTTTTATGTACGGTTCCTTGCAGGGGCCCGTAGAACGATGATATATATGCTCGCTAATAATGTTTACTTGTGTTAGGGCATGGTCAGAGAAACTTTCAGCTTTTCTGTATATAAAATAGACTAGACATTGTATACAAACCCTAGACGCCAATGGGCGGCTTCGGCATGGGATTATGATTTTTGGGACGCTGAAGTGTGGCCTCGGCTTGAATGATTTAACGGTATACTACCTTAAAGCAGGAGGTGTCTAAAAATAAAATAGTTATTTATACCAATGATGAATATTAAAATCTCATTCGCATTAAAATCTCACTCGCACCTCAATAATTTTACCACTAGGGATTGCAATCTAGCGGCATTTTCAATCCAGCTGGACTTTTGCTGGATTAGAGCAAATCGAGCTGGATCCGCGCTGGATTTAAAATTGTATAAACTTGAATAAGCGGATTTTTTTAATTAAAATATATAACACATGGTGAATTATGAAAATAGTTTGTCAGGTTGATTTACTCAGATTCTATCAAGCATCTGAAGTAGAAATCAAACTAAAAGATATTAATACAGTCTAGAGAGGGAGGGAGACTGAATAGCAACATTTTTTGCATCGGTTCAGTTCGGAGTAACTGTAAATACCTACAGAATAAAGCAGCAACGTAAAATTTTGTGGCGTTTATGAAAGAAAGTAAGTTTCTCGTTTTCAGCTAACTGTCGTTCCGCACCGCTGGATCCAGCACCGGAAGCTGGATCCAGCAAGTCCAAAAATGTGGTGGCGGATCCAGCTGGATTGCTGGATTGCGGAAACAGCATTGCAATCCCTATTTACCATGTGACGTTTTTACCTCAAATATATACGGATGGATAAGACATTAAACAAAAACGTTTTTGACAACGGCTCATGGACTCGGTTATTTTTTTCAACCTTGAAGTATATAAATAAGAGGGTATGGTCATCACCATAATCCATAATATTATACTGATGGTTGCTGACTAAACGGGTCACGGACGATTCTTGCTTTGACAAAGATGTACAATAAGATTTACGTGACAATGTTCTAAAATTATAACAAAAATAAAAAATAAAAAAACTACTCTACTACGACTTTCGACGAAACTCGACTAGGGAAAAAAACACTAAGGCAAAAGTCGACTCCTCTTATTTTATTTTTTTGGACGGGACGGGGGCCCACCACATATTGCCACCACTGTGTCTCCTGTGTAGCCAGGATTAACAGCGGCGACCACCAAAAAAGGCAATGAACAGTGAAGTCCATTGCAGTCACGGGGGTAAAACTACGGCTGCCTTGGAACTCACAACGAATTTAATCATCGACTCCTCCCATTGTGTCAGTTGAAATGCAGCCTTGTTACACGGACCATTATCTATATATATAAAAGAAAGTCGTGTTTGTTACAACACTTATAACTCGAGAACGGCTGGACCGATTGCCATGGTTTTTGATTTGTTGGATTTGTTTCCGTCCCGAATAGCAGAATAACTCTTAAAAACATTGGAAAATTCTCGAAAAAATAAAATAAAAGAAAAAAACATTTTCCCATACAAATGAAAGTGTCAGTTGAAAAAGGGATTACGATATTTATTGGTTCTCAAATATCAAAACGTCAAATCGATTGGTGTCACTTTTATGTCGCGAAAGTTGTCTGTGATTTGTTATGAAAATTTAAAAATGTCAAATCGATAGGGGTGAAAACGCTTTTCCTATGGGGTTCGAGCGCAAGAATCAAATCAGAGTAAACATCAAAAGAAATGACAATTACAAATCACCAAAATGATAAAACCTATTTCAAAACTAAAAAAAATAAAACAAAACGTTTTTTTTTTAAAAAATTAACATTAAGGAAATCTTTATTTTTATGAAATCTTCAGTTTTTATGGATACGGGTCTTCCCTCAACCGAAGGGGTTTAGAGCGTACTCCAACACGCTGCTCAACTGCGGGTTGGCGGAGGCCAGTGTTTTCGAACCGCCTAAAGGCCACTGACTTAACTTAACGACTGTCATTAAATGATAACAACCGGGACCGACAGCTTAACGTGCCTTCCGAAGCACGGAGGAGCTCAAGATGAGCTAATGATAACAACCGGGACCGACGGCTTAACGTGCCTTCCGAAGCACGGAAGAGTCAAGATGAGCTAATGATAACAACCGGGACCGACGGCTTAACGTGCCTTCCGAAGGACGGAGGAGCTCAAGATGAGCTAATGATAACAACCGGGACCGATGGCTTAACGTGCCTTCCAAAGCACGGAGGAGCTCAAGATGAGCTAATGATAACAACCGGGACCGACGGCTTAACGTGCCTTCCGAAGCACGGAGGAGCTCAAGATGAGCTAATGATAACAACCGGGACCGACGGCTTAACGTGTCTTTCGAATCACGGAGGAGCTCGAGGTAATATAAACCCATCCGTGTACAGGCTACGGTCGACGTTGCTTAACTTGCGTGTTCAATTAGACTGACACGCGCAATGACGCCATCGAGCTTCTCTATTATTTTCTACTATTCATTGTTTTAATTCCATAAAATCATAAATTTAGTTCAGCTAATATGTACCACGACATTCATTGATTGTTAGGCGGTACGAAGTTCGCCGGGACAGCTAGTATTATATAAAAATAACAAATTGATTGAAATCTTATTTACATAATCAGCCCCCTTACCACCAACTCATATTGCGATTCAATAACTGAATAGAATGCTTATTCATACCAATTAATAAGCGACTCTATTCGATTTGAAATAGAGTCACTTATTCATTGGTATGATTAAGCATGCTATTTAGTTATTGAATCGCAATAAGAGTTGGTGGTAAGGGGGCAGTGTCGTAGTTCGAGTTTATTAGTCACATTCGAACGTGTTGACGTTTACAAGTCGACCAAGTAGTGAAATAATTTCATATTGTGAATTTACCAGACGCGTGTTACATATCCAAATTAGCCGGGTTGCTCAATTCAAAATGTGAGCAAGTAAGCCACATAATTTTGATATGTAATACACGTCTTATAGATTCACAACATGAGAGTTCTCTATTTGGTCGGTTTGTTTACGTTGACTAGATCGAATGCGAACAAAAAACTCGCACTTAGCACTAGATCATATTTGACAAGACCGGTGGTCGAATGTCTAGCAACGGCCACTTTGACTCCCCGCACAAGACAAATATTTGTCTGCATGAACATGTCTGTTGGTCTTGATCCTGGGTGTTTTCTATATTATATGTGTGTTTACAAACAACAAGTTTTGATAGCTTAGTTTATAGTAGAAGGCATGGTGTGTAATTTGTCTAATAATATTTATTTGTTTATTATTCATTCAATTTTTATACATACGTAAATACAAACATACATACATCGACTGTTAAAATCATAAACCTTCCTTTTAGCTTCGCCAATCAGGCTGGTCGTAGGCTTAATTTCTACCGTAGTAGTATTAAAAAAATACTTGTTTGACCCAGAAGTACTGTGAAGTATAAATAACTCGAATCAAAAAAATAATAAAACAAAACACAACAACGTAATTTTTAGGGTTCCGTAGTAAACAAGGAACCCTTATAGTTTCGCCATGTCCGTCTGTCGGTCCGCCCGTCCGTCCTCGGCCTAGCTCAGAGACGCTTGATACTAGAAAGCTGTAATTTGGCATGTAGACACATATTAACTATGCTGACAAAGTGGTAGTAGTGGTAGATAAAATTTTGAGAAATATTTTTTCCCTCCCCTACACGTAAAATGGGGATGATTTTTTTTTCTGCACCTACCCCATGGTGTGCGGTGTCGTTGGATAGGTCTTTTAGAAACATTGGGAGTGTGGGAAGATCATTTTACGGTATAGTAATCTGTTTGCGAATTATTTACTTTTAACGTGCAAATTTTTGTTAGACGCAAGTGTCCCCCTGTATCAACGAAACTGTTATATTTAGAAATGTGAAAAAAATCATGGAAGTAGTCCATATAGTGAATTTAAAAGAAAAACTATCACGGCTAAGTAGACTTCACAAGTTACTGTGTAATAGCCGACGAACTTATAAAATGTATTGCAAGACGAATAGAATTGTATAGGACATTACCAGAGGTTAGATGGCGGTTTAGTTATATGTTCACTTTAAAAATAAATAATTAAATTAAAATAAAACAAATATTTAAGGGGGGCTCCCATACAACAGACATGATTTTTTTGCCGTTGTTATAGATAATGGTACGGAACCCTTTGTGCGCGAGTCAAACTCGCACTTGGCCGGTTTATTATTTCTAGTCTATAAAAAAAATCGTATATAAAAAAACCGGACAAGTGCGAGTCTGACTCGCCCACCGAGGATTATAAATTTGATATTTTTCTTTATAAATAAGAAATAATCCGTCGGAAAAAATAAATAAAATATATTTTGCAATGTGCACATCAAGCCCTTTCATGTGATACCCCATTTGAACTAGTAGCTTCAATTTGAAATTTCACCCCCTTTAAAAATTATACTATACTTTTAAAGATTTAATGACAAATGTGTAGTTTTTAGATTTATTCCTGTACTTATAGTCTATATCGATGTTACTTGCCAAATTTCATAGTTCTAGGTCAACGGGAAGTATCCTATGGGTTTTGATTCCCTTGAGAATGTGTTGAAATATGCGTTTTTTGCTGAATAAACGGCCGTATCTTTTTTTTACGTAAACTTAGCAGTTTGATTTTTATACAACTTCTAGATCTTTATAGACCTGAGTATACAGTTCAAATTTCAGCTTGATACCTCCACACATTCTCGAGATAGAGGGCCTTGACAGACAGACAGACAGACGGACAACAAAGTGATCTTATAAGGGTTCCGTTTTTCCTTTTGAGGTACGGAACCCTTAAAAACGACACCATACACTTTAAAACTCGTTAAACTATGGTATAAAAACTCACAGGCAATGTGTTAATGCGTCAACCTTAATTCATCCCACCGCTGGGATACAGGTCTCCCCTCAATCGAGATGTTTTCAAGCCGCATAAAGGCCACTTGACTTGGCTTAACTATTGTTGCCTAATGACAACAGCTGGGACCGGGGCTTAACGCCTCCTTCAAAGTACGGAGTAGCACGAGATTAGATACATTTAATCTGAAAACATTACACTCCTTTTTAGGCAGTCGCGTAAGATAAAACAGGTATTTCATTTAACACCGATCGAAAATATTCAAGGATATACATTATGCACGCATCACAACATACAATGTACCTATGTAAAACATATTTACCATCATCACTTAAGTCCACATATCGGCCACTGAACAGCAAATATACAGTATAACTTATTCCCAATGCTACCCAAGTCTCAAACACCATTTATAATATAACCACTACATCACATGTCCTGTGTTGAACATTCATTACAAAAAAAATGCACCATCGCTATAGAGACTTAACTTCGACTGAACCTAATCACACTTCAACACAATGATGTAAGAGTAGGGGCACTGTGTTTGAGGCTGTGCGACGGATATTCCACCGATAACATCGCTGCAGCGGCCACATAGATTTATGGCATAATGATATTTGCACCTCCACCAATCGTAAGGGCGACAGCACTTTGAACTGATTTTATTGAGAAAATCAAGATTTCGCTTACCATAACTTCCTATAAATTAAAACTAATTTCGATAAAAATAATACTCTTGACATAATATATCAAAGTCTCATAACTCTTAAAAAAACAAATTTTACTTAATATAAAATTTCTGTGTCAATTGGGACATTAGGGGAAAATATAAATTATACAAGTTAAAATGTTCCCGTTATTTAATAACTCAAAAATTTGAATAAGGCGTTATTGTCAAACGCAGTGAAAGTTAAGTGGGAATCTAATTTGTGACGTTGATTTACATAAGATATATAAACCATAGTAGCTTAGATACAAATATGCTAAATCATTATCTAACCAGTCAACCATTGGAACATGACTAACACGACGGTAACATAAACCAAAAACATGTACTTCATACACAAATAACAAAATCCAACAATAAATATATAAATAGTCATTATACATAATAATGTTACTTACCCATAATAATACAATACTGATGTTACATAATTACTACTTCGACATAACTACTCTATAAAATATAGAAGTTTCAGTGAAGTCCCGCATTTGACAGTAACATATGGTGTCCCCACGATTCGCGACATAATAGCATGTTATAAGCGGTAATAACTTGCGGCCTGAGTGTCTGACATTGTATTTGTGGATAATGTTTCAAGTTCAATAAAATCGTTGACATTATTTTTGTGGTAAAAATCTTTATTTTAATTATATAAATTTACTCCTATATAGAAAAATCTCAACATGCTTATGTACCTACACTAGAATGCTACACATTCTAAAACAGTGGTTCCCAACCTTTTGTTGTTCGCGGACCACTACGAGGTTTTTGTTGGGAGTAGGGTCTCAAGTGTCATATAAATCCATTATACTAGTTATAGTCGAGTTATCGACTTGTTAGTATTTTGTATGATAGTGCTAATCTCTTTCATTATAAGTTCGTATCACGGATCATATTTTTATCTCTCACGGACCACCGGTTGGGAACCTCTGTTCTAAAACATCATCAGAAATCGGTGTGTAGAGAACACATATTATAGCATTAAAACTTCTTTTAAACGTTGCTCTAAAAACCATGAAATTTCCTATTTAAAGTATCTGGATTTTTGAAGTATTTTTATCCTTTGCAGTATTGTATTGCTATTGAAAGACCAATGAGTCTTTAGAGATCTTTGATCAGGTAAATCACGCACTAGACTAGATCACTTCTACCTCTATCCTAGGATGTGTGCCCACTTATAACTTAAATAATAAATACTTGAATGTAGGCATGTTTGTTTGTCTCCTCAGTAGTTTAAAAAAATACACACTCGTACGTAAATAAGAATGTCGGCGGCAGTACGTATGGGTCTATATTGTTATTATGTGTATTATTATAATTTAAAATAATAGACAACCCAGTATAAAGTATCCTGGCGCCTGAAGGCGAGGAGAACCGACCCCAAATGAAGAGATAAGGTAAGGAATAAGAAGAAAAAATATTTGGTGGCTTGTGATGTATTGTTCGATCGCGTCAGCCATTACAACTTAAACCTGCTCGTCACTTAGATGTTTTTGTCATCAAACGTACAATATGACGTCTGGGGAATTTGTTCATTTTGTTACAGCACTAAAGGTGAATATACATCTATCTGAGCCGAACGCGCCGAGCGAACCGAACGAAACGAATTTTAGAATTCATATAAAGAATTCTAAAATTCGTTTCAGAATTCATATAAAGAATTCTAAAATTCGTTTTAGAAAGATTTGGGCGCTAGTATGAAGTTAAGTATTGGTCGTATTACTATACTGTGCCAATGGTGTTTTAATATACTAGATATATAAAACACAATTGGGTGTTTTATACATCTAATACATAAATTCATAAAGTGGCTATTGCTAGCCATTCGACCACCGAGCTCCTTGTATATAAGAGTTAAATCCGCAACCTCTTGATTGGGAACCATCGCTTAACCATAAAGAACGTCTATCATTTAAGGCGACGCCAGCAGCCAAAGCAATCTTATATGAGGAAAACATTGCGTCGCTTGGTTAATTTACAAAAAATGACAGACAACTCATTAATTTTAGCAAATTATAAGCAAAATCTTTCAATGATTCCATAGATAATTATTGGATACAGTTATTCCACAATATTCCATATTAAAAATACACTAATTCGTAAATTGCTTACAACTAGATTTTCGAATCTAATTAGAACTTTGCTAGGAAAAGAAAGTTTTACTAGAAATTTTATGAAATACTCTAGACATCGTTGTAAATAATGTAATTTAAATGTCGTGTATGTAATAGTAAATTATTATAATAAGAGACACGGCTTTACATACAAAAAACTTATCAAAAAAATAACAAACAGCAAACTAAACTAAAGTAAATAAAAATAAACTAATAAAAAAAAATATATAGTTGTTTGTTCTGTCAATTAATATATAAAAAAAAAACAAAATATTTTTGGTACTATAACACGAGAAAAAATATATATCAAGACTGGCTTCAACCGTCCCCTTAACGAGAAGTGTTTTCCTTCGCGTGTCAGTTTCAAAATGATCGATAACTCTGTTTCGCACGCTCTAAATTAGGTCAACAACCAATAAGATAATTCATAATTAATAAATCATAAGGTCGCGTGCGTCGCTTACCATTTCTTATAAGGCTACAAGTACTGGGTGTAACAATGGGTCGGGTAACCGTTAGCGTAAAAAAAAAGCTAAGTTTACGTAAAAAAAGATACGGCCGTTTATTCAGCAAAAAACGCATATTTCGACACATTCTCAATCAAAACTCATAGGATACTTCCCGTTGACCTAGAACTATGAAATTTGGCAAGTAACATCGTTATAGACTACAAGTACAGGAATAAATCTCAAAGCTATACATTTGTAATTAAATCTTAAAAAATAGGGGGGTCTATATTTTTTATAAGGGGTCGAAATTTCAAATTGAAGCTACTAGTTCAAATGGGGCTGTATCATATGAAAGGGCTTGATTTGCATATTGCAAAATATATTCTATTTAATTTTTCCGACGCATTATTTCTTATTTATAATGAAAAATATCAAATTTATAATGATACTACGTACGGAACCCTCGGTGGGCGAGTCCGACTCGCACTTGTCCGGTTTTTTTTACGAATATTTATCATAATTATAATCGTTTCATAGTAGCAACTTAAACGAGAGTTTGGCTTTGAGTGCAGTAAGGTTTTGACGTTGGATGGGAATTTAGCTCGCGACTTATACATTCCGTCCACGTCGCCCATCCACGCTCATTTTACATAGATGATAATTAAATTGTCATAATGTTATAATAAAGCACTTGTACTATTCCACGTTATTATATTTAATATTACCGACCGGTTTCGCCGCTAAGGCATTATCAAGGTAAACAGATGGTGTTTGTGTTTCTACAGGTTTCTACAGGGTAGAATAACGTGGAATAGTACAAGTGCTTTATTATAACATTATGATAATAATGTTCCACCAAGTGCCAACAATCAACAGTATCAACTTTAATTAAATTGTGTTGTATGTTGGGGATAATCACTGAAACTGAAACTAGTACCAGTACTGAAGGTTGAATACGTACACGTAAGGCAATGTATATTTTGATAGCTATACAATACTATGTGACTATATAAGTATTCTTGCAAATAAACTGGGCCGGATTCTAGCCCACGGGACCGAAATCGAGGTTGTGTGGAGCGAGTAGATTCGCTGAGTGTATGTTTTCCATTGATTTCAATGGAAAATATATTTGTTGATCATTCCTCAAGGACATGATCGATCTCATTTTTTTTTCGACACAAACCTCAAGCATGGTGAGGTCTTTAATTGTGACAAGTTTCATCAAAATCGGTTCGATTATTTGGAGTTTCATTTCCAAAACTGACTTTTCGGCGCATATAAACGTTCCGCTCACTTCGCTCAATAAATTGATTGAACCGATTTCAGATATTAATGAAAAAATACACGTGTTTAGGCACTTGCAAAATTGTTTGTTTAGACTTATAATTATGTTTTTTTTTTGTTAAATCCGTAGTGTCACAATAGGCTATTTGACTAACATTTTTTTCTGTTTGATATGTAGGGACGTCTCCATAATATAACCATAGGTGAAAGAATTACTTCGATAGCACAAAAATCTCTCGAGATATGGTAATTTGAAAATCACAATTTTTAGACTGCCCCAAAACGCTCCATACAAAAGACTACCGAATTATGACGTCACAGGTTTGTATTTTGTATGCATCAAATCAGAAATTTGTACGACAGCTATGTTAAATATTACGTTTATGTGATTAGTATCATAATAAAAGTTATAGCATTTTTTATTGCTTCTCCAATGGAAATATTTTTTTTTAATAATTTGATACTTTTAAAATGGACTTTCCCGCCAAACTTTGATCGACGCTAAAAAAAAGTCTGACTGAAGATATTAGAATGAAAGTTTGCAGATCTTTATAGTTTTGTGTATTTTACGATATTGTTAAATAATTTATACAATTTTTAAACATTGGAAAATAGCCTATTGGTCACAAAGGCAGTGCCGTGTTTGCTTAGATTTCGCTAATGATCCTTTAGTGATCAATTAATTCGTGATACACTCATCACAATACTTTTCGTATTATTCGTGTGAAAATAATAAAAAAAAAATACAAAAATATTTTTATTACAATTACAATTTTCGATTAATTATTGTGTGTGTTTGATATCTTAATGGTGCTGTTTTATATCGATATGTTTTTTTAAGTTCTTTCTAGATGCCTATAACCACAGTATAAGTAATAGTACTAACGTATTATAACTTTGCGTAGCGCAAGGCGCATGCTATCCATTCAGTATCGATATGATCAAACGTGTAGCGTGGCGAATCATTTATGTGGTCTATACTGGGTATTGTAATACTGTCAGTCAGTATTATATTGTGGCTTCAAGGCTAATTAGAATGAATGCCCTGATATGTTCGAGTATTTCGTGCTCACAGTTAATCACTGTAAATATAAAAACTGCGTTAAATTTAAGCGGGTCTCCCCTGCGTTAAATTTAAGAGCATACTCCACAATGGTGCTCAACTGCGGGTTGGTGGAGGTCAGTGTTTTCAAGCCGCCTAAAGGCCACTGACTTGGCTTAACGACTATCATCTAATGACAACAGCCGGGACCGACGAATTAACGCCCTCCCAAGCCTGGAAGAGCTCGAGATAAATAAACCCATTCATGGACAGCCTACGGTCGATGTTGCTTAACTTGCGTATTCGATTAAACTGACACGCGTAACGACGCTATCGAGCTCCATCGAGTAAGATAACAATATAGTTATTAGTTATTATATTAAAGTCATTGCAAATAAATAAACAATGTTACTAACATGCCGAAAAGTCGACAGAATCGCTTGATAAAGTTGAGTAAGTTATTTTTTAAGATATTTTAAGTAGAGAACATGCCAGTCCAAGGCTGACATTCGCTTCTACTTAGTTTTTATAACGTTTCTATTTATGGGCAAATCAGTTCTAGTCTTCAATCCAGCGTGGATTTGTTATGTAATTTTTATACTGCAAAGTCCGCAAACAATCTCACTACAAGCAAAACTTGTACTATGGGTACTAGATAATCGATATAATAATACTTAAGTTTTTTTTTATACACACATATAATACAAAGAAAACACCCAGACCAAGACAAACAGACATGTTCACGTACACAAATATTTGTCTTGTGCGGGGATCGAACCCTCGACCTCGGAGTCAAAGTGGCCATTGCTAACCATTCGACCACCGAGCTCGAGACGAAAGAATTTTCAAAATCAGTTAAGTAATGTTTGAGTCCATTACAAACATGAATACAAATCTTTTCTCTATAAAATTTTTGTCTTAAAATATTTTTTATGAATGTTTAATAATCATAGAAGGTTAAATCACTATTCATAAACGTTCTATATAGTTAAAACCGCCTATAAGTCTATAATAACGGCTTCGTAAGTTATAGAACGGTGGACTCTACTATAAAACTTTATTAGCGACAAATATGGATCCATATTGGCTCACCTAAAGTCTTTTATCCGAAATTATTCTTCATACCGATATGTAATCCGAATGATCACTCTTCCTAAAATTTTTCTTCGTAAAGTTTTCATTCATAAAATTTGTAGTACTACCAACGATTTCCATAATAGTCATGTTTCCGAAAATTGTAATTAATAATATGACTTACGTAAATTTATTTCAACTCCTAAAGTTGTATTTCAGAACGCTTTTATTCCTAAATATAATTTCAATAATATTTTTACTCTAATTCGAGAAACCCTAAAGTCGCTTCTGGCACTCGACGGCCGTTGCCGCGGCTCGCTCGCTTCGCTTACCCGGCTCGTGCGCTGTGTTTATGTGAACTAGTCTTGTGCTTAATCGGACACTCCTAAGTGCGCACTCTAATAGTACAGTCCGATTAATGTACTAGTACACCTTATTAGTACTATTAGTACTCAGAAATTTAGCCGACAATATAATCATGTGATCAATGTAAATTTGGTAATTACAAGCACTATACAGCGCTGTATAAGATTTTATATGAATAAAACACACGACGCTGAAAGCGATTTATACCAGTGCAGGGTGCTTACCTCCTATCTCGCTTACCTTACGATAACATTGCGAGACGCTTTATTGTTTGTCTCTCGGACAGACCACAGACAGACAAGTGTTTCGGGCTTGGATAACCTAGTACACTGTACGAGTGTACGAATAGTCCGATTAGTCCGAATAAGAGTTCGCGTTCGGTAACGTTTCTTTTAGTACAGTGTCAAGTACCGTCACCTATTAGTACATCGTACATGTACTACTCAAGACTAATGTGAACCTAACCCGCTCGTCGCTTCGCTCCTAGCTAACCTAAGCGAGTTTACTTTAAACATTATGATAATAATTATGACAATGGTATAATTCATGTTATGTAAAAAGAACCAAAACTGTAAAAGTTACGCAATATTAATGTATTTAATGTTGATAATAAAAACAAATCTAAATAAAAAATACATGACTTTGAAATAGTGTAAAATACGGTTATGTTGAGAAAATATAGGAAAACAAATAAATAGTCTAATAGATGTTTATTGCTACTGACATTATGAAGTTGAACGATTCGGAATTATTAACATTAGGAAAAGAGTAGTTAGGAATTGTGATTATTGTTTTTGGGGTGTAAGTTGTTCATCAACATTTTTGAACCAAAGCCAACTTCATCTGGCACGCGGTGCGTCCTGCTGACTGACAAACGAAGCTCTGGCGAAAAGAGAGGTAGGGGGCGTAATTGTAAGCTACCCGACTAGGGAATGTACCTCCACCTCACAGAATACCGCAGCCAAATAACAATTCCCTTGAGGGTTGTTGTGTTCCTGCGAGTAAGTGAGGTCACCAGAAAGGAAGGAGATGCTGCGTTGGCAGCGGGAGTGGCGGCGCGCGAGCGATATTTTATACATATTACGATCGTTAATATGGCTACGGTAACGGCTTCACATCAGGCGGGCCGTATGCTTGTCTGCCACCCGACGTAGTATAAAAAAAATTTGTTAGGATGAAAAATTTTAGGAATAACATTTTCGGAGTTCCTATTATCGGAGTTGAACTTTTAGGTGAACTTTGGCGCACCCGACAAACATACTGTTTATACTAGCCGACTAGTCGACAGACAGCTGACTGATCTTATTACTGATCTTATGACTGGGTCATACAAAATTGTATTTGTACGCGTTTGTCGTTTGCATTAGAGATTTTATTTTCTCTATCCATAATTTCATGGAAAAGTTTATAAACACAACTACATTCACCTCAGGAAATCAGTTCAAAATCAATATAGAAAGAAACGTCATGTAATAATTTATACATAATATTAAAACGTCTTTTAGCGGGCATATAGTTATGAATGTGTGTGTGTTATAAGAGGTTCATGAAACATTTATGAATACGAAACTTAAAATCTGCTTATTAGAGCCTTATTAACATTTTAATTAGTCGAAATCAGTTCAAAATCAAAATAGAAATAGTCATGTATTAATTACATATCAAACGTCAATATTACCAGAGTGCAAAAACAATGTTTTTTATCATTTTATATACGAATTTATCAAAACGACAACATAACAACGTTGAAATGTCTTTTAGTGGAATGTATAGTTATAAGATGTTCATGAAACATTTATGAATACGAAACTAAAAACCAGCTTATTAAGGCCTTGCGAACATTTTAGTTAGTGACTGTTTTTAAACGTATTTTAAAGGATTTTATGAATAAGACTCTTAGTGCGCTATATACAGTTCCGTATATAGTGTAGTGTAGATATATATGCGCTCGACATCGGGTCGGAACTCTGTCTGAGCTGACCCTAATAACGCAAACAAATAAACAATACAAAATGGGCGCAGTCGCGAGCGATAGCTAGTTATCTCGTAATTTACTAATGCAATCAACACGCTACTTACGCGAAATGTTTACTATGCAAAGGGTAAGACAAAAACGCTGGACCGCGGCGCGTTTAATTCCACTAAAGCACGCGAAGTGACATTAGGCGCGGTCCGTGATTAGATGCGACAAGATTGTTAATATACATAGCATGGGCGAGATGATTGCCAGCAGAGTTCGTGCTGCGCACGATTTTTCTAGTAGGTAATTATGTAAAATTGTAAAATATTGATCACCATCAATCATTATTCATTATACCCCGTTTAAAATGGCCTGAGACAAAATGCAAATGACAAGCCGTAATTGACAATGTAACTAAGATATTTTTAAGTTGTCCAAATCGTCTAAGTTGTCATTCAAATATTGTTTGCCTAGTGGTGGTGGCTGAAGCGCGTGCCGCGGCCCCATGATGGGTTACAGCGTTGGTACAGCGCTTGGTACAGAATTGACAGCTCGCGGCACGCGAGGGGTTAAGTAACATAACGTTGACAATCACTGTTTTCTTGTATACATTTTGTATCACATCCTTTATACACTTCTGGACACATCTATTGGCCCACCTTAGAGTTTAGGTTTCGATGGCCCCTACCGAAATATGATTGCTAGATTGAACAAAAACTATTGATGCAGTTTTAAACCTGATACATTTTACCATCTTTTTCGATCATATTGTTTTAAATTTGAATTCAAAATACCACACGACATGGAGCTACGCCTAACAAGTCGGGTATGCGCCTTGATTAAGGCAGTTGATTTTTGAATAAAAAACATTTTTTATCAAATAAAAGTTTAATTTAATAACGCGTGTTGCCTCCATGAGCATCTACCACAGCTCTCATACGATTAGGCATAGAGTTTATCAACCGCTCTATGAAATTTTGAGGGATCTTCCCCCATTCCTCTTCTATGGCAGTTTTCAACTCCTGCATCGTCTGGGCAACTGGCTGACGAGCCCTAACACGTCTTTTTAGCTCGTCCCACATGTGCTCAATGGGGTTCATGTCTGGGCTTCTTGCTGGCCAGTCCATAACTGTGATGTTCACATCCCGAAGATATTCCCTGACGATGCCGGCCGTATGGGCTCTTGCATTATCATGCATAAAAAGGAAATTTGGGCCCAAATAGTCCGCGTATGGCATCACGTGAGGTTCTAAGCACTCACGAATGTACCTTTCAGCATTTAATGTTGGCAGCCGTGGTCCCGTAACAACCTCAAGTTGAGTTTTGCCGCTCGCGGATATACCGCCCCAGTCAGTCCATGAGCCACCGCCATAAGCAACCCTCTCTTCAAAGCAGCATTGTGCGAAACGCTCTCCCTTACGTCGGTAGACCGTCTTCCTTCCATCATTGCCATGTAATACAATTTTAGACTCATCAGAAAAGAGTACACGGCTCCAATGCTGCTGAGTCCAATTTAAATGAGTGCGCGCGAAATGAAGGCGCGCTGTTCGGTGGGCTCGCGTTAGTTTGGGGCCATTAGCTGGCTTGTGTGGTACCATATCGCGTTCTTTTAACCTTCTCCGAACAGTTCGAGCGCTCACAGATACTCCGTGGAAGTCACGAAGTTGGTTTTGTATCTCAATGGAGGTAAGGTGACGATTTCTCAAGCTGGTCGTCACGATGAATCGATCCTGCCTTTCAGTTGTGACCCGAAATCGTGGCCTTCCTTGGCGACGAACAAAGCCGCCAGTCTCTTGGTACCTCCGATAAACATTTCGGACCGCAGATCGACTTAAATTAAGTTGAGCACTCACATTTCTTTGGCTGTGTCCGGCCTGGATAAGTGCCACAGCTTGGGCGGCGACTTCAGGCGAAGTATCCATAGATTATTGATAGAACCTCACTTTAATGTTAAGAATAAGTAATGTTTGTTGCAAAACCAAAGAGAAAAATCACACTTTCAAGAATTAAATCCAAGTAAACCAATAAAATCAAGTTTTCTTAGTATTCGATTGTTGGATATCAACGAACAGGCTCCAAATTGTCTTTTGTTTCTTTAAATTCTGTGTTCGAAATTCAAAAAAAGACTATTGAAGGAAATTAAGAATGTGCCAGGTTCAAAACTGCATAAAAACTTTTTGCTCGACCTAATATAAAATTTTAGCTAGGACCAAACGAAACTGAAAATGCAAGGTGGGCCAATAGATGTGTCCAGAAGTGTATATCGGATGGAAAATGACGAATGACGTTCCCAACAATATGGTGTTATTAATGTTGTTTAGTCGATTAGTAATTACAAACATACATCTCGTTGTAAGTAGTCTTGTTCAAAACAAATAATTTTCTCACCTCTGAAAACCCTACGGCAAGGAACAACAGTAAAGGCAGCATTGATCTGATATTTGAAACTAGGCTCTTAAAATATTTCTAGGATTGGCTGGATGCGGTGGAGGACATCTGTTTTTGTATTGCCGTATAGCTTCGTGGCCGTCATAGTTGCATTTAGAATGCAACGTCAAAAAATCCCGAAAACTGTTTAGCAGCATTTTAATAAGCACCTATCAACACAACTTCACCACGATCAGATTCATAAACATATGCAATTTCACATCCATCCATAGCAACCTTTGCTTTATCCTTTGTAAGACATAGGTCTCCTCCATATCTTTCTATTTCTGTCTCTCCCGTGCCACTTGCATCCAGTTGCAGCCTGCGTGACGCCTGATGTCGTCCACCCAACGCATTGCGGGGTGTCCTCTACCTCGCGTGTTGGCCCACGGTCACTCCATGACTCTTCTGGTCCACCGATTTGAATCCATCCTTGTTATATATGTCCTGCCCACTTCCATTTCTGCTTTTTTATTGTGTGTATAACCTATCTGACTTTGGTCCTCTTTCGAATGGTGTCATTTCGTACGCGGTCAAGCAATAACATAACCTGACATTGCCCTCTCTATTGCTCTTTGAGCGGCTCTTGAGCTTTTTGGCAGATTTCATTGTCAGGGTCGTTGTTTCCATACCGTAGATGAGAACTGGCAGGACACTTTGGTCAAATACTTGTGCTAAAAAGAGTGCAAATGAGCACTTTATGATTCTTTTCGGAGGTGTAAGTGGTTCATCAACATCCTTGAACCAAAGCCAACTTCACCTGCACGCGGTGCACCGTGCTGACTGACAACGAAGCTCTGGCGAAAAGAGGTAGGGAGCGTAATTGTAAGCTAAATAACAATTCCTTTGAGGGTTGTTGTGTTCCTGCGAGTGAATGAGGTCACCAGAGAGGAAGGAGATGCTGAGTTGGCAGCGGGGATGGCGGCGCGCAAGCGACATTTTATGTTGCGAGCGTTAATGTGGCCGTATGGTAATATGGCCGACGGTAGCCGCTTCAGATCAGGCGGGTCGTATGCTTGTCTGCCACCCAACGTAGTATAAAAAAAAGGTGGCACTAGTTAGCATGTGTTTTAGATTGCCCACATATTAATATTACTCAATATTTCCCGTCATACCGTTTAAACAGGTTTAATTTAACTCAAATCGCCGAAGCGCAATTGGTAGCAATTAACAACGTTGTTTTGTTCACAGCACGGCTTTGAGCCATAACCAGATTCAACCATGTCGTGATTATTTTAAATCAGCGGTTGGTCTATTATAATAATTACAAAGTCTCACAATAATACATCAATTATTTTCTAGGATTATCTTTATTTTTATTCTATGCCCAGGTAACTTATTTTCTTTACCGACTGTACGTATAATTTGATCTGATAAAGTTCCCAACGGACGTTTCAATATTGCTGTAAATTAATAATACTAGCGACCTGGCTTCGCCCGTATGGCATAGTATAACATAAATGTTTTATAATAAATAAATGAAAATTATAAATCAATTTATTATTTCCAGTTTATTAATGGTGTATATTCTTGACTGCATAAGGATTGCAACAGAACAGGAATCATCAAAAATTACAGCTCCAGCAGATCAATCTTCTGTAGCAGCACCCAATTTTTAAGAGATGATGTATAGATCTCCCCCCCACCCTTCATCTGCGTCTCAGCCAAAGTGGTACCCATACTGTCCTTCATATTTCACACATTCTGCTTTAGCACATTAATATATCATCATCGTCATCGTCAAGCCTTATTCATCCCACTGCTACGGGCCTCTCCTCAATCGAAGGGGTTTAGGATATACTCCACCTCGCTGCTCAACTGCTGCAATTATTCATTTCTAAGACATTTTTTATCCCTGTTAGTTTGTTAATTTGGGCCGAAGGTTTAAGAGCCCTATTACATTTGCACGCTGACGAGCTCTCGCGCAGTACTAAACCCGCGAAGGCCGCCTGTGCATCGTGTTTTGTAGTAATTTTGAAGTTATATTTATCGTTTTTATTGAAATAAGATAATAAATTCAGGGTACAAAGTTTATTCATCATGAAGTAACAATTATTCTCGTATAAATTTTGCTCAATAATATTATCGTTTATTCGAGAAATTAACAGTTTACTTAAAGCGCTTTTCGAAGTTTTTTTGGTTATAAGAATGTTTTTTTTCTATATTAAATCAACGATATTTCAAAATTCCGAGGCCGCTATGTACTATACGACTATATAACAAATAACATTCTATTTTTTTTATTTCATTTGTTTGGAACAGTATTACAATCCAGGAGCTCAAAATAGTGAATGCGCGCATTTTATGAAAATCTTTCTCTGCAATTTTGGGTTTATTTAAAAAGTTAAGCAAAATTTACAAAAAGCGAGGCCGCTATGTACTATGCGAATAGCTATTCTGTACTATTCAATAAGTCAACATTGTTAATGAATTTTAGTTCCTGAGATCAAGAACGCCAAAATTGGCCATTTTACGCAAAAATCACAGTCAAAATGTAATATGGCTCTTAACAGGATGAAAGCTCGTACTATATATTAACATTGGATTAAAATTCTAATGTGTACTTTTATAAGTACTATGTACTCGTAACATAACCAGTTTGTTATCTCAATAATTACCTATGCTGATAAATGTTAATTGTTGGTATAATTTAGGCCATTACGGGGAATATACCATTGTCTTAATTTGAATTAAATAACTTTTAGTACATAAGGACTTTATTGACTAGCTTAGGAAAATTTATTAAAAGATTTTTATTTAAGATTATTAAGTCCAATCGAAAAGAGGAGCTCGATGGCGTCGTTGCGCGTGTCAGTCTAATCGAACACGTAAGTTAAGCAACGTCGTCCGCAGCCTGTCCATGGATGGGTTTATTTATCTCGAGCTCCTTCGTGCTTCGAAGGTCACGTTAAGCGTTGGTCCCGGCTGTTGTCATTAGATGACAGTCGTTAAGCCAAGTCGAGTCGCCTAAGGGCGGGTTGAAAACACTGGCTTCTGCCTAAACGCCGTTGAGTAGCGTGGAGTATGCTCTAAACCCTTTCAATTGAGGTGAGACTATTATCTCAACAGCGGAATGATTATGGGACACCGAATTATTAAGACTCCGCTTGGGTCCGTATTAGCTATGGGTACGGCAGTACGTTTTTCCCTAAGGAATATAATTAATGACCTAAGAAGTGTAATACTTAATAGGTAGATGGTGCCACCCTGCAATACTACAGCAGTAAATGTAATTATTCATCATTACCACAAACCTTCCTAGAAGCTTAATAAAGAGCACCCGACCGGATATCGAGAAGTCGTGGGTTCAACTCTCACCTAGGCCGGGGGAGGTGATTATTTTTTAATATTTAGATAATTAAAGACCGTTGGCGTAGAAAGGTTCAGAAGTGGCCAAGACCGGAAAGTGCAGCATAACACGACCTTTCACTCGATTAGAGGGTCGCTATGTGGTATAGATCGCAGAAATATGGATGTAAATGGTACAAACCGATCGACCGTGAAGTCTAACGGGAAGGGAGGCAAGGTGTAGTGCTGTCAATATGGATTTTCAGCAGTAGAGGTTTTTCGCTGAATTGATGATGATGTTTTTTAAACTTTCACTTTGCATCATGAAAATAACAACGGGAATTAGTATGTCGCGGTTCATGAATATCGAACAATTCTATCTCACGATGAGGGTTTGTCTTTAGTTGTAGTAGTGGCATGTACAGACAGGCGCGTTTGTGTGCGTAAACTGAAGGAGCGTTAGCAAAGGAATCTGTAATCATTTTTAAATTGAGTCTTAATTTTTTTTTATGCTATTTAATAAACAATTAATATTTAGTCCTTGGACTTCTAATTATATATATTTTTTTTTAATAGAGGATGTAATTAAAATATTGAATATTTTTAATCACTTTCAGAAACATAATTTTCGAGTTCTGATTCGCTATCATCGGAATCATTTTCTAAATCAATCACGAACTCAAAGTCCAGGTCAACATACTTCAAATATCCTTTTCATTTTTTTCTACATGACTACACGTTTTGTGCCACGTTTCGCTAGTAACTTTGAGCAAGCTTCATGTATATTCGTAAATGCTAGCTATCATGCTTCGCCCCTAAAATAAACTTTCAACTAATTCAACCAAATCCCCGGTCAAGAAGTAAGAAAAGTTTAAGTTTTTTTATAATAATGGGTCATGTATATACTTTTTAACAATTTTTATGATGGAGCAGTTATTTCTATAGGGAGGGGAAATTATTATTTACGTTAAATGTAAAAAAAAAATTACCTCACTGCGGACGACTTTTCTGCGTTTAGTTGCTTTGCTAACGGTACTTTGTACGGACATCTTGCGTGGACCCAAAAACACTAGTGACTCTGAGCGCGTCGCGATCGTGATTAAGAGCTCCCGAGTTTACGCACACTGCCTCAATGTGCACGTGCACGACTAACAACAACCAAGAGCAAACCTTCTTCGTGAAATAGAACATCTGTAAGTAAATACCCTCATGCAATCGCGTTAATTCACGTTGTTATTTTCATAAATGTTGTAGTATTTTATGCAATAAAGATTAAATAAACAAACAATAATCTTGCACATTGTCGATCGAGCTCCGCTTAGATTTTTATTATTATTTTTTATCTCGTAAATAGTTACGTCTATCACATAGGTTCTTGTAGAACGGTAGAACCATTTATTTAGGTTTGCTTCAAGCTGGCACAGCGGCGAAGCGCGCACTCAATTTATAATATACAATAATAGACAGACAGGCCGCGCGTTGGGCCCTGGCACGTAATCTACGAATTTCGAGGTAGCCGCTCCACTAGTTTGAAGCTACCTTTATCATCTGTTGTTGAGTAGCTAAATTAAAATTTGTTAACATTTTGTTTGGTAGAAACGTGATTGCACATTATTAGGGGCTTGGATGTACCATTGGGGCTTGGATGGACGATGTCTCGCTTAGATTCACTTAGTCCTCGTCCCCGGACCGGTACCTCAGGCCCCGCCGCCGCCCCGCGCGAGATCTCGCGAGAACGAGATTGAATTCCCTACACATACGTACGTCCAGACAAAACACCACATAGAATAACTTTAGAGCCATATCGGAGACACACAACCTTATTAGAAGCAGGAATTTCTTATTTGAAGTGTTTTAAAGATATGGTGAACGAATAAACTCACCCTTCGGAGGTCCAAACAGGACGACGTCCATGGCTTTCAAGGCAAGTTTCTGTTTATGTATAGGGTCCTTGATGCCAAGTACGTTGCTCAGGTACTGCATATTGTTCACAGCCAATCTGGATACAAACAAATATTATAAATTAAGGTAGGGTGGGTGGCATCCCACCTCGACGGAGAGGCGGCAGAGAATTTTCCAAATTAAGATGTTGGAATAAACTACTATTATTGACATTTACACGCATATCAAGGTGTTGGAAGTAGCTACTATTATTGTACGAAGTAACGTTATTAGAATAGAAATGATACTTTTGTATGACAGTAAAAAAGCGAGCTTAACGAAGTTTATTAATAACTTCCAGCCTACTAGATATGCCATGACAGTCTGCAAAATAAACTTTATTTTTATTAAGTGCAAAAATGCTCGCTCGAAAAGTAATGGTCCAGCGTCTAATTTCTGCGATATACATATGGTTTATTTTATTCGAACGTGTTTATTAATCAATGTTTTCTCTGTGCTCCCCTCGATCTACGCTACGCCGAACCTAAGACGGATCGAAACTAGACTAGAATAAAAAGTAACAAACGCCATAGGTTGGGAAAGAAATCGGTTTCACCAGTATAAAAAAGCTTGAACGGTTTTATCGATAGTAGCAAAAGACTAGGTTAAAGTAAAGTTTCAGTTTAGCAAAATATGGCTCGTTGTTACTCTTCGATACATCAGTCTTACACCATAAAAATATTCGAAAATCATATACATTTTCTGATTGTAAAACAAATCTAACAACAATAATTCACTAGAGAGTTGTTGTCAATAATATCAATAGTATATTTAGTGGAAGACAATTTTACAACCCTATGTCGTGAATGTATGTCGATATCGCATATTTCACTAGTAGGCTACCACTTAGCACGCACGAATATTAACTATTTATTACTTCTATTGTCAGTTTCAATTAATTCAAAATTATAAAAAAAGCCTTGAAGAAATAACATCCCGAAAGAATGTGCTTCTGCAATAGCAACGCTTGCCATCGGCATAGAATTCATCCTCACACTTTGGAACCGAAATGGGCGCATAATGTGTGATTTCAAAGAGAAATTCTCTTGGCAACTATCAAATTGTAGAATGAGCTCCCATCTTCAAACTTTAGAACTGAAATGGCCACGTAATGTAGGATTCCAGAGACAATTTCTCCTGCCAGCTATCAAATTGTGCAATGAGCTCTCATACCCACCCACACGCTAAAACGTTAATGTATTGTGCAATTCGAGATAAAATTTATCTGAGTCGAGGTTGCTAACCGGGAATGGAAAATAGGGTTTGAATTAGAGGCAAACTAATAGACCAGTTATCGGTAGTTAAAAGACAAATCGTTACTTTGTCTCCTATGCTGTTTGGAATTAGGATCAGGGACCCTACCGGCTGAGTTGAAGCCGATTATTATGGGATTTTTTGATACGTGCAACGTATGTACGTAATATCTAGTAAATAGAATACATGTATAATATGACGCCGAAGAATATTCGTACGTGATATTGGCGTCATAAAGATATGATATCACTTAGATTACAGATCGGCAAAATATTTAATAGTAGATAAGTTAAAATAGATAATAATTGTTCGTATAAACCTTTACAAATTAATTAGTGTTATAAGCTCGTGATTTTATCAATAAATTGTCATTCGTATAATGGATATCGACGTTTCATTTTAACCACGTCAACATGACGTAACATAAAACATTTCAAAAAACGCCATAAGCAGGTATATGCTCGTTTTAGGTATATCTTTGTTTTTTTTTTTAAGTTTTTGTAGACCATATCTACCAAGAATCTGCGGTTCTCGGATTTATTGTCCACCTTGTCATAATTAATCTGAACGCGCGACAGAGCGGACGTCTTGTTTCATACAATAATGTCAACGCTGCTCCCTATAGTGAGAATTATCGGATTTATCACGCGAGTAATGTCTGAATACAGATCACTGAATAATTGACGTTCTTAACATATGAAGCTGATAAATATATTTGCACACACCTTCCGGCTTCAACCCGCTCTCCCACGCTGCTCAATTAGGGGTTGGGGGAGACCTAAGGCCACTGACTTGGCTTAACGACTATCGTCTAATGACAACAGCCGGGACCGACAGCTTAACGTTGTCCTTCAAAGCAGGGATCGAACGGTGGTAATTTTATCGGAACCGAAGGCGGAGTCGGAGTTTTCAAATTTGATTTATCGGAGTCGGAACCGGAGTCGGAGGCCGCAAAAATCAAAACAAATATCTATAACCTATGAACGTGTCGTGTGCCTAACACACTAACAACAAGTGAGTGAAAAAATAATGGAACGATAGAGCGCACGTAGCGGGAGTCGGGGGGAATCCCCGCGCGACATGTAATGAACCCGTTGAGACCCATTCATAACAGTCGACGCAGGTTATGCTTCGACCTCCGATTAAAACCTCCGATTTAAAAGTGTCGGAGCCGAAGTCGGAACCGAAGGTATAATAATAATCGAAGTTCCGACTTAACGGAGCCGGAGTCGAAGCTCCGTAACATCCCTGCTTCAAAGCATCTAATGCTCCACACCTAATGCAATTAAATAAACTTAGACAAGCTCGACCAAGTACTACCAACTAAACTTGGCAGTAACTAAGACTTCAGCTTCGGCGGTAGGGCCCCATATCATCATCTGATTTGAAAAGTATCTAACCCTACTGGTATTACTAGGCTTGTCTTGCGAAAAAACTAAAGTTTGAAAAGAAACATGTCTCCACCTGGGCAGTGTAGCCCCAGTCACTTTGTGTTGCAGGAACAGTGTCTTATACTGCGGCAGGTCCACGGACTGCGAGAGCCATTCCACTGTCTGCTCCACAGTCCAGTTGTGCACCTGAAAGTAAAAATAAAGATTAACAGTCATATTCATAAAAATCTCTTAAAATACGTTTATCTACTCTCATTTTAAAATTTAGAGATTAAAAAACTAAACACA
Source organism: Hypsopygia costalis (assembly GCA_937001555.2). NCBI lineage: Eukaryota > Metazoa > Arthropoda > Insecta > Lepidoptera > Pyralidae > Hypsopygia > Hypsopygia costalis. The sequence continues at coordinate 10,276,426 of OW443344.2, forward strand.
ACTTAAAGGCAGTCTTTTACGCACAAGGCATCAAAATAAATTTTAAAAGTTACTTTTCGATACAGCTCTTTATGGACAACTGGGCAACTGCATTGCAACTTTGCAAAAATTTTCTAGATAATCTGTGAATCCATTTGCAGATCGAGCATGCGCACCACGCATGCATGCATTAAGTTAAGAACCCTTATTATGTAACAGTTTCATAAACTACTATTATAGTGTTCGTGAACTAAAATGATGTTTTTTTACTAGGTGGTGCTGTGTGATTTGTACATATATATTTGTTTGTTTATTTGTAATATATTTTTTGTTCAGAATTACATAATATATAAGCAAATGAAAATTAAAGCGGCACAAAGGCGGACTTACGGGGATCTCTTCCAGTCAACCTTTATTTATTTAAGTCGCTTATGATTATGATATTTAGTGTTTCGGCAGATATAATGATTATTAGTAGTTAGATTAATAGATTAATCGATATTTTGAACATCGGTACTGTAGGTCCGTCGACGCAATCGATGAGCTCGAAGGCGTTGTTGCACGTGTCAGTGTAACGCAAATTAAGCAACACCGACCGCAGCCTGCTCATGGATAGGTTTATTTATCTCAAGCTCCTCCGTGCTTCGGAGGGAACGGTAAGCCGTCGGTCCGCCCACCCGCAACGTAGTGGAGTATGCTCTAAAGTAGTGGTTCCCTACCATTTATTGTTCGGGGACCACTTCCAGGTCCCAGTTCAATTTAGAGACCGAACTGTCCTATAAATCAACTACACTTTATCTCGAGAATACCATATTTGGTTTAGTATTGCTCAATCTCTTACATTATAATTCTGCATCACGGACTGTGAGTTGTGCTAAGTAAAAGCACGTAAAAGTAAGTATTGTCTTGGTTTGGTATTTTTTACGGTTTATATGTATGTATTTTCAAAAAAATACATAATCATGTAAAATATCAGAGATCCAGTACCCATAGTACAAGTGTTACTTAGTTTGGGACTAGATGGCATTGTGTAATTTGTTCAGGAATATTTATTTTAATTAACCACACATTCTGAGGTATTGAAAAAAAGTATATTATATAATAATAATTAAATAAATATTCCTGGACAAATTACGCACGGACATCTAGTCCTAAACTAAGCAAAGCAAAGCTAAAAAGCTTGTACTATGAGTACTAGATAACTGATAATATACTTAAATACATATATTTTTTGTAAATAAATACATAATAATACATAGAAAACACCCTGGCCAAGACAAACAGACATGTTCATGCACACAAATATTTGTTTTGTGCGGGGACAGAACTCGCAACCTCGGAGGCAAAGTGACCATTGCTAACCATTCGAGCACCGAACTCGTATTGAGAATTTAATATATATTATTACTTGATTTACTTTTATATACATAAGTATGTAGAATTTATTTCTACTGTGTTATTGTATTATTTAGTAAGTAATTATTGAAATGAATAAATAAAAATGTAGATATATGAACTCTGTACCTCAGATCGCAACCAGGCCTCCCATAATTCTTTAACGGAGATGTGCATGTCATCGTTGTGATGGAACGCCCGCTGCCGCTTCTCGTAACCGCTGTCATACTGCAACTCTTCGCGGAGGAACTGTAACACCAAATATACAGTTACACAAAAGGAAAAAAATATTCTCCGGCAACCCGCAGTTGGTCAGCGTGGTGGAGTATGATCTAAACCCCCTGTAGGAGAACCGTATCCCGGCAGTGGGATCGATAAGGACCGACGACGTAAAAGGAATAAGATTGCTGAGATTCCTCCCGAAGTTCGGTGTATTAGATAATCATTTCGATTCTCAAAGTAATTTATGAAATTGCATCTAAAATTCTGAAGAATCTCTTGTAAAAAAAAACACATTAAAAGAAAAAGAAATAAAACAAGTTTTCTTGTATAATTTTGTTTTCTTTCGTAACATTTATTAATTTTTATGGTTTAAAAATTTCTGTAATTATTGTTAAAAACCTTCCGAGGGTTGATCATTGACACCTGTAACACAGGATTATCCTACAATAGGTGTCAGTTTCAACTGTCGAGTGGGCAATCCAGTATCATCATCATCATCAGCCTGTATCTATCCACTGCTGGACATAGGCCTTTCCTAATGCCTTCCACCACATGCGATCCTCCACTTTCCGCATCCAACTGCTACAGGGTCGTTCCCTTAAGCTCATCGGTCTATCTAGAGGGGGACGCTTCGTCACCCCACACGAGGTGGTCTCTTATTATATCCTATGATAACATAATCTATTGGTATTCATCATCATTAGGTCATTTTTAGTCTCCACTACAGGAGCACGACCCTCTCTCGTCCGTCACAGACAGGAGGATTTGGCCAACACTGCCCACGCTGGCCACACGGGTTGGGGAGGTTTGACCGATGTTTTATAATGTATTTCCCTTAGACGCCTTGTACGACATCCACGGGAAGAGATGGAGTGATTCTATTCTAGTCTGCCGGAAACTATAAAATAAAATGAGCCTGTATAAATTACTACATTAATATGTTTTTCTCTAATCGCCAAGATAGTATAATAGTCGACCAGAAGGCCAATTCTCGTAATTTTAAAGTTAAAGTTAACCGAATTGAGATTGAATTGTGAATTGACTAAAAGTATACACTTGATTTCATTAATTAATTATTATCAATTCTTATTGTTGGCAAAGTAACATTGTTAGTTTGTTTATTTTTCGGTCATATTTCGATATAATCCCACTTAAATTAAACTTAGAAGTTACACAAATTGATACGAATATCAAATTTGACATTTGTGAAATCGAGACTGGATCGGAACTGAATTTTGACTACATTTTAATTATGAGAGTTGCCTCTCAGTTTTACAATTTCAGATGCTCAGTTAAATACTACCAAAAAAAAAACCAATCTACAATCTTTATACGACTGATTTTGATATTTTTCGTAAAGAAACAAAAGGTAATTCGATCATAACTCACGAGTTATGATACTCGTTGTACTAATATTGTAATTTTGGCTGAGGACACATCCGCTTGTTACACCCGCCAAGAATGTTCATAGCCGACTACGGCAAATTTTACACTGCGGCGGTTCGGTTATTTTTATTGTATGTACACTCTAATTTCGTAGGCGATCATGAGTACCTATTTAAAAATATATTTTATACTAGTTTCCACCTATGGCTCCGCTCGCATAAAGATCAGGAAACCCGTATCATACAACCCGCCTGATTGTAAGCAACCGTTGCAGCCTATGGAATTGGATCCTGTATGTTCGCGCAATTTGTCAGTTTGAAATAACTATATTAATCGAAGCAGTTATTGCAAATATTCACAACATTTACTACAAACAAACTAGCCACTTACAATAAGTGAAATTTGGCATTTAATATGCCAAATTAGTGTAGATACTAACGCCTCTAGCGGAGAATTCAAACGCGATAGCTGTCATTCATGTAGCTGGGCCATCGGAATAATAGAAGACATCCTGATGTAGCCAAAGATAATTCTAATGTAGATCGTTCGTGCCCACCTCTTAATACGCCCAAGCTGGTATCTGTGTAAACAATCCTGCAAGTATGCAGCGCAGTCTTGCAACTGCCGAATGAGAGAGTCGATAGCCATGGCTACAAAAAAGAGAGGAAGGGGACGCCTCAAACCACCTGGATGACGGTCGTACGTAAAGATATGATAGATCTTCAACTTGAAGACGAAGATGTACAGGAGAGAAATGACGTTGTATGATTACGAAAGCAGACCCTGCATAACGGGATAAGCCGAGAACAAAGAAGTCTTGCAACTGCCGATATAGAACATCAATAATACTCACATCATCACTCTCGCTGAGGTCCACGTTCCCGTTGGCGTCGTCATCTAGCTGCCCGTGAAGCTGCGCGATGGCGTCCAACCCAGCACGGTCCTGCAAGCACTCAGGGTCGTTCTGGCAGGCCTCCAAAAGTACTGAAACGTAGATATTGAGAAATAAGTCATCCATCATTAGAGTTGGAAAAAACGGCTTAAAATTAATAAACGTTTAAACGTTGTACTTTTTATCAAAAGCGCGCTTTTTACTTAAACGCTTTTTTTGTCGTTGATGCTACTTGAGGCGTCTACGCTTATGGAAAACGTTTAAACATTTAGTCGCAGCTTTAAGACAATGTAATACGCAATGGTTAACGATCACAGACAGTATCTATTTGCAGCCGATTTCTTTTCTAAGTATTTAAAGTTTCGTATACGCATGTACATACTTAACACAGCACAGCAAAAAAATTCGCATTAATCGACCGACGACAACAGCAAAAGCGTTAGCGCAAACATTCACACGCACGCTTACAAGTTGACAACAAAAAGCGTACTGCTTAAAAAAGCGTAAGCGTTGTTTATTTAAACGAAAATCATTTTTGAAACTATAGTGAAAGAAAATTAAACAACATTAATCCTAAGGCACCTGCGTATAAGGTTCAATATTGAATGAGGATTACTGACGCTTTTTTCAACGAAACGCATTTGTTTAAACGAAAATGAAACGAACGTTAATCGATAGTAAACCTAAACTTGTTGATGGTAAGGTTTATTATTGCATATATGGCTAGCTAATACAGCACGACGCGACGTGGCAGTAATTATGTGTATCAATTATAGATGGCGCTATATCAAATTTGTCAAATTATCAGACAACATTGTAAAAAATTTAAACGAAAAAGGCTTATTTTTATAAGCGTGCTTATCTGCTTACGCTGATAAGCAGACTTTTTTAAGTGCTTTTCGTTTAAGCGCTCAACTCTATCCATCATACACTTGTCCTTTTCCAATTATAGGTATTTGGTGTCGGTACAGTATTTTCTTCCATTTATTTTTATCAGTTCATGTTTACACAGTCATATCGTCTTTCATACTGCCTTCATATTTAAAACCTGCTGCCTTTTTAGCATATTGTTTTATAAGATAAATAATTAATTACTAATGTTTAAGAAATAATATTCTGTTATATGTTGTTTAATATTATTTTTCAGTTTACCTTACATGCTTTCAAATTAATCGCTCTTTTTATCAAATGCCGTTCATCTCTCCGCATTATAAATATTGAAAATTAAGTACATATTGGTAACAAAACGCTATTAGAAGTGACTGGATTCAATAATAAATATATTGTAATATTTTCGGTCTGTATTTTTATGTATTTGTAACAACAAATAAGTAACTCTGTAGCTCAAGATTGAATGGGATTATAAACTCAATTGTCTTGATAGGTGACACTTCGTGACCCCTACAAAACTGACTTGGTGGCTGGCAGTAAACCTCAAGTAGGTAAAGACAACCAAAGTACAATCGGATTTTTTTTTCTGAACCTCATCTTATCCGGACCCAATACGCAGATATTTGACTCAATACGCAGATTTTTAACGGATTTTTTTTTCTGAACCTCATCTTATCCGGACCCAATACGCAGGTATTGGGTCCGCCGGATAAGGTTCAGAAAAAAAAATCCGATCCACAGTAAAATATTTTATTTATATTGTTCTAGCTTATAAGTAACTATCGCACAATGAAGGCGAATACATAGACAAAACTCGTATCGGTTCACTAGGATCGACTCTAAGAGTGGAACATCGATAAAAGATATTATAGCTGCATACATTAAGTATAGGGCGTTATTGCTTGACCCTAGCATATGGCTCGGCCATCTATGGTCCAAAGGAAAGTAAACTAAGTCGTTCAAGGGGCCTTCTCATGAGACAGTTCAGCGAGTCAGCTTAGTATGATTAGCTTACTAAATTATCTTCAAATATTTTCGTTCCCGAGGTTAGTAACTAAACTGATCCTTTAAACTGTCAAGTAAACTGACCTAGTTTACGACGAGCATTAGGGATACAACACACTAGCCGCTATTAGCCGTATGGGTGCCACTGTGCCACATATCAATTTTTACATAAAATCGCATTATCTCAATGTAATGTCTTACGGCCAAACACTAATCGCATTGAACATTACGCTACACCCCGTGCACACATCGGTGCGGTGTTTCCCACCGTGCCAAACAGACTAATTCGCTACCTAGGAATAACGCATGCATGATTAGTTTTTACAACAACATATCCTAGAATAATATTGTTCATATAAATACATATTTGGATTTAGCATAGAACTTGGCACTCATTTAGATCTCCATTCTTTTTGCGGCGAAGCCCGCAGCCAAGCATATTTTTTGTATAGAACTTGGCTCTCCTTTTATACATTTATGTTTTTAGTGGGATAAAGATATAACTGCAGCAAGTTCTTCTACATCCTTTCTATACAATATTTCTAGAATGACACAGTGACACTATAGCACTAACCCTTAGATTATCAATTGGTCTCCGCTCCGCTTCGTCTAGATACCGCGGCGCACTTGTAAAATGCGGCAACAAATACTACGCCGAACTCGGCGTACCCGAGCCTGTTGCGATACAATTCTTCACGCACACTAGCATCTCTGCACATCAGTTGCAATACACTTGTTCACGCACACTAGCATCTATGCACATTGTTTTACGCACACTACAATATTGAGTTGCCGCATTCAAGGAGCTGTTGTTTTTCGATAGTGCGGGATCTAGTCGAAGCGGAGCGGCGACCAATTGTTAATCTATGCACTAACCATTACGGCTGGCCGTAATAGAATCAAGACGATGTGGCTAGGCGGAGTGCGGCGTATCGTTTGTAGCAGGCAGCTGCCGCAACGGGACGCTGGATTCCGGCAAGTCGCTAGTGTGTTGTGGCTCTTAGTCTGTTATTATCATAACACTCTCTCACTCCACTAGATTATTGCCATATGCTATTATCTAACTAATACGAAAGTAAACTCGCCATGTACAATATTGTACAATATACGTAAGAGATTAACGATAGCAAACTGCGAATATATCTGGTAACGACGTACTAACCTAGTCACGTCACGGATTAGGTCTTCATTTACGTAATATATTAAGTTATCGGAAAAAAATATATAGATGACGTTTTATCACCATATTAATAACGTAATACTTGTAATTTTGTTATCGTAATAAATATCTCATTAATGACGTTTTTTTATTATCTTTGAGTGAACGTAATTTGACGTGTGCGTGAAAATTACGTACATAAAAAATGGTGTGTGTCAGTTATCTAAGGTCTAAATCATCAACACAACAACTTCAGTTTTTGTTAACACTTGATTTAACTCCCCAGATAATTTTCCTACATGGTAATTACATACATGGTAACTACATGGCAATTGGGGTGTAAGTGGTTCATCAAGATCTTTAAACCAAAGCCAACTTCACCTGCACGTGGTGTACCCTGCTGACTGACAAACGAAGCTCTGGCGAAAAGAGAGACAGGGAGCGTAATTGTAAGCTACCCGACTGGGGAATGTACCTCCACCTCACAGAATACCGCAGCCAAATAACAATTCCCTTGAGGGTTGTTGTGTTCCTGCGAGTGAGTGAGTTCACCAGAAAGAAAGGAAGGAGATGCTGCATTGGCAGCGGGGGTGGCGGCGCGCGAGCAATATTTTATGTTGCAAGCGTTAATATGGCAACGGTAACCGCTTCACATCAGGCGGGCCGTATGCTTGTCTGCCACCCGACGTAGTATAAAAGACAAAAAAAAAATCCTTCATCGTACATCGGCGGGCTACAGCTTTGTTATTATAGAGTATAAAGAAATATTCCTCTGAAAGTGACGCTTACTCGGAAAGGCACGCAAAAGTTTTTTTTTTTCTATTTCGCTTTGTAGCGGCTTATCCTGTTTTCACGAGATTAACACTGGATGATAATGATAATGGTGATTTTCAGGTTAAAAAGTATTATAACTGAAAAAAAGAAAATAAGCCCAATTGGACATGTCGTGTCTTGGATGACATCTAGTACAGTAGATATTTTGTATAATGTGTCAGACCTAGGTTTCCTCATTTATGTTTATAGACTTGTGAGTGTGACAAATTTAAATAAATAATAAATAATTCTGGACAATTTACTAATAATTTACTAATAAGTACTAGACAACTGATAAATGTACTTAAATACATTTTTTTTGTAAATACATACTTATAATACATAGAAAACACCCAGACAAAGACAAACAGACATGTTTATGCACAGAAATGTTTGTCTTGTGCGGGAATCAAACCCGCGACCTCGGAGTCAAAGTGGCCATTGCTAACCATTCGACCACCGAGCTCGTCAAAAACTCTTGCCTAGCGACCAAGTGACCAATTTACTCATATTTTGTAATGCAAGTGGCGAATTTCCATTACAATGTACAACAATGTCACAAATTTTGTTACGAATATACAAAACCCTCTCATTATGTCTGGTTATTTAGGAAAGACCGTGATACTAACAAAAAGCATGCATTTAGTGCACTAGCAACACCTTTGGCATATACTTCATTCTTGTTTTAATTTAAACTAAATATTTTTATACTTCAAGGGGACGAAATAGCGGGCAACAAGAAGTACATAATAAGGTACATAATTCTACATAGCACATGTCTATTTTAGAGTAATAATATTTTTTTTCTTAAATATTCCAAACTAAGCAAAGCTTATACTATGATATAATACTAGGTAACTAATATCATACTTAAAAACTTTTTTGTAAATACGTACATATAATACATAGAAAACACCCAGACCAAGACAAACACACATGTTCATGCACACAAATATTTGTCTTGTGCGGGCATCGAACCCGCATCCTCGGAGTCAAAGTGGCTATTGCTAACCAACCGACCACCGAGCTCGTCAAAAAGTACCTTACCATTCAAATGATGAATGAGTTTTTGAAAAGATTCCGTGGTTCTGAAGACTACCTCCACGTAGATACAAATACTTATAAATAGCACTCTTTCTTGATCATCTTTATATGTATATATAATTCTACTGTACGTGTGTATGTCACTGAATTACTCCTAAACGGCTGGACAGATTTGAATGAATTTTTTTGTATGCGTTTGGGTGGCGCCCTGGATGGTTTAGATTCATAAATCAGCCCGGCAGATGGCGCTGCAGTAATGGGAACGGGAAGATTGAGCCACAGCAAAGCGTGGGCGGGCCGCTAGTATTAATATAGATTTATGATATGTTGATTGATAAATGCATTATGCACTTAGTTTATTCAAAGCATTTCAATTTTCCTGTTTATAACGTGGGTCATAACTGGGATCAAGCGAGGATAGATAAGCGAACTACTGTGGCTACAGTAGCTATAAAAATGTTTATTAACTGTGGCTTACAGCCTACTGATATAAAACGGCATTTGCTTCCACTTATGGTCATGATAACAGATTTTGTGATTGATTTGAGAAATTGCAAATAAGTAACTAGAAATAATGGCGATTTTTTTTTTGCGAAAATATGCCTCCCTTTGCCTTATATGAGGAGCTCGATGACGTCGTTGTGCGTGACAGTCTAATCGAACACGCAAGTTAAGTACCGTCGACCGTAGTCTGTCCATGGATGGGTTTATTTATCTCGATTTCCTCCAAGCTTCGGAGGGCACGTTAAGCCGTTGGTCCCGGCTGTTGTTATTAGATGATAGTCGACAAGCCAAGTCAGTGGCTTTTAGGCAGCTTGAAAACACTGGCTTCCCTCAACCCGCAGTTCAGCAGTTGAACAGCAGTATGCTCTAAACCTCTTCGGTTTAAGGGAGACCCATATCCCAGCAATGGGATGAATAAGGGTTGTCGACGATATATGTATTGAGAGGGGGGCAAACGAGCATGTGGGTCACCTGATGACAAGCAATCACCACCGCTTTTGTGGCTCACAGCCGCCATATTGATTTTTTTTATATTTGATGTAGCCTATGTCACTCTCACAACAAATGCGAATCTAATGACACCTCTCAAGCTAAAATCCATTCAGCCGTTCAGGCTGCAGAGCGTGCCAAACAATTATACATACATACATACATACTCTCGAAAAACATTACCCTCCTTCTGTCGCAGTCGGGTAAAAAGAATGAGTTGCCAGTGCAAATAATTTATATTAAACATAAGAAAATGATACCAAAACTAACAAACCCTACCACATAAGATATGAAAATATAAATAACACATACGTTCATTCCTCATTCTCAACTAGTTAAAGTAGGTTAATTAAAAATGTAGTGCAAATAGCGCTTGATTGGTTTGACCTTACAAGTTATCAATTGTCTACTCCAAAGACAATACATATTATTTTATGGCCGATAACAAATATACGCTAATTGGTCAGAATTTAGAGGAAAATAATGGTTTTTTGCATTGAAGGTAAATGCTTTTCGTACAATGACTACCCCATTTGTATTCGTGAACTAACCTCGTCACAGTTACCACCTTTTGAAATTGTATAATTTGTATGACATTACAAGAATAGTACGTACATTAATATATTTTGTTGTATTAACCTCGATTTTAAAAGTATTTTGCTTCGGAGCGCACTTTATGGAACTGAGCTGATAGATTACGGGCCACAAGTATTTTGTTTTTTTTTTATACTACGTCGGGTGGCAGACAAGCATACGGCCCGCCTGATGTGAAGCGGTTACCGTAGCCATATCTACGCTCGCAACATAAGATATCGCTCGCGCGCCGCCACCCCCGCTGCCAACGCAGTATTTCCTTCCTTTCTGGTGACCTCACTCACTCGCAGGAACACAACAACCCTCAAGGGAATTGTTATTTGGCTGCAGTATTCTGTGAGGTGGAGGTACCTTCCAGTCGGATAGCTTACAATTACGCTCCCTACCTCTCTTTTCACCAGAGCCTGGTTTGTCAGTCGCAGGGTGCACCGCGTGCAGGTAAAGTTGGCTTTGGTTCAAAGATGTTGAAGAACCACTTACACCCCACATCCAATATGTGCATCCGCGGTACAAGGCACAAATTTAATTCTATGAAACAACTTTTTTTTTGCTTTTAGTTCACTTAGTTCACTTACTGCCGTATTTTCTTGTTATATTATTTATAAATATGTAAAAAAGAAAATAGATAATAATAAAAAAAATCTTATGAGGTTCGACGTCCCACAGCAACATAATATTCTCTTATGGCAGTGACGCAGATGCAAGGTCATCGGCTCCATTCATTGGTCTCGGCTGTCCGCGTTAGGTGACAGACACAGGTCGAGTCAGTGGCCTTCCGGCTTGAAAACACTGGCCCCCGCCAATCGCCAGTGAAGCAAAGCGTAGTGTACGATTAGATCAGCGGTCGGCAATACGCGGTCCGCGGACGTCTTACTTGCGGCCCGTGAATGCTTATTTACAAAAGTAAATAAGCTTTAAATATCAAAATAAATGCATGAACAAACCGTGATGATCGACCGTACAGTTTGGCTCCAGATTTAAGAACGCACTTCGCTCTGCCCGCGAACGAAGAAATGAGCGACGCGCGGGAGCGACGACGCGGGGTCTAGGGTTAATATCACAAGTCCTTTAGCTTATTTTGCCACTTTGTGGCCCTCGCCTGCTAAAAGGTTGGCGACCGCTGGATTAGATATTTTCCGATTTGTTATTGCCAGGAGACGAACTTACTTATCATCGGATCAGAGAAGTGCCAGGTAACCCTACCGACTAAGCTGAAGCCAATTGCCATCTACTTTTTTGATTGCCAAAATCAAACTTCAGCTTCGATGATCAGCGGCAATTAGGGATTGCAATTGCTGGATCCAGCATACAGCAATCCAGCTGGATCCAGCGCCTTTTTAAACATGCTGGATCCAGCATACATCTTGATCCAGCGATGCGGATCCGCAAACGTATCAATTTCTATTGTTTAGTTTTGAGTTGCCGCCATTTTCGTTGCCAATAACGAATGCGATGCGGCAGGAGATAAAAACATTGTTAAAACGAGTAAATAAACAATATATTGTAGAGCCGGTGCAAGAAGATACCATGGAGATAGAAGAAGATCGTGTAGATAATGACGCAGAACCCGTTAAAATGACTTTAGAGCTAGAGCTTGAGATAGAACTTAAAAGAGAGAAGGAGAACTTTAATAAACAAAAGCCAAGTGGTCAATTAGATTACGAAAAGATCCTGAAAAAAGAAAAGAGCGTTTATGAGAGCGAAGGAGTGCGAGGTGAAATTTATCAATGGTTTATGAGTATTTAATGACCTTAAAACCGACCAGTGTAGAGGCCGAAAGGGCATTCTCAGCAGCCGACTACATATGCAGTTCTGTGCGAAGCAGGTTGGGAGATAAGACTATAGATAAAATTAGTTTTCTAAGGTCTTACTTTCAGAGAATTCAAAAAAAGAAGTAGTCTCTTATCGTCAGACTTTAAACTGCTTAATTATTAAGGATTAACGAGCGGATAGAAGATTATTTCAAAGCTTTTTTTGTTTGATACAAAAATACTATTGAAAATTAAAATAGTGTTATTGTTACGGTCCTTTTTAGGGTTCCGAACCTCAAAAGGAAAAACGGAACCCTTATAAGATCACTTTGTTGTCCGTCTGTCTGTCTGTCTGTCTGTCTGTCTGTCTGTCTGTCAAGAATTTCTATGTCGAGAATGCGTGGAGGTATCAAGCTAAAATTTGAACTGTATACTCAGGTCGACGGTCCCATGAAGTTAAAAAAAAATCAAACTGCTAAGTTTACGTGGAAGAAAGTTACGGCCGTTTTTTCAGCAAAAAACGCATATTTCGACACACTCAAGGGAATCAAAACCTATAGGGTACTTCCCGTTGACCTAGAACTATGAAATTTGGCAAGTAACATCGTTATAGACTACAAGTACAGGAATAAATCTCAAAACTATACATTTGTAAATAGATCTTAAAAAATAGGGGGTCTATATTTTTTACAGGGTGTCGAAATTTCAAATTGAAACTACTAGTTCAAATGGGGTATCATATGAAAGGACTTGATGTACACATTGCAAAATATATTTTATTTATTTTTTTCGACGCATTATTTCTTATTTATAATGAAAAATATCAAATTTAATAATGATACTACGTACCTACGGAACCCTCGGTGGGCGAGTCCGACTCGCACTTGTCCGGTTTTTTAAAAGAATGTTAATTAAGTTAATTTTAAAAGAATTTGTGAGACTGATTGCTACTGATTTGCCGTCCTATCATTAAACATAAGCGTAATTAATAAGATAGTGCTTACTTAGAAACATTATCTTAAATGTTATATGAATATAAGGTTATATGTTTGTTATTTAATTTTATGTTGATTATTTTGATCTCAAATTATTAAAAAACCAAAGCAAATTAATATAAGATATCACCAAATGAGTGGAAGATTTCAAAGATTATCGTAAGAAGTACAAATTAATAAAAAAAGTCTTAAAAATGTCGTCTTTTTATTTTCGTTCCACGTTTTGCTGGATCCGCGCTGGATCCAGCTGGATTCAGGTCAATCCAGCAAAAATTCCGCTGGATTGAAAACGCCGCTGGATTGCAATCCCTAGCGGCAATAGGCTATTTGACTAACATTTTTTTCTGTTTGATATGTAGGGACGTCTTCATAATATAACCATAGGTGAAAGAATTACTTCGATAGCACAAAAATCTCTCGAGATATGGTAATTTGAAAATCACAATTTTTAGACTGCCCCAAAACGCTCCATACAAAAGACTACCGAATTATGACGTCACAGGTTTGTATTTTGTATGCATCAAATCAGAAATTTGTACGACAGCTATGTTAAATATTACGTTTATGTTATTAGTATCTTATTAAAAGTTATAGCATTTTTTATTGCTTCTCCAATGGAAATGTTATTTTTTAATAATTTCATACTTTTAAAATGGACTTTCCCGCCAAACTTTGATCGACGCTAAAAAAAGTCTGACTGAAGATATTAGAATGAAAGTTTGCAAATCTTCATAGTTTCGTGTATTTTACGATATTGTTAAATAATTTATACAATTTTTAAACATTGGAAAATAGCCTATTGTGTTTAGCTTAGCTGATAGAAACCCTGAACCTCTACCGACAAAGTTAAAAATATTTACCAGTAACATACATACAGTCTTTTTTTGAGAAACAAAATATTCGATGGTAATCGGTTTCAGCGCAGGCAGTAAGGCTTCAGGTACCGGCTAAGCTGAAGCCCATTTCCATCTGATTTTTTGATTGCGAAAATAAAACTTCAATTTAGATTTATGGTACTTGCGTTTAGCTTTGCTACGAAAAACCATGGAGCTCTACCGACTGAGCTAAAGATAAATAAATAAATATTGTCAGACAAATTACACAGCGCCATCTAGCCCCCAAAGTAAGCGAAGCTTGTGTTATGGGTATTAGACAACTGATAAACTTACGTAAATAATTTTTTTTTGTAAATACCTACTTATGATACATAGAAAAGACCCAGACTAAGACAAACTGACATGTTCATGCACACAAATGTTTGTCCTATGTGGGAATCCAACCCACGAGCGGTGGTGTCGAAGCCGCGTCATTGACCGCTACGCCACCGAGCTCGTCAAATATGTACGTACGTAAGACGTATTTTTCGAACCAATATATTCGATGGTAATTGGCTTCTGGTTCGGCGGTAGGGCCCCAGGCCTTATCAAAATTGTATTAAATTCTAATGTAAGACAAAAAATTATATATTACAACTCGAACAAAATTGACCCAGTGGAAAACATTAATGAAATATTTTTTTTATGTATTACATTGGATAGTAACTGTAACTGGAAAAGGCATTTAAATAACATCCGCACAAGGATATATAAATTTATCTTTGCCCTTAAATCACTACGCAGGACTACAGATGAAAAAACCGGCCAAGTGCGAGTCGGACTCGCGCACTAAGGGTTCCGTACCATTATCTATAAAAACGGCAAAAAAATCACGTCTGCTGTATGGGATCCCCCCTTAAATATTTGTTTTATTTTTATTTCATTATTTATTTTAAAACTGAATATATAACTAAATATTATGTAAGTATTTCAAACGTCTACCTATTGCCGTTATCAATTGCGACCAAAAACGACCAAATATCACGTTTGTTGTATGGGAGCCCCCTTAAATATTCTATTTTTTTATTTTATTCTATTTTTTAGTATTTGTTGTTACAGCGGCAACAGAAATACATCATCTGTCAAAATTTCAACTGTCTAACTATCACGGTTCATGAGATACAGCCTGGTGACAGACGGACGGACGAACGGACGGACGGACAGCGGAGCCTTAATAATAGGGTTTCTTTGTACCCTTTGGGTACGGAACCCTAAAAACGGCCTACTTAAACTTCGTGTAGTCAGGATTAACAGCGGCGCCACCAAAAAAGGCAATGAACAATAAAGTCCACTGCTGGGGTAAAACTATGGCTGCCTTGGAACTCACAACGAATTCAATCTGCTGACTTATAATGGCACATGCTACACCATCCGGTAGACCGGGGTGCGTCAGGGCTAGCGCATGGCACTTGGGTCCGGATGAGGCAGTGGTCCGATGAGCCACGTGACGCACAGAGACTGTATATCCATCCGGATCTGTGGTCAGCAGGTCCAGTAGAGAACTGGTATAGTACTCTATATCTGGTATTCTCGTAGGAGAATGAACCAGCTGTGAGAAACCATAGGCCAGAGCAAAATCATGAACAGACCTCCCCGCGAAATCAGTGGACCGAGAGCTGAGCCACTTGGCATGGTGGGCATTAAAGTCTCCCAAAATCACTAACTCCGCGGAGGGGTACCTTTCGATAACCTTGTCAGACGCCATTTGCAGATGCTCGATCAATCGAGTTGTGTCTGTATCACCGTTATGAGACCTGTAAAAGCACGCGTAGATACGGGTGCGGCCGCCTTGATCCACGCGTACCCACAATACTGACAGGTCCCCGTCTTCTAGGCCGTGAAGACGTCGACGGCAAGTATCATCCCGGACGAACATACATACCCCGGCTCGACGTACAAAAGAATGTTCAAGTTTGTACCCGGGGTATAATAAGTAAGAAGTCTCCGTTAAAAAAAGGAGGGTTGGCTTTGCAGTTTCAAGGTGATGGTGAACTGCGTTTATGTTTGAGTGAAGTTCCCTAATATTACAGAAATCCACGTTAAGTGTGGAAGGGGACGCCGCTGGAGAAAACTTCTTTCTTTTTACAAGCTTTTATTTAACTTGCAATATGTGTATGTTTGTCAGGGGGGAATCTTGCAACTTAATTTTGAACCAGTTCAATTAAAGTAGTAAAAGTTTAGATGACAATGCATGGTTAGCTATATGATTTCATTCTAAATCCAATATGCATATATTGTAACATTTGCAAGTAACAAAGTAGAGTGCAATTTTATACAAAACAACAGTTTTGTATTAAATTGCAAATTCGTTTTTGTGATTAAGCTAATGATGTTATAGTATTTATAACATCATTGTTTTATGCATAGTTCGTACATAATTTCGATTGATTCCGAGTTGATCATATTTGTTGCTCAACTATCGCTATCTACTTAGTAGATCCTAAATAAAAGTGCAGACATGGATGAAAAAAGTAGGAGATTTGGAATAATAATGTACTTAAGACATAAGGATGCTATAAGCTATTTTTTTTTTAAATAATCTGCTTGTTTTCTAAGATACACATTATTTTTTATTATGTCAAGTCAATATTGTGTCATAACGAGTTAGATAAAGGCACATCTCGCGACAAGCTTTTATAAAATTTTAATTGTGTTATAGGTACATAGTACTAAATTGATTAGTTTGATTTAGTTAAAAGTTTATTTTCATCTTTTTAGGTCACTTAAATAAAAGCTTGTTTTAAAAAGTATTTTTTTTTTAGTTTATTATTATTATTATTTTTTATACTGCGTCGGGTGGCGAACAAGCATACGGCCCGCCTGATGTGAAGCAGTTACCGTAGCCATATTAACGCTCGCAACATAAAATGTCTCTCGCGTGTCGCCACCCCCGCTGCCAACGCAGCATCTCCTTCCTTCCTTTCTGGTAACCTCACTCACTCGCAGGAACACAATAAACCTCAAGGGAAAAATTGTTATTTGGCTGCGGTATTCTCTGAGGTGGAGGTACTTTCCCCAGTCGGGTAGCTTACGATTACGCTCCCTACCTCTCTTTTCGCCAGAGCTTCGTTTGTCAGTCAGCAGGGTGCACCGTGCATTTTCTTCATGGCCATAAAAAAGATGTCAGAGGATTATGAGAAGCTGTTTCACTGACGACGCGAGGGACAAAAAGCGCGGCATCTACCCCCGCAGTACAATGCAGGTTGTGCGGTTTGCTAGCGCGGGGGGCGGAAGGGCCCCCGGTCCCCCCTGCTGTAGCAGCCGGGTCCACTCCGGTCTCCTCCTCTGGCACGACTCATACAACAGGGACTTTACACAGGCTGGCGGTTCAGCCTCTCGGGGCGGAGATTAGGTGATCCCCGGGTTCGGGAACCCAACTGACTTGCGGGCGGCCAGCGGCCAGCCGTTTCACCTGGTCTCCCTGACGGCCGCGCCAACACGCCGCGCCCACCGCTAGTGGCGGTTAGACAGTCGCTGGTCTCACCGCCGTAAGCATAACAACTCCTCTAAGATTACTAGACTAGCCATTATGGCTGCGGTTTTTTGCCAGCTGGAGGCACTTCCCCAGTCGGATGCTGACCAAGCCTGTAGCGAACGACCTCATTGTGCCCCTCTCCCATCTGACCAATAAAAGGGGAGCAGTGTGAGTTTTCGCTGCGTCCTACCTCACTTTCGCCATCGCCTCGTTAGCTGGTCGGTAGGGTGCACCACGTGCAGGTGAAGTTGGCTTTAGCTCGAAAGATGTGAATGAACCCCAAAATTAGTAGGAGTAAGAAGCTTTTGGAATTTGACTTGTTAGATTTGGATACGAGTGACTAGTCTAATTTAATTATCCCATTCAGTGTCAAAGCCGCCCATCGGGGTCTGAAAAATCATTGCATTAATCAAGTTGCTTGTTGGCACTTAGGAGTTGGAAGCTTTTGTGAATATTTATGGAAACTGTAGGCCTTATGCAGTTTGTTTTCTGCAATAAATAAATAAAGTATGTAGTACTATTACCTATACTGTGGTATAGTATTCAGTACATAAATGCCTGATAAAGCGAGAGCCTCCACATTGACTGATAACAGTGATATACATATCAATGCCGACGAGGTCACAATTATTTGCATATACATAACATGTCAAACTCGTTACTGTGTAAGGAATTTATTATATGTACATTACATATATTATGTACTTAGCTGTCGCGCATAGATTAAAACTTGTTACTGTGCAATAATATGTCAATATTATATACACTTCTGGACACATCTATTGGCCCACCTTAGAGTTTAGGTTTCGATGGCCCCCAGCGAAATATGATTGCTAGATTGAACAAAAACTATTGATGCAGTTTTAAACCTGATACATTTTACCATCTTTTTCGATCATATTGTTCTAAATTTGAACTCAGAATACCACACGACATGGAGCTACGCCTAACAAGTCGGGTATGCGACTTGATTAAGGCAATTGATTTTTGAATAAAAAACATTTTTTATCAAATAAAAGTTTAATTTAATAACGCGTGTTGCCTCCATGGGCATCTACCACAGCTCTCATACGTTTAGGCATAGAGTTTATCAACCGCTCTATGAAATTTTGAGGGATCCTCCCCCATTCCTCTTCTATGGCAGTTTTCAACTCCTGCATCGTCTGGGCAACTGGCTGACGAGCCCTAACACGTCTTTTTAGCTCGTCCCACATGTGCTCAATGGGGTTCATGTCTGGGCTTCTTGCTGGCCAGTCCATAACTGTGATGTTCACATCCCGAAGATATTCCCTGACGATGCCGGCCGTATGGGCTCTTGCATTATCATGCATAAAAAGGAAATTTAGGCCCACATAGTCCGCGTATGGCATCACGTGAGGTTCTAAGCACTCACGAATGTAACTTTCAGCATTTAATGTTGGCAGCCGTGGTCCCGTAACAACCTCAAGTTGAGTTTTGCCGCTCGCGGATATACCGCCCCAGACAGTCCATGAGCCACCGCCATAAGCAACCCTCTCTTCAAAGCAGCATTGTGCGAAACGCTCTCCCTTACGTCGGTAGACCTTCTTCCTTCCATCATTGCCATGTAACACAATTTTAGACTCATCAGAAAAGAGTACACGGCTCCAATGCTGCTGAGTCCAATTTAAATGAGTGCGCGCGAAATGAAGGCGCGCTGTTCGGTGGGCTCGCGTTAGTTTGGGGCCATTAGCTGGCTTGTGTGGTACCATATCGCGTTCTTTTAACCTTCTCCGAACAGTTCGAGCGCTCACAGATACTCCGTGGAAGTCACGAAGTTGGTTTTGTATCTCAATGGAGGTAAGGTGACGATTTCTCAAGCCGGTCGTCACGATGAATCGATCCTGCCTTTCAGTTGTGACCCGAAATCGTGGCCTTCCTTGGCGACGAAGAAAGCCGCCAGTCTCTAGGTACCTCCGATAAACATTTCGGACCGCAGATCGACTTAAATTAAGTTGAGCACTCACATTTCTTTGACTGTGTCCGGCCTGGATAAGTGCCACAGCTTGGGCGGCGACTTCAGGCGAAGTATCCATAGATTATTGATAGAACTTCACTTTAATGTTAAGAATAAGTAATGTTTGTTGCAAAACCAAAGAGAAAAATCACACTTTCAAGAATTAAATCCAAGTAAACCAATAAAATCAAGTTTTCTTAGTATTCGATTGTTGGATACCAACGAACAGGCTCCAAATTGTCTTTTTTTTTCTTTAAATTCTGTGTTCGAAATTCAAAAAAAGACTATTGAATGAAATTATGCATGTGCCAGGTTCAAAACTGCATAAAAACTTTTTGCTCGACCTAATATAAAATTTTAGCTAGGACCAAATGAAACTGAAAATGCAAAGTGGGCCAATAGATGTGTCCAGAAGTGTATTATGTGAATAGTAGAAGTAGTTTACTGTAGTAGAAGTCTACATAGGATCAGGGGCACGTCGAAGTTTTGCGCAAAAGTTTGTAGTTTTTCAATCCAATCCTCATTCATATTCCATATCTTCACAATATAACTTTTTTTTATACGACTAGGGTGATAAAACAACCATACGACCTGCCTGATGGTAAGCAGTTATCGCACCTTATGGACACTTGCTACACCTGAGGCATCACTCGGTTGCCGACCCTGTAAATCCCCCTTTATGCTTTTCTTGAACAACCCCATATTGTAGACTCCTGGGAAAACCTTGGTAGGGAGTTCAAGGTAGCATACTCCACTCGGCAGTATGCGTCCAATTTGGTTTCAATGTGTGAGGATGATTTCTATGGCGAGATAACTAAACAAGATTTGTAATTACGTAGTAGTAGGATTAGCGGCAGATATAATTTTCGTAGTCTACGAAAAGACTACGAAAGAAACAAAGTCTGGCAACGAATCGGTGACCCCTTGGTGTTGCTGATGTGCACGGGCGGTGATGGTTGCTTTCCATCAGGTGACCCACATGCTCGTTTGCCCCCCTCTTATCTATAAAAATAAAAATGAATGTTGCTAAGCGCATAACTCGAGAACGGCTCGACCAATTCGGCAATTTTTTTTTCGTAAAGTTTTGATAAAGAGAAAATATAAAAATTGCGTGGACAATAGTAAAAAAAAACTTCCGTTTTGATATAACGAAGTCTGTCCGGGCAGCTAGCATAAATATATAAAAAAAAACTACAATGTCTAGCCTTATTTACTTAATACTAGTTTCCGTTCGCTGCATCGCCCGCGTAAATGTGGATTTCGTGCCAAATTATTGGCCATCCCTCAGGAACAGCTAATTTTTACCGGGATAAAAGACTTATCCTATTATTTATTCTCGACTTCCAATTTTTTATTTATTTATTTATTTATTGACGACGATCGGTGATCAAATGGTTAACAATGGCCACTTTGACTCCCGAGATCGCGGGTTCGATCCCCGCACAAGACAAATATTTGTGTGCATGAACATGTGTGTTTGCCTTGGTCTGGGTATTTTCTATGTATTATATTTATGTATTTACAAAAAAATGTATTCAAGTATTATATCAGTTTTCTAGTACCCATAGTGCAAGCTTTGCTTAGTTTGGGACTAGATCGATGCCTCCGAGGCACACTATGCCAACTAAAATTTCGATAGTTTTCTTTTTTTATCTAAAATACATATATAACTTGTTCGTGTATAAAAACTTCCCGTATTTATATGGTGATGGGGTTCATTGCCAAAACCATCACCACATGACCTTAATAACCACTAAAATCTTTTTTACACACGACAGTGTGTAATTTGTCCAGGAATATTTATTTTAATTATTTATTTAATATAATGTATGGAAATTTTCATGGCAATCCGTTCAGTTGTTAAGCCGGAACGAATCAGAAAAAAAACTCACTTTCGCCTTTACATTATTAGTAAGAACGTAAGGATTTAAAGAACAAAAAAAAAAACAAACAGTGCAATAAAGAGTACATAAAATAAATATTGTCAGACAAATTAAACAGCGCCATCTAGCCCCAAAGTAAGCGAAGCTTGTGTTATGGGTACTAGACAACTGATAAACATACGTAAATACATACTTATGATACATAGAAAATACCCAGACCAATACAAACAGACATGTTCATGCACACAAATGTTTGTCCTGTGTGGGAATCGAACCCACGAGCGTTGGTGTCGAATCCGCGTCATTGACCGCTACGCCACCGAGCTCGTCAATAAAAAGAAACAATTTTTATAAAGTTTTATGAACTAGGTCGACAATTTTACGAGTATGTGTGTAAATGTGTGTGTAGTTCAAACAAACAAAAACCGCTTTACAACTACGACAGACATACGAGACAGCTAAATACACAAACATTTCTGTCAGTTCACTTTATTTACAAGTTCTAATAATCGAAACAACTGTATCACTAGATATATCGCTCCCCAAAAAATTTAGTTATTTGATAGTTAATTGATTCAGGTGTTATTTTGCGGAAGTCAGATTTACAAGCAATTTGATTTACACCACTTTGCATGCTTCAGTCACCAATTAGTTCATGCAAACTACAGCCGGCCGGTACCCACCCATCTGCAAACATCTGACAAGACACTAGACACTACTTTGTGTAGATCAAATTGCCTTAAATTATTTGATCATATGACACAGTTGAGTGATTATCTTATGACCATCACACAACTTTTATGTTTATGCATAATAATAACTTTTCCTGCGATTGGCGATGAAGGTTGGCTGGTAGAGATCTCTTATAGAGATAAGCCGCCTTTGTATATGTTCGTGAAATTCTGTTAGTTATATTGTGTATGAATATATGCATGTTCTTTATGTACAATAAAGATACTACAAACAAACAAACAATGTTATTTGTGATGTTAAACTCAAGCTCAAGCACTCGTACAATACAAAAAGCCAGCTGCCATTTCCCATAATAAGTATGCGCACAGATTAGCAATTTAATCACAGGCAAAGTTACTTGCACTAAAAACAAGTTCTAAAAAAAAGTGACATCATGTTTTAAAATACATTCTGAATAATGTAAATACATGCATGGTGCTTATGTATTTATATTTATGGTACATTCGTATCAGCCAACTTCATTATTTTTTGATGATTTTCTGAAGCAGCTGTTATTGTTAAATGTTCTATGTTGTACAGTAAAACAAGAATGCACAAAAACAACAAGCTTTCTTTTGTTTCTTAATAAAGAAAATAACTAAAAAGTTTTTTTACTGTACTTCGTTCATCGAGCCCTATGATACCCCTATGGGCTCATACCATATAGTACTCATATCATATCAGAAAATATGTACGGTTAGTAACAAACTTTACGAATATAAAATATCCGTTAAAAATTCGTCCTGGTATATCCGCAGATACGCAACGTCATTATCAGTCTGTAACGACTGTATCCCACTGCGGGATATAGATCTACCATTTCCCTTCCCGTGGGGCGTCCCGTCTCTACATGGACCGACGGTCTCAAACAAGTGGCTAGATGCGAAAAGCTGAAGATCGCATATGGTGGAAACAATTTAGGGAAGGCCTATGTCTAGATACCAATATCCGGCACATTTTGAATACATTTTTCATAGAATTTACGATCGACTGTTATCACACATTGGACCCTATTATATAGAATAGATCCATCCAACATTTTGTTACTTTTTAGGGTTCCGTACCTCAAAAGGAAAAACGGAACCCTTATAAGATCACTTTGTTGTCCGTCTGTCTGTCTGTCTGTCAAGAATTTCTATGTCGAGAATGCGTGGAGGTATCAAGCTGAAATTTGAACTGTATACTCAGGTCTACGGTCCCATGAAGTTGTAAAAAAATCAAACTGCTAAGTTTACGTAGAAAAAAGTTACGGCCGTTTATTCAGCAAAAAACGCATATTTCGACACACTCAAGGGAATCAAAACCTATAGGGTACTTCCCGTTGACCTAGAACTATGAAATTTGGCAAGTAACATCGTTATAGACTACAAGAACAGGAATAAATCTCAAAACTATACATTTGTAAATAGATCTTTATAATTTTTAAAGGTTGTATAAATTTCAAATTGAAACTACTAGTTCAAATGGGGTATCATATGAAAGGGCTTGATGTACACATTGCAAAATATATTTTATTTATTTTTTTCCACGCATTATTTCGTATTTATAATGAAAAATATCAAATTTAATAATGATACTACGTACCTACGGAACCCTCGGTGGGCGAGTCCGACTCGCACTTGTCCGGTTTTTTAAGTTTATTCGGAATAAAAATTTCACGCAGTATAAGTTTTGGGAAGCGTATGTCATCAAACTGCTAGAATCTAATGCGTATATACAAAAATGGATTTGAAGTTTCTGGCTATGTATATCTCTCTCCATTTGGCATAGTTCGTCGGTTGGATGTATTCTGCAAAATAGGGCGCTATTGTGTTGTGGCATTAAGTGTCAAACGTTGAAATGGATGGCAATGGCAGGCAATCATCGAGCCTCATCATTTCCTCTCATATTATTCACTAAAACTTGGCAATTTACTACAATTTGTTACTGAAACTACTATGCAAATAGTTGTCTAAAAATAATTATGTTGTCTATGATTGACATAGCCTTGTCTTTATTATTTTTCATAAATTCCATAAGTGTTTTTATAAACTGTCTGTCCTCATGTTACTGTCTAGCTCTCAAAGATCTCAACTCTAACGTCTAAGTCTATTTACATTGGATTTTAGAAGCTCTGTATGTATTATGACCATTTATTAGACTATTTTTCTTTTTTACACGAATTTGTATTTACAATATAAATATAAAAATAAAAAAATAAAAGTACAAATTTATATAAAAAGAGTTACCGCCGAAGAGGGACCAATGCTTTCCACCATATACGATCCTCCGCTTCCAGGCGCCTTTTGAGGTCATCGGGCCATCGGAGAGGGATTCTTACTTTGTATGTTTTAGACGTTGAGTACTGAATTAGCATTATATGTAGTATACTTTTTATTCTGGCAGTGTTCAAGCGAGAGGACCCGCGGACAGAAACTATTCAGTATATAAAGTTATTTACAACAATACAGCTTATCGCGATCGAGTGTCATTTTTCGGTGCATTGTTATGAACGCAAAAAGCAGACATTAGGTAGTCAATCTCAAGCAATTTTTTTTGTTTTTATGTGAGAGGGTGGCAAACGAGCATGTGGGTCACCTGGTGGAAAGCAATCACCACCGTCCATGGAGACCAGCCACACCAAGGGGTCGCCGAACCGTTGCCAGCCTTTTAAGGAAAATGAAAACTCTCTTCTTGAAGGCACCCATGTCGTAGTTGTTCGGAAATACCGCTGAGGGAAGTTGATTCCACAGTTTCACTGTTCGCGGTATAAAATGTCTTAGGAAACGTACTGTAGTAGATCGCCAATTATCAAGATGATATGGATGGAATTTTAATTTATGGCGAGTTGTACGATAGTGGAATTCAGCGGCAGGTATCAATACCGCAATATACCGGATATACAAATATACCGCAATATACAAATATACCGGATTTTTAATATAGTGAATTAGCAAGTGGAATGGACTACCTAGTAAGTAGTTTTAAATAAGCAGATAGAAGAGCCATAAACGCCTGTATTGTAGCTTAACTAATTCATAATATTTTTTGATATTGAATTCTGATCTTTTATAGAAACGATGATTTTTTCATATGAGAGGGAGAGGTAAGCGAGCATGTGGGTCACCTGATGGAAAGTAATCACCACCGCCCATAGAAATCAGCAACACCATGGGGTCGCCGATCTGGTGCCAGCCTTTTAAGTGAAAAATTTACTCTGTTCTAACTTACTCTGTTCTTTCTGAGCCTTTAGCTCCCATGTCACATTTATTTGGAAATACTGCTAAAGGAGTTAATTCTAAAATTTCACAGGTCGTGATAGATAATGTTTTAAAAAGCGTACTGTAGTAGATCGCCAATTATCAAGATGATATAAATAGTTTCAAAATTAAAATAATTTACACTAATTTTGCAAAGCAGTACGATATGTGAAAGATAAACTTCCTGTGGGGGATATGATATTAATGGTATTTTCTAATCAACCTCGCGCCCTCGTCGGCCATGCCACACCAAAACGCTGCAGCTCCCTACTGAGCAAACATTTTTTTTTTTTACAATTCATTCACCTACTGCGCTGCTCAGTTATGGAATAAATAGTCCTTGCAAATTCGCAACAGCCCATCTGTCTCTTCTTTTAAGAAAAAAATGAAAGATTAAAATTTATCTAATATATCTAGATAGTATGTATGTATGTACTAATATAAGTATTTATGTATTCAGTATGTGTATATGTGTATAATGTGATAAGGATATGTATATATGCGTTGAGTGTATATCGTGTTATATAACATTATTAATAATTTCAGGCACATAGCTACTTCTAACCGCTACTTAACATACTGTCCCACTGCTGAAGGTTGGCTGGAAGAGATCTCCATTAGAGATAAGCCCCATTACCATCATCATCTCTTATTGCGATTCAATAACTGAATAAAATGCTTATTCATTCCAATGAATAAGCGACTCTATTTCAAATGCAATAGAGTATTCATTGGTATGAATAAGCAATCTAATCAATTATTGAATCGCAATAAGAGATGGTGGTAAGGGGGCTGCTCGCCTTTGAATACCACTTTACGTAAACTCTTGTAACCTTCTCTTTGTAATGTACAATAAAGAATAATAATAAGAAGAAGTATACTTTTTTAACGCCACTTCTCAAGTCAAAGTAATAGGACATCATAAATTCTACATACGAATGAATCACGCATCGCGACCAACATCGTCCAAGCCATTTAACTCCCCCTCTATTAACTTCAATTGATGTTCAGCGACGCAATCCATTTGAAACCAAACATACCATTGAGATACGGATCGGTTAAATAGTTATGACACGAGAATCTTTCATTCGTGAACTTGTTTATTGTTATACATACATGTTTTAAAATAAAATATTTACTAATATAAAGTGGGCGATAACGTTAATCGTGGGTAGGGTTGCCATCAGTCGGGGTTTCCCCGATTAGTCCTAGTTTGGAGAGCGTCCGGGCGGTGTTTCATTTGTAGTCCAGGATTAAAAGTTTAAAATCACTACCGCCCGCTCCACGCTGCGTATAACCGTCTTGTCATAGAATAAAACATCGGACGCGCAGTATGCGCCACCATAGCGAAATTTATTTACTTTGGCCAGTTTCCCGAATTGATATCGGAAAACCAAGGTCACTTAACATTACTACTTTTTGATGCTCTACACGAATCCGAAGTCAGAATTTCGAAATTTTGAGTTTCAGGACGGACAGACAGAACGACCGGAAGATTTTATAAGCTCAATAAATTTCGCTGAAAATAGTATACTACAAACAGTGATGTGTGAAACATGTTCGGTTTTTAGATTCAAAATCTGAAATTTTCACGCATCTTGTCCTGGTTGTCCAACCCTAATCATGGGCGTTGCGAGACGATCAAGGGGGCGGTAGAAAGGTGTTAAAGTAATGAGGGTATTGAGGCAGTCAGTGCAGGCGGTCACTAATACATGGTTTGAAATAAAATATTTGCCAAAGTGGGCGATAACACCCCATAATGGGCGTTGGAGCCGATCAAGGGGGTGGTGGAAGGGCGATAAATTAAAATACTTGCCAAAGTGGGAAATAACATGGGCATATATACATACCAGTTATGATATAGTGTTAGTCTTTTTTAAACTACGTTGAGTGGCAGACACCGCCTGATGTGAAGCAGTTATCGTAGCTATATTAACGCTCGCATCATGAAATATCGCTGCCACCACCACTGCCAATGTAATAACTCCTTCCTTTCTGGTGACCTCACTCATTCGCAGGAACACAACAACCCTCAAATTGTTAGTTGGCTGCGGTATTCTGTGAGGTCGAGGTACTTCCCCAATCGGGCAGCCTACAAATACGCTACCTCTCTTTTGTTTCTTTCGTTTCATCACCATCATTATCATCATCAGGTCCATTTTAGTCTCCACTACAGGAGCACGACCCTCTCTCGTCCGTCCTAGACGGAAGGAGGATTTGGCCTACGCTGGCCAAACGGGTTGGGGAGGCCTGATCGATATTTGATAATGTATTTCACTTAGTCGCCTTGTACGACATCCACGGGAAGAAACGGAGTGTTTCTATTCTAGTCCGGAAACCACACGGCCAATCTTTTCCACGGCCCCGACCACGGCCAATTATTTCGTTTATGTGTGCCTGTCACGTGTCTTAAACTTTTATACAAGTGTTGAGACCTTGATAGAAACTGTTCAACAGATTGGCAGATTACATAAATAAATATTTCTGGACAATTTACACAGCGCCGTCCAGTCCCAAATTAAGCGCAAAGCTTGTGTTATGGGTACTAGACAACTGGTAAATGTACTTAAATACATTTTTTTGTAAATACATACACTTTTAATACATAGAAAACACCCTGACCAATACAAACAGACATGTTCATGCACATAAATGTTGGTCTTGGGAATCAAACCCGCGACTTCGGAGTCAAAGTGGCTATTTATTGCTAACCATTCGACCACCGAGCTCGTCATATTACACATAAACATAAATTATGTACTGTATATGTATCAATATGTGTGTTAAATAAATATATAAAATATATTTGGTATGTTGTATATCATTTATGTTAATATATTTATAAATATTGCAATAAATAAATAAAATTTCACTCGACAAGTAGACTTAGCCATCTAACCTAACCTAGCATTCGAGTCGCCCATTTAGTAATTTTAGTCGGTTTATTTGTTATTTTAGTCGGTCTATTTGTTATTTTTAGTCGGTCAATTTGTTATTTTCCATATTGAAATGACTGTTGAATTGTTTGAAGTGGATAGCGAACATCAGGGTCGGTAACGCGCATGCGAGGGCGCTGGTAACTAATCTCCATTAGGCGAGCTGTAGGCTTGATTGTCACCTTAGTGGTATTAAAAAAAAGAGAAGACGAGACAACATTAAAACTTAATTACTAAGTAATTCAGGTGTAACCAATTCCAGTCCAGACAAAAGTCAAGTAAACATTGAAAGTTAATCAATTTATATTTGGTTATGCTAATCGATTATGGGAAAATGCGCAATCATCTAACGATTGTATTGAATGGTGTTTTGGTTACAGTACAAGGCTAGGAAGTATACCTGATTAACTTGACATTTTGAATTTGGGGTGTATGCGGTTCATCAACATCTTTCAACCTAAGCCAACTTCACCTGCACGTGGTGTACCCTGCTGACTGTCAAACGAAGCTCTGGCGAAAAGAGAGGTAGGGAGCGTAATTGTAAGCTATCCGACTGGGCAATCTGCCTCCTTCTCACAGGATACTGCAGCTAAATAACAATTCCAGAAGGGGGCGCTGCGTAGGCAGCGGGGGTGGCGGCGCGCGGGCGTTAATAAGTAGCGTTAGTAAGTAGGCCAAGAGTCAATACCAAAATGACCGCTTCTAGAAACAATAAACCCTCGATTCTAGGTTAAAACAACTGGGACGGACGACCGGCGAGCAATGAGTCAGTCATACATAGACAACAAGACATAAATGGAGATATAACTGGCCCCACAGGTAACAATCGGTCGTTACTGCTGGCTAAAGCAGCATAACTATCTTATATGACATAACTACATACATAACATAAGCATAACTATCTTACGATTGAAACAGAAGACCATATAAACGCTGAGATCATTGACGTAGTAACATAATGTCACAAATATAAATATATAATCGACGAAGATCTATTGTAGACAAACTTGTACCGCGCATTATCAAGTTGTGCAATGGACTCCCTGACAAAGTTATCTCAGAAGGCTAAGTTTGAAATAAGCGCAACACTGTACCACTGTGTATTCTTCTCCTGTGTAGTCAGATTTAACAGCAGCGACTACCAAAACTGGACTGGAAGGACGACATCGTGAAGTTGGTGGGCACGAACTGGATAAATGTGGCCCAAAACAGATCAGAGTGGAGAAGACTGAACAGGGCCTATACCAACACGGTTGAAGAAAGGCTTAGATGATGATGACTACCAAAAAGGTTTGACAGTGAAATTCACTACAGTCCCGGGGGCAAAACTGCGGCAGCCTTGAAGTTCAGATGTAGTATAGTAGTGACAGTAGTGAAGTGTAGAAGTAGATGAACAACATCTAAGGAGAAATTAGTAGAAGTATCTCTCTCTTCAATTTGACTTCCCCTTTTGGTAATGTGAGAGACAACGATATGGCCAATAGCGCATAACTTAAAGATATTTAAATAAATAAAATAAATAAATATTGTCAGACAAATTACACAGCGCCATCTAGCCCCAAAGTAAGCGAAGCTTGTTTTATGAGTACTAGACAACTGATAAACATACGTAATTTTTTTTTTTTTTGTAAATACATACTTATGATACATAGAAAACACCCAGACTAAGACAAACAGACATGTTCATGCACACAAATGTTTGTCCAATGTGGGAATCGAACCCACGAGCGTTGGTGTCGAAGCCGCGTCATTGACCGCTACGCCACCGAGCTCGTCGAGTTAGTTATATGGTTAGAGTAAAGCTAAATTGTCGTGCACCACGGATTTTAATACTATTAAGAAACTTAAATCATGACTTGTTTATTCGTCGGAATTTTAACATTAGCAAAATCTTACACGTGAAGTTTTACGTAAAATTTCACCTTCAAAAATGATCTCTAACAGATATAACATTATTTAACTGTTTTTTCCTATATCCCTCGTTGTTTTTATCACGGATGAGTTCCAAAATGCTTATTTCCTCATATCGTGTACATGTACTGGCAATAGAAGGAAAGAATATTGTAAAAATCACCACGTCATTGGGATAAAGGTTAAAATAGATGATGTCACGGATAATGCTCAAGGTTCAGTACTTTTGGCCATTGCGAAACATCTGGAATGGTTCCTTAATCCGTTTACTACGGTGACTGCTCATGATTTTAAATTGTTCTTTGAATAGCTTAAAATATCTACAGTTTATTGGAATTTTCCTGTTCTTTACAATCAATGGTGAAGCAAAACAATTTGTCTTGAATGTTGAGATTTTAGTATAGGATCACTTCGCATATTTAATTGAAAACTGACACAACGTTAAATTAGCTAAATTGTTTGGTATACTCTCTTAATATTGTGTCTTTAACTTATGAGAAAATACGTAATAAATTTACTTTTTTATATAATTTTGGATAGTGATAGTATTGATAAGTGTGCTATTATTAGAACTAAAGAACTATGGTATATAGAAAAGACCCATATTGGCAAGATTCTTTCAAGCATTTTTTCTTCATGTTTCATGTAACTATTACGTATATCGGTTGAAATTAATTATATTTTTCAAAATGAAAATTTTCTTGATTTATTACTTTTCAAATTGTTCTCACAGAGACTTTTAATCATTTTATGTATCCGGATGGAATGTTCCTAAGGGGAGTTTAATGTTATGGTGTACGCCCGCCATGACATGCTCCAGGATTTATCAATGGAACAATATAATATACCTACAAGCAGGTCTCGGCAGGCATTGGAACTATTGCGAAGAGTGCGAGAAAATAAATGGGCTATGATCTGGGTTAAAATAATACTGAGCTATTCTAGAATAGGTCATAACTACCGCTATTACAAGTTATTTAGGGCAGGTGGTAGTTCGCCACTCACTAAGTGGGCCCCCGAAATGCCAGCAAAAATCCGAGTGTCGAGAGCTGTGCTGCGCTTTCTCCGCAGTTACTCGCAGCGTTAAGCCATTCTAACAATTTCATCCCTGGAGCATATGGCTCCACCGAGTCCTCTCTGGACAGCCAATGAAGGCAAGCCAGAACCGAGAGTACTGCTGGACTTTTTGGGTTTCCAACTTTCCACTCCAACCGACGAATACACGCCGGAGACGAAGGCTCTGATCGAGTCTCTAGAAATTCGGTAACCGTGATGTCGTTACTCACCACAGCGAGTTGTGGTTCACCACAAGCTGCCTTGCAGGCTCTATTATTATTAAAAACTAGCTGCCTG
Source organism: Hypsopygia costalis (assembly GCA_937001555.2). Taxonomy (NCBI): domain Eukaryota; kingdom Metazoa; phylum Arthropoda; class Insecta; order Lepidoptera; family Pyralidae; genus Hypsopygia; species Hypsopygia costalis. Next base: position 10,307,924 of record OW443344.2, read on the forward strand.
GACAGACCTCGCTCTGTCAATTTTCATGTGAAAATAAAAGTGTTGTTGTTACTATTGTCCAAGCAATTTGTATATTTTTTCTCTTTATTAAAACTTTCCGTGTGCCATAAGGAAAATACGAAAAAAAAATTGCCCTATTCTCTTCTCGTTGTTAGCTTAGCAACATTCATTTCTATTTATATAGAAGACAATAGCAGTATAGAAGTGAAGATGTACAGTAAAACTTCTTAACATTTTCCTACTATTGTTCATCTTGATTACATGTTACACTGCACTGCTTTTATAGTTTAAATCATAATTATTGCAAATGTAATCGTCATGTCTCTATTGTTGTATACAGTTCATGTAGTAGTACCCAGTGCCATAATAGACTAAGAGGCGGCTACGCATTGACCAAATTATCAGCACACCGGCTAATTTCGTATCTATAGCGTATAGTAAGCAGGTCTGCGTGCATGACGTTGGTGCGTTTGGTAAGTACAGCCGTTGAAACATGGGGTATGGTTTAGTGAGCTAAACTATCAGCGCACCGGCTGATTTAAGGATAATATGACACTAACTATACGCACATTATAAAATACTGACATGATTTATTGGTGCGTTTTTACTCAATTGCCGTTATGATGGATATCTATAATGTGTAGATCAATTATGTGAATCGTATGGAGCCGGTCTGCTTGCATGTGCGTTTGGTTGGTATAGCCGCTGAAACACGTGTTATAGTTTAGTAATCAACGCACCAGCTGATTCAAGGATATGATACTATGTACAGTATCTATTATATGCACAGTCTAAAAAAACTGCCGTGATTCGTTCGTAATTGGTAGATAATTATAGCCATTCAAAGGTGAAGTGAGTTTTATTAAATTGTCGTTGTTGTGACTGATTTGGTATCTATAGCGAGTAGATCAGTTATATGCATCGTATGGAGCCGGTTTGCGTTCATATGTATATACACGCTATAAATACTGAATCAGTACGCTGAGTTTCGTCAATCCGTTGCCGCCTCTTAGTCTATAACTCCGTTAGTACTATTACTTATACTGTGCTATAACATAAGATGTAAACATGACATTATATATCATCATCTATGTATACTACATTCACACTTCACAGCGACTCAGTTTAGTTGTAAACGTTTTCACAACCTTGATATTACCTTCATCCAGTATCCGGCTTTTCCTCGAAGAAAATCGGGACACATTTACAACATTATAAAAACGGACTGGAGACATTTCTTTGTGTCGATGGCTATATTTAGATTTACAGATTTAAACTTCACTGGCCCATCAGTAATATTGCTACAATTCCCGAGTAAAAAGATGCAAACAGTTAGGTATGAAGATTGTAGATCCAATTTAGTATGGCAAGTGGTCAGTCTTAGTCAGCATCTTAGGGAACCGATTGTACTTATCGACTCGCCTTTCACAACAGCCCCCTTACCACCATCTCTTATTGCGACTGAATAGATTGCTTATTCATACCAATGAATAAGCGACTCTATTTCAAATGGAATAGAGTCGCTTATTCATTGGTATGAATAAGCAATCTACTCAATTATTGAGTCGCAATAAGAGATGATGGTAAGGGGGCTGTACTAACATTTAGACCAAGCGCATTTTAGTGTTCCTTGTATCCATGTTTTATATACATAAATATCATCATCATCATCATTCGCTTGTCCTTTTCGTCCGTACCCATATCAACGCTCGCAAATCGCAACATGAAATATTGCAAATATAGTAGCAACTTCTTATTTCCTGGTGACCTCACTCACTCGCAGGAACACGACAACCCAAAGTTGAGTTGTTATTTGGTTGCGGTCTTCTGTGGTCGAGCAGGTTACAAATTACAATCACCTGACCTCAATTTTTTCTAAATATTAAATTTTTCACTGCATAAATCATTACTGACGACGCAGTTAAACATGTTTTACTGATATACCAAGCTTATCTAATTCACTATCGACGCATATACGTGCTCTTCTGTAAGTGGGCAATTTACATAATGCCATTGTTCATAGCTTCTTGGAGACTTGCTTTTCGTATAATGGCAACTCGGCCGACGGTAGTCATACAAAATAAAAATAAAAAGGCAGAATCTGTCATTTTTCATACAAAATGCAGCTGATGACGTAGGCTAGTTCAAATGACGTGACCTATCTGTCACTGGAGAAGATATCTTATTTTATTGTGACAAGATGTGACCGTGACATACAGTTGTTACTCGCACAAAAGCATAAAGTAGAGATTCAAGTGGATTATTTGAATTTCAAAAGTAGAGCTTAAGTTAAGTTAAGAAAGGAGTTGCAATCCGTCGTAGTATAAAAACATTTTCATTCAGTCACTCTTGTAAATATGTGACGTATGTACCGCGATCGATTTATACATTTTTCCGATATTTTCATTCATTGGCATGTGTATTATTTCAACATTTAGTGCCTGTATGTATGTATATATATTCGGCATGTAACACCAGTATAACACAAGCATAGGACAGAAGACGATGTAGTTTATGTGAAAGTTTGTTTGTTTGGTTGTCTGTTGTCCTTCTAGGTTTTGCATGCCTACATTCTAAAGGCAATTTACAGTTGCCAAACTATGTGACATTGGCCTAATATTTACAATAGCGACTGTAAATGAGCAAATAAAGAATTTCATTTCATTTCATGAAAACATAACACACGCATAGATCCTTTCGGTTCATAAGGTATAAAGTATTAAAATGTCCACTGTATCATAATGTCTATTTATACATTGGATCTAAAGTATTAAAATTGTCCACAGTATCTAAAATTTCCAATTATTCATTAGTTCTAAATTATAGAAACGCGCAGAACCTAAATGCGAATATTTTTATGCAAGAAGAATTTGTAAGAAGAATTAATTTTAGTTATTAGTATTACAATTTTATATATTTTGTGTCTACTACGCCATGTCCCTGTTAGATGACATTAATAAAAAAAATAAGTTTTGGCCTTTTTCAATAAATAGACGTTTTAATACTGTGATAATTTTGATACACGGACGTTTTAAACTGGTCATTATTAATAATTAGACATTTTGATGATATTGGACATTTTAATACATTAGACCTTATGAACCGAAAGGACATACACAGATTATAAATCTTAAATCACAAAAACCCGTGCGAAAACATTTATTTTAAGAAAATATAATGCCGACTGCCGTGGAATGCATTGATATATTGGGTGCGAATAAGCTACATATTATTTTTAGATCAAGTATGCTTACATTTTAAATAAAAAGAGCAATAAACTTTAATCTGAACAATAGATTGATACCTTCTTCTAATATCTATAAAATACACAAGTTAAGCAACGTCGGCCGTAGCCTGTCCATGGACGGGTTATCTCGAGCTCCTCCGTGCTTCAGAGAGCACGTTAAGCCGTCGGTACCGGCAGCTGTCATTAGTCGTTAAGCCAAGCCAGTGACCTTTCGGCGGTTTGCAAACACTGGCCTCCGCCAACCCGCAATTGAGCAGAGTGGTAGAGTATGCTCTAAACTAAACCAGTGTTCCACATGTAGGAAAATAAAAATTTTTGGAGGTACACCATAAATAAGTTAAAACAGTTTATATATGTGTAAATATTTTTCTTCTGTCCGTCTTTGTAGCTTTATGGGATAACCTTATTTTTCCGAGGCACACCAACTAATGATCATTTTTCCGAGGTACACCAGTGTGCCGCGGCACAGACTTTGCGGAACACTGCTCTAAACCCCTTCGTTTGAGAGACCCGGCAGTCTTACGTCCCCTTAAAGAACTTCATTTACCTTTAGCTTAATTAATAATACTTGCAAATACTTCATCCAGACAATAAATCAATCCGACAGCTTGAGCTATCCGCTGACACGCAAACCGGCTAATTTGTACAGATTGTTGACCGCGAATGAGACGGTGTTCGCATCTTCACGTGATATCATTTCATCTAACAATAGTATTTCATATACCTAAGTACATATTTAGTAGACACGATGGCGTGGAGCTGGTCGTTTTGCCAAGGAATTAATCAAGCAATCGAATTCGCGTGCCAACGGCTGTTTACGTTTTTGACTAATCAACCACGTATATAAACAAAAGTTTAACTTCCGTGTTTCGTACAAGATATACATTAGGATTCTTAAGCATTGATTTAATATTTGATCAAATTTGTTTGCCCAAGATTTGATCAAATATCTTTTGTGCGGAATAGTGTAATCTATTTTAATATTGGTTTCTATCCGCGGTTTCTCACACCCCAACTCCCTTGAGGGTTGTTGTGTTCCTGCGAGTGAGTGAGGTTACCAGGAAGAAAGGAAGGCTGGCAACGGATCGGCGACCCCTTAATGTTACTGATCTCCATGGGCGGTGGTGATTGCTCCTCATCAGGTGACCTACATGATCGTATACCCCCCCTCATATAAAATATAAAAAAAAACATCACCATGGCTACGGATCGGCGACCCCATGGTGTTGCTGATTTCTATATTATTTCTCAGGGTGCTAAACGACCATACGACTCGCCTGATACAAAGCGGCTACCGCGACGGCTACGACCCAGTAGCCTACAGATTCTACTAATACAAGAAAGTACCTAGTATTTTTTGTTATTTCACTAAGCACCCTCTGAGAGATAGTTCCAATAATGGGTCGCGTTTTCAAAAAGATTGATAAACACTGACCTAAGCTAAATACGATTCTCATTAACATAAGCGAGAGTTTGTTCTTCGAAATCAAAAAATGGCATCTGAATCAGCTTTTGCTTAGGCGATAAATCTCTAAAAATCTCTAAAAATCCGAAACTTTTGATTACAAAAACAGGTCTTACATTTAAGTTAGTGACAATGACAAACATTTTTATCTTAATCGTTGGAGTTCTAGGGTCCGTACCAGCTAAGTGCAATGGGCTAGTTGTCATTTCTTTTTCGATTTGTTATTTAAGGACGTCACAATAATATAACTGGTGAAATTAAGCTTTATCAGTCGTCAGCCTATTACATTTCAAGATATATATATATACAATATAATATATTGTACATGTAATTACACTATGATTACTTTGAAGAAGCAATACTTTTTCTAAGGGCATTTATACACCATTTTCATACTATGGAGCTATTTACAAGCACTAATGTTATGTAAATATAAATCAATAGTTTAAAATATACCATCTTATTGTAAAAAATGGTTTAATAATAAATATTCTACTAATTTAATACGCGATTAAGACAATGGAGTTATTAAGCTAGTTGGCTACATAAGTGGCAACTGGCAACACCATACTCAATCCCAAAATCTGCCATAAAGTACAGAAATAAATTGGATTTTGCTGTTCAGTTCAGTTCGGGATGAAGTTGAAGAAATAAAAAACATAATAACTGTAAAAGACTAGTATCCAGGGCCGTAATATTATTATTATATTTAATTCATTATTTCATTTATTATGTAATAAATAAAAAAGAACACGCAGCAACGAAACATTTGAAGAATGTTAATCGGCAGTTATATAGGTATATTATAGGTATATTATACGCATAAATGTTGACAGTAATACGCCTGTTATTTGAATAGTCAAATTATTAAAATTACAATCAAATAATAAATAATACTTTAGACCCGAGACTATTTACACCAGATTTAACAATAAGACGGTTACGGTCATACTTCAGAATGTTGTTTAACAAGTGTTAAGTTAAACCAAACCCCGGCCACTCCATACAAAAATGGCGCTTTTGCATGTAGTAACCAAATGACGTCTGTACACGTGCCTATGTTTGAGTGACGTTCTCTAGGGCTGACATTATTCAATTATTAGTCGGACATGTACGGGGGTGTAAGTGGTTCATCAACATCTTTGAACCAAAGTCAATCTTACCTGCACGGGGTACACCCTGCTGACTGACAAACGAGGCTCTGACGAAAAGAGAGGTAGGACATAGCGTATTTTTTAAGCAGCCCGACTGACGAAGTACCACCACCTCACAGAATACCGCAGTCAAATAACAATTCCCTTGAGGGTTGTTGTGTTCCTGCGAGTGAGTGAGGTCACCAGAGAGGATGGAGTTGCTGCGTTGGCAGCGGGGATGGCAGCGCGCGAGCGATATTTAATGTTGCGAGCGTTAATATGGTTACGGTAACCGCTTCACATCAGGTGGGCGTAGTGAAGAAAAAAAAAAACGTGTGACACTCGGGGACTGCCGCGGTAAAGCTATTGCATAGCATTTTTTATCAACTAATGCTCGTTTGCTAGTTCATCCATCCATCCATCCATATCCATTCATCTATCCATCCATCCATCCACCCATCCATCCACCCATCCATCCATTCATCCATCCACCCACCCACCCATCCATCCACCCACCCATCCATCCATCCACCCATCTATCCACCCATCCATCCACCCATCCATCCACCCATCCATCAACCCATCCATCCATCCATCCATCCATCCATCCATCCATTCATCCACCCATCCACCCATCTACCCATCCATTCACCCTTCCATCCATCCATCCATCCACCCATCCATCCATCCATCCATCCATCCACCCACCCATCCATCCATCCAGCCACCCATCCATCCACCCACCCATCCATCCATCCACCCATCCAAATCCATCCATCCATCCATCCATCCACCCATCCACCCATCCATCCACCCATCCACCCATCCATTAAATCCATCCATCCATCTATCCATCCATCCATCCATCCATCCATCCATCAATCCATCCATCAATCCATCCAACCATCCATCCATCAATCCGTCCGTCCGTCCGTCCGTCCATCCATCCATCCATCCAAATTGTTTTTTTTACTTTCCATGTGTTGAGACATCCATCCACTCCACAAATAACTCTCATCTTTTACATACTCGCATATTATTTTAAACTGAATGGAGAATAAAATACAAGCGACGTCAATTCGCACGTTGTGGCATTCCTTGCGAACGGTTCCAAATCGGTTCCATAGGGGAGGTGAGGTCGACTAGTGAGAGCGGCAGAGAGTGTCCATACTGTACGTTAGTACTATTACTTATACTGTGGTTAAACACTGTTTGTCACTGTCATGAGGAACATTAATAGAAGTGGGAAAGTGACACAACATTGTTTAGCTAAACGAGGGTTGCCATCCTTCCGGGTGTCCCCGGATTTGTCCTAGTTTGGGCGTCCGAGGAGCGTCCGGGCGGGATTTCATTTGTAGTCTAGGCTTAAAAGTTTTAAATAACTACCGCCCGCTGCATGCTGCGAATAATCGTCATGTCACAGAATAAAAAATAGTACTAAAAAAAATAATGACATGCCCGGCTTCTGGTCGCTAGCGTTTAGAGATGGCAATACTAAGCTAAACATCTGTTAAACAAGATTTTGTAGTACTTTTAGGTCAAATAATGTTTAAGTTAGAAAAAAAAAAGCCAACTAACTCTAAAAAAAACTGCATTAGTATCTACAACAATCAGCAAAAACGTCCAGCGCATACTCAAATGCTAGGATATGCAGCAAAAAAGAGGAAAATTACCAAATGATGTTACCTACTTTTGTTGGGGCTCTGAAGAGTGGTTCTCATCACTGCAAATAATACAACAATATTATATAAAAGTACGAGATAGATGTAATGTCTAGTTCTAGAGAGGATACTAGGTGGTAGGGGAGTGATTCTATTTATGGTTTTTTTTACTATGTGATCGACATTGAAATATAATATTTAAATACAAAATATGCAATAGTTTTACTTTGCTAAACGATTATCTTTAAAGAAAAACGTATAAGACTATAGATGAACATTTAAGTACTGCGACAGTGGCGTCTGTTTGGACAAGAAGAGTAGAAGATTAATATATTTAAATTATTCATTCTTTTTAGTGCATTGCCTAAAAGTCAACTTGTAAGCAATGCACTAAAAAACCGAAACAATATTGAGAATAGAAAACAAAATTATAATACACTTAAAACAAAGTAAACTCTATTTTGGTTTAACAGACTATTATGAGCTGAAACCCTAAGTTAAAAACCCGCATTTAGTTTTTTTTTTTTTTTTTTTATACTACGCAATCCATTCAGCCAAAAGAGTCAAGTTAATAAAGAAATTTACATACATACAAGATACGCGCGTAAAACATAATCCTTCTTTGGTTGTCAGCTAAAAAATCCTATGCTCAGTTAGTTTAGTTTTAGTGTTTAGTCAATCTATATTTCCCTGAAAAGGTTGGCAACGGATCGGCGACCCCTTGGTGTTGCTCATCTCCATGGGCCGTGGTGATTGTTTTCCACCAGGTGACCCACATGCTCGTTTGCCCCCCACCCCACCTCCTCTTATATATATAAAAAAATAGTCAAGATAATAAATTATTTTTACTTCAGTATACCTATACTGAAGTAAAAATATTTATTGTATATATAATGTATGTAATAATTTATTGGCTTAACTATTTTTTTTACTTATACTTCAGCACGCAAAATGTTCCGTTTTAGAAGTAGGTATGTACTTGTAGTGGCGATAAGCGCTAAAAACGGACGTTTTACGACTACGATAGTACCGTAGAACCATTTTCGTAGAGATACGTCATTTGAACGTAAGGAACGTAGGAATCGTAAACAGACTCTCTCATAAGCAATGTTTACGATTTCGAAATCATAGATTTAGAATTAGTCTAGATTGTATATTATAAAATATGAAAACCGATTTTTCTTAGTTTAATTAAACGGACGTCACTCTAGCGCGCCGTCTGAGTGTCATTTTTAGGGTTCCGTACCTCAAAAGGAAAAACGGAACCTTTATAAGATCACTTTGTTGTGCGTCTGTCTGTCTGTGAAGACCCTCTATGTCGAGAATGCGTGGTATCAAGCTGAAATTTGAACTGTATACTCAGGTCTACGGTCCCATGAAGTTGTGAAAAAATCGAACTGCTATGTTATTGAGCAAAAAACGCATATTTCGACACATTCTCAAGAGAATCAAAACTCATAGTATGGTACTTCCCGTTGACCTAGAACTATAAAATTTTGCAAGTAACAGCATTATAGACTACAAGTACAGGAATAAATCTCAAAATTGTACATTTGTAATTAAATCTTAAAAAATAGGGGGTCTGTATTTTTTATAGGGGGTCGAAATTTCAAATTGAAGCTACTTCAAATGGGGTATCATATGGTAGGGCTTGATGTGCACATTGCAAAATATATTTTATTTATTTTTTCCGGCGCATTATTTCTTATTTATAATGAAAAATATCAAATTTATAATGATCCTACGTACGGAACCATCGGTGGGGGAGTCCCGACTAGCACTTGGCCGGTTTTTTACAAAGTAATGAGAATTTTTGGGCAATCTTTCCTAAAATCGCCGGGATATTTTCGTCAATAAAAAGTGACACTGAGTGTGAATGAAAGAGAGAGAGATACATTTAAGGCCGTCCGTGCTGCAAATTTAGCACCGTTCGAGTGAAAAATTAAATATTCGCTAAAACACAACGAATCATAAAACTGTTAGACGATTGTTTATTGAGCCCCCATAGGATTTTATAACTCATAAAATATGTAAAATACTATAGTTGGCATTAGCACTTGTTGAAATAAAATGTGTCTAAAACGGCCAAGTTCCACTAATTTCATTTCAGCAACTACAGCGTTCAAGTTTAATAAATTTTCATAGTTATGAAAGGAAATTTATGGCGTTTCAACAATCATATAACACAGTTATTTTGTTGTGAAAGAAATATTATTCGCTGAACAAGCTGAACAGGGGGCTTACCACCAACTCTTATTGCGATTCAATAACTGAATAGAATGCTTATTCACACCAATGAATAAGCGACTCTATTCAGTTATTGAATATATAATAAGCATTCTATTCAGTAATTGAATCGCAATAAGAGTTGGTGGTAAGCCCCCAGCATATTTTACTTGATTGGAACTAGTAGCATCATGGACTCTCTTCTAGATCTCATAACGCGCGGGGTGCGAGCGTTTTCAATGCGAAATCGTAGCGAACATGCAGTGAGTACACTGCAAGGACCTGTTTAATCGGAATGTGTCACCGATGTTGTTGTATATTCAACGACAAGGCTTCTCACTGTCGCGTTTGAACACGATCTTAGTTCTACTGCACCAAGAATGAAAAAACTCTTCGTTTGCGCGGTATCTATTCAAGTTGAAATCTATAGTACAAACGTGCGATGACAGAAACGCATACAGACTGCATGTCTGAGCTGATACGAGGTATTTTCCAATCGTGAGCTATTTCCGTCAAGACGTGTTATGAAAACCATGGACTGCTGTCTGAACGTAGTCTGCGATCAGTAATACTTCGCAGCGGGTGGTTCAACTGAATTGGCTGTTGTAAGAAACTGTAGCCAAAGACATTAGACAGATAAGAAATAATAAAAAAATATAATGATACCAATTTTGTGTTCAGTGTTGTTCGTTAATTATTGCGCGGAGTACAATGGGCGCATGTGAGTTAAATAATGAGTTAACTTTATTTAGTACCTCCTACCTACGTAGTGGCAAAGTACATAATAGTAAAATACCTATCTAAATATTAGTACTTCCTGCTTGCACTCGTTAAATAATCTTATTGTGGCAAATATAGTTACGTAAGTTATAGTAACTTCTTGTAAGAAATAAAGATTGTTTAAAACTTAAACGGTGTTCAATTTACAGTTTTGTTACGAAATAAACTTTCATTATAAAAATATATTTTTTTTTACTTTCTGTAAAAACCTCTTCAGGCGTATTTAAAGAACCCGACGCTGTAGTCTCCTGGGAACACCTCGACAGGCAAGTTCATTCCACAACTTGATAGTACGTGGTAGAAAAAACCTTTCTGGAACCTCAAACTGCTTGACCACTTTAGCTCTATGCGTTTCCTGTCGATGGCGCACGGTGTAATTACAAATTTATTCATTAAAAGTAAAATCAAACCATATACATTATCGTGTGGTTCATGATGACATTATTAGTTTGCTCGTCAAACGAGTGATTTATTTTAAAATCAGCAACTTGCATGTTCTGCGATAGTTTTTACGAGAATATAGTTCTGTGGAATTAATAATAATATTGTGTTAATAGATCGTGTGCCACATGACGTTAATCCTGTGAAAGCAGAAAAAGATAAACTTTTCAAATATCTTGATTTAGCTCATGAGATTACCGACACGTGGGACTTCGATTCAACAATAATTGTACCGATTGTCGTGTCGGTCAACGGCTTAATCGCCAGAAGCTTCGACCAATACCTAAAGAAGCTCGCGTTGGGAAGCTGGTTTCAGTTATAACTCATCCTATGATCGATGGCCACTTGTGCGGTGGGCCAAATATGTGATCTTACTAACTTTAGGTTGACATTTGTGTGTACCTTTCAAATTAAGAAGGAAAAAATTTTGGCTCTCAAAAATAACAGAATGTTAATCGGAGCAATCCAGTACTGAACAGTAACGTTGTTCCCCAATGGTGAAATTGTGACTGTTAGACGGTAGGGCACTGATACAAACGTGTTCGCATTTGTGTAGGTATGTAAATAATATTAGTAGACATCAACACAACGATTCTTGTATGAAGTGGCTGGGCTGTGACCGCAGGCCATCGGTCGACCGCAAACGCGATTTAGGTAGCCCACAATAGCTAAAATAAGATAAAAAGGCCGGAAAATGTAAACTTTAATATAAGCCACGCTCTACCCTGAATTATTACAAAAACTATTTTATTTCCTTCTCATAAACCCTTGCTTCCCCACAACAAACGTAACACGAAACAATAAAATGAAACAGTCTATTTCTTCATTGTACAAAAGTTCGATCACCCCTGGGCTTCCCTGGGCATATATTTATTGGTATCCGCTAAAGAACAAAACATACCCGAAAAGTTCTCCACAATCAAACAGAATAATAGGTCGGATTCTAGCCCACGGAGCCGAAATCGAGGTTGAGTGGAGCGAGTAGATTCGCTGAGCGTATTTTTTTTCCATTGATTTCAATGGAAAATGTATTTGATGGTCATTCCTCAAAGACATGATCGATCTCAATTTTTTTTCGACACAAACCTCAAGCATGTCGAGGTCTTTAATTGTGACAATTTTCATCAAAATCGGTTCAGTGGTTTCGAAGCCTATTCATTTCCAAGAATGACTTTTCGGTGCATATAAGTGTTCCACTCGCTGCATTCAATAAAGCATTAATATGTAAAGCCCCAAAGAAAATGCTAAATCAAATGCTAAACGATTTAAACAAAAAGTGCGTACACGTTTCATAATAAAATTATTACTCTACGTTTCGGCTGACTATATAACCCTCATCACTGATTAAAAGATCGCATAGTCAAATTTCGAATGCAAATCTAATCCGGCGCCGCTAAAATGTATCTACACCAGCTAAGATACAAAAAGTGCGTACACGTTTCATAATAAAATTATTACTCTACGTTTCGGCTGACTACATAACCGTCATCACTGATTAAAAGATCGCATAGTCAAATTTCGAATGCAAATCTAATCCGGCGCCGCTAAAATGTATCTATACCAGCTAAGATAGATGATCCGCCATTGCAAATTGTACACCTATCATTCGAAAATAGAACGTAACCCGCGTCGCGGCACCATCGTCTGCCAGTCATTGATACAGAGCGTTCTGATGAGTCATTACCCTGTCTGCCGTATCAAAATTACCGGTAATGATCCACAGGACATAAGACCTTATTGCTATTGACAATAGAGTGTTAGATATTTTTAAATATCAGCTGTTCATACCGACGTTAAAGAGTACAAATTAGTCGTTAAGATGTCGGAAAATCTCCATTTATTACATTAGTGGAAACATGTTTTATTTTTGTGCGATTTACAACCGAATGTGTCTAATATGGTAATCGATTAAATAAATCGGTTAATCGGTATCAGTTTTGTAAATAATTATTAATTGATTGTTTAATAATGAAATCACAAAATAATCTTATTGTTGTTCTAAATGAAAATGATATAAACAAACATCACATCAACTGCTATTTAAGACAAATTAAATTGTAGATATTTACTTTAGGAGTTTTGGTATAGAAACAAAATTTTGGGTCATAATGTTATATTATAGTACTTGTACTGTTCCACGTTATTATTATTAACGTGGAAAAGTACAAGTTCTTTATTATAATATTAAAAACAGTACAAGTGATAATGATGTTCCACCAAGTGCCAATAATCAACAGTATCAACTTTTTAAAATTTTGGGTATTTTCCCCCTTTTATGTTTATAGTAATGTAATAGCGATGTCAGGATGAGGTTGCTTTTCGCCTGATCGTTTTTTAAGGATGCTGCAGCCTTTAGCCGATAGCTGGCCAAGACAAAGAATAGCAATCGTGCGTTGCCAACCTGGGGCCCTACCGCAGAACATAAAAAACAGTTTTTTATGTTCTGTGGGCCCTACCGCCGAAGCTGAAACCGATTACCACCGAATATTTTGATTCGAAAAATAGGTCTTACGTTTTAGGTATTGACAAACATCTTCAGCTTAGTCCGTAGAGCTCCAGAGATTCTACCGACTAAACCCCACACAAGTACCATAAATCTATGCACAGTATAAGTAATAGTACAGTATGGCCACTCCCTGCCGCTCTCTCGTGTCGACCTCACCTCCCCTCTGAGAAAAATCTGGAACCGTTTGTATGTCGGTGCACGCACACACGCTCATTCACGCTCTGCATAGACGTCATTGTTTATGTAGTAGTAAACGACGCGACATTTGTATGGAGTGACCAGGGTGTGGCTAAAGTTTGATTTACGCAATCAAAAAATATTTAATTACGTAATCGGCTTCAGCCTCAGCGGTAGGGGTTATTTACACATCCCTAATATACGAATATTCCAAAATCATCCATAACCACCATGAACTCCATCCTAAAATATCGAATCACGGCCCTTCCGCCGTAGCTGAAGCCGATTCCCAACAGATTTTTTGATTGCGAAAATCAAACTTCAGCTTAGATTTATCGTACCTACTTGTGTTTAGCTTAGCTGGTAGAAACTATGGAGCTGCCCCCTTACCACCACATCTTATTGCGATTCAACAACTGAATAGAATGCTTATTCATACCATAACCATACATTGAATAAGCAATCTATTCAATTATTGAAACGCAATAAAAGATGGTGGTAAGGGGGCTGTACCGACTAAGCTGAAGATTTTTGCCAATAACTTCAACGTAAGACCTATTTTTCGAATCAAAATATTGGATGGAAATCGGCTTCAGCTTCGGCGGTAGGCTCCCAGGTGAATGAAGTATATCGGATTAGAGCTTACACCTATCGAAATTTATGCTTAAATCATCTAGGTCAGTGTTTCCCAATTAGTGGTACGCGTACCCCTGTAGGTACGCGAAGGAGCATCAAGGGGTACATGAAGCAGTCTCTTGACTAAAGTACCTACTTAAGGTACTAGGAAGAAATACGCAAACAACAATGTAATCAAGGGGTACGCGAGTTTCAGCTCTTTCCGGAAGTGGTACGTAGGAAAAACTAATTGGCAACCATTGATCTAGGTGCATTAATGCATAGCACTTAATACACTCATAATTTTCTCCAGACGATCTAAATCTACCTGGGGCTAATAAAAGAATACCAAATTCTCAATAGTGAAAAAACGTCGTGTCCAATGGCTCTACAATGCAAATACAGACATTATGTACTTAAGATTTCAGCAAATTATGTATTGCATACGAATTCCTTAAGCAAACTGTATTTCTATTTGATTAACAGATTATGCTTCCGTGTTAATACGTATTGGACTTCTTCAGCCACCACGAAAATATAATATCCAAATCACGAAAATATGCCGAAATTTTTTTCAATCAATCCAAATAAGTTCTAATATAATTATTAACAGGTACGTTACGTCCAATTTGATTCTGACCGAATTTTTGGATGGAAATATTGAACTTCGATTGAGATTACTGTTATTATGAGTGATGGCACAAACTCTACTTGGCCAAAGCGGCCAAGCCGCGTTGACACGCTTTGACAAGATAGCTTTGACGAAAGCTACGTCTCCGCTGGCTTGGCCATATCGATAACGGATCAGCGACCCCTTGGTGTTGCTGATTTCTATGGGCGGTGGTGATTATTTTCCATCAGTTGACCCACATGCTCGCTTGCTCCCTCCCCTCTCATATAAAAAAAAAACGAACGTATGGGGAGTGATCGGAGAGTCAGGAGCATATAGTGGCCGACCTGTAGGGCGGGGTTCTATCAGTCGACCAAAATATCGCTGAAGCGACAGAGTGGAGGCTGATCTGTGCGAGCTTGATGTCAACAAATGGCAGGAGCTTGCAAAGACAGGGACAATTGGAGGGTTCTTATGTTGCAGGTCAACACTTACTTTGGGTCTTGCGCCAAAGGAGCAAGTAAGTAGGAACAAGAAACTTCGATTCAGATTACTGTTATGGTGAGTGATGACACAAACTCTACTTGGACAAAGCGGCTAAGCCGCGTTGACACGCTTAAAGTCCGCTTTGACAAAATAGCATTGGTCAAAATAGATGTCTCAACAGACTTTAAGTGTGCACTTTGATACCGGTAGATACGTACATAATTCACTTGATCAAAGTTATTTTGTCAAAGCAGACTTTAGCATTCACTTTGACAGTTTATTAATTTGAGTCATATTTCCATTATAACAATACCTATCAAAACTTTGTTACTACATACTACACAGTGTAATTATTGTGAACTTGTTGATAGACATGCTGAATCGAGTAAAAAATAAAAGTAGTTTGGGGGTGTCTGCTCACTCCACTTATTGCGAGTTGCCATTGTTTTTACATTTGACGCCAATTTTATTTCGATTTTACAACGAACAACAAAGTTTCGGTGAAAAGTTGGGATTTTTCCTAATATGTTTTCATTTCTGGCCCCAAGTTTTTTTTTACTACGTCGGGGGCGGAAAATCATACGGAATATAATATGAAATTTATAATACCTTCTAAGATCAACACTGCTCAAAGTGGATTTTGAGCACGTCAACGCAGCTGATAACCTTGATCATGATCAGAGTTCAGTTTGAGTGATTCGACGTTAACAGTTGATTTGAAGTATTCACCAAAACAGAACAAAGTCCGATTTTCGGAATCCAAAAACAATAATTATTATTTAAATAGTTGTCTGGCATGTTTGCCATGACAACTATTACCCAAACAAGATTGCCAAGACAAATATTTCTATTTAAATGGCCAAAAATTGAAAATTTCACCTCCTGCCTCTAGGTGGGCTTTGAACCCACGACCTCGACGCCAATGAGCTCCTCGTATTTATGCGCCTAGCTTTACAGTATAAAATAAATAAAGACGTCCACATATAAAATAAGTGTAGAAAAGAATCCCCTCTAAGAACACTACATTTGCCTTGTTATATCGTAGCTAAATAGAATACAATAGAATATACTCGTTCCGGATGTGAACTGATTATGTTGATTTCGAGTTTTTTTTTAAGACAGGTTTTATATTTTACTTCACTCTTTATAAATTTTCAAGGAATTTCCATGACGCAACAATTAGCATATTCAAATGGTAAATAAGCTGATGAGATGAAACCAAAATGTTTGCGTAGCTACTGTTCTCAACAAAGTAATGACCAGAAAGAAACAAGTCTATATTTGGACCTTGTAAAGTTTAATAGGAATAAAAATATCACACAGTATAAATTTTGTGACGCATGTCATCAAACTGCTAGAATCTGTTGCGAATACACAAAACTCGATTTGTAGTTTCTCACTATGTATATCTCTCAATTTTCGCGCAGGAAGTTTGAGTAGCAGGGGTGTGCCAACACATAGTGCAACCGGCCGTCAAAGATTTTCTTCTTTAATTTAAAGCCACACTAATGCGCACGTCCAACTTAGAAGAGTCATCATCACCAGGTCATTTTACTCTCCACTACAAGAGCATGACCCTCTCGTCCGTCCCAGACAGAAAGAGGATTTGGCCTACACTCCCCACGCAGGCCAGACGGGTTGGGGAGGCCTGATCGATGTATGGTAATGTATTTCCCTTAGTCGTCTTGTACGACATCCACGGGAAGAGACGGAGTGATTCTATTCTAGTCTGCCGGAAACCACACGGCCAACTTATATCCAAACTTATATGATACTTAGAAGAGTCACCAATTAGGGGCCATCCATAAATTACGTCACACAAATTTCTTGATTTTTTGACCTCTCCCCCGTCCTTACCACAGCAGGTCACATTTCTGAGATCCTTTTTTTGCAATTTTATACCTAAAGTTGCAAATGTTTTTGAGTTTATCGTTAATAGTTCAAAGTTCGTGTTTTGACACTTAGATTATAATATATTGAAAATGTCACGTCACGAAATTTAGGACCCCTCCCACCATCTTATCACACAGTATCACACTTCGGCGAACCCCTCCCTCCCCCTTAACGTGTGACGTAATTTATGAATGACCCCTTCCCAGTATTTTGTTGTGCTCTTGGGAATAGCTGCACCAGAAAACTAATACTAATCGTTCTCAACGACGCTCCTTGTGTTGCCAGGGTATCATAAGTTATTGAAGTATCACATCAGACAGAAATGCTTGTGTACATCTTACAAGTGGCACAAAAATAATTGTACACGATAAAAATATAAGTTGCTATGTTGGCAATGCGACCTTCAACCAATCTCATAAACATTATTATTGTAATTTTCGTTCGTTCATTATACGATATACTTGCGAGATGACACTGTAACGAGAAGTTTTCAAATTGTAAACAACGTAGAGCATTAACATTACAAAAATGAATATGCAAATAAAATGTCGCCACATCGATACTGGTGTTTGCAAATGAATTTGGCATTGACCTTCAAGAGATCGTCCAGTGTCCAGGTAGACTAATTATTATTAACCGAATAAAAAAAAAAACCAGCTGCAAAATTCTTACAATTTATTTTTTGTTATCATCCTTCAATTTTTTTTTTGTGGCCGCCATATTGAAATTATATACCCTATGTCATCCCGCAGATAAGAAAATTATAATTTGTTTACTTAGAAAAAAAAACATACAATAAAATACTTTATGTAAATCGGTCGTTTGTAATGTTTATGAGCTGTTTTTAAAGGTCATTACGAACCGTCTCGAGGGCAGGCTTGAGGACTTGCAGCCTTGCGAACAAGCCGGTTTCCGAAGAGGCTTCAATACCATAGACCACATATCATCCACACGCTGCGGCAGGTTATACAGAAGACCGAAGAGTATAACTTGCCACTTTGCTTAGCGTTTGTGGACTATGAGAAAGCCTTTGATTCGGTCGAGACATGGGCTGTGCTTGAGTCTCTCCAGCGATGCCGTATTGACTATCGGTACATCGAAGTGTTGAAGTGTTTGTATAATAACGCCACTATGTCGGTCCGATACAGAAACAGAGTTCGAAGGCGATCCCTTTGAAAAGAGACGTAAGACAGGGAGACGTGATATCTCCGAAACTGTTTACGGCCACTCTGGAGAACGCCTTCAAGCTCCTAGAATAAAAAGGATTCGGCATCAATGTTAACGGCGAATACATCACTCACCTTTGGTTTGCCGACGATATCGTAGTCATGGCAAATTCAATCAAGAGGCAAATGTCCAGAAGTAGAGCAAAACATAATGATAAAAAGAAGAACGTCTATGGATTTCATTCCGATCTTGATGCCATCCATGAACATCTTCTGACGACCCGGCCTCATCCATTACTGAGACGTAATTTTATTGTTATTTGGCTGTATCTTTTAAGGTGAAGATACTTCCTTAGTCGGGCGCAACAACCCTACCTCGTTTATTAGCAGGGTGCATGCAGGTTGGCTTTGGCCCTAAGGATGTTGATACGACACACCACCAAAAATGATAATATGTGGTTATTTAGATTTACCAATCCAATTTTAGCATGCTACTGCAACCATCCGTATTCGTATCCATTTTTCGGAGGGCACGTTAAGCCGGTTTGTAAACAGTGGCCTCCGCCAACTCGGAGTTGAGCAGCGGGATGAAGTATGCTCTAATATACTACGACGGGTGGCAGACAAGCATACAGCCCGCCTGATGTGAAGCAGTTACTTAAGCTATATTAACCCTCGCAATATGAAATATCGCGCGCGCCGCCACTCCCGCTGCCAACGCAGCATCTCCTTCTTTTCTCGTGACCTCATTCACTCGCAGGAACAGCACAACCCTCAAGGGAATTGTTATTTGGCTGCGATATTCTGTGAGGTGGAGGTACATTCCCCAGTCGGGTAGCTTACAATAGGCTATTTGACTAACATTTTTTTCGGTTTGATATGTAGGGACGTCTCCATAATATAACCATGAAAGAATTACTTCGATAGCACAAAAATCTCTCGAGATATGGTAATTTGAAAATCACAATTTTAAGACTGTAATGAAAACGCTCCATACAAAAGACTACCGAAGTATGACGTCACAGGTTTGTATTTTGTATGCATCAAATCAGAAATTTGTTAGCTATGTTAAATATTACGTTTATGTGCTTAGTATCTTAATAAAAGTTATAGCATTTTTTATTGCTTCTCCAATGGAAATATTATTTTTTAATAATTTCATACTTTTAAAATGGACTTTCCCGCCAAACTTCGATCGACGCTAAAAAAAGTCTGACTGAAGATATTAGAATGAAAGTTTGCAGATGTTTATAGTTTTGTGTATTTTACGATATTGTTAAATAATTTATACAATTTTTAAACATAGGAAAATAGCCTATTACGCCTCTTCTCTCTCTCCTCTCTCTTTTCGCCAGAGCTGAGTGAAAACCCGTATCCCAGCAATGGGATGAATATGGGCTAAGGATGACTGTAACTATCGTAACAAGAATATTTCAGCTCAGGCTCTGATAAGAATGTTTACACACTTTATCAAGCATGTGTCTGTAGTTTTTCTAGGTCACTGCCTGAAATTTAGATTAAGAGGTTATTGCATTGTTAATTGAGTGACGAAACAAAGCAATTATCCCACTTGCAATAGGCTATTTGACAATGTTGAAAGATTGTAGAAATTATTTAACGATATCGTAAAATACACAAAACTATAGAGATCTGCAAACTTTCATTCTAGTATTTTCCGTCCAACTTATTTTAGGGTCAATTAAAGTTTGGTAGGAAAGTCCATTTTGAAAGTATGAAATTATTAATAGTAGTTTATGAAACTGTTGCATAATAAGGGTTCTTAAAATACGAGTGTGAGTTTATCACATGAGCTGAAGGCGAGTGTGATAATAGACCACACGAGTATTTTAAGACCTAATTATGTGCAGTTTCATACACTACTTTATCTAATCTCATGAAATAGATGACAATAATATTTTAAATAAAACCATGAATGAAACATAAACCTGTCACGTCATAACCTAAAAGCCTGTTATATGGAGCGTTTTCGGAAAAGTTAACATATCTAGAGATGTTTTTGTGCTATCAAAGTAATTCTTTCTCTTGTGGTTTTATTATTGTGACGTTCTTACATATAAAACAGAAAAAAAGTTGGTCAAATAGCTTATTAAGTCTGAGGAGAGATTAAGCCTCTCTTTGTGTGTTCAAACGATTGTACAATAGGCTGCATTAAGAGGAGTTGTTTGATCTCCTCGTTCTACAAACCGTTTGCCATCGGCAGGGAGTTCATCCTTACACTTTGGAACCGTACGTAATAGCTGTGGTAATAGTCGCGTACTGTCCGGTTCCAGTGTCACCAGAATGCGATTCACATGTGCGTCTTTAATGTCAATAATACCAGTTAATAATTGAATATAAAAATCTAGTAATTCAGGTTTGCCTCGTTGTATGTAGTAATATTTTTTTTTTATCTAACGTCAACGTCTGAGAAGCATAGGAGGTAAAAATATCGCTTTAGAAGTCGGAAATAAATGGGAACACGAATGTGTGTTTGTTGCGCGTTACAGATAGTTCGTATTGCATTTTAGCCTTTGCAAATTCAATGAATATTATTACATACATACAGAATAGTGTGGCCGCACCTTCGATCGCATTAATGATCAAGTAATTCTAGTCTTGAGAGTTTAGTGAAGCTGTAAATGCTATAATAAGAAGGAAACTGATGTTATAGACTATCATAAAATTTAAGACTAATGCGTTTAACGTCGAAAATTGTAATAATAATTTTACACGTTACTTAGTTCGATGTTTGGCATATGTTCAATTTACTAATTCATCTAATTTCATTGTGAATACTTCAGTGTATTTGACTACAGGATGTCTTTTGTTTTGGTCACCTGAGCGGTGAGATGAAATTTAAATATATATTTCTGTTCATTCTTTTTTTTAAATCTAACCTTGAATATAAGCATACAACCTGGCTTGATGGTAAACAATCATTGTAACCTATGGACTCTTACAACACTATTAATGTGTTATCATCATTAATGTGTTGCCGACACTAAAACTACTTCACATATTTCTTGAAGAAACGCTTACTGTATTCTCATGGGAAATCCTCAGTCGGGAGTTCATTCCACATTTTGAGTTTGTGGAAAAAAAAACTCTCTGGAACAGCACAGTATGCATCCATTTTAGTTACAATGTGGGATGATGACTTCCCTGCCAATTGCAAGTTTTTCGAATGTTATTACAGAGTGCTTATTCTAATAAATGCCCCTTTTTATTAGTATCTTAATACTGTTTCAGTATATTACAAATAATAACTGAATATTTTTGACACTTTCACATACCTTCAAATTATTTCATCGAAATATCAATGCACAGGTTTCTGTGTAAATTTGACTTCAGAAAGATATATAAAGGGAAGAATAGCCAGTAAAAAGAGATAAATAACCCAGACTGTGGGAAATAAATCAAGATGTGTCACAACTGAGTGAGTCGATTAATACAATATATTTTTTTGTATTTAAGTGTAGTTAAGCTTATTATTTTCTATAATTACAAAATCTCATAATTAAGTACACATAAGATTATCTTTATTTTTATCTTTATTTATTATCGGAAGTACTGACCGTGAAGGTCAGTACTTCCGATAATAGTCATGTGAGACAGTGGTTCCCAATTCTTTTTACACCAAAATTCTATTTACATGTTATTATATCCTTATTTAAAAAAAGCAATAGAAGAGTAACAGTTAGAAAAAAGAGTAATAGTAAATATTAAGCTTGAATAAATGTCATTATTTATATATTAAAGATTAATATTTATTAGAAAATATAACACTATTTTACAATGATTGTGTACCATTACCACAGACCAAGTACATAGTAGACATTTTTTTTTATACCACTAAAGTGGCAAACAAGCATATGGCCCGCCTGATGAAAGCAGTTACCGTAGCCTATGAACGCCTGTAACACCAGGGGCATCACCCGCGCGTTGCCGACCCTGTAAAAACCTCTTCACGCCCTCCTGAGAAAACCTCGACAGGCAGTTCATTCCACAGCTTGACCGTACGCGGGGGAAAACTTCTCTGGAACCGCACGGTACGCGACCACTTAGGCTCCAATGTGTGAGGATGAATTCCCTGTCGATGGCGAGCGGTGCGACTGTAGAAGGAAGCCGTGGGCATAGACATGTATGCGTGGCGCGTGTATCAACAGTAAACGCTTAATTTTGATATGAATTTCTCTCAGTTGCATACGTAATACCTACATCATGGTAAGTTGTTTTTATATGCTTTGTATTTTTATGACATAATACTATACAAACAAATCCACTCAATTACAACACGAAGTTATTAGTAATATACTCATTGTTTGTCTGTTTTGTGAGTTTGGCACACTTGGTTCCCATACAAATCTAATTTCATACCATCTCCATTTGATTTCATTTCCGTGGATTGTACAATGATAATGATGATTTAACGTTTTCGAGCATAAATTCTCAAAGCAGGTTTTATTTTTCAGGACATTCCAACACGTGAAGCCCTCATGTTGCAACATACAGTTTGAGAACTCTTGACCTAAGACATAGCAGCATTTTTAAAAAAATGAGGAATGGTTGAGAAAATTGTGAAGCAGTGAGGTCAACATGTATGTATAATAAAAACTAATAAAACTACTTAACTTTGTGAAGATTTAGATAAAAACAAGGATAATATGAAACAGGTTTTACTCAGTAAAACAATACAAACATAGCTAAAATATTATTATCGCTAGTAGTGGCATGAAACTCACAACACAAAAGGTTGCTATAACATAAAATATATCAAACAAAATATAATAATAGATAAAAAAAATACAAAAATTAGTTTTTTATTACTTTTTTTGGTTGAAAAATTACCATACTTTTTTTTATTACATCAGGTGACAGACAAGCACACAACCCGCTCGATGTCATGATTTTTCATAGAGTCAGACTCCGCTCACTCGCAGGTATAAAAATGATTGACGACATAACATCAGCTTAGTCATTGAAAACATGAATTTATGGCAGAGATTGTTCCAGAAGCTTGTTCCAATGTTTGAAATTGTTTTTAAATTATAAATATCCAAGAGTTAGAATTTTGAATTATCATCCTCATATACAAATATGATGATAGAACATTAGAAAATATAATATTGTTTTACAATAAAGTTGATACTGTTGATTGTTGGCACTTGGTGGAACATTATTATCATAATATTAGAAATAAAGCACTTGTATTGTTCCACGTAATTACATTTATTTTTACAGACGGTTTCGCCGCTAAGACATTATCAAGGTGAGCAGATGGTGTTTGTGTTTCCTATATTTGTTATATTGTTTTACAATACCTAATACATTGTTTGAATGCAACATATATGTACATACATATAATAAAGTTGCCCATTGCCTATATTCGTACATATAAAAAAAAGCTTGGATCTGTACATAAATGAGAAGATTGATGGTGTTGTTGTCGGCCTAGTAAATTACACAAGTTAAGCAATATCAACTGTACCCTATCTATTAGATGGGTTTCATTATCTCAATCCAAAGGATCGAAGAGGTTCGACGTGCTATCAGTGCTGCACTGGACCCATTTCAAGATACAATGCTTCAGAAGTGATAAGCATTAATTAAACACAGGAAGTGTTAAGTGTTGTCAGAAAATAGCTATTTTCATTACATGGCAGTTGTCAAGTCAGTGCCTTTTGGGTGGCTTGAAAAGACTAACCAAAAATCAGTGTGTTGCTTTACTGGACTAAATAAAGTCTTCTTGTATTCCTATAGCACACAATAAAAATTTGTAATTTCCCATTTAAATGTACAGTCAACAGCAGATCAAGTGTGACACTTTGGCTTTTGATCTGTTCTTAAGTTGTTCGTTCTTATGTTTTTGATTTTATTAGAGATTTTAGGTGGTTGTAATTGCCATAACTGGTTACCATGGTCTTTAGAGCCAAAGCCAACCTCACCTGTACATGGTGTACCCTGCCAACTAGCAAAAGAGGCTCTGGCAAAAGAGAGGTACGGTACAGCATATTTGTAAACTGCCTGACTGGGGAAGTACCTCCGCCTCACAGAATACTGCAGCCAAATAACAATTAGCTTGAGGGTTGTTATATTTCTGAGAGTGATTGAGGTCACCAGAAAGAAAGGAGTTGTGAGTTAGCAGTGGGGATAGTGGTGCAGTCGTAATATTTTATATTGCAAGTGTTATTATAGCTAAATAATAAAATAATAAATAAATAAAATAGCCTTTTATTCAGACAATTAAATATGCTTTTACACATGCCTTGTAATAATTTTTTGAAGGTCTGTTTGCCAGTTGGCAAAGGCCTCCTCCAAACGTCTCCATTCATTTCTATCCCTTGCTACTCTGTTCCACGTTGTACCAGCTACTAACCGAATGTCGTCATCCCATCTTTTTTGTGGCCTTCCTCTTTTCCTCTTTCCTTGTCTAGGATACCATATGTCATGTTTTAAATAAACATGACTGCGCCAAATTGTCACGGTTTTAAAAAAACACAAGACCGGACTATTGGGGCGTTTTAAAAAGAGGTTAATGGAAATTAAAGTATGTATGAACAATCAAAGGGGTTTCATTTAAACAAGAGATTATAGTCAGTGGCCAAGGTGATCAGGCTGCCGTCAACCCAAATTTATATAAAGCTGTTAAAAGATAATAAAAGTAAAGAGTATTGTACTCACAATTTTCGGGCGCCTAGGATGACGGTCGTTGCGTTGGTTATACCCTCCATAACACAGCGGAGATCATTGAACTATTAATCTCAAGTCGGGTTAAATGCCATATGAAATCTGTGGGCAACTGGCCGTGAAAAATATATATCAAAGCAGAGCATATAGTTCAATAATACATCAGAACTTGATTGATCTGTATATTGCAATAAGAAAACAAATTGTTACACAATTATATTATATATAATGAGATACAGCGGTACGCTTATGGGCTAAGATTTGTTTTTGAAACAGTTACAGAGAACATAGCCCTTAACTACAATAGAATTACATTTACGCAACACGCATCAACCAATTCAGAGTCACATCATCAATACAACATTTTGGATGTTTCGTCGCGTCAAAGAAGAAGTAGATTTGAATAGAGAAAAGGTTATTAGAATGCGAGTCAGAAGTCGAGTAGAGGTGAATTGAAGAGGGAGAATGAGAAGTTGAAGAAGAAGTGAAGGTGAAGTTGAAATTGAAGTGAAGGGCTGAAAACAAAATAACCTCCATGAGATTCGGACTTTGAACCCGCGGTGACGCGTCCGTAAAATTAAGGAAAATTAACTTACCGCGTTCAAACACGCGCCCTTCTTTAAAAATCATATGCCATACACATGTTATGCACTCAAATGTGCATTCTGGAAAGAACAAATTTTCATTTTAGTATACACGCGTGGGGTCGCGATGCGGATCGACATTTAACCAAAACGAAAAACGCTTACCAGCCTTGCTCAAACGCCAAAGGCGCTATATATTATAAATTATTTATAACATCGGGCCATTTCGACCACAAACACCCAATTTTTGAATATTTTCTTATAAAATTGATTAAAAATCGACTATTGTCAAGCCATGTTCGAACGGAAAAGGAAGAGTGACAAAAAAAGTTGCCAGATGCAAGCCACGTAAATCTCTTTCTTCAACGTCTAACATTTTCTCAGTTTTAATTTTAGAATTATAAATAAATTATGTATTTATTAATTTCGGCGACATTTTAATTTTGAAAAATAACGTTTTCATAATATGACACCACACTAGGACCAATATATTATATTTTAGAAAAATGTATTTTTATACATTGCATACCGTCCTTTTTATTAAAGAAATATATTAGGGGTCCGGATACAAGGATTTACGAGTTTATTTTGCAATACACAGTTCACCCAACAAATAAAAAGGATAACTCTGTAGCGTTCCCTATGAGCACGCTACATTTCACCCATTCTGGGAAAAAAAAATTTTAGAAACGGAGTTTCTAAAATTTTTTTAAAACATCCTTCCCAGAGGTAAATGTAAATAAAAAATAATGAAATTAAATTCAAATAAACAAAACAAAACACGTAGGCTACTACACCTATCCTGCACTAGACATGCATCTAGATGCTGGAAGACACCAACCATGGAAACACTCCGTCAAGGTACTACCGGCGCAGCTCAGTCAGTTCAAACACCCTGAACTGGCAACCCAACAAAAATGTTCCAACAGAAGATAACCTAACATGATGACCAAAACAACCCAACACAGTGTTATTGCATTGCAACAATCTGGTTGAAATTTAAAATGAAAAACAAACTAAAGTATGAACATAAACTAACAAGAAATGTGGCCTGATTTACTACTGGCGTAATAGGATGGGCCCAAAGAGTAGCCTCCTATCAGCGAACCAAAGCCGACAAAACAAAAACTCCCACTAACTACAAAAAAAAACATGTCAAAGGACATATAAGAGAAAACATGTTGAAAAACATGAAAAACAAAAGTGTGATCGGTATCCGACCGGCGTAATAGGATGGGCCCGAAGTGTAGCCTCCTATTAGCAAACCAAATCAACACAATATGTCAAAAAAGGACATATAAAAAAAACTCCTATCAACTTCAAAATAATGTGAGCGAATTTCGCAAATGAAATGCTCAAAGTTAAGTCAAAGGACATAACAAAACTCCTACCAACCTCAAAATAATGTGAGCGAATTTCGCAAATGAAATGCTCAAAAGAACATGTCGGAAAGACATGCAAAACAAACGTGTGGTCAATCTGCTACTGGCAAATTCCGGTCAGCACCCTCGCCTCGAAATTTACGAACCAACCAACACAAAAAAATATGTTGAAAGACACAATAAACAAAACATGTCAAAGGACATGGAAAACAAAAGTGTGGTTAATTTACTACCGGCAAATTCCGGTCAGCACCCTGGCCTCGGAATTTACAAACTAACCAACACAAAAACACATGTCAAAGGACATGGTAAAATCGTCCGATAAGGCGTAAATAACACAAGGTGTGTTAAAAAAAATGGGTCCGAAGACACCAAAATGATGTGAGCTAATTTCGCAAATGAAACGCTCAAAGTTAAGTCGAATCCAATTAAGTCCAAATCAAGAGATTGGCTTGCTAGCAAATAAAGTCATGTCCGGGTTCAAACTTACCCTAAAACACAAAACAAAGAAAAACATGTGACACACAACTCACATAAGTAGGTAAGTATGTATGCACAAGACAAAACATCGACTTAACAAAAAAATTCGGAAAACAATAATCCGACAAAAAAATATTGTACAAAATATACAAAAAATAATAATAAATGATAGTCCTTTTTGTGTTGGAATATGCACCTCACTATTTTCAGCTTTTAATTTTTTGAAAAGAAACCGAATCTTGAAGAACATACAGAAGGTACAGAGCGTAGCTTAACTGTAAATGTGTATACCCAGGCGTCCTACATTCATCACCTATCAAACTGAGCCAATCCTTTCAAACACATTCATACATCATCTATCAAAGGCTCATAACCTAGATACCACAACAAGAGCTAACATGTGGATAACTATATCTCCGTAACGAAATTTTATATTTTAAGAATATCTTTAACATGATAATTACCAAGGGTATTTTTGACTAAGTCCTTCAACAAATAAACGTTATTAGAAACTTTCTCGACAACTTCACATTTAACAAATTTAGGTGCTAATTTAGCGGAAAAATAGTGCTGAGCATTCGACTGAACGAAGTTCCTCCTCCATACAATATCGCCAGCACAAAAAGAAATGCTTTTCCGTCCAATATTATAATAAGAAGCATTCTTTTTATATGCTTTAATTAAGTTTGATACAGTTTTATCAAAAATATTTTCTAAAGTAGATAATAATTCAGAGTAGTCAGACCTACTCCCAATAATTAAATTCTCTGAAGCATCAGAAGAAGAAAATTTATATAAAGAACCATCTAAAATTGTCTCCCTTCCAAACATAAGAAAATTAGGCGTATAGCCTGTAACTAAATTAATAGTGCTATTAATAGCAGACTGGACATGTGGCAAATATTTAGACCAAGTCCTATGATCAGTTTCAACATAACAGGATAAACAAGTTTCAATCGTCTTATTGAACCTTTCAACTGGGTTGTTCTGAGGTGTGTATAAAGAATTGTAGAAAACTTTAGGAATATTGTAACCTTCTATAAAGTCTGTAAATAATTTTGAAGTAAACTGAGTACCATTGTCACAAATTATAGTTTTAGGACATCCAAATTTTAAAAATATTTCTTTTTCTAGTATTTTGACTATAGTTTGTGCCGTAGCAGTATACATTGGAAAAATCCAACAAAATTTTGTGAAAACATCTACTATTGACAGAATAAAATTATGTCCAGAATAAGAACGCGGCAAGGGTCCTATGATGTCTATCGACAGCATAGTCATAGGTCGATTAACAAGCTTAGGGTTGGTCATCAATCCTAATGGTGCAGAATTAGAATGTTTATAGGCTTTACAAACGTCACATCGGACTATATAATCTCTAATATCTTTAAACATCTTAGGCCAAAAATAGTGTACTTTAATCTTCTCAAGAGTTTTGTGAATACCGAAATGAGCAGAATTAACATCATCGTGATTATTACGAATTGTTTCTAAAACATGTTCTTTAGGTATAACGATTTTCCAAGCTAAGTTCTGTGATAAAGAATTCTTTGGGCGAATATACTTATATAAAACTTCATTTTCAACTTTAAATGTTCCAAACTTCGATGGATATTTTTGACACTCGACAAACATCTTAGAATACCATGGATCATGAATATCATCGGGGCAAACAACAATAGAAGAGATTTCGACTCGAGATAAAGCATCAGGTACAGTATGTAAACTACCCTTTTTATGTACTACATCAAATTTGTATTGAGACAAACGAGCTGCCCATCTGGCGAGTCTACCAGAAGGATTGGACAAGTTCATCAGCCATTTTAAGCTAGCATGATCTGTAACTACAGTGAAATCGGTTCCTTCAATATAAGGTCTAAAATGTTCAATTGATAATAAAACAGCTAAAAGTTCTCTTTCAGTTACACTATAATTTTGTTCAGCTCTAGATAACATTTTAGAAAAATACGCTATAGGATGAGATTGACCAGAGTCATCTTCCTGCATTAAAACACTACCAACGCCGTTTCCACTAGCGTCGCAATGCACATAGAACTTTTTGTCAAAATTAGGGCACTGTAATACCGGAGCGGTAATTAAAGCAGTTTTCAAACTATTAAATGATTCATCTGCATCTTCATTCCAAGAAAATTTTACTTTAGCATTCCTTTTACCTCCAGTTAATTTGGTTAAAGGAGCAACAAGATTAGAAAAGTTACTAATAAATCTACGATAATATGAGCACATTCCTATAAAACTTCTAACATTTTTGACTGATTTCGGTGTAGGAAAATTCTTTATGGCTTCTAATTTAGTTGGATCAGTATGTAGTCCATCCTCATCAACAACATATCCTAAGTATCGCAATCTTTCCTTGCAGAATTCTGATTTTGATAAGTTAATGGTAAGTCCAGCATCCTTCAATCTTTTATAAACTTTATGAAGCAAAACTAAGTGACTTTCGAAGTCGCGAGAT
Source organism: Hypsopygia costalis (assembly GCA_937001555.2). Classification (NCBI taxonomy): domain Eukaryota; kingdom Metazoa; phylum Arthropoda; class Insecta; order Lepidoptera; family Pyralidae; genus Hypsopygia; species Hypsopygia costalis. The sequence continues at coordinate 10,337,939 of OW443344.2, forward strand.
ATCAATATAAGATCATCTAAGAAACAGAATATATTATCGTCAAATTCAGGTCCAAACAAGCGATCAGAGAGTCTCTGCAATTCCGCCGGTGCATTTGTCACACCAAATGGCATCCTAACGAATTCAAATAGACCTCTGCCGGGAACAACAAAAGCTGTCTTTTCTCGTGACGTTTCTTCCAATAAAATTTGATAAAAAGCTTTAGAAAGATCAATTGATGATAAAAATCTAGCATCTCTAAGGTTAACAAGTATTCTAGAAATATAAGGAAGTGGATAAGAATCCTTAACAGTAACTGAATTTAATTTACGTGAATCTAAACAAACTCTAAGACTACCATCTTTCTTTGTTACTAATACAAGTGGACTACTCCAAGGTGATTTTGAAGGTTGTATGATACCTTCCTCTAACATACGATCGATTTCAACATTAAGTGCTTTAGATCTAGCGGGGCTCAAAGGATAATATCTCTGCTTAATAGGTTCACCCGTAGTGACAATTTTATGTTGCACAAGGTCGGTCCTACCTAGTCCCTTGTTTTCATAAGAGATATCTTTAAATAATTCCACAATATGATCTAAACGAGATTTTTCCTCAGGTAACAAGTTATTAGCAGAAGTAATAGGTGATATTTCAAAAGGTTGACCACTAGAGTTCACAAAAGATACTTCTTTAGATAATTTATTAAAGATTCCAAACGATACCCAAAAATCTATACCCAAAATAACATCACTAGTTATAGAAGGTATAACAATAAATTTGATAAGCTTAGTCCGTTTTGCACATTTAACTGGCAATTGCATGTACCCAAGAACTTGTTGACATTTGCCGTCAGCTGTGGTAGCAATAAATGAAAATTCTTGTAACACAAATCCCAAATCTTGAAAAGTTCGGTGCGAATTATTACCAAGTACACTAATCTGTGCACCGCTATCCAATAATCCTAAAAATTCATGACCTCTAATCGAAAATGAGATGTAAGGTCTACTATCTAAGTTTTTAAATTTCAAAAACGAAGCAATTTGAGAAACTAAATTAATTTGAGAATTACTGACATTATTGACAGATGATGATGATGATTTCTTATATGTTTCACTAAAATTATAATTTTCTCCAGCTGTGATCCGCTCACTTTTTGTAGAAAGAAGTTGGTCACAACTGGCCCTCATGCGTTTTTTGAACCGCAAGATTCACAAGCAGCAACGCCACTATCCAAAACTGAAACATTCTTACTAACAGGATTGCACCTACTGCAGTTCCTAGTCAAAACATTCGGTTGTCCACACTTGAAACACTGAACAGCCGGAAACTTTCTACACTCTTTGTAATTATGACCAGACTTTTTGCACTTTAAACAAATGGCTTCAGTTCGTGGTGAAGACACAACACTCATCCTAATATTGGGCTCTGTCTTAAAAGTTGTAGGCCTCTTAACATTTAAATTTTGATCAACAGGACGAAGAGATTCGATCTCTCTGCCTAACTGTAAAAGTCGATTAATAGTCGTAACTGACCTACCTACCAGATGATACGAATATTCCGGTAGCATGTTATGTTTTATAATTTGAATCAAGGTAAACTCCGACAATGGACTATTCACTTTAGCAGACATATCCATCAATTCAATAATAAATTCCGACAAAGTTTCAGATGATTTCTGTGTTCTAGAACGAATTTCATATTCCAACTTATAATTCAAATCTATTGGCGCAAACTGTTCAATTACTTCATATCTAAACTGATCCCAATTGAAAATACAGTCCTTCCTTCCTCTATACCATTTCAAGGCAATATCAGAAAGAAGCACAGGTATAGCTAAAAAGCACTGTTCTTTAGTAAAACCTTTAACAGGACCTAATTCATCCAAACGAGTAAAAAATTCCATAGGACAAGTCCTACCGTTAAAAACTAATCCCAATTTTGTAAAATCAAAACGTTTTTGATAGCAAGAATAAGAATTCATATGTGGAGAAGCACTGTTAATGTTTGTTGAATTATGGTATGCAGTATTTAAGTTCACTGAATTTAAATTCACTTGTTCCGAATGTGGTGCGTTCAATATAACATTAGATTCAATAACATTTTCTAAATCTATCATATTTCGAATTTCCGTAGCGGGTGGTAAATCGTCCTGATTCCGCTGCTGGGTCTGAGGTTGTATATTAATATTGTTAAGCGAAGGCATGTTAACATCCATAGCCTGCATATCAGACTTAGTGTTAGAATCATTCGACTTATCATCCATCTTTCAAAGTTAGCAAATTAAATAAATTTAAAATATACACAAGCGTAAGTGTGTATACACCTTTATGAATACAGTATACATTCACATATAAGCCAAGTAAGAAAGCACAGCACAAGCTAATTAGGCTTTGCAAAACTCAAAATATCAGCAATGTTTCAAATCGGTTATGTCCAAGTATTTTTCAATGTTTATAAGTATATTGTTTAGTTAAATTACACTTCCAATATAATTGTTTTGTTATAATGTTCAAATGCAATGAGCAAGCTTTATATTTTTGATAATATTCACAGCAAAGTTGTACAAACATCAACCAACAATGTAACTTTTTCTTTTTAGGTTATGTAATGTGTAAAATTTCAAAACTAATTATGAATAAGCAAGTAGCAATATGAAGTCACATCAAATCTATCACTTTTGAAAACAATTATCTATATTTTTTAACATATTTACTTAGTATTTACTTAAATTCACCAAAATGTTCAAACGTTGAAAATTTTTCATACAAAATGTGTCACTCCTGATGTTAAGCTAGTAATGTGTTTATGTATTCAAGAAAATAGCATTAATTCGCAATAAGCTGTAGCACTGTTAAATAAATTCAGCAATTGAAGTGTTAACAATGTGTAGTAATATGTTTTAACTTTGTTTTATAATATTTTTTTTTAAATTCAAAATTAAAGTTGTCACATATGAACAAACGTTGTACACATAGGTTACAAGTATAAGTACAAGTCACACTCTTTACCTGTTGAAAAATGGTTCACATAACAAGAAATGTTTATATATATGTCAGTTGAAACAATTGATCAAAAAAATACAAAGTATAAGATAAGGTTGCAAATAAAGATATAAACAATGTTTATTCAATAAATAACTCCATATCTGTTATCTTCATCATATAAAATATAACTCAAATGTTACATTTCAAAAATACTAAATAAAGTTAGCCAAATACCATCTGCTCGCTTCACCAAAATAACAAAAGTTTGTCAACGACAAAGTATAAATATGTATTCAAAGGAATACCATATAAAAATAACCAAGTAACTATTTAGAAAACAGTCACGGCTAACAAGAAAGTTAAATATCAAAGTTAAGACCAAGTTGTCCCAGATTTCATGTGGGTAACCAATATTTTCAGTAAATTCAATTATCAAATATTAAAGTTTTCATATATTTTTATATAATTATATTCAAAATATCAAGTTTTTAATAAATCAAGTCTTTAATGAATCAAGTCCCTGTTCGACTGCGTCAATTGTCATGTTTTAAATAAACATGACTGCGCCAAATTGTCACGGTTTTAAAAAAACACAAGACCGGACTATTGGGGCGTTTTAAAAAGAGGTTAATGGAAATTAAAGTATGTATGAACAATCAAAGGGGTTTCATTTAAACAAGAGATTATAGTCAGTGGCCAAGGTGATCAGGCTGCCGTCAACCCAAATTTATATAAAGCTGTTAAAAGATAATAAAAGTAAAGAGTATTGTACTCACAATTTTCGGGCGCCTAGGATGACGGTCGTTGCGTTGGTTATACCCTCCATAACACAGCGGAGATCATTGAACTATTAATCTCAAGTCGGGTTAAATGCCATATGAAATCTGTGGGCAACTGGCCGTGAAAAATATATATCAAAGCAGAGCATATAGTTCAATAATACATCAGAACTTGATTGATCTGTATATTGCAATAAGAAAACAAATTGTTACACAATTATATTATATATAATGAGATACAGCGGTACGCTTATGGGCTAAGATTTGTTTTTGAAACAGTTACAGAGAACATAGCCCTTAACTACAATAGAATTACATTTACGCAACACGCATCAACCAATTCAGAGTCACATCATCAATACAACATTTTGGATGTTTCGTCGCGTCAAAGAAGAAGTAGATTTGAATAGAGAAAAGGTTATTAGAATGCGAGTCAGAAGTCGAGTAGAGGTGAATTGAAGAGGGAGAATGAGAAGTTGAAGAAGAAGTGAAGGTGAAGTTGAAATTGAAGTGAAGGGCTGAAAACAAAATAACCTCCATGAGATTCGGACTTTGAACCCGCGGTGACGCGTCCGTAAAATTAAGGAAAATTAACTTACCGCGTTCAAACACGCGCCCTTCTTTAAAAATCATATGCCATACACATGTTATGCACTCAAATGTGCATTCTGGAAAGAACAAATTTTCATTTTAGTATACACGCGTGGGGTCGCGATGCGGATCGACATTTAACCAAAACGAAAAACGCTTACCAGCCTTGCTCAAACGCCAAAGGCGCTATATATTATAAATTATTTATAACATCGGGCCATTTCGACCACAAACACCCAATTTTTGAATATTTTCTTATAAAATTGATTAAAAATCGACTATTGTCAAGCCATGTTCGAACGGAAAAGGAAGAGTGACAAAAAAAGTTGCCAGATGCAAGCCACGTAAATCTCTTTCTTCAACGTCTAACATTTTCTCAGTTTTAATTTTAGAATTATAAATAAATTATGTATTTATTAATTTCGGCGACATTTTAATTTTGAAAAATAACGTTTTCATAATATGACACCACACTAGGACCAATATATTATATTTTAGAAAAATGTATTTTTATACATTGCATACCGTCCTTTTTATTAAAGAAATATATTAGGGGTCCGGATACAAGGATTTACGAGTTTATTTTGCAATACACAGTTCACCCAACAAATAAAAAGGATAACTCTGTAGCGTTCCCTATGAGCACGCTACACATACAGTTATCTTTTTGCTCCATTTCTCCTTTCCTCTCATCATGTGACCTGCCCACTTCCATTTAAGCTTTTTTATTTTTAATGTTATGTCTTGTACTTTTGTTTTACATCTTATGTTGGAGCTTTTTAGTTTGTCGGTCGGCTTATTATAGCTACAGCAATCAATTCACTTCAGAAAGGCCATTTTTTTTTTTTTTTTTTTTTTTATACTACGTTGGGTGGCAGACAAACATACGGCCCGCCTGATGTGAAGCGGTTACCGTAGCCATATTAACGCTCGCAACATAAAATATCGCTCGCGCGCCGCCACCCCCGCTGCCATCGCAGCATCTCCTTCCTTTCTGGTGACCTCACTCACTCGCAGGAACACAACAGCCCTCAAGGGAACCGTTATTTGGCTGCGGTATTCTGTGAGGTGGAGGCACATTCCCCAGTTGGGTAGCTTACAATTACGCTCCCTACCTCTCTTTTCGCCAGAGCTTCGTTTGTCAGTCAGCAGGGTGCACCGCGTGCAGGTGAAGTTGGCTTTGGTTCAAAGATGTTAATGAACCACTTACACCCCAAAATATGCTTATACCCCAAAATAGGCCATATGCTTGTCTGCCGAATTACATAGTATAAAAAGATAGTTTATGCAGTGCAACTGTAATACGTGATGAGCTACTCCTGTATAGTTATAATAATTGTTTTATTTTATTTTTTTATATTAGAGGGGGGGCAAATGAGCATATAGGTCACCCGATAAAAAGCAATCACCACTGCCAACAGATATCAGCAACACCAAGGGGTCACCGTTCCGTTGCCAGCCTATACTCCTTCCTTTCTTTCCGTCTGGTGACCTCACTCACTCATAGGAACACAACAACCCTCAAGTAAATTATTGTTTGCCTGCGGTATTCTGTGAGGTGGAGGTACTTCCCCAGTCAGTCCGGCAGCTTCAAAAATATGCTATTCCCAACCTCTCTTTTTTTATGCTACTTCACTTATGCTACTTCTTATAAATAACCTAAAATTATTACACAGACCAAACAAATATCTCAAAGTGTTACTCGGTAAAGTAGACTTTTATTATTTTCTAATTGTTTCACACAGTACACCCGCACCCACACAAAACATATGGTGTATGTTTCGTTTAGCACTTTTAGCAGTGTTTAATGATGCAAGCTCATAAAACTAACTTGTTTAGCATCTGACATTCACATCTGGTACGGTAAAGCATAATTAAAATTTTAGCTATAACTAATGGCTGTTAAGAGTTACTTTAAGTAAGAATTTTGTTCCTATGATTTACATAGAATAGAATAGATTAAGCCTTTATTTACTGATAATAAATACATTTCAATTTCATAACACATTATTATTAATTAATTAATTTAATTAAGTATAAATGTTATGTAAAACCAAAACAATTTTAATTAATAAGAAATTTAAATTATTGTCGTTTTTATTTAAATCATTTGTGAATTCTACCAGCCTGTTCCATGCCCTCCCAATGCTAAATAATAAAGTATAAGATTTATAATTTTTTTGTAGCAACATAATTAGAGTTGTTGTAGTTTTTAAGGTTAAAAAACAACTTTTGCTATCAAGAGTCACTTGTGTATAGATTAGATATTTTTTTTGGAATTTCAATGAAAAGAAAGGATATAAAAGAAGTAAGCCACTAATGGTATTCTCAAATTATCACGCAAAAGTAAAATTTAATACATAAATGATAATGTTCAATTTAGATTTTAACATACCAGCTTAACTTTTGAAGTATAAAAATCTAAGATAAGATCAGAGCGGCAATTCTCATAATTAAAATGTAGTCTAAATTCAGTTCTGCAACAGCCTTGATTTCGTATATTGGTATTAGTACATTCATTTTACAATGATACTTCAAAGTTTAATTTTATTGGGATTATATCGATTTTGATATATGTCATATTTTTGACTGAAAATTAAACAAACTAAGAATGTTATTTTGCTAGCCTTAAGAATTAATAATAATTTTTAGTCAATTCATAATTCAATCTCGATTCGGTCAAGTTTCATATTGCGATCGTTAAATAATTACGAGAAATTCCTCTGTTTTCCAAGTCCTAACCAGTAAGAAAACACAATGAAGACATTACAATTCGGTTATGGTATTATACACGTCAGTCTTTTATAAATAAACCCGGTAATTAGCAACACGATTTGAGTGAAGGATGCTAACAGGTGTCATGGGAAACGGGTGTAAAATTTCAAGTTCAATACTTACTCTGTTCATTAGATGCTGTCATAATTGTGTCCCCCTTATACGAGTTGCTCCGCACAATCGGGCCCCATTGAGGTCTCCGACCACCATCTCTGGACTCTGTCCTCTCCACATCATCTGCTCTGCACAGATGCAGACCAAATACGCACCAATAAAACACAAAACCGATACGCATCGTGATCTCTCAATGACATTAATGCTTTAACCACACGCAATATAACACCACTGCTTTTTTACTGCACACTATACACATTCTAAAATAATAAACAAATAAAAGGGGTCTTCCGTCCTAAGGCCACATTGCAGACTCGTACAAAAACACTAAATATCTACTCTAGCCGACTTCTATATCACAGAAAGAAAAATCTAGCGAGGTCCGAGGTCGAGCGAAAAATTTTGACGTTGCTTTTTTGAAGTCTAGGTGTTACCGTTCTCAAATATAGTGATCTACTAAATGACTACAAAAAACTACCAGAACAGAACGTACCCGTCAAAATTTTATCATAAAAAGACTAAGTGGAGTATATTGATCATGTTAATTTCCTAATATGACAATACATAAATCGCGCAGAATTTTTAAATTTTAGTAGTCACCATGGAGATGCAGACAGTTTCGATAAATTATTTACTTTTTTCATATAAAAAACGTAAATTTTAAAGGTCGAAGCGTAGTTATTCTCTTGGTAATAATTGATAATAATTATTTTTTTATTTTTTCTGGATATTTTATTATAGTTTTAGTTTTTAATGTAGTTGTATTAATTTTATTTCAAATTTAATTTTAAGATATTAAAAATAAATAATTTTAGTTTTGTAATTTAATTAAGTTTTCTATAATTAGATTCTATTTAATTAATTATGTTTAATAAATATTTGTTAAGTTTATAAAATAAAAATAAAAAAATATTTATATACATATTGTGTTTTACACTAAAATAATATTGGAAGTGGAGTAAGTTTTCTCTTGGTTGTACACTATGTATTTGCGGGTGTTTTAAAATGTATCTCTTAAACATAGTACGTAAAAATAAAAGCGAAACAAAGATGAAAACTAGTGAGTACTGAAATGTTCAAGGACTATAGCCAAAAGACTGGCCGCATTTCCACCCTGAATGGTGATAGAAATATTTTAACCATACCATATAATTGGTAAAAACCGTAACCGCTGAATTGCCCGTGTCGACCTACGGTCGACAAGTGACGTCACGACCTTGAAACGCTTGAATTGCCCGTGTCGACCTACGGTCGACATTTGCAGTTTGGCGTTCAGTTTTGGGCAGATTGAACAATACTCATCTGTCATACATTCAGGCCCATTTGTTTATGTTTTTTTCGTTTCTCCGCCATATTAGCTATCGGATTAAGGCCAAAGAATCATAAACTCAATGGAAAAAAAAATAAAAAAAGGGGTTTAAGAGACTCGCCTTAACGGCGCCAGATGTTCGGGCCGGTGTCAAGTGCTATAAAAACTTATTTTGTTTAGGTAAGTGTAGGTTTTTGTTTATTAACATCGGGTTTTATCTCCCTAGCGTATTTTTAAATAAAAAACTATACGTTATCGCCTTAGTTCATAAGGTATTTTTTTGAATACAAGTAGGGCTATGAAACACCACTTGAGAATGTTTAGACCATCGTAATTCTACACTATAGTCGAGTGTTGAACAACAAAAGACGGCATTGTATAGTGCTGTTCTTAGTAAACGTAAAAAACACCACTTGTAGGCACTCAATAACAAAGTTGCGTCTCAATGACCGTTTTTATGGGGCCCCGACCACCCGCGGCGCCGGGCAGGTAGGAACAAAAAACAAATGGGCATAGTTCCGCCGCGTTTTTGCGCGGGGGAGGCGCGGGGGGCTCAACGTGGGGGGCAAAAGAGCGGGTAATCGAACCGTTTCCGTACAGTATTTATTAAAAAAATAAAAACAATCACACTTTGTACTTATGTTACCGAGGCCAAAAAATACTTTTACACTTTTTATCAATATGTCGATTTGTCTTTGTTTGTGCACGCTAATCTCAGAAACGGCATAGTCGAATTGAATGTGATTTTTACTGATGTACTGTGGCAAGTAATTGGTTCACAAACAAAAAAGTTAACAGTGCTTACCAAATGTCCACGCGGACGGAGTTGCGTGTACAGCTGGTATATAATATTGATCGGTGCGTTTGGTGTGGTGTCAGAAGTGCTGGGGATATTTTTTATTTTTTGTGGATCGAATCGTTTTAAACCGCTTGGTTAAAACCATTCTAGCCGGCTGCGCATCTATTTTTTTTTATACTACGACGGGTGGCAGACAAGCACGGCCCGCCTGATGTGAAGCGGTTACCGTAACCATATTAACGCTCGCAACATAAAATATTGCTCGCGCGCCGCCACCCTCGCTGCTCACGCAGCATCTCCTTCCTTTCTGGTAACCTCACTTACTCGCAGGAACACAACAACCCGCACGGGAATTGTTATTTGGCTGCGGTATTCTGTGAGGTGGAGGTACATTTCCAAGTCGGGTAGCTTACAATTACGCTCCCTACCTCTCTTTTCGCCAGAGCTTCGTTCGTTAGTCAGCAGGGTGCACCGCGTGCAGGTGAAGTTGACTTTGGTTCAAAAATGTTAATGAATCACTTACACCACTTACAGTAAAGAGTAAGACCTTAGGTTTTCTAATGAGAATCACACCTCAGTCCAGGTCGGTTGGAACTGTTTTAACTGTACAATGCATAATTATGTACATTGTAGGTTGGAAATTAGAGCTATTGTGTGATCCCTTTGAGAAGAAATATGTTCAACTTATTGAAAAAAATAAAAAAAATATAGTTAGAAACATATTTAAAACTGTACGGATAATATACATTCATGTATCCCTCACTATTTGTATCGGGCATAATTGGTATGGAAACCCTTCAATTTAAACGTACCGTGCAGTTGATAGTACATTACTGGTCACTTCTGGCACATAAAATTGACAACCCGCATGCTTTGGAACGTATTTCCAAAACGTATAATAGTGCCTAATGGAAATTGTCGTGAAGTTCCGTTGCATCGCCGTCCGCGTTTATTCAAGGGCCGAACGCCACTATGGACGTAGCAAGGCAGTCGGACGCCTACAGAACGGGCAATAACTTTATTAAATAACATGCATACATGTTATTTGGATGCCGACGTATTTGTTGACAATGTCTCATTGTTTCTAAAATTACTTCGATTGAGTAATTAAAGGAACGAACAATGTAAATTTGTACACGGATTTTTGACACTCACATATATATTGCATGCATTTTTAATTCATTTCATGACTATACTTTATAAAAATATAAAATATAATGAAATGTAATACATATAAACATAATATAATGGAAATAAATTTGTATTTTTTTTTTAATTTGTATTGGTATATTATATATATATATAATTTTGTAATCTACCACATAAATCTTTTGCCATACTGCCCACGGCCTCCTCCTACTGTCGTACTGCTCGCCATCGACTGGGAATTTATCCTCACATATTAGAACCGAAGTGGTCACATACTGTGCGGTTCCAGAGAAGTTCCATACTATCAAGCTGTGGAATGAACTGCCTGTTGAGGTTTTCTCAGGAGACTGTAACATGGGGTTCTTCAAAGGGCGTGAAGACGTTTTTACGCTCGTACGTGTAGGGTCGGCAACGCGCATGTGATGTTTCTGGTGTTACAGGCGACCATAGGGTACAGTACCTGCTTTCCATCAGGCGGACCGTATGCTTGTTTGTCACCTTAGCGGTATAACAAAAATCCTTATTAATATTAAAAAAAAAATATGATTCTTTGTAGCTACAAAAAATACACGTGATTTGAGGGTGGGGGGGTAGTAGGGGGGTACACCTCACCAAGTATCACCATGGGGGTGGGGGGGTCTTAAAAATGCAAAAAAAAACCTCACGTGATTAATGGACGGCCCCTATGAGAAAATTTTAATGTGTTTCATATGTTGCAAAAGCAAGCTTCACTTTATAGACGTAAATTGTTGTTTTGTAGTACCGATAGAATATCATGTTGTGTTGTAGAATATTGCGACTGGTTGTAAAAAATAATTAAAGAAACGAAATATATATTTTTTTTTAATATATTAAAAGCAGCTAACTTAGTCTAAATCTACCAAAATATTAGTAAAACAACTAATAACGGTAACACTATTAACATGGCAATGGCAGTGACATTTCGTTTTTTTTGTCTATGATAAAAATTGTTGCCAATTCAAATAAATGATAAATTTCCAAACGTCATTAGATCACAGGTTCATAGAGTACAATCCTTCTACGACTATAATGATCTCTCTGTCTGAGGTCAGACAGACAAAGAGATTCTCTGATTAGAGAAAGGCTATTCTTCTATCCTTTCACTAATCAGAGAATCTCTTTGTCTGTCTGACCTCAGACAGAGAGATCATATTCCCATATGATTAATATACGGTTAAGCTAGCAAATGTTCTAAAAATGGATTGGTCTCTTCGATAGATCGAACACCAAAAAGTGTTCGCTCGATCTACCGAAGACACCAATCCAGCGTCTTTAAACGCGGAGCGAATGCACAGAAGATATTATAGTTATAGAATTTTTACATAATAATCTATACAAACTACTTACCAATAATTAAAAATATACAATTAAATTAAAAACTAAATATGGCTAACTATATACAAATAAAACGGAAATGACAAAAACTAATTAAAAGTAATAAAATATAATAAACTAAATGGCGTCAAAATATTCTTCCGCATCGCCGTCAAAAGGTAAAGTGGCCAGAAGGCTAGCAGCATTGCCACGCTGGATGGCAATGCTTATTCGCTGAGCGAGAAATAGGCCAGCCCTCTGGTCACGGGAAGAGTCGACCAAACGTTTGGAGATATCTCGAAATAAAATTCTTGCGCTCGGACCCCACGGGCCAAGTGTTTCCACCCCAAACGGCTCAAAAACGTAATTACCGATGAGGTTTGAATATTTGCGCCGTTTGAGGGTCTCCGCTGATGCTGCAGCAGCCCCCGCAGAACACGACGTATATGGAAGATGGGAAGCGCGAGGGTGGCGACGCATGTTGCGTCCCACACCAAAGGTCTGCCCATCTTCCATGGCAGCAATGACATACCGTCTGGTCTCTTCCCATCGTCGCGTACCAGACCATTTGGTTCCAAAACTGCTGGGACCCCGGCGGTGGAAAGAGCCCGACGAATAATATCATTAATGCTGCCATGACGTGGGATTCTGCCAGCGCTCCTGCAACAGAAGATAGTTTTGCTCTCACTTACTAGTACAGTCATTTGGTAGTTTTACCCTGGAAAGTTTTTCGTGAGTCATTTGACGATAAACACAGACAACCTTTAACCTTAACCTTTTTTATAATAAAGTGATTAGTATGTATCTATTGGCATACGAGCGCCGCAAATTGTACTCCAACCCTCTTTTACTCTTGGCCAAAAAACTGAATTTCCTCACCACATTAGGTAGAGTAAGCGGCGGTTTTTTTTTTATCGTGGAATCCCCAATTTTAATATTATAATCAACATACAATAAAATTTTCTGAAGTTTAGCGTATTTTCCTTCGCTGTTATTGATGGACTGGTGGTAGTGGTTACATTCTCTTTGGACTGGTGTTGCGAATTCATTATCTTACGAATACGAATCGAAACGCCACAGACCGGAATTTCGTTCACATCATCCGCGATGGGATTATCAGATTCATCGCAATCCTCTTCGTTCTTAATTTTATCGTAATGTTTGCTCGAAAACACAGACATTCAATTATACATAGTACTACTACTTACTATAGTGAATGTCTTACTATAGTGCTCGAAAATAGCTCCGTTTCTTCTTCTTCATCGCTATATTTTAATGGAATTGGCGAGCTATTACAGGGACCAATACAATTCGTGCTTAAAAAAATTGGTTGCCTGTGTAGTCGGTATACGGGCGAAAGTTTTACGTGACAACGACTTTGAGTGGTAAAATGTTTTCGAGTGGAAGGGACGCATGCCTTTCACTTTTTATGTCTGTCTCTCTCGCTCTTAGAAGGGACGCTCTTACAATGAGAGCGAGTGAAAGGCACGCGCCTTTCACTCGCTCTCATTGTAAGCGCATAACGTGAGCCAGTTTCTTGAAGTGTCACCCGGCTAACCAATTTATAAGACGTTGTCACGTCAAAAAGAACACTTCTCCCTTTCTGCATCCACAAGCATTCCGACATCCTTTTTTGCATTTGCATGAAATAAGTTTTAACAGGCTTTTCGGAGATGAAGGCTCGACTCGACTGTGCAAAAAAAAAAACAAGAATGGGCAAGAATAAGCCCATTCTTGTTTTTTTCCATCCCCATTGCTCTACATTTTGTTTATTCCCATCCCATACCATTGCTGAACCTGGTGGTAGGTTTGGAATGAATACTGTCGTGTTGCTGTAGTATAGTTTAGATTTAAATTAATTTTATATTCACAAATATAATTTATTAAAATTATATCAAAATCTATAGAGTTACCAATTTTCAAAACTGCCGGAAACCTTTCCAGGTATTTTTCGAACGAAATGACTGTGTGTGAATGAATGTTCGTTTATAACACTAAGAAGTGAAAACGCAGCTTTACAAGATAAAAATACGCCCATTATGAACGCGTCCATTTACCAAAATAAATATGTCAAGTGACCTTGCCAGTTTGTAAACAATACCTTGAAGTATTTTTTATTTTCCTTGTTGTTGATTTCATATTTTTGTACTATCACAGTTTTGTATCTTCTTCAAGTGGCTAGACAAAAGGTGTTAAAAAAATGAATATTGACTTCGAAGCTATGGCTGTGTTGGAAGAGGAATCTCAAAACGTGAGTGCAATTTTTCTTTGTTTTCTTGAGTTCTTGTGTACTGTGCGTTCCTAGATTACATTTACAGATAAGCTGGGGCCCTGAAGTAGGTACTGCAAATGTTAGAATCTTTACAGCAATTTATTCAGTATTTTTTTTTACTACTCTGGTTTCAGAATCTAAATTATGTCAAATTGTGACACCATTTCCTTTATGATAATTAATTTCGTTTCGAGGTCCTATTGCACAATAATACGCAGAATGTCATCATTCCTACCATAGAATTTGTTAAAATCATGGAATGTTTTTCATGCATGTAAGTTGTTTTGATTGTAGATTGTTTTTGTAAAGTTGTGATCAGCTATGGATTATTTACCTTCATGGATGACTAATCAGATAGTATATATCAAGTCCTAAGTAGATAAAAATAAACAATAACAAACTTATCATAAACCTAGTTAAATAGTTTTACTTAATATTATAACTATTTATCATACCTCTTTGAGTAAGCATCGCAACATTTTCAATATTAAAGATATGTGTGAATATATTGTGGTCAATGTAATAAATTCGTTATTATGCTACTACTGATTGATATTTGGTCAATTTAATAAAACATGTCTTGGTTAGATTTGAATTGATTTTTGGTTAGGTTAGGGTTTTCTTGTGTCCTGTCACCGGAAATAGGAGTTCTGCGAAGCGGAGCTCCGTCAACCTAGATGATGAATGATGTGGTGCCAAGTAAGCTTAATTATTAAAAATTGACAATTTATTAAATTGGCCGGCCATTGTCAATAATGACCAATTTATTATATTGACAGTGACGTATATTATTTAAATACTATTACTAAGCACCAAATTTATTTTCTAAAGATTCAAGAGGCAACTTATCCCACAGCCGAGTAGATATTGCAGTTAGCTTCAATGCCAATATAGTACATAATTATAGTCTTTATTTGGAAGTCAGAGTTACAATTTTTTCTGATCCATGATACTTTGTATTTACCAGTTTTGTTTATTTTTAATTGGCTGTAAACATATGAAACACTTCTGCAAATTGATGGTATTAACAGACACTGACAGAATATACTAATAACCTGGTTTCCAGTTGATACGATGGCAGTATTTAAGCCCATAGGACTCCAAAGTAGGAGTAACTATGGGTTAATGAAACTCCTTGTCTTGCAA
Source organism: Hypsopygia costalis (assembly GCA_937001555.2). NCBI lineage: Eukaryota > Metazoa > Arthropoda > Insecta > Lepidoptera > Pyralidae > Hypsopygia > Hypsopygia costalis. The sequence goes on from OW443344.2 coordinate 10,353,174, forward strand.
GTATTTCTAGGCAGCATTGTTCACTTCTATTCTACATTGTAATATAGTTACTGATATAGTTAAAGAACCGGCTAAGTGCGAGTCAGACTCGTGCACGAAGGTTAAATTTATTTATTTATTTTTAAAGTGAATATATAACTAAATATTCTGTGAATATTTCAAGCGTCTACCTGTTGCCGTTATCAATATTGACCAAAAACGAGCAAAAAAAATCACATTTGTTGTTTGGGAGCCCCCTTAAATATTTATTTTATTCTGTTTTTTAGTATTTGTTGTTATGGCGGCAATAGAAATACATCATCTGTGAAAATTTCAACTGTCTAACTATCTCGGTTCATAAGATACAGCCTGGTGACAGACGGACGGAAAGATGGGCAGCAAAGTCTCAGTAATAGGGTCCCGTTTTACCCTTTGGGATATTATTCTGTGCTTTGGGTACGGAACCCTAAAAAGCTAGGTAATTATAATTGTGGCAAAAGAGGCACCTAGCATTTTAATAGTATACATTCAATGTTATATGTTATTTATTATGCATATTTTTTGGTGTCCACTTATCAATTTATGCCAAGGCCATTTTTGGTAATCTAACTCTGAGACCTTATCAATGAAATGAAGGATTTCCTTATTAGGTACTTTTTTATTAATCATTCAATTTTAAATTAAAGAAATCACTATTAAAATACGTTTTATATTTGTTAACATAGCTTTTTTATGGCATTTGCTGTTTTATAAACATGTGATACATTACACATGATTTCTAAAAAATAATTGTTTTGTTCATTATAGCGCCATCTATAAGGCACATAGAGACTTATGAATTTAGATTATATGAGCGCCATCTATGTGGACATGGATACTGTACGATTTTAAATGTGTATTATTGTACCATTACTGCGATAGATGGCGTTAGTGGCATTTTATTTAACTATTGTAGAGTTTTCTCTTTTAAATCTTGTGTTTGTAATTTTGTAACAAGCAAATGAAATATTGTATCAAATTGGAAGCGGGTTTCAGAGTTTTATTGCAAGAGGTCTAACGTTAAAATATTTGGTCCACATTTCATCTTGATTTTTATTTCATTTCGATTTTTGAAGTGCTGGTGGCTGCTGGTCTGTGACATAGCTAGTACATAACCAATGATGTTATAAATATTTTGCTAGAATTAATAACATAATTTCTGGTATCTATATAAATCTATAAGTACTTTATGTCTTGGAAACGGCTCTGTAGTTAGTAGTAATTTGTAGGATGTAAGAGGTTCTTCAACATCTTTGAACCTAAGCCAACTTCACCTGCACGCGGTGCACCCTGCTGACTGACAAACGAAGCTCTGGCTAAAAGAGAGGTAGGGAGCCTAATTGTAAGTTACTCGACTGGGTAATGTACCTCCACCTCACAGAATACCGCAGCCAAATAACAATTCCCTTGAGGGTTGTTGTGTTCCTACGAGTGAGTGAGGTCACCAGAAAGGAAGGAGATGCTGAGTTGGCTGCGGGGGTGGCGGCGCGCGATCGATATTTTATGTTGCGAGCGTTAATATGGCTACGGCAACCGCTTCAAATCAGGCGGGCCGTATGCTTGTCTGCCACCCAACGTAGTATAAAAAAAAAATGATTGGGTCAAATAGTCAAATTGAGCCAAGTTTCAGCCTAAGATGAGTCAAGATGGCACATCTTAGGCTGAAACTTGGGCCAAGGAGAGTAAGTTGAATGTTACGGTAACCGTTTCAAATGAGGCGGGTCATGAGCTTGTCTGCCACCCAAGTAGTCACCTGATCCAAACTTGGCCCTGTTGACCAAGTTGAATATGTTGAACCAAATTGAGTCAAGTTTATCCCATTTGGGCGAATATGAGCCAATTTGATCCAATTTTCTCTCTACACGCAGAGATGTTGCATCTCTTTGCGTTCTATATAAATTATATCTCGGATGAGTTATTTGATTTGATACCTGCCGCTGAGTTCCACTATCGTACACTCGCCATATATTAAAATTCCATCCATATCCATCCATATCCATTTGACGAGCTCGGTGGCGTAGCGGTCAATGACGCGGCTTCGACACCAACGCTCGTGGGTTCGATTCCCACACGGGACAAACATTTGTGTGCATGAACATGTCTGTTTGTCTTGGTCTGGGTGTTTTCTATGTATCATAAGTATGAATTAAAAAAAAAGTGTATTTACGTATGTTTATCAGTTGTCTAATACTCATAACACAAGCTTCGCTTACTTTGGGGCTAGATGGCGCTGTGTAATTTGTGTGACAATATTTATTATTTATTTATTTATATCATCTTGATATTTGGCGATCTACTAAAGTACGCTTTTTAAGACATTTTCTACCACGAACTGTGAAGTTGTGGAATCAACTTCCCTCAACGGTATTTCCAAATAAATACGACATGGGGGCCTTCAAGAACAGCTCGCTTGCTACAATCTCATATTAAAAAAAATGTTTGACTGAGCAAGAATTTGGCCGTGTGGTTTCCGGCAGACTAGAATAGAATCACTCCGTCTATTCCCGTGGATGTCGTATAGGCGACTAACGGAAATACATTATAAAACATCGATCAGCCCCCTTACCACCATCTCTTATTGCGATTCAATAACTGAATAGATTGCTTATTCATTGGTATGAATAAGCAATCTCTTATTGCGATTCAGTATCTGAATAGATTGCTTATTCATACCATTAAATAAGCGACTCTATTTCAAATGGAATATAGTCGCTTATTTATTGGTATGAATAAGCAATCTATTCAATTATTGAATCGCAATAAGAGATGGTGGTAAGGGGGCAGGCCTCCCCAACCCGTCTGGCCAGCGGGAGGAGTGTAGGCCAAATCCTCCTGTCTGTGACGGACACTGACGGACGAGAGAGGGTCGTGCCCCTGTAGTGGAGATTAAAATGACCTGATGATGATGATGATGAGAAGAAATTGCTTGCTTAATGCTACAAAAATAACTTTTTCATATGAGAGGTGAGGTTTTGTATAATTGTTTACTCAAATTCGGATTTTATTTAATTTGATAAAAAATGAAACTTCCGCAAGAATTTATTTTCTCATAGGGGGTGATAAAATTAGAGTGTCCACCTCGGGAGCAACATTATTTTAAAGCTCAATCGCCGTATAAAACCCTCACTGCGCTCGGGATTCTATACTCTCAGAATCCTTCGCTCGTTATGGATTCAAAAAGCGCTCACGCCTTTAAAATAGTTCCTTGCTGCCATAGTAAACAACTGGACCTAGGATTTTTCGCTGTGAGATCTGTGGTTATATCTAGCCGTCAGCCATGTGATATCGTCGTAGCTTATAAATATAATATTTTTTTTTTGCAGACAGCATATACCACACTATAGACATTATATTTACTTTCTAAAAATAAAGCAGTGCAGTTGAAATTCGTATTAAGAATAGACCATATATAAAATATTAATATTATCAATGAAATTATAAAGGTAGCTTTTATCTAATTCTTCCTCTATGAGGTTGTTAAAATAGGGATTTTAAATGAGAGGTTTATGAGAGAGTCCTGGCGGAAGGACGAAATCCTTTCGTATCACGGGCGACCGCAAGTAGGTTAGGAACATAAAAACCCCGTGTTACTATGCTTGTCCGCGATAAACTCGGATTCTTATAGCTAAAAACAGATCTGGGGGCACGGGAGTGCCCCCGCCAAGACGAGCCAAGCGGAGCGCAAGGGCACTACCTACCTTTTCTCGAAACGTTTCGTCGTTTTTTTGAACTCATAACTTAGGTTTGGATGATGCTCAATAGTTAAAAATTTCAAGATATAATGACACCAGTACAATCATTAAACATACAAAGTTTGAATGCCGTAGCTATTATACTTTAGATTTTATTAATGTCTAAAAACCCCCGATTTCGTCACTGATTCACTCACTCACTGATCATCAAAATTCTTAAGGTACTTCCTGAAGTCCTAGAACGCTTCAATTTGGTATGTAAGCTAGTATTATTACAAAGACAACAAAAAAATTAAAAAACCAAACCTAACCTAACCTATCCCCTCGGAATAGGAGGTGGAAGTTTGTATGAGACTTGCACTACATTTGCACGAACTACATAATCATGCAGTAATAACTATTGAAAAGCTAGATATATGAAAAAAAAAATACTTATAACAAATAAAAAAATATGAACATCATATTTTTTTAAAAATCATCCCCTAACCCTTAAAATGGGGCGGTGACATCAGCCGACGTCACTAGATGGCGCTGACTGTATTTTGAAAAACGCTATCGACTTATACATCTGTCAGCCTTATATAATATATAATGAAGTGGTCACCGGTAGTTTTCAGTCGTATACGACATTTTTAGATTTAATTTAATTAACAATTTCATAAAACTACCGGCCGGTGAGTTCTGGTTGATTCATCAAAATTCCAGACGAAGGGTAAGGCGAAAGTAAAGGCCCGGGTGACCCCGGGTTAATAGGTTATTTTTAAACCCAAAAAAGTCCATTAACCAACTTACAAAAATAAATGAAATCCCACCAAAAACATTTTCATGTAAAAATGTTGCCAAGACGAGTCTACATAGCTTACGCCGTGAAAAAGTTATCAGATCTCATGTAGAGCCAAGATTCTTGATCTATGCGCACTTACTTTACCAGGCCTAACTTCACATACTCTACATTTTAGTCAAAACATGATGCTTGGCCGTTTTGCTACCGTTACGAAGATTTCATAGGCATTTGATCGTCGTGTGTGAAATAAAACGGCCACGCATCACGTTTTGACTAAAAGTAGAGTATGTGAAGTTAGGCCTGGTAAAGTAAGTGCGCATAGATCAAGAATCTTGGCTCTACATGAGATCTGATAACTTTTTCACGGCGTAAGCTATGTAGACTCGTCTTGGCAACATTTTTACATGAAAATGTTTTTGGTGGGATTTTCTTATACCTTAAACGTTTTTTTTTTGGGAAATATCGATAATTCTTTTGTGAACCACAGATTTTTTTTAAGCATATTAACGCTCGTAATATAAAATATCGTTCGCGTACCACCACCCCTGCTGCCATCGGAGATGCTGTGATCACTCACTCGCAGGAACAAAACAACCCTTAATGGTATTGTTACTTGGCTGCGGTGTTCTGTGAGGTGGAGGTACATTCCCCAGTCGGGTAGCTTACAATTACACTCCCTACCTCTCTTTTCGCCAGAGCTTCGTTTGTTAGTCAGCAGGGTGCACCACGTGCAGGTTAAGTTGGCTTTGATTCAAATATGTTGATGAACCACTTACACCCGAAAATAATATTGTCGCTAAACGTAACTATACAACATTATTGCGAAATATATTAGTATGTAAGTGAATGAGTATTTAACTTATCATCTAGTTAGTCACCTGAAATTGCGTTTGTTAACTACTGCGCAGTATGTGTGTAGGTATCCATGATTTACACCTACACTTCGTTTTGAGCACATTAGGAGTCATAATTCGATCGAAAATTCGGGTACAAATTCTAAGTACTACCACACCCCGGCCTCTCAAATGTCGCGTCGTTTACTACTACATAAACAATGGCGTTTGTGCAGAGCGTGAATGAGCGTGTGTGCGTGCGGCGCCATACAAACTATTCCAGATTCGTCTCAGAGGGGAGGTGAGGTCGACACGAGAGAGCGGCAGGGAGTGGCCTTACTTTACATAGTACTATTATTTATACTGTGGTACTACCTTAATTTTTATTAGGTGGCCTTGGCAGGCATAATGGCTCGTCAGTCAGGGGCGGACTAAGGCCTAGGCCCGTGCCTAGGGCCCGTAATTTTTGGGGCCCGAAAGGTAGGTTTTTAATTTTTATTTTGGAAGTGAAAACTTCTTTATTAGGTTTGGAAATACAATGTTGCCTAGGGCCCGCCTTTTTTTTTATACTACGTCGGGTGGCAGACAAGCATACGGCCCGCCTGATGTGAAGCGGTTACCGTAGCCATATTAACACTCGCAAAATAAAATGTTGCTCGCGCGCCGCCACCCCCGCTGCCAACGCAGCATCTCCTTTTTTCTGGGGACCTCACTCACTCGCAGGAACACAACAGCCCTCAAGGGAACTGTTATTTGGCTGCGGTATTCTGTGAGGTGGAGGTACATTCGGTACCAGTCGGGAAGCTTTTACAATTACGCTCCCTACCTCTCTTTTCGCCAGAGCTTCGTTTGTCAATCAGCAGGGTGCACCGCGTGCAGGTGAAGTTGGCTTTGGTTCAAAGATGTTGATGAACCACTTACACCCTTTAGCCTTAGTCCGCCACAGTGCCTCAAACAAGCATGAGACGCATCCATCTTCTGTCGTATTTGCATTGTCTGTATCAATTAATTACCTTCGATCCAGTGTCGCGAGCGATCCTCTTTAGGCAAGCGCGTCTTAATCTCCGGTACCCCTCATGGAGAGTGGTGGTAGGGCCCCGATGCTTGGGAAATCGAGCGTAGTCGGTCGCCACGAGCTACTCGACTTAAGAGTGTCCCAAATAGTCTGCTTGCAGGCGAAACGGCACTAAGATTTGCTACAAAACTGCTCAAGTACCTGGTTGATTTACTGGGCGTGATAGCGGGACTGGTAATTCCTCTTGCCTGGTAGATTTCTAGGCGAGATGGCGAGAGACTCGCATTTCTGTGATATGACCGGAGGCACAGGGGAGCATTAACGGTAGGCATAGAGTCCTTGTAACTTCGCAGATAGTTTTCTTCTGAGTGTTGCATTCACTCACTCTCACTCAACTCCTTCCATTTAGTCTGATGCATTTGTACCTTCGCAAATGGCATTCTTTGGAGTGTGGCGATTCCACTCATCTCCTTCCATTCAGTCAGATTTCTTAACTTTGCCATGGCGTTTCTGGCCCTAATTACTGCCCCATTGAGAGACCTGTGAAGAGTCCAGCCAGTTCACCATCTCTCTATTACCCTCAACGACTGTATCCCTCTCCCAGGAACGCAGGTTAAGGAATGGAATGACTGTATTTTTTATGCCACTCAGATGGCAAACAAGCATACGGTCGTTCGTTATTTGGGTTATTACGAAGCTATAATTAATAAACACATGTTACACTGACCGGGCGACACAGCTCGTCGAGACAATAAAAGTTATTATAATTTTCATTACATAAAATTATAAATGTTGCAATTATTTTATAATTTATACGACACTCGGAGGGGAAGTTGGGAGGGGGAGGGGGATATGGGTAAATAGATTTTAGATAAGGATTTGTATGCGAGCTGATCCCGCATATTATGTCATCAGCTCAATCAGCTTGCTACTACATATAACTCATTTGAAGCGAAGCGGAGATGTCGTTGATGAGCTTGGTAGCCGAATGGCTAGTAATGACACATTGACTCCGAGGTTGCGGGTTCGATCCCCACACAAGACAAATATTTGTGTGCATGAACTGAACATGTCTGTTTGTCTTGGGTGTTTTCCTTTGTATTATATGTATGTATTAAAAAAATATATTTAAGTATAGTATCAGTATGTTATCTAGTTTCCATAGTACAAGCTTTGCTTAGTTTGGGGCTAGATGGCAGTGTATAATTTGTCCAAGAATATTTTATTTGTTTCATACGTTTGATGAACAGACATTAGGAGTAGAGCAAGGTTTAAATGTACAAAATACTAGCTTCTATCTGGGTTTTACGTCACGTCAACGCAGTAAAAATAAAACTTATTCTTTCCGAACTAATGAACACGATAGGACTAGCTCGGTGGTCGAATGGTCACATAGACTCCGAGGTCGCGGGTTCGATCCCCGCACAAGACAAATATTTGTGCGCATGAACATGTCTGTTTGACTTGGTCTGGCTGTTTTCTATGTTTTATATGTATGTATTTACAAAAAAATGTATTTAAGTATTATATCAGTTATCTAGTACCCATAGTACAAGCTTTGCTTAGTTTGTGGCTAGATGGATGTGTAACTTGTCCAGGAATATTTATTTATATAAAGTTTGCTGCTATATACCTACCAGAACGTGATTTGTTAATCAGAACTAAAATAACCACAGTATAAAAACATAACTTCTTCCTCTCTATAAGTTTGGTAGTAAATAACAAGTACTCCCGCCGTAAAATATACCTAAGTTCGCAAGCATAAAGCAATATAAAATCGTACAACGCAGTAACCTGAAAAGAAAAAACGCAGTCGAGTTACTAATGCGCAGTAGGAATCTACGAAACGTAGACTCAACATTGCGAATGTTTAAGTAATTTGAGTAGCATTCATACGTTGATTTAGTCTTCTTCTTTAGTTGAAATGTCAGATAAATAAAAATTTGTTTTTAATATTCCGTATTAATATTTTTTTTAGGGTTCCGTACCCAAAGGGTAAAACGGTACGCTACTGAGGCTCCGCTGTCCGTCCGTCCGTCTGTCACCAGGCTGTATCTCGTGAACCGTGATAGTTAGACAGTTGAAATTTTCACAGATGATGTATTTCGGTTGCCGCTATAACAACAAATACTAAAAACCAGAATAAAATAAATATTTAAGGGGGCTCCCATACAACAAACGTGATTTTTTTTTGCTCGTCCTTGCTCGATATTGATAACGGCAACAAGTAGACGCTTGAAATATTCACAGAAAAATTTAGTTATATATTCACTTTAAAAATAAATAATTACATATAAAATAAAATTCAAGGGGGGCTCCCATACAACAAACGTCATTTTTTTTTGCCGTTTTTTGCGTCATAATAGTACGGAACCCTTCGTGCGCGAGTTCGACTCGCACTTGGCCAGTTTTCTTTAAATTTTTGTCATTTAGTCGCGTGACAGACAAGCATATCATAAGCGTTTACCGTAGCCATATTAACGCTCGAATCGCGCGCCGCAATCCTCGCTGCAAATGCAGCAACTTCTTCCATCCTGCTGACCTAACTTACTCTCAGGAACACAACAACCCTCAAGGGAATTGTTATTTGGCTGCGGTATTTTATGAGGTGGAGGTACTTCCCCAGTCGGGCAGCTTACAAATACGCCGTACCCTACCTCTCTCAAATTTTGACGACTAAAAATTATAATCTAAAAAATTTTTTGATGAATAAAAATTAATAAATGGGCGACTGAAATACTAGATTAGGTTTGATATGTTTAAATCATCTTTAGTCGTTTACTAGTATAATAGTGGGACAGTTTAATAATTTTAGATACTTGATTTATTACTTTATATTTGCACAACATAAGTATGTCACCTGCCCCCTAGCCAGGCTTGAGCTTCAAAAACACACATCGAATTTTCTGACACAAAAACTGTGACAAACTATTTTCAACTCATCCAAGAAAACACAATTTGCCATTAACCTAACCGAAAGTTTGATATTCGCAATAGAAAAATACAATCTAAATTAACTTCAACTTAGGCGATATAGCGCCACAGGATAGTAAAATTACAAGTTAATTAATAAAAGAAATATTAATTAAATAGGAGGACGGCCATTATAAAAACGATATTATACCGTTGTTTCTACTACGTAATATACAAATTTTATGTTTCTAACTTCAATATTTTAGATTTTACAAGCACTATACATGTCACAATTTCACCCTTTTAGCTAATAATGAATTAAAAAAAAAAAAAAAACCGACTTCAGCTGGCAACAGGGCAAATTTAAGGGTTTCCATCGATTTTTCTGGGATCCCCTCACCAGACCCTGACTTGGTGAATATGGGACCACCTCGCAATCATACCCTTTCAAATAAAAAAAAAAGAAATAGACAATACGTGCTTATAAAATTTAAGAGTTTCCCTTGATTTCCCTGGGATCCCATCATCAGATCCTGACTTGGTGAATATGGGACCACCTTGCAATCATACCCTTTCAAATAAAAAAAGAATTTTGAAAATCGGTTCACAATTCGCGAAGATATCAAATAACATACATACAAAAAAAAATATTAGTCGAATTGAGAACCTCCTCCTTTTTTGGAGTCGGTTAAAAAAGAATATCCAATAGAAAATTTCGATTTAATCAGTCCTCGAAATATAGCCATACAAATTACGAATCTCCGGTGCTCAGGCATTTACGATCTCCGAGTGCTTAATGGGAGTTTTTTGGTCACATTCCGTGTTAACGTTTACAGACCGACCAAAATGGGAAAAAGTTTCATATTCTGAATTTACCAGTGTTATATGTATATCCAAATTAGCCGGGTTGCTCACTTCAAAATGCGAGCAAGTAAGCCACATAATTTTGATATTTACTTATACACACGTCTTATCAATTCACAACATGAGAGTTCTCTATTTGGTCGGTTTGTTTACGTTGATATGATCGAAAGCAATCAAAAAACTCGCACTAAGCACTTATGGGACGGGGGCCCACCACACATTCCCACCACTGTGTCTCCTGTGTAGCCAGGATTAACAGCGACGACCGCCAAAAAAGTGAAGTGCATTGCAGTTCCGGGGGTACAACTACGGCTGCCTTGGAACTCAACGAATTTAATCAGAAGAAATTAGTAGGAGTAGGAAGCTTTTGGAATTTGACTTCCCCTCTTAGTAATGTGAGAGACAGCAATATGGCAAATAAGGCATTAAAAGCTTAAAGAGATGGCTAGTTAAGTGAAGCTCAACTGCCGTGCACCACGGATTTTAAGTATCTAACACTATTGGGGACCTAAAACATTGAGTTGTTACCTAACACATCGATTCCAATAATAAGAATTGCAAAGCACTTGTCGGTTGTCGGTGATGAATTCAATGAAACGTGTTTTCGTCTGCTGTTAATGTTTCATCATCATCATCTCAGCCATTGAAAGTCCACTGCTGGACATAGGCCTCCCCTCTAGTTAATGTTTAGCACAGTATAAGTAATAGTACTTCTGCAACATTTCCAGTACCTGTTTGTTATGTTAACAATAGGTATACAATTAGCTTCCTACTCCTACTAATTTCTTCTGATTAAATTCGTTGTGAGTTCCAAGACAGCCGTAGTTTTACCCCCGGGACTGCAATGGACTTCATTGTTCATTGCCTTTTTTGGCGGTCGCCGCTGTTAATCCTGGCTACACAGGAGACACAGTGGTGGGAATGTGTGGTGGGCCCAAAAAAAATAGGTATACAATTCCATTGTCAAATTATACGCAAACAATGTTTTTGTAATAGAATTATTACTAAGATCAATAGAAACATTGTATTCACACCATTATTCTCTCACGAAAGGCAAAAAATGCAGTCTTGCAGCAGCTTGCTCTACTACATTCCCTATTACGTTCCTCGATTTATTATTTTTTGAGGAGCACGGTGGCCGAATGGCTAGCAATGGTTACTTTGACTCCGATGTCGCGGGTTCGATTCCCGCAACAAATAAACATTTGTGTGCATAAACATGTCTGCTTGTCTTAGTCTGGGTGTTTTCTATGTATTATAAGTGTATATTAAAAATGTATTTAAGTACATTTGTCAGTTGCCTAGTACAAGCTTTGAGCTTAATTTGTGTCTAGATGGCGCTGTGTAAAATGTCCAGAAATATTTATTTATTTATTCCGATATTTTGAGACAGCATTGCAGACAGTCTTATCATGGTGTCCTCTCGCTAATATGAGGTGTAAGCGGGACATCACTATGCTACAATGTCTGAAAACGTCGTCATCTAATATGCCCTCCGTATTGACCTTGGCATGCCATTTCTCATTTCCACATTCATGCATTTCTACGCAATTAAATAGTTGAATATGAACTATTCTGTCTGAGATATCTACATTATTATGTTTAATATTCGTAATGAATATTAATTTATTATTCATTTTCCGTTTCATGAATATTTATAGTGTGTTGTCTGGTGTCGTTCCGCTCTATTGACTTTAGTATGTGTCACCCCATACAGTCTACGTTATCTTATCTTCTACGTAAAATTAATAAATCTATATCTATGATGGAAGAAACTGACTGAGTGACAGACTGACATATCATAAAAAATGTCATCACACAGCTTAAACTACTGGGTCTAGATGTTCCAAATTTATTTATTTAAACTTTATTGACCACGAAATTACATAAGGGTACAAAAGGCGGACTTAACGACAATAGCGTTCTCTACCAGTCAATTTGGGAATAGCAGTAATACACAAATGCGGTTCTAAAGCAGAAAAAAACAACAGTGTCTAGAGTATAGATGTATGTAATGACTATTCCATAAAGAGGAGAAAATGAAAATAATATAATGAAATGAAAATAAAATGAATAGAAAAGAGAATTAATTACGTACTCTTAGGTCTCTTATGCGGTAGAGTGCACTTAGAAAGGATTTTTGAAAATTCCCACGGGATACTGGGTACGGCGTACAAAGTTGCGGGCGTAAGCTAGTCATCTGTAACCCGTAAAAGAAATCAAGTAGGTAGGTGTTAGAATTTTATGTTGTACTAAATGTGTCAATTATTGAATTATACACATTTAAAAAAAAATGCAAATTTACATTTTCGTTTCTTGATTTTTTGAGTGTATAATTAGCGCTCGAACTCCTATGATGTTTACTAAGAATATGTGTAATTTATTATTATAATAAACTTTCAAAAATATCAACCTTCTCATATAGCTAGGCATTTTGAATTTCTCCAATTGGATATTATCAGCTACGCATCAATGGATGGATATAAACACAAGTGCGTGTCTCACATTGCATTCGCTGTTACCAAGTGCAGCCAAACGATAAGGTCACTTTGCCCAAGGTGGGGGGAATACAATGAGTGCGATTGCAACACCAGTACGTTAGTGGCATTCGCTGTGGTGTATCCACAGACGGTACCCTTGCTTCAACCATCTGAAATTTAAAAGTTGCTTGTAAAAAAGGAGAGTGATTTGCGCGCGGTCGTTCGCTCTGCGCAACGCGGAGCGGCGCAACCAGTGTGGTTTGAGGCAGTCACAGGGACGGACACCGCGCGCCTTACATTCCCTCAAAAACGTGAGTTTTTTCCCATTTCTAACTAGATTCTTGTGAGAAAACTTCTTCTAAATCGTATTTCATAAAGACCGGTAGTTTAATATGGGCTGCTAAAAGCGTAATAATAGTTTGAAGGTGATTTATTTTAGGTTAAGAATTGACAGTATCTACGCCGCATAAAATGAGCATCGGTTGACGCGAGTGAACGACGCAGTTCGGTTGGTATCGTTTGTTGCTAACCGGCAACCAAACGAACTGCGTATTTTACGATTGCATAGTAATACGATGCACATTAGTGAGTAATTACTAACGCAGTCCCTTTCATGGTAGGTCATGGTGTTCGAGATGATTGCAATGAATTACTAACACAACTTTTATAATGATGTTAAGTTTGATTGTCATGCGTAAGAGCATTGATACCCTAACTTATGTGTGACTAAAATTAAATATTTCAAAATTAAATTTTGTTAACATCCAAAATAATAATTAATAGTGTTAAAGGTATTGTCTAACTCAACATTATTTATGTAATACGCTGAAATGTGTTCATTTGTTTGTTCCAAGAAATAACTAGGCACATATTTATTACACAACACTAGCATTTTAATGATGACGTTTATTTTAAAACAAAACTTTATGACAATTAAATAAAAGAGATATGTTTGTGGTTTAGTAGTACGGTTGTAGTTATTTTTAACCTACTCCAAAAAAGGAGGAGGTTCTCAATTTGACTGTATTTTTTTTTGTGTATCTGATTGAAATTAATTTACATAAACAAACTAAACTATTATTTGGGATTGTATTAATTGAGATTGTGATCAATATTTACATAATAGACGAGCTCTGTGGTCGAATGGTTATCAATGGCCACTTTGACTCCGAGGTCGCGGGTTCGATTCCCGCACAAGACAAACATTTGTGTGCATGAACATGTATGTTTGTCTTGGGCTGGGTGTTTTCTATGTATTATAAGTATGTATTTACAAAAAAAAAGTATTTAAGTACATCTATCAGTTGTCTAGTACCCATAACACGAGCTTTGTGCTTAATTTGAGACTAGGTGGTGCTGTGTAAATTGTCAAGTAATATTTATTATTTATTTATTATTTAATTAATATCTTCAAATTGTACGGGTGTGCATATGGTGTGGTATTGATTTGGTGATATTGGTACTTCTACATAAGTAGAGAGCTTACTTTTTCATGTATGTATAGTCTTACGTACTTACGTATATATCCTAACACAGTTCAGGGGCCCGCCGCTGAAGCTGAAGCCGTTTCCCATCGGACTTTTTCATCGCGAATATTAAATAAATAAATATTGTCGGACAAATTACACAGCACCACCTAGCCCTAAAGTAAGCGAAGCTTGTGTTATGGGTACTAGACAACTGATAAACATACGTAAATACATTTTTTTTTGTAAATACATACTTATGATACATAGAAAACACCCAGACCAAGACAAACAGACATGTTCATGTACACAAATGTTTGTTCTGTGTGGGAATCGATCCCACGAGCGTTGGTGTCGAAGCCGCGTCATTGACCGCTACGCCACCGAGCTCCTCATATCGTCGTTGTCAAACCAAAATCCTGCTATGTGCATTTTTTTAAAATTTTACATTTTGACAATTGCGACTGGTCAATGAACCAAACCATCGTATGAAAAAACTGCTATGTGCTGAATAGTTGTCACAGTACGTCGTATAGTACTTATAAGCACATAGCAGTTTTTTCACACGATACTTTGGTTCATTTCCCAGTCGCAATTGTCAAAATCTAAAATTTTTAAAAATGCTCATAGTAGATTTTGGTATGACAACGACGATGTACCATAATCTATATATTAGGTTGGGGAAAAAGTCTTTTCGTATTTTATATGAAAATTCAAAACATTTTTTACTAAAGTTTATTTACATTTAACTAAAGTATGTAGGTGCCATTTTGTTCGATAACTTTTTGCCATCTTGTAGGTAGAGACATGATCCCATTACTATAGAAATTTTGGGACTTCTGTTCAAAAAACCACGACAAGTGGTTTTGGCAGTCTTCTCGTGATGTTAACCCCTTCGGTCCCTGTGTCCATCTCAATGGACATGATTTAGTACCTATCATAACATACTGTATGTTTATAAAACATTTAATGTAAGCATGACATTACACTTGGAACGAATCTAAGAATGTACCTTATAAACAAAGAACAAAGAATTATTATATAAGTAGGTTAAAATATACCGTCAAGTGTTGACCATAGTCAAAATTACGCCGGGAGCAAGTAAGTCTTTAGTTTTATTTTATTTTTTTAGGATTCCTTATGTTATTATTGTTGTTATTTTTTTCTATGAGTAATGCATGTATATTGATTAGTATTATGATTTTATACATTCAAAATAATGTGTATTATTTCAGAAATATGTATTTTTTCGTATGTCCATCTCAGTGGACAACGGGTCTCTATAGTCGTAACATACATTTCTACCGAATATCCATAGTGTCGAAAACTACAATATTATTATGTTTTATTTCAGCCATGGATTTATCTAAACAAAAAGATATTAATGTATTGTTCGCCATAGGTACTAGAAAATGGCATGGATTCGGATATTGATGAAGAAAGTGACGACGAGATATTATCAGCTACATTAGTAAATGAGGCTCGTGTAGGTAGTACCATTATACATCCTAACGAATCACCAGCAATAGAAGGTGATGTAGAAGATGAATTGGAAGAGCAACCAGGGTCTAGTGCTGAACCAAGTAAATAAAAAAAAAGAAAACAAGACTTAGTATGGAGAAAAGATCTTCCATTCGAGGTACCGAATTTCACTTGGACCGCCCCACTCTCTGACGTAGTATCAACAATCAGATTAGATAGATTTGGAAAGCCTCCATTATTATCTGATAGGGAAGGGGGGAAAAAGGCGAGAGGATATTCCGAACAAGTCATCAATGATACTAAGAATGTAGTGATCGTCAAGTGGATGGACAAAAGGTGTGGTCTTAGCCTCGAATTTTGTTGGTATAGGAAATCAAGATTTGGCGCGACGATGGAACAAATTATCTAAAGAATACATAACTATTCCACGTCCTGAACTTATCCAATTATATTATAATGATGGCATGGGCAGAGTAGACAAGACTGATCATTTGATTAGTCTGTACCGTATTTTCATTAGGTCTAAGAAATGGACTTTGCGAATGATATTCCACGCTATCGACTTAGCTCTAACGAATAGCTGGTTAGAATATCAAGAGGATAGCAAAGTTTGCAATATACCAAAAAAAAGATATTTTGGATCTGTTGCATTTTCGACGCGTGGCAGATGCTCTTATAAAAATGGGACAACCACTAATAACGAGAAAAAAAGGACGTCCATCTTCCGGCAATAGCAGTCCGATAAATATTCTAAGCACCAAGAAACGACGTCGTTGCAGAGAAATAAGACCAGCGGAAGAAATCCAATACTATACTGTCGATCACCTACCAGAATATGACGATAAAAAAGATGCAACAAGATGTAAAAAACCTGATTGTAAGGGGAAAACTCATGTGTTGCCTAAAGTGTAACTAACATATATTTTGTGCTTTACCGGTGACAGAAATTGTTTTAGAACGTTTCATCAAAAACTGTAATGTTTTTCCTGTATATTTTAATGATACTTTTATAATTTAATATATACTTTAATTTAATATAAAACTCTTCAAGTCATAAATTATGGTGAAAAATGTATCACTGTAGACCCGGTGTCCATTTCAGTGGACACTAGATTTTCCAAAAATATACGAATAAATAACATTTTTTTTTCGCATATATTCGTTACATAGAGCCTAAACATACAGAAAAACATTGCAAATATTTTTTTCCATGTAAATTATTAAATCAGGTCCGAAGGGGTTAACCTGACATTGCCTAAAGAATTCTGAAGAGACCGAAACAGGTGGAAATCAGAAGGTGCAAGGTCAGGACTATACGGCGGATGCATTAACACCTCCCAGTCAAACTCTCTTAATTTTTGCTGAGTGGCTAAAGATGTGTGAGGTTTAGCGTTATCATGATGAAAAATCACACCCCTTCTATTAATTAATTCCGGCCGCTTTCTCTCAACATTTTGCTTTAATCTCATCAGTTGTTCACAGTAGAGTTCAGAATCGATAGTCCTGCCTGGCGGTAACAGCTCATAATGAATATCTTCCCTTCCAATCCCACCATACACACAGCATCACCTTGTTGCGGGTTAACCCGGGTTTCGCCAGAGTCTCTGAAGCTTGGCCGGTCTTTGACCACGACCTTTTTATGCGCCAAAACTGTTATGTGGTCAATTCCTAGTTCTTCAGCTACGTCGTAACTACTGATATGCCGATCTTGCTCCACTTTTCAGAAATGGCATCCATTTTATCCGTAACAGGGCGACCAGAGCGACGTGCATCTTTGACATCAAAATTTCCGGATTGAAAACGCTTAAACCAAATTTGTGCTACTCTCACAGACACTGCACTAGGTCCATAATAATCACAAATTTTTTTTCGCAGCTTGCGTTGAATTTTTACCTTTTTTGTAGTAAAATTTTAAAATGTATCGAATTTCTTCATTAGATTCACTCATCTTGACAGTAAAAAAAAACAAATGAAAATCACACATTTACCTAATTTGAATTTGGAATTATCTTTTTTAAAATTTAAACTTTTTATAGATATCAAAACCTGCTAGATACAAATGGTATAACTAAAAAGATTTTATTACAAGTTCATACATACTAAAATGCGAAAAGACTTTTTCCCCTACCTATTATATAAAAGAGTAAATCACTCACTCACTCATCACGAAATCTCAGAAACTACAAGTGCTAGGAGTGTCAAATTTTTCAAGGGGGTTCCTTTTAGGACGTAGGTGCTCACTAAGACGGGAATTTTGAAAATTCAACCCCTAAGGGGGTGAAACGGAGGTCCAAAGTTTGTATGGGGAACCAAGATTAGTTGGACTATTTTATACGAAACTTTACATGAGCACTTCTGTAGATAAATGAGTAAACACGTGTTTCAGGATTTTTCAAAATTCAACCCCTAAAGGGGTGAAATGAGGTGCAAACGTCTGAAAATAGTTATGGGTATTGTTTTTATGGTTTATCGGGTCGCTGATTCCGAAAACAACAGCTATTTTATAATCTAACATAACCGACGTGACACAAGAGCACTCCTGCGGGGGTGCGATGGGGTTGAAATGTCATAATATCAATATGGGTGTTGATTCTATGGTTTTCCGAGACGTCAATTACGAAAATGGCATCGATTTGAAAACGTTGACACGAAATTTCCATCTCGGTATAAAAATCCAAGATTTGGAACACCCTGATGCAGAACCATAAAGGTTCAGCTAACTATAAGAAATATAAAAATGACGCCTTAGCTAAAGTTGTTCAGCCTGATGAGTATTTTTTATTGAGGTATAAAAATCCAATATTTGGAACACCTGATGCAGATCCATAATGGTTCAGCTAAACTATAAGAAATATAAAAATGACGCCTTAGCAAAAGTTGTTCAGCCTGATGAGTATTTTTTGTTGAGGTATAAAAATCCAAGATTTGGAACACGTGATGCAGAATCATAATGGTTCAGCTAAACTATAAGAAATATAAAAATGACGCCTTAGCAAAAGTTGTTCAGCCTGATGAGTATTTTTTGTTGAGGTATAAAAATCCAAGATTTGGAACACCTGATGCAGAACCATAAAGGTTCAGCTAAACTATAAGAAATATAAAAATGACGCCTTAGCAAAAGTTGTTCAGCCTGATGAGTATTTTTTGTTGAGGTATAAAAATCCAAGATTTGGAACACGTGATGCAAAATCATAATGGTTCAGCTAAACTATAAAAAATATAAAAATGACGCCTTAGCAAAAGTTGTTCAGCCTGATGAGCATTTTTTGGTGAGGTATATAAATCCAAGATTTGGAACACCTGATGCAGGACCATAATGGTTACGGTAAACTATAAGAAATATAAAATTGACGCCTTAGCAAAAGTTGTTCAACTTGATGAGTAATTTTTTTGAGGTATAAAAATCCTAGATTTGGAACACCTGATGCAGAACCATAATGGTTCAGCTAAACTATAAGAAATATAAAAATGACGCCTTAGCAAAAGTTGTTTAGCCTGATGAGTATTTTTTATTGAGGTACAAAAATCCAATATTTGGAACACCTGATGCAGAACAAAGCTCAATTTATTTGCAAAAACAACATGGTGTATACAATAAATTATAGTTTAAAAAAATAACTAAAAAACACGCTATAATAGCAAATAGAACTAAAAAAGCTACTTAAAATAACAATAAATAGTTTAACAAAATATTGATTGTATTGTAAAAAAATAACCGCGCAGTGCTACTTTTATGCTTACCTGCTACAAGTTAGACGCAATCGTTTTATTTATTTACAAAGGTAACGTGATCTATTTAGTCAGTTTATTATAGACGTGTACGCTAAAATTGAAATGGAACGATTGGTATATATTCGCACAAACCAGAAGAATGCGTGCATTTGTGGAACGCTATGTAGCAAGATTTTTGATGCAAAGTCTTTTAAACAACGAGGGGAAACTGTTTTTCTTAGATGCTTCAGGAAGGACTGGAAAAACATACCTGACGATAGCAATCATCGCTGAAATCAGGCGCCAAAATAATATGTCACAGCAGCATCGCCAGGTATAGCAGCCATATATTACTTCTAGGCGGAATGACGCAAATACAATGTTCAATATTATACTCGATTTATACAGAACGGAAACACCGACATGCTTTGTGACACGAAACTGTTGCAAAGCGAAAATGTTTCAGGATTGCTGTCTAATCGTTTCAGATGAATGCGAAAAAAAAAAACAATAAAGCAGTAGAAGCTGTAGATAGAACTTTACGTGCCCAAGAGTTTTCAAAAATATTATTAAAATTTGGGGAAGATCTCCTTCCTGAAGTAAAGTCAATGTTTAGCAGCGAAATATGTATAATTGAAGCTGAGATTCTCACTGGGAGTGGTGCCGATGAAACTGTATTTATTCCGTGTATACCACTCTTCCTTCTTACGGCCGTGTGGTTTCCGGCAGACTAGAATAGAATCACTCCGTCTCTTCCCGTGGATGTCGTACAAGGCGACTATGGGAATAGTTTTTGTCCCAGAAATTACCTATTATTGTTGTTTATTGTACCTGTAGGGCGGTTCTATGTTCGACTGTATGTATTTTTTTAAATTCAATGATTTCTCCGTCAATTGTACAGCAATTTTAACAATTCTTATTCGTTTGAGAGGGTACACTCTCCAGGTGGTCCCATATTAAAATGAATGCGCAAAACTCGAGAACGGCTCGACCAATTCTGGTAATTTTTATTTTAATATTTTCGTTAAGGTTTAGGGAAGGTTCTTATGTACATAAAAATTGCGAGGAAAAGAAAACAACACTTTCTACCCGTGCGAAGCCGGGGCGGGCAGCTAGTATACTATATTGATCTTAAGTTTAAGTTAACGACAATCATATTCAGCTTAGCGAGTAGAGCTCTATGGTTTCTAAAAGCTAAGCTAAACACAATTCTCGTCAATTTAAGCTAAAGTTTTATTTTCGCAATCAATATTACTTTCCTCTTTGTCTCTCACAAATGCTTTCGACTTTTCGACGCCATTGCCACTCTTTATTCTCTTATCCAACACTTGAAGGTTGGCTGCTAGAGATCTCTTATAGAGATATGCCAGCCTTTGTACATGTTCTTGGAATTCTATAGGGATATGTGTATGATGTGTTCTTCATGTACAATAAACATACTACAAACCAGGGTTCGCCGATACATATCAACGGATATATATCATGATATCAATTGATTTTTATCTTAATGTATATCAATTGATTTTTTCCAGTCTTCTGAACTAACATTTTTGGAGATTAATGTTTACCCTGACACGTAGCGAAAAACTACAATTCAGAATACTTTGGATTGCTTCCCAAAATGGCAACCTCATTTAAAGTTGGGGAAATCCCCTTTAACTTACCAGTACGAGCTAGCTTTTTATTGAAATTCAAACCTTAACTTCATATCATATAAGATTTATTTTACAAGGTAATAAAAGATGAAGATTATTTTAAAATAATCTTCATTTTTTATTACCTATTATTAATAATAGGTACTTGTTTTTTTAAGTGTTCATTAAAAGTGGTAATTTGACACTTATATTATTTTACAAATTCCTTTCACATTTTTATGTGTATATCCTATATCGGATATAAGTATATCAAAAATCGGATTTTTGATATTTATTATAAAAATCGGATTTTTTCAAACCCTGCTACAAACAAACACAAACAAACAAAATATCCGATGGTAATCGGCTTCAGCTTCGGCGGTAGGGCCCCTGGTCATACTCATCCTATTATTTTGTCTGTGTCATTTAAAGTGCTCAATGGTTGGCTGGATGAGATCCCTTTATGGGATAAGTCCGCCCTTGTACAAATTGTAGGTATGTCAACATTTTTATCATTCTGTGTAGGTACTGCAACTGTTTTTGTACACTAAAGATATCTACAACAACAAACAACAGTTTCAATAGAATCTTAAGAACTCTACCAATTCCGACCCTTGTACCACAGTATAAGTAATAGTACTACGTACAGTATGGCCTCTCCCTGCCGCTCTCTCGTGTCGACCTCACCTCCCCTCTGAGACAAATCCGGAACGGTTTGTATGGCGCCGCACGCACACACGCTCATTCACGCCCTGCGCAGACGTCATTGTTTATGTATTAGTTACCAACGCGACATTTGTATGGAGTGGCCGGGGTGTGCTTGTACCAAGATACAAGAGTCGGGATTGGTACCAATTGAATAGGTTTAAAGTTTTTAGGTACCATAAAATGAACCAATATGAAATGTAAAATACGCTACTAAAACGTATATGGATATTGCATTTTAATCCTAGAAATTCCGGAATTGGTAAAAATGTGTCGTTTTTACAGCTTTTACAGGGTAGGCAACGCGTGAGTGATGCTTCTGGTGTAGCGTGCGTCCATAGACTAGTGCCATGTCGTTATTCTAAATACATATATACCTATGTGGAGTTATGGAATTTACAGATCTCTGTCGTCAATCCTTATTCATCCTGCTACTGGTATACGGGTCTCGCCGAAATCGAAGGGATTTAACGTTGCCGACGGCTTAACGTGCCCTTCGAGGCACGGAGGAGCTCGAGATAAATAGACTCATCCATGGGCAGGCTACATTATAGGTTGCTTGACTTGTGGGATTGATTAGATTGCCACGCGCAACGACACTATCAAGCTTCACATATTTTCGGATAGATTGGGTTTATTTAATTTGCGCCTGTGACTTTGTTAGTGGGAATAATAGTAAGTGTGAATTTATATCAACATCTGTAACATATAAACGGCAAACTACACTGGGCCGCAATGAAAGCGGGTCGGTAACAAAAACATCAATAACTTCCAAAATATTTTAGGTAGCTTTATGAAATAAATACTGAATTAAAGTTTATTTCCTTACAAATATAGGCAGAAGTTAAATCTTTTATCTACTCTCATACTGAAATTTACACATTAAAAAACTAAACACAGTATCTTAATAACTGCAGTCTTTACGCACAAGCTATCAAAATAAATTTAAAAAGTTATTTTTCCATACAGTTGTCGTATGGACAACTGTATCGGAAAATAACTTTTTTCCATTTCGATACTGCTTCAGCCCTGGATACAGGTATTTTAAACAGGTTGCAATGCAAATACATTGCAACTTTGCAAAAATTTTCTACATAATCTGTGAACGCGGCGCCGCGCGGCGCGTCGCGCATGCGCACTACACATGCTCGATCTGCAAATGGATTTTTAAGTAAGAAATAAAGCTGTTAAATTAACTTCATGGTTGTTTTTAAAATATTATTATCATATATTTCATGAGATTAGATAAAGTAGTGTATGAAACTGCACATAATTAGGTCTTAAAATACTCGTGTGGTCTATTATAACATTCGCCTTCGGCTCATGTTATAAACTCACTCGTATTTTAAGAACCCTTATTATGCAACAGTTTCATAAACTACTATTTATTTCTTTTTGGTGATTGTATTAAAACCATAAATAAAAAATAAAGACGATTTCAAAAATTGATGTTTTTGTTACCGACCCGCTTTCATTGCGGCCCAGTGTATTTTAATGATGACCAAACGCTAGTCCCATGGCGAGTTTAACATTCAAGGCCAGTAAAATTGGTCAGTTAAATAAATAATAACGTTATACTGTTATTCGGTTAAATGTGGGTCAATTATCCTAACAATGTAGATTCCAATTACATAACTATAGTAAAAGCACGTAAGAATTTTACTTTTGTGTGTATGCGTGTGCATACAGGATGAAAATGATAAGTGATCTCAATTTATTATTTCTAAATTATATAACATATTGAAAAACTGATTCTGAAAGTGCTTCTCGAGCTCTATATTCCCGGACGAATTATACACAGCCATCTAGTCCCAAACTAAGTAAAGCTTGTACTATGGGTACTAGATAACTGATATTATATTTTTTTTTGTAAATTATATATTACATAGAAAACATACCCAGACCAAGACAAACAGACATGTTCAAGCATACAAATATTTGTCTTGTGCGGGGATCGAACCTTAGGAATTAAAGTAGCCATTGATTTGACCACCAAGCTCGTTTATCAAATGGTATCAGTTATTAATATTTTTTTCTAGAAAAGGCAAATGTTACTGACTGATCTATCAACGCACAGGTTAAACCACAGGACGAATCGGGTTGAAATTTGGCATACATGCAGCTATTACGACGTAGAAAGCCGCAAAAAAAGCATTTTTGAAAATTCACACTTTTTCGATTCAGCCGTTCAGTATTTACAAGAGATAATTTCGTTTATACTGCAGGCTAAACACATAACTCTTTTTGGATTTTGTCGCAGTCGGGTAAAATTCTTACGTGCTTTTACTATAGTTATGTAATTGGAATCTACATTGTTAAGATAATTGACCCACATTTAACCGAATAACAGTAAACGTTATTTTTTTATTTAACTGACCAATTTTACTAGCTTTGAATGTTAAACTCGCCATAGAACTAGCGTTTGGTCAACATTAAAATAATTTGCCGTTTATATGTCACTGATGCTGATATAAATTAAATAATAGAATAGTACAAGCTCGATGGTCGAATTGCTAGCAATGGCTACTGTTTTTTTTCTTATTTTTTTTATACAACGTCGGCTGGCAGACAAGCATACGGTTCGCCTGATGTGAAGCAGTTACCATAGCCATATTAACGCTCGCAACATAAAATATCGCTCGCGCGCCGCCACCCCCGCTGCCAATGCAGCATCTCCTCCATTTCTCTCCTCTCTTTTCGCCAGAGCTTCGTTTGTCAGTCAGCAGGGTGCACCACGTGCAGGTGAAGTTGGCTTTGGTTCAAAGATGTTCATGAACCACTTGCACCCCGAAACTTTGACTCTGAGGTAGTGGGTACGATCCCCGCACAAGCTAAACATGTGTGCCCATGAGCGAGCATGTCTGTTTATCTTGGTCAGGGTGGTTACTATTCTTTAAATATAATTATGTATTTACAAAAAAAAAATACAGTAACATAGTACAGCTTTGATTAGTTTGAGACTAGATGGCGCTGTGTAATTTGTTTAAGAATATATTATTATTATTTATTTATTAAAAACATCCTTTGTCATTTACCCTCCGGATCAGAAGTACTACTGAGAAGTACAACTGGTAAAACAAATGATACAACCTTGTGTCTCTAGTACGACCAGTAGTACTAGAGACCAATCCCATCATTGGTAGTACAACTGAACTCTTATGATAAGAGTAAATAAAAAAAAGTATAAAACTATAATAAATATACATGTTATGTATTTAATCTAGATTCATTTTATATGTTACTAGCTGAGTCGACAGACGTCCTGTCTTCTTAAAAAATAATATTGAATTCACGCAATCTGTCAAATGCCGTCATTTGACAGATTGCGTGAATTCAATATTAATTTTTCAGTTCTGTCAAACGACATAAAGTTACATTAGAAAAGTTAATGAGGTCATTCAGTTTTCTTAAATTTTCTAATTTTCTTATTTCATAAGAACCTTCTTCTGACAATAAGAAATACAACATAAAAAGAAATAACGAAATCGGTCCAGCCGTTTACGCGTGATACCCTGACCAAGGGAAGTAGAGATTCATTTTTATATATATAGTTATACTAGCTGTTATCCGCGGCTTCGCCTATATGCTCATTATTATAATGAAACTTTTTTCCTATAGGAATAACATGGATAAAAAGTAGTCTACGTAACTCTCCAGACCAGAAACTATCCCCTGTTAAAAAATCATGTCGGTATTTAGGTTCCTATCGACGTAAAAGAAGGACAAATGATTACAAAGTTTATTTTTCCCATGGGATTAAATGTTTTTCGGGATAAAAAGTAGGCTATGTCACTCTCCAGACCTTAAGCTATCCCCATTAAATAATCATGTCCGTACTTAGTTTCCTTTTGACGTGAAAGAAGGACAAATGATTATAAACTTTAATTTTTCCCGTGAGAATAAGATGATTTTCCGGGATAAAGAGTAGCCTATGTCACTCTCTACGCCTTAAACTATCTCCAAAAAAAAAAAAATAATAATGTCAATCCGTTTGTTACTTTCGACGTGATAGAATGACAAACAAACAGATATGCAGTTTCCGGTCCCATCTTAGGTGTAGTAGCTATTTGTCTATTTCATTATTTTAGCCAGAGCTAAAATTACACAGTATTTTCGTAGGTGCCTAGTTATATACAGGGCGTCCCACGGCGATGCCATCTGGACAGGAAGTACATTAAACAATGTACTCGTAGGTAGGAAATTTTACTGAACGGACACTATACTTTACTTTTAATTGTAAGTAAAACTGCATTCAATGTTTCTTAAATATCTGTTTCCTGAACTGGGAGAATTGAATACACAAAAATGCGAAAATAATAATAAGCATTTATTGTCAGAAAAAAAAAGAAAATACAAGAACATACATTTACATCGTCTCAACATAAAGGACATTCTTGACAATTGTATTGTACTCAGCACTGAAAATCAGCCCTGTGTAGACATCTGTCTATGCAGTACATAGACTGCAGATGTCTACACAGGTCTGATTTTCAGTATAACCCATGCTCGGTTTTTCAAGGAAATTATAAAATAATTGATAACTATTATATTAAAATGTGAAAACTATACTATTATAATATATATACTAAATAAGCCCTGTAGTTTTATACAACCATTTGATATAGTTAGTTACGATTATAAAATTTCACAAATAAACAGTGTCTTAAGTGAAAGGAATCATTTAATTTTATGTTTAAAGAGCATCAATCAATTTATCCTAGATAATCATAAATTTGCTCCCTGTTGATTTATTATTTTTGAAAAAGCCAATAATTAAAATTATACATATAAATAACATAATATAATAACACTGACCGTGTGGTTTCTGGCAGACTAGAATAGAATCACTCCGTCTCGTCTCTTCTCGTGGATGTCGTACAAGGCGACTAAGGGAAATACATTATAAAATATCGATCAGGCCTCGCCAACCCGTCAGGCCAGCAGTAAGGTCAGCCAGCCAGTACCCAGTAGTAAAGGAAATATCTTTGTAACGGACCACACATTCCCACCACCGTGTCTCCTGTGTAGCCAGGATTAACAGCGGCGACCGCCAAAAAAGGCAATGAACAATGAAGTCCATTGCAGTCCCGGGGGTAAAACTGTGGCTGCCTTGGAACTCACAACGAATGTAAACAGAAGAAATTAGTAGAAGTAGGAAGCTTTTGGAATTTGACTTCCCCTCTTAGCAATGTGAGTGCTGTCTGCATTATGGCAAATAAGGCATTAAATGCCTATAAGAGATGGCTAGTCAAGTGAAGCTCAACTGTCGTGCACCACGGATTTTAAGTATCTAACACTATTGAGAACCTAAAACATTAAGTTGTTACTTAACACATCGATTCGGATTACACGCTGGTTGTCACAAACGCATTTCGTCATTAATGCAGTTTGTCATCTCCGATATTATTTACGTAATTGGTCACTTTCGCGGCGTTCATTCGGGCGAATTCGCTGGGCGAAGCTTTATCGTTAGAGATAGACAAGTGAATATTATGTCATACTACATATTATTCACTTGTTTACGATCATATAGATCTTTGATATTAGAGGCATAACCCGGTCATCATAAAAACACAGTGATGTGTTTATGTACTGGGTGCTACCATTTTGTTTGTGCATGTCGCGAAAGCGTGCAGCGCCCAAACAACAACAGTCTCAGATTCATCTCAGAGGGGAGGTGAGTTTGGTTTGAAAGAGCGGCAGGGAGAATGCGTACTGTACGAAAACACGGAAGTACTAATATTGTATAATAAATAAATATTTCTGCACAATTTACACAGCGCCATTTAGTCCCAAATTAAGCGCAAAGCTTGTGTTATGGGTACCTACTAGACAACTGATAAATGTACTTAAATACATTTTTTTTTGTAAATACATACTTATAATACATAGAAAACACCCAGACCAAGACATACAGACATGTTCATGCACACAAATGTTTGGCTTGTGCGGGAATCGAACCCGCGAACTCGGAGTCAAAGTGGTCATTGCTAACCATTCGACCACCGAGCTCGTCCATCGCCCAAAGGTGGAAATGGCCTAATGTGTCTGTATGATTATTTCAATTTTAATTTGTGTTCTAATTCTTATTGCGACGCAGTGCATGCGCGTTATTCCAATCAATAAGACTTGCATTGAATCATAAATTTTGAATTTATTTTGATTTACATACTGAAAATTCTGTATTTTTCTATTTATATCTACTTCTATATCCCGGGTAACATTGTAGAAAAATATAGTTTAATCATTATGTATTGGGAAATGTTAAGGGTTAAAGCAATAAATTAGGTCCCCGGGGATGTTTGCGCAGGTAGACGTGACCTAGAAAATCGTTGCACCGCTGCAATGATCGGCCGGCGTTACTGCGCAGTTGTGTTTCCATTTCAACCTTTACGCTTACGTCATTCCTTTCGCGACGCCTCTTCGCATCAATACTGATACTATCGTACCGTATCTAAAGTCTTAAATATCATACTCAGTTTGAATTAAGCAGAGAATTATCAGTGAAAACGTTATATGGATCGTAAAACTCGAAAGAAGGTAGGTGTAGTTGGTTTCATTGATCATGTCGCACGACATTGACCTTCAATGTTTTGTTTTGCAAGATGTTTTGTTTTGCCTTTGTTTCTGTGGATTAGTCCTAATTTAAGCGAATTTATCATTCTAAGCCTGTATCTACCCACTATTTATGTATTTTTTTGTATATTGTCTAATGGCTGTCTGTAAATCCTATGTTTTCGTAATCGAATCACCGCTGCGCCGCTTCGCTTTGAAAGCTATCGACTTTGTTTTTCGACTTGTGTTCGGCAAAATTTCCCCGATTTGAATTAATGCCTATAAAGAAAGCAATTCTTATTTTCTAACTTCTAATGGAAAAAAATATTAGATTTTTTTATATGCTTTGTACCATAATATAAATGGTGGTATGGTCAACAATTCGCTTTGTTCAACGCACTATCAATAAAGTGATGCTCCCGGGAAGATATGATTTGAAATGTTTTCAATTTCAATTTACACAGTGCCATCTAGTCCCAAATTAAGCGCAATGCTTTGTACTATGGGTACTAGACAACAAAAAAAAAATGTATTTAAGTACATTTTTTCATGTACCTACTTAAATATATTCTCTTTGTGAATACATACTTATAATACATAGAAAACACCCAGACCAAGACAAACGGACATGTTCATGCACAAAAATACATATTTATCTTTGGCGGGGATAGAACATGCCACCTCGGAGTCGAAGTAGCCAGCCATTGCTAGCCATTCGACCACCGGGCTCGTGTCTAAATAAATTAAACTCTTCACCGCTATGACTACAATAGCTCTTAGATTTTTTTCTACTTCATAAAGAGTGTCCAAGGCATGTATTCTTAAAGCGACGACTGCTATATAAAACCAGAGGTATTTTAAATTCAACGTTATGCCACCGTACTACAGCAGCTTTCTTACAACTGACTCCAATGAACCTTGGAGTCGTCGACCGCAAACTTTTATGCGTAGTACTTATTTGCGACTTGGTTTTTTATTTAAAGTCATACATTTACGTCTTATTTATATGTGGACCATATAAGGTGTAATATTTCACCTACATGCTTATATATAGATTATTTCTGCTCTATTGGGCAGTGTTTACTTCATTATGCGAAGTGTTGTTTCATCAAGCAGAACCAATTTTTAATGTTAATTAAATACGCAACGAACATGGATTTATCTTGAAATTCATGACATTTTCTTATTATGAGAATAGATCGTAAAGTATATGTCATATAAGTGTCATTTTATATGGCAGAACAACGGTTGCCGGGTAGCAATTTTATAAAATATTTGATAATTCCACCATTGTTACGTTTGAGCGGACTTCCGCCGATGCCATCGGTAATTGGCATGCAATATCCACATGGTAAATTCACATAGGATCGTAATATATGGAAAAATTCACATGCTTTTTATTCAAATTGATAGAATTACAACATACTTAACTAACGGCGGTCCGGCCGCCTACACTTCGCTGTAGCTCAATATTCCCGTTCCCATTTGATTCCTGTGGATTTCTCGTACATTTGGAACAAATATATAATTATGTTTGGGAAATGTTTCTGAAAATAAAGTTTCGAAAAAAATACTTTTATTTTTGTCTGTTCGAGATGGAGACAAATCCAACAAACCAAAGATCTTAAAATTCGATTCAGCTGTTCTTGAGTTACGAGTATAAATGATGGAACTAACAATTCTTTGTTTTATATACTCGTATAGACATTGATGTTGGTGCATGTGTGTCTCGCCTCTAGCTCATCCTTGCCCGGGCTACACCATTTTCCTTTACCTTGATTTGTGACATGCGCTCCAACAAAATCAATACTGCATGTGCAGTCTATTTACATTGCCTGAACTCCGTCGACGCAGCATATGAAATTATTTAATAGACGTTATGTATGAGATATAGCTGCAACATGGGCTGAATATTAATTCAACGACATTTAATGGATAATTCCAATGGATTATTGTTAGAATGAATCGCAAAGGGCTATTCTGTATGTCATTTTTATCTCGGCTTTTATCTATCGACTGACTTATAGGGAAAACGGAGAACTGAACTCATTTCGTTTTTAGAGACTTTTAGTATAATATATGTAGTAAAAACTTTATTGTACAATGAAAACATACATATTTTTTCCAAAGTAGAAATATTTAAAAAAAACATCAATAGCTATCTAAGACAAATAGTACTGTGTAAAAGTGCCAATTAGCTTACGATTGACTCTAGGACAGCGCAGCATAATGTGAAATTTAGAGAAATTTAGAGCATACTCCACTAGGCTGCTCTACTGCGGGCTGGTGGTATAATAGCAGGGGTAGGAATTATTTTCTATGGATTACTTTCGTCTGTTTTTCTGTTGGAATACGGGTTTCTCCTTAATCGAAGAGGTTTCTAGCACACTCTACCATGCTGCTCAACCGCCGGTTGGCGGAGGCCAGAGTTTTCAAGCCGTCCAAAGGCCACTGACTTGGTTTATTGACTCATCTAATAGCAGAAGTCGGGATCGACGGATTTTCATGCACTCTGAAGATAAGATATCTCTTTTCCTTGCTGAGTGCGTAATCAGCGCAATGGCGTCTTTATTTCTAGCAAAAATATGAAATTGTCCTAAAATACGCGTTAACATCAAATATTATTGTGTACTTTATCAACATAAATTGTGAATTTTCGTAATAAATAAGACGACATTTTTACCTATTTGAATCAATTCAAAACGTCTATTACGTCGGCCGGTTGGCTTGCTTGTGCGAAACTGCGAACTAATTGCGAGGTAAGACAATTACCTCACTTATCAGGTGTACGTTTTTGACGCTTGTGGCATATGTATAGTTTTTTTTAATATCATTGACCCTATGTTGCTCTCATAGAGGAGATGAAACGAATGACACTACATATGTTGAAATCCGTCTAGAGGTCTAGGCTGTAGGCCTCTAGAGTGTAGGCGTGCCAAAGAAATATACATATACTAGCTTCCACGCGCGGCTTCGTTCGCGTTTACTTTTTATTAATAAAAAGTATCCTATGTCCTTTTTAATACCTTTGAGAATATGTGTACAAAGTTTCATGATTGATCGAGTAGTTTCAGCGTGAAAGCGTCACAAACAAACAAACTCACATTTACATTTATAATATTATAAGTAGGGATACTTATACTTGAAAAACATAACCCTCTCTTGTTCATTTGTCGGGTAATAATGTAGTAACCTCTTTCGTCTTTAGCTTCCAGATGCATTTAACCAAAACAATGAAAAAAGAAATGGATATAATCCGATAGCTCGAATTAGACGGCTGAACCTCGGCCAGATGGTATTTTAGGAGACGAAGTGTTGAGTGAAGGTTGTGTGAAGAAATCGGGCCCGTCTGTCGTATTTTGTTTTACATTTTAATACTTTACTTAAATGTTTATTGCTTTTTTTACCCGACTGAAGAATAAGATAGGGTTATGTTTTTGTATGTATGTATACTTTATTTGCTCACTCTAAAGCCAAAGTCGTGACGGATTTTAACATATGAGATGTCGTTCGATTCCTCCAACTGTGAGAGGATCATATGTTTCATTATTTCAATATGGCATCAGCGAAAGAAAATAGATGATAATAATAAAAAAATTGTTTGAATTTTCAGTCGGAGTTCAAAAAAAATGCTAGGATTTTTAGTCGTATTTTTGTTTCTGTCTGAATCTGTGGTCTGACCGTAGCTGTTCGATTTGAATCGTAGTTTCCGGTCGTTATGGTTAAGGCCTTTTCCTACTTCATTTTCCTACTTGTGAATTATTACGTTATTTGGTTTTGAACACCCATTATAAGAAAACAAACAATGGAAAAGGGAATGCGCGATAGAGGGTACGAAGGAAATCTTAATCCATTGTTATTACTTAACTTAACAGTTATATACACTTTATATATATATACGCGGTACACCCTGCTGGCTGACAAACGAAGCTTTGGCGAAAAGAGAGGTAGGGAGCGTAATTGTAAGCTACCCGATTAGAGAATGTACCTCCATCTCACAGAATACCGCAGCCAAATAACAATTCTCTTGAGGGTTGCTGTGTTCCTGCGAGTGAGTGAGGTCACCAGAAAAGAAGGAGATGCTGCATTTGGCAGTAGGGGTGGCGGTGCGCGAGCGATATTTTATTTTGCGAGTGTTAATATGGCTACGGTAACTGCTTCACATCAGGCGGGCCGTGTGCTTGTCTGCCATCCGACGTAGTATAAAAAAAAGGTCTTTCACTAAAGTACTGCTTTGGTCTATTGAGCACATCGAGTTTCCTGGACGCCAGCTCGACCTTCTCATCCAAGGTTTTCTTATTGATTGATAAATAAATAGTTCATCGTTGTCATGGTTTTTATTTTTATTTTCCTTATTTTGCAGGAGTCGGTCGGCGGCGGGGTGTTCGGGTCCGTGGGGGCAGGCGGGGCTGAGGGCGGGGAGCGGCGTGAGGGGGGCAAGCGCGGACGCCGACCAGGCAGGAAGGCGCAGCTTGACAAACAGGATATGAAGGCCAAGTTAGGTAGGTTTAGTCTAGATTTAGGCATTGTTATTTCAAAAGATAGGCAATACTACGTATGTACTATGTTCCTGGTTTGCGATGTTTTTACTTTCAAAGACTACCTTTATAACGCTCTGTTCTAATCAGTTTATTAGTTTTTTTTGGAGTGTAAGTGGTTTATCAACATCTTTGAACCAAAGCCAACTTCACCACTTCTTCTTCTTCACACAGAGGTAGAGAGCGTAATTGTAAGCTACCCGACTGGGGAATGTACCTCTACCTCACATTATACCGCAGCCAAATAACAATTCCCTTGAGGGTTGTTGTGTTCCTGCGAGTGAGTGAGGTCACCAGAAAAGAAGGAGATGCTGCGTTGGCAGCGGAGGTGGCGGCGCGCAAGTGATATATTATGTTGCGAGCGTTAATACGGTTACCGCTTCACATCAGGCGGGACGTATGCTTGTCTGCCATCCGACGTAGTATAAAAAAAAAATAAAAAAACCCTCTGAAGCGGTTTCATGATCTTATTTCGTTTGTGCATATATAAAAGACAACCGTTATTGACTGATCTATCATCGCACAGCTCAACCACTGGAAGGATCGGGTTGAAATTTGGCATACAGGTAGAGATGAGCAAAATTCCAGGCATTTACAATAAGTGCCCAGTATGTACCTGTAAATGCCCAATAATTGCCTAATTTTGGGCATTAATAGGGAATTTATAAGTACTTTTTGGGCATTTATCGTAAATGGCCGGCATTTTGCCCATCTCTACATACAGGTAAACAGAAAGGATTTTTTAAAATTCCCATGAGATACCGGGATGTGCGCGCACCAAGTCGCGGGCGAGAATTAACGCACAGCTCAAAAATCTATATGATAACATTTGTCTGTCGGCCTGATGCATTTTTCTAAAGCTCAGTACACATGAGTAGTTATAGGTAGTTACAGCTACAAAGAGCTATTATTATTTGTATATTTTGTGATGCTATAGAATTTTGTTTTGATTATTATAATGAGTGACTAATACTAACCCCGAGATAGGTATATAAATCTGTATTACTAACATAACTATGGACATGTTCCGAAATAAAATTATTATTATACACCTGGTCATTTAGTAAGTGTGCGCGGGGATATAGATCCAACGCGTAGAGGCCCCATAGAGAAGTTTAATGTAATATTGTAAATTATTATTATTTCATTACAAAGGGCCTTATCCATGACAAGAATGCCATTAGCTGTATAATTTTGATTTAATATTGAACTGCAAAATAATTTTGTATGCCTCTGGGTTAATTACTGTAGCAGCGATAAAATAACTAATTTAAGACCTGTTTGATATGTAATTTATAAAATAAATACTTACTTAGTCAGTAACGGCTGCCTTTTATAGTTATAGAAGAAAATAATTTTCTAGCTTAAAGTGAAATTTATGTGAGATCGGTCAAAGATACTAATGCAAGTAAGTCGACGATGCCCGGTGGTCGGATGGATAGCAATATCCACTTTGACTTCGATCCCCGCACAACAACAACATAATAATTTATCAAATTCAAACGACGATCTCGGTGGTCGAATGGTTAGCAATGGCCACTTTGACTCCGAGGTCGCGGGTTCGATTCCCGCACAAGACAAATATTTGTGTGCATGAATATGTCTGTTTGTCTTGGTCTGGGTGTTATCTATATATTATATGAATGTATTTACCTTACAAGCTTTGCTTAATTTGAGACTAGATGGCAGTGAGTACCTTGTCCAAGAATAGTTAATAATATTTAAAAAGTAATGTCTTGTGTTACAGAGCGTAGTCGTCAATCGGCGCGCGAGTGTCGTGCCCGTAAGAAGCTCCGCTACCAATACCTCGAGGAGCTTGTAGCTGATCGGGAGCGCTCAGTTCTTGCCCTTAGGAAAGAACTTGATAAGGTTACTTTTTTTGCTTCATTTTGATGACTTTTACTATGCACTGACATGCCATGACTGTGGGGTTGCTATCTCTAAACGCTAGCAACCAGGACAAGCCCCCTTACCACCATCTCTTATTGCGATTCAATAACTGAATTGAATGCAAATTAATACCAATGAATAAGCGACTCTATTCCATTTGAAATAGAGTCGCTTATTCATTGGTATGAATAAGCATTCTATTCAGTTATTGAATCGCAACAAGAGTTGGTGGTAAGGGAAAGATGCATGAAAACTCCCGATTTTGAATATTAAAACCCGGACATGTCATCAGTGTTTTAAGTACTAGTAATATTTTTTATTCTGTGACAAGACGGTTATTTGCAGCATGGAGCGGGCGGTAGTGATTTAAAACTTTTAACCCTGGAAAACAAATGAAACCTCGCCTGGACGTTCCCCGGACCCCCTCAAAACTAGGACAAATTCGGGGAAACCCGGACGGATGGACCCTACATGAAAGCAACCGTGACTTATTCCTTGGGGAATTTCGATCCCACTCACTAGTCACTGGGGTCTTTGCTACATGCCTCCACTCTAGGTCTTTCCTCCCTTATCTACCATCATTAACCTTGTTTCAGTGAGCTTGGCGAATATCTATATGTAAATGAACCCTGTTATTCAGAAAAGATCCAACTGACAAACTAGAGGCCATCCATAAATTACGTCACACGTTAAGGGGGAGGGAGGGGGTCGATGAAGTGTGACATAGTGTGACAAGGGGGTGGGAGGGGTCCTAAATTTCGTGACGTCACATTTCAAAATCTAAGTATTAACACGAACTTTGAACTATTAACGAAAAACTCAGAAACATTTGCAACTCTAGATGTAAATTTGCAAAATATGTGACGTCACACTAGGGAGGGGGGGGGGGGGGGGGGGAGTCTCACAAATGTGACCAGCTGTGACAAGGACGAGGGGAGGGGGTCAAAAAATCATGAAATTCGTGTGACGTTGGGCCCCCTATGCCAGATGAGAGATATACATAACGAGAAACTTCAAATCCAGTTTTATATATTCGTAACTGATTCTAGCAGTTTCATGATTATATGCTTCCCAAAACTTATACCGCGTGATATTTTTATTCCTAATAAACTGCTTATCAGGGACCAAATGTGAGTTTTTGGCGTGTATACTACTCGAAACAATTTTCCCTGTTGCTATGTCATTACAAGATAAGCAATCAGGCTGTATAACAACAGTGGGATGAGTAATGATGTGGTTTCTTCTAATTGCCAAATCCGCCACAGAACGTAATTGCGCTTGTTTTAACAAAGATTAGTTTTACAGTACTTTTCGCTAATGAACAATAACGTATAAGTACTAGGCGTGAACTTTACAGTAAATAAAAAAGCTGGTCAAGTGCGAGTCGGACTCGCGCAACGAGGGTTCCGTTAAGTGTGCAGATACATACACCAAGATTTTTCTTAGTGAATTAACTACAAATTAACGCTTTTCGGATTTTTTTTCTTTACTTGTGCTACTTGACATTGCTTCTTGTCAAATGTTGATAATTTTAGGTCAACGGGAAGTACCCTATAGGTTTTGATTCCCTTTGCGAATGGCAAAATATGCGATATAAATGGAACATAAACATCGATTTAGAAGCTTGATTTTTTCACTCCTTTAAGAGATTGTAGACCTAAATATGTGATATTAATTTCAACTTGATACCTCTACGCGTCCCTAAAAAAATGGATCTTGACAGACGAACAACGAAGTGACCCTATGAGGGTTCTGTTTTGTTTTCCTTCTGAGGTACGGAACCCTAAAAAGTGTGTATTTAGTAAACCATTATAAATATTTTTTTATTTTCATACTAGTCTAAATCATCTCTCAATCACCGACGCTTTGAATTGTCCTTTTTGTACTTACTGCTACATGCGCTTACCAGAGTAAATACGACACATGGACGTAAACGCGTAAACGTACATAGTGTTAGTGTATCTTTGCATAAACTGACTTTACTTTATAATGGCCGCCGCATATGGGGGCAACGGCTTCCCTCTACATAAACCGACGGTCTCAAAAAAGCGACTGAATGCGGAAAGCGCATGATCGCATGTGGTGGAACGCCTACGTCCAGCAGTAGGTAGATACAGGCTGATTATGATACCTAATCTGTGCTATGATTTGCGTCTCCGTTATATTGGTATATAAAAAAGGAAATCATTCATAAGTGTGTATTCGTTAACTATAAGAGTTGTATCTGTTAACTGCCGAATATAGAACGAAAGAACTAATACTTTCCAGCCTTTGAAGAGAAATTTCTCTTCATTCTAAGCCATCAGTTAATCTGGTAATCACAGGCTTTTGCGATTACTAGAGCATTTGCAGTAGGAAGAGGCTCCCTGCTGATAAAGTCGGAATTAGCTGGTTTAAAATGAAAAAAAAAAAAACGCATGTGGGAGTTAGCCCAATGCTGGTGAAGCATTGGGCTAACTCCCACATGCGTTTTTTTTTTTTGCTCACCACCTATCATTGTTGACTAGGCCAGTTAAATACCACTTCAGTATGCCGATTTTAAGAACTATGCCCAACTCTTCGCTATAAAATTTACCTTAATCTGCCACTCGGCAATGTGCCCCCTTCCACTGGCTGTATGCTGATCTTATAACTATATCGACAATTTTGGTTCCAAGCACAATTTATAACAGTAATTCCGAACACAACCTTCTCCAACGATTTAACAAAAAAAAAAAAAAACACGGGCTGCCCTCCTGGAGTGCCTGCAGAAGTGAAAATTTGAACATTAACCTTGTGCATTTTTGAATATTTTGGAATGATTAAGGAATAATTTCGGACGAATTGCTTTATTTATTAGTATACTAGCGGCCCGACCACGCTTCGCTGTGGCTCAATCTTTTCGTTTCCATCCATTTCCTTAGAGATGGCGCTGTATGTGAAAAAATATTTTCCCGCTTTTCTTTTCAAATTTTTCCATAATTTTCTTTGCTATAAACCTCACGGAGCCCGAGACCTTTCCAACGAATGCAAAACCGTGGAAATCGGTTCGTGCGTTCTGGAGTTATAGCGTCAGGAAGGAAAACCCGACTTATTTTTATATAGTAGATAAGTACTCTCACACATGTGGTAAAATACAATATTATCTATCGCTATCGTACACAAACATGACAATTTATATTACATTAAAAATAAACAGCTGGATTAGGCATAAATTTTCAGGGGGATATCACTCCGTCTTACGAATTTTCTATCAGGCCATCGTGACGCGAGTTTAACAGTTTTTACCAATCCCAAAAAGTGCACAACGCCGCTAAAGAAGTTTTCACTTCAAAAAATTGACCGAATTCTTTTTTTTATTTGTCCGAAATAAAGTCTACTCTTATAGTTGACATGAATGAAGTAACCAACTTCGTTCGAACTCGATTTGACAAAATCAGAGGAAAAGTCAGAGGAATCCAATGTATTATAAACGGTAATGCGTCCGGCCCAAAACCGATCGTTGTGGGGAGAGAAGTCGTCGGGGTCAGAGATAGGGTTGCCAACTATACTGTTAAAAACAGTATTATACTGTTTTGCACTACATTATACTTTTTACTGTTGAACAAAAATAAAGTATACAAAATACTGTTTTCAGCATCAAAATGCTTAACACTAGTGTTAGACTTAAACACTCACACATTTTTCCTTTTAATTTAGTCATAATTGTGGAGAGGCGTATGCAATATTTTAAAAAGACTGTAAACTAATAAGTTGTGCGAGAAGCTCTAAAAATATGTATTTAAAACTTTAAATAAATAAAATACTGTTAATTTTTCTAAAATACTGTTTAATATTCTTCTCAGACCTAAATATACTTTATTTCTTGTGAAAAAAAGTTGGCATCCCTAGTCAGAGACGGTATCCTTAAGCGAAATGATGACAATATATATATAATTTTAGTTCCAAATCAATGCCTTTGACTTCTTCCGAAAACTTTCCAATCGCCGAACTCGCAAGTCCACCTCTATCTATCTGTTTACTTGTCGTATCGACATTGTTTTTCGCTAAATGTTTTTGTTTCGATATCGCAATCTTATCACATGACAGAGTTACCAGAATTTTGTTTACGTTTTTAATTCCACACACGTGGAGTTCAATGGGGCATGATAGCTGCGATATAGTATATAAAGTTTATATACTATATCGCAAAAGAGCTGTAGAGCTAAAATGTTTATAATATAAACGTGGTCGTTAACACTTATTCATCCCACTGCTGGGATACGGGTCTCCCCTCAATCGAAGGGGTTTACAGCATCACTACGCTGCTCAACTGCGGGTTGGCAGAGGTCAGTGTTTTCAAGCCACCTAAGAGCCACTGAGTTGGCTTAATGACTGTTATCTAACGACAACAGCCCGGACCGACGGCTTAACGTGCCCTCCGAAGCAACTCGAGATAAATAAACCCGTCCAAAGACAGGCTACGTGTGTTTGACTTGTGTGATCGATTAGGCGGCCACGAGCCACGACGCCATCGAGCTCCCCTAGCTCTTTGCTTGCTCTTTTGAGTGATTCAGTGTAATTTTACATTTCTTTATTTCGATAACGTATATTGAGCCACACAGATATTTTCAATATGCTCTATATTATCCTAATATGCGACGGAAAAATGCATTGACGAGCTCGGTGGCGTAGCGGTCAATGACGCGGCTTCGACACCAACGCTCGTGGGTTCGATTCCCACATAGGACAAACATTTGTGTGCATGAACATGTCTGTTTGTCTTGGTCAGGGTGTTTTCTATGATCATAAGTTTGTTTGTTTTGTTTGTTGGTAGTATCTTTATTGTACATAAAGAACATATATATATTCATACTAATTATAACTAGCAGAATTTCACGAGCATGTACAAAGGCGGGCTTATCTCTATAAGAGATCTTTACCAGCCAACCTTCTACAAGGCGATTAAGGGAATAAGTATGTATTTACAAAAAGAAAATGTATTTACGTATGTTTATTAGTTGTCTAGTACCCATAACACAAGCGTCACTTACTTTGGGGCTAGATGGCGCTGTCTAATTTGTCTGATAATATTTATTTATTTATTATTTATATTTAATGTATATCGGCTAGTAAAAAACGTCTAGGTCCAACGCTGTGTGATTTGGTGGATGGAGAAAATTTTGGCTTCTAGTAAAGATGCTCTGGTTGCTAGAACTTCACTAAATTAAATAGAAAACAAGCATGGTGCTCCAAGACATACATTATAATATTGTATTGTTAAATAAATTTGTTACAATATATTTTTTTGGTTTGTGGTTTCCAACAGAGCCGTGTGGTTCCCGGCAGACTAGAATAGAATCACTCCGTCTCTTTCCGTGGATGTCGTACAAGGCGACTAAGGGAAATACATTATAAAACATCGATCAGGCCTCCCCAACCCGTTTGGCCAGCGTGGGGAGTGTAGGCCAAATCCTCCTTCTGTCTGGGACGGACGAGAAAGGGTCGTGCTCCTATAGTGGAGACTAAAATGACTTGATGATAATGATGATGATGATTGTATGTATTACAGTATTACAAATGGAACCTGGAGCTGGACCAGGGTCGAATGCCAGAAGGAATAGACGCCGTTCTTCAGGAGTTGGGGCTGATCAAGCAAGAGGAAGCGAAAGCTTTCTAAATTCATATTTTTGATATTAAACTATACATATTTTTCTCACGAAAAATCAACCTTTTTTAAATCAGCCATAATTTGCTGAATAATATTTAGTTTTACTTGTGGGATGGTTTTAAGGGTAAGAAAGAGGGGAGGGGGTTGTGCTGGTCCAAATTTATTATATATTAAAAAAAAAAGTATATTTAAACACGTAAATGTATTGAGAACCAAACTTTATTGTAACTTAGTTTAAGTTGATTTTAATTAATTTGTTTTCTATTATGTAGAAAAAACTGACCTTTTAAATCGGTTTAAGAAAATAATTTAAGGTTAAAACAATGTTTCTTAATTACTTTCATTTGTTCCGATAATTACATATTTTTGCGTTAAAGTAAGTGTTAAGATTTGTAAAATGTTTAGATAGTAATTGAAAAAAAAAAGCAAGCTAAATAATAATATCTTGCGCAGAAGTTAATTTACGTACAGTCATTATGAAAAAAAAAACGAGATTATCGTTTTGATTCATAACTACTCAATTCTTAATTCAATCGGTACTGTGAGATCTAAAGTTGAATGTATCATGTAGGGTTGCCAATAGTGAGATTTCCTTGTCGAAATTGCTGTTTGTTCACGTGTACATTGCTTCGTGGTAACATCACTGATGTCTATTATATGCACTGAACAAGTAATTTAACCTTAACATTTAAATAATGCATTAAAATATATAATGACTATTTGATTTTTGCCCCTTTGGTGTTTACGTAACATTGAGAGATCAAAAATCAAATAGTCACTGACGTATTACCAATTTTATTACCGAATTTAGCGTTACGTTACCGTTTTAAATGATCTCATTATGCCATATAATTTAAACTAGGGCGGATTCTAGCCCACGGGGCCGAAATCGAGGTTGAATGGAGCGCGTAGTTTCGCTGAGTGAATGTTTTCCATTGATTTCAATGGAAAATGTATTTGATGATCATTCCTCAAGGATATGATCGATCTCAATTTTTT
Source organism: Hypsopygia costalis (assembly GCA_937001555.2). Taxonomy (NCBI): domain Eukaryota; kingdom Metazoa; phylum Arthropoda; class Insecta; order Lepidoptera; family Pyralidae; genus Hypsopygia; species Hypsopygia costalis. Next base: position 10,394,382 of record OW443344.2, read on the forward strand.
TAGACACAAACCTCAAGCATGTCGAGGTCTTTAATTGTGTCAAGTTTCAGCAAAATCGGTTCAGTGGTTTTGGAGCCTATTCATTTCCAAGAATGATTTTTTGACGTATATAAGCGTTGCGCTCACTCCGCACGCTTCATATGGTTTTGTATTACAACGTGTTTAATACGTCATCGTATTCAAGGATAAGTTTTGTTCTTCCATGTGTTAAGGTTATGATAGTATTCAGAAGATACGGCATCCATTTTCCATCAGGTAGGTCGTATACATTTTTGTCAGTTGTAACCCGAGTAGAATGAATAGTAGCTGTTCTTTAGTATCATGCAGCGTATCCAGCGTACTTTATAGTATAATAGAAATCAGTAATGGTCAAATTTCAAATTGGCAACCCTAGAACGACAGAATTCGGGAACCAAACTGACATCATGAATGAATACGGAGGACCAAGCAAGTCTTACAGAGTAAAATGTAGTTGTAACCAAATTAATGTATGTTTCTAAGTCTTAAATTGATAACTTCGTTGTGGTATAAACTTATACTTGATTAATTATTCATATTATTATAATCATATAGGTTCGAATAGTTTTAATATTTTATAAATGGCATTAAATGCTAATATAATTCTAATGAAATACGTGACACTTGTGTAAAATGTCGAATTATGTAATTTGTAAATGCTATCAATAAAAAAAAGGTGTAATATCTTTTGAGAAAATCCATTAAGTATATTATATAAGTTATTTTTTACGACTGTACATCTAACCTCATAGAGGAAAATTAAAATCGTTTTTACAGACGAACTTCTTAGCTTCCATGGATTCACCGTGCGGGTGCCGGGTCCATCGTGTGGTAGAGAGAGAAACCCAAGCAGATCCCGAGACTTGTGACACGGGTGTAGGTTTAAGGGGCCCCTTTCCGACGTACATCAACACTCACCTTCACTACTTGTGTTTCTCTCCCTGCCCTGCCAAATCTGGTATGAACCTGCTAATGCAGCTTTAGATACTCGTTCCAGTATAGAACTTACTGCACTTCTGGACAAGCCAAGGTCTTTCAGCAGGTTATAGAGAGATTTTGCTGGTATACCTCTCGCTCCTACTTCTACAGCGTATAGATTAACTACATAGCCGCTTTTTGTTAATTCGTTTAGGAGGTCATAATATTTGTTTTGTTTTATCGCGTGACTAAGTAACTAAGGAATAAGCGTAAAATTTTTAAGTTTTTAAAATTTTTCGTTTTCAAATTGGTCATAACCAAAAGTGTCTTTATAAATTTGTTTTACCCTAAAAATATACAGTGACGTTATCGGCATTAGGTAGATTTAGAAAAAAAAAATTGGAATAATTCTTCAACTTATATTATTATTTCTTCCAACTAGAAACATTCACCGTTTTTATTTTGTTAATTTTTTTATACATAGCTGCAGTAAAGACGCAATGCAAATATTATTTTACTGCAAATTTCTAAATTTACCTAATTAGGTTAAGTTCCTTTTTTGATTGTATCATAAGCAAATAGTTGTTTATGTATGTAATATTTTAGTAGTAAGGATTGTACATTGAAAATTAAACTCCTCCGAATATAATATAATAGCTCGAGTAAACACTAGTTGTAAATAAATTTAGTATAAGTTTACGAATAAGTACGTTGGTTTTAGTTCCACTGATATTATTTTTTATTTCTTCTTTTTATTGCAATCAGGTTACATATAAACTGTGTCAAATAATATTTGCAATGGCGGCAATTCCAGTTAATATCCACTAAACAGCAAGAGCGAAAATAAATTCTAGAACGTTTGGCGCCGCAACGCGCATCTCAGGAAGGAGCAGATCGCAGATTTCGTCATTGCATGGCATGTGTATTTTCGCCTTAACTGATTTATAAAATAACTAAGTACATAAAGCCTTATACACATTTATCATTTACATATCGATAGAAGTATAACAAAACGTTTTTAAAAGAAAATAATCTCAGTAGAGCTAAAATGTCGACTGTTATATTCTATGTATATATAAACTAAGGCATCGGCAGATGATAAAACTCTGACGCGCAATTTCACGTCGCGTTTCTAAACTATACGAATGCCGAATGAAGATGTTGCAGGAATGTTTGTCGCGCGACTACAAAAGATTCGTCAGGTTTTTGTCATCTGAACATTGATTTAAGGTATGACCGCATTAAAACGACTACTCTACTCCATACCACCTTTTATACTATAGCTGTAAGAGTTGCGTCACCATATTTGGCCTCAATGATGAGAATTCTGTTGTCGTTTCTTTGTTGTGTGCAGAAGAACTAAGACGCTACCCACACTGCACCGCGCCATGCGACGGTGCTTGCGAAAATAATAGTCGCACACGTCGCTCCCCCGCGCAGAGAGGCGTTGTCAGTATGTGGCATCGCGCGTGTTTCTATACAAACTGAAATATTTCGGTACAATATAAAAAAAAAAACGCTTTCTCGCGCGCCGTCGCGCTTCGCGGTGCAGTGTGGGCAGCGCCTAAGTAATCATTGTAAGAAAAAGTTCTGTTCTGTACTCTATACTCTATTCTGTACTGTACTCTGTTCTGTACTCTATTATACTGGGGCACACGTAGGACAGCAATTTTTTATAGAAAATCAGCGGACTGATACGAATTGCCGCTTGCTGCATCATTGAACGGGCTGTTTTGCACATCTACCTTGAGCTTCAAAATATTCCTTTGGATGCAATGGGGCTCAAATGCGCAGCAATACGTAATGTAGCGTTGCTCTCCAGCGACATCTAGCATACAAAATATCGCTCCGGTCTAGCGTTGTCGTTCTAATGCGGCCCAACCTTAAACATTTAAACTAATTTAAAGTTGTCACAGGATGACATACTCGTCAACAGAGTGATACAACATAGCTTTTTCTATTTTTTTATGCTAACTTTGTGTTATTTGAATTCTATAAAATACCTTCATAATATATACCATTTGTCAATTGACAATAAATTAATTAAAGCATATAAGATGTACATATTTTACTTGACTGCGACAGACTATAATGTAATAGAGATTTTTCATTTAAATATCATTGTCATAAATATATGTATATGTCTTATTTTGCACGATTTTTAGATATTTTTGCATGTAAGGAAATGTATAGGCCAGTATTATTTTTAAGAGTAGTAATGGCAAATTGTCAAATAATGCAAAGTTAGTTCTACCTTTATAGCTTGTTTATTATCATTTAATTAGGTGTGTAATATTTTTTATTATTTAGAAGTTATTACGTAACAAAATCAAACCATATCATATTGATCTTTTTAAATCGCATTTTTAATATGACTATTTCTATCTTCTAGAATTGTGTGAACATTTTTATTTAATTATTCAATCATTTTAACCTACAGTAAAGACGAATACTTTAACGCATGCTTGAAAGTACATATTTTTCCATTAATTTTGAAGAAAAACGTTTCTGCAGCAGCCGTTCAAACTGGTTTTTTATATAATTTGTCAATCTTTTCTATATTTCTACCATTACGTGACACACATACAGTAAATTTCGTACATATAAAAAAAAAACAAGTATCTTCTGCAACATAAGAACATTACAACGACAAATAAATTCAGTATACCAAAATACAAAACGATTGTACTTTAGACCACATCACTGAAGAAAAACTTCTTTATCTCTACTAACTTATATTTCCCTCTCAACTACCGTTCGCCTCACTCGATCACACTTTCTGTAACGCTCTCGTCACGCATTCACCAGCGTACTCTCCAAGTCAAGCGGGCGTAAAGAAGTTTTACTTCAAAAAAATTCTAGGCCCAATATTACCTAAGGTATATAACATGTTCGGTTGGGTTCATACCGCGTTGTTACGAGTACTGCGCAATCATTTAACTATGTTATATGTAGTGGTATATAATGTTTTCTCGGTATGTTAGTATCTTTCCTCTATTTCCAAACTAAATTGTCAGGTAAATTATTATTTAAGTAATTTATTTCGTTAATTCGGCCAACTTGCCAGAATATCATAAATATTTTAAAAATGGAAAAATTCACTTTCCCCACTTAGGTGGGATTACACCTAAGACCTCTCGATGACCGGTCGAGTGCTCTTCCACTCTTCTCAAGATTGTAAATATATGAAAGTATGGGAATATACCGTCAAAATCTAAAGTAGATACTTATCATATGTATTCAAATAAATATAGCTATAGGCAACAAATCAAGGGCTAAATGAACTTCATAGCCATCTAGCATGTAAGTGTATATTACCTTAATGGAAATATTGACAAGTGTTAGTTAAAAACCGGGCAACATTTTATTACTATTATAATAATATAAGATAATTATAATAATATAGGTCGTATAGCCATTTCTTATTATTTGTCCCAATTCATAAACAACTAGCAGACCCGACAGACGTTGTCCTGTCTTCTTAACAATGTATTGAACAGAGAATTCGAATTAATTTCGCACAATCTATCAAGTTGACAGTTCTGTCAAACGACATAAAGTTACATTAGAAACTTTTCTAATGTAACTTTATGTGTATAGTCGTTCAGTTTTATTAAAGTTTAAATTTTTCCGCGCAACTTTCTTATTTCATAACAATAACAAAGTGTTATAAAGAAAAATTTTATTGGTAATTTGATATTTATACAACTATTTGGTGCGTCTGAGGAATACCGGTTTATTTCCGGTATTTAAGGAAAATACTAGGTTTAGTCCGCGACAAAAATGTTACTAAAACCATGAAAACAATTAACCGTTTTTTTTACAAGTCCTTGACGGGACCCTGGATAGATTTCATTGTGTAATCGTTAGGATTGGTCGCGTATGAGTTGTTTGTTAAATAAGTCGAGTAAAAAAAAATGGCTATACATTATTATATATTAGTGATAGAGAATAATTTTAAGATTATCATATTTATAAGTTTTATTTTAATTTCATTTTACGAATAGTTTCGCTTTGTACTTCCTACGTTCAATTATTAATATTAATTTCACTTGTTATTTTATATTGTGTGTTTTTAGTGGCCAAATAGTCGCTTTTTTTTAAAGATATTTTTACTTAGTTTATTAATGATTTTCATTTCTCAAATAGTCTAAGGTTGCGAATATAATTATTTTTTAGTTATTTCGAATATAATTATTTTTTAGAATCTTCATTTGCATTTAAAAGGGGAATTTTGTAATATTTGCCCAATCGTTACGATTGGGGCGCTTTGTTCTAAAAAAAAGTTTTATGACAGAATCGATTTTGAACAATAGACAGATAGAGTCACATCTTTTAATATTGCTTACATGTTATGTAGAGATAAAATTCTTCAAAACTTTCTACTGGTATGTGATCAAAAATTATAACATAATATGGAAATATTTTTTTTCTCGAGTACATGTTGAATTTTGCATTATTATTGTTGTCATACAGAGACGTGGTTCGCGTCACAATCTACTCGAAACCGTGGTTTCCGTGACATACGATAAGTTTTTGCGACAAATTTGAGTTAAAAAGCGCCTTAATCATGATTTAAGTAATAATTGCTTTGGTTTTATATATAAAAATATAAATTCGAAGAACAAATAACCGACTGAAATGAAAATTTACTGATTTAATCGCATCGCACACTAAATCGATACCGATATAATTATAGAGTGAGACACTGCTATATGCCTGTAAGGGCCTTTTTAAAGTCATGCGTTTTTCTCCCCGCATGCGGGATCTGTCATAGTAAATTTCCCGCATGCGTGTTTTTACTATGGCAAACGGAGCGATAAACGTATGAATCAAAAAAGGCCCTAAGAAACTGATATAACCTCTCTCGCCTCGCCTATAGCACTGTATCGCGTCTATTATCTGCTTAGTGTGTGATTGTATTTACTCATGTATTAACCCTGGTTGCTTATAGTGTGTGACAATGTTTTATACACTACCTTATCAGAAACATATACGAGTATGCAACAAAATAGCGAAAACATATATACTATACTAGTCAAACAGAGAACCCCTTTTCAGAGAAGTTGGTTAACAATGAAAATAATTGAACGAGTTTAATGTTGTTAGTTGTCGGCATTCCGCCTCATATTTCTTTTCCGTTGATTGTATTTTTAAAATATTTTAATGCTTCATTAATGTTTATATAAATTTAATATTAAATTTGCAAAAAAAAATTTTTTTTTCATTATTTTTTTTTAATTCTATTAATAATTTCATTTATTATACATATATAATACTATATTTTTTGGATGTTGTATAAATATGAATAATGAATATTGCTATAGCGTTATAGTGCTGCAGCATTTCTTTCATATCTTCATATTGTATTTTGGTATCTACGATGGCAGATTACAATATAAAGTATAAAAAATTCAATACTATTACAACCAACATAAAATCCACCTCACTTAGTATATATAAAGTACTGTTAAGGTATCCAAATATTTAATTAATAAACGTCATAATTGTTTCTATGTGTTTATTTAATATCATTAGTAAACTACGCAATTACACTCTATCTATATCTAAATTAGTTACAAATTAAAAATAAATGCGAAAAGGTTTTACCTACAAGTTCCATAATCATACTTACTCGTATTTATTGAGATTATCACGTTCAAATATACAAAGTTTTTATCTTTAAGGTGACCGAACACTTATCCGAGCCGAACGCGCCGAAAGAACCGAATGAAACGAATTTTAGAATTCTTTATATGAAACCATTCTTTGAATGAAACTAATTTTAGAATTCTTTATATGAAACCGTAGGAAATCTCGCACATCTACCCGCTTTTCTTTCCTAACAAATTCGTTTGGTTCGACTCGTATAAATGTGCGTTCACCTTTATGGTAGTGTAAATTATTTAAATGAAACTTTTAATATCTATTAAGCTACCAAGTTATTCAAAATTAACGGACGGCTAGAAGCTATATATGTATTCAAGAAATAAATTTATTTTGATATATAATGTATCTACAATCTACATACACTGTACAGTTCATATATCAGAATTTTTACAAACATATTGGAAGTCTTAGGTAATAAGAAAAAATATTTATTTATTTATTTATTTCCTCACTTACTATTAACTATCATAAAACAAATATAATGCCAGAAATGACGTCTTAAATTAATTGAATTTTTGGATACAGTAGTTGTATTCAATATAGTATTTAAGGATAAGTTATAATTAACAGTTTAATATAATAATGGTGTATATATAGTTAAATTTGAGGCGATATGGATCATGATTAAATAGTATAAATTTATAAAGTAAGTCTTGCAGTAAACTGCGTCTTAGATATAGCTCTTGTTATAATAATTACTTATTAGGGAGACTTACTAAATAGCATTAGCATGTGTTTGGCAACATATGCACGCTGAAGCGGAGTGAAGAAATCCCCTTAAACTGGAGCTATAATATAGGTAGCTATATAGCTTGCTCTCTTGGTTGAGGGTGCGTTTCTACTGACGCGGATCTGGATGGAGACGACTTGTGTGTTTTAATGGATTGAACTCCGCAAACGAGCTGCGACATGTGTGGAAATGTTCGTCTCACTCTAAATATGTCATATCTGCTTAGTGTGTGACTAGCTTTATTCATGTATAGTCTATAACCCTGGTTGTTCATGTACGATAATGTTTTATACATTATCTTCTCAGAAACATATGCAATTTAAAAGCGAAAACATACGGGAAAAACACAGCTCGCTTTGGTTCAAATTCGTGTCAGTGAAAAGTCACCCTTACCCTGGATAGCAAGATAGATAGATATATTAGTAAGTATATTAGTTATACAGGATGCCACAGCAGGGAGTTGAATCAAACTGAGCAATGTAATAGGGTACCTCATTAATGCCTATCAATTTAATTCATTCATACCCAAAGTGGTTTACACCGCCCAACAGGGGTCGACTCCGACATACCAGCGTCTACAAAATTAATATATTTATGTGGTCTATAGAATTCAGACAATGTACATGTCCAGTGCATATCCCAAATTTTTCTCTCCTTCACTGTCGCTCCAAACCTCTGATTTAATTAACAAGGTCCTCGATTACGATGCTTCGTTTGACTTCAAGAGATTTAACATATAGGTGATAGAGTAGCCATTAAGCTTATTTTCATACGAAAACTTTGATTTGGAACGCTGTCGAACGTTAGTATTGCTATGTCACGCCGGACTGAGTGCCTAGTGAAAGTTATTTTGGTCACATTCGAAAGTTACATAAAGTAACGTCTACAAGCTGACCAAATTGAGAAAAAGTTTCATGTTGTAAATTTACCCGACGCCGGTTACATATCCAAATTAGCCGGATTGTTCACTTCAAAATGTGAGCAAGTAAGCAACATAATTTTGATATGTAACACGCGTCTTATAAATTCACAACATGAGAAGAACCTGTAGAAACTCATATACCATCTGTTTACCTTGATAATGCCTTAGCGGCGAAACCGGTCGGTAAAATTAAATATAATTAAGTGGAATAGTAAGTGTTTTATTATAACATTATGATAATAATGTTCCACCAAGTGCCAACAATCAACAGTATTAACTTTACAAAAGGAGAGTTCTTTTCTATTTGGTCGGTTTGTTTACGTTGACATGATCGAACGCGAACTAAAAACTAGCACTAAGCGCGCGGAGCGACTTTCTTCCACTTACTACTTATAGGTAACAGGTAGTTGTCAAGTCACGATTTTGTTCTTGTAATACCGTATATCGCTATGTATAAATATTGAATATCTTTGGTTTAATCCACAACCTAGCGACAACCTGTATAATAAATAATAATAATACTATGCATGTTTATAATACATTGTACAATTTTTTTTTTTATCAAAATCGGTCTACTCTATAAAAAGTTGTGCGTGATCACTGATCATACATTAAAAAAAAAATATGCGTCGACTTGAGAACCTCCTCCGTTTTTTCGTCGATTAAAGAAGTATAAGTAGGTCTTAAGGTTTCATAGTGATGTACTTATAAGTTTAATGGCGGTAAAAACATATCAAAAGTTTTAAATATGTTCAACGGTATGAAAATACTGTTTATGTATGCATTATAAGAATAAGTCCATATATTAAATTAGCGTTAGAAATTATCGTAGGTAATGTGTATAATATATACTTTTTTTGCAGTCTGATTGTGTTAAAAGCCATTTTTTAAGATTTCACCATTGTATATTGCTTTGTTTGTTTATATTGCTACGAGATAAAAAAAGAACAGTAAAATACAGCTATGGTTTTTAAAGCTATCTGTATAATAATGTTTTCTTTTTATATTTTTTAATATATTTTCTGCACTTCAGGGTAAAATTTGATAAAATCGAAGCATAAATGTATAATAACTTATCTAATTATAAATTTATTTCTAGTTTTCTTTGTTGTTTTAATTTGATTTATTACCGTTATTACTTGTTTTTTTTTTACTGGATGGTGTAACGAACGGGAAAATGTAGAGACTTATGTTTTATTTTTGTGTGTTATAACTATGAAATAAACTTTTTTTTTCATTTAGTTCTTTTTTTATTATTTTACTATTATTCTGTTCATAATATAGTTTGTACACTGAGTGGCGGTCATACATATACAATAATTATTAAAAATATAAGCGGCCATTGGGCCTGTACTACGTGTAACACTCGTACAACAGGTGAATTTGTAAAATTTATTTTGTTTGTTTAAGATAATCAAATTTAAAATGAACTCCATGGATACTTAGGTGCATCTATAATTTAAATTTACTATTTTTTCCCTTCGTCATTATTTTTAATGTTGAGAGGTCCTGACCACTTCCAAGCGCAATTTCTGGCGTGCGATGCTTCGCTATCTGTGGCGTTCCCGCCATGTGTGGCGTGTATGTCTTCGTTCGTACCGACGTTTCCAAGGCAGCGAAGATCTGGTCGGACCAACCTCTCGTGGTTCTCTTGTCTACCGGCTTTCCGGTTGCCATTAGTTTTTTGAGACTTTTCTTTTGGCGAATTTTCTGGCGTCTTGACGAAATGGCCGAAATTTTCCAAAAAATTTTTGAAATCATGATTGAAGAGTCTGCTCTTGATTTTTAGAGACTCTTTCTTACAGTCTCATTTAAGGGTTTAAGTGGACATAAAATCCACAAAGATCCATCAAGATATTTATAGCCGAAGGGATTTTTATTCGCTCTTAATTGTGCCTACTGATCTTCTAAGCTAAGTAATTTGATTTACATTACTTTGCTTGTCTCCGCCACTAGTTAGTTCATGCAAACTATTGCCGGCCGCACCCACCATGGTACAGTAAGGTAATCTTTGGGTAATATTATATAGCAGTAATATGTGTGTACATAACTATAAAAAACTGGAGGGATGTTATAATAGACAGTAAGTCAACTAATGTTAGTTAACTACATTTAAGCATAGAGTAAGGACACTCGAGCCACAGGGCCAGTATATTGCAGAGCCATTTATCTATTAGCTAGGTTTCCGGGTTATAAGTCTGTAGAAATAAAAAGACCCAATTAATATATAAATTGTAAGAATGATAAATCAAAGTTTGCAAATGCTACCGATCAACTTAGATTTAAATTAGATTCAATTAGAGACGTAGACACGAAACAATGTAACTTTAGTTTCGGCTTTTTGTGTCATAAAGGTATATATAATGAGATAAAGAAATTAAAAAGTCATGGATGTGATGATAGTATACAGGTAGTTCTAGGTATCTAAATGTAGGGTTACCCTAATTTTCGTATTTAGGAAATAAGAGATGCGCGCACAGAAGTAATATTAGGTACATTAAGTAATTTTACCTTACATTGGTAAGAGGCAAAGGCAAATTCCAAAAGTTTCTTACTCCTACTCATTTCTTCTGATTAAATTCGTTGTGAGTTTCAAGGTAGCCGTAGTCTTTTCGGTTTGAGTGAGTTCTAAGGTACTCGTACCCCCGAGACTGCAATGGCACAGCATAGTAATACAACCAGTACTTTAACTTCATACTAGCGCCCAAATCGGCGCACGCACACAGCCAAGCGTCATTTACACGACCGCTCAGGAAGTTTTGGTGCGCGGCGCACCAAAACTATGCATATGCTGTGGCAATGGTCTTCATTGTTCATTGTCTTTTCGGTGGTCGTCGCTGTTAATCCTGGCTACACATGAGACACAGTTGTGAGAGTTTGTGGTGGGCCCCTGTCCCGTTAAAAAAAAACAAATTTTACCAGCCCGTCTTACTACCAATCATCATCATCATCATCAGGTCATTTTAGTCTCCACTACAGGAGCACGACCCTCTCTCGTCTGTCCCAGACAGAAGGAGGATTTGGCCTACACTCCCCACGCTGGCCAGACGGGTTGGTTTACTACCAATGCTACTAGTTAATTTGATCTCCTAACAACTATAGTAGTATAATAGTAAGTTGTTACAAGTCTTTTCCTATGCGAGCGATAATTTCATAGTGATGGGGTTAGATCGTTATTATGAAGTGTAGAATTGAAGTCAGTAGGAGATGTAATTCTGAAAGTAACTACCCAATAAACGGATCTGTGTGACTCAATATATCAAAATATTAACTAATTTACTTTACTCGTTGAGTGTTCAGTTAGAAAAGAAAGTAAGAAAGCTGGCGGATGGAGAAGACCCACCGTACCACCAGAGGTACGGCCAGGGGTACGGTGGGTCTGAAGTGAGAAAAAGTAACCTCGATTTTTTTATATGAGTGGGGGGCAAACGAACATGTGGGTCACCTGGTGGAAAGCAATCAGGACCGCCTACGGAGATCAGCAACACCAAGAGGTCGCCGATCCGTTGCTAGCCTTTTAAGGGAAATAAAACCTCTGTTCTTGAAGAAGGCTCCCATGTCGTAATTGTTCGGAATTACCGATACGTTCGATATGTGAAAGGTATTGTAGAATGTTCTTTTCATAATAGATGTGATTGATCTCTGTTAATTGATGTAGAATTGAGGTATGCTGCTAGTGGTTCTGAGCGTTGGATGAAGTTTGTTGCAGGTAGAGCGCTGATAAAGCTTATTCTATGCTCGCTCTACGTAATTAAGTAGAACCAATATAAGAGAGATGGAATTTCCTTTCATTTCCTTACTTTCATGCAAAAATTGAATTTTTTTATATTAGCACTGCATAGAGGTATAGCTTCGCCTGATGGTAAGTGAAGAGAAGCCCAAATTGTAGCAGCAACTAACCGAAAATGAGACAACAGTGTTCTGTCAGTTGACACTGCTATGCTGGCTAAGGAGGTGCTTCTTCACTCTTCGTTTGAAGAATCCCATATTGTAGGAAGGAGGAAACAGAAGTGCGACAGAGATAGGAGTTGCCGAACTTTTTAGTTCACGAAGAGATTAGTAGAGAGAACAGTGTTTGTGACAGACTGTAACTACTGGATATTGCGATATGCGAAAGCAGCACGAATACACATTCCCATTCAGGGCGAATGAACTTCAGGGAACAAACCTCCACTCAATTGTAGTTCAAAATCAACATAGGTACCCAGACCTTTTTCAAAGACCCACCAGTATGAATAGTATGAACTCATATCCGTTAACAACTGAGTAGGGACGTTAATTAAAAGATTTCTTACAATCCTCAATTGAAGAGGTTTAGCATACTCCGCCACGCTGTCGAAATGCGGGGAGACCAGTGTTTTCAAATCTGTTGACTTGGTCTAACGACAGACAGACAGCCGGGACCGACGGCTTAACGTGACCTCCGAAGCACGGAGGAGCTCGCGATAAATAGACCCATCCATGGACAGGCTACGGCCGACGTTGCTTAACTCGTGTTCGATTATGCTGACACGCGTATCGACGCCATCGCTATCCTCTATACTCTTGACGAGATATATATATATATATATGACTCCGAGGTCGCGGGTTCGATCCCCGCACAAGACAAGTATTTGTGTGCATGAACATATATAAATAAGTATTTGTCTTGGTCTGGGTGTTTACTATGTATTATATGTATGTATATACAAAAAAAATATGTATGCAAGTATTATATCAGTTATCTAGTAGTACAAGCTTTGCTTAGTTTGGGACTAGATCGCCGTGTGTAATTTGTCCAGGATTTTTTTTTTGTTTATATATCTTATACGATATCCTCTCAATCTTACAGTTACTAGATTATAATTATTATATATAACATAGATAAGAATAATAATAATAATTGAGCTGCAAGACAGCGTATATACTGTATGGCGAATTTCTTAGGTATATAACTATACAGGGCATCTCCACCCGTGTAAATAGAGAATGCCCTTTTAAGTATATTAAGTATATATACATTATAGTTACGTAGATTAATTAGAATTAAGGTAATATCTTAGAAAATTAATAAAATTAGGGGAAATAATTGTATTATAGTGTAGTTATGTAAATTAGTGCAGACAGTTATTTACACCCAGATGAACATCCTAAAAGTTCTCAAGTGTGGGGGATGGGCCTGCATTAAGGGGGGATTACATTATAGTGTATTTACGTAAATTAGTGCAGACGTCTACGGCGAATCTTCGCGGCCACATGCGCGTTGTAAAGTTTATCGCGATGTACGAACGCAAAAAACAACATGGACGTCGCGGTTACTCTGTACCTATTTTATGGCAGCAAATAATTATTTTTACATTATGTGATCTAAAAAACAAATTAAAAGCAAGAAAAAGGAGAAAAAAAATATCATTACTCCAATTCATGTTACAGTTCAGCTATTCAGCTATATTATACACTGTAATTACATTTAACATGTCCGCTAGGAACGATGATGGGTGCGGGCCGACTGAAGTGTGGCCGCGCAAGCGAATTTCATCGCGATAAAACTCTTTGATGTGCGAGAGTTTATCGACAGCGGAGCGATGTGCCCGAAGCTTCGCCCGGAGTGTCGAAGTATTCGCGAATATTTGGCTACATACATCGCGATTCGCGATAACCCGAATATTCGCGTTAACGCGATGAGTTCGGCCTAGGCATTACTGATACACCGATGGACATACTAAAAGTTCTCAAATGTTAGGGGTGGGCCAGCAGTTAAGGGGGGGCGGGGGGGAGGGGGCTTCACATATTTGGCAAACAAAGGAAAAGAGCAAACAACAAACACCAACGTGTGGATGGGTATTTGCTTCTTTTTGTTTGTTTCCAGTGATCTAGGAACAAAAAGCGTTCTGTATTAGCGACAAATGCCAAACGTGTGGAGTGATGTTTGTGTTGGATGTTTAGAATCGGGGTTAGGTCATTCTGGTGTTTGGGGTATACCTATATCAAGCGTGTGGAGCCGGCTGTAGGTTTCTGCTCATGTCTCAAATATCTGTACAAATTATGATTGCTTACTTTGTAAATTTACTTATTTCATTTTTATTTTAATAATGTTTTATTATATTTCTGTTAACATCCTGTAGCTACCAGAATATTGAAACTAGGGTAAAAAATATTTTATATAGGTTACTTTTTATATTATGAACTTAATCATAATGCTATTCGTACAAATATTCAAAATACGTCCAAAAACTTGAAAAAGACTAATATTACCTGTAAGCAGACCCCTACCCTGGAGGTCATTTAGTAAGTTTATCTGGACACCTCAAAACATAACTGTACCAATTTACGAAATTACACGAATTATTTCCCATTTTGTTCGGACTATTTGCTATTAGATAGTATCTAAATACCGTTAGCTATGATTGTACTCGAATATATATAAGTTTTAGCGATGTACTACCAATATGTAAAAAGTTATAACCGGTTGTAAGCCGTTACCACAGTATAAGTAGGTGATATGTAAAATTCTAGTATAAGATGTCCCAGCGCCGCTGAATAAGAAATACTACTACTGAGCAAGTACTACGGACGTAGGTACTAGTAAGTAGAGTACTAGAGTACGTACAATTAAATTACTTTATAATTAATTAACTGAAATTACTTAACCAAAAATATTTTTACGGTTAGTCATAAACTAACCGTACAAAATATTTTTGGTTAAGCAAATGTATTTTAACTAATCGTAAAAATATTTCTAGTTAAATCGAAATTAAACAAAAACCTTGTACAACTAGGCATGTAAATTATCAATGTTCTCTATTTTCCTTTGTCTGAAAATTTGTGATGGAAATTTCTCAAATAATAGGTAACTATTTTCTTTTACACTCATTTGTTTATATTTTATCTTTATTGTTCAAATGTTTAACTAATATAACAATGTATAACTACATACAAGCATGGGGATCTCTTCCAGTCAACCTTAGAGTAGCTAGTACATTTTTATTAAAATGATTGCTATCGTAAATGTATTCTATTATGTTGTCCAATTATTTGCAATATGAAATAGTTCTTTACGAGACTATTGTCTTTAGAATAGAGAGGTAGCATGGTTGTAGTACAACTAGTGATAGGTGCCACTCACATGACGACATTGTCACCTCCTCTGTCAACGTAGGAGATTTATATCTGCGATATGACTCACTCGCAGAAAACCACCTGTATTTCGACTACAGTATTCTGCAAGATGATTATAACCAGTTTGAAAGTTGCAATTTGCACGACAAATATCGTCAAGCAGCTCCCAGACATGTGATTGCAAAGATGCATATAAACTATGTTCAGCCTATTTGCAAACATGGGTACAAATATTACACATTTCGTACAAATATTTCATACAAATAAACCACAAGTAGTTGTTAACTCTTTGTAAATAGTTTTAGTTTGCGGTTTGACGGTACGTGGAACGGATTACTTTCACAAATACTCAGCGTTGATAGCTCTAGGATAGAGCAAGTGGAGTGGAGTGGAGCCGCTCTAGATATTCTGGGCTTCAAAATGCCAAATGTGCGAAAAAAAATCGAGTGAGAAATAAGATTTTGATAGTTGGTTTTTTGGGAATCTCGTGTGTGTTTAGAATACGTATTGCGCACAGATTCGACCAAAGGGTGCGAGCCAAGATGTTTTTACCTATAGATACGTCCTACCTGCCTCCATTATGGCAAGAAAAAATCAAGGTAATTGCCATTCACTCAGTCCCGCACCAAATACCGTGGCGGTAAGACGTTAGCGCTAATTAAAACCAATTATCAAAAAGTTGTAAATACTTTTCAATGTATTGACGTTCTTTTTATTTTTTGCGTAAGGCACATATACATGCGCAGTTATTAAGTTATTGCTTTGTAACATTTTTTACTGTGGTGTTTTTCGCCTAGGTATCTAAGGCCCATATATAGATATATATGAAATGTCATTAGTGCGAACAGACAAGCTGGCTCTATCCCGGGCGTGTATATGTGGCGGGGTCCTACCGCCTAAGCTGAAGCCAATTCCCAGCGGATTTTGTGAATACAAAAATTAAACTTTAGCTTAGATTTGGTAATTGTGTTTAATTTAGCTGGTAGAAACCCTGAATCTCTATCGGTAAAGTTAAAATGTTTCTCAATAATGTAAACCAAAGAACTATTTTTGGGAATCTATATATTCGGTGGCCTCTGATCACGGTCTAGGGCCGGTGCTGACGATTTGCGATCCGTATCTGGGAGGTAATCTTGTGCAAAGAGTAAATATTTCCAAAAGCATTTGTAGAAACAGCGAACAACTTGATCTTTCATACGGGTATGTCTGGCCCATGAACAATTTTGAGATATGTTTTTAGTTGGAGCAGTCAGCAATGTAAACTAAGCATACCGTAACATTTATTAGTCCGTAATATTATAATTAATTATCATGATTACTCTTCTAAGTTAGGCCATGTTCTCATACAACTTGAACGCGCTGTACTAATAATTTCCGATATAAGTACTTCATTTCCGAATCGATTTTAAAATTATTGTGTATTGTTAACGTAGGAGACGTACTAATCATTACATATAATAATAAAAATTGTGTAATCAACTGCTTTATTTGTATATCTATTTATCAATGGTTTAGATATAAATATAAGTTGTAAATAAATATATTGTACATAAATACCTTGTATTATTTTATACGAACATGTTCTGAAACAGCGAACAACGTGAGGTACTTCTAAAAGGGTGTGAAAAGTTACTTACTGGACGCTCACAAAGTGACACTCCAAGTGTTGCACGCGTCTATTGAATAGAGTTCTTACAGGTGTTGCACGCGTCTATTGAATAGAAGCGTGCAACACCTGTAAGAAGTAGAGTTTACCGCAGCCAACAGACTCTACTAGCTGCGGTAACTACTTCCCGTCAGCGGGCCATATGCTTGTTTGCATAGCTGGGCATTAATTCGTTAATCCGTTAATCGTTAATTAACGAAGTTAACATTTCGTGTAACTGATTAATTATAAGTTAACTTAAAAATATTTTAACGGACTCATTAACTTTCGTTAAATTTCCCAAAGCCCGTTAATCGTTAATCTAGCAATAATTTGTGTACCTACTGACAGTAATAGTTTGCGTCTGTGCAGTGTGTGTATTTATAAAGAAAGAGTGTTCTGTGCGAAATAAAACCATAATATCATGGAATCGGACTCGAGTTCCACTCAGACGAAAATCCATGGCCACATTTGAGTGACTATATTATCTTTGTATCCAGATCGGGAGAACAAATACTTTTTGAGTGTAAACAATGCTTACAACAAAAATAAAAGCTCATATATCGGGCCTCAACAATCTCAAACAACACATAGAAAAGTGCATACAATTTAAGGTGGGGTCAAATTGGGCTAAGTAAAAGATCGCTCGTTCCGATAATAATGATGATAACGCTGGCACCTGCAGAACCTCAATAATCAAAGCACCTCAAGCAAAGTAAGTACCTCAAGCAAAAGTGGCCCAATTCATAGTATTTTTTTTGTTTCAAACTTTTTAATACATGTTGTCGATAGTTATGGGTCCTGTTAAATTCTAGAACCAACAATTTTTATAAGAAGATGCAATTTTTATCACGTGTTAACGGATTAACGATTAACGTTAACTTCCGTTAAATTTTCTGAAATGTAACGCTTTAACTTTTAACGAAGTTAACTTTTTCAGTAACGGATTAGCGATTAAGAAGTTAACTATTTGATTAACGGTGCCCAGCTATGCTTGTTTGCAACTTATCTATATATATAAAAGAAAGTCGTGTTTGTTACAACACTTATAACTCGAGAACGGCTGGACCGATTGCCATGGTTTTTGATTTGTTGGATTTGTTTCCGTCCCGAATAGCAGAATAACTCTTAAAACATTGGAAAATTCTCGAAAAAATAAAATAAAATAAAAAACATTTTCCCATACAAATGAAAGTGTCGGTTGAAAAAGGGATTACGATATTTATTGGTTGTCAAATATCAAAACGTCAAATCGATTGGTGTCACTTTTATGTCGCGAAAGTTGTCGGTGATTTGTTATGAAAATTTAAAAATGTCAAATCGATAGGGGTGAAAACGCTTTTCCCATGGGGTTCGAGCGCAAGAATCAAATCAGAGTAAACATCAAAAGAAATGAGTCAAAATTCTTTATTCTGTGGGCCCTCGCGGGCACTTAGACACGTCTATCGTCGTATGTCGTATGACAAATTTCAAAACTAAAAAAAATAAAACAAAACGTTTTTTTTTTTAAATTTAACAATAAGGAAATCTTTATTTTTATGAAATCTTCAGTTTTTATGGATACGGGTCTTCCCTCAACCGAAGGGGTTTAGAGCGTACTCCAACACGCTGCTCAACTGCGGGTTGGCGGAGGCCAGTGTTTTCGAACCGCCTAAAGGCCACTGACTTAACTTAACGACTGTCATTAAATGATAACAACCGGGACCGACAGCTTAACGTGCCTTCCGAAGCACGGAGGAGCTCAAGATGAGCTAATGATAACAACCGGGACCAACGGCTTAACGTGCCTTCCGAAGCACGGAGGAGCTCAAGATGAGCTAATGATAACAACCGAGACCGACGGCTTAACGTGCCTTCCGAAGCACGGAGGAGCTCAAGATGAGCTAATGATAACAACCGGGACCGACGGCTTAACGTGCCTTCCGAAGCACGGAGGAGCTCAAGATGAGCTAATGATAACAACCGGGATCGACGGCTTAACGTGCCTTCCGAAGCACGGAGGAGCTCAAGATGAGCTAATGATAACAACCGGGACCGACGGCTTAACGTGCCTTCCGAAGCACGGAGGAGCTCAAGATGAGCTAATGATAACAACCGGGACCGACGGCTTAACGTGCCTTCCGAAGCACGGAGGAGCTCAAGATGAGCTAATGATAACAACCGGGACCGACGGCTTAACGTGCTTTCCGAAGCACGGAGGAGCTCAAGATGAGCTAATGATAACAACCGGGACCGATGGCTTAACGTGCCTTCCGAAGCACGGAGGAGCTCAAGATGAGCTAATGATAACAACCGGGACCGACGGCTTAACGTGCCTTCCAAAGCACGGAGGAGCTCAAGATGAGCTAATGATAACAACCGGGACCGACGGCTTAACGTGCCTTCCGAAGCACGGAGGAGCTCAAGATGAGCTAATGATAACAACCGGGACCGACGGCTTAACGTGTCTTTCGAATCACGGAGGAGCTCGAGGTAATATAAACCCATCCGTGTACAGGCTACGGTCGACGTTGCTTAACTTGCGTGTTCAATTAGACTGACACGCGCAATGACGCCATCGAGCTTCTCTATTATTTTCTACTATTCATTGTTTTAATTCCATAAAATCATAAATTTAGTTCAGCTAATATGTACCACGACATTCATTGATTGTTAGGCGGTACGAAGTTCGCCGGGACAACTAGTAAGGGTATAAAAACCACATATTGGAAAGTATGTTCAGTTCAGATAAATAGGTGCGACAGCACAGTATACGTGTAGAGCAGTAAACAGACTCCATAAAAACATCAGATATCTCCGTACTCACACAGGTATACGACGCAGAGATATGGCTGTTCAAATGGTTCGATTGCCAATATGTCTCGTAAGCAAGCTTCGCAACGTGCTTCATAGCACATCGTGCTTGCCGTGAATTGTATTGTACAACTTGTAGCGGCTCGATGATGATGCGACGCGGCGACGACAGTGTATTGTATTACTAGCTTGTGCCCGCGACTTTCTACGCGCGTATCCTAGTATCCCATGGGAATTTTCAAAAATCCTTTTTAACCACTACCTATAGGCCAATACGATCCATCAAGTTCTATATTATGAGCTATGCATTGATGGATCAGTCAGTAAGCTGGGCAAAATGAATGGCATTTAAAATAAGTGCCCAGTAAGTACCTGTAAATGCCCAATAAATGCCTAATTTTGGCCATAAATAAGGAATTTATAAGCCCATCTGTAGTCAGTAATGGTGCCTATTATAGATACAGAAGAAGATTAGTTATTCTGTGGTATTGTAAAGCATTTTGTTGAGTTGAGATTTATAAGAGCCTGCGTATTGAGTTTTATCAAGTTATTTTAACATCGTATTTTTTTTTATATAGATACCTACATATTCTCGGTATTATTTTTCCAAATTTTATGCTTAGTAGATTCGAAGATAACGGACGGATAAATTAGTTTTCGTCTATTTACTTAACCCTTTCACGGGTAGGTATCACACGACCTACGCCACATATAGGCATAATGAGCATTAAATGTGAATAATAAGTAGTCGGACGAAATTATTTATAGGTAAATAAAAAAAATATAAAACTTGAATACACGTTTTTCAGACGCGGTGAAATATTTGCCTATTTGCGCCTTATTTGTAACGACAAATAAAGTGCAAATAGGTATAATAACCATTATGGATTAATTTAGAAGCAGTATTTAAAAAAAAATCGACTGTCAATTATTTTGCCTATACATACTAATGAAAGGGTACCTACTTTAAATTACTATTTTTAAGATTACAGGAGAATATACTTCCGAAGAAAAAACGAAGCACGTTTGCAAAACATTTTTTCATATTTTCTAACTTACTTACTTCCCGAAACCGCAAAAGTGACTCCCATATCCAATATCTAACGTTAAACGTACGAACGTTGTACGTGTTTGGGGTATCACAGATATTCATAAGTGGACCAAGCATTTGAAAGGTGACTGTGATGATTGATTGACTGTGACGGACAGACGTACGACACAAGAGTTATCCTATATGCCTGTATAAACGAACCTTAAAAAGTCATAAAGGAAGATTAAATAAAAGATAACAAACATGTAATTTAAAATAAACCGCTATCTTACTGCCCGTTTCATGTTAAGCCAGTTAAACAATGTTTAAAATATTTACATTCACATTAAAAAGTGATTGAGTGAGGCTATAACGGCCTGTTATGGTTCAGTGACAGCGCTGCTAATTTAATAAAGATTAATAAATTAGGTTTTTTAAATAAAACTTACAAAAATAACAACGGGAATTAACGCGATCATGCATAAGGGTATTTACATAACTTTATTATTGCCTGACGTTTCGACCAGGGGACCCTACCGCCAAAGTTGAAGCCGATTACCATCAAATATTTTGATTCGAAACATAGGTTCTATGTTTTAGCATGTTTTAGTTATTGACAAACATCTTCAGTATATGCCGTGTGGTTTCCGGCAGACTAGAATCACTCCGTCTCTTCCCATGGATGTCGTACAAGGCGACTAAGAGAAATACATTATAAAACATCGATCAGGCCTCCCCAACCCGTCTGGCCAGCGTGGGGAGTGTAGGCCAAATCCTCCTTCCATCTGGGACGGACGAGAGAGGGTCGTGCTCCTGTAGTGGAGACTAAAATGACCTGATGATGATGTTCAGTATAATCGGTAAACCTCCAGGGTTTCTACCAGCTAAGTTAAACACAAAAACCATAAATCTTAGGTTTGATTTTCCCAATCAAAAAATCCGATGGGAATCTGCTTCAGCTTCGGCGGCTGGTTGCATCGGTCGCAATAATAAATATACTTGTTTGTATAGAATCCTCTTCTTGTTTCGTTTTCCTCAATGCCAAGGGTTTTGATTTCTCTGGAGAACCACACATCGACGCACCGAAATGTGCCAATGTTTACTTACTGTGTTTCGTTCATCAATCCTTCATTTTTTTCAATTTCATTCATATTCATAACATATGCGTTAAAGTAGATAATATAAATCGCAATTTTGTGACGGGAGCCATATATTTAAATAAAAATGGATGCATTTGGGCAATGGCAGTGTCAAAAAAACCAAATGAGTGTGCAAAATTAACGCTCAAGCGGTTACTGGGGTGAGATTCAAATATAACTTGCAATATTTGATTACAGACACCGCGGTAAAATTAAATAAAAGCTTGTTTCGTGTCCGCACAGCTATGCTCCACTGTGGGTCCAAGAGGATTTTCAAGTACTCGATTTTAATTTAACATAAAATAAAAAAATCACGTTTGTTGTAAGGGAGCCCCCCTTAAATATTTGCTTTTTTTTATTTATTTTTAAAATGAATATATAACTAAATATTCTGTGCATATTTCAAGCGTCTACCTGTTGGCGTTATCAATATCGAGCAAAAACGAGCAAAAAATCACGTTTGTTGTATGGGAGCCCCCTTAAATATTTATTTGTGTAAATTTTAACTGTCTAACCACGTTTCATGAGATACAGCCTGGTGACAGACGGACGGACGAACAGCGGAGTTTCAGTAATAGGGTCCGTTTTACCCTTTGGGTACTTTACCCAAAAACGTATACAATCATAAAAACGTTCAAACAATGTCTAGATACAAAATGACTAGTATGAAAAGGTCTGTTTCCAAAAATGTCTAGTGTCTATATGAACAAGAAAATAAGTAGAGTAACACGACGTCATAGATTTTCATAGCCCCACCCTTATACCACAGTATAAGTAATAGTACTACGTACAGTATGGCCACTCCTTGTCGCTCACTCATGTCAACCTCACCTCCCCTCTGAGACAAATCTAGAACAGTTTGTATGGCGCCGCACGCACACACGCTCATTCACGCTCTGCACAGACGTCATTGTTTATGTTGTAGTAAACGACACGACATTTATTTATTGATTTTACGAAGCCAATCGCAATATGCGCACACTCAGCGGTGTAAAGTGCCGCTGAGTGTGCGCAGATCGGCTTACTTCGTGAATAGCGCACACCCCTGTCATGGACAAGGCTCTTATTTGCTATTTAATTAACGTCTACATATTTTATAATCGTACTTAAAACTAAATACACTTAAAAGCTAATAATCTATGGCGCAATAGCGAATTAATATAATATAATTTTTAATGTTATGTAGCAATAGCTTAATTATTTAAATTTGTCACTATATCCATAATTAAATTAAACACATTGTATCTACTCTTATGGACGCCGACGAATTCGAGGTGATGGCTTGGTCAAACTTTTATTCTATTTATTGTCAATCTATCCACAGCCGACGAACCGAACACAACGACGCGACATTTGTATGGAGTGGCCGGGGTGTGCTATAATTATAAACATCATCCACAAAAATTGTATATTCGTCGTTGTTGTCAACCCTTGTTCATCCCACTGCTGGGATACAGGGCTCCCTTCAATCAAAGGGGTTAGAGCAGCATACTCCACCACGCTGCTCGCTCGTACGCGGGTTGGTGGAGATTTTATATGAATTATATATATTATGCGAATTTAGCCGAGTAAGTGATGGCAGATGGGGGAGGAAGGTGTTAGAGTGAAGGCCGCGCGTAGGACGACGAAGTGTTGGGCGCCCTCCTTCTAGATGGTCCGATGACCTTAAGAAAGCGACTGGGAGCGGCTGGATGCTGAAGGCGGAGGATCGTGTCTGGTGGAAGGCATTGGGGAAGGCTTATTATCCAGCAGTGGGTAGATACAGGCTGATGATGAATGCGAATTAGGTATAGTTGAATTGTATGTATTGTTTATAGCTTAAGTTTATTTGAATAAAGTAAGATATATCCATCTATAGTAGAGTATTAATAAATAAGGATAAGGCAAATTATAATAGAGACAATATTAACCGGATATTTTCGTCAATATCTTAATATAACGCAAGCGAGCGTCACGTTACAAACTCGGCAATATTGCCTCTGCTTTATTATCTCTCTTTGGGGAAAACCCTTCGAGAGGAAAATTAACACTACATCCAAAAAAATTCAATTACAGAACCGACATGGAGCACAACCACAGTATATAAAACAGTAATGTAAATGTAAATATTTGGAATGGATTTTTTCTT
Organism: Hypsopygia costalis; assembly: GCA_937001555.2. NCBI lineage: Eukaryota > Metazoa > Arthropoda > Insecta > Lepidoptera > Pyralidae > Hypsopygia > Hypsopygia costalis. Next base: position 10,418,473 of record OW443344.2, read on the forward strand.
ACATAACACATTTTCATATAACTTCCAGTTTAATGCAACTACAGAGCCCATAACACATTGTATAATTCGGCAAGTAAATATAGATAAAGCAAACAACAATTAATAAAACTCGCACGAAGGGATCACGTTTGTTTTATGGAAGCCCCTTTAAATATTGATATTTTATTTTATTTTAATTATTTATTGTAGATATTAGTTTGGCACAACGTATAAGCATTGCCATTCAGCGTGGCAATGCCGCCAGCGTTCTGGGCACGATGCCTGTAGACAATGATGCGGAGGAATTTTTTGACGCCGTTTAGTTATATATTTCTTTCTTTTTTTTTCTTTTCTTTTTTTATTCATTTTTAATTATATAGTTTTTAAGTATCTACTAACCAAATGGATCATGTTGTCTGTAAAATAAAGATATAATTATTTATTTTTAAAGTGAACATATAACTAAATATTCTGTGAATATTTCAAGCGTCTACCTGTTGCCGTTATCAATATCGAGCAAAAACGAGCAATAAAATCTCGTTTATTGTATGGGAGCTCCCTTACATATTTATTTTATTCTGTTTTTTAGTATTTATTGTTATAGCGGCAATAAAAATACATCATATGTGAAAATTTCAACTATCTAACTATCACGGTTCATGAGATACAGACAGACGGACGGACGGACGGACAGCGGAGTGTCAGTAATGGGGTCCGTAACCCGTATCCGTATCCGTAACCCTTTGGGTACGGAACCCTAAAAAAAGAAAATTAGGTTTTGGTTATTGTGTGCGACAAAGTACTATTTCTTATTCTGTTGTATAGTACGAGTACTGTTTCTTCTGTCGCCCTACGTATCATTCGTAGCACTTCGCGGTACTCTCATTAACTGGAAGTCAAGTGCTACAATGTACAAGCGGTACTAAATTACTCTCTAATGAAGCCAGATTTCGAATTCTAATTCATAAAATACCGTATCTATAGCCACTTAGAAGTAGTAGCAAGGAGACAATCACATATACAGGTATTTTTTTAACGTGACGCTGGACCACCACACATTCTAACCCGTGTGTCTCCTGCGTAGCCAGGATTAACAGCGGCGACCACCAAAAAGGGCCATGAGCATGAAGCAACTGAAGACCACATGAAGCACCATGAAGACCACTGCAGTCCCGGGGGTAAAATTACGGTTGTCTTGAAACTCAATGAATTTAATTAGAAGAAATTAGTAGGAGTAGGAAGCTTTTGGAATTAGAGTTCCCCTCTTGGCAATATACATCAGGTATCCAATCGGTCTACATTTATCCAATCTATTATAACCTAAGATATTTTTGTAGGTTCTTGTAGTTTAGATACTGCGAAATATCTATCTATAGTAGCGTGGTAGTATAAATTTGGAACTCAGTAAAGAAATATCATCAGATTTTTGTAAGGCGGAAGTTTGGTTTAGGAATTTATTACGCGGACGTAGGCTGACAGCTAATTATTATTTTTTATTACGTTGCTTATAGACGGATGTTTGTGGATGAATATTAGGGCGTTAAAATAGAACAGTGCCTACCCTAGACCTTGATCAGGGTAGACTGAGTTTTTCGGCGCCATTTGGGTGACGTTTTCACATCAAATAATATTTTTTGACCCTTCAAAATGTCTCCATGCAGCCTGATGTAGGGACCGCCATCTTTGGGATTAGTGCTGCGTTGGCGGTCACCCCTTGTCGTCCTATTAATCAATTCGAAATTTATGACCAACTTTTTCAAAATTCATCATTCAATTTTGTTGCTAAAAGTGGATTAGTTCGGACCCATCCACAAGGCCGAACGAAATTTTATTTTGTGCTCTAAATTATTATTCGCTTTTGGCATACTTGCACCCCTTGTCATCACGCGGGCCTGGTAGAAAGGGGCGTCAGGAGGTGGAGAGGGGGCTATTCTGAAGTCAGAATCCGAAGTTTCGGGCGAAAGTTTGGAAATTCTTAGATACGAACTTCCGTAGATTGGGCCGGTTGATATGGACTTTTTAGCAGGACCTAATTTGTTGTTTAAACAAATAAATACAAAACATCGATATTCGTTTTTTCGAAGATTGTACAAAATACGTATACTCGTTCATATAAATATCCGATCTTTCGAAGGCCTCCTGGCTCCTAAATTGACCGCTCCACCTCAGATAATAGTTACTACGTAATCTCCACCACAGTATAGTCCACCGTCTCTCCATGCTCGCTCTACCCTAGAGTCGGCACTGTACAACAGGACGTGTGCTTGTTTGGACCCGAGATATAAACAAAAACAAACATGTTTTTATATTGAGCTTTTCAATTGGGAGCTTGGGGCTTGACAAGGAAAACAGTATATTAAAAGCTGCGTAGTAAAACAAACAGTATACTAAGGCCCAGTGCATGCGGAGCAGTACAATAAACAGTGCTATGGTCAAATGAAGTTTTTTTCAACAGTATTAAAGCATAGAAAACAGTATAATACTGTTTTTAACAGTATGGTTGGCAACCCTAGAGTACCCTGACAAATACGTAACGAGAGCGTTACGAAAAGTGAAATCGGGCGAGTCGAACGGAAGTTGAGAGGGTGATATAAGTAGAAGTTTTACTTAAGTCGTGAGGTCTAAAGCATATTCGTTTTTTTTAAACTAGCTTTCATTAGTAAATAAAAAAAGACCAAAATATTTTACTAATCGTATTTCGCTGACCAATCACATTTCATTTGATATACATATCAAGGGTTAGTGTAGAAATTACAAATAGCCATTTTGTGGCGGTTTCCATTTTGGATTAATAATGGTGGCATTTAGGCAATCGAGTTTTGTTACGAGAAGTATACAAGTGTGCCAAATTTCAGCTCAACCGGCCACGGTGTATGATAGCCAATGATAGGACCATATTAAAGAGACATATTCATACACACAAATCTTTGTCTTGTGCGGGGATCGAACCCACGACTTCGGAGTCAAAGTAGCCATTGCTAGCCATTCGACCATCGAGCTTGTCATCTTTAATAAGTATGTAAGTATTTCGACAAAATAATTGTATGGAATAAAGTACAATAAGCATGCAAAGTGTACTTTAAGTAGGTTTTTTTTATACTACCTCTACCTCGGGTGGCAGACAAGCATACGGCCCGCCTGATGTGAAGCGGTTACCGTAGCCATATTAACGCTCGCAACATAAAACATCGCTCGCGCGCCGCCACCCCTGCTGCCAACGCAGCATCTCCTTCCTTTCTGGTGACCTCACTCACTCGCAGGAACACAACAACCCTCAAAGGAATTGTTTTTTGGCTGCGGTATTCTGTGAGGTGGAGGTACATTCCCCAGTCGGGTAGCTTACAATTACGCTCTCTACCTCTCTTTTCGCCAGAGCTTCGTTTGTCAGTCAGCAGGGTGCACCGCGTGCAGGTGAAGTTGGCTTTGGTTCAAAGATGTTGATGAACCCCTTACACCCCAAAATTCTAATCCCAACATTCAAAATTCTAATCAGTTTTTTTTAATGCTTATATAAAGGTAATTGGGTCCTCTAAATAAGCATAAAAAAAAACTTATGGTTGGGAACACCGAAAGCAAGAGATCGCGCGGATGTTCACCAACAAGATGGGCTAATCAAGTGAAAGACTCGTCGTCTTCTAAATTTAATACGGTAGTAAGAGACGCGCTGGACAGAAACCGGTGGAAGCAGATCATTCGCTCCAGATGCAACCCTGATGCTGACCACGATCCTCAGATATGAGGGACCGACTCGAGAGAGATATAAGCATCCTTAGTGATGAAATAATAAGCAAATAATTTTACTGTGTTGTAAATTAAACTCGGACATGTAAATCGAAACACGAAAGTTCAAGAAGTAACTTACGTACGGGTTCGTGATGAGTTTGTAAGCGCCCAGTGAAAGGTAATATCTAGAAAGTTAATTTAAAACTTTCCTTGCAAAAGGTTAAGTACATTTTATACTTACACTGACTGAACTGTGAAAGGCAAATTGGGTAAAGGTTTCAAAATTTATATTACGTACCCCGACGGGGCTTGCTATTATGAAATAGGCAATAATTTTTAAATCTCGATAGGTAACTAGTATATGATCCACTTCATATGAAGCGGTTGTCATAATGGTAGTGTGCTAAATAAGTATCGCTTGCGAATTGCCTCCTATACCGCTAATACAGTACCTTTCAGAATTTTCCTTAAGATTTATCTCTTATTTGCTTAGAGGCGATACCTAGTCACAGGAACACTACCTTCTAAGGAAGATTGTCTTTGAAGTAGGGTTGGCAACTCTCACAATGAATATTTCGGGACAAAATGAGGGAAAAATCGGGACTGTCAAAATAAAATCGCGACCTCTTAAAAATCCACTAGAAAGTTAAACGATACCCTAATTAAGAATGTAATTTGAATTTTAAATAAAATATACACAAAATACAGACTATATTAGTTTTTATTAACAAAAGCTATTATATGAATTCAATTAACAATTTAAAGGAAACTAAATTAAACCAAAACTAATCTAAAATATATACTTAAACATTTTATCTATAAAGAGAAAAGGTTACGCGGTAAAAAAAATACTATACTATTTAAATACTAAAATTTATTAATTTGATGGCCACAAGTCTAACCTAACCTCTTTTTTGGTCTGATTGTTTTCTATGTATCATAAGTATATATTTACAAAAAAAAATGTATTTAAGTACATTTATATATACATCAGTTGTCTAGTAGGTACCCATAACACAAGCTTTGTGCTTAATTTGGGACTAGATGGCGCTGTGTAAAATTGTCCAGATATATATATTTATTTATTAACCTCATCATCATCAGCCTGTATCCCCCCACTGCTGGATACAGGCCTTCCCAATGCTTGGACCATTATGCGATCATCCGCTTTCCGCATCCAACCACTACCGGGTCTTTTTTGAGGTCGTCGATGCATCTAGAGGAGGGCGCCCTACGTTTCGTCGAGCCATGCGTGGCCTCCATTATTAGACTTTCCTCCCCTATGCATTCGCTGACTCGGCAGATGTGGCCAGCACACTGCCACTTCAGCTTGCTGACTTTGATACCTATATCGACCACTTTGGTTATCCGTTGAATTTCTTGGTTCCGGATTCGATCTCGTAGAGAAACCCCAAGCATAGCTCTCTCGTTTCTCTCCATCGTTTGACGTGCCACTTTAAGTCTGTGAACCAGCCCAACGGTCAGCTTTCTACATAAGTCTCTGCATCATTGCGAAAAGATACCCTTAACCCTTAATTGAATGATATTTTCAATTTTGTTTAAAAAAATTAAAGGAATGGAGTGTGGAGCTCTTAAAAGAAGGATTTAGGATTTTAGGGGTGTAAGTGGTTCATCAAGATCTTTGAACCAAAGCCAACTTTACCTGCACGTGGTGCACCCTGCTGACTTACAAACGAAGCTCTGGCGAAAAGAGAGGTAGGGATTGTAATTGTAAGCTACCCGACTGGGGAATGTACCTCCACCTCACAGAATTCCGCAGCCAAATAACAATTCCCTTGAGGGTTGTTGTGTTCCTGCGAGTGAGTGAGGTCACCAGAGAGAAAGGAAGGAGATGCTGCGTTGGCAGCGGGGGTGGCGGCGCGCGAGCAATATTTTATTTTGCAAGCGTTAATATGGCTACGGTAACCGCTTCACATCAGGCGGGCCGTATGCTTGTCTGCCACCCGACGTACTATAAAAAAAAAAAAGGAAAAATAGTAATACTTAATATTTTCTTATTTTTAATGAAATTATAATCTTAGCCCCATGCTTCACCTATGTGGAGAACCTTGGTGGAGCATAACCCCGAACCCGAAACGAGCTCAGCGCAGTGAAAAAAAGAGGATGTTGCCGTGTCGAGTGGAGAAAGAGTCATTGATTAACGAGCAACGAGACGTCATTAGCCGTGTGGTTTCCGGCAGACTAGAATAGAATCACTCCGTTTCTTCCCGTGGATGTCGTAGAAGGCGACTAAGGGAAATGCATTATCAAACATCCCCAACCCGTCAGGCACAGCATAGTAATACAACCAGTACTTTAACTTCATACTAGCGCCCAAATCGGCGCACGCACACAGCCAAGCGTCATTTACACGACCGCTCGCACAGCCTAGTAATACAACCAGTACTTTAATTTACTGCTCAGGAAGTTTTGGTGCGCCGCGCACCAAAACTTCCTGAGCAGTAAATTAAAGTACTGGTTGTATTTAGGGTTGCCAACTTTTTTACAAGAAAAACAGTATATTAAAAGCTGCGTAGTAAAACAAACAGTATGCTAAGGCCCAGTGCTATGGTCGAATGAAGTTTTTTTCAACAGTATTAAAGCACAGAAAACAGTATAATACTGTTTTTAACAGTATGGTTGGCAACCCTAGTTGTATTACTAGGCTGTGCGTCTGGCCAGCTTGGGGAGTGTAGGACAAATCCTCCTTCCGTCTAGGACGGACGAGAGAGGGTCGTGCTCCTGTAGTGGAGACTAAAATGAACCTGATGATGATGATGAGACGCCATTAACGCCAGTTAATGAGTTATATATAATATCATATATGCCAATATATGATGTTTCAAATCAAAAATCTACAAAAAAATGGGGTGTGGCAGTGTCATGGACACGGCCGTGTGTTGTACGTAAATATGTTATATGCACTAAAATTATATCAAAGTTGCAGCGCTTCCTCGTCCCCCGTACGCAATGTTCAATCACACCCCGGCCACTCCATACAAACGTCGCGTCGTTTACTACTACATAAACAATGACGTCTGTGCAGAGCGCGAATGAGCGTGTGTGCGTGCGGCGCTATACAAACTGTTCCAGATTTGTCTCAGAGGGGAGGTGAGGTCGACATGAGAGAGCGGCAGGGAGTGGCCATACTGTATGATGTATTACTTATACTGTGGTTCAATAGTCCTTACAGTGGGATAAACATGAGTTGATGTCGAAACAACTATTTTTAGAATCAAAATAACAACAGAATCAATAAAAACCGGTGAAGCCCCAGAGTTAATGAAAAGCTGTCACATTCCATGTGAGTCTGTGTAGCACTTGCCCGGTATTATTATTATTTGTTTTTTTTATACTACTACGTCGGGTGGCAGACAAGCATACGGCCCACCTGATGTGAACCGGTTACCGTAAACATATTAACGCTCGCAACATGTAATATCGCTCGCGCGCTACCACCCCCGCTACCAACGCAGCAACTCCTTCCTTTCTATAACCTCACCACTCGCAGGAACACAAAAACCCTCAAGGGAATTGTTGTTTGGCGGCGGTATTCTGTGAGCCGGAGGTACTTCCCCAGTCGGGCAGCTTAAAAAGTACCCTATGCCCTGCCTCTCTTTTCGCCAGAGCCTCTTCTGTCAATCAGCAGGGTGCAGCACGTGCAGGTGAGATTGACTTTGGATCAAAGATACTGATGAACCTCTTACACCCCAATAAATATATTAAATTATATCTTGATTTACGAGTACAATGGGCTTCATAACTCATAAACACAATAAAACTGTAAAAACGTACAGAAGTTGTGTGTTTTCCTACCTGTTAATAATAAATTGTGAAAGTTGTGAAAATTACAGCTTGCCCTGACATTACGTTGTTTTACAGTTAAAACCTCGATAAATTTAGGGCTCTCGGACCGCTATATTTTTTTTATTTTATTTAAATACCCGATTGTTGATATGAAAACATGTGTGACAAACATGAAGTTAAATCTTACTAAACACCAAAATTTATTTTCAAAGTAGACAGGTGTTAAAAACATGTTTGTACTCCTGATTTATGAAGCTATAAAATAAATAAATATTTCTGGACAATTCAGAAGACATAGCACCATCCACACCCAAACCAAGCACAAAGCGTGTACTATGGGTACTAGACAACTGATAAATGTAGGTATTATTTTTGGATTATATTGTTGACTAGCTTGTGCCCGCTACTTCGTACGCGCGTATCCTTGTATCCCGAGGTAATTTTCAAAAAAATCTTCTTAGTGGAAGCCTACGTCATAATGTCTGTATTACATATTTAAAAATTTCGTAATTTAAATAATTAAATTTTATCTTGGCCGTGTGGTTCCGGCAGACTAGAATAGCATCACTCCGTTTCTTCCCGTGGATGTCGTACAAGGCGACTAAGGGAAATACATTATCAATATCGATCAGGCCTCCCCAACCCGTTTGGCCAGCGTGGAGAGTGTACGCCAAATCCTCCTTCCGTCTAGGACGGACGAAAGAGGGTCGTGCTCCTGTAGTGGAGAGTAAAATGGACCTGATGATGATGATGAGTCTTCACATACGGTAACTTTACATGAGTACATGTATACGTGGATGTTATACAGCTATCCTATGTGGAGGAAACTGGTGCCCATGCTAGGCGGGTTTACATCTACCTGTATTATGAGGAATAATGCCCAGGCTCTCTCCTTTATAACTAACATTCGCTTGTGATAAGTAAGTAAATTTACGTTACATATCCAAAATTTAAAATGTAACTCAGGGAAAATGCGAAATTGATAGAAGAAATAAAGTTGATATTGGTGATTATAGGTACTTGGTGGAACATCCTACTAATACGAATATTATAAATGTGAAAGTTTGTGGGAAAGAAAAGTAATATATCCAAATATATATGCACGCAAACACACTCAAATATTATAAATGTATATCTATTATTCAATTATTACATACACGCCCGTTAATACCGCACTTTGGACATACTGCCTTGGTGTACGTCCAAAATTATAAATGGTACGGATTAAAAGAGCGAAGTTATTCCCTTACCACGTTTGTATGGAAATGTTAGGTGAGTGAAATGTCGGGTGAAATGTGATTAAATGGACGGGACAGCCTTAAGACATCGTGTTCAGTATAATGTAACCACATTTACGTGGCTATCAGTAACATTAAAGATATCGTCACATTCATCGTCTACATAAATTCTCTTAAAGGTATTAATAATAGGTACCATTGAACACGGTCACTGTTGACCTAAATCTGCCAAACGGCCGAGATGATTGACGACGCTCACCTCGAGAGCAACTTTGAAAAACTGGCAACAGAGGAACACCGTTAATGGATAAACATAAAAACACTCAGTGAACTGTGAAAGTATAAAGGTCGTGATTTGTTTATGTTACGAAATCAAGTTGATTTTTATAGCGATACGATTTAACTATAGTTATTTAGGGGGCGTCCATTATTTAGGTAGGTTATTATTTGTTTATGTTACGAAATCAAGTAGAATTTTATAGCGATACGACGTAGTTATACTTAGTTAATTGATTCAGGTGTTATTTTGCGGAAGTCAAATTTACAGGCAATTTAATCTACACTACTTTGCGTGCTTCCGCCACCAATTATTTCATGCAAACTACTGCCGGCCGGCACCCACCCACTACCGTTAGTAGTTGCATGCGACTGCCGTGGCTTTGGTCGTCTCTGCTCCAGCTCTGTGGTCGTCTCGGCGAATGTCCAACATCTGAAACAGAAGATACATGCGACCGCCGCTGCCCCGACTGCCGTGGTCGTCTCTGCGACACGTGTTTCGTCTCTACGCGAGGCATCCTCAGGCGATCTGTAGATGTTGATGGTTAGAACAACAACCTACAAATGACAAGTCCGCGATGGACTTGTCATTGCCGGCCTTTATATTGTGTTGGAAGTGGAGGGGGTAGTGGGGGTAATGGAAAATACATTAAGGATAGGAGAATTACTAACGTCAAGTTGTTTATTCATTAAAGGATTTTTTGAATTTTTGTATTTTTGCGTTTTATTATTTCTATAGTTATTATTAGACCATTAACCAGTTTCTGTTATCGTCTTAGATTGATTAGTGATTACACATATAATCATATTATTTACAAGTAATCTCCACCAGAATACAGTTTCAAACATTTTTTCTCACAAATGCTATTAACACAGTAACACAATTCAATATATATCGATGCCGGTAAATCAAATGACATGATTGTCGACATGACCAATGACGTCACATTCATTTCGACCAATGGTGACATTGGTGCCGCGTTTTGTAAGTTTGAATTTTCGTAGCATAATTTCTTGAATGTCTGTGCATAATTTTCATTTTTTTTTCTTGGTTTAAGTAATAACTACCAAAAAAAACCTTTTAAGTATAATTTAAAGACAATAAAGAATCTAGAAAAAAATATTTGAGCCCAATTAAAATTTATGCATATTACCTATTGTCGATAGTCATTTTAATAATAATTGCTAGGTATATAATCACTCCTTGCATTGAGCCAGCTTGGACTAGATTACTTTCTATAATTTAAAAACTTTTTATAAGCTATAAAGTTAATATGCCGAACGAGTCGAGCCGTATACTTGTTTGTCACTCGGCGTAGTAAAAAAAAAACACTATGCATAATTGCACGATTTGTACTTTATCGCAAAATGTGACTGTAATTGGGCGCACGTGCTTCTCTTCTGGGCACGTAGATATTATTAAGAATTTTATGGAAAAGTTTTTCATTCAGAGCCCTACAGCGTGCCAATTTTACGTTTCTGCAATAAACTATTATATTTACTCAAAAGAAATATTATTTAGCAATATTTTAGGTAAATATGCGAAGATAAATATAAATGTTATCTATTCAATTATAGTTCAACTTCAATGTATTCAATAGACCGGTAACTAGTAGATCGTGTTCAAAGAAATCAAGGTCCGATTGGAAATGAATGGCAGGCAATTCAATCAAATACTCTTTCTGCAACTATAAAGAAACTGTAAATATGATTTTTCCCTTTGGAAGCCGTTGCAATGGGTTTAGATGCATAGACTTATAATACGCGAATTTTATAGACGTTGGCTTGCCGTGGTAAACATGAGATACATAATTTTAACCGAAAAAAAAAAAACCAACTCCAAACATTACTCTACATTTATGTATGTAAATTCAGGCTGATGATGACGAAAAAAAATAAGGGACCAATCTGGAAGTATTCGAACAAAAAAAAAGTTTTTGAAATCGGTTTATAAATCACGGAGTAATTAAGTAACAAACATTAAAAAAAAATTACAGCCGAATTGAGAACCTCCTCCTTTTTTGGAGTCTCAATTTCAATTCGGCTGTATTTTTTTAAATGTTTGTTACTTCCTTATTTCGAATTCAATATAATTGTTAAGAAGACAGGACGTCTGTCGGGTCAGCTAGCGTGAAATAGTTTTTGAGTTATAAGTGGGTCAAAAGTGGCTCCAAATGGTTCGTGTAACACACACGGTTTTGCTCGCCGTTCTGCTAGCTTGAATTTATGCTACCGCGTGTCTAGATACTGCATGACGTTTAGAAGGCATTTTTTTCTACTATGTATTTTTATATTACCTATACGGTTTTCAAATAATTGTAAAGCCATTGACAGCCTCACTCTCTTACTTAAGCACCGCTCGATCTTATCATTGATCAACTTTAGAGCCGAAGCGGTCCGGTATTGTGCGATTCCAGAGGCTTTCTCCGACGTACTATCAAGCTGTGGAATGAACTACCTGTTGAGGTTTTCCCAGGAGACTTCAGCATAGTGTTCTTCAAACAAAAAGGGCGGGAAGGGCCTGACAGGGTTGACAAGATGCTTGTGTGTGATACCCCTAGTGTTGCAAGCATCCATAGGCTGTGGTAAATGCTTTTCATCAGGCAGGCCGTATACTTATTTGTCACATTAGTGGTATGTAAAAAAAAAACTGCGTCTTTGTACCAGTGTCATAAGCATAGGCCTGTACGTATTATGCCCGATTCCTTTTCCGCCGAGCAAGATATTTTATAGATAATATAGATGTGCTATGTTCCTTAAAATTACATTTGAAAATCGTTCTATAAATAAATTGATTGGAAAAATTTACACAGCGCCATTTAGTCCCAAATTAAGCGCAAAGCGTGTACTATGGGTACTGGAAAACTGATAAATTGTTTTTTTTTAAACTTATAATACATTTATAACACTCAGACCAGGACAAAAAGACATGTTCATGCACACAAATGTTTGTCATGTGCGGGATCGAACCCACGACCTCGGAGTCAAAGTAGACATTGCGAGCCATTCAACCACACCGGGCTAAGTTGTTGTAGTCATTCCTGTTGTATTTAAATAGCGACAACTCGAACTATGTCACCGATCTAGAATTTTTCACTAGGAATTATGTTCACTTGTTTCACCAACGATGTGGGAAGTACGAGAGTAAATGGATAGCTAATAGCTTTCGCGATTGCATTCACAGTACATATGTAAATTGGGGTACGTTCAAATTTCACATTTGATTGGTTCACATAACACGAACGTATCGCGGAATGTGTCATTTGTAGGGCGATAAAATCGGGCGCTTAGTATCCTATCTATATAATGTAATATCATTTTCCCCGATCTCTTTTCTGCCGAGCGTAGATTTTCATAGAATCACAAGATCGAGCCATACTCGCTATCAAATTTTATTCCGGAGATAATCAGCTGCCATCGCTATTTATTCTATTTTAATTATAGTGTTATAATAAAGCACTTGTACTATTCCACGTAATTACATTTATTTTTATTTTTATCGACCGGTTTCGCCGCTAAGGCACTGTCAAGGTAAGCAGATGGTGTTTGTGTGTCTAATAGAACTTTCTATTAGAAACACAAACATCATCTGCTTACCTTCCGAAACCGGTAGGAAAAAATAAAAATAAACGTAATTAATTATGTGAAACAGTACAAGTGCGTTATTATAACATTATGATAATAATGTTCTACCAAGTGCCAACAATCAACTGTATCAACTATTACAATTACTTATTCTGCGCCTAAATTTAAAACGTAGTTCAAGTCCATTGCTAAAATACCTATGTTGCTAAGACACCAATGTCTGTTGCGAAGACACATAAGTGCGCGGGTATGTATACGAGTATGTATTTGTGTCTTAATAAAATTCTCTGCCAAAACTAACTAGTAGTTTACGGTGTAAGTGCCTCAACTGGACGTCTTTGCATCAGGCGGGTCGTAAAATAGTAAAAGGGTCATACGTGCTTACCACCTTACCTTTAACATTTAATGAAACATAAATTTGTTACTATATATTTTTTTAATTTATTTTGTAGGCCTAATCATTCTCTTAAAATTAATTTAATTACATATCATAATAAATGCGTGTTTTATTGAAAATTAAAGGTCCTTTAACCCAACATTAACACACACATATGTTTGTGTGTGTGACACATATATTCAATATCACATATACATACGAGTATATATTATAAAAAGATAAAGATGGCTATTGGTTCAAATGAAACACAGTATATGTTTATTAATTACTTATTTAATTTAATTTCTACAACAGATATACAAACATTCCGACTAGGTTATTCTTAAGTTATACGTATACACATTATCAACTTATCCCTACATTTATACCTATAGATCTATTTTGTACAATATAAATGAAAAAGTACCTTTAGTAAGTAATATATTACCAACTAACTTTGCATAGTAAAAATAATAGGTTTGTTTTGTTTACTATTTTCATTGTTCTAGTATTAATGATCGAAGTATTCTTTACATAATATGTACCTATTATACTATATTTTTTATTTATAATATTAGCTTCTGCTAGCCCTTAGTTGAGCAGCGTGGTTCTTTCGCCTTCAATCAATTCAATTGAATTTTCGCCTTCAATGAATTCAATTCAATTGAGTAGAGACCAGGGGCTCTACCGCCGAAGCTGAAGCCGATTACCATCGGGTTTTGGTATGCAAAATGAAAAAACTGGTTAAAAAAAAAAAACTACTTGTTACATTGTTGGTATTTATATTTAGCTCAGCTGGTAGAAAGTCTAGAGCTCTACCGACTAAGCTGAAGATATTTGTCAATAACTTTAACCTAAAACCAATTTTCGGATTCAAAAAACTATTAGTTATTAAGTTATTAAGTACATACCTCTTATTTTTAACTATTATATATATACAGTTATTAAGTACATACCTCTTATTTTTATTTACTATCAATATTAGTAATGTGTATGACATACTGTATTTTATTTAACTGTAGCAGAATAAAATTATCATCCTGTTGGTAGTGAGAAAAAAACATGTAGCTGAGTTATAGCCATTTTTTATTACTGCGGCACACTTAATGATTATTTTTATGTTTTGTTTTGACACTTAATTTCAACAACAAATTATGTGTGTACAGCATGCTGAGTGCGAGTTTTTTCATATTCGTTTTCAACAAAGTTAACTTCATTTTGTAGAAATTTGACATAGCGCCATCTACCGACAAACAGTCGAAGAAGAGCAATAGTAAATAAGACTTAAAGTTAAGAATGTCGAAATCGAATAAGTTAGAAAATTCGCATTAGGCACCAACATACAAATAAATTACATTATTATTAGAATACATACAAATAAATGTTTCATGAATTCATAGAATGTCACGAGAAGAATATTGAAATTAAAGTTTTTATTTTATTATATACCTTACTTGATATAACTTTTTAGTTGCTTAAAGACATTTACAGTTTAGGTGTTATGTATATTCACTACAAGAGTAAACCTTAAACTCGTGCAAACTTCGGATTCATAAACATGTAAAATAAAACTTTTTACTAATGGATAGGTATAACAAATTAAGTTTAAAAACATGTTTTTGGTTCATTATAAGCTTAAGTACTGTAGAACTCAACTCCGAAAACATGTCATGAGCTTTACATTTTCGATTTATGTGAAATGCACCACCTACTATGAATGGAGATTGAAAATGCACGCCATGCATTAACTTATCTTAGAGTAGGTCCGGTCCAGTGCTGCAGCACCGGTGGCACGTCGATACTCATGGTTTTTTTGTGCTCTCCTTAATAATTTCACTTCTTTAATGTGTGATTTTGTGACGCAAATTATATTAAATAGAGGTCAGAATACAGGTTATTTCAGTTATAGAGGTGCGCTTATTAATAAAATAACATATTATTTAATTATTATGTGAGTTTTAAGTTAATAAATATAATAAACAAAAATATTCAACCACGTTTTTTTACAAATAGTCTTCGATCACTAAATTAATGATCAAAGCAAATAGTACAAAAATGTAAACAAAATGTATCAATTATAAACATTGGTCATTTTAGTTTATCTTTTGGAAGTATCAGCCGTCCAATGTTTTTCAATGTTATAAATTTTAACAAGTAGGTACCTATGCTTTGGTCACCAATTGATGTCATTTCAAATAAGTAACAAATTGAAATGCAAAATAGCCCAAATTAGAGAGGTGATAAATTGATGTTGTCTCAGTTACAGAGGTTAATGTATATAAAATTCAATCGCTGTCATAGTTATAGAGGTAACTATGACTATAAAATCGAAAGGACGAATCCCAGATATAGAGGTTTGCTTCGTCCCACTAACAGAGGTAATTCAGTGCCAAAGTGTTGGATGAGTGACCTCAGCATGAGTTCCAGTTATGGAGGTTTCTCACTTATCCAGGTCCCACTTAACCAAGTTTCACTGTATTAATAAACAAGGTTGTATTTCGGATTACTTTCATATATAGGTGACATGTTATCATCGTAGATGATACACATATATACAACGAGCTCAAAGTCAAAGGATTTACTTCGTTTAATTGGTGAGTTCTAGGAAGCAACTTCTGAATGCCGTCTTCAGGACTCTACCCTCGTCAGCCTCTTACAGATCTTCCCTAAATGTCTTTATTACATTAAACGTTCATTAGATTATATTGACGAGCTCGGTAGCGTAGCGGTCAATGACGCGGCTTCGACACCAACGCTCGTGGGTTCGATTCCCACACAGGACAAACATTTGTGTGCATGAACATGTCTGTTTGTCTTGGTCTGGGTGTTTTCTATGTATCATAAGTATGCATTTACAAAAAAAAATGTATTTACGTATGTTCATCAGTTGTCTAGTACCCATAATACAAGCTTCGCTTTCTTTGGGGCTAGATGGCGCTGCGTAATTTGTCTGACAATATTTATTATTATATATTTGAACATGTAACAGTCACTAGTCTTTCGTTTGAAATCGTGTCATTCCATATAGAGGGAGGACGCCCAAAATATTTAAAAGCATAGTAATATATGTACATACTATAAATATATTATTATTATATATTACACTACCTCAATTTTCTCTGTTTAGTCAGGTTGCATAAGTATTAGTACTTATGTATTATATTATTCGAATGTAAAATGCTATACAAGCTTATCTATCGAGAACTAATATCGGATAGCAAGATATGAATTATAGACATAAAGCATGTGGATATGAATAGATGTTTTAAATATAAAGAAAATATTAAAAAAATATAAATATTCCTGGACAAATTACACACGGCCACCTAGTCCCAAACTAAGCAAAGCTTGTACTACGGGTACTAGATAACTGATATTATACTTAAATACATTTTTTTTGTAAATACGTAGAGAACATACACTACATACATATACATAGAAAACACACATACCGTGTGATTTCCGGCAGAGTAGAATAGAATCACTCCGTTTCTTCCCGTGGATGTCGTACAAGGCGACTAAGGGAAATAAATAATAATAAATAAGTAAAGGGAAATAAAAAAATAATAATAATTAGCCAGCGTGGGGAGTGTAGGCCAAATCCTCCTTCCGTCTAGGACGGACGAGAGAGAGTCTTGCTCCTGTAGTGGAGACTAAAATGGACCTGATGATGATGACACAGACCAAGACAAACAGACATATCATTCATGCACACAAAAATTAGTCATGCGCGGGGATCGAACCCGCAACCTCGGAGTCAAAATGGCCATTGCTAACCATTCAACCATCGAGCTCGTCTTATTACGTAGAATAAGTTTGAAATAACCAAACTCTTTTTACGAACATGAAAATATAAAATTCCGCAATCATCAAAGACGTGATACGACGTTATGAATAATGTTTCAATTCAGACCTTATTTACATAATAAGGTCTGAATTGAATCATCGATTAAAAGTTTGCATTAACCAAACTCTTTTTACGAACATGAAAATATAAAATTCCGCAGTCATTAAAGACGTGATACGACGTTATGAATAATGATTCAATTCAGACCTTATTATATAACATAGGCAGCCCGAAGCTGCCAATTTATAAAATCCCTGAAATGTCAACTACAATCCTGATAAATTGTTAATACTTAATGTACAGCCTGGAAAAGACGAAAGGATACAAAAGGCAAGTGCCTAAAGTATTCTACCTATGTACTTAAGTGCCTTAACAACTTTATGGATTAAAAATAAACTTTACTACCAAGTTATATTCATTACAAATACACAAAAATGTAAAATTTGGGGTGTAAGTTTCATCAACATCTTTGAACCAAAGTCAACTTCACCTGCATGCGGTGCACCATGCTGACTGACAAACGAAGCTCTGGCGAAATGAGAGGTAGGGAGCGTAATTGTAAGCTACCCGACTGGGGAATGTACCTCCACCTCACAGAATACCGCAGCCAAATAAGAATTCCCTTGAGGGTTGTTGTGTTCCTGCGAGTGAGTGAGATCACCAGAAAAGAAGGAGATGCTGCGTTTGGGGTGACGGCGCGCAAGCGATATTTTATGTTGCGAGCGTTAATATGGCTACGGTAACCGCTTCACATCAAACGGGTCATATGCTTGTCTGCCACCCGACGTAGTATCAAAAAAAAACAGTCCCGAAAATTTTTACCCTCTTTAAATACAATAAGGTAGAAGGTAATCACAGAAGGCTCACGTTGGGGTAGCGGTCCCATCACTGAACACTAGGAGACTAGACGGGGACTAGAGAATACGGGGAACAGAAGCTATAAGGGCCGAAACACATAACCACGTTGCGGCACCGCACCGCCAAAATCGGCAGTGCCATCCGCGCCGCTACGCAGAATTTTGCGGCGTGCACCTCGCCGCAAATAGTGTAGAAAAAGTAATAAAACGTAAACGATTAATCAAACTTTAACGTTAACAAAGTGTAACACTTTTTGCTATTTTTTTACATACATACAATATTCAAAAATCACAAGAAAATAGTTGCCCTACATATGGCAGTAGAACGCTTTGTTTCGCGGCACCGCAACGCAACGCTCGGTGACGCGTTACGTGGTTATGTGTTTCGGCCCTAAAAGAAATATTGGCAAGATGTTATATCTATATATATAAAAATCAATGCCACTTTTCGTTGTAATTTTATAACTCAAGAACGGGCTCACCTATCTAAACCAAATGTTTAGGCTTTGTTCGGACTATTTAGTAGATGGTTTATGTGAAGTTTGCACAAAAACGGTAGAGCGGTTCTTCATTTATCACATTATTTGTAATCTATCTATATAAGGTCCTAACATATTATTTGACAATACTGAATTGAGGATGCGTATTGCTTATATACATCACATTACTAATGGAATTTCACGGCTAGCAATTATTATTATTTTATTTTAAGAAAAAAAAATTATACCATTTTAATCAAATAAATACCATATACTGAACGCTTTAGTGAAGAAAAGTGTTTGTATAACAAAATTTATTTATCATTAAAACATGTTTAAAATGTTCTTTTTTATCTTTACTTAAAACCGTCCTTGTTCACGAGTTCATACCAGAGGGCCAATTCTCCTAATTATCTTACAACACATGACGAAACTTGACTGAATCGAGACTGAATTATGAATTGACCGAAATATGGTATTCTACTCTTAATTTTAACGATCTAATTTCAATATCATTTCGGTTCAGTTTCGATTCGGTCTCGATTCAGTCTCATGACGATCAATTCAAAATCTACTTTCGATCGCGTGCCACATTTCAACAGACACAGAATAAAATATGCAGCTCGTTAAATAATCATAGAGATTAAAAAAAAGAACTGTCAAAACTATACCCGCGAAAATTTAAAGAGTTGTCAAACTTTCCTTGTCTTTAAATAACCTTGACAGAAAGTTAATTTTGTCGCATTCATCTACTTATTTATAAAGTCGAAAGTATATCATTAGGTATAACCAACAAGTTTCCATGCGTCAATTAGAGCTACTGCTTGTTTTTATGGAACAGCATCGCACATTGGTTTCGAATGCGTCCATAATGAGTCGGTGTTGCACAGAGCGATGTCATCTTGTTCTTGCAGCTCGTGGAGTAATTAATAAATACCGCCAGCAATGAAGACAATTCATTTTAATCGTTTATTTAATTTAACACAGTGCGGTATGATCGTTGGAACTAACAATTTACAGCTTTGTATCAGTCACATTTCGATCAACTTACAATCTCATTGAAATGTCAAAAATGACGTGTAATTAGACAGTAGAATACCGATGAGAGTTTCGTTCAAACATCAATATCATGCAAAGTGTTAGGGGAATGCCGTTTTAGTTTGTTCAACTTTCGATCACATTCCAATTTCAAACCACATTCAGTGTCAATTCACGTTGTATTTTGCGTTAGTAGAATACCTTTTGTGACATTTGTGAGATCGAGATTAGACTGAGACTGAATTTTGACTGTATTTTTGTTACGAGAATTGGCCCTCAGGGCAAATGTTGGTAGTATCAAGTGCGCATGTGCAGTCTACCTACCTACCATTCATACTTCAGCGCTGCGCGAACAGCGAAGGACAATCAGTACTGAGTTTGTGAGCGCACGCGTGTTTTGTGCATTGCCGGCCGGCGCGCCGTCCGTAGTGCTAGCTCGACAACGTAGTGCTCTAGCTCGTACGTTTTAGTATTAGTGTGATTTGTTCAAATTTGCCGCCACACGACGTGACACTAACCAGGAATACCTGGCAATGGTAATTGCGTACCGTGATAGTGAAGTGATAGTGGGGAGATTGTTCTGCAAGCGTAGAATCTACTAGAACGAAGGTTCGGGTCGGAATACGTGTTTAGCAGGAACACGATTCTCGCAGCTGTTTACCCTTCCGAGAACATGGACGGTTCGATCAACCTGCGGTGGACGCTGGTAGGCCTCGGTATCGACATATCAATCTACGTTATTGAATTGAGACCTCAGTAGATCGAAAGAAAAAATAAATACTGTACCGTTGGTCTCGATATGCCCTACATCTTGCCAAAACCGCGTCTGTTTATCAGCAGGCTGCACCACGTGCACAAAAGATCAGCTTTAAACCTAGTATGTAACTGGTAGTGCATTGGTAATAATGATACTAGTGGCCGTTCGCTTAAGAAAAGACAGCTGTAAGGGCGATGACCTGTTGCTTCCTAGAAATCAACAGACATCGGCCGTTACGGCCGTGGCCGGCCCTCTACTTTACTTGTTGGGGTAAGTACGGAAGTTAGAAGACTACCTAGATACCTATACCATCATCTCGTGTAGGGGCGATGACTTTTTTTAATTAAATACAGCGCGAATTAGTTTAGATGAAGTTTTAGGTGCCTAACTAATTTTTTGACAAAGTTGTTATTATGATTTTAATGTTATTGAATGTTTCTATTGAATCTTTTGCAACAATGAGTCTTGCCCTATAAAAAAGTAAAGGGGTGTGTTTGGCTCACCACGATCTTTCGATCCTGAGCCTGCACGTGGTGCAACCTGCCGACCGTAGCTGTCATATGTGGCGAGTACTTGGTCGTATACGTACCGTCGTCGTACCTAACTAGTCATTACAATTTCATTCTGTACGAGTGATGGTAAATGCGTAAGGGAGCAAGTTAGGATATTTTTTCTTGGTATACAGAAAAATAATATCATCTTAAAAACATTTTAATTTATGCAAAATTTTATTCAGAATACGATGTATACAAGCTATAGATGCCAACCATATAGTATTGTCAATTAAAACGTTAGGACCTTATATATATATATTATATATATATATATATAAATCAATGCCACTTTTCGTTGTAATTTTATAACTCAAGAACGGGCTCACCTATCCAAACCAAATGTTTAGGCTTTATTCGGACTATTTAGTAGATGGTTTATGTGAAGTTTGCACAAAATCGGTAGAGCGGTTCTTCATTTATCACATTTTTTGTAACAAATGAATTCAATAAATTGCGGATCTTTGTTAATGGGGATTTTGCTGTCAAATTTAAACTTTTTTCAGATGGGGATTGTGCTGTCAAATTGAAACGTTTTTCAGATTTTTTTTGTTTGAATAGATGAATTTGATGTTCCAATTAATTTTCTTTAGTATTTCACTTTATACGTAGCGAAGCACGTACCGGGCCGCTAGTTTGTAATATAATAATATTATTATGTAATTGTAAACAAAGAAATGAAAATAAATATATTATATATAATAATGTGATGAGTGTATTATGATACCAAAATAAATCATATATAAAATAATTAAATTGTACGCGTTGCAAGCGTTTCACAAATATGCACAGATGCTCGTATGTTTGCCCGTGCATGTGAACATGCCGCTTAAACACAGCACATATGCAATAGCGGATTTTCCTTAAGGCCAACTAGACCCGAGCCTAGGGCGGCCGGAGTAGGGCAATACCGAAGGATAATTCTAATGACCTCTACACACGTTGGCGCTTGCCTTCACTCGGCCAACTAGGCGAGCGACACCGAGTGATGACAAGGCAAAGCAAATAGGCTGTCTACATGTTGGCGCTTGCCATCACTCGGCAACGCTCGGCCAACGTGTATAGGCGACTTTAGAAATTACAGTCTGCCATGGCGGTTCCGCGGAGAAGAATTATATAAATAGGTATAAAGGTTATACATATGAACCAAGATACTATATTATAATAAGGAATAAGGAGTCAGCTAATAAGATCTATAATCTAGATATATGTATGTATAAAATCAATGACGAATCACGATGATATTGTACGTACGATAGGTTGAGTAGTTTCGGCGTGATATGGTAACAAACAAACTCACAGTCACATTATATAAGTAGGGATACATATGGAGTTTGATGCTAAATCTATTTACGATCAAAATTTACAAAATATTATCTTTATAAACACATATTTATGTTTAATAAACACGTACCGATTTACATTACCATTATAGTAAATTACTTTACTTATTTTCATATATAAGGTCCTAACTTATTAATTGACAATACTGAATTGAGGATGCGTATTGCTTAAATACATCACATTACTAATGGAATTTCACGGCTAGCAATTATTATTTTTTTATTTTAAGAAAAAATAAATTATCATTTTAATCAAATAAATACCATATACTGAACGCTTTAGTGAAGAAAAGTGTTTGTATAACAAAATTTATTTATCATTAAAACATGTTTAAAATGTTCTTTTTTATCTTTACATAAAACCGTCCTTGTTCACGAGTTCATACCAGTGCAAATGTTGGTAGTATCATGTGCGCATGTGCAGTCTACCTACCATTCATGCTTGCGCGCTGCGCGAACGGCGAAAGACAATCAGTCGCCGCTAAACTGAGTTTGTGAGCGCACGCGTGTTTTCTGCATTACCGGCCGGCGCCGCTACCGCCCGACAACGTAGTGCTCTTGCTCGTACGTTTTAGTTTTAGTGTGATTTGTTCAAATTTGCCATGCCAAACCGACGTTACACCAACCAGGAATACCTGGCAATGGTAATTGCGTACCGTGATAGTGAAGTGATAGTGGGGAGATTGTTCTGCAAGCGTAGAATCTACTAGAGCGAAGGCTCGGAACACGTGTCAGCAGGAACACGATTCTCACAGCTGTTTACCCTTCCGAGAACATGGACGGTTCGACCAACCTGCGGTGGACGCTGGTAGGACTCGATATCCTGCTGTCTTGAGGAGGAAATATTGGACTTTTTTAGTCAGCATCCGATGGCAAGTACCTCTGACGTATCTACATATCAGCTGCGATTGCGAGTTCTCGACATTTCAATCTACGCTATTGAATTGAGACCTCATTAGATCGAAAGAAAAAATAAATACTGTACCGTTGGTCTCGATATACCCTACATCTTGCCAAAACCGCGTCTGTTTATCAGCTGGCTGCACCACGTGCACTAAAGATCAGCTTTAACCCTAGTAGGTAATTGGTAGTGCATTGATAATAATGATACTAATGGCCGTTCGCTTATGAAAGACAGCTGTGAGGGCGATGACCTTGTGCTTCCGAGAAATCAACAGACATCGACTTCCGAGAAATCAACAGATTTGACGAGCTCGGTGGCGTAGTGGTCAATAACGCGGCTTCGACACCAACGCTCGCGGGTTCGATTCCCACATAGGACAAACATTTGTGTGCATGAACATGTCTGTTTGTCTTAGTCAGGGTGTTTTCTATGTATCATATGTATTTACAAAAAAAAAATGTATTTACGTATGTTTATCAGTTGTCTAGTACCCATAACACAAGCTTCGCTTACTTTGGGGCTAGATGGCGCTGTGTAGTTTGTCTGACAATATTTATTTATTTATTATTTATTTATTTATTTATTTATCGGCCGTTACGGCTGGCCCTCTACTTTACTTATTGGGGTATGTACGGAAGTTAGAAAGCTAGCTACATACCTATGCCGTCAACTCGTATATGGGCGATGACTTCTTTTAATTAAATACGGCGCGATTGAGTTTAGATGAAATTTTAGGTACCTAACAAGTATAATACTTGATCGAAGTACCTAACTAATTTTTTGACAAAGTTGTTATTATGATTTTAATGTTATTGAATGTTTCTTTTGAATCTTTTGCAACAATGAGTCTTGCGGCCCTATAAAAAAGTAAAGGGGTATGTTTGGCTTACCGCGATCTTTAGATCCAAAGCCTGCACGTGGTGCATCCTGCCGACTAGCGAAAGAGACTCTGGCGAAAGAGAGGTAGGGTAAAACGTATTTGTAAGTTGCCTGAGTGGGGAATACCTCTACATCACAGAACATCGCAGCTAATTTACAATTCCATTGAGGGTCTTGTGTTCCAGCGAGTGAGTGAGGTCACAAAAATGAAAGGAGTTGCTGCGTTGGTAGCGGGGTTGGCGGGGGCGCGCGAGCGTTGTTACCGTCGCGACCGTTAATACGACTACGGTAACTACTTCACATGGAACATGTCTCCAGACAAGCAGGGGAGAGTGACTAAAGGATTAGGGAGAACACAAAAGATCCATGAGGGTCGACGTGTCACCGGTGCTGCAGCACTGGACCCACTCTAAGATAACTACTTCACATCAGGCGGACTGTATACTTGTCTGCCACGCGACGTGGTATAAAAAAGTTAAAAAGAGAGGGAAAAACAGAGTTCAACGCTCGCACGCGTCACCGTAGCTGTCATATGTGGCAGTACTTGGTCGTATACGTATCGTCGTACCTAACTAGTCATTATTACAATTTCATTCTTACGCGTGATGGTAAATGCGTAAGGAAGCAAGTTAGAATATTTTTTCTTGGTATACAGAAAAATAATATCATTTTAAAAACATTTTTATTTATGCAAAATTTCATTCACAATACGATGTATACAAGCTATAGATGCCAACCATATAGTATTGTCAATTAAAAGGTTAGGACCTTATATTTATTACTTTTATACTCATTTAATAGTTTATGTATGCAATTAAATTGATCCATTTTTCTTAAATAGATTATTATATATAACACAACCATTCATTATCGCAATCGGGTCATCCCCGGCACATCCCCCCCCCCCCCCATTCAATTCATATTCTACCCCAAGACCTTATTAACATCTTCAGATAGTTAACTGATTCAGGTGTTAATTTGCAGAAGTCAAATTTACATGCATATTGATCTACACTACATTGCGTGTTTCCGCCGTGTGTGCCGGTTGCAATTTCCATCGATTCGCCGAGACGACCGCAGCAGCTGGAGCAGAGACGACCAAAGCAGCCACGGCAGTCGCATGCATCTACTAACTGTAGTGGGTGGATGCCGGCGGAACTAATTTGTATGAACTAATTGGTGGCGGAAGCACGCTAAATAGTGTAGATCAAATTTCCTTAACATCGTTTTTACTCATGGCCATGGTACAAAAACACAACTGCAAGGTATGTTCTTTAGCGATAAATGTGGTCAGATCATTTGAACTTGCCTACGTCATCAGCTGTATTTTATATAGAAAATGACAGATTTTGATAACCAAGCTTTATGAACGTAGTCTTGACAATATACGGAAAGAACTACCTGAGGTGCAATTCTTGTAATTAAAATGTACTCAAAATTCAGTTCCGATTCAGTCTCGATCTCACAAATGTTAAATTTGGTATTCTCGTATCACAATATGAAACGTCAATGTTAAATTTAAGACTATTACTTATACTGTGATTTAAGTGTGATTATATGAAATATGACCCAAAATTAACAAACTAAGAATGTTATTTTGCCAACAATAAGAATTGATAATAATTCATTAAAGAAATCAACTATATAGTTTTTAGTCAATTCACAAGTCAATGTCGATTCGGTCAACTTTCATTCTGCGATCGTAAAATTATTACGAGAATTGGCCTTCTTGTTTTTTTCTACCATACTCATGGCGATTTGGCAGCGAGGTGGGGTTTCTTATGAGTCACCAGAGTCTGCACTCATTTTACTCTATACATAGAAACGTCATTTAATACAATATTCTAAAAAACTTTACCAATAATCTTTTTCTAAAGTTCACTTTGAAATCTATTCTGTGATCTTGGGTTTCTCATGAGTTTGACACCAGAGGTTTCTCATGAATCCGCACTCTCTCTATACATAGAAACGTGATTTATTACAATATTATAAAAAAAACTTACTATTAATCTTTTTCTAAAGTTCACTTAAAAATCTATTCTGTGATCTTTTCTTCATTTACTTTTAAAATACCCACAAACATTAATGTAATTCTTCAAGTAAGTGTCTATCGTATTGTGTTGTGATTCCGGTCAATTAGCAGAGCATGCTTTTAGCTTTATGTCTGCCTTTTGTACCCCTCTTAAGTGACTTTAATAATTTTAACAAAAAAAAAAACCGACTCAAATCATATATGTAGATACAGGCTGATGATGATGATGAAAAAAATACAATCAGGAAGTATACTCTTTCAAATAAAAAAGGTTTTTTCTAATCGGTTTATAAATCACGGAGTAATTAAGTAACAAACATTAAAAAAAATACAGTCGAATTGAGAACCTCCTCCTTTTTTGGAGTCGGTTAAAAATACAATTTACCCATAAACATTAATGTAATTGTTCAATTAAGAATCTACTTTTTTTGCGTTGTGATTGTTGTCAATTAACAGAGAATTTAGCGTTATGTCTGGCTATTGTACCCCTCTTAAGTGACTTCTTCTGACTTGAAGGTTCACGTCGAATGTAATTACGTTACATTTTATTAACTGATTTTATAAAATATTTTTGATGTAAAACTTCTTTCCGCACGCTTCACTTGTGGAGTAAGCTGGCGTTATGAGAGCGTTACGGAAACGGCGAACGGACGTTGACAGGGAGATATAAGTTAGTAGAGATAGAGAAGTTTTACTTCAGTCGTGTGGTCTACTCATTTTTTTTTAATTTGAAAAGCACACTCATTTTTTTTTCATTTGAAACACATAAGTGGTTTGCCGATATAAATTTAATTAACATTTGATATGGAATCATATTCAATTATGAACTAAAAATTGCCTCCCTGCCGCATGGGACCGACATTTTCGAGGAATAGATTAGTATTTTGTTTTTCTTTTTATTAGTTTTATTTTTAAGTACCTAGTTTTAAGATTAGATTATTTTTATTTAATATAAGTAGTTTAGTTATATTTTGTTGTTATATGTATATTTATTATGTAATTGACAAATAAGAATTATACTAAAAATTATGTTTTATATAGAAAGTATATAAATATACAAAAGAAATGAATTCAAGGATTTTGTTCGACTACAAAACACTATATATACAGTGTGAAACTATACTAGTAATCTCACTAGATTATTTTCTAAACCGTACAAGATATTGAAGAACTGTTTACCGATCCACACGTGTTTCAAGAGCTCTATCAAATGGAATTAATAAAATAAACTGGATCTATCAGAAAATTTTACGTTAACATCCACCATACTAACCCGTTATTCAATATCTTTTGTTTAGAAATAATCGAGTGAGACCATTTATCGTCATTTATGAAAACTAACTTAAGTGTAGCCGAAGCTATTTGGCTAAAAATGTATATTTAATATTATATAATAATTGAAAAACATAATTAACGGTTATGGTTGTGATTATCAAAAGCCTAGCGAGCGAAGAGACCGAGCCTCGACTTCTTTTTGAAGAAAGAGAGGTGAGGTACCCACATCCTTTCTAAAAGCTATTGCTAGAGGCTTTACCCTCAATTGAGGGTAGAGTCTCGCCCGCTTCGCTCGCTCGGCTAACATAACCTAACGTAACTATGTCTATAAACTGTTCATTATATTGCTCCTGCTACACTTAGGTTTAGCCGGCTAATCTTAATTTTATGTTCACACCTAACTTTAACATATATATGTATAACAACCGTATTAAAATCTTGTTGATCTTGATGTACGTTACATAGTTACAATTGTAGAACAACACTGTTTGCCCGAATTAACAAAGAGCATATACACATAATCAAAACCAAGTCTTTGCTTACACTCCATCGTCACTATTCCTAGATCCATTCCCATTACTCAAATAAACCTTTTTGACGTCAGTGTAAAACTCTATAACCGATTCGCCGTCATCTTTTGCCGCGTCGATGCAGTATGGTGATGGATCCTTTACAAAGTCGACTTTACTGATGAAAGATATCCGTGGGTCGTGTTTCCTGGAAATCTTACTGACTTGGGTCTCTCGGCAGCTGGTGAGGTCAATGTTTTTGGAGTCACGGCGACGCTGGCGGTGGCGGCAGAGAAGTGTTTCTTGGAATGCCAATCGGTACCTGTAGACAAGTGATAAGTTCTGTCAGAATCTGCATCAATTATGTTTATCTACCCACATTCAGTAGTGGATTTGCAGAACCTTGATTCTCTAATCAAGGTTCTGCAAATCCACTGCTGAATGTTGGCCTTCCCCCATAGCTTTCTACCATATATGAACCCCGCTTTCTGCATCCAGCTGCTTTTTTGAAGTCATCAGCCATTATTTATACTTAACATAACTTTATTATTTTATGGTTACTGAGCCCCAAATAAGCCACATTTGATATCTTAGTTTCTTATAATTAATGAGGTACTATTCGATACTAACACTGCTATTATAAAATATATCAGAGTAAACGGAGGAGGTACTGAGTATTCAAGGAAATAATATACTATTTTAAATAGTTACTCAAAATATTGTCGTTGAAATTAAAACTAAAATAAAACCTGTCAACAATTGTATTGTTGATTAAGGCATCTAAAAATACTATTCTTTGGACCAAAGCCAACTTCACCTGCACGCGGTGCACCCTGCTGGCTGACAAACGAAGCTCTGGTGGAAAGAGAGGTAGGGAGCGTAATTGTAAGCTACCCGACTGGGGAATGTACCTCGACCTTACAGAATACCGCAGCCAAATAACAATTCCCTTGAGGGTTGTTGTGTTGCTGCGAGTGAGTGAGGTCACCAGAAAGGAAGGAGATGCTGCGTTGGCAGCGGGGGTGGCGGCGCGCGATTTAACAAAAAGAGGATCTTTTCAAAATTAATAAAAAAGCAATTGATTTACAAATCAAGCAATCGATTGAAAAAATTGATTTATAAATCAATTGCTTTTTTATTAAGTTTGAAATATCAATAACATATTACATATTGCTACAACACTAAGTATAATTCTATAACTAAGAATAATTCTATAAATCTTCAAATCTCAACAACATTAAAATACAGGAAGTGCGAGTCGGACTTGTATACCGAGGGCTCCGTAAATTAGGTCTGAAAAAGAATTATGTATTTATCAGCCTTATTAGAACACAGTATTGACAAATTGAGAAACATTAATGTTAAAGAGGCACAGCGTTATTTTATAAGCGGCTCGACTGGAGAGGTACCTCCTCCTTACATGATACAACAAACAAATTCCCTTGAGAGTTGTTGTGTTCCTGTGACCGTGTGAGATAATCAAAAAGGAAGGAGTTATTGCATTGGCAGCGAAGGTTGCAGTGCGAGTTATATGACTACAGTAACTATTCACATTAGATAAGCAAGCCGTACCCTAGTCTGTCACGCGACGCAATATAAACAAAATTGTCGGTAATCTTAGAAACTAACTCTAATTCAAGCCCAGACAAATAAAAAATATTTATGAAGGACACATGGCCTCAAAGAAATCTTTGGGCATTAGTGTGAGGCGTTTCTGTGTACATTTACTTTGTGCTCGGACGCTCAGCGATTTACGGAGACGTGATATGGTAGGGTGTCACGCACAGCTATCACTTACGCTAATTTACGTTGTAATAAATTTATTTGTTAGCATGGCGTCGTTGCGGCTACTTAAAATTAGTTGCATTAGATTAGGTGCTTAATTACGTCCCCATACGCGATCTTTATTATAGCTACACTACTACGTAGCTACGTCATAGCTACGCCGTAGGTACGTAGTAGCGTAGCTGTAGCATAGCCGTAGCGTAGCTGTAAGGCACGTTCACTTCTCGACGCCCAGAGAACGCCTACCAGACCCACGGTAGGATGACCAAGCTGACGGAAGCGATCGATCGTCGTCCTCTTGCTTAGTGGAGAAGTACCCGAGGTGCGATGCCGGCTTGTTGAACACGGTACAATAAAATCGGTAGAATGGCGGTTTATTTTATACTAATTTCATTGTTCTTAGAGTGTTAGTAGCTCCGCAATGTACTCACCCGATTTTACTCTACTAATGTACGAGGGGCTGAAGTATTAGTCACCCCAGTTAACACTGTAGAGTCGGTTTTGTACTGACGTAGAACAAATCATTGGTTAAATGATTTTATTTACACAAAATATTTGTAATCAGACGAAAGTGTAGACGGGCTAAGATTACTCTTTGTGAATTCAGAATTTAATATCAAAGATAAAGATAATTAATTACACAATCACATAATACAGACAGAGACTACAGGGGTTAAGTTGGTGCTTCAGTAGCGCGTCTCGGTGGGGGGTGTTGTCACGATGTATTGGAAGTGAATATGATTTGACATAAAGCTTCCATTTATTTTGGAATAACATTGATATTAACAGTGACTAAACAGAAACTGTTATCTGTTTAGTCACTGCGTTTCCGGTCTCGTAATGTTATTCCGAGCATTTCTCTTTCTACTCGTGCTAAAATATGTAGACAGTGCCTCTTAATAGTCTTTTAGCATCTTTGAATCTGCGTGGGCTGACTACAATGTGGGCGTCTGAATGGTGTTAATATTTCAACTATCATTACTTACATTTTTAATATCTGCGATTTTGTTTTCAAGAATAATCCAATGAAGATTAGGAGCAAATCGGCGTAAAATTACAATTGGATACTAATTGGCTCCAATTCAGCATTCGATTGGAACGTTAAAAACGGTATTGAAACTAATTAAACTTCGAAGCCGGATAACTTCAGACATCGTAAATTCGATACTTTGACAATTTAATTTTTCGTTTGTAATTTTGAATCGTTAAGATTTAATTAAATTCTCACTATATATAATAAAACGACATTTTAACTTTACATATATTTTCCATTTAATTTAACATAGAATCGCTTTCAACAGGAATTTATTCATGGTAGCAGCCTTTGGTTCTAAATCGGGATTTACTCGAGCGTCATAGAGACCTATTGGATTGCGAAGCTTAGATGATAAGAAGAAAAAATGTCATGTAATATATACCTTTTCATCGGTGGGGGGAGCGGCTTTAAACTTTCAAAAATGTAAAAAAAAAAAACTGTTGCATGGACATACTCGAGCGCGTCAGATATTGATAGAATCCATGTCCTACGTATTTTTGGAAATGTACGTATGTTAATCTGACTGTTTCCATGATGGACCCCCATCATGGAAACAGTCAGATTACCTAACATAAAGAAGATTAGAATGTGCAAAAAAAATTCGCCATTTCGAAATACTCGAGCGCGTCAGATATATATGGTTCATCTTTATGCCTCATTATCTGGAGGGATTCGCCTTATCTGACAATATTTTTTTTAAATCATTGAACTTAATTAATTGAAAAGCTGAAGAAATAGCATGCAAATAAAACAGTGTATGTTTTTTAAGTAGAATACTTGTCATCATCATCATCATCAGACTCATTAATTTTTTTGCGTATTTTTTTTTAATTATCATCTTCATCGGTAGAATCATCATCTTCCACCTGTGGCTCGATTTCATCCTCAGATTGCATAAGAAATCATTAAAATATTTAACGATTTTTTTATGAATCATCTTTTTTTTTAATTGTTGGAAAAAAATATACCTAATTCTGGAGTATCCTCAAGAATATCCGGTGTTATGACTACATCTTCATCATCATCTACGGAGAGGGGAATACGGGCATCACGTAGCTTTCTCTATTAATTTTTCTTACTTCGGCTTATGGAAATCGTCAGATTATATATTTTTCGTAAACTTTGAATTATTCCCTTCAAAATAAAAAAAAAAGTTAGCCACATTCGAGCTCAAGCAACTTTGTAGCCCTCTCCTTTTTTTACGTCACTTTGAAATTGTCAGATTAGTGGAATATACACGTTTTAGCATGTAACTAACTCACTACCTTAATCTGACGCGTTCGAGAACCTCAGATGATCAATTTTTTTTTACTAATCTGATCCTTTATCCTGGACGGCGGCCATATATATGGGGCTCATATTTGGTGGAGGCATTTAATCGAGTACAAGGTATCTCCCTGTATGTTAATCTGCCGCGCTTTAGTAACTCCCGAAATTCCCCTCTTGGGCTCCCTCTATTATTACAGAATATCTACTGCATTGGACGGGATTCGAAGTGAATGATTCTCAAAGATATTTAACCATAGAGTCGAGAGATAGACACATATGTATTTATTTGAGATAGGTAGATAAAGAATTAGAACATTTCATAAAAAAATCCTTGGATGGACAAAAAATATTTTATGAAATGTTCTAATCAAATCTCAAACACACATAGCGTTTATTATACTAACATGGCGACTAAAGATGATATAAACATACCGAACCTAAGCTAACCCACTCTTATCTGTATTTTAATGCCTCGTGTCATTAGTTTCCTATTAATTATATCTAGTCTTATTAATATAAGGTATAGTACTCGTACATATAGGTCTATCGCAAGCGACGGACTGAGCCAGACCTTTTTGTCCGCGACGTGTCCTTACTTTGGACTAACTTATACGCAAATAATACTTTTCTATAAACACACGCGGTCCTAGACAACTAAGATGTTAGAAAGTTTATAGAGGCAAAATTTGTGTCTGTCAGTTTAGATTACTTTAAATGTAGGAGATAATCACCGAAACTTCTCATCGCATTATGCGTGGTGAAGTAGCAAAGGGGGGGGGGGGAGGTGAATTTTTCCAATTTTCAAAAAATATTTATGTGCCAAGTTGGCCAAGACAACTATTTAATTAATAATCATAATGATCTAAACACCTTCAATTGAAGAGAGACCCATATCCTAGCAGTGGGGTAAGGGTTAGCGACAATGAGATGCGTACTTGTTAATGAATTACTTAATACAAAGGCACGACTGACAAATACGCCCACGTCACACACATCGCAAGTGTGATCTATTTTTGGATTGTCTTAATAATTTTAGTAACCTATTTATATGAAGATGCGACAACCCTAGCCAAGTTCTGACAAGACGCTATATTGACTGAGGGAGTTCAAATATCGCAATGTCTGTAAATTAGCCTATGATGAAAAGTTGGCGCACTGTAAGTATTTCGCAATATTCATACAGTTTCACAATATTAAGACTATGGTAACTACACTTGTATTAGTTCGTTCACCCGAGTTTACCCAGGAGCTATTGGGGTATTACTGCTTATGTCTTCTGCGAATGTCACTACATATTATAAAACAAAGTCCCCCGTCGTGTCTGTTTGTCTAGACATATACTCTACTAGCGATCCACCCCGATTTCGCATGGTTGCAATTTGGAGTAGTATGATTTTATCATGTAACACAGTACGTGGCGGCACGCAGCGCACAACAACTATCGGCTTTTATAAGTAAATTTT
Source organism: Hypsopygia costalis (assembly GCA_937001555.2). Taxonomy (NCBI): domain Eukaryota; kingdom Metazoa; phylum Arthropoda; class Insecta; order Lepidoptera; family Pyralidae; genus Hypsopygia; species Hypsopygia costalis. Next base: position 10,451,481 of record OW443344.2, read on the forward strand.
TGAAACCCTGAGTTGCATTATTATAATTTTGAAAGGGATCTCTAATTTTTATTGAAAACTAGCCGACCCGACAGACGTTGTCCTGTTTTAACTATGAATACTGAATTTTAATTGGTTAAAGAGTTTTTACTATTGTCCACGCAATTTTTATATATTATATTAATTTATCTCTTTATTAAAAGTTTCCGTGTGCCTTAAAGGAAATAATATATAGAATTTAAAGGAGTAGTGTTTTTACGTAACTCGATTACCTGATTATGTGATACACGGAAAATGACCGTCTGGTCAAAGTAGCAGGTAGTCATACGATCACAGTACAGCCTAATACTACTCAATAATGCCCATTTTGATCATCAAAAAATAAGTGACGTCTGGCGGCCCTGGGATCTTGGAATTCTTGGATTATAGCATTCTGGGGATATGTGCATGCTTACCGACTTTAGTTCTATAGTGAGGTCTTGCTGTGGTTATCGGCATCCACGCCAGGACTTTCCTCTCCCATCTGTCATCGCTGACCCGGCAGATGTCCAGCCCACTGCCACTTCAGCTTGCTTAATATTTCTTCGTTCAGAATTCGATCCATTAGAGCAGTTGTTCCCAACCTTTTACTTTGGGTTCCACTACGAGGTTTTTATTGGGTGTAGGGAACCAAACTGTCATGCAACGCGATTATTCTTTAACTTGATTTTATGACATTTTGTATAATAGTGTTAAATCTGTATGTATCACGGAACTTAAGCTCTCGCGGACCACCGATTGAGAACTCCTGCCCTAGAGAAATCCCAAGCATAGCTATCTCCATCGCTCACTGTGCGAGTTTTAGTCATTTATAAGGCATATTAATCTATATAAATAAAAATGAATGTTGCTAAGCGCAAAACTCGAGAACGGCGAACCTGATTCAGCAATTTTTTTTTTTCGTTTTTTCCTTAAGGCACACGGAAAGTTTTAAATAAAGAGAAATTATAAAAATTGCGTGGACAATAGTAAAAAAAAAAAAAAAACTTTTGATAGAACGAAGTTTATCCGGGCAACTAGTAATAAATAAATCTTACCTTCCACTCATAACGTTGTAAAGAATAGGGTTGACAGTTGCCGAGACGTAGTATAACGCGCCGGCGACGTTGAAGAGATGCTCGTTGATGACGTGGAACTGGGGCAGGTCCTCGCCGTATATGAAGAACAAGCGTTGGATGTGGAACGGCGCCCAGCAGACGAAAAACGCGATTACCACAGCCGCTGTTGACAATAGAAAATTGAGTCACTAACATGCAAAAGCGTGTATGAATTTGTTTGGGTACGTGCTTAAAAGGACACGGGAAACTACTCCGGAATGAAAATCCCTTTCGGTCGAGAGGGACACGCGGAACTACTCCGGAATGAAAATCCGCAGTTTGGGTCGAGAGTTCGGTATTATTTTTAACAAATTTAGAGCAATATCCTTATGTTTCCGTGTTTTAAGAGAGGTAGGGTACAGCGTATTTGTAAGCTACCCGACTGGGGAAATACCTCCACTTCACAGATAACCGCAGCCAAATAACAATTCCCTTGAGGGTTGTTGTGTTTTTGCAAGTGACTGAGGTCACCAGAAAGGAAGGAGTCGCTGTGTTGGCGATCGCGGCGATATTTCATGTTGTGAGCGTTAATATGGCTACGGTAACTGATTCATATCAGGCGGACTGTCTCCTTGTCTGCCACCAGACGTAGTATAAAAAAAATGTTTAGAAAATATAAATGTCTACCCTCCCCTCTTCAACAGTCGGATAAAAATTATATATATATGTATTGTATATATGTTTTGTAAATGTTTTGAAATATGATCTTTCACTTCAAAACGCTGGAGATATTAATAAATGTTTCATTCATTCAAAATTGTCAAAGCTTCGTTTTAAGTCTACGTCCCGTTAGTAACTATTTAATGGCGAAATAAGATAGAGTGGTAAATTTAATTTATGTCTGAGGTTGAAGCTAGAGCTTCCTTAATTAAGGCGCTAAGTACACCATCGTGCCACTGAAGGGAATAAATTTAGTACATTTAGAGTTTTATTTAAAAGATATTCATTTAACATTCAAAAATTTACTCTTATATCTAATAAAATAAATTTTGGTCAAATCTGGGTTACTTTAATGGGAAATTTAAGTAAAAGAGACATCGCGGTATTGGAGACAGTTTGAAGTTAATTTAATTTTTATGCCACAATGAAAAAGAGACGAAGGCCAAAGTGATCCATCGATATAGGTCAATTTGGTCTATGTCAATTTGGACTTGTAAGAGGTGAAAAGGGTCATTATTATTCATTACAAATTCTTTTGCATACATTTTCTTTTTTCTTTTCAGCGAGAGTACATACCCATACAGTCATCGTCGTCGAACCCCTATTCATCCCACTGCTGGGATATTGGTCGCCCCTCAATCGAAGAACATTTTTGTATTTAGAGCATACTTCATCAGGAAGACCATAAATCCCACCACCTCCCATGGCTCCTCCGACCTCACGGTCATATGAGCCGAATCGCGAGAGATACGCGCAGCACCGTTGCTCTAAGGCTCTTTTGTGCCGCGGGCAATTCTTGACTCTCTATATATTTTTTAATCTACATCCGTGTCCCTCTTGGCCCTCTCCCCCTTCTGGGGCGGCGACAACCACAGCCACGCCTTCGCTGCCACCAGGAAGGCCAGTGTTTGTTTAACAAAATAAAGGTCACTGACGTTGCTTAACAACTATTATCTAATGACAACAGCCGGGACCAACGCCTGAACGTGCCTTCCGACGCACGGATGAGCTAGAGATAATAAACCCATCCATAGATAGGCTACGGTCGACGTTGCTTAACTTGTGTTCGATTACACTAACACGCATAACGACGGGTTCTAATTCTTGGCAAAATTAGAACAGTCTTTCAGGTTCTCTATGCTTGACTGGAAGAGATCTCGTATACATAGATATGTATATCCCTGACGAGCGCGCTGGTCGAATGGCGCGCAATGGCTACTTTATCTCCTTTATCCGAAGTGGCGGGTTCGATCCCCGCACCAGACAGACATAGATACAATTTGTACGCATGCATGAACATATCTGTTTGTCTTGATCTGGGTGTGTTCTTTATATTATATATACTTATTAATAAAAAGTGTTTAAGTATATTTAACAGTTATCTAGTACCTATAGTACAATCTTTGCTTAGTTTGATGTGTTATAATACGTCCAGTGTAGTGTATATTTACGTATAAAATTCAACAGTATTTAAGAGTTTGTCTATGTAACCTGAATGACTAATACACAAATGTAAAACTATTCAGACGTTTGCATCACCTCCCGCTCACCACCCTTTACATGGCGACCCTGCCAGGATTTATTTCATCATCATCATCATCAGGTCCATTTTAGTCTCCACTACAGGAGCACGACCCTCTTTCGTCCGTCCTAGACGGAAGGACCTACACTCCCCACGCTGGCTAAACGGGTTGGGGAAGCCTTATCGATATTTGATAATGTATTTCCCTTAGTCGTCGTCTTAGAAGTCATACGGGAAGTAACGGAGTGATTCTATTCGTCTGCCAGAAACCACACGGCCAAGGATTTATTTATTATATCCCTATTATAAATCTACACGATCTGATGATGATGATGAAGCCCGCACCGGCGGCACCGCACGCACGTTCACTATGCATTGAATCAAAAACAGTCGGTGCGTGCGGTACCGTAGCTAATGCAGTGCTATAGAAATTGAAAGCGAATCAGTTAGGATAAGTCCGCCATTGCCATTTGATTTATGTCGTTTGTGTCTTTTGTAAGTACAATAAAGGTTTTATAATACAATAAATTCATATATTAGCAGGGCAGGTGGTATATCATATGGATATTAGAAAATAAGCAAGGGATCTTTAAACAAGTTTAAAGTGTCTCTGTTTGCAAGACTGTATTCTTCTTTAACGTTACACGTAGAAACTATTTTAAAAAGTCTGACTGTCTTAGAAGTTGTTGGGCTCACCACCATCTTTGACCCAAAGCCATTCTCAACTGCATGTGGTGCACCCTTCTGAAAGACTAACTAACGAGAGCGACTAACTGCAGAGAGAGTGTAACGTAACTGTAACGAGTCTCTAGCGAAAAAGAGGTGGGCATTAGCATATTTGTAAGTTGCCTGACTGGGAATATACCGCATACCGCAGCCAAATAACAATACCCTTGTGGATTGTTGCGTTCCTGTGAGTAAAGTCAACAAGATGGAAGGTGTTGCCGCGTTGGCAGCGGCGAAGCGATTAAAAGAGTCGGCCTTGAGTTTCTTGCCAGTTCTTCTCAAGAAGCCCCGTCGCCGGAACTGGCACTTAAATTCACTTTCACATTCAAGATAGTGTGATAAAAGTGAATCTAAGCTCTGCGGATTTAGAGTAGTAATGATTTAGATACATGTTCTTATATTTAATTAAGTGCTTTATAAAGTCCAAGGAATAAAGATATTTTGATTTGATTTTGAAGGCAGGGCGCGAGGGATATTTCTTGTTGCGAGTGGTTATACGGCTACATCTACGGGCCTTATGCTTGTTTGTCACCAGACGTAGTATAAAAAAACCGGCCAAGTGCGAGTCGGACTCGCACACGAAGGGTTCCGTACCAATATCTATAAAAACGGCAAAAAAATCACGTTTGTAGTATGGGAGCCCCCCTTCAAAATTTGTTTTAATTTTATTTAATTATTTATTTTTAAAGTAAATACATAACTAAATATTATGTGAGTATTCAAGTGTCTACCTATTGCCGTTATCAATTGCAAATAAGAGCAAAAAAATCACATTTGTTGTATGGGAGCCCCCTTTAATATTTATTTTATTTTCTTTTTTAGTATTTGTTGTTATAGCGGCAACATAAATACATCATCTGTGAAAATTTCAACTCTCTATCACGGTTCATGAGATACAGCCTGGTGACAGACGGACAGACGGACGGACGGACGGACGGACGGACGGACGGACGGACAGCGGAGCCTCAGTAATAGGGTTCCTTTTTACCCTTTGGGTACGGAACCCTAAAAAAGAATGAAGACAGCACTGATAACGTCTTTATGATAGATAGGCCACAAGCTTGTTTGGCAACCACCTTATATTAAAAATAACGAAAACGAGCCACATAGTGATGACTTACATATTCTAAGCTCGTTATTCCAAATATCTCACAGAAACGAAACTAAAAGATGCGAAGCCTTGTTAGTTTTATTGCAATACTATCTAATATAATTGTCTTAAAAAATCTATTGTTCATTTATTCATCCCATTATTTATTATGAAGGATAAATAATATCCAGTATTTAGCTACACAACATAACATTTCAAGTTATAGTGAAGCTATGTTTGTTTCAAGTGCTTATTACACTACAGCCGAAGGGTAGGAAACTGGTGTAACACGCCGTTTACGAGAGTTTGACGAAACTATGCAGGGATAATTTAATCTTGCTGTTTAATTAAGATATTTGGATATTTTAATACTTTATATCTCATTAATACCATAGAGAAAATAAATTAAAAGGATTTCATTTATTTTTATGAATGGATAATGAAAGAGCTATAAGGCAATACAGACAGAGTGTAAGCAGTTCACTACCAACATTAGAGCCAAAGTTAACTTCACCTGTATCACATCACATTACAAGAGACCTCAGCGCTTCCTGCGAGTAAGTAAACTCATGTAGAATTGCTGCGTTAATTGCAGGGAACATGCGATATTCCTTGAAAACATATTTTTTTTATACGGTTACTAAGTCTAGCGCTTAATTACGAAGTATTACTGGCGCACACACACTCGCAGGAACATATCAATCGATGAAAGTACTTCTCCAGTCCGGTTTGACATGCCTAGCTCTTCGTCAGGGCCTAGTTCGTAGGTGCACAAATGGCAGGTGTGATTGGGTTAAGCTTTTGGGGTATAAGTGGTTCATTATCTTTGAACTAAAGTCAACCCCTGCACGGGGTGCACTCTCCTGACTAACAAATAAGGCTCTGGCGAATAAAGATAGGTAGGGCATAGAGTAATTTTTAATATTCATTATAAGATCAAAGGCCGTAAAACCTTATTATTTTCTCAGATAGTAGTAAAATATAGATAATAAGTTCAGCAATTTGACGATATTGCGTCTCTTCGGAGTTTTAACGGAAAAATATTAGACTATTTCATAAAATATGCGACAGAAGGGATATAAAGGGGCGTGCAGATGTGTAGCGATCTGTCCTTTCATGATCATATTGTTGGGGTCTGCACGGCAGCATTTCGAACTTTAGGTTTTGTACTGCGGCAAGCACAACATTTTAATAGCGTAACAGCCATCAAGACGCTATACAATGCGCTTGTTCGTAGTCAATTAGAGAGTAACGCTATAATATGGAATCCGTATGAGGCCAAATACATACTAATGGTAGAGAAGTTGCAGAGGAAATTTGTGCGGTGGCTTTATCGTAAGCAATATGGCTATTGTGTAGGTTATCCCAATGTTTATCCCAGCGCTTTTTTGCTTGGTATGGTTGGATATGGCAGTCTTGAGGTTAGACGTAATGTCCGACTTCTTGAAGTTGTGTTTGAACTGCTTAGGGGTTGTAAAAATAATGCAAATGTTTTAGAGCAAATTAATTTTAATGTTCCTGATAATTACTATCGGTCCCGGTCACACAGATTATTCACGCTGCCTCTTTGTAGAACGCAATTGGGTAGCCATGCACCGCTTCCTCTGGCACTGCGCTTACTCAACGACGTTGTGTCTGTACGCTCGCTCGATTTGTTTGTTTGCTCGCCTGCAGAATTTCGCAGGGTGACAACAGAATATTTAGAAAGCGCGATTACATAATAATTATGTCCTATTTAATTTGATTTGATTTAATTTAATTTGATTTAATTTAATTTGATTTGATTTAATTTAATTTGATTTTGTTTGATTTAATTTTATTTAATTTGATTTGTTTTAATTTAATTTGATATGTTTTAATTTAATTTGGTTTAATTTTATTGTGCTATTTAATTTAATTTATTTATGTCTTATGTTATCCAATTGAAATTATTTTAATGAATATTGATACTGTTATGTTTTTTTATATGTAGCCTTTGACAAGCGCATTGGCTTGCTGTAATGCTTGTCAAGAGGAAGTCAATAAATAAATAAATAAAGGGGTAATCAGACGACGCGAGGTGGGTCCTATCAGACGACACGAGGTGGCTCCTATCGCAACGGAACGTATATCATTTTTAGGGTTCCGTACCTAAAGGGTAAAACGGACCCTATTACTGAGACTCCGCTGTCCGTCTGTCCGTCCGTCCATCCGTCCGTCCGTCTGTCACCAGGCTGTATCTCATGAACTGTGATAGTTAGACAGTTGAAATTTTCACAAATGATGTATTTCTGTTGTCGCTATAACAACGAATACTAAAAAACAGAATAAAATAAATATTTAAGGGGGCTCCCATAAACAAACGTGATTTTTTTTTGCTCGTTTTTGCTCGATATTGATAATGGTAACAGGTAGACGCTTGAAATATTCACAGAATATTTTGTTGTATATTCACTTTAAAAATAAATAATTTTCTTAAAATAAAACAAACATTTAAGGGGGCTCCCTACAACAGACATTTCAGATCCGATTTTTTTTGCCATTCTTATAGGTAATGGCACGGAACCCTTCGTGCGCGAGTCCGACTCGCACTTGGCCGGTTTATTTTCACTATTTTATAGATCCTGATTGATTGAAACACAGACTTAAGTTTTTACGCTACGCTTCGATCTGTGGGTTGAGACATTTATTAATCACAACTTATAGCTGTCATTATAGGTAAACACCCAATGCGACAGTGTAGTAACATTAATAAGTAAGGGAGCGTAATTGTAAGCTACCCGACTGGGGAATGTACCTCCACCTCACAGAATACCGGAACCAAATAACAATTCCCTTGAGGGTTGTTGTGTTTCTGCGAGTGAGTAAGTTCACCAGAAAAGAAGGAGATGCTGTGTTGGCAGCGGGGGTGGCGGCGCGCAAGTGATATATTATGTTGCGAGCGTTAATACGGTTACGGTAACTGCTTCACATCAGGCGGGCCGTATGCCACCCGACGTAGTATATAAAAAAAAAGAACTGTCAGGCTCACACGACAGGAAGAATTAACGAGCCTAGTGGTCAAATGGCCACTCTGATGCCAAGATCGCGTGTTCGATCCCCGAACAGGACAAATATTTGCAAAAAATGTATTTATGTATGATTTATATAACATCGATCAGGCCTCCCCAACCCGTCTGGTCAGCGTGGGGAGTATAGTCCAAATCCTCCTTCTGTCTGGGACGGACGAGAGAGGGTCGTGCTCCTGTAGTGGAGACTAAAATGACCTGATGATGATGATGATGTATATTTATGTATAGTATCAGTTATAGAATACAGAATAGTACAGTTATTCAAATATTTTAATACCGCAACATATTAGTGTACTAGGTTCCACTTCATATTAATAAGTCCACGTTTACGAATCTTACCTTCTTCAAAAGTTGTTCAGTTTCATGATATCTTTAGCAGTGCAAGTTCATTTGGCTGTGATTATTTGAGATACTGTTTATTTGACGTTGGTAATACGCTTGTTTTCCACTTTAGTAATAAATTATTAAGCGAAACAAAAAACTCGTCTGAATATTAGTTTTTTTTTCGTGGACGCCATATTGAACGATTACAAATATATATAATTACATAATAAGTATACCCGATGTCTCTTTCAAAGCTGTGGTGAATCGAATATGTAACACCTCATTTGTTGAAATCCGTCAAGTGATTTAGACTGTAGGGCGTGCCAAAGAAATATACATACTTACTCGAAAAACATAACCCTCCTTTCTTCGCCAGTCGGGTAGAAAATAGCTTGAAGCCTGCGTTCCAATATCGGCAACGTTTGAATACAATGATTTGTAAAAATAAATCTGTCAATGCAATGGATTAAAATATCTTAATGTGTGGTACTTAATCCCCTGGTGGATTTATTCAGTAGAACAGAGTCGAATAAAGTAAAATAGATTGTGAAAAGAATTTATTAGTCCAACTGTACAAAACCTTTCGAATAACCAGGTGATACTAATTACCTTTAGCGATTTCGATGATTATAATAAATAAATAAATATTTCTGGACAATTTACACAGCGCCATCTAGTCCCAAATTAAGCTTGAAGGTACTATGGGTACTAGACAACTTGCATACTTATAATACATAGAAAACACCCGGACCAAGACAAACAGACATGTTCATGCACACAAATGTTTGTCTTGTGCGGGGATCGAACCCGCGACCTCGGAGTCAAAGTGACCATTGCTAGCCATTCGACCACCGAACTCGTCGAACGATTGGCTCGTATTTATCTAGAGATCCTGACCACAATACTAGCTAAAGCCAATTGGGTTTCGACAACCAAAAGTTTAGATTACAAATTCGTGGTTATAATGGAATTTGGGATTGAGGTGACCTATTAACGTCTCAGACGATCTAGCTATTACGCAGATCAGACATTTAACATTCAATTCTAAGTTACCAAAGCAAAAAGACATTAGTCTGCCTTTGTCAAACAAAGCCCCTCTGCAGGCGCTGGAGTCTTGAAACAAACCAACTCCTAAATCATCATCATCATCATCAGCTTGTATCTTTCCACTGCTGGATATAAGCCTTCCCCAATGCTTTCCACCAAATAAGATCCTCCGCCTTCCGCATCCATCCGCTTCCAGCCGCTTTCTTAAGGTCATCGGACCATCTAGAAGGAGGGCGTCCAACGCTTCGTCGCCCTATGCGCGGCCTCCACTCTAATACCTTCCTCCCTTATCTGCCATCACTTACTCGGCAAATGTGAACTCCTAAATAGTACGAAACAGTAATTTTTTTCACTGTTTTGTAACTAGTTACTAAGAAACACCCCTTCAGCTACTTTGGTAACTATAGTAATTGCAATTGTTACTTTTTAAAATTATAAGCTAGTAGTCTTATTCAATAAAAGTACTTTAAAAAAACGTAAAAGACCTAGAAATGCTGATTTTAAGTTTCATATTCATAAACATAAACTTATAATCATATGTTAATGTGGCAAATATAATCTGATCCATATATTTTGACATTTTTACATTAGTTTTGCTGTGACCTTGGGGCCTTGGGGTGCAGATGCAAAAGTCTTGTTTAAAGAGATATCTGCACGGTTATAGTCGACGTCTCTGGTGACCCAAGAGCTGGCGCTTATTTTGGCCAGCGTATTAGTCTGGCCATACAACGCGGTAATGCGGCCAGCCTTTTGGGTACTTTACCATCATGCGACGACAGTAATTTGGGCTCTATATTTTATTTAATTTAGTATTATATAATTAGGTTTTATTATTATAATATAGTGTGATTTCAGTTAATAAATCTCGTTTTGCTAATAATCTAAATTCTCAGCATTCGGGTTTTGTAGATCAATCTTTCAAGATCTAGATTTCGACTGTTCTAAATACGAATAGTGTATTTGGAATGCCAGACGAAATCGGAATACCATCGATTTGAATCAGCCTTGCTCTGAACTGATTACCATATGTTACCCTGAATAAATTGCTAACAGTGTCGCAAAATACCGATATCGCAAAATACCGATTCTTCAGACTTACCGGTAACTAAACGCCGCAAAGAACACTGTGAGAAAGACCATTTTATATTACATTCGCAAATGCAATTAATTCATAACGAAATTTCCTTGGGCCATTTTTTGGAAAAAATGCGTTAAAATAAATCGTATTGATTAAATATTTGTTAAATTATGTATTTTTTTATTTACTTGACTGTACTAAGAGACAATAACGTCATCAGTTGGAGCACGGGACCTTAGAAGTCCCCGTGCTTCACCCAGGTGGAGAACTTTGGTGAAGCACGGGTTCGGACTCTTCAAATCGATGACACATGCCTATTTTCTTAAGACTATCCAAAGCGTTTAGAGCATCCACTACGCTGCTCAACTGCGGTTGGTGGAGGCCAGCGTTTTTCAAGCCGCTTAAAGGCCACTAACTTGGGTTAACGACTGTCGTCTAAAGAAACTTACCGGGACCTACGGCTTAACGTGCCCATCAAAGCACGGAAGAGCTCGAGATAAATAAACCCATCCACAGACAGGCTACGACGTTGCTCAACTTGCGAGATCGATTAGACTGATACGCGCAACGACGCCATCGAGCTCCTCAAAACCTTGTTAACATTTATAATATTGGTAGGATAAAGCAGGATGCATCTTCAGGGATTTCATGACTTCCCTAGGGCAAGGTTTCCCGAAAGGTGGTCCGCGGAACTCTGGGGTTCCGCGATCCGTCCAAAAAATAACGAAACATTCGTCAAAAAAAAATTACTAGTTAGGCCCTGTATAATAATTATAGCTGCTAGGGTTCCGTTAGGAAAAGTATAAAACTTAGGGCTCCGTAAAAAAAAATTGGGAGCCTCTGCCCTAGAGATTACCCGAAATCCCCATATCCTCGTTTCCCTGCGACATATGTGTAATAAAACAGCAACGGATGCGGAGTTTGTACATTGTTGGGAGGTTAAATTCGGAACACATAAAAAGTCCTTTTTTATTGCTATGACGCCATATGGATTTTTTATTGCCTTGACGAGCCTTGGTGGTGGAATCGCCGGCAAGGGCTACTTTAGCACGGGTTCGGTCCCGGTACAAGACAACTATTGAGTGCATGAACATGTCAGTTTGTCTTGGTCTGTGCATTTTAAATGTAACTAGCTTGTGACCACGACTTCGTACGCTCCCGGTATCCCGCGGTAATTTTTAAAAACCCTTCCTTAGCCTAATAACTATACAATAAATAAATTAATATTCTTGGACAAATTACACACGGTCATCTAGTCCCGAGCTAAACAAAGCTTGTACTATGGCTACTAGATAATTGATACGATACATTTTTTTTGTAATTACATACATAGAATATATAGAAAACACCCACACCAATATAAACGGACTTGTTTATGTACCCAAAGTTTCATCTTGTGCGGGGATCGAACCCGCGCATTTGGAGTCAAAGTGGCCATTGTTAACCATTCGACTATTGAGCTCGTCAATAGCCGAATGTCTATGGTATAATATCTATAATCCCTTACAATGATTCCCACGGGATACCTCAGGAACTATAGTTAGTACAATTTAACCAATGAATGATAAATGAATTTATACTAATAAATTACAATCACAGGCCTCTAACTGCTCTGTTAGCCGGCGCTTTAGTTAAGCCATGCTCCATTGGCCAATATCTTTGTCATTCCACTAGCTACGTCAGACTTGTATACCTCATTTGAAAGCTTATGAAACGTATTTTTTTTTAAATAAGTATATCAAGTCTTATATTTACTTTTTGTATAAAATACATATTATATAATTAACATAAAACTGCTTGAGTTTTATGTCTAACGTTAATTATATAATATGTTTTTTTTTATTTTTGGATCCCGTGTCTTATGTAAAGTGAATAATGGATATTTAATGACGTCGGTATGTAGCTGGAACGTGTTTAATTAAATAATAAAGAAAAAAAAATCAATTACATTATGAGGATTATTTTGAAACACAATAAAATTGAAATATCTCCGTATATGGGGTCCTGCCTATATTCTTATAGTAAGTAATTGCAAATAGCATATACTATACCCCTCACAAGGTTATGCTTTAATACCAGGTCACCTGTATATGGCAAATATCTAATTCCGGGAGAAGAAAGGCATATGTAGACATTAAGATACTTCTATTTTTTTTATATATAATTATGTTAAAAAGAACTTGCATGCATGCATTATATTTTTGAAACTTTATCAGAGCAGTAATCATCATCAGTACGTGTAGTGTAATGTATAATTGTAAAATGTATATTGGATTAATTTATGTATGTGTATTTATATTGTGTTTGTAGTACTATTGGATTCACCCTTCACTTGGCTGCATTCGTGGTTTTCTCCACTTCTGATGGTGTACTGGTATCCGAATGCAGTTAGCATTAAGTCCGCCTATTGTACCAGTTTATTGTGGTTAATAAAGTTTTAAATAAATAATTAATAAGTATGGCACGGCAAGGACTATGCTCTAAACCCATTCGATTGAGGGAAGTCCCCTATCCCAACAGTGCGATAGCTTATCAGCTGATGCCGATATTTACATACACAAATCTTAAAGTAGCTAAACCTACTTGATCAGAAATCGCGGAACAGAAAGTCAGTACCTACTACATAAACCGTCCCTTAACTTCTTAACTTTTAGAAACTTTATTAAGAGAACTTGTTAAGCCCCGATGACTGGCGATATGATCGGAAGCCAAGTTTCACATGACTTCGACACTTCGACGGATTAGGATTTCCGGCATCGGTTTCGGAGTTTGCTTGCTCGATGTTCGACCTCCCTTCCGTTGACGACAAAACTAGTACAAGTGGATTCATTTATAGAATTTGGCTTAAGTCTTATCCACTTCATACAACTTCATACATCAACAGATCACGAGACGTTTGCCTACTACTTATACGCATATAGTCCAATGATTTAGTAATATAACATTATTGACATAGTCAAGATATTTTTTGCGAAACATGGAACAAACGGAGCGGGTACGATTGAAGAGAGCGGACCCTGCGGCGCAGTGTAGTGGTAGTTGCAAAGTACTATTATTTATTCTCTTTAGCTGTACAATAAATTATACTGCTGAAGTAGAAATTCCACTCGAGAACGAGAATTTAATCGATTCCCGAAACGTGACTTTAAAATGCAATATAGCTTATTGTAACGTTTTAATCCAAATGAGTAAATTTATAAACATTTGCGTTTTTCGAATAGCAATTGCATTGAAACTGAAAGCTTTTTGAAATGAAAACTAACAAAAGAGAAAAGGCGATAGAGCACAGTACATGCTCAGCCAGACCGTCGCGTCCCCACCCCATCACTGAATAATTTTAACAAAAAAAAAACAGACTGCAATCATTACTCTACATTTACGTATGTAGATACAGGCTGATGATGATGATGATGAAAAAAATATGGGACCAACCTGGAAGTATACTTTAAAAAAAAAAAGATTTTTTAAATCGTTTATAAATAACGGAGTAATGTCATAACAAACCTAACAAAGGGTACATACAGGCTACTGGTGATGATGATGATGATGAAAAAATTATGGGACCAATCTGGAAATATACATATCTAGAAGTATATATATATATCTAGAAGTTTTGTCTTTCTTTCAATAAAAAAAGTTTCTTTCAAATCGGTTTATAAATCACGGAGTAATTAAGTAACAAACATTAAAAAAAATACAGCCGAATTGAGAACCTACTCCTTTTATGGAGTCGGTTAAAAACAGTGCCATCGCTTGTTGTAACCAGGGGCTACCGCCGAAGCTGAAGCCGATTACCATCGAATATTTTGATAGCAAAAATCAAACTTCATCTTAGATATACGGTACTTGTGTTTAGCTTTGCTGGTAGTAATCCTGGAATTCTACAGACTAAGCTGAAGATGTTTGTCAATACCTTATAAGTAAGACCTATTTTTAGAATCAAAATATTCAATGGTAATCGGCCCCTGCTTGGTGCAGAATGGAATAGAAAGACAGAGCTAGACAGCGTCGGACTGGCCATATAGTCGAGGTGGCATTTGCCAACCGGGCCTCAGCCTGCGCGGGCCCCCCACGGGCCTGGCTTGAGGGGCTAGCGGTAACTGTAGGATAGAAGGCCTGTGCAGGCCAGGTATCTCAGGCTCTTGCGTCAGATAGTTCGTTCATACAATTAGAGAGAAATGATATAGAAAGTTGATTATTAAAATTTTATATTTTGTTTATCTCAATTTGTGTAGGTCTCTCAATATTTTTCGATAATATTCCATCTACCATCATCTAGTCTCGGGCCCTGGGCTTGTGGTCAGCCACCAGGGTCCTTCCGTCCCAGTCCGACCCTGGACCTAGAACCTTAACCTATAATCTAACATATAACACCGGAATACCCTAAAAAGACGATCCAAAACTATACAGACAGAAACTTGTCAACAAAAACAAAAGCCCGATACTAACGACCTAGTATACCACAGTATAAGTAATAGTACTACGTACTTATACTGTGCTAACGACGTACTCTTGCCTTTCATATCGCAGCTGTTAGTCGATAAAAGGAAAGAAAATGCCTACCGATCGCTTGTTTATTTATTTTCATGTGAGTTTCTTTATTTCTGTAGTTTCTTCCCGTATTTATGCCCAAAAACTGGGCACTTATTAGTCATTAATGGCCGTAAATAATAGGCCTGGTAATTTATCCGTTAGGCCTGCCCATCTGTATTCTCAACGCAAAATAGAGGACCTAAGTATGTATGAACTTCTTTACCTATATAAGTAGTATTTATGTATATTGATGTGAATATATGTCTGACGAGTATTAATTTCCATACTTTTGCTACTTGCTACGGCCACTTCATAATTATCATCAGCTACTCCAACCAAGGCATTGGTTGACTGGAAGAGATCCCTATAAGGGATAAGTCCGCCTTTGTATACATGGTTTCCTCTGTATATTGACTGTTATATTAACATTTTTTATTACTAAACTACTTATACAATAATAAATAATAATCTTTATTGAAAACTTAAGCGATAGAAACATAACATACTTACATCAAAAACTTAATTATTATACTAACTGAATATGTGCCTTGACTAGGAGTGTTTCAGAAACTATGTTAAAAATATAAAGCAAGGCAGTACTTTAAATGTTTATTCAACTATTTAAATCAAAATACACGCCACTAATTCATTTACATTTCAGGGTAACTTAGTGAACTTATATTTCTAAGATTACTTACTTAAATCACACTTAAACCATAGTATAAGTAATAGTCAACTTAACAAACTAAGTTACTTTGTGGTTAGAATGAATTTCAAAGGAAGCTAATTTAATTATTCCGCTACTTAGTTCTGAAACGTCTCTGTAAACTCGTAAGTTTCTTACTATTGATCCTGACATCAAGCCTCACAGTTTAAAAAGCTCAGATTTACTGTCAAACTTTGACGAGTGATTATGGAATTTTAGCATAAAAATGTAAAACATAGCTCGTTGTCCGAGGTTGAAAGTATAACATGAAGAGGTGTTAGTGCCAGATATGCTACTTTTAGCATCGGCGATTACTTCCGATTGCATCGATGGTACATCGCGACGAGTTGCTTACGGTCGCAGTATTAGCAAAAACGCGCGTTATAGCTACTGCATCGATGGTGCATCGCGTTTTGGCAACTTTCCTTGGCTGCGTTCAGGCAAATTCGGAAAAGTTAAATAGATAATAATAAATAAATATTGTCAGACAAATTACACAGCGCCATCTAGCCCCAAAGTAAGCGCAGCTTGTGTTATGGGTACTAAGTACAACTGATAAACATACAAACGTAAATACATTTTTTTTTGTAAATACATACTTATGATACATGGAAAACACCCAGACCAAGACAAACAGACATGTTCTTTCACACAAATGTTTGTCCTGTGTGGGAATCGAACCCACGAGCGATGGTGTCGAAGCCGTGTCATTGACCGCTACGCCACCGAGTTATTCGGAATATATCGCGGAAACACGCGATTTAAGGATTATAAAGAAATATTATTGAAAATATTTTATTTCAAATCTTTTGCTGCAAAAGTAAAGTCGATAACGAGAAATAAAAATACTTTAATTTTCTTTGACTTTGACATGTTACATTCCAAGACATGATATATTAGAACGATTGTGCGAAATAAGCAAAAATGTGCAACGTCTTTAATACAACAAACATAGATTAAAGATTGTCGTCGCCCCGGAGAACAATAATCCCATCGCAAACTAAGATAAATTCCCTAACAAAACATTTTGTACCATAACGAAAATGTCTATCATAAAGAAAATTATGAAATTTAGGGGTGTAATTGGTTCATCAACATCTTTGAACTAAAGCCAACTTCACCTGCTCGCGGTGCACCCTGCTGACTGACAAACGAAGCTCTGGCGAAAAGAGAGGTAGGGGGCGTAATTGTAAGCTACCCGACTGGGGAATGTACCTCCACTTCACAGAATACCGCAGCCAAATAACAATTCCCTTGAGGATTGTTGTGTTCCTGCGAGTGAGTTAGGTCATCACTAAGGATGGACGTGCTGCTTTGGCAGCGGGGGTGTATATTATTTTATGTTACCAGGTTAATATGGTTACGGTAACCGCCTCGCATCAGGCGGGCCGTATGCTTGTCTGCCATCCGACGTAGTATAAAAAAAAGAAAGGAACAAATCTTGCCTTCATAATTTTCTATTAGTTTTAGACGAAAGTGTGATCACAGGTATAAACCGATTCACCCGTGAAACAGGGCCCTACCGCCGAAGCTGAAGCCGATTACCATCGAATATTTTGATTCGAAAAATAGGTCTTACGTTTTAGTTATTGACAAACATCTTTAGCTTATTCGGTAGAGCTCTAGGGTATCTATCGGCTAAGTTAAATATAAGTACCATAAAATTTAAAGAAAAAGTGGTTAGAAGTCGACCACCCCGTTGCGCAATTTTTAACTGGACATGGCAATTTTAAAGCTAAACTCTTTTCGTTTAAATTAGTGCCGTCGCCCTTATGCGAATGTTATACTGCTAATTCTGAATTGGATCAAACAGCACGCCATGTTCTCTGGGAGTGTGATCTTTGGCAGCGGGAGCGGGATGACATGTTGAATTCATTGCAAGTTGCATCCGGGGTAGTATACTATTCAGATTTGGTAGCAACAAGGGAGAATTACCAAGCGTTCAGACGATTTTGCAATTCATATTATTGGAATCGATGTGTTAGGTAACAACTCAATGTTTTAGGTCCCCAATAGTGTTAGAAACTTAAAATCCGTGGTGCACGGCAGTTGAGCTTCACTTGACTAGCCATCTCTTTAGGCTTTTGATGCCTTATTTGCCATATTGCTGTCTCTCACGTTGCTAAGAGGGGAAGTCAAATTCCAAAAGCTTCCTACTCTTACTAGTTTCTTCTGATTAAATTCGTTGTGAGTTCCAAGGCAGCCGTAGTTTTACCCCTGGGACTGCAATGGACTTCATTGTTCATTGCCTTTTTTGGCGGTCGCCGCTGTTAATCCTGGCTACACAGGAGATACAGTGGAGGGAATGTGTGGTGGGCCCCCGTCCCATAAGTACCATAAATCTAAGCAGAAATTTTATTTTCGCATCAAAAAATTCCGATGGTAATCGGCTTGAGTTTCGGTGGTAGGGGCCCAGAGAACGACGTGATCATAGAGCAAAAACAAATTCAATAGCTAGACGAGATAAGGAATATGAATTCTATCGGCATACGTTTTTCTGAATTTTCTTATCTCATCTATCTTTCGATATTTAGAATCGAATAACGATCAATCTGATATTAGCGCCCATAAAAACGTACGAAGTGAACAATCAAATATATATATCGGACTTTATTTGTTATTGTACGGTTGAGTAGAAACGGTCAGCTCGCTTATATGATAGATAGATTTGGGGGTTGATGCTACTCACGTCCGCAGGCTTTACCCTAGTTTCCCTGCACGTGACCCCTGGGTGGTGCTAATCGAGTAGCTTTTTCTGAAGTGGTAGAGCTAAGTTGGAATCATTTAATGTCCATGACAGGGTCGCGATCAACTTATGGACATTGAGTGACTGCAGCTCGTAATTGGGCCGGCTCGTCCGGGGCAGTACCACTCTCACACAGAAAACCGGCGTGAAGTAGTAGCTCGCTATTGCGTTTCGTGCGGTGAGTGTTGAGACCCGGAGCCCAATCCAAAAACCTCAACTCTGGATATGGCAGTGGCATTAGGAAGAAGAATACCCCAGGAGGGTACCGTCACCGTTGGTGAAGGAGAATCCCTTCCTGAGTTTCACTACTCAGGCCGCCCGACGTATTCTGGGGCGGGCACTATGCCACTCTGTATCTCTGCCAGGAGCAGGCGTAGGAAAAGGACGGTGGCACGTTCCCCTGAGCTCTATATTGAGCTATGTAACATAAGGGGACTTCACTCCAACCTGAATGCCGTCCACCACCATCTTGAGACGGCTAAGCCAGCCTTGCTTTTTTTAACTGAGACACAGATATCCCCACCATCTGACATCTCGTATCTGCGCTACCCAGGGTACAAACTGGAACACAATTTTGTGCCACGAGCCGGTGTGTGCGCGTACGTTAGGGAGGATATCTGTTGTCGACGTCTTGGCAGTCTTGAAGAGCGGGGCCTGTCAATTATGTGGCTGCGCGCAGACTTCGACGACCACATTCGTATCTACGCGTGCCTCTACAGGTCCCACAGCGGTAACGCCGAAACGGAGTGCCTTGTTGAGCACATCCAAACGACGACTGACAGTCTACTCCAGCAAATGCCTTCTGCCGAGATTGTGGTTATGGGTGACTTTAATGCCCACCACATCGAATGGCTTGGGTCACGCTCAACTGACCATGCTGGAAGATCTTTTCATGACTTTGCCTTGGCATATGGTCTAACGCAGCTGGTCTCTTCACCTACACGGGTACCGGATGTGGAGAACCATGTGCCATCCCTTTTGGATCTTCTGCTGACCTCCCACCCGGATAACTATCGCGTATCTGTTGGCGCCCCTCTTGGATCCTCAGATCATTGCCTGATAGAATGTGTGGTGCCACTCATACACCAAAAGCGACCGCGTACCGCAGGTATCCGTCGTGTGTGGCATTTCAGGTCAGCAGATTGGGATGGGCTGCGTGACTTCCTGGCTTCTTACCCCTGGGGGCCAGTTTGCTTCTCGCTGGATGATCCCAGTGCCTGTGCAAATGCTGTCGCTGATGTGGTTCTGCAGGGTATGGAACTATTTGTTCCTAATTCTGCGGTGCCCATTGGCGGCAAATCTCGACCATGGTTCGGTGGGTCTTGCAGAGCCGCGTTGCGTCAGAAGCAAGATTCCTACCGTGCCTGGTCCAATGCTCGGGCCACTGGAGATCCAAATACCGGCGTACTCAAAAAAAAATACAACGCTGATTCCAGGTCGTTGAAGGGTTTTATCGCGAAGGCAAAGTCCAGATTTATAAGCGAAATTGGCGAGAGACTAGTGCGCTTGCCATCTGGGTCTCGTGCGTTCTGGTCGCTCGCCAAAGCCGTACAGGGTAACTTCTGTCAGTCGTCGTTTCCACCACTGCAACGGATGGATGACTCGCTGGCCCATACTGCAAAAGAAAAAGCCGATCTCCTTGGGTTTCTTTTTGCATCTAACTCGACTCTCGATGACCAGGGAGCCACACCACCTACCATCCCTCGGTGTGAGAGCTCTATGCCAGAAGTAAAGTTCACGCAAAGAGCCGTGCGTAGAGCACTTTGCTCCCTGGACATCCATAAGTCGAGTGGGCCGGATGGCATTCCATCCGTTGTTTTGAAAATATGTGCCGCGGAGTTGGCCCCAGTTCTAGTCCGCCTTTTTCGGTACTCGTACTCGCTTGGCGTGGTCCCCAGCTCGTGGAAGGAGGCTTTGGTTCACCCGATCCCTAAAAAAGGTGTTTGCTCAGATCCGTCCAACTACAGGCCCATTGCTATAACTTCCTTGTTTTCCAAGATAATGGAAAATATTATCAACCAACAGCTGATAACATACCTAGAGGATCACCAGCTGATTAATGATCGCCAATATGGCTTTCGCCATGGTCGTTCGGCTGGTGATCTTCTGGTATATTTGACTCATTGTTGGGCAGAGTCAGTGGAAAGCAAGGGCGAGGCTTTGGCTGTTAGTCTGGACATAGCAAAGGCCTTTGATCGGGTGTGGCATAAAGCGCTACTATCCAAGCTTCCCTCTTTTGGGTTACCCGAGAAACTCTGCACATGGATTGCCAGCTTTCTCACTGGGCGGATCATTAAAGTTGTGATTGACGGTGCACGCTCGGATCCATTACCCCTGAACGCTGGTGTGCCACAAGGCTGCGTATTGTCTCCTACATTGTTTCTTCTGCATATCAATGACTTGCTGCACGTATGCGGCATCCATTGCTATGCAGATGACAGTACCGTAGACGCAAGATACAGTGGTCTATGTAATGTTTCTCGGGATTGCGTCGATGAGTGCCGGAAAAAACTTGTGTCTGAGATTGAGACGTCTCTTGGACACGTCTCTGATTGGTGTAGACTGAACTTAGTCCAACTGAATCCATCAAAGACACAAGTATGTGCGTTTACCGCAAAAAAGTCCCCATTTGTCGTGGCTCCTAGATTGGAAGGTACTCCCCTTACTATTAGCTCCAGCATTGGTATCTTGGGTGTTGACATATCCAGGGATGTACAGTTCCGTGGTCACTTGGAGTGCAAGGCCAAATTGGCTTCTAGGAAAATTGGCATCATCTGTAAAGCCAGAAGGTATTTTACACCACAGCATCGCCTTCAACTGTATAAAGCCCAAGTTAGACCTCATATGGAATACTGTTCACATCTCTGGGCTGGTGCGCCCCAGTACTTACTCGCTCCATTCAACCGCATACAACGAAGAGCTGTTCGAATTGTCGGTGACCCAATGATTTCTGATCGGCTGGATTCTCTCTCTACACGCAGAGATGTTGCATCTCTTTGCGTTCTATATAAATTGTACCACGGGGAGTGCTCGGATGAGCTATTTGATTTGATACCTGCCGCTGAGTTCCACTATCGTACAACTCGCCAAAAATTAAAGTTCCATCCACATCACCTTGATATTTGGCGATCTACTACAGTACGCTTTTTAAGGCATTTTCTACCACGTACTGTAAAGTTGTGGAATCAACTTCCCTCAGCGGTATTCCCAAATAAGTACGACATGGGGGCCTTCAAGAACAGAGTCAATATTTCCCTTAAAAGGCTGGCAACGGATCGGCAACCCCTTGGTGTTGCTGATTTCTATGGGCGGTGGTGATTGCTTTCCATCAGGTGACCCTCATGCTCGCTTGCCACCCTCTGTTATAAAAAAAAAAAAAAAAAAAAAAGATAGATAGATAGAATATGCTTTATTTACACCACAAACTACAGAAACAATTCAGTCAGCATACAGAAAATATTCACTTATATAGTAAGTATGTATGTGCAACAAGGCGGCCTTATTGCTAAAAGCAATCTTTTTTAGGGTTCCGTAATTCCGTTATGACTGTTTTTAGGGTTCCGTACCCAAAGAGTAAAAAAGAACCCTACTGCTAAGGCTCCGCTGTCCGTCCGTCCGTCCGTCCGTCTGTCACCAGGCTGTATCTCATGAACTGTGATAGTTAGACAGTTGAAATTTTCACAGATGATGTATTTCTATTGCCGCTATAACAACAAATACTAAAAAACAGAATAAAATTAATATTTAAGGGGGCTCCCATACAACAAACGTGATTTTTTTGCTCGTTTTTGCTCGCAATTGATAACGGTAATAGGTAGACGCTTGAAATACTTACATAATATTTAGTTTTATATTCACTTTATAAATAAGTAATTAAATAAAACTAATATTTAAGGGGGGCTCCCATACAACAAACGTGTTTTTTGGTACTGAACCCTTCGTGTGCGAATCCGACTCGCACTTGGCCGGTTTTATTTCTTATTTTTATACTACGTGGGGTGGCAGACAAGCATGCGGCCCGCCTGATGTGGAGCGGATATTAACGCTCGCAACATAAAATTTCGCTCGCGCGCTGCCACCCCCGCTGCCAACGCAGCATCGTCTCCCTTTCTGGTGACCTCACTCACTCGCAGGAACACAACAACCCTCAAGGGAATTGTTATTTGGCTGCGGTATTCTGTCAGGTGGAGGTACATTCCCCAGCCGGGTTAGCTTAGAATTACGCTCCCTACCTCTCTTTTCGCCAGAGCTTCGTTTGTCAGTCAGCAGGGTGCACCACGTGCAGGTGAAGTTGGCTTTGGTTCAAAGATGCTGATAAACCACTTACACCCCAACTATGGATCTATTCTGCATAACAGTGTCCAAATGGCAATGAGCTGAATGAGCTGTCCACATCTACCGAGTCTACGATGGCAAATGGGAGAGGAAAGTTCTAGAGTAGAAGAGTACTATTACTTTACTATGAAGCCAACGAAACGTGGGGCGCTCCCCGCACACACAATATACAGTAAATGTAGTGTAAATGAAAAAAGTTATTATTAGTACAGCTGTAAAATCTATGAAGAAAGTAAATAAAAGACGGAATAACAGTAAACATAATTTATATTTTCAGCTGGATCCTGCACGAGCTGATGCGACATATTGTATTTTATGACTTTTTTATAGGTTTTTTTTGCCAATAAGGTAGGTAGGGTGCGTAATTGTAAGCTACCCGACTGGGGAATGTTCATCCACCTCACAGAATCATCATCATCAGGTCATTTTAGTCTCTACTACAGGAGCACGACTCTCTCTAGTCCGTCCCAGACAGAAGGAGGATTTGGCCTACACTCCCCACGCTGGCCAGACGGGTTGGGGAGGCCTCATCGATGTTTTATAATGTATTTCCCTTAGTCGCCTTGGACGACATCCACGGGAAGAGACGGAGTGATTCTATTCTAGTCTGCCGGAAACCACACGGCCTCACAGAATACCGCAGCCAAATAACAATGCCCTTGAGGGTTATAGTGTTCCTACGAGTGAGTGAGGTCACCAGAAAGGAAGGAGATGCTGCGTTGGCAGCGGGGGTGGTGGCGCGCGAGCGATATTTTATTAACATACACGAGATAATAATATAATATAGTTTGTGAGGAAATACTTTCAATGGAAAAGTAATGAGGCTTCCTTACCTACGAGAAACAACGTTAATTAATATACATTTCCCCCAACGTTGAAATTATGAATTTCGATACTGAAACGAAAATATTAGTTACATATTGAAAATAACAAACGTAATTTCATTTTGATCTTGTTTACTAATTTAATTCGTAATATGAGTTTGAAATTCCCTCGCTTAATTCATAACGATATAATATTGAATTTCATGTACTCTTTCTCTTTTTTTTCTTTTATATTACGTCGGGTGACAGACAAGCGCAAAGCGGCTACAGTAGCCATATTAACGCTCTCGCGCCGCCACCCCCGCTGCCAACGCAGATACTGCTTTTGCCAGCCACCAGACAGTTCTAGAAGATATCATGGTTTTTGAAATGAAAACTTCTTTTACCGCGCTATGCTCAAATTTTGTGGCCAGTGTAAGTGGTTCATCAACATCTTTGAACCAAAACCAACGTCACCTGCACGCGGTGCACCCTGCTGATTGACAAACGAAGCTCTGACGAAAAGAGAGGTAGGTATCGTTCAGCGTAATTGTAAGCTACTCGACTGGGGAATGGATCTCCACCTCACAGAATACCGCAGCCAAATAAGAATTCCCTTGAGGGTTGTTGTGTTGAGTGAGTGAGGATACCAGAAAGGAAGGAGATGCTGCGTTGGCAGCGGGGGTAGCGGCGCGCGAGCGATATTTTAAATTGAGAGATATATGGCCACGGTAACCGCTTCACATCTGGCGGGCCGTATGCTTGTCTGCCACTCGATGTAGTATAAAAAAAATATTAGAGTGATTTGTGGATGTCATATTTATGTACATCTGACACACGCGTGTGGCCGACTTTATTAAACCTTTCATCATCATCATCATCAGCCTATTGTATGTATATATCTAGATATTTATAGACCTTGCCATGTGGAAATGCAATATAATTACGTTGTACTAATTTGCAAAACTACTCGTATATGATTGTATTCCCTAGTTTATCATTGACTCGATTTGATTTATGGATACGTATCAAAGGCAGACGTTACGGGTCACTAGATTTTCATTTGTTAGCCTACAGCCTCAGATTACAGACCTATCTGTAGTCTATGCGTACAGCGTCTAATATTTCAGTGCAAAAAAAAATCTCTCCCAATAAGAAAACATCGCGCAGAGATTTCACAGAGCTCTTTGTATTACAAACAAGCTCTTTGTACAAAGCTATTTGATATAGTGTACCTTGTAATATCTCTTGTAATAGAATACTAAACATTTTTTTCACCTTTTAATCATAATCTTATTTTGGGCAAGACGAGAAATTAATCTGAGTATCACACAAAATTCTGCAAAAGATAATTCGTGGTATTGACGAGCTCGATGGTCGAATGATTAGCAATGGCCACTTTGACTCCGAGGTCGCGGGTTCGATTTCCGCACAAGACAAACATTTGTGTGCATGAACATGTCTGTTTGTCTTGGTCTGGGTGTTTTATATGTATTATATGTATGTATTTACAAAAAAAATGTATTTAATTACATTTATCAGTAGTCTAGTACCCATAACACAAACTTTGCGCTCAATTTGGGACTAGATGGCGCTGTGTAAATTGTCCAGAAATATTTATTTATTTATTATTTATTTACTGACACATGACAATATACTCTGCTTATAAGTAATGGGCCTTATTTATAGCCGCGCGCTTCGACCCGCGCGGCTCGGTACCGCGCGGTGATGTAAACGATAATCTCCAATCTCCATCTATTTTGATCTAGCACCGCGCGGTCGGTAGTACCGCGCGGTCATATGAACTTAGCCTAAGCGTTGGCACGCACATGCATGTAAGTTGGCACGTATATAAACAATGTGATACGGAGTTTTATTAATATTCTTTTAAATAGTTGTTATTTTATTTATTTATTTAAAACTTTATTGACCACAGTAAAAGGGTACAAAAAGCGGACTTAATGCTATTGCATTCTCTACCAGTCAACCTTTGGGAGTGCAGAGCAACACGATTGCGGCTATTCCAAACAAATAATACTGTAAACACATATGTAACTTAAAAGATAAATAATATAAAATTAATATACATACTTAAACATACACAGTTATATACAAATATACATATGTATGTATATTTGTATACGTATCTAAAATATATACATATATATATAAGGACATATGCAACATAAAGTGACGATATTAATGTCAGATGACTACTGCTTTAACAAATCCTGTAATAGATAGGCGCGCACCTTCTTTTTGAAAGTAAATTTACTGGGAGAGCTCCTGATAGCTTCCGGTAATGCATTCCAGAGACGTGAAGCTTGTAGACTAAAGTAGTTGGATATAAAGCCGGAATGGAAAAGTGGGATGGAGAGTCGCAGAGATACTGCAACATGCATTATTTTCAACACTATTAACAACTGTTATTATAACTTAGCCATATTTTAACATAAATGCTTGTCATAGCAAATCACTGCATATGCCTATGCTTATGTATTATATTATTTATTATTAATTATTATGTATTTAAAGTTTATGCACATAATAAGTAGGTATACACACGTGCCCGTAATGCTATTAGCATTCTCTACCAGTCAACCTTAGGGTGATGCAGAATTGCAGAGATAAGACAGGTGCACAGGGAGTATATAATTGAAAAATAAAATTTAAAAGTAAATTTACATATTTGAGAAACATTACAGTCTACGGACTCCGGGGTCGTACTTTTTGTATTTTTTTTTAAATAATGCATACATATTTATTTATAACTACGTGCACATAGCTACACGATTATAATTCATTAACTTAAATTAAGTAAATTGACTCCCCCTTTTCTTTACTGAGCAGCTCTGACATCTCAAGCAGACCAACGTACCCTATACCTAACTGCTAATGTGCCCCGTGTGCCATCCGTCCGGTTATATCACGGGATCCGAGTCTCTCGTCCAGTATACAAACTAGACAACAGGACCTTTACCTGCTCCGCTTTTGCGCTCAGTAAACCAACCGAGCACGCAAGCGGAACAGTAGCAGGTCTTACTCCGCTTTCACCTGCATGCAAGCTACTTATGTACTCTTAAGTCGAGTAGCTCGTGGCGAACCGACGCTCGGAGACCCAAGCATCGGGGTCCTACTACCACTCCCCAATCTCCATGATGGGTACCGGAGCTGTATGGCACGCTCACTTCCCGGCGCACGATTACAAGTACAAGCGCGCCTAATGTTTCTGTACCCACACTGGGGCGCCGGATAGCCGGCTCCCTGATTTCCTTGCCAGGTACCGGAGCTGTATAAGGCACGCTCACTTCCCGGCATCCTTCAAAGAAGAAACGCCTACCCCGGGCCTACGAGCAGACCAGTCCTTCCTGGCAGCACCCGTTCACGAGTTGATGCCTGGGACAGCTATCGCCGCATCAATTATTTTATTGAGAAAACGGCGACCCGCCACCCGACTCCACCACTAGCTAGGGCATTTTAGTAAGCTTGACAGCCTGGTTTGTCGGAGCTGCACGACAGGTCTCCCTCTACAGCGTCTGACACAAGTCAAATGAAAAAAACCGGCCAAGTGCGAGTCGGACTTGCGCACGAAGGGTTCCGTACCATTATCTATAAAAACGACAAAAAAAAATCATGCCTGTTGTATGGGAGCCCCCCTTAAATATTTGTTTTATTTAAATTTAATTATTTATTTTTAAAGTGAACATATAACTAAACCGCCATCTAGCCTCTGTTAATATACTACACAATTCTATTCGTCTTGCAATACATTTTATAAGTTCGTCGGCTATTACTCAGTAACTTGTAAAGTCTACTTAGCCGTGATAGCTTTCCTTTTAAATTCACTATATGGACTACTTCCATGATTTTTTTCACATTTCTAAATATAACAGTTTCGTTGATACAAAAATTTGCACGTTAAATGTAAATAATTCGCAAACAGATTAGTATATCGAAAATTAATCTTCACACACTCCCGGTGGTTCTAAAAGACCTATCCAACGACACCCCACACCATAGGGTAGGTACGGAAAAAAAAAAACCATTCCCATTTTACGTGTAGGGGAGGTAGGTACCCCGAAAAAAAATATTTTTCAAAATTTTATTCTACCACTTTGTCAACATACAGACGGGACGGGACGAACGGACAGACGGACATGGCGAAACTATAAGGGTTCCTTGTTTACTACGGAACCCTAAAAAATGAGACAAATTTCAAATTGTCACCGAAACTGCTCTACAGATTTCAATGAAAATGTCAGTGTATGTTGCAGAGTTCAGTTTCAATGGGCGAAACCGCGGAAACTAGCTAGTTTCTCATAAATATATATAAGTTCTTTCAACCCTTTGTTCCTGAAAAAATAAAAATTGCTGGTAATAATGTCATTTTATTAGGTTCAGTCAAGTGTAACAACATTTCGCTGGTATTTTATTTCTTTGATTTTTGAAAGTTCTTCTATGAGTTAGTATAGTTGATATTCAAGATTCTATTTATACATTACTGATTTTATTAATATGTGAAAAGTCACATGAAAATACCAATTTCGAAATCATGAAATCAAATAAAATAAAAATTCTGACTACGTTAGAAAACGCTAATTAAAACGACATATTTTTTTTTATTTAACCGTCTTCAAAATGGACATATCAACGAGTATGTATTTTTTTAGGTTTGTTTCCTCAAAACTTTATGCTAAGTGAATCGACTTTGATGATTCTCTTTTATTTGAAAGCCTCTCATGTGATCAAAGATCAGGGGTCCTACTGGTTAAGTTGCAGCCGATTCCCATTGGATTTTTTGATTGTGGACATCAAACTTTAGCTTACAGTTATAAAACCTGCGTTTAGCTTAGATGGCAGAACCCTGGAGCTCTACCGACAGAACTGAAGATAACTAAAACGTGATGTCAATAACTAAAACGTGACCTAATTTTCGAATCAAAATATTCGCTGGTAATCGGCTTCAGCTTCGGCGGTAGGGGCCCTGACCAGTAGTTATTTAGAATTTTCCTTTATTTTTCTGCTAAAATTTAGAATGTAGAACCCCCAATCAGTAGTGTTTGAGGATTTTTCTATATTTTTTTTTTATTGAAATTAAGAGTTCTAGAATAATGTGAGCAAAATTCCTTAGTTCATGATTTCAAGTCTATTCAGCTAAACTTGCAAAATTTATAAATTGCCAAAACTTTATTTCTTGCTACGGTTGTCTATCCATAGCTGACTGACTCATTAGCAACGGAGCATGTTGAGCATGTTCAAATAGTTAAACATGACCTTTTGTAGAGAAGTAGTTCACCGGCATGATGTTGTACATAAAATCGTAATCATGCCCTTTACATAATTCTATGTATAATTCTGATGTAGATATTAAGGCCTCTTGTACACGCTAAGAAAAGTCGCGTCGAATCCTTGTCGTTTCTACATACGAAATGTGTACACTGCTTCCGCGCTGACCAAGAAAAAAATCTTGTCTGCGCTAGACATGACGCGCGACGTTTTGCTGCGGTGCGGTGGTTTTCGGGCCTATATCCGACAAAATTCTTGTTGTGTACATGATGAATTGGTCCTATCTGCAGTAGACATGGTGAAATTTCTTAGCGTGTACAAGAGGCCTCAGTCTCAAAATATGTCATGACATTTTAAAACATTAGAAACGAAATAGTCGCGTACAGTGCCGGTACAAAGAGGGTTTCTCTCGCACATTTTCCTGGGAGACTGTATGTATAGCATGGGGTACTTCAAAAGGCTTTGAAGAGGTTTTACTTTTTACAGATTCGGTAGCGAGCGAGTGATGTCTCTGGTGTTGCATGCGTCCCTAGGCCATGGTAACTGTTTTATATCAAGCGGGTCGTATGTTTGATTGCTGTTCAAAAAGTTGTTGTGTACATTCATACACGGTTGAAATGTGAGTTAAGGATTTCGTTAATAATAAGATGTTGTCGCTAGAACGGCGTTGTTAAATCTGTTCCTTACCACAGTATTAGTAATGCCGCTCGCTTGTATTAATCTCACCTACCCTGTGATATGAATCTGGAACAGTTTGTTTGTACGCTCTACACGGACGTCACTTTTTATGTAGTAGTTAACGACACATTTGTATGTAGTGGCCGGGGTGTGTCCTTACATAATATGACTTACATACATACACATAAAGGTACACATAATAATCTGTTCACACACCACAGAACAGTCGGGCCAAAAAATCGCATTATTTCCACAATTGAACTAATTTATATGGAAGGACAAGAACATTGAGAAAAACAAAGAAAGACAAAAGTTGAATAAGGCTATTATAGATCCCCTTACTTACATCTCCGTTTCATTTTATAAGCATTTTGTATTCTAGTGGCTACTCAAAATAAATTGCTACCAAAATACACATTCAACGAGCTCGAGGATTATTGGCAAAAGTTTTCAAACTAAGCGGTTTATAAACAACGAAATAGGGATTTTCCGGCAAATAGTCAATTACACGGTTATCAAATTATACGCCGGACGATATTAAAAAAGTTTGGAAAACGTTGCCCACTTAGACTTATTAATTTTATTTTATTACTAGCTGTTACCCGCGGCTTCGCCCGCGTGGTCTTGGAAAGCCTGCTGCCACTGATTTGTGTATATTTTTCTTTTGTTGTATTTTTTTTTACTTCGTGGGATAAAAAGTAGTACCAGTATGTACAAATTTTAATGATGATTGGCTGCATAGTTAAGGCATGACGAAATAACAAACAAACGAATTTACTTTAACACTTATAATATTTGTATGGATGGAACGCCCACACTCAAGAGAAAATAATTGTTCACCACATAAATGTTTGCCCTCTTTATTTTTCCTTCGAATAAAATATTTTTCCTGGATAAAAAGTAACCTATGTCACTCTCCAGACCGGAAACTATCCCCTGTTAAAACATCACGTCAGTACTTACGTTCCTTTCGACGCGATAGAAGAACAAATGATTACAAAGTTTATTTTTTCCCATGGGATTAAATTGTTTTTCCGGGATAAAAAGTAGCTTATGTCACTCTCTAGATTACCCTATTAAAAATTCATGTCTGTACTTAGGTTTCTTTTGACGTGAAAGAAGGACAAATGAACTTTATTTTTTAATAACGTACGTTTACGGTATGGAGAGTGGCATAGGCTACTTTTTATCCAGGAAAAACATCTTATTTCTACGGGAAAATACATACTTTGTAATCATTTGCCCTTCTTTTAAGTCGAAAGGAACCTAAGTACCGATATGATTTTTTTAACGGGATAGTTACGTAGTAGAGTACGGACATGACTTTTTAAAATGGGGATAGTTTACTGTTTGGAAAGTGACATAGGCTACCTTTTATCCCGCAAAAACATCTTAATCCCATGGGAAAAAATAAACTTTGTAATCATTTGGCATTCTATCATGTCGAAAGGAACATAAGTACCGACATAATTTTTTTAACAGGGGATAGTTTCCGGTCTGGATAGTAACATAGGCTACTTTTTATCCAAGAAAAAACATTTTATTCCCACGGAAAAAATAATTCGATCCCCGCAGAGGGTAATCTACGTGGTGAACAATTTATCCAGGAAAAATATTTTATTCGAAGGAAAAATAAAGAGGGCAAACATTTATGTGGTGAACAATTATTTTCTCTTGAGTGTGGGCGTTCCATCCATACAAATATTATAAGTGTTAAAGTATATTCGTTTGTTTGTTATTTCTTCATGCCTTAACTATGCAGCCAATCATCATTAAAATTTGTACATACTGGTACTACTTTTTATCCCACGAAGTAAAAAAAATTACAACAAAAGAAAAATATACACAAATCAATGGCAGCAGGCTTCCCTGGACCACGCGGGCGAAGCCGCGGGTAACAGCTAGTTAAAAAATAAAGTTCATTTGTCCTTCTTTCACGTCAAAAGAAACCTAAGTACAGACATGAATTTTTAATAGGGTAATCTAGAGAGTGACATAAGCTACTTTTTATCCCGGAAAAACAATTTAATCCCATGGGAAAAAATAAACTTTGTAATCATTTGAAAGGAACGTAAGTACTGACGTGATGTTTTAACAGGGGATAGTTTCCGGTCTGGAGAGTGACATAGGTTACTTTTTATCTAGGAAAAATATTTTATTCGAAGGAAAAATAAAGAGGGCAAACATTTATGTGGTGAACAATTATTTTCTCTTGAGTGTGGGCGTTCCATCCATACAAATATTATAAGTGTTAAAGTAAATTCGTTTGTTTGTTATTTCGTCATGCCTTAACTATGCAGCCAATCATCATTAAAATTTGTACGTACTGGTACTACTTTTTATCCCACGAAGTAAAAAAAAATACAAAAAAGAAAAATATACACAAATCAGTGGCAGCAGGCTTCCCTGGACCACGCGGGCGAAGCCGCGGGTAACAGCTAGTTATATATATAAAACTAATCTATACTATCTAATTCTATACTAATATTATAAAGCTGAAGAGTGTGTTTGGTTGAACGCGCTAATCTCAGGAACTACTCTTGACAAAATTTTTTAGTGTTAGATACTTAGTCTATATTTCAAGGAAGGCTATAGGCTATATAACATCACGCTACGACCAATAGGAGCGGAGCACCGGTGAAAAAAAGGAAAAAAATATTCCTTTCGAGGGCTTATGTCGCGTGCGCTGCGTAAACGGTTGAAGTTACGCAAAAATTATGTATGACGGAATTGTTCCACTTTAAAAGTTCTAAAAAAAAGTCCGCGACAGTATATGTCTATCTTTTAAGATTGACACACTATAACGTTTTTTCATGGTAATCAATAGGAGAAAGATGGTAAAAAAAGGTTATAGTGAGTTAATCTTAAAAGATAGACATATGCTGTCGCGGACTTTTTTTTAGAACTTTTCAAGAGGAACAATTCCGTCATACATGATTTTTGCGTAACTTCAACCGTTTACGCAGCGCACGCGACATAAGCCCTCAAAAGGAATATTTTTTTCCTATTTTTCACTGGTGCTCCGCTCCTATGAGTCATAGCGTGATGCTATATAGCCTATAGCCTTCCTTGAAGTATAGGCTACCTAACACAGAAAGAATTTTTCAATTCGAACCAGTAGTTCCTGAGATTAGCGCGTTCAAACAAACAAACAAACAAACAAACAAACAAACTCTTCAGCTTTATAATATTAGTATAGATTTGATATTATTTATCAACCCTTCGCATGCCTAGTGAACTGAAATGACCGAGGTCTGACAGATCTGCAAATAAGTACTTACTATTTTTTAAATGAATTATTAAAGAATAATCAAAATTTATATTGAATATTCTGAAAACTGATTCAAGCATCGATATAAATTACTGATGTAACTTAATTTAATTAAGTTATTAACTTCTTTGAAAATATTGATTAATGTTTGCTATATTTCTTATAACTATATAAATTATCTCTTATTAAATTTAATTCCAAGTTATAGATAGGCTAGCGCGCAGTTTACTCGATAGTTGTTCAAAAGCAACAACAATCTAGTCAGCATGTACCTCAGAAGTACAGAATATGAAGGACTTTGTTAAGTGGTGGTCTCTCAGATCCCATCAAACATGCCAAGGGTTAAATCTCCGGACTAATCGCGTCGTGTAACTAATACGTGCAATCTAATGAGTATTAGGAATGTTATTCTTCTGTTATATTGCGCGTTATATGAACTTTCACTCGATTTCCGCAATTTTTTCTAAATCAAAATTGGACAAATCTGGGGTGATCCAGCCTAGCGAGTTTTAGAGAGACGAACGAAAAGCAATTAATATTTATTATAATAAAGAACATTATAATAACTATACAAATCGTTTGCGGGTGTAAATGGCTCACCACGATAGAGCCAAAGCCAACCTCACCTGCACGTTGTGCGCTCTGCCCTCTAGCGAAACCGGGCTCTGGCAAAAGAGTTAGGATACTGCAAATTGGTAAACTGCCCGTCTGGAAAAGTATCTCCACCTCACAGAATACTGCCAAATGACAATGCCCAATGAGTTGTTGTGTTCCCGCGACAGAGCGAGGTCACCGAAAAAGAAGGAGTTTCAGCGATAGCAGCGGGGGAGGCAAAGCGCGAGCGGTTATATGATTACGGTAACTACTTCATAATAAGCGGTTCCAATGCTTGTTTGCTATCCGACGTAGTATAACAAAAAATCATCACAAAAATAACCTGAACTGTCTGTAGAAGCTTCAAAGAACTTGTACAGGAAATTATTCATAATTATTTAATCTAGACTAAACTTTAAATTTACTAGACATAACATTTTGCCTTCAACTCTCTAAGGATTTAAATATTTTAAAACTTACTAACAGTAAGTGTGACTTTATAGACGCTTCAGAATTTCACTTGGAAATGTTTAATACGAAAGCGCTGTAGCTTTCTCTGAAGTAACGGCATGAATAGCGAAAAGAAATGGTAATGATTTCCTTAGCTCGTTATAAGCAATATACAAATACCTAATGAAGTTTTATCATAACGTTTTACCAGTTTTCTCTCGAATATTGCATTCAAGGATAAGGTTTTTTTTTATTTTCTTCAGTAAACAAACAGCATTTTAGAACAAAAAGTACCAATATACACAAAAACATGCCATTATATGTTTCCGCATATAAACATCAACATTAACCGCTTACAAGCATCTGAACACAACGAGACAGTTATTATTCATAAAACAGTAATTTCGGTACATGCAATCGCACGTAGACCGATCATTATAGAATTAGAAGACTGAATCGAACCAACGTTTAGATAAGACACCTCTCATAGTAGTGATCCTCGTGTTAAACAGGTCCAGTTGTGGAACGTCAACCACTTTAGCTACCGCCCTACCGCCCTACCGCCCTACAGCCCTACGGCCGTACCGCCGAAGCTGAAGCCGATTACTATCGGATTTTTCGATTACAAAAATTAAACTTTAGCTTAGATTTGTGGTACTTGTGTTTAGCTGGTAGTAACCCTGGAACTCTATAGACTAAGCTGAAGATGTTTGTCAATAACTTAAACGTCAGACCTATTTTTCGAATCAAAATATTTAATGGTTTTTTTATGGCTTTAGCTTCGACGATAGAGCCCCTGATCATTATAAGTAGTTAAAAGTCAAAGGTGCTCGGATAAAGTTTGAATTCTGTCGGTAATTTTGTTGATACTATACTCAACGCAAAATAATAGGCCCGTTTTGACAGTTCACACCCATGAAGTTCTTTATTTTTTACCGATCGAAATGTTCTGAAGGTTACTTACATTTTTCATTGATGGGTATCTATGGTACCGCTTACTCGTCGAAGTGCTGTGCATAACGATTTTTCATATTGTACACAGACTATTAATAATCAGATCACAAAATAAATCGATCAAGATAACTTTTTTTAAGGCCGACTCGCACTTTTTATTTATTTTACTATTGTTTTATTTATTTATTTACTTTCGTAACATTGTATCATTTCAAAATACCTACAATACCAAAGTTTAAGTAAAATTTTCTAATCGGCACTTTAATCCAATACACTTTACAATAGGTACATATTCAAATTGATCAAATACTCATGCAAACTTGAATCGATTTATCGTAAGTATCAAGTACCGAGTCGTTTGGCTACATCACTAGTTACGTCGAGAATACAAATGTCAAAACGGACCTCTTATTTTGCGTTGACCAAAGAGAATGTAACCACTACGTTTTAAGAGACGGATGTGCCATACAAATAGCGTAAATTCTATATGTATGAAATGGAAGCGAAAACAATCAGAATTTGTACCAAATTCGCTTCCGATTCATAGAGTCGTTTTTTTACCTTGAGTTGCGCCAGGCTGGCGTTGACTATAATCACTATAATGGAACAGATAGACATTTAAATTTCCTTACTGCAAAAGGTGGCATCTAAATATTTCAGATTGCGCAATATTTGCCAGAAATGATAAATCCGCAATTTTACGCTACTATCATGTTTGAGCCAAAGCCAACATAACCTGGTACACCTTATACTGATTAACTAACGAGGTTTTGGCAAAAAAGAGGTGACATAATGTAATTATAAATCGCCATGGTAACGTGCCTTGCCTTAATTAAGTGCCTTATTCACCTCAAATAAGACCACAGCCACATAAATTATCAATTCTAAAAATTATTCCAGAAGCCTATTTATTTGTCTTTGGGTAATTAATAGATTCGAATCAATTATTTTAACAATGTTATTATGAAAAGTTTGTAATTATAAATTTCCATTTATACCTAGAACGTTTACTAAGAATGGTAAATAAGGAACATTAAAACAAGGAACGTAATAGGTCGTAACAGTAAATCAATGTCCATACAATAAAATACACTCAAACCTCGACCTCCATTAATTCAAGTATAAATGATTGGAACCCTCAGAACGACAACTTCCCAAAAAAATATATCAGTTACGATGTACATTGTGTACCCGGTACAAGTCTCTATACATAATATGTATCGTGACTGGTGTCCTAGTGTGCGATAGACCTTGTACCTTTAGACGCCTATGCATCTTCTCAAGCTTAATAATATAAAGACAGGAATGTGTAAGTTCAATGTATATAACAAAAATAAACAACAAAAAGTTAACAAGATTTTATTTTTTGTTAAAAAAAAGAACTAAAAAGTTTATTTACTGTTTTTCCCTCATCAAGTTCTTTCATTTAATACCTATGTGCATTGTGTATTCACAGGAGATCCAAACGAGTGCGCCAAATATTTGCTCAATCTAACACTGAAAAGTGAGTCAAATTTAACTTGCAACAATCGTATAATCTATAATATAATAAATTATATTATTATATTATAATTAAATTACTTATCGTGCCTTATCGTGTGTACCACTTAAAGTGCCCTTAGCCGTGTGGTTTCTGGCAGACTAGAATAGAATCACTCCGTCCATTCCCGTGGATGTCGTACAAGGCGACTAAGGGAAATACATTATCAAACATCGATCAGTCCTCCCCAACCCGTCTGGCCAGCGTGGGGAGTGTAGGCCAAATTCTCCTTCTGTCTCTGACGGATGAGAGAGGGTCGCGCTCCTGTAGTGGAGACTAAAATGACCTGATGATGATGATGATGTTTTCGAATGATTATCATGGAAAATGTATTTGATGATAATTTCTCAAGGACATCATCGTTCTCAATTTTTTTCGACACAAACCTCAAGCATGTAGAGGTCTTTAATTGTGACAGGTTTCATCAAAATCCGTTCAGTGGTTTTGGAGCCTATTAATTTCCAAGAATTACTTTTCGGCGTAAATAAGCGTTCCACTAGCTCCACATATAAAAATATTTCTTCACATAAATACAAAGGTAAACGATGAATGGAAAATTGGAGTAAAACATGCACGTAAAGCATGATTGTGCCTGGAATAACAATTGACGCATACACAAGGGCTTATGCGAGCTTGAATAAATTTGGCTTCTCGTTGATATGTCAATTACGTATTTGAATATTTGTCTTTCTTTTGTATTCAATAGAAAGATTATTTCGAGCATCATGGGAAATCAGCGATGTGCGAGGAACTCAAATTTCCTTTGTAACGAGTTCTTCTCAATTTTCTTTTACCTAGATATAGTTCAGGAATGAACAGATTTTAAATTAAGTTTTATTCGGGGTATAAGTGGTTCATCAACATCTTTGAACCAAAGCCAACGTCACCTGCAATTCGTGCACTCTGATGACTGACAAACGAGGCTCTGGCGAAAAGAGAGGTATGGCATAGCGTATTTTTTAAGCTGCCCGACTGGGGAAGTAGTTCCACCTCACTGAATATCGCATCCAAATAACAATTCTCTTGAGGGTGGTTGTGTTGCCATAAGTGAGTGAGGTCACCAGAAAGCAGAAAGAAAAGAATGAATAGGCTGGCAACGGATCGGCGACAACTTGGTGTTGCTGATCTCCATGGGCGGTGGTGATTACTTTCCATCGGGTGATCCACATGCTCGTTCCACATGCTCATGCCCCTCTCACAAAAAAATGACACCAAAGTAGACACGGACAGCAACATTTTTCGAAAAAGCTTTTTTTTAATAAAAATTATAACCTATATCATTGTACATTTCAAAATAAGGAAGATAACTTGGCACGTAGACAAAGACATCTAACTCGGTAAAAAAAGCTGTTTTCATTTTTTTTTAATACTAACTGGGTTACCCGGCTTCAGGCTCAGGGGGTGAATGATCTATAGTGTCTCAGGACATTTCACAACATTCGAGAGATATCTTTATTTCATAAATAACAGTACTTAGTAAGTAACATCGTTATCAACCCTATTGCATCCCACTGCTGGGACACGGGCCTCCCCTCAATCGAAAGGATTTAGAGCATACTCCACCACGTTGCTCAAATGCGGGTTAACGGAGGCCAGTGTTTTCATGCCGCCAAAAGGCCAAGTAAGTAACATAGTATAGTAGTAGCAAGTAATATACTAACTCAAAATGAAATATAAAATATTTATCTACTACATAAAAACATTCGAGAGTGTATTCGAACGTTCCACATCGTTACAGAGCTTTGAATTTCTTTTTACAATAAAACAATATATTGCGCGTACATATCTTGAATTTGCGATGTTATTTTATTTTATACGCAATAAAATAATTTTAAGTTACGTATACCATACGCATTTAGACAAAATATATCTGTTTGACTATAATCATATAGGTCTTGTTTCTACCTCTAATTGTGCTCGTTATTTGACTTCGGATAACACAATAACTTTGCTGAGATTTTGCTTCGCAAAAAGATATTTTTATAACAAAAAAATTCTGACTCCAAACATTACTGTATATTTATGTATGCAGATACAGGCTGATGATGATGATGAAAAAAACATGGCACCAATCTGGATGTATACTCTTTCAAATAAAAAAAGTTTTTTTCAAATAGGTTTATAAATCAAGGAGTAATTTATGTAATAAACATTAAAAAAAAAAATACAGCCGAATTGAGAACCTCCTCGTTTTTTGGAGTCGGTTAAAAAGATTGAGTATGGCTGAAGTAAATAGTCGTACCGCCGATGTAAAGAGGTACCTATGCTTGGCAGTAGAGTAGGGGTATAAGTGATTCATCAACATCTTTGAACCAAAGCCAAGGTCACCTGCACGCCGTGCACCCTGCTGGCTGACAAATGAAGCTCTGGAGAAAAGAGAGGTAGGGAGCGTAATTGTAAGCTACCCGACTGGGGATGGATGGAGATGTACCTCCAACCTCCACCTCACAGAATACCGCAGCCAAATAACAATTCACTTGAGGGTTGTTGCCTTTTGTGTTCCTGCGAGCGAGTGAGGTCACCAGAAAGAAAGGGAGGAGATGCTGCGTTAGCAGCGGGGGTGGCGGCGCGCGAGATATATTTTATGTTGCGAGCGTTAATGTGATTACGGTAACCGCTTCACAAGCATACGACCCGCCTGATGTGAAGCGGTTCGTGAAGCGGTTATCGAACCGCTTCACATCAGGCGGGTCGTATGCTTCTCTGCCACCCGATGTAGTATAAAAAAAAATAGTATGATTGTATGGTAAAGGGCTGTAGTAGTAAAGAGGAGGCCTATGTATGGCAGTAGACTACCCTTGGCTGATAATGATGATGATGAAATTTTAATTTTACACTTTAACTAATCTATATTATAAATATTAAAAAAAATAGAAAAATTCACCTATGCCGCCTAGGTGGGATTTGAACCCACCACGACCTCTCGATGACCGGTCGAGTGCTCTTCCAACTGAGCTACCAGGAAGGTTGGTGACAAATTTTTGCATCTTATATTTTTTAGTGCGTGAGTTACTGTGTGGCGTCATCAACCTATTAAATAATTACAGTACTAAACAAGGCATAGCAGTCCATCGTTGCAGATGAAATTCAAGGCGGGGAAGTGAATATTCTGGCAAGTTGGCCAAGACAACTATTTAAATAATAATGACCTATCTATAGCTTCAAGGATAACCTGGACCTAGATTAATATTTACATAGACGTTTGTAGGATGCATATCTACCATTTATTATAATTATAACATAAAACATAACATGAATATTTATATACATAAATATTATATAAATTATATTACAAGTTATATATTAGTATGAAACATATTTACATTATATTTATAATAACATACACGCATACATATTATTTATAATATAACATAAACATATTACATAAATTAACCAATTATTTTGAAATCGTCCTATGCCAGTTAGTCGAACTCGGTACAGTGGAGCCGCGCACTTGAAACAGGTTTCTTTGTTCTCGATCTTGCGCGGGCGCACCCGCGCTCGCGGACCGCGTGGTCGCTAGTCAGAAACTATTCCGACACGGGACGCACGTCGTTGCCTTCGCTAGCTAGCTAAGATCGTGCACGCTTTGTTTCCGCTTTTTTAGGCTATTGTTGAACTTTATGCTTACTATTGCTTGTGCATAATTCCTGTACTCCTTCTGTGTAGTGTAAGTGGTTTGTGTTGACAGAATATAACTTGAACTGTAAGTGGACTATTTTATTTCTTACACAAACCACACCACTAAACTGGTTAAAACACCCCAATAACCAAATTGGTGACCCCGAACCGAACATGGAAAAGGAATTTTTGGATGCAAGCGGCGAGATGCCGGACGATGACGTCCCAGAGCGCGTTTCCACTGACCGCGCCGGTAACGTCGACAAAATCGGAGTACGAGTGCCTCCGTTTTGGCCAGAAGAACCCGAGATATGGTTCG
Organism: Hypsopygia costalis; assembly: GCA_937001555.2. Classification (NCBI taxonomy): domain Eukaryota; kingdom Metazoa; phylum Arthropoda; class Insecta; order Lepidoptera; family Pyralidae; genus Hypsopygia; species Hypsopygia costalis. The sequence goes on from OW443344.2 coordinate 10,491,929, forward strand.
CCCAAGTCGAGGGTCAGTTCGCCATATCAGGTATATCAAGCGACACTACCAAATTCCATTATGTGATAGGTCAACTGGAAAACCGATACTCGAGGGAGGTCAAAGACATAATAGTGAGACCCCCAGCTAGTGGAAAATATGATAAGCTTAAAACAGAGCTTATTAAGCGACTGACTGCATCCAACGAGAAGAAGATGAAGCAGTTGTTGATGCACGAGGAGTTAGGTGACCGCAAGCCTTCTCAATTCTTGCGTCACCTGACCAGTCTCGCCGGCGACGACGTTCCTGAGGACTTCATTAAGACCATCTGGACGAGCCGTCTACCGAGTGGCCTTCAGACAGTTCTGGCAGGCCAGCCAGCTTCGGTGACCTTGGATGACTTGGCCAACCTAGCCGATAGAGTGAACGACATCGCACCTGCTTCTCCTGTCGTTGCCTCCACAAGTCAGCCAGTTCCTGGTTCCGTTCTTAGTGACCTGACTCGCGAGATAGCAGAGCTTCGGAAGCAGATCCAGAATATGGGAGTCAGCAGGAATGGAAGATCTCGCTCACGTTCCAGGCGTCCACCTCGTAACCGCTCCACGTCGAGATCTCAGTCCAACTATAGGAAATTCCCATTATGTTGGTATCACGCGAAGCATGGGGACAAGGCTAGCAGATGTGTTCGCCCATGCGACTATAAGGCGGAAAACTCAAGGGGCGGTCGCTAGAGGCGGCAGACGATTGCCCCACATCTACTGGTCGCCTGTTCATCACTGACCGATCTACGAAGACCCAGTTCCTGGTCGACACCGGAAGCGACCTCTGCGTTTTCCCGCGGTCCTTGGTGCGTGATCGTCGTGCGCGAACTGATTATGTGCTTACTGCGGCTAATGGCTCAGCTATCTATACTTATGGTTTTGCCCATCTAAATCTTGATTTCGGCCTACGCAGAAAATTAAGTTGGCGTTTTGTTGTGGCAGATGTTACAAAGCCTATCATAGGCGTAGATTTTTTAAATTATTATAATTTAATAGTAGATTGCCGAAATAAGCGTTTGATGGACAATACTACTACAGTATCTGCTTCTGCCGTGCTTGTAAATAGTGACATAGATAAGAATTTATCATCTGTCAAGGTTCTGACTGGCGAGTCTAAATTCCATAAAATACTCGACCATTTTCCCGAGATCACTCGACCAGCTGGCACACAACGCACTACACCACACAACACGAAACACCACATTCGCACGACTCCAGGCCCCCCAGTTGCATGTTCTCCCCGACGTTTAGCGCCCGACAAATTGAAAATCGCTAGACAGGAATTCCAGTCCATGCTGGACAACGACACTTGTCGACCTTCGGAAAGTCCATGGTCATCGCCACTACACCTAGCCCCGAAAAAGGACAATGGATGGCGGCCTTGCGGCGATTACCGCATGTTGAATGCCCGTACCGTGCCTGACAGGTATCCGATTAGGCATATTCACGACTTGGCACACAGCATATCTGGCTGTAAAATATTTAGTACGCTAGACTTAGTTAAAGCCTACAATCAGATACCTGTCAGCCCAGAAGACATTCCCAAGACCGCGATAACAACCCCGTTCGGATTGTTTGAGTTTCCGTATATGACCTTCGGTCTTAGAAATGCGGGACAGACTTTTCAGAGGTTTGTAGACGAAATGACCAGAGGATTAGACTTCGTCTATTGTTATCTTGACGATTTTCTCATTTTTTCTAGAGACGAGGCGCAACACGAGGATCATTTACGAACTATTTTTAATAGGTTGAAGGAGTATGGCATGCTAATCAATATCCCCAAGTGTGTCTTCGGTGCCTCAGAGGTAACCTTTTTAGGATACAATATCTCCGCAAGAGGCACAATGCCACTTGAGTCAAAAGTTCGAGCCATCAAAGATTACCCTCCTCCCTCTAATGTTCGTCAGCTCAGACGGTACCTGGGCATGTTAAATTTCTACCGCAGGTTTCTACCCCGCGCTGCAGAGATACAGGCCCCGTTAAATGCCCTACTTACTGGCTCAGTGAAGGGTTCACACCCTATCAACCTGTCCGGCGAAGCCATGTCAGCTTTTGAGGCGTCCAAAGAGAGTCTCTCAAATGCTGCTCTTCTAGCACACCCAGATTGCACTTGCAAATTAGCGTTGGTGACGGACGCGTCGGATTCCTCCCTAGGTGCAGCCTTGCAGCAGCTGAAGGACGACGCTTGGGAGCCTTTGGCGTTCTTTTCCCGGAAGTTGAGCCCTTCTCAGGTCAAGTATTCCCCGTATGATAGGGAGTTGTTAGCCATCTACGAGGCCATAAAGTACTTCAGGCACATGCTTGAAGCGAGGCATTTTATAGTCTACACGGATCACAAGCCGATCAGTTTCGCATTCCACGAGCGGAAGACTAACTGTTCGCCTAGACAATACCGTCATTTAGACTATATTTCCCAGTTCACAACCGATATTAGGCACATTTCAGGCAAAAACAATGTTGTGGCTGATGCCTTGTCGCGTATCGAGGAACTGGGAGCGCCTGTCAACTTAGAGTCCTTAGCAAACAGTCAGTCTTCCGATCAGGAACTAGCGAAACTGCTCGAGGACGGCTCATCTCTGCGTCTCGAAAAACTTACCGTACCTGGAAGTCGCGTTACCCTTTACTGCGACGTCAGTACAATGACTCCCAGGCCCTTCGTTACCAAGTTTTATCGAAAGCAGGTGTTTGATAGTCTGCATTCCTTAAGTCATCCTGGCGCAAATGCATCTGCTAGACTTATTGCAGAACGTTTTGTTTGGCCAGGGGTCCGTAAGGACTGCAGAACTTGGGCGCAGGCTTGCTTGCCTTGTCAAACTGCTAAGGTAAGCCGTCACGTGTCTGCCCCATTTGGCACATACAAATTACCCCGTGCACGCTTCAAGCATGTGCATATCGACCTCATAGGACCACTTCCATTGTCTCAAGGCTATAGATACTGTTTGACAGCCGTCGACAGGTTTACTCGATGGCCGGAAGTAGTGCCTATAGCTGACATTACAGCTGAGACAGTTGCAAAAGCTTTATTGTCTACCTGGATAGCTCGATTCGGCTGTCCAATTGACATTGTTACAGATCGTGGACGACAGTTTGAGTCGGCCTTGTTCCAGTGTCTGTCTAAGTTAGCCGGATTCGAGCATAAGCGGACGACAGCATGCCACCCAGCGTGTAACGGCCTTGTCGAGCGCTTCCACAGGCAGTTAAAGGCTTCCATAATGTGCCACGCTAATAGCCAGTGGACAGAGTCTCTGCCTTGGGTTTTATTAGGTGTTCGCAGTGCTTTTAAAGAGGATCTGCAAGGTTCCTCTGCCGAACTTGTATACGGCGAACCGTTACGCCTTCCAGGTGAATTTTTTGATAGCAGCACGGGCGGTACCACAGACATAACAGATTTTTCTGCTCGTCTTCGCTCTTTCGCCGAAAATCTAAGACCAGCACCTGCCTCTCGGCATTGCAGCAGTAAAATCTTTATTTTTAAAGACTTGTCAACTTGTGAGCATGTTTTTCTTCGCGAGGACGCATTGCGCGCTTCGCTTGAACCAGCATATTCTGGCCCACATAAAGTACTCAGCAGGAATGACAAAGTTTTTAAACTATTGGTAAACGGCAAAGAAGTGACAGTATCGATAGACCGTCTTAAACCGGCCTACATACTGTCGACTACTAATACCGAAAATTGCGACAAAGACGAACCCCCACCTGTTACCACGAAACAATACATAACTAGGTCGGGACGGCGAGTACAGTTTCCCGATTTTTATCGCCCTTGACGGTCTTCGGAGGGGGGTGGTGTAGGATGCATATCTACCATTTATTATAATTATAACATAAAACATAACATGAATATTTATATACATAAATATTATATAAATTATATTACAAGTTATATATTAGTATGAAACATATTTACATTATATTTATAATAACATACACGCATACATATTATTTATAATATAACATAAACATATTACATAAATTAACCAATTATTTTGAAATCGTCCTATGCCAGTTAGTCGAACTCGGTACAGTGGAGCCGCGCACTTGAAACAGGTTTCTTTGTTCTCGATCTTGCGCGGGCGCACCCGCGCTCGCGGACCGCGTGGTCGCTAGTCAGAAACTATTCCGACACGGGACGCACGTCGTTGCCTTCGCTAGCTAGCTAAGATCGTGCACGCTTTGTTTCCGCTTTTTTAGGCTATTGTTGAACTTTATGCTTACTATTGCTTGTGCATAATTCCTGTACTCCTTCTGTGTAGTGTAAGTGGTTTGTGTTGACAGAATATAACTTGAACTGTAAGTGGACTATTTTATTTCTTACACAAACCACACCACTAAACTGGTTAAAACACCCCAATAACCAAACGTTATTACTAGTCTAGATCGTGAAACTCTACGACGTTTACACCACCTTCATACTGCATGTTTAAGTTATGTAGAGAAAATGTATTCACCGCTTCCCAGGAAAATGGAGCTTGAAGTTACAATGAGAAAAGTTGTCACAGTTTAGAAGTGGACTTAGTTGGATTTATCACAAACTCGAAGATACGAAGTTTATATCTTTTATACGTCTACACAGGTGGTAAATAAGTATACAAAGCGAAGTATTCGTCAACCTTTATTCATCTTGATATTGGGATATGGATTTCCCCTCAAATCTAATCAAATCATTTATTTTGCGAATATAGGTGATGCACAGTTTGATTATAATACTAATAATATTGAACTGCCACATTCTGGCATGCCAGTTCGAAGATGTTTACGAGTAGAGCATACTCCAAGCTACTCAACTTGGTTGGTAGAGGCACAGTATAAGTAATAGTACTGGTAGAGGTCAATATTTTCAAGCCTCAAAAAGGCCACTGACTTGGCTTAACGACTGTTGTGTAATGACCAGTGATCGGCGTTGATAGTGCCATTACGCGGGGTTTATGACCGTTGTCTTAATATGGATATGCCTCCCAAATCCCGGCATTTTCATTAAACAATTTTATTTAACTTTGAATGTTTTAGTACTATTTGTATTTTACGTACCTATTTATACGCTTTACCATGCTATTATTTAACTTAACGTAACTTTTATATAATTGTCTTTCTTAACTGTTCGTCTGGAGAATTTCTTTTTGTAATTTCTATATAATCGAATTTTCACATATTACACACCTAACGATACAGCGACAACTGGAAAAATATAATGTACTACTAAACGAGACTAAATGTAATCCCGGAATCCCGTGGTCATATCCATATTAACATCAACATTCAAGTCCATTGACCCCAAATGACACTACTAACGCCGATCACTGGTAATGAAAACAGCCGGGACCGACGGCTTACCGTATCCTCCGAAGCACGGCGAATTCCTTTCCCCTGCTTTCCTTCTATTTATTATATAATGCATATATTTATTAAGTGCGAATATATAATGCGAGTTATATAATTATAAGATTTTTAATGATTTATACAGTTATGTTTTTTAGATAAGCAGCCTTTGATAAGCGTTATGGCTTGCTGTAATGTTTGTCAAAAGGAAGATAAATAAATTATACTAGCCTGTCCCAGAAACTTCATACTCGCGTATCCCGATATCCCGTAAGGATTTAAAAAAATCCTTTCTTACCGGACCTCATACTTACCTCATAATAGCTACCTGCATGTCAAATTTCAGTTTGAACCGTGCTATAACCGAATTAGTCTTGAATCTAATTGTAAAACAGAATATTGCTTGTGTAAACCCGCATATAGGCAATTTTAATTGTACAAGGCTGACTGAAAATCAGCGTTGGTTAGTGTCTGTAGCCTGTTAGACACTGGTCAACATACATCTGAGTCAATGCCTTTTTACTACACAAACCTCTCTGCATCTATTTAAGTAATATTCTTTATTGTTAAGGTACCTTTACTTGTGTGTGTTTCGCAATAATTTTATTTCATTTCATTTCATATATATATATATTGAACTGCAAAAATATTGTTTATCTGCGTCAGGGACGTATATAGGTGTAACGTAACCAGATATTACTAAAATCCGAAATGTCAACTTTTTTTACCTGTCGGCTTCACGTGGAATCCCCCCATATTATGTGAGAGTTGATATGGGTAAGAAAGGGTTAACTGTTGCGATTACGCCTGATAAAAATAAATGGAAGAAAAAGACACACGGCACCGACCTTAAATAATGGAAAAGGGCACGAATGATGATGCGTAGGTAGGTGAGAATGCCTTTGGCTCTAAAGTAAAAAATAAAATAAATTATGGAGAATGCGCGGGGAAAATTTATTCTCTCTTATGTGACACTGACGAAGTTGCGGGTCAGCTCTACAACAAAGTTTTAACAAACAAACATTTTATTGCATTGTGTAGCCTTTCTGATCTTAAGTTTGTTGGTTTTTTTGTAGGCTGTTGTCGTTAGATGACAGTTGTTAAGCCAAATCAGTGGCCTTTAGGCAATTTGTAGTGTTTGTGGGGTGTAAGAGGTTCATCAACATCTTTACATCTTTGAACCAAAGCCAACTTCACCTCCACGCGGTGCACCCTGCTGACTAACAAACGAAGCTCAGGCGAAAAGAGAGGTAGGGAGCGTAATTGTAAGCTACCCGACTGGGGAATGTACCTCCACCTTACAGAATACCGCAGCCAAATAACAATTCCCTTGAGGGTTGTCGTGTTCCTACCAGTGAGTGCGGTCACCAGAAAGGAAGGAGATGCTGCGTTGGCAGCGGGGGTGGCGGCGCGCGAGCGATATATTATGTTGCGAGCGTTAATATGGCTACGGCAACCGCTTCACATCAGGCGGGCCGTATGCTTGTCTGCCACCCGACGTAGTATAAAAAAAAACCGGACAAGTGCAAGTCGGACTCGCCCACCGAGGGTTCCGTATGTAGTATCATTATTAAATTTGATATTTTTCATTATAAATAAGAAATAATACATCTTAAAAAATAAATAAAATATATTTTGCAATGTTTACATCAAGCCCTTTCATATGATACCCTATTTGAACTAGTAGTTTCAATTTGAAATTTCAACACCCTATAAAAAATATAGACCCCCTATTTTTTAAGATCTATTTACAAATGTATAGTTTTGAGATTTATTCCTGTACTTGTAATCTATAACGATGTTACTTGCCAAATTTCATAGTTCTATGTCAACGGGAAGTACCCTATAGGTTTTGATTCCCTTGAGAATGACAAAATATGCGTTTTTTGCTGAATAAACTTAGCAGTTTGATTTTTTTATAACTTCATGGGACCGTAGACCTGAGTACACAGTTCAAATTTCAGCTTGATACCTCCACGCATTCTCGACATAGAAATTCTTGACAGACAGACAGACAGACAGACATACAGACAGACAGACAGACATACAGACAGACAGACAGACATACAGACAGACAGACAGACAGACAGACGGACGGACAACAAAGTGATCTTATAAAGGTTCCGTTTTTCCTTTTGAGGTACGGAACCCTAAAAATAAAAAAAGTAAAGAAATATTAAATTAATAAATCAGTTATTAGTACTCAAAGACTTTGCGAGACTGAAATCGGTATTTCCAAGCAAAACTGTTTTTTTTTTCAGCGGATCGTTAAGGCCCTTGTGGCTACGAAACTAAACGGATGTTTTTCTTGATTTTAGCTGCTACTTCAAAATCGAAACATTATAACTGTTGGTATAATAAAGTAAAAATACTTTATTGTTTTGCTAACATACTGTAGATAGGAATTTTTGATGTTCATCCTAAACGCTAAGATATGATTTCTTATGAAAAGTGGTGTCACTTTCGCAGCTACAAGGACCTTAAAGATACTGTCAAGATCGCGACTTTCCGATTCAATTAATATCTTATAATGGCGACTGTTTACTGCAGTCATAATTTCATGTCATAATTTTGACGAGCGCGGTGTGGACGAATGGCTCGGAATGGCTACTTTAACTCCGAGGTCGCAGGTTCGATTCCCACACACGACAAATATTTGTGTGCATGAACATGTTTGTTTGTCTTGGTCGGGATGTTTTCTATGTATTTACAAAAAAAAAATGTATTTAAGTACCTACATCTATCAGTTGTCTAGTACCTATAGTACAAGCTTTGCTCTTAATTTGGGACTAGATAGCGCTGTGTAAATTGTCCAGAAACATTTATTTATTTATAATTTTATTCAAAATAATTAATACACTGCTTACGTAGTAGGTAAAAATGTAGGTATTTTTACCTACTACTTGACACCCTAATTCATTTATACGACGAGATATATATAATAGTTGCTTTTACGAATAAGGGACGTACACGTAGGTGGATCTCTGAGATGTCGACAAAACAATTTATCTTCTTCAGACATGTTCGTACAAGACAAATGTTTGAAGGTCGCAATCGTGGAGATTTAATATCGGTGTTGATCAATACGAAAAAGCATATGTTATTATTATTTAAATAGTTGTCTTGGCCAACTTACCAGATAAATATTTTTTGAACAATGGAAAAATTCACCTGCCCTAGAGGGGGCAGGTGAATTTTTCCATTTTTCAAAAAAATAGTATGGTTGTATGGAATAATTTCGCATGAATTGCTTTATTTATCAGTATAAAAGTACTATCATTTATGTAGTAAAATACAATATTTATTTATTGCGCTATCGTACACAAACATGACAATTTATATTACATTAAAAATAAACAGCAGGAGCAGGCATACATTGTCGCCGCGCGGTAGGAACAGAGGGGGAGATTACTTCCTCTCCTACACCACGCCCGTCCGCGCCGGTCCGTTTTACGAATTTTTGATCAGCCCCCTTACGACTTACGACGAATAAGCATTGTATTCAGTTATTGAATCGCAATAAGAGTTGGTGGTAAGGGGGCAGGCCACGTGTCCTGACGCGAGTTTAACATTTTTTACCCATCCCAAAAAGTGCACAACGCCGCTAAAGACGTTTTCACTTCAAAAGTACACTCAGCTAACTGTAATGAGTGTAGCGTTATTGATGATGTACATGATTCTTGATGTGAGTCTTGATGGAATATGTCAAGAATGATAGAGAAAGAAATGCTCTGGTTTTCTAGCATTCTAGCCCACCCAACATCTTCTGGGGCTAAAGCCGTGTACGATATGGTAGCACGTCGGTTCTGATGATTGATATTATAAATCTATTCTTTATGTATGTGTATGTATAGATGTATGTATGGATGTATACGAGACGAGCTCGGTGGTCGAATGGTGTTAGCAATGGCTACTTGGACTCTGCGGTCGCGCGTTCGATTCCCGCACAAGGCAAACATTAGTGTGCATGTTGTTTAACGTTACTGAAAACCAGCGTTGGTTAGTGTCGGCAGCCTGTTAGAAACTGGTCAACATACAGCTGAGACAATGCCTTTTTACTACACAAACTTCTCTACATCTAATTAATTGATGTTCTATAATGTTATTGTATTACGTGTGTTTGTCAATAAATTTATTTCATTTATTAATTCAGTATCAGGCATTACTTGCTTTTACACAGCCAAAACGTGGCTATTAAAATTGTTTACCAATGATTAAAGCCTCTTGTACATGGGTAGAGTAAATTTGGTAAAGTAATGTTACATTGATTTATTGGTTTCATTGTGAATATCCTTAGGGTATAGTTAACCCCGCAATGTACTCTTTACATTAGGGACGCTCAAAGGATAATCTAAAGGAAACTGGCGAACATGACATCAAGAGACAGGAAAAGTAACAAATTGCTTCGAAGACATATAAAAGTCTCTGTAGCAATGTTGAAATGACAATGGCAATTTGCCAGATATTTAAAGAGGTAAATCCACTAGTGCGTGGTGAAAATTGATCCTCGAATAGAGACCACGGATAGTACTATTACCTAAACTACAGTTTATATAATATAATAGTAGTATGTACAGTATGGCCAGTCCATGTCGCTCTCTCGTGTCGACTTCACCTCCCCTTTGAGACGAATCTGAAACAGTTTGCATGGCGCCGCACGCACACATGCTCATTCACGCTCTGTAGAGACGTCATGGTTTCGACGCGACAATTGTATGGAGTAGCCTGGGTGTACCTAAACTGTACTATGGGATAGAAAACTACCAGTTGGTAGATCCCAAATGCGTGCGAGAAAGATGGATGAACTGCTAACAGTAGAGAAAAGTGGAAAAATTTGAAGGAGACCTACCCTAGAATGGTTGAAATTTGGTTTAAGGTGATGATGAAGTTAAGATAGTACAGAATTTTCGAAATTTGTTTTTTATGCTACGTCGGATGGCAGACAAACGGCCCGCCTGATGTAGGTTACTGTAGAGAAATTAACGTTCGTAACATGAAATATCAATCGCGAGCCGCCACGCCCGCTCTCCAACTCCTTCATTTCTGATGATCTCATTCATTCGCAGGAACACAACAATCCTCAAGGGAGTTAATTATTTGGCTGCGGTATTTTGTTAGGTGGAGGTAGTTCCTCAATTGGTCAGCTTACAAATACGCTGTGCCCTACCTCACTTTTGCCAGACCCTCTTTCGCTCGGAATCGGTCCTGATTTTACCCGACACTAAATTCAAACAGCTTATTAAGACAACCTTATGTAAAAAGGCTTACTACAGGACCGACGATTACCTTAATGATAAAAATGTATGGCAAATTCTCGGCACAGGATGTGAAGCACAGGCGTCTTATCTTTACAAGTAGTATTGTGGATATACATATTTAGACTTTATACAATATGTATATACACTCTATACTATGATTTTTTATATTTTTATTTTTTTACTATTTTATTTTACTTATTTTTTATTTTTTTATTTTCTCTCTTATTTCGGTTGACATACCATTTTTTTTTATTGTACATTGACATTCTTTTTATTGTATTATGATAATATTGTATGGCTATTTAAAAAAAAAGGCCTATATTGACAGAGTTTCTTTCGGCATTTCTTCTCGTCAATGGTCATTCCGAAATGCTGGTAGATAAAAAAATATACCTAATTGTAAAAGACGTGTCTAAGTGCCCGCGAGGGCCCACAGAATAAAGAATTTTTGACTTTTGACTTTGACTTTGCTAATCGCCAAGCTGTACCACGTGCAGGTTGGCTATGTTTGACAAATCAATAATTTGTATTATTGATTTTATATAAGTGGTTCTGTACGATCTCTAGAGCTAATAAATAATAATAAATAAATAAATAAATATTTCTGTACACAGCGCCATCTAGTACCAAATTAAGCGCAAAGCTTTTATACTAGACAACTGATAAATGTACTTAAATATATATTTTTTTGTAAATACATACATATTTACATGCCTACTCTAGTATTGTAATTACTTAATAGGTTGATGACGTCACACTGTGACTCACACAGTAGAAATATAAGATGCAAAAATTCGTCAGCAACACAAACCTTCCTAGTAGCTCAGTTGGAAGAGCACTCGACCGGTCATCGAGAGGTCGTAGGTTCAAATCCCACCTAGGCAGGGTAGTTGAATTTTTACATTTTTTTAATTATTTATAATATAGATTGGTTAAAGTGTAAAATTAAAATTTCATCATCATTATTATCAGCCAAGGGTAGTCTACTGCCATACATAGGCCTCCTCTTTACTACTACAGCCCTTTACCATACAACCATACTATTTTTTTGAAAAATGGAAAAATTCACCTGCCCCCTCTAGGGCAGGTGAATTTTTCCATTTTTCAAAAAATATTTATCTGGTAAGTTGGCCAAGACAACTATTTAAATAATAATAACATATGCTTTTTCGTATTGATCAACACCGATATTAAATCTCCACGATTGCGACCTTCAAACATTTGTCTTGTACGAACATGTCTGAAGAAGATAAATTGTTTTGTCGACATCTCAGAGATCCACCTACGTGTACGTCCCTTATTCGTAAAAGCAACTATTATATATATCTCGTCGTATAAATGAATTAGGGTGTCAAGTAGTAGGTAAAAATGTACATTTTTACCTACTACTTGACAGTAGGTAAAAATGTACATATGCTTTTAGTATGGTAGTAGGTAAAAATGTATATTTCTACTGTGTGAGTCACAGTGTGACGTCATCAACCTATTAAGTAATTACAATACTAGAGTAGGCATGTAAATATGTATGTATTTACAAAAAAATATATATTTAAGTACATTTATCAGTTGTCTAGTATAAAAGCTTTGCGCTTAATTTGGTACTAGATGGCGCTGTGTACAGAAATATTTATTTATTTATTTATTATTATTTATTAGCTCTAGAGATCGTACAGAACCACTTATATAAAATCAATAATACAAATTATTGATTTGTCAAACATAGCCAACCTGCACGTGGTACAGCTTGGCGATTAGCAAAGTCAAAGTCAAAAGTCAAAAATTCTTTATTCTGTGGGCCCTCGCGGGCACTTAGACACGTCTTTTACAATTAGGTATATTTTTTTATCTACCAGCATTTCGGAATGACCATTGACGAGAAGAAATGCCGAAAGAAACTCTGTCAATATAGGCCTTTTTTTTTAAATAGCCATACAATATTATCATAATACAATAAAAAGAATGTCAATGTACAATAAAAAAAAATGGTATGTCAACCGAAATAAGAGAGAAAATAAAAAAATAAAAAATAAGTAAAATAAAATAGTAAAAAAATAAAAATATAAAAAATCATAGTATAGAGTGTATATACATATTGTATAAAGTCTAAATATGTATATCCACAATACTACTTGTAAAGATAAGACGCCTGTGCTTCACATCCTGTGCCGAGAATTTGCCATACATTTTTATCATTAAGGTAATCGTCGGTCCTGTAGTAAGCCTTTTTACATAAGGTTGTCTTAATAAGCTGTTTGAATTTAGTGTCGGGTAAAATCAGGACCGATTCCGAGCGAAAGAGGGTCTGGCAAAAGTGAGGTAGGGCACAGCGTATTTGTAAGCTGACCAATTGAGGAACTACCTCCACCTAACAAAATACCGCAGCCAAATAATTAACTCCCTTGAGGATTGTTGTGTTCCTGCGAATGAATGAGATCATCAGAAATGAAGGAGTTGGAGAGCGGGCGTGGCGGCTCGCGATTGATATTTCATGTTACGAACGTTAATTTCTCTACAGTAACCTACATCAGGCGGGCCGTTTGTCTGCCATCCGACGTAGCATAAAAAACAAATTTCGAAAATTCTGTACTATCTTAACTTCATCATCACCTTAAACCAAATTTCAACCATTCTAGGGTAGGTCTCCTTCAAATTTTTCCACTTTTCTCTACTGTTAGCAGTTCATCCATCTTTCTCGCACGCATTTGGGATCTACCAACTGGTAGTTTTCTATCCCATAGTACAGTTTAGGTACACCCAGGCTACTCCATACAATTGTCGCGTCGAAACCATGACGTCTCTACAGAGCGTGAATGAGCATGTGTGCGTGCGGCGCCATGCAAACTGTTTCAGATTCGTCTCAAAGGGGAGGTGAAGTCGACACGAGAGAGCGACATGGACTGGCCATACTGTACATACTACTATTATATTATATAAACTGTAGTTTAGGTAATAGTACTATCCGTGGTCTCTATTCGAGGATCAATTTTCACCACGCACTAGTGGATTTACCTCTTTAAATATCTGGCAAATTGCCATTGTCATTTCAACATTGCTACAGAGACTTTTATATGTCTTCGAAGCAATTTGTTACTTTTCCTGTCTCTTGATGTCATGTTCGCCAGTTTCCTTTAGATTATCCTTTGAGCGTCCCTAATGTAAAGAGTACATTGCGGGGTTAACTATACCCTAAGGATATTCACAATGAAACCAATAAATCAATGTAACATTACTTTACCAAATTTACTCTACCCATGTACAAGAGGCTTTAATCATTGGTAAACAATTTTAATAGCCACGTTTTGGCTGTGTAAAAGCAAGTAATGCCTGATACTGAATTAATAAATGAAATAAATTTATTGACAAACACACGTAATACAATAACATTATAGAACATCAATTAATTAGATGTAGAGAAGTTTGTGTAGTAAAAAGGCATTGTCTCAGCTGTATGTTGACCAGTTTCTAACAGGCTGCCGACACTAACCAACGCTGGTTTTCAGTAACGTTAAACAACATGCACACTAATGTTTGCCTTGTGCGGGAATCGAACGCGCGACCGCAGAGTCCAAGTAGCCATTGCTAACACCATTCGACCACCGAGCTCGTCTCGTATACATCCATACATACATCTATACATACACATACATAAAGAATAGATTTATAATATCAATCATCAGAACCGACGTGCTACCATATCGTACACGGCTTTAGCCCCAGAAGATGTTGGGTGGGCTAGAATGCTAGAAAACCAGAGCATTTCTTTCTCTATCATTCTTGACATATTCCATCAAGACTCACATCAAGAATCATGTACATCATCAATAACGCTACACTCATTACAGTTAGCTGAGTGTACTTTTGAAGTGAAAACGTCTTTAGCGGCGTTGTGCACTTTTTGGGATGGGTAAAAAATGTTAAACTCGCGTCAGGACACGTGGCCTGCCCCCTTACCACCAACTCTTATTGCGATTCAATAACTGAATACAATGCTTATTCGTCGTAAGTCGTAAGGGGGCTGATCAAAAATTCGTAAAACGGACCGGCGCGGACGGGCGTGGTGTAGGAGAGGAAGTAATCTCCCCCTCTGTTCCTACCGCGCGGCGACAATGTATGCCTGCTCCTGCTGTTTATTTTTAATGTAATATAAATTGTCATGTTTGTGTACGATAGCGCAATAAATTAATATTGTATTTTACTACATAAATGATAGTACTTTTATACTGATAAATAAAGCAATTCATGCGAAATTATTCCCTAACCAGTCCAAAATTTTCAAAAATGCACAATGTTAATATACAAGTTTTCACTTCTGCCGGCACTCCCGGAGTGCAACCCGTTTTATTTTTTATACTGTGCAAACTTTCCTGATGGAATAAGGGTAAATATTTTGTGATTAAACTCCTAGGTTGTTACGCGTACGTGAAAGAAGTGAAGCATATAATTTGGCTGTATCAAATTTGCCTCATCACCGTTCTGAATATATTTTGCATAAACATAATATTTCTTACTTCAAATTTTTATAGCAATAAGAAAATGATACTTTTTATTTAAAATTCTAGCCACGTTCTGATGAAGTGTACTTAACTGAATTTTCATTGTTCTCGAATGAAAATTACTATCATCTCATCGTTGCGTTTCTCAGCGTCTTCGATGTATAAAATATCGATTATCGGATGTGTCTGTTTGTAAAATTCATGTGTAAAAAACACAGGTTAAATATACTTCAGATTCAGATTATTTATTTGCAGGAATTAGGTACAGATTATATTACAAGATGTCAATATAAAAAGTAAATAAATCTTATTCTGCCAAGTTGAGTGTCGTGCAAACAATAAAAAAATAATATTTTTATGCAGGTTAAATTGAGAATGATAACAATAGAAACATTATAGTGACTACAAAATGTCCTCAAGTATAGATTATATAAATTCAATTAAGTAATGTCAATTAATTTACGGAATAATAACATTTATTCAGTAACTAGCTGCCTGGACAGACTTCGTTTTGTCAATTTTTATGTGAAAAGAAAAGGATTGCTTTTACTATTGTCCACGCATTTTATTGTTATTTTTCTCTTTATTAAAACTTTCCGGGTGCCTTAATGAAAAAAAAAAAAAGAAAAAGAATTTACCGAATTGGTCTAGCCGTTCTCGAGTTTTAGCAACATTCATTTTTATTTATATAGATAACCGGAAAAGATTTCTTTTGAAAGACGTCACATTATTAACCTTAAAATATCAATTGAAACTCGCCATACTGTCAGTATTGGGGTGTAAATGGTTCATCAACATCTTTGAACCAAAGCCAACTTCACCTGCACGCGGTGCACCCTGCTGACTGACAAACGAAGTTGTGGCGAAAAGAGAGGTGCGTAATTGTAAGCTTCCCGACTGGGCCAAGTAACACAATGGGCATTTGAACTAATCAGTCGTGAACTTATGTAAAACTTAAGGTCTATATAAGCTCTTATAAAAGTTCACCAAACAGCCTGACGCTCTATATAAGCATCTGAAAGCCAATATAGTACTTTAGATTGTATAGCGGTTGGCTAAAAGTATCACAAAATGATTTTATAATGCCTTCAGTTTTAGTGCAGCATACCGCAATGCCGATGTACAGCTTTTAGCTAATTTTATTGCCTTTGGATCTACAATAACATTTTTAAATGCCTAACGCTGTTTAATAACATAAAATTGAACCATTATAATGCACCGTAAGTCCGCTATACAGCTTTTAGCTGTTTTCAGTACCTTTGGTTATATAATTGCATTTTTAAGTAGTAAGTAAATGCCTATTGCTGCTTAATAGCATAAACCTGAAACATTATAATGCTAAAAATCTGCTGTACAGCTTTTAGCTGTTTTCAGTACCTTTGGTTGTATGATAGCATTTTTAAATGGTAAGTAAAGGCCTAGAGCTGCAGAGCAGCGTAACCTTGTATCGTTGTAGTGCTTGCATTTTGAAAGATCAATTGAGTTCTGTTGTACACCTAGCAGTTCTTTAATCGAATGCATGTGAGTTATAGTCATGCTTAAAGCTGTACATACATCCACTTAGTAGTAATTAATCCGTTTAGAAGACCTTTTTATCAACTCTTGGCGAACAGACTTCAGCTGTACAAAAATCTGGTTAAATAAAAGAAAATGGGTTTTGTCGTTCAAAGATCACTAAAATTGCATTTTGTAATGGAACTAATTCAGTTCACATGAAGTCTACTGGTATATAAGTGAACACATAGAAAACTACTTTGCAGACGATGACACTACGATGGTTTATCAAAGTCTTCTCTCTGGCCTCTGGCTTAATAAATATGTACATGTGAATATTTATACAGCTGATGGTATTAATAAGCCCTTTTTATGGTTCACCAAGCTGTTTAGAACGACACCATTTTGTAAATATTCCATAACCAAAAAATATTATTATTTAGACTTATGTAAGAAACGAATAGACCTATAATAAAGTGATAGCTCAAGTTAATTCATAACTATTAAGTTAATCAAGCAAAGTTTCGTTGTACACAAAAATATGCAATTGTTTTTTTTATTACACCCATATCTTTTTATAACATTTTTAACAAAGGCTCTATAAACTGAAGGCGCGTGAAAATTTTCAATGAAACCTATATAGACATTGACAGTAAACTACATTTCGCAGTAATATTTGAAGGCAAGTAATAGAACAAGAGTAAAAAAGTTACCCAGAATATAATGTCAAACAACAAACTTATTCAATTTCGTCGCCATCAGTCATATCGTTGGACGATCATTAAATTACAACGTTTATTCTATTAAAGCATTTGCACCGCGGCATTAAGGATGTTTTATCAAAAATATAGGACTTATTTGAGTTCTATATGTGAACACTTGAAGGACTCCAATAATTCTTTTGCTTAAATTGTAATGCTTCTGTAATGCGATTAGCATCTTCACTAGCAGTAATAGTGCTAGTATAATGCTTCTGTAATGCGATTACAACTTTTTTTGACCATAGTAATGCTGGTATAATGCTTCTGTAATGCGAATAAAAAACCAATTAAGAACCTAAAGCTGTTTAATTTGTGCCCAAATTAGCATTATTTTCGCATTATAAACGTATATAAAACTAATATAGAACTTGGGTTTTAATGCTAAAACGATACATTAAAACCTAAAAGAATGTACCTCCATCTCACCAAATAACAATTTCCTTGAGGGTGTGTTGTGTTCCTGGGAGTGAGTGAGGTCACCAGAAAGGAAGGAGATGCTGCGTTGGCAGCGGGGTTGGCGGCGCGCGAGCGATATTTAATGTTGCGAGCGTTAATATGGCTACGGTAACCGCTTCACATCAGGTGGGCCGTATGCTTATCTGCCACCCGACGTTGTATAAAAAAATCGTCTCTCGTGGCATATCATGGTTATGACTCCTCCCTCTTGTGGAACGGCGGGATAATGTGGGGCAAATCCGTATACAGCGATATTATATTTAGGGCACAAAAAAAAGTGTATCAGAGTACTGTCTAATGCTAATTTCATGGACACGTGTAAACTTTTATTTAAAACGAACAAAATACTCCCCTTGCCTTGCCTTTTTATATTCGAGGTATGCATATTTGCCAGAAGAAACAAAAATTTGTTTGGAAAACACATCGTCACTGTAAGCCGCAGTTCTAGGCAGAAAAACAAACTTTGTGTGACAACAATTATTTTTTTTAGTAATAGTGCAATTTGTATGATAGAACGGCTCTAACCATCTCTCTGAAAAAACGCCCTTTTTGAAGAACCCCATGCGGTAGTCTCCTGAGAAAAAACTCGACATACAGTTCATTTCACAGCTTGACAGTACGCGAGAGAAAACTTCTCTGGAACCGCACAGTATGTGACCTTAGGCTTAGGCTGTTATGTGTGTGGATGAATTCCCTACATTCCCAACTAGAATATACAAAACTTCGTATTGAAATTGATCTTAATTTCGTCCTTCGTTGATAGAACTACCTAGGAAATACCTAGGAAATTATTTCCTCCCTGTGCACCTGTCTTTTCTCTGCATCGCCCTATGGTTGACAGGTAGAGAATGCTTGTATAGCAGTTAGTCCGCCTGCCTGTGTTCATTTTTGTGCATGAAGTTTAAATAAATAATGAACTTGTTTGTTTTTCGAAAGTAAAAATCAAAATGCATAAAAAAAATTGTCACAGTGTGAAGATTCAATCTAATTTGTGAAATTTTTTGAAATGGATTTATTTTAATGCAACATCGGATGCCAAACAAACTAAACAAGCTGATTTGAAGCGGTTACCGTAGCCAACAACCCTCAATCGAATTGTTCTCTGCGATATTTTGTGAGGTGGAGGTACATAGCAATGCGTAATATTGTATCTACAAAAGGCAATCGTTCAGCAATTATGTACATCTTCTTTATATATATATATATATATATATATATATAATTCTACTGTACGTGTGTGTACACGTATGTGTGTATGTCACTGAACTCCTCCTAAACGGCTGGACAGATCTGAATGAATTGTTTTGTATGCGTTTGGGTGGCGCTCTGGATGGTTTAGATTCACAAATAAGCCCGTCAGATGGGCGCTGCAGTAATGGGAATGGGAAGATTGAGCCACAGCGAAGCGTGGGCGGGCCACTAGTGTATTTATATATGATAACTCAATACTGGTTCACATCAATTTTAGAACTGGGAAATTATAAAATTGAATTTTTATTTGCTGAAAATATTTGCGATGGTCCTCGGCGTTCAAATAGATTCGGGTCTTTTGTTTGTCCAACATGCTGTCTACATTGGGGAGCGGGCTGCCGCATGCTTCGGCAAAATGTCGAGGGTCACAGCCTCATCATGGGGGGTCAGGTTTCCGGCGCTTAGGGTGCTCTACAAGGGGACATACGTGGCAACGCTGACGTACGCAGCTGCCATCTGGTGCCATCGGTTATGTAAGTATGTTTGTCGTAGTGCCGTGCTGAGAAGTCAGCGGCAGGCACTAGTGCTGCTGACTAAAGCGTATAGGTCCACCAGTACTGCTGCCCTGCCAGTACTGGCGGGAGTTCTCCCGGGAGACCTGGAGGTGACTCGTGCTGGACGTATGGAAGGCGCGCATAGATCCGCGGCCGGCGAAAACGCGGTATTTGGGACGCCACGCTGCAGGAGTGGCAGGATCGTTGGGCTGGTGACACAAAGGGGAGGGATTTGTATCGATTTTTCCCAGAAGTGGCCGGCCGACTCAGGGCAACTTGGGTCGAGCCGGATTATCAGACCTCGCAAATCCTTACGGGTCACGGCATATTTGGCAAACGCCTCCGCGATCTGGGGCTGTGTGAGGTGGGCGCGTGTTTGTGCGGAGAGGGAGATGACGACAGAGACCACATTTTGTGGTCCTGTAGTAGGTACGATGACGCTAGGCAAGAGATGTTAGACAGGATCCAGCGCGATGAAGACCAACCGGGGCCGGTGTACTACACTGACCTTGTATCGTCGGCGGCGAACTTCGCTGCTTTGCGCAGGTTCGCCCACACATGGCACGCGCGCAGAAGCGCCGAAGAGAGGGAGATGAAGAAGAGACGATGGACATCACCGGACGGCAGTGAAGACGTTGCTGTGAATGTGGCCGCCCCAGAAGGGGGAGAGTGCCAATTAGGGCAAAGGACGTAGAATAAATAATTTGTAGGGAGTCAAGAATTGCCCGCGGTACGAAAGAGCCTTAGAGCAAAGTGCCGTGCGCATCTCCCGCGATTCGGCTCATATGACCGCGAGGTCGGTGGAGCCATGGGAGGTGGAGGGTCTGCTGAAAATATAGGTAATATAACGGAGGTATTGAAATTACTTGGTCCAACATATTCTGATGTATACCTAATAATAGCGTGGAAAAATTACTACAAATCAGGTCAGTACTGACACGTCCATTTTTTTATATTTTCTTTAATTAAAAGAGTTCATTAAACCTTTTGATCTCACCGTGCTTTAAAAAATATTCAATATAAAAACTCAATTTTCCTAATTGATTTGCAAGTTAATTGCTTTGTGGATACCTACGTAGTTATTTACATATTTTTTTTATACTACGTCGGGTGGCAGGCAAGCATACGGCCTGCGTGATGTGAAGCGGTTGCAGTAGCCATATTAACGCTGGCAACATAAAATATCACTCGCGAGCCGCCACCCCCGCTGCCAACGCCATATCCTGCCTTTCTGGTGACCTCACTCACTCGCAGGAACACAACAATCTTCAAGGGAATTGTTATTTGGCTGCGGTATTCTATGAGGTGGAGGTACATTCCCCAGTCGGTTAGAATACTAACAATGAAACCAATAGACAGTCCATTGGTTTCATTGTTAGTATTCTTAGCATGTTGGTAGCAATGTAGCCTGCAATGTGTTCCTACTGGCCCAATTTTACTCTACCCGTGTACGCCAGGCTATCACCTGCTCTAGCGAGCTTTTTTAGGGTTTCGTACCCAAAGGGTAAAAAGGAACTCTATTACTAAGGCTCCGCTGTCCGTCCGTCCGTCCGTCCGTCTGTCACCAGGCTGTATCTCATGAACCGTGATAGACAGTTGAAATTTTTACACATGATGTATTTCTGTTGCCGCTATAACAACAAAGACTAAAAAATAGAATAAAATAAATATTTAAGGGGGCTCCCATACAACAAACGTGATTTTTTACTCGTTTTTGCTCGCAATTGATAACGGCAATAGGTACACGTTTGAAATACTCACTTAATATTTAGTTATATATTCACTTTAAAAATAAATAATTAAATAAAAATAAGACAAATATTTAAGGGGGGCTCCCATACAACAATCGTGATATTTTTGCCGTTTTATAGATAATGGTACGGAACCCTTCGTGCGCGAGTCCGACTCGCACTTGACCGGTTTTTTATAGTTGGATCGCTGCTAGCTTGTGTACACTGTCAAATACGAATCGACCATTCTTAGAAGATGGTAGCCACAGATTCCTAAATAAAAAGATTTCTGTGGTGCCAACCCTAGTCACAGCACCGGTATTCTGTGGTGGCCATTTGGTTGCCTGCACAATATATCCATTCTAATAAATACTCTGTTTATCCGGGACAAAGCCGCGGGAAGTAGCAGTTATAATAATAGTCTCCTGAGAGTCGGTCAAGGCCTTCGTATCCGACGTGTCTTCGTCGGTCGGAGTGTAAACACAAGAAGGCCCGCAGGACTCTCAGCTCTGGCTTGCCTTCATTGGCCGTCCAGAGAGTAGCCGTTAGAGCTATATGCTCCAGGGGTGGAAGTGTTAAAGGGCATCACGCCGCGAGTAACTTCGGAGAAAGCGCAGCACACCTCTCGACATCCCTGAGTCACTCACACCGGTGTTGCCCCCGGCAGTTTTCCTGGCATTTCGGGGGCCCATCTAGTGAGTGGCAAGCCGCGGCCTGCCGCAAATAACTAGCAATAAAAGCAGTTATGGCAGGCGTCCGTCCCTCTTCTGTAATAGCCCGGTATTAAGTTCACCCAGATCTCATCTCCATAGCCCATTTATTTTCCATCACACTTCGCAATAGTCTCATCGCCCGCCGAGACCTGCTCATGGGTATGTCGTTCCATTGACATATCCTGGAGCGGGTCACGGCGGGCATACAACATTACATCAAACTTCTCAAAGGGGCCTCTACGCGTTGGATCCATATCCCCGCGCACGCCTATCAAATGATCGGTTTGACCCGTGATTAAAAAGGAAAAAAAAACAATAATATCTAACAGGGAAGTCAAATTCCAAAAGCTTCTTACTCCTTCTAATTTTCTTCTGATTAAATACTTTGTGAGTTTCAAGGCAACCGTAGCTTTACTACCGAGACTGCAATGAACTTCACTGTTCATTGCTTTTTTGGCGGTCGCCGCTGTTAATCCTGGCTACGCAGGACAGTTGTGGAAATGTGTGGTGGACCCCCTACTAGTAAAAAAAATACCTGTTAGGTATTTTTATTGAAACTTCGTTTTACTAGAATATTCTTTACTTTTTAAGTAACAATTTTGTAGAAATTAATCTCGTTTCATTGAGTTGTTGTAGTGATTGATCGAATTGCCATGAATTCACAATAACTTGATCCTTCAATTAATTGAATTACTAAACGCTAGCTCGGGAAATCAGCGATGTGCGGGGAACTCAAATTTCCTTCGTAACGAGTTCTTCTCAATTTTCTTTAACCTAGATATAGTTCAGGAATGAACAGATTTTAAATTAAGTTTTATTCGGGGTGTAAGTGGTTCATCAACATTTTTGAACCAAAGCCAACTTCACCTGCACGCGGTGCACCCTGCTGACAGACAAACGATGCTCTGGCGAAAAGAGAGGTAGGAAGCGTAATTGTAAGCTACCCGACTGGGGAATTTACCTCCACCTCATAGAATACCGCAGCCAAATAACAATTCCCTTGAGGATTGTTGTGTTTCTGCGAGTGAGTGAGATCACCAGAAAGGGAGGATATGGCGTTGGCAGCGAGAATGGCGGCTCGCGAGCGATATTATACAACCGCTTCATATCATGCGGGCCGTATGCTAGACTGCCACCCGACGTAGTACATGGGGCACACTAAAAGTTTTGCACTTCTAGCTAATCGGAACTATTTTAATTTCGAAGGTTATAGTTTTAGAAACGAAAAAAACGAATGAAGAAAACCCGCGGATTACCTGAGACAATTCGAGGACTATTGGGGATTGGTATGAGCCAAATTCAGAAAATTTTACACGAAGAATTAAAAGTTCAGAAACTTTGTTGTCGTTGGATCGCTCATGAACTGACAGCGGAGCAGAAGCGGGCTCGCGTGGAATGGTGCTCATAGATCTACTGAAGTACGACCACGGACATTCTAATGCTGTTTATGACATTGTCACAGGAGACGAAACGTGGATTTATTGTTTTGAATCCGAAAAAAACAGCAATCTTCACAAGATGGGTGTTTGAAAATGAGAACAGGCCAACAAAAGTGAGGCAGGCGAGGAACGGTTAAAAAAATATCGCGTTGTTTTTCTCAGCTACGGGTCCCATCTGCACAATTCCACTTGAAGATCAAAAGAGTGTTAATGCCGAGTGGTTCTACCATTTGTTTACCCAGGGGTTACAAAACGTTCGCGAAAGACGACCAACAAGCCGCGTTCTCCTGCATCATGGCAACGCTTCTTCACACACAGCCAACAAAACAAAGTCATTTTTAGCTTCCGAAAAAGTACAACTCGTCACCCATCCTGCACATAGCCCCGACCTAGCACCCTATGATTTCTGTATTTTCCCCAAAATCAAAGATTTGATGAGAGGTTTCACTTTTACCAACTCCGAAGAGGCAGTGATAGCGTTCAATCAGCACGTATAAAACATGCCTTCAGATCTGTGGTCCTCCTGTTTTAAAAAATGGTTCGATCGCATGAAAAAATGTTTAAAATGTAAAGGAGAGTAGTTTGAAAAGCAATAAACATCATATTTTCGTTCCAGACCCACGGCACTACTTGTTGTTTTTTAGGTTACGCAAAACTTTTAGTGTGACCTACGTATAATACTCGTAATATAAAATAAAACGGGGTTTGGCAATACGCAATTATCTGGGAAAACAGAAACATAAAAGAAGTACCGACAAATAAGAAACAACTTGTAAATAATGCATAAAAAAGATTTCATGTTAATGCGAATGTGACCACTACTCAACGAATGCTGTACTAGCTTATATATGTTACAGGCTGTCACCTCTCCGGTTTTGGTTCGGGGTCTGCTGATTTACGTGACACATAACCGGGCTACGGGTCAACATCATATATCTCTGTGTAAGCCCGGCGTCAAACATGTCCGATCTATTCAGCACTCTTTCTAGAAATTTTTATAGCTTTTGAAACTAGATCGAAAATAGGTGTAACTTGCTACTCAACTTTGGGTATTTACACTACAGTCTCTTGGATTCGGGTAGAGCAACCCGCTCAACTCAACTGCTCTTACTCTACCGAGTCCAAGAGACTGTAGTGTAAATACCACTACTCAACGTATGCTATAGTACTAGCTTATTAAAGCTAGTACTATAGTACTAGCTTATTAAAGCTAGTACTATTGGCATACGTTGAGTAGTGATCTCATTCGCATTAGCATGAAATGTTTTTTATGCATTGTCAACATGTTGTTTGTTATTCGTCGGTACTTCTTTTATGTTTCTGTTTTCCCAGATAATTGCGTATTGCCAAACCCAGACTAGTTGGCGGTGTGTAAATTGTCCTGGAATATATATTTCCATTTTGGGGTGTAAGTGGTTCGTCAACATCTTTGAACCAAAGCCAACCTCACAGCAAGTGGTGCAGCCTGCTGACTGACAAATTAGGCCCTGGCGATAAGAGAGGTTTTTTTTTTTTTTTTTTTTTTTTTTTTATACTACGTCGGGTGGCAGACAAGCATACGGACCGCCTGATGTGAAGCAGTTACCGTAGCCATATTAACGCTCGCAACATAAAATATCGCTCGCGCGCCGCCACCCCCGCTGCCATCGCAGCATCTCCTTCCTTTCTGGTAACCTCACTCACTCGCAGGAACACAAAAGTCCTCAAAGAAACCGTTATTTGGCTGCGGTATTCTGTGAGGTGGAGGTACATTCCCCAGTCGGGTAGCTTACAATTACGCTCCCTACCTCTCTTTACGCCAGAGCTTCGTTTGTCAGTCAGCAGGGTGCACCGCGTGCAGGTGAAGTTGGCTTTGGTTCAATGATGTTGATGAACCACTTACACCCTACCTTACCACCGTATTTTTTAAGCTGTCCAACTGGGGAAGTACCTCTACCTCACAGAATACCGCAGCCAAATAACGAATCCCTTGAGGTTTGTTGTGATCCTGCGAGTGAGTGAGGTCACCAGAAAGAAAGAAAAGAAGGAGCATACGCTGGCAACGGATCAGCGATTCTTTGGTGTTACTGATCTAAATGGGTGATTACTTTCCATTGGGTGACAGTTTCACATGCTCCTTCACCCCGCCCCCCGCCCCCCCTTATATATAAAAAAAAATATTATTTATCTGCCCTAGTAAATCTGGGTTAGCTAGTACATGTGTTAGTCAATATCCGATAAAACAATATAACATTATTCCGCGCTATTGACTGAATTAATTAATTCGGAACCGAGTTAAACACGCTCGTGTAGACATTTCATTAATGTTGATTAATATTTAACCCTCAATGACGCACGATTTTATGTAGATAGCCACTCCGGATTTACATTTTTTTTTTCTGCAAGGGCAAAGATTGGAAATTACTCCGTATGATTTTAATAAATAACTAGCTGAACCGGCAAACGTTGTTTTGCTATAAAAAATGAATAACAGCCTATTCTCAGACCTACTGAATATGTATATAAAATTTCATAAAAATAGGTCAAGCCGTTTCGGAGGAGTATAGCAACTAACATTGTGACACGATAATTTTATATATATTAGGATAGCCGACTTCTTTACGGTCTTTGTCATATTGCTGTCTTTGACATTGCCAAGAGGGGAACTTAAATTCCAAAAGCTTCCTACTCCTACTAATTTCTTCTGATTGAATTCGTTGTGAGATCCAAGGCAGCTGTAGTTTTACCCCCGGGACTGCAATGGACTTCATTGTTCATTGCCTTTAAAGACGGTCGCCGCTGTTAAACCTGGCTACACAGGAGACACAGTGGTAGGAATGTGTGGTGGTCTTACCCTGGTGGTTACCCTGGGGAGTGCAACGGACTTTATTGTTCATTGCCTTTATTGGTGGTCGCCGCTGTTAATCCTGGCTACACAGGAGACACAGTGGTGGGAATGTGTGGTGGGCTTACCCTGGTGGTTACCCTGGGGAGTGCAAAGGACTTTATTGTTCATTGCCTTTATTGGCGGTCGCCGCTGTTAATCCTGGCTACACAGGAGACACAGTGGTGGTCATGTGTGGTGGGATTACCCTGGTGGTTACCCTGGGGAGTGCAACGGACTTTATTGTTCATTGTCTTTTTGGTGGATGCCGCTGTTAACCCTGGCTACACAGGAGTCACAATGGTGGGAATGTCTGATGGTCCCGTTCCGACAAAAAAAAGTACGATACGCCCTGACGGCGTTTGATTTGGAGCCTATTTTAATGTAAATGCAGATTTATAATTGACGGTCGTTTAAACCTAACAAGTAATATTCAAATTGAATAATATATATTAATTATAATTATTTATAATTTTATTTCAATTGGTTGTTTCTATTGCCTCATAAATAAATAAATAAATATTCCTGGACAAATTGCACACGGCCATCTAGTCCCAAACTAAGCAAAACTTGTACTATAGGTACTAGATAACTGATATATGTAACACTTAAATACATTTTTTTGTAAATACATACATATAATACATAGACAACGTCCAGACCAAGACAAACATACATGTTCATGCACACAAATGTTTGTCTTGTACGGGGATCGAACCCACGACCTCGGAGTCAAAGTGGCCATTGCTAACCATTCGACCACCGAGCTCCTCAATATTATCCTATAATATATTCCGAAAGTAAGTAGAATAAAGAAAGGGCGCTTCTTAAAATTACCGCTTTGTCATTCCACACATGTTCCGGTTTAACTTCCCCGTACAAACGAAGCTGAAGATTGTATAAAAATGCAAATTTTTATCTGCGGCTACCACTTTTCTGGGAAGACCCTTAGGAATGGGTCAAGCTTAGAGTATATATAAACAACCAGATATGGGGCTCTTGGTAAAACCATGACCAGAAATACCGGTATTTTCAAATACCTGTGGTGGTAGTAATACATGGATTTTTTGTACTACAGATATTTTAGCGGCATAATAAAAGTACACACACAGAATACCGCAGCCAAATAAGGGTTGTTGTGTTCCTGCCAGTGAGTGAGGTCACCAGAAAGAAAGAAAGGATATAAGCTGGCAACGCATCGGCGACCCCTTGGTTATTGAATTAATAATATAGGTACTCTAAACTAACATATTTTTAAAAATACTCATATATTTTCGCTTCAATGATGGTTTACATACGCATTATACAAGGTAGTTGTCGTGTAAATTTAGTCAATTTAAATAAGATGGTGGGATTTCGTCTGCTTTCCGTCAATCTTGTTATCAAAATCCCATCTGTCCCTTTATATATCCATTACCATCAGCTCCAAGTAGTTTTAGGATAAAATATTAAATAAAACCTTTTAGGAGTATACGGTAGATGTTTATTTAATCTACTCGAGTGTGTGTCTCTGCAAAACATTATTATGCGTGATATTCGAATTCGAAGATATCCAAAATCTATCAAGATAAGAATAAACATGACTACGATGACTAATTACCATCAGGTGGGTCGTTAAAGATATTAGGGTTAAACATATCCGAGATTTGAATAGGTATGCCATGGTTCACGTAACTTGGAATTTAAAAAAATTGGTTATCTGTAAAGTCGGTTTACGGACGATAATTTTACGTGATAATGTCATAAGAAAACATTGGCCGATGGAGTGGAAGAGAGATAGATGCTCCCTTGTTCCGCGCTCTCGCTTGCACGCTCGGCTCAGGCAGAACGTGACAATTAATTATGCTTTTTGGTGGACGCAGCCGGCGTTCATAGATTTATTAGCGATAAGATTCTAGCAAAATGAATCATGTACCGACCGATTAAAAATATTAATAGGGAAGCGTTCGACAATGACCTAAAATCACTAAAGTGGGGCCTGTATGGTACGGACTCTGTGGATGACATGATTGACATATTGAATGGTTTATTGACAGCTCTTTTTGATAAACATACTGCGATCAGGATTACGTGTATGGAAGACTGAAACGCTCCGTGGATTACATTTAATACTAGCTGGCCCGGCGAACTTCGTACCGCCTTGAACTTTATGGTATGGTATTAAAGTTCAAATTGACTTTTAAGTATTATTACGAATCGTTTGTATGGGAGTAAAGAAAAATGTTGTTTTTAGACTTTTTCAGGCAATTTTTTAATTTTTTCTCTGTGTTAGAACCATCCTCGTACTTCAAGGAACATTCTAAAAAAAGAATTAGCAAAATCGATTCTGCTGTTCTCGAGATATGTGCTTAGCAACACAATTAGCGATTCATTTTTATATTATAGAGAAGATATATCATAGTGAAGACAGCTAGTCCTGTCTTCACTATGAATATTGAATTCGAATTGGTTGCGCGGACGCTGTCAAATTACTGACAGCTCTGTCAAAGGCCATAAAGTTACATTAGAAAAGTTAATATGGTGCAGGTGGTTCAGTTTTCTTAAATTTTCTAATATTCCGCTCAACCTTCTTTTTTCTTTCATAAGATCCTTCTCCCTACAATAATAAACACTACAAAACAAGAATTAGCGAAACTGTTCCAACTATTCACGCATGTTGCGATGACACAGGGAAATAGAGATTTTATTTTTCTATATACGAGTATAGATTAGTGCCTAGTGATAAGCCGAGTGGTTTCCGGCAGACTAGAATAGAATCACTCCGTCTCTTCCCGTGGGTGTCGTACAAGGCGACTAAGGGAAATACGTTATAAAACATCAATCAGGCCTTCCCAACCCGTCTGGCCAGCGTGGGGAGTGTAGGCCAAATCCTCCTTTTGTCTCGGACGGACGAGAGAGGGTCGTGCTCCTGCAGTGGAGACTAAAATGACCTGATGATGATGATGATATATAGATTACTTATTTAATTGTTGTTTTGTTGGGCCCTCTAGATGGATGACCTCAAAAAAGTTGCTGGAAGCGGGTGGATGCAGAAAGAGGAGGATCGCATATAGTGGAAAGCATTAGGGAAACACTATATCCAGCATTGGATAGATACAGGCTGGTAATGACGATGATGATGAACATCCTTGTATTATCGGAATGTAAACAACCACCTCAATTACCTAGAGATAAAATCCATCCAATCCTAGTAATTTAAAATATTTGAAATCAAACAAATATGTGTTGCTTAAATTTATTAATACGTTCGTGTAGAACTTCTGACTATCTTATTCAATGTTACCTAAATGAAACTACACTACAAATTCAAGAAAGATAACACAAAAAGTAAAATATTTGTTGTTAAAAAATCACATAAAACACTGTATGTCAACGGCCAGCCGACACTAAGATAAGCCCTGCGAGGCTTGTAGGGTGCGGTGTTATATACGATATAATTATGTATTATGAAATAATTTTGAATAAATGAAATGAAATGAAAAATATCTTTATTGTACAAAGGCAACTGTATCTCAATATTTGCTTTCCATTCAGCGGGCTTAATAAATGACTTCAGTGATAAACAAAAGTAGAAAATATGTACAAAAATCTGTCCTTACTAGTAATTAAAAAAAGAAATGAAAAAGCATATTATTATTAAAAAGATGTTAGGGTTGCTACACAGATAAGCGGGCCGGCATTAATAGGCCGGGCGGTAAAATCAAATATATGTAGGTGAATGTTCGGGAATTATAAACCGCTCGGCTCGGCTGCTGCACATTATCACTCGGCTTGGTAGTCGCTAAACACAGCGTGTCGGAATCAATCGTCAAAGCCGGGCGCGGCAAAATCGAATATATATGATATTCGATTCATTCACCTACATATATGTAGGTGAATGTTCGTCATAAACCGCTCGGCCGCCGCACATTATCACTCGGCTTGGTAGCTGCCGACTTATGCCGGTGGGCTTTTAGCGATAAAATTTAGTTCCATGGCGCGACTCCCGAATGAAAACGAATTCTGCCGATTGAACACACAAGTCGAATAAAGCCGAACGTAATTTAGTAATTGCTTCGGGTCGGCTATTACATTCTGCAACTGCTGAATCGAATGGTGTGTCGACCCGAATGGATAACTTGATTGTCACAAGTCGTTTGAAGTAAAACAATATTACCGTCGGTTCGACAGTATTTGTCGAACAATAAAGCCGGGTCGTGTGCCTTATTTCGGCACTGCCCAGGTCTCAGATCTTGATTTTAACTAGACAAAAAATTAGTCGTTAATTTGTCGCCCAAAGCAAAAAATTTGTCGGTCTCCCGTTAAAGAGTTATAAGGTTTTATTTGTGGCAGTGCCGAAATACGCTTATTTCGGCACTGCCCACTCGGGATCTATTAAACTACAAAACATAGCGAAGATATGATTTTCTCCAGAATTAGTCGTCAATTTGTCGAATTCAGACACCAAGTATCAGAATTAGTCGACGTCCCGTTAAAAAGTTATAAGTACTTCTTTGTGGCAGTGCCGAAATAAGCCTTATTTCGGCACTGCCCAAAAAAACTACACCACCTAGCGAAAATCTGATTTCACCCAGATGTTGCCTTGAATTTGTCGAAATTTGTCGGATATAAAACACAACTGGTCGATGCGTAATTAAAAAGTTACACGCATTTTAATAATTCTCATAATAAGTATAGTCCGAGATCTTGCATCAAAATTATATCATGCACAAAATGCAACAGTAAACGTTTTATTTCCTTCCTTTTTCAGAGTCTGGCAAAGCTTGTCAATGCATGATACTGTTTTCTGATCTACGAATGCTTTAAGTGTTCTTTAGCACTACATTAGTTGCTTTTTACGATAGCCATATGTGAATGGGGTGGTGTTATTCTACTCTGCCTACGTTAGGCTCTCTGACTACAACGTGAATTATTAAAATGCGTGTAACTTTTTAATTACGCATCGACTAGTTGTGTTTTATATCCGACAAATTTCGACAAATTCAAGGCAACATCTGGGTGAAATCAGATTTTCGCTAGGTGGTGTAGTTTTTTTGGGCAGTGCCGAAATAAGGCTTATTTCGGCACTGCCACAAAGAAGTACTTATAACTTTTTAACGGGACGTCGACTAATTCTGATACTTGGTGTCTGAATTCGACAAATTGACGACTAATTCTGGAGAAAATCATATCTTCGCTATGTTTTGTAGTTTAATAGATCCCGAGTGGGCAGTGCCGAAATAAGCTTATTTCGGCACTGCCACAAATAAAACCTTATAACTCTTTAACGGGAGACCGACAAATTTTTTGCTTTGGGCGACAAATTTCGACAAATTAACGACTAATTTTTTGTCTAGTTAAAATCAAGATCTGAGACCTGGGCAGTGCCGAAATAAGGTACACAGCCGGGTCGGCTTTGTTGTTCGACAAATACTGTCGAACCGACAATGCCGGACTACTAAGCCGAGTGATATGTGTAGCAACCCTTAGATGTGTCTAGGTTATTTCAATAACTAATATTGAAATTTAATCTTGTCGCAATAATATGCTGCGCCAGACTGATTTTCAAAGATACACATCTAGCAAACTTTTAATAGAATTATGAATGGAAATATTGCTTTGAATATGTACATTGAGCGTACTAAAGTGCTTTTGTTGTCTAGGTACAGGTGGTACAGGTAAGTCCTTTCTGCTTTTGATGACAAGTCAGTGTTCTTGTTGAATATGTTTACTACATACCAAACGCAAGGACACCCCTACCGTTGAAGCTGAAACCGACTACCATCAGGTTTTTTGATTCTGATAATTAGTCTTATGTTAAAGTTATTGACAAACCTCTTCAGCTTAGTCGATAGAGCTCTAGGTTTTCTACCAGATGAGCTAAATATAATTATTACCAACAATATAAGCAGTAGTTTCATTTTCGCATTAAAATACTCCGATGGTAATCGGCTTGAGCTTTGGCGGTAGGACCCCTGGTACAGACGTACCAAATTTTGGTCTTACAGAGCCCCCTGTGCATATATTTTCTTCTATAATTCTTTTGCTTATCGTGCTGCACAATTATGGGATCAACTACTAAATATGAGAGGGTTCTCATATTCGTGAGAGCCCGTTTGCCTGTCACTTCCCTTAAAAAAAAACTGAAAAACCACTATTTATCGATCATCAAAATATGGCTATCTATGTACGTTTATGAGTATGTATGTGTATATATATTTGTATTTTGTTATCTAAATATTTATAGAAATGTTTTAGACTATGCAACGGTATGTATCATCATCATCAGGTCATTTTAGTCTCCACTACAGGAGCACGATCCTCTCTCGTCCGTCCCAGACAGAAGGGGATTTAGCCTACACTCCCCACGCTTGCCAGACGGGTTGGGGAGGCCTGATCGATGTTTTATAATGTATTTCCCTTAGTCGCCTTAAAAGACATCCACGGGAAGCGACGGAGTGATTCTATTCTAGTTTGCCGGAAACTACACGGCGATACTGGCGAACAGTATGTATAGTAGGAATATTCTTCATACAATATTATTTGCAATTCGTTATTTGTTATCTGGTAGAGATCTCTTAAAGAGATAAACTCGCCTTTGCATTACTATATTATACTTGCATAATCTGTAGCAATAAGGATAGATTATATCGGGACCACAGACCTACGATTTTAACAAATCGATATCATGTTTAATTTTGTATGTAAAATTGAACTAATCAATCTTAGACGTTTGTTTGGAAATATACCTGAAGGCCAATTCTCGTAATTGTTTTGCGATCGCAAAATGAAAGTTGACCGAATCGAGATCGAATTGTGAATTGACTAAAGTTATCTACCGATTTGATTTCATACATTAATTATTATCATTCCTTATTGTTGGTAACAACACATTCTTAGTTTGTTTAGTTCTCGGTCATATTTCAATATAATCCCACTTAAAATAAACTTAGAAGTTCCATATTGTGATACGAGAATACCAAATTTGACATTTATGAGATCGAGACTGGATTGAAACTGAAATTTGGCTATATTTTAATTACGAGAAATACCCACCTGGTTTGAGCAGCCGTAATCGCCACTACAAACAATCGGGCGGGGTATACGCTGCAAGGCACGTGACGGTTTCATTGTTTCCAACAAATGTATGGACATCACTATATGAAAAGACCGCGTGCGACGGATCGAATCTATGAATACCCGCACGGATGCGACAGACGCCCGTGAGAGTTTCTGCGTTGGCTCTAAGGAATATACTCCAGGAAACAATATCATTCTAATCACTTCCCTCAATTTAGAGGTGCAAGTGGTTCACCAACATCTTTGAACAAAAGTCAACTTCACCTGCACGTGGTGCATCCTGCTGACTACCAGACGAAGCTATGGCAAAATGAAAGGTAGGGCATAGCATATTTTTTAAGCTGTCTGACTGGGGAAGTACCTCCACCTCATAGAATACCGCAGCCAAGTAACAATTCCCTTGAGGGTTGTTGTGTTCCTGCGAGTGAGTGAGGTCACCAGAAAGGAAGGAGTTGCTGCGTTGGCAGCGGGGGTGCCAGCGCGAGAGCGATATTTCACGTTGTGAGCGTTAAAAAAAATACTTTCCAATAATTTTCGAAGTAATACAGCAACACGTATCTAAACTGCTATCAATTACGTGCCTGTAGGTACACGGTACACCTGTCTTTTATGCCACGCTGCCGTGCAACATGATTTGCAAAATATATTCCCTGCAACATATTTTACTGTTATGTTTACGTGAGAACCTGCCGCTCGTAGGTGTAATAAATTACTACCATTGTTGTGAATGAAATATAATTAATATATTATGTTTTGTTTATAATATTTATTAAGCCTGTATACGCAGTAGGTATATTGTATTTAAGCTATCGCCAATTTAATTACTTTTGTGTTTCTTAACTAATAGGGTTTGCCCGCAAAATAATAGATTTGTCACCAAAATGTAGTCACCAAACAATATAAAATCGATTAGGTACACAATAAATCACCTAAAATCATGGAGATATAGGGTCTAGTACCAAATAAATGTTTTTGTATGTATTATATTGTCAATTATTAATAATTAAGCTTACTTAGCACCACATCATTCATCATCTAGGTTGACGGAGCTCCGCTTCGCGGAGCTCCTATTTCCAATCACAGGACACAAGAAAACCCTAACCTAATCAAAAATCAACTCAAATCTAACCAGAACATTATTTATTACATTGACCAAGTATTGGTAAGACTCGTCAGTGAATATGACGCCAATTTGACTTCGCCCCTATTATCCATTTCTTCATTAAATTACGGAGCTGATCTATTTATTTGGTGACAGATCTATTATTTTGATGATCAAACGAATTAAATGATACTAATAGTTTGTTAAGCTGACGATTTATATTTAGAAACAGTTTTGATTAAAATGATGACTAATATATTTCTTGGGGAAAGATATTATTATTAGGGTACGGCAGACACATCTAAACTTAGGTGACAGAAAATATTGTTCCGTATTGTAATAAAACCTGCCAAATAAAAATAAGCAACGTTGTCTGCTTTCACGAGGTTGTCGCATTCGACTCACTCACTCGTCGACAATGTCGACATACCTATTCATATTCGTTTGTCTGTGTGTGTATGTCTGTCTGTCGCATCGTAGCTCCCGAACGGATGAACCGATTTAGATTTCTTTTTATTTGAAAGGTGTATTACTACTTACTACTTTTTACTTTTTCCTGGAAAAACGTATGGTTCCAAGCAAGGGATCGAATCGTCATGAACACTAAGAACTCTCTCGAAGAAAGACATAATCAATAGTAAAAGTACAAACAAGTTATCGACAATAGTAGAATATGTAGAGGTTTACAGATAATATTTACCATAATTTAATATACTTAATACATAACATACTTAATCCGTAGTGCACGGCAGTTGAGCTTCACATCTCTTTAGGCTTTTAATGCCATATTGCTGTCACTCGCATTGCTAAGAGGTGAAGTCACATTCCAAAAGCTTCTTACTCCTACTAATTTCTTCTGATTGAATTCGTTTTGAGTTCCAAGGCAGCCGTAGTTTTACCCCCGGGACTGCAAAGAACTTCACTACACTGTTCATTGCCTTTTTTGGCTGTCGCCGCTGTTAATTCTGGCTAAACAGGACTCATACTGATGGGAATGAGTGGTGGGCACACGTCCCGTTAAAAAAAAAACTTAATACATATAATATGTCATGGCCGTGGACAATCGTAAAATTTATTACATCATGAAACGGTATCGTTATCTAAGTATATAGGATATAAAATATATATTTTGATATAAGATCACATCATAAAATAGTGGCATTTTATTATATGGTAAATTTTACGGTCTAACAACCACTTGTACTTTATATGGAACTTGTGTAACATGGAGCACTCCGCCAACCCGTAGTTGAGCAGCGTGGTGAAGTATGCCTTATCCCCCTTCAATTGACGGGAGATCCATTTGCCAGCAGTGGGATGAATAAGGGTATATAATATTACATGGTATCTGTGACCACCAAAATTGTTATGTAAAAGAAACCATAAAATGTTAATTCATAAAGATAAAGATATATTTATTTATTAACATGTGTAAATTCAAGGTGTACCTTAAATATATTAAGAGTATCCACATAAAGAGTTGGTTATCCGTTCCATAGAATCCTCTCAGGATGGGCACGACCTTCAATGACGAAGTTCACGATGAAAAAGAGAGAAGAGTATGTAGTAGCATCTTGCTCTACCCGTATACGCCAGGCTTAAGTCAGAATTACAAGCTAAATCCTTAAAAACAGTGAAGTTGACTCACCCAGCATTCGGATTATAGTTTTCCTGGACTTTGCCTGCCTCGTCTCGCCGTGCACGTGACCGTTCAGTAAACCCAGCTTAGTCTTCTCACTTACTCGAGTGCACCTAGGATTAAAAACATATCTTAATAACTTTATCATACACAGATAAACCTATCTGAGATACCCGAGTCTGTTAGGGCAATTTCTAACAAATTAAATTTCAAAAAGAAAACCCATGCAATTCTTTTAGACGATTTATGTAAGCACTAAATCTTCACCAACGATAGAAAAACATATATCCTAATATATGTTTTTCTATTGTATGTATATGTATGTTCATTAAATATATAATTATGCTATGTATGTTTATTCTATTTTCTGCAGTAATTAACTATAACTACCAAATTATTAGTATTTTATATTTTAGTTCTTAAGTCTGCTTTTGTTTTGCTTCTTCAGAAACGCATAATATATTATGCGGCATAAGTAATTTTCTGCTTGTCCCAAGTTTAACTAGTAAAGAAAGCTTTTAGCGTTAAGCCTGTCTTTTGTACCCTTATGAATAATTTGTGTGCCAATAAAGTTTTTAAATAAATAAATAACAAAATAAATAAGGTGGCAAACGAGCTTGCGACCTGCAATTTACCTGCGTAGGCCAAATCCTCCTTCCGTCTAGGACGGACGAGAGAGGGTCGTGCTCCTGTAGTGGAGACTAAAATGGACCTGATGATGATGATGCTCAATTATATGTAATTTGGAATAAAAATCTTTTAAATATAAAGAGACGCCGTCTTCATTGAAGTTGACCTGTGTTTTCATCAGTGTTCATTCCTAAAACATTCACTTGAATAGTATATTTCTCTTTCATATGTAAAAGATTTTATGTCAGTAAAAATAACACAGAACGATATTTCAAGAAATAGGTATTACTGTTATGACGTATGAATTCATACATATTTATTTGTAACGTCGGAAAAAGTTCATTGAATTGAATTGCTATCTGATTTACTACGGCGTATTTTAACGGGCATTCCTGTAACGCGCGTCGTCTGCGCCGTAGATGCCGATTTTTGCGTTTGTATATCTATACAAGTACTTTTAAGTATGTTTGAATCTTCAAACATACTTAAAACGCGATACAATTGCGCGTGTACGCGCGTCAAGGTCATCGTCTATCCAATAGATTCGCTTATTTTTAAGTTTTTTTCTTATTAAAAGCAGTACTAAAGCCAGCGTAAGCAGTAGTCGCAACAAACGTCATTGTACAACTGATCCTGATCAAAACGTAGAAGCTACGAGCGACTACAATGGATCTGTATCGCTGTACATATCTGCATATATACGCGCAGTAGACGTGCGTTTCACGATCAACCCGTGTGCTTAGGATTACAAGGTTGCGTTCGAATCTCGTTTGAAACGCGTATACGCGCAACGATAACGCTCGCAACATAAAATATCGCTCGCGCGCCGCCACCCCCGCTGCCAACGCAGCATCTCCTTTCTTTCTGGTGACCTCACTCACTAGCAGGAACACAAGAACCCTCAAGGGAATTGGTATTTGGCTGTGGTATTCTGTGAGGTGGAGGTACATTCCCCAGTCGGGTAGCTTACAATTACGCTCCCTACCTCTTTTTCGCCTTCTCTTCTCGCCAGAGCTTCGTTTGTCAGACAGCAGGGTGAACCGCGTGCAGGTGAAGTAGGCTTTGGTTTAAAGATGTCGATGAACCACTCACATCCCAAAAACCGTAACCAATTAAAAGTACCTTTAAGTGTGGATTTTTCTGTTCCTGTGTGTGAATGTGGTCACCATAAAGAGCGACGAGATGAGAGAGCAGCGGGGGTGCCTGGACGCTATCATTGCTCGTTTATTGCCAACTTATATAGGCTACGGTTACAAATTTCTAAAATAACGTTGACACGTTCATACTTGGAAAAATGTGCTTTGACTAAAGTTGGGTTGTCCAAGTTGTTTGTTCTTTGGGTAAACGTGGTCCAAGTCGACTATAACTAGTGATGGGCGACGGGTGGGTAGATTTCTATTTGGAAGATATAGGGATTTTACCCGGGTAAATACCCGAAACGTGGTACAAACTGGCACTTAAATTCACTTTCACATTCAAGATAGTTTGATGAAAGTCAACCTAAGCTCTGCGGATTTAGAGTAGTAATGATTTATACTTGTTCTTATATTTAATTTGTATGACGTTTCTAAGTGCTTTATAAAGTCCAAGGAATAAAGATATTTAGGCGTATGCATAAAATGGAACGTATACGTAACGGACAGCTTTAAGGAAGTTTTTTAAAGTTAAACGCGACAGGCCCATCACTCATTCCCTCCACACTATCTGTGTTTCCTGTGTAGCCAGGATTAACGGCGGCTTTATTTACTTGTTAGGAAGTTTGTCAAAATTGATAGAACTCTCTTCTTGGCGGACAGTATTACTTACATCGCCCGGAGATCTATTTATATTCGAATAAAGGTACTTACCTTTGTTCAAAGTAAGCCCCGGTAGTGAGACTCATTTTATCAATATCCGGTATCCGGTACTTAGATAAAATATTTGCTTTGTTATTATTTTGATTGTCACTTTAGTTTGTCAGACAAACTAAAGTGATACAAAAGGAACACTACTTGTAAAAGAAAATAAAAGCCAATTTCATTCAAAAGGCAGATTAACTTTGATATAAATTATTTAGAATGCCTTTCGTGCTTACTTTGAACAAACAGAATTAATAATAATTTAGACTTTAAATCGTAATACGGCAAATACAATAAACGAAACATTTCAGTCTGACACAAAACCACTTAATGTAATTGTTTGAACTTAAATGAATGAGGATTTTATTGTTGTTTTTATTAAGAACCCTTGAATGATTTATTTTTATTCCACCCAGTAATCTGGAAATTAAATAGCACTAAAAGGCTTATTACATTATGACATTTTCAGACAATAAAATAAATAGGATTTAATGAATGAAAAGATACTTACAGAAATTAACAATTCCAATAATAGATCTTAGGTTAAAGTTAATGGTAAACATCTTGAGCTTAATTGGTAGAGCTCTAGGTATACCACCAGCTGAGCTAAACATAACTATCTAAGCAGCAGTTTCATTTTCGCATTCAAAAAATCGGATGGTAATCGGCTTAAGCTTCGGCGGTAAGGCCCCTTGGCCCTACCCTGAAGCCGATGACAATCGGTCTTTTTATTGCGAAAAGCAATCATCAGCATAAATTTGTGCTAATAGAAATTAGCCTATATAGGTAGAGACGGAGGCGCTCTACCGATTAAACTGAAGATGTTAGTCACAAATATAAACAAAAGTCCGGTTTCAGCTTAGGCCGTAGAACCCCAGGTACTAGTTTCAGCTAACTGTCGACTCAGAGGCCCTACCGCCGAAGCTGAAGCCGATATAACCATCCGATTTTTTAATTGCGAAAATCAAACTTTAGTTTAGATTGGCGGTAATTGTGTTTAGCTTAGCTGGCAAA
The DNA here is from genome assembly GCA_937001555.2 of Hypsopygia costalis. NCBI lineage: Eukaryota > Metazoa > Arthropoda > Insecta > Lepidoptera > Pyralidae > Hypsopygia > Hypsopygia costalis. The sequence continues at coordinate 10,531,499 of OW443344.2, forward strand.
AACCGTTGTTTATCAATAAATTAAACCTAAGATCTATTTTTGCGATCAAAAAAATCGGCTTCAGCTTCGGCGGTATCCCTCCCTGAGCTCCCTCCCTGGGCTCCCTGAGCTGCATATACTCGTAGCATGCTTATATAAGCAATGGCATAAGTTCATGCGACATCGAATGAGCTGCTTACTTTAGTTAGTAAACTGGGCAGAATGAATGATTCGACAAGCAAAACCCCGCGTTGTTAACTAGGTTCGAGACGCGTTAAATGAATGCTTAATCTACTTTGAAAGGTTTATTTGTAATCCATTAACTCTGAAACTACGAAACCAATTTTAATTACGTTTTCACATTTAGGTCTTTAGCTACCTTATCCAGAAAGTAAGGTGTATAGACTAGGTATTTTTTTTTTATATGAGAGGCGGCAAGCGAGCATGTGGGTCACCTGATGGAAAGCAATCACCACTGCCCGTAGAAATCAGCAACATCAAGGGATCGCCGATCCGTTGCCAGCCTTTTAAGGGAAATATTGACTCTGTTCTTGAAGGCCCCCATGTCGTACTTATTTGGGAATACCGCTGAGGGGAGTTGATTCCACAACTTCACAGTTCGTGTTAGAAATTGTCTTAAAAAGCGTACTGTAGTAGATCGCCAAATATCAAGATGATGTGGAAAACATTGTATACATGGTATCTGGGGGCACGGCAGTGCCCCCACCAAGTCGAGCAAAAAGCGGCACGGCCGTACCATCCTTTTCTCGAAGCACTTCAGGCCTTTTTCGACCCCCTATAACTTTGTTGTGGATAAAACTAGTAGCCTGAATTTTTAGTAACCAAGCAGGTATTGTATAAACACGGTATATTTAAAATTTCATTCAATTTGAACCAGTAGTTTTAGAATTGTAACTAGTCAAAGTTCCTTAATTTTGTCACTCACTCACTGACTCACCGATCATCAAAATTCTAAGGCACTTCTAGCAGACATAGAAGCTTCAAATTTAGAATACAATTCGTGTTTACTGTATAAATCAAGGAAAAATTAAAATATTTTGCAATTTCCGTCCAGTTTTCTAGATACACTAACTGCATAAATAACTTTGTAATCTCATATAAATATATGGGATTACAAAGTTACATTTGCGGTAAATGAATCAGTATACCTGTATTATGTATAATATAATGGAATGGAAATCCAGCATTGGGTAGATACAGGCTGATGATGATGATGATAGATATACAAATACTAGTTAATAGTTTTTATTAATAATACAATAGACTAGGAAGTATTTACTGTCCAAACTTGTAAAAAATTGTAATAACATCAAAGCTTCCTAGAAAAATCCCTAGAGACAGGAAGTGGGCTTTGAGAAAAACTATAGCTGAAGGTCAAGAACTAGTACCGGATAGGAAAAAAAGGAGGACTACTTATCTACAAAAAGCAATGAGATGCCATCAAAAACATAACTTGTAAAAAAAACCAAGTCTCGCAACTCAGTTCTTCTACCGTAAAAAGTTGTGAGATCCATGTAATACCAAGTCTGTTAATTCATTCAGTCCCTACTTAAGGGACCTTCCCTCTTAACTTATTACGTAATTAGCTAACCAAACAACATCTTATACTGATCATATCAATATTAATAATCTTTTATGTTTTAAATAAACAGATCGACTTGGCCATCACATGAAAACACAATCTATCTCACAAGTGATACATATTAGATTAAATTAGATTGTTTAGTACGATGGCCAAGTCAATCTGTTTATATAAAACATAAAAGATTTTTAATATTGATATGGTCAGTATAAGATGTTGTTTGGTTAGCTAATTACGTAATAAGTTAAGAGGGAAGGTCCCTTAAGTAGGGACTGAATGAATTAACCGACTTGGTATTACATGGATCTCACAACTTTTTACGGTAGAAGAACTGAGTTGCGAGACTTGTTTTTTTTACAAGTTATGTTTTTGATGGCTACATTATTATAGAGCAGCTCGATGGTGTTATTGTGTTCCTGCGAGTGAGTGACGTCAAAAGCATGGAGGAGCTGCAGCGTTGGCAGTGGAGATGACAGCGCGCGAGCGATATTTCATATTGCGATTCATTATTATAAAGGAGCTCGATAGCGTTGTTGTGCGTGTAGTCTACAAGAACACGCAAGTTAAGCATCGTCGACCGTAGCCTGTAGATTTATTAAGCCGTAGATTGATAAAGATATGAATAAGATCTGTTCTCTAACATTACAACAGTTTTTGTGTTTACATTTAGGTGAGTATTACCTTAAAGTGAAAATGACACGATCGGATTAACTGTTCCGAAGTTCCGAAGATTACCTCGGACTGGACTTAGGATTTCGCTAAAGCTTACTAGATCATGGCGTGAGTAGCTTTAATTTTGTTAGAACTTAATATATATATATATATATATATATATATATATATATATATATATATATATATATATATATATATATATATATATATATTAAATTCTAACAAAACCGAATTGAGAACCTCCTCCTTTTTTGGAGTGGGTTAAAAAAATTATCCCTATTTCCCTTGGTCACAGCTTCACGCGTGAACGGCTGGACCGATTTCGCTATTTCTTTTTACGTTGTATTTGTTATTTTCCGAAGAAGGTTCTTATGAAAGAAAAAAAAGAAAGTTGCGCGGAAAATTAGAAAATTTAAGAAAACTGAACGACCATATTAACTTTTCGAATGTCATTTATTATATGTATTTGACATATCGAACTATGTGCCATTTGACAGAACTGTCAGTCATTTGACAGATTACGCGAAACCAATTCGAATTCAGTTAAGAAGTCAGAACAACGTCTGTCGGATCGGCTAGTTTTAAACAATTTTCATTACAATTTTATTTCATTACGGGAACATTAATAATTGGCCGTGTGGTTTCCGACAGACTAGAATAGAATCACTGTCTCTTCCCGTGGATGTCGTACAAGGCGACTAAGGTAAATACATTATAAAACATCGATCAGGCCTCCCCAACCCGTCTGTCTGGTCAGCGTGGGGAGTGTAGGCCAAATCCTCCTTCTGTCTGGGACGGATGAAAGAGTGTCGTGCTCCTGTAGTGGAGACTAAAGTGTCCTGATGATGATGATGATGTGTGTAATCAAGCACACATTCTGCAATTTTAGTTTGTTGATATCGAGTTCATCTCTTAAGTTAGAAGTGCAGCCAGCGAGACCGCATAGGTTGTCGCTATACTGTGGGGAATCGCGAAACGATGTACACAACACATCACCTTTCGTTTTAAAAAAACAAGCTTATCCTTCTTTTTGAAGTAAGTATTTCTATGTATTATTATAGTTTAATTATTATCTTGCGTATAGGAGCACCCTGACCACTCCATACAAATGTCACGTCGGTAACTACAATGACGTCAGTATAGAGCGTGAATGAGCGTGTGTGCCATACAAATTGTTCCAGATTCGTCTAAGAAGGGAGGTGAGGTCGACACAAGAGAGCGGCAGGGAATGGCCATATTGTACGTAGTACTTTTTTTTTTTTTTTTTTTGTCTTCATCATCAGGTCCATTTTAGTCTCCAATACAGGAGCACGACCCTCTCTCGTCCGTCCTAGACGGTAGGAGGATTCGGCCTACACTCCCCACGCTGGCCAAACGGGTTGGGGAGGCCAGATCGATATTTGATAATGTATTTCCCTTAGTCGCCTTGTACGACATCCACAGGAAGAAACGGAGTGATTCTATTCTAGTCTGCCGGAAACCACACGGCCAATTTATACACGGCTATTTTTGTAGATTTCATCAATTAAATAAAATTTTTGTAATTATAATGTCTGCTAGATTTACAAACAAATATACGATTTTGCATTTAAAAAAAAATTATAATAGATGTAAAGGGAGTTTCATTTGCAACCCCTTGTTTAAGCGGTGAAATGCATTGGCAAAGAATTCGGTTTGGTAGCAATGCACAAAACCAGGTTAAACTTAAACCACAATATAAGTACGTAGTACTATTACTTATACTGTGGTATAAGTAATAGTACTCTTAAACATAAATTAATATTCCTTCATTATCCATCATCATAAGCCTTATGCAACCAATTTTTTGGTGTAGGCCTCCTTCAATCCTCTCCATTTTGTATCAGAGCATAATTGTGTCAGAACAAAATGGAGAGGAATAATTTCTTATTTACTGCGAATCGATGTGTTAGGTAACAACTCAATGTTTTACGTCCCCAATAGTGTTAGATACTTAAAATCCGTGGTGCACGGCAGTTGAGCTTCACTTGATTAGCCATCTCTTTATGCTTTAATGCCTTATTTGCCATATTGCTGTCTCTGAGAAAAGGGGAAATCAAATTCCAAAAGCTTCTTATTCCTACTAATTTCTGATTAAATTCATTGTGAGTTCCAAGGCAAGGCCGTAGTCTTATTTCCGGGACTGCTATGGACTTCATTGTTCATTGCCTTTTTTGGTGGTCGCCGTTGTTAATCCTGGCTACACGCCCCGACTGCCGTGGTCGTCTCTACGATATGTGTTTCGGCTCTACGCGAGGCATCCTCAGGCAATCTGTAGACGTTGATGGTTGTAACAACCTACAAATGACAAATTAATGCGGCAGTCGCACGTTTCTTATGTTTCAGATGTTGTAGATTCGCCGAGACGACCGCAGCAGCTGGTGCAGAGACGACTACTACTAATGGCAGTGGGTGGGTGCCAACTGGCAGTAATTTGCATGAACTAATTGGTGGCGGAAGCACGCAAAGTAGTGTAGATCAAATTGCCAATAAAAAATCTTTATAATGTTGGTAATTATTTTTATTTACATCCTGTTTCTGCGCTACTCTGTGGATTAAAAAATAAAATGTATTCCCTATTCGCTTTATATTCGCTTTAGCTTTTTTCTGCTTTGATAAAATTTTCGGCTGACAGTTTGACACGTATAAAACAGTGGTATGCGTCCGTACCAGCTGGATTTTATTACATGTAGGCCTTTGACGTAGGCATATACAGGGAATAAAATTTTATCCATTTTTTACAAACTCCTCGGTAACACAGACCTAGTGAGGAGACTCAAAAGAACAAAACCTTTTAAGTTAGTGTCGTAATAAGTGAGACAATATTGGTGATAGTGCATTAAATATAACACAACAAGAAAGTGTTTCGCCTTAATAGACACTAAGAAAAGTCAATGGACATTATTCTATTATATTATACTAGCTGCCCGCCCCAGCTTCGCACGGGTAGAAAGTGGTGTTTTATTTTCCTTACAAATTTTACGTCTTTTCTCTCCATAAGAACCTTTTGTATTTTTATACCTTAACGAAAATATTAAAATAAAAATTTGCAAAATTGGTCAAGCCGTTCTCGAGTTTTGCGCTTAGCAACATTTCATAAGTCGAAGCATTACATGGTGTATAGTAACGTGTGGCATGTCTCGGCTATGACACTGTCTAAGAGTAAGGATATTATGTACATATATCGTATTCTTTTTTCATACTACGTCGAGTGGCAGACAAGCATACGGCCCACCTGATGTGATGCGGTTACCGTAGTCATATTAAAGCTCGCAACATGAGATATCGCTCGCGCGCTGCCACCCCCGCTGCCAACGCAGCAACTCCTTCCTTTCAGGGGACCTCACTCACTCGCAGGAACACAACAACTCTCAACGGAATTGTTATTTGGCTGTGGTATTCTGTGAGGTGGAGGTACTTCCCCAGTCGGGCAGCTTAAAAAATACGCTATGCCCTACCTCTCTTTTCGCCAGAGCCTCTTCTGTCAATCAGCAGGGTTCACCACGTGCAGGTGGGGTTAACTTTAGTTCAAAGATGTTGATGAACCGCTTACACCAAAAAATTATTCATTAGTTAAGCATTAATGAATAATTCTTAGATGAAGTGTAAGGATATTATGTATATCGTGTTCTTTAATGCTTACTCTGAGGAATTAATATAGAGCATCCATATGTCAATATCTCTATCTCAAAGTTTACGGTTTTTGTTAGCCGGTAACTTATTATAGCGAACATTACCGTATGCCAGAACGAATTTACCGAAAATCGCCTACTTGTCACGAGCCATTCAACAAAAGACAACGATATTTCCCATTCTAACCGCCGAAGTACATAAAAAATACATTGAAACTACTTACAATATACCTACTCGTATATAACAATGTAAGTATTTGTCTGATAGGTAACGTCGGCCAAGAAAATGGCTTATTAGTTTTGCCACAACTTCCTAACAAACGTAAATGTTACAAGTTCTTCTATTATTTTTTAAGAACGCAAATAAACTTCACAATTTGAAAAGAATAAAAATATACAATTTAAAGTCGTAGACCGCTTATTTGGTCCACTGTACCTATTTCATAAAATGCAAGTTATATTCTTATTACGAAGATTGAAAATTAAAATCCAAGGAATGTTCTGATATGACAACTCCGGATCGGAAAACGCAATATAGGACAACCTCCTACTAAATCTGATGATGATGATGATGATCTGATAAAGATCGCATGGAACCGATGGATGCGAATGGCTTAAATAAATTAATATTCCTGGACAAATTACACACGTCTATCGAGTACCGAACTAAGCAAAGTTTGTAGGTACTATGGGTACTAGATATTATATTATACTGAACCATATTTTTTTTGTAAATAAATACATAGAAAACAACCAGACCAAGCCAAACAGACATGTTCATGCACACAAATATTTGCCTTGTGCGGGATCGAACTCGCGACCTCGGAGTCAAAGAAGCTATTGCTAACCATTCGACCACCGAGCTCGTTTCGACCTGTTGTTTTATGTATGAGCATAGTATAAATATGAGTGTCTCGACTGTTGGCGTGTTCTACGAGTAACTCAGATTCATAGGTCACTGAGGATATAAAGGAAATAAGTTGTTTCCAGGAAAGACAGTTTGTATTCACTGCAAAATATAGAGAATCTTAAGTCCCTAATACACTTTTACACAAAATGTTGGAAAGCTACTAGGCGGCTAGTTTAGGCAAACGACGCGGCCGGCGGCGCGGCGGCGAGACTGGAGCAGTTGGTTCGCCTCGCTAGCTAATTGTGCTGACTGCGTACATGTCTCCCCACCACACAGGTCATTGTGGAAGCTTTAAGGGGGAGTCCTATGTTCTCCAGTGTACACCCTTTGCCTGAAATTATGATAGATCACAAGAAGTTTATAAGAACCAGCGAGATCTTCAAAAGAACTTATCATCATCAGCTTGTATCTACCCACTGATAGAGATTGGCGTTCCCCAATGCTAACCACCAAATACTATTCTCCACCTTTCGCATTGCATTTTCGTTTTCACTCAGCAGGAAGCGCCACGTGCAGGTGAAGTTGGCTTTGGTTCAAAGATGTAGATGAACTACTGTTGATAAGAAGGAAAATCGATTTTTAATACATAAGACCAGACATGCCTAAACCTTGTTTAGTAATTGGCGTCGGCGCTCCACGACAGTGACAAATAACAACGTTCACGTATCACGGGATCGAATCGGCGACCTTTCAAGAAAAAATGCTATGCATTTAGTCCAGCCCGATGGATTCTGAGAAGGATCACCGATGTTTGTCATGCGGGTGATAAGAAAAAATGTTTTTCCTGCTGTTCGACAGAACAAACACTTCCTAGTAATTCCTGGTAAAATAAAGCTGTTTTTTCGCATACAGCTCAGCACAGCAGCAGCAATGTTTTTACAGAAAGGAAGTAATTAAAAGCGTCTCGTTTTTGTTCAATATTTCCAGTAAAGAAATGGAAAACAGGAACTATGATGTACTTTTTCTTCCGATCCCGAGCGTACGTTAAGTATGAATCCCCGTTAAAAGTAGATAACTATTAACTAATTTCGTTTCAAATATTTATTCTTTTTTTTTCATACTACCTCGGGTGGCAAACAAGCATACAATCCCACCTGATATGAAGCTGTTACCGTAGCTATATTAACGCTCGCAACATGAAGTATCGCTCGCGCGCCGCTACCCCCACTGCCAACGCAACAACTCCTTGCTCTCTTTGTAGTGACTCACTCGCAAGAACACAACAACCCTAACCCTACTACTACTCCTGTGTATCTTAAAGAGTGCATACACATGCGAGACGTGGACAGTAGACTACGCTCCTGTGGGAATCTCGTTCTCGACATCCCAATTCACTGTACTCATGCGTACAGTCAGTCTTTCGCGGCGAAATCGGTGAATCTTTGGAATTCGCTACCACTTGACGTTAAGATGGCACCTTCTATTGAATCTTTTAGACTTCGACTCAAAAAATTATATACATTTAATTAGGAGGCATTTTGGATGGTGTGAGCTATGTTTAGGTATTGCAATTGATTATAGGTATTGTTATTATTATGTATCTTTCACTAAAACAACTAGTACTGTTTAGATTATGTTATAAATGTTTTATTGTATTCTCCCAAATTGTATTTATATTTAAATTAATTATAAATGTTTTAGTACAGTTTATAAATATTTGTTCCAAAATCTATATGTAGTAAACTTTTCGGTACTGAGTGTAGTTAAAATTGTTGTATAACTTTAATTGTGTATTGTTATTAATCAACATGTATTGTTAATAGCAAAATGTGTGCTTTCTCGCCTTTGATTGAGCTCCTTTCAATGACTGTAAGGTTGACTGGAAGAGATCTCTATTAGGGATAAGTCCGCCTATGTATTACTCTTTACTTTTAAGAATTGTATTACATATTGTTATTGCATTAAAGAACTTACAAACAAAATACAAACAAACAAACCCTCAAGGGAATATTTGGCTGCGGTATTCTGTGAGGTGGAGGTGCTTCCCCAGTCGGGCAGCTTACAAAATACGCAATGCCCTACCTCTCTTTTCGTCAGAGCCTCGTTTGTCAGTCAGCAGGATGCACCACGTGCAGGTGAGATCAACAGCTTTAGTTCAAAGATGTTGATGAACCACTTGGGATGTAAGTATATCTAGTAATAATTCATGCTAATATTATAAATGTCAAAGTGTTTATTTGTTTGTTTGTCCTTCTTTCATATCGAAAGGAACCAATTGATTGACATGATTTTTTAACGGAGATAGTTTAAGTTCTAGAGTAACTTAGATTACTTTTTATCTCGGAAAAACATCGTATTTCTATGAGATGTTTTTTTTATTAAATTATTAACCACGCGGGCGAAGCCGCTGGTAACAGTTAGTATCTAATATAATAAAATATGTAAAGGATTTAATATTAATTTAAATACTTACATATTCATTCATAATAATATATAAAGCAGCCATAAGCCGGGTTCTAATATTGTTAGCTACTCGAATAGGGGCGTGGTCTAACAGTTATGTTAGAAAAAATACAATAACATGTTTGCCGAGACGAATGGATAACATCCCCCGTAGTGCAGTCATTGAAGCGAAAAATAGGGTCTTACCTCCGAATTTTTTTGGAATTAAGCTCATTAGTGAAAATGATCTGAGCTCCGCCTATTATTTTTAAGGGGTGTAAACAACCCCTTAATGGAAAAATTGACATTGAGCCATTTTATCGCTAGAAAAGTTAGCCTTTTTGGACCATAACTCCTTCAATTTTGATGCTATCACAACTTATAAAAAACCATTTTAAAGGTAATTAAAAAAGCTACAACTTTTTTCATTACAATATAATATAGTGAAAAACCTTTTATTTTGAAACGGTGAAGAGTCAAAGGGCTCGAGAGAGACTGTGATTGCGCTGCCGCGCGCTCTTTAAACAATCATATCTCCGTCAATTTTTGTGTGACAGAAAAAAAAACAAAACTATTGTCAGAAAAAGTCTTACATTTTTTATTATTATACATACTTTTATATGTATCTTTCATCATTTTTGAGATATTATGTAAAGAAGGTAGTTTTTCGAAAAAAAATATTTTCTTAAAATCTTGATTTTTATTTTAAATATGTGTCCTAAAGCAGCCAAACTGCTAGAATCCATCAAACTCCTTATATTCAAGTTAATTCTAGACGGAATACGATTAATTTTAATTTTGGTGGAAATGGCACTTATAAAACCCATTGATTTAAAAGAAAAAAACATTAGATGTTCCTCTTATTTGCATTACAGCTCACTCATTTTACTTGCAAAAGACTTTTAACAGTGCTCATTTTAAAGCTTATTTCGAGCACAACAAAACCCAATTTCATTACAATGCCCAAAATGTATCTGCTCGCCGCTAGATGGCATTGAATACATCGATAAAATTTCAGAGTAAAAAACTGTTTTGAACTTCAATAACTAGCTTAATATTGCACTTAGAACACTTTATGTAAAACCAATTTGTACAGATTTTTACCTGCTATAATTTTGTTCATCATAAAATTTCGTTAAAATGCATATTTTTGGAGATATTTGCAAAAAACCGATGAAAAACGAGAAAAAATTTCGGATTTACAATTGCCAATAACTTGAAAAGTATTGGGTTTTTTGAAAAACTTTATAGAACATTTTTTCTTAAAATTAGGCCTTCTATCGATATCCGAGGTTATTTTGAAAAAAAAAAAATACACCACCGTGAACCACCCCCAGGGTGGGTGCGGAGTTCAAATCATTTTCACTTTTGAAGTTAAGGGTAAGATGAGCCTAATTCCAAAATTTCATGCAAATCGGTTCACACTTCACAGTAAAAAAAATCGGATCAATAACGCTTCAATGAAAGACGTCATTTTCATATGAAGATTGTATGTAGAATTGTGTGAAACAAAAACAAGAACGATAGGCGCAGTGGACGGGCGGTTTTGCTAACGTGTTTTGTTAACTTGTTTTGATAACATGTTTTGTTAGAAAATTGGCGCTGCGGACCCGCCTACTCAGCCATACTGCTATACCTTGAGGGAAGGATTTTTTTTTTTATGTATATGAGGGGAGTAAACGAGCACGTGGGTCACCTGATGGAAAACAATCACCACCGCCCATGGAGATCAGCACCACCAAGGGGTCGCCGATCCGTTGTCAGCCTATACTTGTTGCTTTATTTCTGGTGACCTCACGCACTCGCAGGAACACAACAACCCTCGAGTGAATTGTTATTTGGCTGCGGTATTCTGTGAGGAGGAGGTACTTCCCCAGTCGGGTAGCTTAAAAGATACGCTATGCCCTGACTCTCTCATAATCTAGCCAATAATGTAACTATACGTAAGTGTAATTACATTATTGGTTACTGTACATAACACCAACGTTTTAGCAACGCGCGTGTGATGCCCCTGGTGTTACAGGCGTTCATAGGCTACGGTAACTGCTTTCCATCAGCCGGGCCGTATGCTTGTTTGCCACTTTAGTGGTATAAAAAATAAAACACCATTTTATACTGTTAAAATACGACTGTTATGTTATGTTAATGTAAAGTATACAACCAAAGATACAACTTCCAAATATATTCTAAAACTTTTAAATTTATAATAACAAATTCATAGCTAACAAATTTATGAACCACAGTGTGGCAGAATAAAGTTTGTATTGGAGAAATAGACTTGGTAAGTATCCATACATAGTGGTTGTTTTAGTTTCTTTGCGTCTCATCACGTCTGGAATATTGTCGTCTGCGGCACCGCAGACGAGGAAAGTAAATTGCCAATGTATTTTAAAAGATAATTCAATATAATCTTGCAAGTCAATCTTTAAGGTTGTTGCTCTAGAACTTAGATTAAATTGCAGAGTTAAAAACATTGTCTGAGCAGAAGCCCTTAATAGTCACTAACATATGTTATGTTCACAGACCTTGAATTTACAGCCTAGATAGGTACGTCTGTGTTGTTGGCAACAATACAGTATACAGCGTTTTAGCCCAATTATAAATAAATGAAATAATTAGTAATAAATATTGTCAGACAAATTACACAGCGCTAACTAGCCCCAAAGTAAGCGAAGCTTGTGTTATGGGTACTAGACAACTGATAAACATACGTAAATACATTTTTTTTTTGTAAATACATACTTATGATACATAGAAACACCCAGACCAAGACAAACAGATATGTTCATGCACACAAATGTTTGTCCTGTGTGGGAATCGAACCCACGAGCGTTGGTGTCGAAGCCGCGTCATTGACCGCTACGCCACCGAGCTCGTCAATTATATCCATATTGTCAGTTTTCGTCCTTTTTAGGGTTCCGAACCTCAAAAGGAAAAACGGAACCCTTATAAGATCACTTTGTTGTCCGTCTGTCTGTCTGTCTGTCTGTCTGTCTGTCTGTCTGTCAAACATTTCTATGTCGAGAATGCGTGGAGGTATCAAGCTGAAATTTGAACTGTATACACAGGTCTACGGTCCCTTGAAGTTAAAAAAAAATCAAACTGCTAAGTTTACGTAGAAAAAAGTTACGGCCGTTTATTCAGCAAAAAACGCATATTTCGACACACTCAAAGGAATCAAAACCTATAGGGTACTTCCCGTTGACCTAGAACTATGAAATTTGGCAAGTAACATCGTTACAGACTAGAAGTACAGGAATAAATCTCAAAACTATACATTTGTAAATAGATCTAAAAAAATAGGGGGTCTATATTTTTTATAGGGTGTCGAAATTTCAAATTGAAACTACTAGTTCAAATGGGGTATCATATGAAAGGGCTTGATGTACACATTGCAAAATATATTTTATTTATTTTTTTCGACGCATTATTTCTCATTTATAATGAAAAATATCAAATTTAATAATGATACTACGTACCTACGGAACCCTCGGTGGGCGAGTCCGACTCGCACTTGTCCGGTTTTTTTTACATTAGAAACAATTGTTTTTTTGTCAGAGAGAAAAATAAGTGAACACGTACCTACAAGGTTCCTTTGTCATCCACATCAGTACGAATTCAAAGAGAAAAACCTTTGTGCGAACTATATCTAATAACTATAATAGTGTTATAATGAGAGACCGGAAAATAGATGCTGAAGTACATGAAGGTACGGGAAAAAAATATAGTTGTATGGACACTAAGTTAATGACGTGCCATGGCTTCCTACTCCTACTAATTTCTTCTGATTAAATTCGTTGAGAGTTCCAAGGCAACTGTAGTTTTACCCCCGGGACTGCAGTGGACTTCATTGTTCGGTGCCTTTTAGAGGGTTGCCGCTGCTAAACCAGGGGCCCTACCGCCGAAGCTGAGGTCGATTACCATCGGAGTTTTCGATCACAAAAATTCAACTTAATATTAAGTTAATAATAAACAAATGAAGTTACCGCCAAACTATGCTAAAGTGTGATTTTCGCAATAAAATGTTTAAATGGGCAAATAAATACCTTTCCTTTCTTGTTGCTACAATAGAGGCAGATAGAACCATATAACGTATTTATGCCTAAAAGCATCTTAGTTTAGGATCGTAACACATCGGTATGAACCGCAGAACGCATACGTAAAAACATCTTAGTATAGGACCCATATCATAACACATGGCTATGGGTACCCAAAAGGGTTCTCTTTTATGCTTCCTTTACATACAAAAGAGAATTATATTGACTGTTATGAACAAACAGCGAAATATTTTCTTTACACATTCTATGCAGGGTTGGTAGGGGCGTGCGGAGGCTTTTTTGTAGTTAACTTTTATATGGCGATACATTTATCGAGAAAACAGGAATGGACACACATTTTGTAACCCTGTTTTGATACGGGTGCAATGAAACCGCACAGTTCAACATCAGCAGTTTACGCAATTTGCGACTTTTATAAATATTTTAATTTAGTTCGTAATTCGACAAGTAATGCTTCGTAGCTTTCGTGCTTCGAGCGGGATGACATGTTGAATTTATTGAAGTTGCATCCGGGGTAGTATACTATTCAGATTTGGTAGCAACAAGGGAGAATTACCAAGCGTTCAGACGATTTTGCAATTCATATTATTGGAATCGATGTGTTAGGTAACAACTCAATGTTTTCGGTCCCCAATAGTGCAAGAAACTTAAAATCCGTGGTGCACGGCAGTTGAGCTTCACTTGACTATCTCTTTAGGCTTTTAATTAAGTGGTTAAAACCTTAACGAACCCTCGGAGTTAAGGGGTGTTGGTCGAGCAGTGATGGAAAAATAGTTGCTGTGAACCCCGATGGATCGCGATGTAAACTCGTGTCGATGGCGGAACTGAAAGTTGTCCAGGAACTCCATGACAAAGTCAAAACGCCGGTGTCAACCAGCTCATCGAAGGCGAGTCCTGTGAGGCTTAGTGATCAGCCCGCGCGGCAGGTGCGGCAATTTCCGTGGATGTCGTACAAGGCGACTAATGGAAATACATTATAAAACATCGATCAGCCCCCTTACCACAATCTCTTTTTGCGATTCAATAACTCCGAGGGAAAAAATCAGTAATAATTAAATATTTGCCATATTGCTGTCTCTCACATTGCTAAGAGGGGAAGTCAAATTCAAAAGTAATGCTTCGTACGTGCTCCAAATCAATTGTATCAATCTTTATCACTGAGACAACATTTTCCTATAAATCAAGTAGCTTCCCATTTTATTTTCTATCATATTTAGTTATCATTTTCATCATTCAAAGGTGTGTATAGAAATCAATAGTCCCTACAATGGATATGTGGATGTTTTCCTCTGTGTAGAGGTATCCAAATTTTAGACAACACAGTATAAGCATTCAGCCATGATAGTTTTTTTAGTGTAATCAAAGTTTAATGAAAATCGGATAAGCAAGTCGCGAATAATAGTGCAATATCTTAAAAACTACTGAAATAATTCCTTTTCTCAACGAGCCAGTTGTATCTACGTTTCCTACTTACGTATTAAACTTCATCAAAAATGGAATACATAATAGGCCTGTAAACAAAGTTCTAAAATTATAAAAACTCTCTATCAGTAACGTAATATACATAAAACTAGAACGATCTGCGATCTCAAAATTTTAATAACTTATGTCCGACGTGTTTTATGATCGATCAAAGTTTGGTGGAAAAGTCCATTTTAAAAGTATGAAATTATAAAAAATAAATATTACCATTGTAAAAACAATAAAAAATACTATAACTTTTGTTACGGCACTAGCTACATAAACGCAATATTTAACATAGCTGTCGTACAAATTTCTGATATAAAATAGCGTATCGTGACGTCATAATACCGTATGCATTTTGTATGGAGCGTTTTCGGGATAGTCCAAAATTGTGATCTTCAAGTTATCATATCTCGAGAAGTTTTTATGCTATCGAAGTAATTCTTTCACCTTTAGTTATATTATTGTAACGTCTTTACATAACAAATCGAAAAAAAAGTGGTTTACAGGCCTATTGATACATGCAGAAATACAGAAAGGTTTATTTTTTAAACACTCGCTCTAATATGATCATCAATCTTTTTTTATTAACTTCTGTCTAACATTTAAATGCTCAAAAGGCATGTGTCAAAACGAGAATTGCCCCTCAGGAATTCAAATCTGATTTGAATTCCTGAGGGGCAATTCTCGTAATTAAAATGTAGTCAAAATTCAGTTTCGATCCAGTCTCGATCTCACAGATTTCGACATTTGGTATTCTCGTAACGCAATATGAAACTTCAAAATTAAATTTAAGCGGGATTATATCGAAATATGAGTGAAAATTAAACAAACTAACAATGTTACTTTGCCAACAACAAGAATTGATAATAATTGATTAATGAAATCAAGTATATAATTTTAGTCAATTCACAATTCAATCTCGATTCGGTCAACTTTCAATCTGAGTTCGTAGAAAAATTACGAGAATTGGCCTTCTGGTTAAAACTTTTATAAAACTTTTCTAGATTTTTTTTTTATTAATCAATAAAGAATCTAAAATATTTTATAAATATACTTACCTAATGTGTAAGCCCATTCTTACGTACAGGATCAAGATAAGAATCCCGGGTAAGAAGAAGAAGAATATGCTGCTAAGCTCTAGTAGTGGTGACGGCGCCATCAGCGCGCAGAACGCCGAGTCTAAGGATATGTTGCCGGAGTCTGAAACCAAATAATTATCGAAATAAAACGATTGGTGTACAATTAATTAACAAAAGGTGTAAGAGTTGTGAGGTGTAAGAAGTTCATGAACTTCTTTGAACCTGAGCAAACCTCAGTTGCACGTGGCGCACCCTGCTGACTGACAAATGAGGCTCTGGCAAAAAGTGAGATATAGGGTATGGCGTATATTGCGGTCCGACTGGGGAAGTACCTCCACCTCACACAATACCGCAGCCAAATAACAATTCCCTTGAGGGTTGTTGTTATCCTACGAGTGAGTGAGGGAACCAGAAAGAAAGGTCAGCGACCCCTTAGTGTTGCTGATCTCGATGGGCGGTGGTGATTGCTTTCTAAATATATATATATATATATATAAATTGATATTTGTTAAAAGTACAAGAACGGATTAAAAACATTTTTTAATAAGTTTGCCATGTTCGACATTGTGTATGAAAAGAATATCTATATTATATAAAAAATAATTTCAGAAATGTATGTACCTACGCACATAACTTTCGAACGCCTGCATGAAATTTGATAATTCTTTTTTTGTTGTGTTCATTATTATTAGGACAAGGTTTGTGTGGAAGGACACCCACTGAAATGAGATGGGAACGGGAAAATTGAACCACAGCGAAGCGTGGGCGGGCCGCTAGTTTTCTTGTAAATACGGGTCTAATGGCCTACATCATTGGCGTGGCATTCTATAGAATGTCGAATTGTCCAGATTGCCAATAACACAATCAAAAAATATCAATAGATAGTTTCGTTTCGGAAATTCGGCAACAAGTTGACGTGGAGACAGCATATTAATTATTTAATAATAAAGTTGAACAAATTTTCCTATGGACTGCGTAAATTAAGAAACGTTTCCAATATCGAAACTCTTTTAACAGCCTAGCATGGATACGTGGCGGCAAGCCTAAGATACGGCATATTGTTCTGGGGTAAAACGACCGACAAACAGTGTATTTTTAAAGCCCAAAAAAGATGTATTTGATCCATATTCGGTCTAATGCAGGATGATTCATGTGAGCCTTACTTTCGGAAATATAAAATTCTAACACTACCATCTATGTACATATACGAAAATGCCATTTTTGTCAGAAAAAACCCACACTATTTTGAAGCAAATCCTGTCGGAACTCGTCGTGAAGGTACTTTAAAAATGAATCATTTATGTAAAACTTTACTCAGCAGAATGAGCGTAAATTATATGGCACCTATTATCTTCTTATATATAAAAATGAATTGCTTTTTGTTAGTCTCGCTAAAACTCGAGAACGGCCAGGCCGATTTAGCTGATTTTGGTTTTGAAATGTTTGTCTTAGCCCAGGGAAGGTTTAAACGGTGAGAAATTTTGGAAAAAATTCAAGAAAGATGGTGAAAACAACAATTTTAATTTCCCATACAAAGTGTTCCTACTATAGTCGAATGTCATAACAGCAAAGATGGCGAACCTACCTATCAATAGTGTCATTGTCACAAAGAATCGACGTCATATTTGTTGGTTGTCAAATATGACTTTCTCAGAAGTGATATAGAAATGACACAATACTAATAGACATCAAGAAAGGAGTTGAAATATGTAGTGACCGTTTATGGTAAATCATGCTTTGTACAGTACTTAAGAATAAATAATAGAAATTTGTAAATTTCATAAACACTCGGATTGTAAATTACAAAAATTATTGCAAAAAATGTAACCAGTATCAGCAATGCGAATAGACCAGAAAATGAGGGCTGAACCATAAAGGTAATATTCCTAACGGAATATTACCTTTATGGGCTGAACGCAGAACGAGGTTTGTGGATTCACATAGAGTTGTATAACTTTGCATACCTACATCACAATAAATAGGTCTGTCATGTTAACCAAGGTGATACCTATTACAAAATAAAACGGATCCTCATTATTTTCTGAAGTACCTAAATCTGTAATTTTAATCATATTTTATCATTTAGTCATAAATTTATTTGGCGAGAACTTTCTTTACTGAAGTCTAAAGGGCTGCCAGGTTTTTATATCGACATCATCCGAGACATGTACCGAAATTCCAAATCCATTGTTTAGACCTCTGTCGGAGAGGAGAGACAAAATTCCCATTAACGTCGGTGTCCTCCAGCGATTTTATTTTATTTATTTAAAAACTTTATTGACCACAAATTATAAATAAGGGTACAAAAGGCGGACTTAATGCTAAAAGCATTCTCTACCAGTCAACCTTTGGGACAAGCAGAAATTCACGAATGCGGTACTGAAGAAGCAAAGTTAAAAGAGAAACAGATTTAAGTACTAAAATATAATACTACGACTAATAAAATACACATACATAGCATATTTATATATTTAATAAAAATACATACATAGAAATACATAAATTCAGCGATGATGATAAAGATGATGATGATTTAGTGCTTAGTTAGATCGTCTAAAAGAATTGCATGGGTTTTCTTTTTGAAACTGAGTTTGTTCGAAATTGCCCTGACAGACTCGGGTAGCGCGTTCCAGAGGCGTGAGGCTTGTAAGGTGAAGGAGTCAGACATAAAGCCAGAGTGGAAAAGTGGAATAGAAAGTAGACATGTATTGTCAGAACGCAGTTGGAGACTATGAGAATCACGAAGATACTGAAATTTGCATTTTAAGTATTCTGGAGAAAGGGGATTAGTTAAAATTGAGTGAAGTACACAAAGCAATCTCTGCTGCCTGCGCTGGCGAATAGGAAGCCATTTAAGTTGAGACCGGTATGAAGAGACATGATCAAATTTTCGAAGGTTAAAGATAAAACGGATAGCGTTGTTGATAAGCCGGTCCAACTTATTGAGAAGATCTACATTTAGGTCCGGATAGCAGACATCAGCATAATCAATGTTTGGTAGAATAAGTGAATTAACGAGAGTGACCTTAGTGCTAAACGGAAGAAAATTTCTAAACCGATTAAGGGATCTTAATGCCGATATGACTGCTCGACTCACCTCAGTGATTTGCGATGTCCAACTCAGAGTGGAGTCGATATGGAGACCAAGGTTTTTAACGTTACGGCTGAATGGAATGACAGAGTTATCGAATATGACAGGCAACATAGAATTGAAATCAATCCTGGCAATCTGTCTAGAGCTGCCCACCACAATAGCTTGACATTTAGCTGGGTTGACGGGGATACCAAAATCCGTCGACCAAGAACTAATGTTGCCAAGGTTAACATTTAAGTTCGCGATTGCAGTATTTATATTATCAGCTGTGATCACGTTTAGCGAGCGATCAGTCTTAGTCTGTTTTTGTTCATATTAGGCATATTCTTATATATTAGACATTTGTGGTTTCTTATATATTAGACGTTGTAGAAGGACCGCGTTAGGAATTCTCGGACATGGCAAGCAAACTGCAAAAGAGTCATTTAAGCTGGTATTGTCAAATTTTATGGAAAGCGGCAAGTTAGGAAACAAATGTCTTACAATGGCACATCCTCCAGGGATCACGATGCTTTAATTAATCTGCGGGATCCCGCATATTCAAAGGGCGGATCCGCGGATCCCGCAAATAAAGAATTTGGCGCTAAAACAAAGTAAATTTTTATTTATTATTTAAATTTTTTGCTCGTGGGTTCGATTCCCACATAGGACAAACATTTGTGTGCGTGTTTTCTATGTATCATAAGTATGTATTTACAAAAAAAAAATGTATTTACGTATGTTTATCAGTTGTCTAGTTAGTCACAAGCTTCGCTTACTTTGGGGCTAGATGGCGCTGTGTAATTTGTCTGACAATATTTATTTATTTATTTCTAAAATCCAAAAAAGTACGATGAAGAAACCAAAAATACAGATCGTACATATACATTCTTCATGCCAAGAAAAGTTGCAATACTTACGCCAAGAAATAAATAAAATTATAGAAAAAGTCGTAGTTCAAGACGATGAAATATATGCAGATGACGTCTTGGAAAATACACCTATAGCTAGAACATCTGCTACTGATACAAATCCTACTCTAACGCTAAAAGAAGAATGAGAAAAAAGCTTCTACAAGAAAAAAAATATTTAAGAAAAAACCAGACATTGTAGTCTGGCTTTTTCATTCATTTGACATTCGTGGTATTAGACAAATTGTCAAGTAGTATCATGTATCCACATGGACCAGCTCTGTGCGGTGGGTCGACGGGTGTTCATGTATGCTGATATAATTGCACTGGCGAATGCGGATAGAGTGCAGTTGATACGATGAGTGAATTAATGGAAGAGGTCACTTGAGAACTATGGGCTGAATCCGAATACGGGAAAGACTTGGGCTGCAAAACAACAGATCCCACGACCGTGCACTTAAGGATATGATCGAATGCACGGACGGTTTAAGTACTTGGGATCTGTTCTTCGATCATCGGATAGAATATGCTGCGCAGTATGCGCGAAATTTCGTAGAAGGACCGCGTCAGGAATTCTCGGACATGGCAAGCAAACTGCAAGAGAGTCATTTAAGCTGGTATTGTCAAATTTTATGGAAAGCGGCAAGTTAGGAAACAAATGTCTTACAATGGCACATCCTCCAGGTTCGGGCACACAGGGTAGGCACTTCTTAAAGAGACACAGATCTTAGATCGTATATATTTGTTAAGTAGATAGATGTAGGTGAAACAAAGTTCACCGGGCCATCTAGTTTATAATAAAATTCCACAGTCTATTAGATCGATACATGATCATAACGGATTTAAAACTGCACTCAGTGGCTTCCTTGTTGAAAAAACATACTACGACGTTAGAGTGTTTTTAAATGATAAAATATCTAGTAAATTATGACAAAATTATATTCGCTGAGCTGTATTTTGACATTTCATGACATTCTCCATATTTATTGACATTTTTTAATTTAATTCTCATTATTTTGTATTCGAATTCAATATTATATGGAATTCAACATGATATGGAAATGATACTCTGTACCTAATTAATATAAAATCTTGAATGATGATTAGATTCAAATATTACTGTTCATATGCCAATAAGGCGAATCATGGTTGTTCCTATTGTTTTATTAATATTTAACACCAATGTATTTCTACCCATGTTTATGAACAAATAAATGAATTATGAATTATGAAATTCTTCTCCGCCAAGTGGTTGTTTACGAAATAATGGTAGGTAAATTACAATAATATAGTAGCTATATACAGCTAAGACATACTGCGTTGGCAGGGAGTTTGGGTGTAAGTGGTTCATCATAGGGTGTAAGTGGTTCATCAACATCTTTGAACCAAAGCCAACTTCACCTGCACGCGGTGCACCCTGCTGACTGACAAACGAAGCTCTGGCGAAAAGAGAGGTAGGGAGCGTAATTGTAAGCTACCCGACTGGGGAATGTACCTCCACCTCACAGAATACCGCAGCCAAATAACGATTCCCTTGAGGGCTGTTGTGTTTCTGCGAGTGAGTGAGGTCACCAGAAAGGAAGGAGATGCTGCGATGGCAGCGGGGGTGGCGGCGCGCGAGCGATATTTTATGTTGCGAGCGTCAATATGGCTACGGTAACCGCTTCACATCAGGCGGGCCGTATGCTTGTCTGCCACCCGACGTAGTATAAAAAAAAAAAAAAAACAAGTTAGAACTTCTTCTTCAGCCTACGATATAAGATAGATGACGCATAGTTTAATTCAGGCCTCTGATACTACAACAATAAGTAGTATGCAGATTGCCACAACACAGTATATGATTGCTTTTTACTCGTAGACCCAAGTAAAGCATTTGACTAGGTCAAACTATTATATTCTTTGGGGCAAACTAAAGAGATCACGAATCAGGGGCCCTACCGCCGAAACTGAAGCCGATTCCCATCGATATTTTTGTATGTGAAAATGAAACTACTGCTTAGATTGTTGCTAATTATGTTTAGCTCAGCTGGTAGAAACCCTAGAGCTCTACGACTAAGCTGAAGATGTTTGTCAATAACTTTAACATAGACCCAATTTTTGGAATCAAAAATCCGATGATAATCGGCTTCAGCTTCGGCGATAGGAGCCCAGACTTGTGCTTTATCTGGTAAGATTTAATACAGAAACTAATGTAATAATCTCAAATAGGGCGACACCCTCTCTAATAATCACGAGTAAAATGTGGTGTTTGTCAATAAGGATTGACATCTCTTGAGACCTGACCTATTCAGTCTACCTCAGAAGGGCCAGAGTTGATTTTTCCCTTGATAAGCTCTATGCTGTAGCTTAGCTAGGGTGAGTGGGGGTAGCCCATAGAAATAGGAAAATCCCGCCATGGTCTCGACGGGTGTAAACTTGACACCTGTCGTTAACGGTGAAAAGAAAAACATAGAAATCATGACAAGGTTTAGCAACATCAAATCGATTTATTAGGGTAGTATTCTTTTTACAACTTCAATTAATTCCCACAGCTCTGTGTTATTAGTATCAATTTTATGCAGTCTGTTAACTTTCATAGCTCTAGGCCAGCGATTGCGCCAAAATGTTGTTTTATTAGCTGTAACCCACAGTACAAATACGGCTGTCCCACCCAAATACGAGTAAATTTCCACACAAATGAAGAAATAAAATTTCTTCGCTCTTCGTACGTCCAAAATGATGAATGATATGGATTGGTCCTAACATAATCTAATTTTGTTATCTAGTTTTACAGTTAAAACACATTTTTTTTATGCGACTAGGGTGACAAACAAGCGTAGGAATCGTAAATCTAAATTGAAATCGAAATGAAAATCAATTGTCAATCATTTATCATTCACGTATTACGACCATGTGACGGGTCCAACGGGTGACCATGTATCAATTTTATTTATTACTAGCGGCCGCCCGCGACTTCGTACGCGTTGAGTTAGTTATTTGCAAATAATTTTTAATTACATTCGAAAAAGCTAAATGTCTAATGAAAGAAAAAAATAAAAAAGTTAAAAACAATCAATATCTAGACGAATTTTTAGAATCAATGAAGTCGACGGATATTATTTTTTAAAACCTCTTTGTAAAACCTAAAGTACTTTTTATTGTTATAACTAGCTGTCCCGGCGAACTTCGTACCGCCTAACAATCAATGAATGTCGTGGTACATATTAGCTGAACTAAATTTATGATTTTATGGAATTAAAACAATGAATAGTAGAAAATAATAGAGAAGCTCGATGGCGTCATTGCGCGTGTCAGTCTAATTGAACACGCAAGTTAAGCAACGTCGACCGTAGCCTGTACACGGATGGGTTTATATTACCTCGAGCTCCTCCGTGATTCGAAAGACACGTTAAGCCGTCGGTCCCGGTTGTTATCATTAGCTCATCTTGAGCTCCTCCGTGCTTCGGAAGGCACGTTAAGCCATCGGTCCCGGTTGTTATCATTAGCTCATCTTGAGCTCCTCCGTGCTTCGGAAGGCACGTTAAGCCGTCGGTCCCGTTTGTTATCATTAGCTCATCTTGAGCTCCTCCGTGCTTCGGAAGGCACGTTAAGCCGTCGGTCCCGGTTGTTATCATTAGCTCATCTTGAGCTCCTCCGTGCTTCGGAAGGCACGTTAAGCCATCGGTCCCGGTTGTTATCATTAGCTCATCTTGAGCTCCTCCGTGTTTCGGAAGGCACTTTAAGCCGTCGGTCCCGGTTGTTATCATTAGCTCATCTTGAGCTCCTCCGTGCTTCGGAAGGCACGTTAAGCCGTCGGTCCCGGTTGTTATCATTAGCTCATCTTGAGCTCCTCCGTGCTTCGGAAGGCACGTTAAGCCGTCGGTCCCGGTTGTTATCATTAGCTCATCTTGAGCTCCTCCGTGCTTTGGAAGGCACGTTAAGCTGTCGGTCCCGGTTGTTATCATTTAATGACAGTCGTTAAGTCAGTGGCCTTTAGGCGGTTCGAAAACACTGGCCTCCGCCAACCCGCAGTTGAGCAGCGTGTTGGAGTACGCTCTAAACCCCTTCGGTTGAGGGAAAACCCGTATCCATAAAAACTGAAGATTTCATAAAAATAAAGATTTCCTTATTGTTAAATTTAAAAAAAAAAAAAACGTTTTGTTTTATTTTTTTCAGTTTTGAAATAGGTTTTATCATTTTGGTGATTTGTAATTGTCATTTCTTTTGATATTTACTCTGATTTGATTCTTGCGCTCGAACCCCATGGGAAAAGCGTTTTCACCCCTATCGATTTGACATTTTTAAATTTTCATAACAAATCACAGACAACTTTCGGGACATAAAAGTGACACCAATCGATTTGACGTTTTGATATTTGACAACCAATAAATATCGTAATCCCTTTTTCAACTGACACTTTCATTTGTATGGGAAAATGTTTTTTCTTTTATTTTATTTTTTCGAGAATTTTCCAATGTTATAAGAGTTATTCTGCTATTCGGGACGGAAACAAATCCAACAAATCAAAAACCATGGCAATCGGTCCAGCCGTTCTCGAGTTATAAGTGTTGTAACAAACACGACTTTCTTTTATATATATATTCGAGAATTTTCCAATGTTATAAGAGTTATTCTGCTATTCGGGACGGAAACAAATCCAACAAATCAAAAACCATGGCAATCGGTCCAGCCGTTCTCGAGTTATAAGTGTTGTAACAAACACGACTTTCTTTTATATATATAGATAAAACATCCCTCCTTATAATAGTAAGTATGTAGTTGTTTTAAATTTTTTTATACTTAAATATATTATCCTCCTGCCATAATTATTTTAACTTCAATAACATTGGATTTTCATACAAATTTCCAACCCCCGGTTTAACTCCAAAAAGGGTTGATTTCTAAAGATAAATTATTAGTACACCTCCACACCATCTATAGAGCATACATTTTAAATTTCAAGTTTCTTACTTTAAAAACATAGAACTTTCATACAAACTTCCAACTCCCGTTTTAACCCCAAAAAGGGGTTGATTTCTAAAGATACATTATTAGTACACCTCCACACCATCTATAGAGCATGCATTTTAAATTTCAAGTCTCTTACTTCAAAAAAATAGAACTTTCATACAAAATTCCAACCCCCGTTTTAACCCCAAAAAGGGGTTGATTTCCAAAGATACATTATTAGAACACCTCCACACCATCTATAGAGCATACATTTTAAATTTCAAGTCTCTTACTTCAAAAACGTAGAACTTTCATACAAACTTCCAACCCCCGTTTCAACCCCAAAAAGGGGTTGATTTCCAAAGATACATTATTAGTACACCTCCACATCATCTATAGAGTATGCATTTTAAATTTCAAGTCATTTACTTCAAAAACATAGAACTTTCATACAAACTTCCAACCCCCATTCTACCCCCTTAGGGGTGGAGTATCGTAAAATCCGTTCTTAGCGGATGTCTACACCCTATAAGGAACCTACCTGCCTCATTTCAAGTTTGTAGGTGTTATAGTTTCTGAGATTTCGTGATGAGTGAATGAGTGAATTACTCTTTTATATATATAGATTTCTATTGTTTCTTAATTTAAAACATACTAAGTTTTAGAAGTCCGGTCCAGTCGCATTCGTTTGAATAATATTTTTTTCACCTCACTAGCTCGTAAAAGCTCTGCTTATCATTCGAAATCTGCGTGGAAAATCGCACTTTATCCGCTAGCGTGGAAAGTGTTTTTAAAATTCGAATATTTTTATTTTACAATAAATTACATATATATAGAACCTCATTGGTTTCGTAATAGTTTATATTCTCTGCAGCCAGTCCATTGATGATTGAAATGCAAATACTTATTTCATGTCATGCGCCAGCCTCATTTAAAGAATTGCACTGGCCGGCAAGAAAATTTGATTAAAAAAAAAAACTTTAAAATTTTCTTCTCTATATTGAATTGACTTTACTTCCATTATTTTGGTTTGTTTTTTGATAAAATCGAAAGAAATCATAAAATATGAGCGAAGCTAGCAGCGACGAAGATATAAATTTAACACCTGCAGAATTAGTGCAAGCGGTACATAATGCCGAGTTGAGTTTTCTTCCGGAAAAATCGCGCGAAAAATACATAAAAGCGTACGATTTGTTCAAGTAATTTAATATTTATTAAAACTGTTTTTCTTGCACCTAACATTTTCCTCGCTTTAGTGAGGTGAAAAGTTGTGTGTTGCGCTCGGCAGCAAAGTTATTTAGCGTCTCGTACCTTTGAAACCCTCGCTACGCTCAGGATTCTATATTTGAACCACTCGCTTCGCTCGTGGCTCAATCCTAGAATCCTTCGCTTGCTCAGGTTTCAATACAAGGTACTCGCGCCAAAAATTAACTTTGCAGCCTTGCATAACAAATAACTATTTCTCGAAAACAACAAAAAAATATTGTTGACAATTGCAAATAATTCATAACGTTGTCAGCCTTTGCGCGTTCCCGGCTGCTGGGAATCGGCCGTAACTCACACTCGACGTTCCGCCAGTAGGAAAGTTAAAAGTTATTTCCTATCGCAATATTTCTGTTGAAATGTTGCTTTACAATGTAAAGTTTATGGGTAAACACTTCACTACTGTTCATATCAATTTTGATAACAACGATACTAAAGTTTATGGTCTAAAAACGAAATGAATGCGAATGTTTATAGCCCTCCTTGCCCGACAAAACGGAACAAAGGATCGACCTGATTTTTTTGTGAAGATTATTTCGAGGATAAAAGAGTGATGTAGGCATAAATCCAAAAGTACGAGTAAAATTTCTTTAAAGGGTTATACAAAATTGAATACAAAATTTTAAAACTCACGATACAGATACGACGACTCTATTGTTTGAGCACCTGTAATGAGCGAGTGACAGAATTCATCATCATCAGGTCCATTTTAATCTCCACTACAGGAGCACGACCCACTCTCGTCCGTCTTAGACGGAAGGAGGATTTGGCCTACACTCCCCACGCTGGCCAAACGGGTTGGGGAGGCCTGATCGATATTTGATAATGTATTTCCCTTAGTCGCCTTGTACGACATCCACGAGAAGAAACGGAGTGATTCTATTCTAGTCTGCCGGAAACCACACGGACAATCGAGCAGTATCCCTCCGCGGAATTAGTGATATTAGGAGACGCTCACCACATTAGCAGGCCCTTCGCCTCAAGATTTGTAAATTCTCGATAGCAATTATCTTCCCGAAACTAAGCACATATTCCGGCACGAGGCACGAAATTGTACTCCAGAGTACTGTGCCTGTGCACAAGGTAGGAAACGTCGGTTAGGGAAGATATCTGCGTTTTGGTTAACAAGAGGAAGGCCGGCTTTGCCATCTCGAGGTGATATTGGATAGTGTTCAGGCATATTAGATGGTTGTAATCATTAATGAAGAAATATAACTTTTTTTTTTTTTTTTTTTTATACTACGTCGGGTGGCAGACAAGCATACGGCCCGCCTGATGTGAAGCGGTTACCGTAGCCATATTAACGCTCGCAACATAAAATATCGCTCGCGCGCCGCCACCCCCGCTGCCATCGCAGCATCTCCTTCCTTTCTGGTGACCTCACTCACTCGCAGGAACACAACAGCCCTCAAGGGAACCGTTATTTGGCTGCGGTATTCTGTGAGGTGGAGGTACATTCCCCAGTCGGGTAGCTTACAATTACGCTCCCTACCTCTCTTTTCGCCAGAGCTTCGTTTGTCAGTCAGCAGGGTGCACCGCGTGCAGGTGAAGTTGGCTTTGGTTCAAAGATGTTGATGAATCACTTACACCCCATATAAACATATGTTATATTTCTTTAATCCATTAACATCAAAAACGATCACTCGAAAAGTGACCCAAATGTCTCGCCTCGCAAATAGTTCGTACAAGTAAGCCGACGAATAACTGTTTGAAATAGGTGAAATTGCCGTCTTGTACTACGGAAATTAATAATTTATGTTGATAAAGTAAATAAAACCCAAGCGATCACATATCACACAGAGGTACAAAATAATATGAGATTTTAACACGTATTTTAATAGGCTAACTTCATATTTTCCCGAGGAAAATAAGCACCATTGCTCCTATTACGCGCTCAGTGAGAGAAAAAGGTAACAGGTATATTAAAGCGCTGTGATGATAGAGACAGCGATAGTCTATCAGCCAGGCGACGTAACTAGCTTCCCTATACAACAGAAACCGTTTTCTGATGCTCTCTGATTCTGATGATTTCATCTCTGAAGGCTTCCTCTTTAATTACGACATAAATTATCAAACGACGAGCCTTGTGATCGGATATTATGAACCGGAATGTAATTACACAGCTGTAGTATAGTCCTCAGGTCGTTCACTTGGCGCGTTCTTTATGGAATGATCCAATTTACTCAAGTTCCTTTGGGCGAAATATAGTCTCTTTCATGTCAATAGAAAACTAATTGTGCTGTAAAACCACTTAATGGTTTTTTTATTCGTTTTTTTACAACCATCATTCTCAACACCAAATTTATTAGACGGATTTCTTTTTTACGAATAAAAGACATTGTCGTGTCATTGACTATTATACAGGTTGTAATTTAAAAGACTGGGCAAATTGATAGAGGCGATTGTGTAGCTGTTACTGATCACGAAACAATAAAAAACTATACTTTATAAAAATAACAAAATCAATTTAGTTTTTGTAGTATCTGTCAATAGTAGTAGCGTATACTGTAATGTTGCGACAACCGTGTCTCCTACCTACATAGTAAACTTGAATCTCGGAGATAAATAAGAAATTTTTCGATAGCTATACCGCGGATATGGTTGATTACTTTTTGGGTGTTTTTATTGATTCGTTATCGATTAATACTAACAACATAATCGTCTCCTCGAATTTGACCAGCCTTTAAAAATGCATCCTGTATAAACAATTGCATCTGTGCAGAACGTGAATGAGTCATACAGACCGCTCCAGATCCGTCTCAGAGAGAAAATGAGGAAAACAAGAGAGTGGCAGCGATTGAGCATACTGTACGTAGTACTCTTACTTATACTGTGCCACTACGTACTATGATCCGGTCCGAAGCTTTTTTGAAGAGCTTCCATTTTGCCGGATTTATAGGAACACTAGCTTTCGCCTACGGTTTCACCCGTGTGAATGTTGGTTATCGCTACGAACGTTTGGTAATGCCTCGGGAACAGCTTATTTTTCGAGATAAAATGTATCCCATTATTTATGTAGACTTCTAAAATGATGTATGCGAAATTTTATTCCAATCGGTTCATTAGTTAAAACATGAAAGGAAAACAATCAAACACACAAACAAACTCACTTTCATTCATTTATATTATTAGTAATGAAGATATTACCGAGTATTGCTTCGTCTGAAACCGGACGACAATAGGACAGTGGAATCGTATTCTCCATGAAATCGTCGGATTCTTTCTATCATTCAAAAAAACTTCAGACCAACCCTACGCCTGAGAGCTAATGCCAGTAAACATTGTTTTTTTTTTTTAATTGATTCTAGCTATTGACTAAACTGATGATATTAGTCAATAACTTAAACCTAAAACCAATTTTTGGAATCAAAAAAATTCGATGGTAATCCGCTTAATAAGCGTAGAGCATGGCCGGATAGCTAGACAAACGATCTTAGGACGTGAATTTCCGGAACAGGAGTACCGTGTACAAATGTTACCAAGTTTTAGCGAAGGCTAAACGACTGTTATCTATCGATAACATCTTGATTCGAAGTTTTTCCCACGTGCACTAAAGTACATCGTAAAAAAATGATAAAGGGTGGAAATGATAAGTTTGCCTAACACTCACAATTTTAGGTTCTCAATAATTCATTTATATAAATAAAAATGAATGTTGCTGAGCGAGAAACTCGAGAACGCCTCGACTAATTCTGCAAATTTGTTTTAAATTTTTCATTAAGGTATAAGGAAGGTTCTTATGGAGATAAAAGACGCAAAAATTGCGAGGAAAATAAATCACTGCTTTTTACCAGTGCGAAGCCGGGACGGGCAGCTAATTTCTTAATAAACCATGGTGCATGGCAGGCGAACTTTTAATGTCTTATTTGTAATATTGCTGGATTTCACATCGTCGAGAGGGAAAATCTATTGCCAAAGCGTACTCATACTTCTTCTGATTAAATTCACTGTATGTATTTTTACCCTCAAGACTGCAATGAATTTCACTGCTTAATGCCTTTTTTATCGTCGCTATTCATTCTCCATGGTTGGCTGCATGGGGATTGGTCCAGTTTATTTTCTATATTCTTTAATGCACATTACAAAAAAAAAACCGGACAAGTGCGAGTCGGACTCGCCCACCGAGGGTTCCGTAGGTACGTAGTATCATTATTAAATTTGATATTTTTCAATATAAATAAGAAATAATGCGTCGAAAAAAATAAATAAAATATATTTTGCAATGTATACATCAAGCCCTTTCATATGATACCCCATTTGAACTAGTAGTTTCAATTTGAAATTTCGACACCCTATAAAAAATATAGACCCCCTATTTTTTAAGATCTATTTACAAATGTATAGTTTTGAGATTTATTCCTGTACTTGTAGTCTATAACGATGTTACTTGCCAAATTTCATAGTTCTAGGTCAACGGGAAGTACCCTATAGGTTTTGATTCCCTTGAGTGTGTCGAAATATGCGTTTTTTGCTGAATAAACGGCCGTAACTTTTTTCTACGTAAACTTATCAGTTTGATTATTTTACAACTTCATGGGACCGTAGAGCTGAGTATACAGTTCAAATTTCAGCTTGATACTGGATGGATATGGCTGTTGCGAATTTGCAAGGGCAATTTATTCCATATTTTATAAACAGCGGAGCCGACAGAGGTTGTCCTGTTTTCTTAACTATGAATATTGAATTGATTTCGCGCTCAGTTTTGTCTAACGACATAAAGTTACATTAGATAAGTTAATATAGTCGTTCAGTTTTTTTTAATTTACTAATTTTCCGCGCATCTTTCTGATTTTTTTCTTTCATAAGAACATTTTCCTGACAATCACAAACACAACAAAAAAAAAAGTCCCACCACTGCACTGTGTCTCCTGTGTTACCAGGATTAAAAAAGTCCATTGCAGTCCCGGGGGTAAAACTATGGCTGCCTTGGAAAGTTGGAACTCACAACAAATTTAATCAGAAGAAATTAATAGGAGTAAGATGCTTTTACAATTTGATTTCCCCTTTTAGCAATGTGAGAGGCAGCAATATGGCAAATAAGGCTTAAAAGCCTAAAGAGATCGCTAGTCAAGTGAAGCTCAACTGCCGTGCACCACGGATTTTAAATAACTAACATTATTGGGGACTTTAATACATTGAGTTGTTACCTAACACATCGATTCCAATAATGTGAATTGCAATATCGCCTGAGCGCTTGGTAATTCTCCCTTGTTGCTACCATATCAGAATAGTATACAACCCCGGATGCGACATGCGACGAATTCAACATGTCGCGTCGTCCCGCTCCCGCCGCTAAGGACACACACACCCTCGCAGAGAAATTGGTCTGCAGCCCCCTTACCACCAACTCTTATAGCGATTCAATAACTGAATAAAATGCTTATTCATACAAATGCATAAGCGACTCTATGCTATTTGAAATAGAGTCGCTTATTCATTGGTATGAAAAAGCATTCTATTCAGTTATTGAATCGCAATAAGAGTTGGTGGTAAGGGTGCTGTTTGATCGATATTAGCAAAACTTTTTATTTATTCGTGGGTGTACGATGTTTTTTCGGGATGAAAAGTAGCCTATGTCACTCACCAGACCTTAAACTATCCCCGTGAAAAATCATGTCAATCTATTCATTCCTTTCGACGTGATACAAGGACAAACAAACAAACACACTTTCACATTTATAATATTACTACGTTCACCCGCAGCTTCGCTCGCGTTTCCTTTTTCTTAATAAAAAGTACCTTATGTTCTTCCTAATACCTTTGAGAATATGTTTACTAAGATTCATGATGATCGGTTTAGTAGTTTCGGTGTGAAAGCGTAACAAACAAACTCACATTCACGTTTATAATATTAAGTAGGGATGACATAATTACATATATTATGTTACATTTCATTATATTACATATATGAGTCGAATCGATAACCTACTTTTTTAAATCGGTTCTAAATACATAACTCGAAGCGAAGCAAGGGCAAGTCGTTAGTTAGCTATAAATAGTCTATATTATAATAGTATAATAAATACAATAATTTGAGAAACAATCTCATTTATTGAATAGACAGTTAAAAGGTTTTGGAGGCATTGAGTGGGAGTAGGTCCATGGATAATTACTTACATAAAACGTGTGGGCGACGTAGGTATAATTAGATATTCTTGTGAAGTTATATACATACGGCCCTGATGTGAAGCGGTTACCGTAGTGATATAAACGCTCGCAACACCAGATCAGCAACACTATAGGGTCGCCGATTCGTTGCCAGCCTATACTCCTTCCCTTCCTTTCTTTCTTTCTGGTGACCTCACTCCCTGGCAGAAACACAACAACCCTCAAGTGAATGGTTATTTGGCTGCGGTATTCTGTGAGGTGGAGGTACTTCCCCAGTCGGGCAGTTTACATAATACGCTATGCCTTCTTTTCGCCAGAGCCTCGTTTGTCAGTCAGCAGGGTGCGCCACGTGTGGATGAGGTTTGCTTTGTTTCAAAGATGTTGATGAACCTCTTACACCCCAACCAACTATCTATTTCTTGTATAATGCTTTTAGTTCGAAGTCACCTCCTAGAAAGTAATGCAGTCATTTGGGCTCCGCATGAACCAGGGGCGCCGACTCCATGGGTGCTCGGGGGCTCGAGCACCCATGAGAAATAAACAGTGGGTGCCGAGCGCCCCTGAGAATAGACATTAAGAAACAGATCAGTAATCGCCTTTTAGCGCCTTTAAATTATAAGATTTCTTGATAATAAAAACTAGTTTCATTTTTATATAATGGTTTCATTTCATATTTTTATCAAACATAATTAGTAATTAAGTACGCAGTATGAAAGTAGGACATTTATTTATTTGTCGGTCGATCAGTGTGCATTTCTGTTCTCACAATTCGCCACTTTTTGAGTCACCAAGATAATCCGCCTTAAATTAGCCGTTACGTAATGCGGCGGTTCTGCGATTCGGCTGAGACATAAAAAGTAGTCGATAGTACCTAGTTGGTCTGTTTATTATCAGCAATAAAATATTAAGAAAAAATAACGATCGAAAATATTTCCAGGTATTCCTTAGTTACTGACAATCCATGGACGATGTTGCGGACTCTTTAGTGGGCTGCCTCGCTACCAGCCTTGGACAAAGAAGTAACTGTAAGACTAACAAGACTGAAAAGAAAATGGAAGGACAATGGACAATCGACGAGTGGATTGATAGGAAGTGAACGAACCGTAATGTAAATAAATCATCATCATCATCAGCCTGTATCTACCCACTGCTGGTTATAAGCCTTCCCCAATGCTTCCCATCAGATAAGATCCTCATCCTTCCGCATCCAGCCGCTCCCAGACGCTTTCTTTAGGTCATCGGACCATCTAGAAGGAGGGTGCCCAACACTTCGTCGTCCTACGCGCGGCCTCCCCTAATACCATCCTCCCCATTTGCCATCACTTACTCGGCATTGTCACTTTAGCTTGCAAACTCTGAAGACTATGTCGACAACTTTGGTTCTCCGTCGAATTTCTTCATAGCCCAATGTAAATAAATAGATATTGTAAATTGTAAAGCCATGGAATTCAATTTGTTGATATAAAATAACGAGTCTTTAAATTTTGCAGACGAGTTAGCTTACCAACCCTGACTTTGAAAAGTTGTGAGAAACAACCGGATATTTGAAAAATGTTCGACACATTTTCTAATGAAATAAAAATCGTAGTGTCCTCCGCTTGCTTTGCACTGTCGCAGAATAAAAAAAAAAACAACGGGTTGCACTTCGGGAGTGCCGGCAGAAGTGAAAACTTGAACATTAACGTTGTGCATTTTTGAATATTTTAGAATGGTTAGGAAATAATTTCGCATGAATTGCTTTTTTCATTAATAGATGCACTCAATTTCCATATTTTAAACATTTTATATACACAAGTATACAGACGCTCAAGCCACCAACAGTCACCATTTGTGGATGCGTGTAGCACACTATAGTACAAACGTGTGTACACACGCACACTCGCGCAAGCGTCCTGTGCCGCACTAAAATTTACTTTATGTGTTATGTTCTAATTTCTTTTAAATACGAAGGTCGTTCTCGAACGAGGTGATACTACGTATTTCATCATTCTATTATAATTATTATCGTCTTTTCTTAAAGTTGAATTTGGCAGACACGCAGCTTTATCTTACTATTTTAATGTCAAACCTATTTCGATTGAAACCAATCTCAATCTTATCGTCTTTGCTTAAAGTTGAATTTTGTAGTTTTATCTTACGATCAGGACACGTGATCCTTTTTTTACCCATTTAACATTTTTTACCCATCCCAAAAAAGTGCACAGCGCCGCTAAAGAAGTTTTCACTTTAAACTTTCTTCACTTGTACTAGCAGCACCTAGTCACATCGTGATCACAGTATAAGTAAGTAGTGCGTACTGTGGTATAAGCAATAGATGCCGTGATTTTCCTCGTCGTTTGTCGATTGTCTATGTAATAGAGAGGGTAGCTTTATTTATATTATATACGAGTAGGTAATGATGTGTTAATAGTAAAACAAGTCCACAATAACAAAGCCCTGGAAAATCCTATTATTTTAAGACAGCACGTCGACGGTAATCTGTTTTGCAAATGAAGTATTTTACCAAATCTGTATTCCTTTAGTTTGTAAAAGCTCTATATTTTGAATTAAGATAACACTATTATTGGTATTTACGTAGATATAGAAAGCTAAGCTATAGACAAATTGACAGTTTCCACCGCATTCAATAAAGAATAGAGTAACTGATGCCGAATTACGCCGTCATCATGTAGGGAAATAACAAACGTATAGTGTATTATAACCTCATTGACAATAACACAGATTGGTACGATTTATTTACCCGTCGCGTGCCGGTTTTTTTAAAAGAAAGCGCAACAATGTGTCACACTATTATATGACATCGCTATAAAAAAACTACAATAAATCGGCGTCTATGAAACGTAGTAAGTCTTTGGTAATTTAAGAATAGAATAGAAATAGTGAAGAGCTCAATGACGTCATTGCGCGTGCCAGTCTAATCGGAATAGAACATCATTGGTGCTGGTATATTGACGTAAAAATACTTTGTTGTCTTGATAACAACCTGTACATAGGAACTTTTGATATTCATACTACGCTACTTTTAATAAAAGTCGGCTACAAGTACATCGGCGTCAATCCATAATCATTCCACTGTTGGGATATGGGTCTACCCTCAATAGTCTTGTGCTTAATCGGACACTCTTAAGTGCGCACTGTAATAGTACAGTCCGATTAATGTACTAGTACACCTTAATAGTACTATTAGTACCTATTAGTACTCAGAAATGTAGACGACAATATAATCATTTAACAATGTAAATTTGGTAATTACAAGCACTAAACAACGCTGTATAAGATTTTCTATGAATAAAACACACGGCGCTGAAAGCGATTTATACCAGTGCAGTGCGCTTACCAGGAGGTAAGCCTTCTACGATATCCACGGGAAGAAACGGAGTGATTCTATTCTAGTCTGCTGGAAATCACACGGCCAAATATAAATTATTAATCTCTTCCACAAAGAACTCTCACACTAGTACACAGCTACGTAAATAACTAATGTATCTAAATAAATTAAGCTTGATTGACACATGTATCGAATGAACAGAAAGTATAGTACCTACATAAATTAATTAACCAGAGAGATAGTGAGATTTCACAAGAATTCAAGATTTTTAATTAAGATTTCGTGTGTACTATGTATAAATAGATAGATTAATTATTAAATTTACTGAATACGAAAATTGATACAATGAAAGAAAGAAAATGTTAAAAAGAAGCATAATTCGCGTAAAGCCCCAAAATATCTCAAAGTGAGACTACATATTTCTCTCGCGTACCTACTCGTAACACGTCTGAATTTTTAATAATTCATGCATTGTAGACCTTTTTCTTTAAACAAATATAGACTACTAGCTTTCGCCCGCGGCTTCGCTCGCGTGAAATTCGAGGCAAACACGTGTTTACCCGTTTATCAATAGAAGTACTCGTGTAAAGTTTAGGATAAAATAGTCCAACTAATTTCGTTTCTCCATACAAATTTTGAACCTCGGTTTCACCCTTTTAGGGGTAAATTTTTAAATGTCCTTTTAACTTTATTTTGTGTCCACTATGTCAAATTGATGCCATTTTAGTAATTGACGTTCCAGAAAACCATACAATCAACACCCATACTGGAGTGATTTTATGTCACGTTGGCTAAGTTTGATCATAATATAGTTGTTTTTTCATAATTCGTAGTGCCGCGGATGTAGACTCAATTTTTGTGCTCCAGAAGCGAGCTATCCGTGCTATTTATATGATGAGTCCCAGGGAGACACTGAGAAATAAATTTAAAGAGATAAATATTATGACATTACATTCTCAATATATCTATGAAAATCTTATTTACGTTCATAAAAATCATACCAAATTTAGGAAAAACAGTGATCTCCATCAATTAAATTTAAGAAATAAAAACAAACTCGCTATGCATATTACTAGGCTCCATAAAATCTCTAACTCGTTCCCAGGTCAATGTATACGCTTCTACAATA
The DNA here is from genome assembly GCA_937001555.2 of Hypsopygia costalis. NCBI lineage: Eukaryota > Metazoa > Arthropoda > Insecta > Lepidoptera > Pyralidae > Hypsopygia > Hypsopygia costalis. Next base: position 10,568,043 of record OW443344.2, read on the forward strand.
AACTTCCAAACGACGCGTTTAAATTATCCATGGGTAAATTTAAGAAATATATCAAAACTAGACTACGTCAAAAGGCTTATTTAATGTAACGATATTGGCAATTAAAAGAGTCAGCCTTGAGTTTCTTGCCAGTTCTTCTCAAGAAGCCCCGTCGCCGGAACGGGCACTTAAATTCACTTTCACATTCAAGATAGTGTGATGAAAGTGAATCTAAGCTCTGCGGATTTAGAGTAGTAATGATTTATACATATTCTTATATTTAATTTGTATGACGTTTCTAAGTGCTTTATAAAGTCCAAGGAATAAAGATATTTTGAATTTTGAATAATCAGCGACCCGATAAACCATAAAAACAATACCCATGACTATATTCAGACCTTTTCACCCCATTTTAGACATTTCAACCTCATGACGATTTTCAGACTTTCACCCCATTTTACCCCTTTAGAGGTTGAATATTGAAAAATCCTGAAATACGTGTTTACTCATTTATATATAGAAGTACTCATGTAAAGTTTAGGATAAAATAATCCAACTAATCTCGTTTCCCCATACATATTTTTGACCTACGTTTCACCCTCTTAGGGGATGAATTTTGAATAATCCTTTCTTAGTGTACCCCTAGACATCATAAGAAACCTACGTGCAAAATTTGGAATCTCTAGACTCAGCGGTTTGGGCTGCGCGTTGATGTATCTGTCCGTCAGTCAGTCAGTCAGTCAGTAAGGACTTTGAATTTTATATATATAGATAAATATCGGCACTATTGCTATTTTAAATCACTGTGCTTAAAAACTATTATGGTGTGTTCACACGATCACAACATTCAACGGGCACGTGTACAAGCGTGTAAGTAACCACTGCTTGCTCGTGTTTGTGGGCGTGTATGTGAACCTTATCCGCCAACGCGCACCGGACTGAACATGCGTGTACAACATGCGTGAAGCCCTTAGCTTCGTTGGCGGAGGATATAATGCGTGACATAGAGATGTTCAATGAAATCACCCGAGACTTCGGTCGCGTGGTCTTTCCTACAAACTTTCACCCCCTATTTTAACCCGATTAAAGGATTATTTTTCTAAAATCTGCTCTTAGTAACCTTTGGACAAAATTCTATGTTTCAAGCCCCAGCGGTTTCAGCTTTGCGTGAATCGATGATATATTATAGATGTTCCTAATTTACCACCCGTTGGCATAGTCCTAACATGGGACTTTGAATGCTTTGCTTTTGTAATTTGTCTGATATATTGAGGTTCCACATCGGCTCTTGTTTTCAAAATAATATGTAGCATATGGCCATGCTAAGCAGGCATACCTATTTGTATATTTCCCAAAATTCATTTAAATTCATTCGGTTTCTAAATATATGTGTGTACATAATAATATATTCACTGCGCATTCCCTTCATTTTCAACTCCCCACTATTAGCGAAAACTTTAAAAATATATAGATGGGCGGTCATTAACTCACAGGCACATTGTGTATAGCATCGTTAATAAAATAAAATAATAATAATTAAAAAAAACATTTCGAGTCCAATTTATACAAAAAAATTCAGAACAAGAGAGCATTCCATTAACGGGATTTTTCGGAAACGTTACCTTTTAGGCTGACATGTAACCAAAGCGTACCTAACTCATCGCACACAAAAACGTAAAGTATGTTAGAAACCTACCTGTTGGCCTGTTTCTATGTCAACTTACCACAAAAGTAATATTTATTTTTTTACACAGAATACCTATTTACGGAGTCTTTTTTTTATTTCATTCCCATAAATTTATTTTGATATCGTACAACTAGACTGACAAAGTTTCTTCACCTCACGACCGGATGTATGGTTTGTGTCACAAATTTTCGACTGTTAATTGCATAGTCATTAGTCAGATTGACTTTTGACACAAGGGGGAAAGAGGGAAGAGTCAGTTTAAAAAGATAATGGCAGGAAATTTCTGCGTGTAAGAAGAAGGGTGGGCAGTTGACCCCCAAACTTTCTTTTACTCTTTCTTTTCTCTTTCTTTCACTCTATCTACAAGAAGCTTATTGTATAAACCGCGTCGTGTAATACAAGCCCACACGCTAGCAAACTGTCGATATTAGTACATTCAGGGACGTCGGTAACAAATATTTGTAATCTGAATCCATCGACCACAGTCGTAAGTACCTTACTTATCGATGAGCGAACCATATTCAAATGACCAAAAATTACTTAATAGGTTCTATATAATAAATACAGCTGCTAGGTTCCGCTAGGAAAAGTATAATAAATTATGGTACCGTGGCAAAAAAAAAAAATGAGAACCACACAGTACAGAGGTACTAGACAACTGATAAATGCACTTAATTTTTTTTTTTGTAAATACTTACTTATAATACATAGAAAACACGCAGACCAAAACCAACAGACATGTTCATGCACACATATGTTCAGTTTGTCTTGTGCGGGGATCGAACCCGTGACCTTTTTTTTTTTTTTTTTTTTATACTACGTCGGGTGGCAGACAAGCATACGGCCCGCCTGATGTGAAGCGGTTACCGTAGCCATATTAACGCTCACAACATAAAATATCGCTCGCACGCCGCCACCCCCGGTGCCACCGCAGCATCTCCTTCCTTTCTGGTGACCTCACTCACTCGCAGGAACACAACAGCCCTCAAGGGAACCGTTATTTGGCTGCGGTATTCTGTGAGGTGGAGGTACATTCCCCAGTCGGGTAGCTTACAATTACGCTCCCTACCTCTCTTTTCGCCAGAGCTTCGTTTGTCAGTCAGCAGGGTGCACCGCGTGCAGGTGAAGTTGGCTTTGGTTCAAAGATGTTGATGAACCACTTACACCCCAAAATCCTCCTCTCTGAGTCAAAGTAGCCATTGCTAGCCATTCGACAATCTGACGCAGTTGCACCCCCTTAAACTAATCCTGACCGTGTCTATAAGTAGATTTCACAATTACTGCTTTGGTTCATGTATACACCAACTGATAGACGAACACCTAACCTAACCGAAAATCAACTCAAATATAAGATGGTTATTGCAGCAAATTAGCAATTAATCAGTTAGCTGAGCGTCGTCGTCCAGCTGTATTGTTGAATGTTGTGTTCAGTCACTGGCCTAAACGAAGTTTAGATGGTTGAATGGCGTTGTTCAATGAAACAGCTAGCCGTTCAATTATATGTTTTTTTTTTAACCAGTTGGCTACGACATGTACATTGTGTATATATTCATATATCCACAGATACACGAGTATTAGTATAATATTATATTATCTGTGATATTAGTTTCGATATGATTATGAAATTACCATATCGAAATTGTTTCGCGAACTATTGAGGCTTACTGATATTACTGCCAAACAAAGTTGGAATTGAAATACTTCTGATCAGTTAGTCTGAATCTCATGAGGATTAATCAATAATACGATGATTCATTGAAGTTTATATCATCACATACAATAGAATAAATATTATCAATAATTAATATTGTACCAATAACAAAAATTTCATTTTTTTTTTGTTTTCTTGTAATTTTCATATTTTTTAAAATATTTCGATGGTTTTATTTTTATTAGAAAATGACTATGAAATTCGATTAAAATTTTATGGGAGCAGTCCATTATTTGAATACTATTTGAAGTTGAACGCAAAAAGTATTTTTTTTACTACGTCGGGTGGAAAACAAGCATACCGCCTGATGTGAAGCGGTTGTCGTAATCTTATAAACGCCGCCAACACAGTAACACCTTCCTTCCTTACTCTCAGGAACTCAACAACCACAACCCTCAAGGGAATTGTTATTTGGCTGTGAGGAGGAGATACTTCCCCAGTCAGCTCATGAATGGTGGAGAAATCGATAACTTAAACATGAAATCGTTTTTTTTTTACGGGCTTCTTCACACGTAGAAGAGAGTATCACCGCTGTGGTACAAGTGAGATACAAACAAAGAGCTTTCCATGACATTACAAGACACCTGAAACGCGCCTGAAAATTGTGATTACATTAAACCGCGGTACAGTAAATGTTTATTTTCATAAGGGTGATTAAATTAAATAATAAAAATGTTATTCATTGTTTCGAATGCTCATTCTGGTTTTAATTTTGTTAATCTATGACCTAGACGACGCAACCGTAGCTATAGCTATCATTTAGAACAGGGGCCCTACCGCCGAAGCTGAAGCCGATTACCATCGAATGTGATTCGAAAAGTAGGTCTTCCGTTTTAGTTGTTGACAAAGATCTCAGCTTAGTGGGTAGAGCTCCAGAGTTTCTATCGGCTAAGCTAAACACAAATAGCATAAATCTAAGTTGAAGTTTGATTTTGGCAATCAAAAATTCCAATGGTAATCGGTTTCAGCTTCGGTGGTGGGCTCCAGGTACCGTTTTCAGATGCAATTTAGTACGAGTGTATATCTCTATAGTAATATAATATAATTAAATCCCGTGCTCTAGATCAGTATTCCACAAAGTGTGTGCCACGGCCCACTGGTGTACCGTGGTCATTAGTCGGTGTGCCTCGGAAAAATAAGGTTATCTCATAAAGCTAAATAGGGCGGAAGAAAAATTCTTAATCAAATAAAAAAGAATTCGTTTTCCTAGATGTACCTTAAACACAAAAAGTTTGCGGAACACTGTTCTAGATGATGCCTTTTATCACCCAGTATTATTTTTCCTGCCGTCTCACGGCGCCACGGGTTGACAAGGGTAATATTTTTTAACGCCGGCCGTCGCGTGACAATCACAAACACAATTCAGATTGATATTATTTTAAATTGTTGTTAAGATGCTGGGTCAGTGCAAAAAGCAAGTAAAATGTTGATTTTATGTTATGACATTCGGCATACCTTTTTCAGGTTGCAAACGACCCGCCTGACGGAAAACCGTTTCCTATGGACATCGCAGCCTATGGACGCGGGCAACACAAGGGTCTCGCATCGCCAACCTTGTAAGAAAGAACCTCTTCACGCCCTTTTTGAAGAACCCCATGTCTCTGTCTCCGGGGAAAAGTTCGAAATGGAGCTCATTCGTCGTCTCATAAGTCGTCCAGCTCCCGCCGCCAAAGATCACACTCCCAGAGAACATGGTGTGCTGTTTGATCGAATTCATGATTCGTATACTACCCCGGATGCGACATGCAACGTATAAAGTAAAGTATAGCGTAAAGTGAAACTCTACTTACTTGGTGGATAATCCCTGTAGCTGATGTCTGAATATATTGCGAATGGCGAAGCACACAATATCGATATGACCCATAGTATCAGAATGATCCTGGATGCTCTCGTTAGTCCCGCCATAGCGTAGAGGTGAAGCGGGTGGCATATCGCCAGGTAGCGTTCCAGGGAGAACGCTGATATCGTCAGCACGGATACGTATGTGGCCCTGGAAAAAAAGGCTAAGTTTAGTATTTATGAAGGCAAATTATGATTTTAAGAGAGGTAGGGCTAGCGTAATTGCAAGCTGCGCGCCTGGGGAAATACCTCCACATATCCCTTGAGGTTTGTTGTGATCCTGCGAGTGTGAGTGAGGTCACCAGAAAAGAAGAAGGAGATACTGCGTTGGCAGCGGGGGTGGCAGCGCGCGAGCAATGTTTTATGTTGCGAGCGTTAATATGGCTACGGTAACCGCTTCACATCAGGCGGGGCGTATACTTGTCTGCCACCCGACGTAGTATTAAACAAAATTGTTATATTACGCATCGAAAGTTTACAGCAAAAGTTGATTTACAGATTTATTAAATTTGACTAATGGTCTGTTCTTGTTAAGGACCAAATCGATCATATATTTCTGCTGTTGACTTCACTTAGCAAATCTCTCATTTAAGTTTGTGATCTAAGTGCACAAACACACTGGGCGAACTAGTCGGGGCTCTACCGCGAGAACCAAAGTCGATCCATCGAATATTTTTATTGGAAAAATAGATCTTCCGTTTTAGTTAATGACAAATATCCTCTGCTTAGTCGGTAGCGCTCCAGAGTTTCTACCAGCTAAGTCAAATACATGTACCATAAATCTAAGCCCAACTTTAATATTCGCAATTAGAAAATTATCAGTTACAGCTTAGCCTGTAGTGATACTGGTAGTGCTTGCTGGGCTACCGTCTGAGCTGAAGCCGATTACCATCGGATTTTTTGATTGCTAAAATAAAATAATATAATAATAATAAATATTGCCAGACAAATTACACAGCGCCATCTAGTCCCAAAGTAAGCGAAGCTTGTGTTATGGGTACTAGACAACTGATAAACATACGTAAATACACTTTTTTTTTGTAAATACATACTTATGATACATAGAAAACACCCAGACTAAGACAAACAGACATGTTCATGCACACAAATGTTTGTCCTATGTGGGAATTGAACCCACGAGCGTTGGTGTCGAAGCCGCGTCATTGACCGCTACGCCACCGAGCTCGTCTATAAAACTTCAGTCAGCCGAAAATAAAACTTCAGTTTAGATTTCTGGCAATTATGTTTAGCTTAGTCGGCAGATACCCTGGCTATAGAGCCAATAGCGAGCGAGCCAATAGAGCTAATGGCTATAAAGTCGATAGCGACTACGTTGAAAATCTTTGTCAATAACTAAAACGTAAGACCTATTTTTTTTCATTCGAAATATTCTATGGTAAACGGCTTCAGCTTCTGCGGTAGGGTCTCTGGTCGCGGTCGCATAGTGTGTTATATCGAATATAAACCATACTAATATTATAAATGCGAAAGTAACTCTGTCTGTTACCTAGGAAGGACATAGGATAGTTTTTATCCTGGAAAAACATCTTGATCCCATGAGACATAAGCTACTTTTTATTCAGGAAAAACATCTTATTATCACGGGAAAAAATAAAGTTTATAATTATTTGTCCTTTTTTTTATTCGTTTGATCAATGCCCAGAATTCGGACATATATATATATCCCTCTCCCTCCGTCTTACGAATTTTCCATCAGGCGTATATCTATATATATAAAAGAAAGTCGTGTTTGTTACAACACTTATAACTCGAGAACGGCTGGACCGATTGCCATGGTTTTTGATTTGTTGGATTTGTTTCCGTCCCGAATAGCAGAATAACTCTTAAAAACATTGGAAGATTCTCGAAAAAATAAAATAAAAGAATAAACATTTTCGCATACAAATGAAAGTGTCAGTTGAAAAAGGGATTACGATATTTATTGGTTGTCAAATATCAAAACGTCAAATCGATTGGTGTCACTTTTATGTCGCGAAAGTTGTCTGTGATTTGTTATGAAAATTTAAAAATGTCAAATCGATAGGGGTGAAAACGCTTTTCCCATGGGGTTCGAGCGCAAGAATCAAATCAGAGTAAACATCAAAAGAAATGACAATTACAAATCACCAAAATGATTTTAAACCTATTTCAAAACTAAAAAAAATAAAACAAAACGTTTTTTTTTTAAATTTAACAATAAGGAAATCTTTATTTTTATGAAATCTTCAGTTTTTATGGATACGGGTCTTCCCTCAACCGAAGGGGTTTAGAGCGTACTCCAACACGCTGCTCAACTGCGGGTTGGCGGAGGCCAGTGTTTTCGAACCGCCTAAAGGCCACTGACTTAACTTAACGACTGTCATTAAATGATAACAACCGGGACCGACAGCTTAACGTGCCTTCCGAAGCACGGAGGAGCTCAAGATGAGCTAATGATAACAACCGGGACCGACGGCTTAACGTGCCTTCCGAAGCACGGAGGAGCTCAAGATGAGCTAATGATAACAACCGGGACCGACGGCTTAACGTGCCTTCCGAAGCACGGAGGAGCTCAAGATGAGCTAATGATAACAAGCGGGACCGACGGCTTAACGTGCCTTCCGAAGCACGGAGGAGCTCAAGATGAGCTAATGATAACAACCGGGGCCGACGGCTTAACGTGCCTTCCGAAGCACGGAGGAGCTCAAGCTGAGCTAATGATAACAACCGGGACCGACGGCTTAACGTGTCTTTCGAATCACGGAGGAGCTCGAGGTAATATAAACCCATCCGTTTACAGGCTACGGTCGACGTTGCTTAACTTGCGTGTTCAATTAGAGGCACGCGCAATGACGCCATCGAGCTTCTCTATTATTTTCTATCATTGTTTTAATTCCATAAAATCATAAATTTAGTTCAGCTAATATGTACCACGACATTCATTGATTGTTAGGCGGTACGAAGTTCGCCGGGACAGCTAGTATATATATATATATATATATATATATATATATATATATATATATATATGCCCCGGCAGTCGCATGCAACTACTGCATGAACTAATTGGTGGCGGAAGCACGCAAAGTAGTGTAGATCAAATTGCCTAAAGTTTTTATGCAAATTTATTGTTTCTCCTTCAAAATTTTACCTCAGATCAATGTATTTCATACTTTTTCACGACGCGATCCCATAGAAATCTTTTGCGACCCTTTACTCTCCCAGATTTCTAACCTAAATGTATTTTTTTTTAATTACAAATAATAAATCCATTTTATTTATTTTCATATTTAGATATTGGTTAATATAATAAATAATTAAGTATTAACATTGCTATCGATTACGTACTGAAATTAATATTCTTCATAGAAATATCTTTTTGAAAGCTCTTTTTTACAGCTTCGCGACCTTCCTGCGACCCCTTGTAAAGGCTATGGGACCACTATGAGGTCGCGATCCACACTTTGAATAACACTTCCTTAATGAATATGAGGTTTTCAATAGCCGCCGGCGATAAATCTTAGCGATAACATTATATTATGTATGTCGTGAAACTCCTCTGAGACGTATAGAAGAAGTTTTTCATTCACATAACTCTATCATACGAAACGTTACAGAGTTCGTTTCATTGTGGAACATTTTGTGCTTTATGTAGAGGAAACTTATATACACTACGTCCAACATTTTCAAAGTCAGTATAGCCTTAGATTATTGTATTAGTTACTTCGTCAACAACTTCCATCATTAGCGAATATCAATCAATAAACTAAGAGGCTTCTTAAGTTCTGGTTGAAAGTTATGTGTTGTAATTGATGAATTTAACAATCCTCTAATAAATATTAGACGCTGGAAAGTCAAATATTTAAAAACTAACAGACGTAAAGGATGATTCACATTATAGCGTGTCGCGCACGGGCCGGGCCCCGGCCGAACTCCGGCCGGGGCACGTTCAAATATCTATAGTATACTTTTTGTATGAAGTGAATCATGCTTGACCGTGTCCCGGCCGTGTGCCGCCGGGACCCGGCCGGGGCCCGGCGTCGGAATGTCGGTGGGTATTGCTTCCCGGCTCCGGCTCGGCCCGACCCCGACACGTTGTAACATAATGAGCAGCTCAACAGCAAAATGGCCGATGAAAAATTGCTAGAATGTGTGCGCAAGTACCCTGTACTTTACGATATGAGTAGTATATATACAAAAATATTATTTGGAAAACAATATCGGACGAAATAAAACAATCTGGTAAGTAGGTAGTTACAGTAGCTGCCAATTCAAGTTGTGAAAATTGCATGTTTACTCGTCTATCGACGGATGACATCACTAGAGATAAAACACATAGATATCACAGACACGGCCGTGCAAAGAATACATGCAAACAGCCCGGTGTAGCATGAATGACTGGCCCGGCCGGCACACGAAGTTCACCGTTCACCCGGTGAACGTGCCCCGGGTGGAGCCCGGTCCGGACGCGACACGGTATAACGTGAATCATCCTTTTTATCCTGTCTTCTTAACAATGAATATTAAATTCGAATTGGTTTCGCGCAATCTGTCAAATGACTGACAGTTCTGTCAAATGACATAAAGTTACATTAGAACAGATACAATGGTCGGGTTCAGTTCTTTTCTTAACTGAAATTTTCCGCGCATATTTCTCATTTTATTCTTTCAGAAGCACCTTCTCGTGATAATAACAAATATAACATAAAAAGAAATAGCGAAATCGGTCCAGCCGTTCACTCGTATGCCGTGACCAAGGGAAACAAACATTTATATATAATAGAAGAAAAAGAATTAAGTTACAATAAAAAGTAATTTGAACAAGACACCTTTATTAGTTGTTCATAAAAAACCTTTACATACTGTTTCGTTTCGCTCATGAAGCCCATATCACAGGGGTTAAAGTGGATATAATAAATTAAATGGCGGCCGCCATATTGCATTAAAATGGTGATATTTCGGTAATCATATCACGAGAACTCAACTGCCGTTATAAATAATTGCCTGTCTTTAAACGTAACGTGCCAAATTTCACCTCAATCGGTCACTGGGAAATGGGTAAAATTTAACTTACAAGTTTTAATGACAAATACCGCGGCGATGCAAAGCTATATACAAGCTTGTAAAAATACATTCGACGACCACGGTGGTCGAATGGCTAACCATGTTCACTTTGACTGCGGGGTCGCGGGATCGGTCCCCGCACAAGACAAGTATTTGTGTGCATGAACATGTCTCTTTGTCTTAATCTGGGTGTTATTATATCTAGTTATACAAAAATAAAATGTATTTAAGTATAATATGAGTTATTTAGTATTCATAGTACAAGCTTTGCTTAGTTTGGGACTAGATGGCAGTGTGTAATTCGTCCAAGAATATTTATTTATTATACATACTTCAAATCGCAATTGAATTATCTATAATAAATATTATTATAGCATAACACACTACACTAGCGAGACGAGGCGTGAATTGTTTGTATGGTAAAATTTCAATTCGCGTCCCGCACAATTTTGGTGTGAAATGCCTAAATGGACCATGGATAATGCGAGGCGAGAATTGAAATATGTTACTGTATGACTGCATGCCTAGAGTATTTATTACGTTACAAAATGGATACACAAATATCCCACGGATCAGCGAACACCGATATAGAGTTGCCATTTCTAAACGCTAGCAACCAGGACAAGATGCGTGCAAACTCCGGATTTTGAATCTCAAAACCCGAACATACTTTTATATTATATACGTATATCTTTTTATATTTTTTATATTACTTTCTACCCGGCTTCGCACGGGTAGAAAGTAATTGTTATTTTCCTCGCAATTTTAACGTCTTTTCTCTCCATAAGAACCTTCCTTATTCCTTGACTTTTTTCTCTATTTATTTGGTTTATATACTTATTGTTTGATTTTAAGTTCATACTACATACATATTCCATATTATATTATTAAAACCATATCAACCTTAAAACAATATTTAATGTAAATAAATCTTGATCAGGAAAACGGAGTTGTTCGTCCTCTTTATAGGTCGAATTTTCAAAAGCTACTAATGATTTCAAATAAGAGTCTGAACTGAAATGTCAACCCCACACAAACTTAACCCCATATAAGCCGTCTATATTTTCCTACAAGTGTATGAATGTACAGAGAAAAAGAGGTTATTACGAAAAAATATTGATGTACGTAATATCAGCAGTGGGATGCTACAACAAATTCTACAGTGCATAGTGCAAAGGAATGCTTTGAGTAGCAGCATAGGAACGCTACAACAAAAGCTACGGTGCGTAGCAGCAAAGGAATGCTATGTGTAGTGAGCGTAAGACGCAAAATCTAAAGATTACAATGTATAACGGCAGTGGAATGCCATATCAAAAGAACATGCTGCCTATCAGCCATAGAATGTTGTACTTAGTAGATAAAGAATGTCACATCAAAAGCTACGGCGCTACGGTTCGTAGCAGCAATGCAATGGTATTTGTAGCGACTAGCGACAAAGGAACACTACGCATCGTAGTATTTTATTTACGTATTATAACAGCAGACTACTACATCAAACGCTACGCTTCGTAGCGTCTGTTGAACGCTTGCACTACATCAAAAGCTATGGTGCGTAGCAATAAAAGGAATGCAATGCTATATTTTGATATAGCATTGCATTCCTTTTATTACTACGCCTTAGCCTTTAGGCTACGGTGCATAATAGCAGTTGAAGTTGGTTTCAAAAAATTGTGAAAAGTAACAAAAAAATTGGTAAAAACAAAGTATTTTCTCTGATACAGTAAGTTGATAGTAATTAACGTTATTTTATATATGTATATATATACATATATAAAATAACGTATATATACATATATATGTATTTGCAGCATTATGTGCTTGTTGTACCATCGTTTGCAGTCAATCAAGTTTAATTAATGTTCTACAAACGCTTGTTTGTTCATCACCTTACTCGTGCTCTGGTTACGTATCAGAAGAAACTCCGAGTACATTACTCGTACTAGTTATGAACTATTTACAAGAATAAATCAAAATATAATTTTAATATATTTTTATTAATGTTAATTATAAAATCATTGGTTGTCTGTAAAGTCGGTTTACGGACGATAATTTTACGTGATAAAATCATAAGAAAACATCGGCCGTTGGAGTGGAAGAGAGATAGATGCGTCACAAGCCGAACGCTTAGGCCGATTGTGCCTCTATCTCTATCGCTTGTTCCACGCTCTTCGCTTGCACGCTCGGCTCAGGCGGAACGTGACAATGAGTCATTCGTTTTCATGCGTGTAGCCGGCGTTCATCGATTTATAAGACGTTACGTCAAAAAAGAACTATAAAATTTACTTACTGCATATAAATATTAAATAAATAAATATTCCTGGACAAATTACACACGGCTATCTAGTCCCAAACTAAGCAAAGCTTGTACTATGAGTACTAGATAACTGATATTATACTTAAATACATTTTTTTTTTGTAAATACATACATACATATATTACAAAGAAAACACCCAGACCAAGACAAACAGACATGTTCATTCACACAAATGTTTGTCTTGTGCGGGAATCGAACCCACGACCTCGGAGTCAAAATAGCCATTGCTAGCCATTTGACCACCGGGCCGGTCAATATGATATATAATATGACATATAATAATGTGGAAAATATAAATCGCCATGTCATGACGGCCGCCATACTGAATTAAAAAAGGTGTCATTTAAATAATTGTTCATTATTACAAGAGCCAAACCCACAAAAGTGTGCCCACACTCGTTTGACTCTTGTAATAATGCAATTTCAGCCCAATCGGATACTGAAAATTTAACTTGCAAATTTGATTACAGACACCACGGTGAAAATAAAAAAAAGCTTATAAAAATGGCAGCCATTAATTAAATTGCCCAACAGTGACAGCAATGTTCATAATAACAGACATTGACAAAACTGTTGCTATGACTGACGTTATGCTGAAGATATTTGGGAAAATCTGCTCTGGCCTTAGGATCAATTGACAAAACGTTTGTATACTTTTTTTAAATTTCTGTCTATCTGTTAATGGTGAATGTAAAATATATAAATGATTCCTATAATCCTATCACTTTAAGAGAAGAGCAAAAGATTATTTATATAGTAATTTATTTAATTGTAGTGATGGGTTTATTAATTGCACATAATAGTTAGATGTTTTTGAAGTGAAAACTTCTTTAGAGGCGTTGTGCACTTTTTAGGGATGGGTAAAAAATTTTGAACTCGCGTCAGGATCACGTGTCCTGATCGAAAATTCGTAAGATAAAGTTGGGAAACTACAAAATTCAACTTTAAGCAAAGACGATACGATTGAGAATTCTTTGAATATTTTAATGATTCGAAATGACAGTTCGGAAGGCAAAGCTGCGAGACTACAAAATCCAACTTTAGGCAATGACGATACGATTGAGAATTTTATTGAATAGTTTATGTTTGTGTACGATTGAATAGTTTATGAGAGATTGAAAAGTTTATGTTTGTGTACGATAGCGCAATAAATGAATATTGTATTTTACCACATAAATGATAGTACTGTTATACTGATAAATAAAGCAATTTTCATTTCGCTACGATCCTTGGAAGATAGTTAAATTAGTTACCTTAGATTCCATTACATAGTTAGTTACATACAGGTCGACCTAATAAAAGTGTGTTAATAAAATAAATACAAATGTCAAAGTACTAATAATGATAATTTTAACTAAAAAACCTCATTAAATAAAGAGCATAATAATGCAAAGGACTTGCAAATATAAACCTACAGTACAATACAATATTCTTTATTGCACCAAATAAAAGATTTTACAGAGGTATTAATGTAATAAAAGTACAAAAGGCGGTCTTATCGCTAAGCGATCTCTTCCAGACAACCTTAAGGTAGAGGAAACGAGAATGATAGTAAGCAAGTTTCAGTATTTCATATTTCAAATTATTATTTCATATTTAAAAATTGCAAGTTCCATATTTCAGCTTAGGATTCCATCCCACATTTCTATTTTCAAAAAGATTCCTTCGCAGAAATGTTCAAAAACCTCTAGATGATGACTAGGTTTTCGCTCGTCTCACCGACGATTGATACACAATGTGTCTACGAGTACATACCTATCGTATTTAATGACGCTCAGGTATTTATACTTGGGAATTGAATTATTAATGCAGTAAATTGATGTTTCTAGCCAATTTCTGCAGGATTCAATTTCAGGATTTTACGTACAACTTCTATTTCTTTTATCAAAAATCTATATATATAAAAATGAATCCCTATTTTCCTTGGTCACGGCATCACGCATGAACGGCTGGACCGATTTCGCTATTGTTGTGTTTATTATTGTCAGGAAAAGGTTCTTATGGAAGAAAAAAAATAAAAAAGTTGCGCGAAAAATTTTAAAATTTAAGAAAACTTAAGCATATTACCTTTTTAGGATTCCGTATCCGAAGGGTAAAAAGGAACCCTATTACTAAGGCTCCGCTGTCCGTCCGTCCGTCTGTCACCAGGCTGTATCTCATGAACCGTGATAGTTAGACAGTTGAAATTTTCACAGATGATGTATTTCTATTGCCGCTATAACAACAAAATTGTAAAAACCGGAATAAAATAAACATTTAATTTCCCATACATCAAACGTGATTTATTTGCTCGTTTTTGCTCGCAATTCATAACGGTAATAGGTAGACGCTTGAAAGACTCACATAATATTTAGTTATATATTCACTTTAAAAATAAATAATTAAATAAAAATAAAATAAATATTTAAGGGGGGCTCCCATACAACAAACGTGATTTTTTTGCCGTTTTTATAGATAATGGTACGGAACCCTACGTACGCGAGTCCGACTCGCACTTGGCCGGTTTTATTTAATGTAACTTTATGGCGTTTGACAGAACTGTCAGTCATTTGATTGCGCGAAACTAATTCGAATTCTATATTCATTGTTAAGAAAACAGGACAACGACTTATTACGGGTCAACTAGTCAAAAATATTATACAAATAGTTGGCCCGGCGAACTTCGTATCGCCTTTAAATATTTTTACGTAAATTTTTCCGATAAGTTATAAACTATGTTGTCTGTGATTTGTTTTGTGGATTGAAATATTTATTGTTGTCAATTGGTACTTTTTTTGTGACTTTGTAAAGTACTGAACTTATTATTTACCCACTGCTGGGATACGGGTCTTCCCTCAACCGAAGATGTTTAGAGCATACTCCAACACGCTGCTCAACTACGGGTTGGGCCACTAACTTGGCTTAAGGACTGCCATCTAATGATAAACACCAGGACCGACGGCTTAACGTGCCTTCCGAAGCACGGACGAGCTCGAGATAACATAAACTCATCCATGAACAGGCTACGGTTGACGTTGCTTAACTTGCGTGTACAATTAGACTGACACGTGCCTCACGCCATCGTGCTTCTCTATTATTTTCTATTATTCATTGTATTAATTTCAAGAAATCATAAATTTTGTTCATATATATACGTACATCACGACATTCATTGACTGTTAGGCGGTACGAAGTTCGCCGGGACAGCTAGTAATATATACAATTTTTGAACATTGTCAAATACTCTATGCTGTGAGTATTCTTGTTTACCGCCCGAGTGGTAGAAAGAATAGATACCGCGTGAACGAGCTAACAAAATATTATTATCTGTGATCGGGGGCTGCTTTCGAGGGCAATGTAAACACTTAAGGCTCATTGGGAGAACCCTTTGTGCAATATCCGACCCTTGACAAAAGCGATAATCGTGGGAATCGTGCCGCCAAGAGTGGGAAGCCTACAATGTGAGCCTCCTCACGTACCTTGGTTTGTATTGACTAAATACAGTAGACGTTTAATTGTTACAGCTCTTAGAATGCGTTCTGGACATTACCCATTTATGTCATGCACTTTTTGACGTGATAACGATTATAAATCCATGAACGCTGCACGCACGAAAAAGCATGACGCATTGTCACGTTCTGCCAGAGCCGAATGTGCAAGCGAGAGCGCGGAACAAGCGGAAGAGGCACAGTCGGCCTAACCGTTCTGCTTGTGACTCATCTGTCTGTCTTCCACTCCATCGGCCGATGTTTTCTTATGACGTTATCACGTAAAAGAATCGTCCGTAAACCGACTTTACAGACAACCAATTTATTTTAATGCGCAAAACGAATTCATCCAAGTGCGAGATATGTGGAAAAGCAGAAAACCTATTATACCACATATTAGAGTTGTGTGTTCGGTACGCATGTAAAAGAGAGTAGGTACGTAATATCAGAATTTGGTCTAAATTGGATGTCGGCATGTGTCATAACGCATTGGCTAATCCCATGTCACCTGTAGCTAAGCTAAAGCCTTATTTTTTATTTTATTCGTAACACATGTTAAAGTTAGAATATGTTACGATGGGACTGATCTAGTCAATTATGACAAAAGTTTCTAAACTAAAAAAAGATTAAAAAAAAAGTGGGAAGCAAAATAAGTAGGACATACCTACTACAGATCCTGCTTTACCACAGAAGGCAAATACGGTTTTCGAAACGATTTTATAATAAAAAAATGTTGCCATGTAAATCTTGCCGTCCGTCTGATTATACGTATATTGTGAGCCCATTTTCGATCTATTTATATCTATTTATATAAAATGGATTCCTATTTCTCTTGATCACGGCATCACGCGTGAGTGGCTGGACAGATTTCGCTATTTCTTTTTATGTTATATTCGTTATTATCTGGAAAAGGTTCTTATGAAAGAAAAAAAAAGTTACGTGGAAAATAAGGAAAATTTAAGAAAACTGAACGACCACATTAACCTTTCTAATGTAACTTTATGTCGTTTGACAGAGCTGTCAGTTATATGATTGCGCAATTCGAATTCAATATTAATTGTCAAGAAGACAGCACAATGTCTGTCGGGTCAGCTACTTAATATATATTGATCGAAGGAGAGAATCACACACTATCTCGTAAACAGAACTGGATTTTATGTGCCGATTTCAGTTCCCAATGAACATAAGAACTGAATTTATGTTTCTTGCAACCCTAATTAACTACCGAAATTTGGTGCCTCAATTTTGACGTGACAACGTCTTATAAATTGGTTAGCCGGGTGACACTTCAAGAAACTGGGTCACGTTATGCGCTTACAATGAGAGCGAGTGAAAGGCGCGTGCCTTTCACTCGCTCTCATTGTAAGCGTGTCGTGGACGCGTGTCCCTTCTAAGAGCGAGAGAGACAGACATAAAAAGTGAAAGGCATGCGTCCCTTCCACTCGAAAACATTTTACCACTCAAAGTCGTTGTCACGTAAAACTTTCGCCCGTATACCGACTTTACAGGCAACCAATTTTTTTTATACAAAAAGCATAGGACCTGCCTGCTGGTGAGCAGTCATCGTAGCCTATGGAATCTCGCAACACCGAAGGCATAATACAAATAGAGAAGTAAGACAAGTCAAGCCCCGAGCGGGCGATAGTAGCCTAAACACGTAGGGCTGTCGCTTAATAGTTTATTCAACCGTCAAAAATACTTAGTCAATCTCTATATACAAAATTAAGTAGGGTAAGTATTAGGGTACTGTAACAAAAAACTGGCCAAGTGCGAGTCGGACTCGGTCACGAAGGGTTCCGTACCAAAAACAACAAACAATCATGTTTGTTGTATGGGAGCCCCCCTTAAATACCTACAGCCCCTAGTGACAGACGGACACCGCAGTCTTAGTAATAGGTTCCTTTTTATCCTTTGGTGTGGAAAAAAAGAAGAAAGATAATTCTGGATTTGACAAATTGTTATTGAGACATCCATGAACACTGCAATGTTTTTTATGGCTAGTCGACTTTGTAGCCATCTTTAACGTCGTTGTAGTTACATACGACGTAGGTAGGTACTAGTTATGTAACGAATATTTGTATTCGCCTTCGCGAATATTCGCATTTTTATGCGAATGTTTTGCGAATATGAACGTCCTAAAAATAATTAAGATTTTCAATTACAAAAAGGTAAATAAAGTAGAGAGATAATAATAATAAATAATAAATATTGTCAGACAAATTACACACAGCGCCATCTAGCCCCAAAGTAAGCGAAGGTTGTGTTATGGGTACTAGATAACTGATAAACATATGTAAATACATTTTTTTTTGTAAATACATATTTTTTATATAAAATATATAGGAAACACCCAGACTAAGATCAACAGACATGTTCATGCACACAAATGTTTGTCCTATGTGGGAATCGAACCCACGAGCGTTGGTGTCGAAGCCGCGTCATTGACCACTACGCCACCGAGCTCGTCAAATAAGTATTAACTTCTTATATATTTATTTCAAAACCTTATCTTGTGTTAGGATTTTTTGTTAACTACACAAAATAAACATCACTCGTAAAATCAAACAGCAATCGGCCTTCTTCGGATCGGCTCGACAATGCTCGGAAGTAGATGCAAATAATTACAAATGTGTGCGTGTAATTCGCGCGCCAACTTAGCTGTCAAAATAAAACAAATGGCGCTAAATACAAAACTCAATATTCGTATTCGCATCCGCATCCGCGAATATCAACGGCAGATATTCGCATTCGCTTTCGCGAATGTCTAGAAATTGACATTCGTTACATCACTAGTAGGTACCTATATGTTCAAATTATTAACGAACGTCAGCGCAGGCGCGAATATTGCGTGGAAGCGGGCGGTTTTACGTACGGCGCAGCCCCGACTGGCGCTCCGTATAAACTCGTATAAATGTTGTCAGTGTGTGCGTGCGACGGCCATACGTACGGGCGCGCTCACATACAAACCGAGCTCGATGCGGATGTATAGGGTAACTACCCTACTTCTATATTTTTACTATGCCGGAGGCATCACTCACGCGTTTTTCGACGCTATAAAAACCTATTCACGCGTTTCTTGAAGTACGGTAGTGTAGTCTCTTGGGAAAACCTCGGCAGGTAATTCATCCCACAATTTGGGAGTTTGCAAAAAAAAACGTCTCTGGAACCGCACAGTGCAAGAATATCTTGAAACTAAGATGTTCGCGCATCTCAATGTACCTAGATACTTAGTTTGCTTCGCTTGTAACCTTGAAAAAAAAGTAATAACACACGTCAATAAGGTTGTTTATCTTTATCATAAAAGCCAAATTGCAAATCTTGTAAAGAAATTTTACACGGGCTGCATTTTGCTGTTTAAATAAATAAATATTCTTGGACTTGGACTGCCATCTAATCCCAAACTAAGCAAAGCTTGTACTATTTGTACTAGACAACTGATATGTATTATACCCAAATACATTTTTTTCTTGTTAATACGTAGGTACATATAATACATAGAAAACACTTAAACCAAGACAAACATCTCTGTTTATAATAAAAGTAAGCGATAACAGGAATAATTTCCAAAAGTCGTGAACATTTTAGGAGTGAAATGTTAGTTTGAAATACGTGTTTTCGCAAACTCGCGACTCGTGTTGTCTTTATTTCTGAAATCACAGTGTAGCAGTTAAATAAATTGTCAAGCAATTTGCTCGGCTGTAAAATTTATTCTCACAACCAGTGTTGCCAATTATTCCGTTTTCCTCACTGTTAAGGGTGACCTTTTTTTAGGGGTGCAAGTGGTTCATCCACATCTTTGAACCAAAGCCAACCTCACCGGCACGTGGTGCACCCAGCTAATTGACAAAAGAGGCTCTGGCGAAAAGAGAGATAGGGCATAGCGTATTATTTAAGCTGCCCGACTGGGTTAGTACTTCAACCTCACAGGTTACCGCAGCCAAATAACAATTCCCCTAAGGGCTGTTGTGTTCCTGCGAGTGAGTGAGGTCACGAAAAGGAAGGAGTATAGGTTGGCAACGGATTGGCAAACTCTTGACGTTGCTGATCTCCAGCAGCTAGGCGGTGGTGATTGCTTTCCATCAAGCCGATTACCATCGGAGTTTTTGATTCCAAAAATTAATAAATAAATAAATAATAAAATAAATATTGTTACACAAATTACACAGCGCTATCTAGCCCCAAAGTAAGCGAAGCTTGTGTTATGGGTACTAGACAACTGATAAACATACGTAAATACACTTTTTTTTTGTAAATACATACTTATGATACATAGAAAAAAAAAGTTGGTCTTAGGATAAAGTTATTGACAAACATTTTTATCTTAATAGGTAGAGCTCTAAGATTTCTACCAAATGAGCTTAACGTAATTACCGATAATTTAAGCAGAATTTTCATTTTCGCATTCAAAAAATTCGATGGTATCGGCTTCGGCTCGAAGCCGATAACGGCTCAGCGGTTAGGATCGAAAAGCTTCACAAAAGGGCCGCTATTATTTATATCCTCGACGAGCTCGGTGGTCGAATGGTTATCAATGGTCAATTTGATTCCTAGGTCGCCGGTTCGATCCCCGCACAAGACAAATATTTGTCTGCATGAACATGTCTGTTTGTCTTGGTCTGGGTGTTTTCTATGTAGTGTAGATATCTATTTACAAAAAAAAATCTATTTAAATATAATATCAGTTATCTAGTACCCATAGTACAAGCTTTGCTTAGTTTGGGACCGTGTGTAATTTGACCAGGAATATTTATTTATTATTTTATAATAAATAAATATTATTTTATAATAAATAAATATTCCTGAATATAATAAATAAATATATATACTCGAAACAAAATATCTTTCATAATCTGATTTTCCAAATTTTGAGCTGGCAATCTACGCCTACATAAATGTTTTCCCTTAGAAATTGACACTCTTCCGGTTTATTGAAAATCTATAAAATTTAATCGGTACGCGGTAAAACAATTAATATAGTTAAACAATGTTTCTGCCTTTACTTTGTATAGCTTCGATCATAGTCGAAAGGTTGTTTGTCAGGCATTGTTTTCAATGAAAAATATTTTATAAATAAATAAAAATATTCTGGACAACATCAATTGAACATTACACGGCGCCATCTAGTCCCAAATTAAGCGCAAAGCTTGTACTATGGGTACTAGACAACTGATAAATATACTTAAATACATTTTTTATTTGTAAATACATACTTATAATACATAGAAAACACCCAGACCAAGACAAACATGCATACATGTTCATGCACACAAATGTTTGTCTTGTGCGAGGATCGAACCGGCGACCTCGGAGTCAAAGTGGCCATTGCTAACCATTCGACCACCGAGCTCGTCAATATTTTATAATCTCGCGTGAACGACTGGATCGATTTCGCTAATTCATTTTTTGTTGTTTGTTTTTGTCAGGAGAAGGTTCTTATGAAAGAAAAAAATAAGAAATAGCGCGGAATATGAGAAAATTTAAGAGCCCTATATTACATTTGCACGCTGACGAGCTCTCGCGAAGTACTAAACCCGCGAAGGCCGCCGGTGCATCGTTTTTTGTAGTAATTTTGAAGTTATATTTATCGTTTTTATTGAAATAAGATAATAAATTCATGCTACAAAGTTATTCATCATGAAGTAACAATTATTCTCGTATAAATTTTGCTCAATAATATTATCGTTTATTCGAGAAATTAACAGTTTACTTAAAGCGATTTTCGAAGTTTTTTTGGGTAAAAGAATGTTTTTTTTCTATACTAAATCAATGATATTTCAAAATTCCGAGGCCGCTATGTACTATACGACTATATAACAAATAACATTCTATTTTTTTTATTTCATTTGTTTGGAACAGTAGTACAATCCAGGAGCTCAAAATAGTGAATGCGCGCATTTTATGAAAATCTTTCTCTGCAATTTTGGGTTTATTTAAAGAGTTAAGCAAAATTTACAAAAAGCGAGGCCGCTACGTACTATGCCAATAGCTATTTTGTACTTATTCAATAAGTCAACATTGTTAATGTATTTTTGTTTCCGATATCAAAAATCACAGTCAAAATGTAATATGGCCCTTAAGAAAACTTTTCTTTTTCTTTTTGCAAACTAAAAATTGTAAAAATATTGTAATAAAAAAACGATAGTTTCAAAATTGTAGCCGATAGTATGAGATGTACAATATTAGATTGGAAATTTGGAGCAAATGTTCAGAGTGCTTAGGGCGAGTTTTTGGCCACATTCGAACGTATTAATGTTTACATGCCGACCAAATTGAGAAATAGTTTCATGTTGTAAATTTACCAGACGCGTGTTACATATCCAAATTAGCCGGGTTGCTCACTTCAAAATGTGAGCAAGTAAGCCACAAAATTTTGATATGTAACACGCGTCTTATAAATTCACAACATGAGAGTTCTTCTCTATTTGGAAGGTTTGTTTACGTTGACATGATTGATCGCATACAAAAAACTCGCAATAAGTACTCTGAAGTGTTATCATTAAGTGAAAACGCTGCTTAATAAATAGTCGATTACTTACGCTTCCGATATCAGAGCTCTTGATTTGCAGAACACCATCCCCAAGCTATAAGGGTATTGGTGCCAGTACACCGACAGATCATTTGGTAGACCTGAAACAAACCAAACATATTTTTAAAGTGACTAATCTGTTGCTCCTGCTTCATGTGATCGATTTTTATTACAAGCTAATTTAGTTTTAGTTGTATTTTATGTATTGTTATATCTGTTGTTATCGTGTTTTTTTATTTCTGTGGTTGTTATTAATAAAGTTATACTTCCCGATAAAAAAAAACACTTTGTCACCACTATGTCAGTAAACAAATTTTGTAAAATTGGATCCAATTCTCGATTTCCGATTTACACACGTTCGTTTCTCAAGACAATGTTCATAACTCGAGAAAGGCTGGACTGATTTTCATGGATTTTAATTTGTTGTATTTGTCTCCGTCCTGAATAGCAGAATAACATCGGAAAATTGACGTAAGTATAAAATAAAAGAAAATACATTTTCCCATACAAATAGTGTCAGTTGAAAAAGGATTGAGATATTTATTGGTTATCAAATGTTTATGAGCACGTTCAGATTTTTATATCAAGCTCCTAAAAAAAAACAAAAAAAAAATATATATATAACAAGATGCTTCAATGAAGAGAATTAAACCCATCGATATAGTTGATTTTTGTACTTTAATATATATAAGTACTAGCTGGCCCGGCGAACTTCGTACCGCCTAATTGTCAATGAATGTCGTGGTATACATATTAGTTGAACAAAATTTATGATGTCTTGAAATTAATATAATGAATAATAGAAAATAATAGAGAAGCACGATGGCGTCATTGCGCGTGTCAGTCTAATTGTACACGCAAGTTAAGCAACGTCAACCGTAGCCTGTCCATGGATGAGTTTATATTATCTCGAGCTCCTCCGTGCTTCGGAAGGTACGTTAATCCGTCGGCCCCGGTTGTAATCATTAGATTAACTCGAGGTCCTCCGTGCTTCGGAGGGCACGTTAATCCGTCGGTCCCGGTTGTTATCATTAGATTATCTCGAGCTCCTCCGTGCTTCGGAAGGCACGTAAGACGTCGGTCCCGGTTGTTATCATTAGATTATCTCGAGCTCCTCTGTGCTTCGGAAGGCACGTAAGCCGTCGGTCCCGGTTGTTATCATTAGATTATCTCGAGCTCCTCCGTGCTTCGGAAGGCACGTTAAGCCGTCGGTCCTGGTTGTTATCATTAGATGGCAGTCGTTAAGCCAAGTGGCCTTTAGGCGGCTTGAAATTACTGGCGTCCGCCAACTCGCAGTTGAGCAGCGTGGTGGAGTATGCTCGAAACATATTCAGTTGAAGGAAGACCCGTATTTAATATTACCCAGCAGTGGGTAAATATTACCCAGCAGTGGGTAAATATTAAGTTCAGTATTTTACTATGTCACAAAATAAAGTACCATGACACTTGACAACCAATTAATATTCATTTTCAAGCATTCATTCATAAACAATTTTCAAAACAACAACGGACAACTTTCGCGACGTAAAAGTTAGACCAATCGATTTGACATTTAATTGAAAATCAATAAATATCCCAATCCGTTTTCAAATTTAATTTTTCGACAATTTTGTCAATGTTTTAATACTTATTATCCTATACCCACATTTCTGAACGCACGCATACATTTGACGTACGCACGTTCACGTCACGTTTGACAGGTCCGACATCCACGAACATTTTGTATGGAAAAATGATTTTTCTTTTATTTTATTTTTTTCGTAAATTTTCCAATGTTTTTAATAGTTATTATGCTATTCTGGATGGAGACAAATCCAACAAATCAAAAACCATGGCAATCGGTCCAGCCGTTCTCGAGTTATAAGTGTTGTAACAAACACGACTTTCTTTTATATATATAGAAGAGAAGATATATATTTTGTGTTATTGTCTTAGTAAAGTACTGAACTTAATATTTAAGTAACACGACATTCATTGACTGTTAGGCGGTACGAAGTTAGCCGGGTCAGCTAGTTGTTAATAAAGTAAAAAAAATGCCATGAACCTTAGACCTTCTGCTGGTATAACCACATATTTGCGAGCGAATTTATGTACAAAGTTGTGACAAGTTATTATGTTGGACCCGGAGTTCAGTGTGGCGAGATACGCTTTAAAACCCCCTAAAGTAAGGGACCCGTGTCTCGGCAGTAAAATGGAGTATATTAATAATGTTAATTTATGCTCTCAGCTTTCCCATGATGAAATAATATACAGCGCCGTATATCTATACTAATATTATAAAGAGGTAAAGTTCGTGAGGTTGTATCTGGAACATTTGGATCTACTGAACCGAATTTGGAAATTCTTTTACCAATAGAAAGCCACGGAATTGAGTATCATAGATTTATATATGAACACGAAAAGTTAAAAAAAAATACGTGTGGCACTCGGGGACTGCCGCCGCGGTAAAGCTTTTGCATCGCATTTTTTATCAACTTATGCAATTATAATTATTTACTTATTTATGCCGTATTTTTTTTTCTGTGATTTTAATTCAAGTTTTTATTAAATTAAAATTTTATCCCAAAATCAGTAATAATGTCAAAATCGAATGTCAAAAATAATAATAGCGAAAAAGTTCAAAAAAAGTCTTTAGTCATTCACCAACATCGAATATAGTTACAAAAAGAGTAATGACCACATCGAGGCGCGAACGTAGAAACGATAGTTCAAATTGGTCACACTTTTACAACTGCGCCATTGACTCGATTATACTCACTGGTGAAATACGAGTATGTATTGCATAAGAAAATGTTCTTAAGCCAGATCGAGTCCAAAGGTCATATTAGGTGGGGGGTGTTAGGTTTTATTTTCGTTACGGAATTTCTTGATTCGGTCGCCGCGCTCAAAGCCCGCGATAAAAGCTATGTAATAGCTTAAAAATTGGTTGTCTGTAAAGTGGGTTTTTAAAAATATTTATATTTCATACTTACATGTCCAAAATTCATCTAACATTTTTTTCCTTCGATCTGCCTGATTCAAAGCATATATTGTAACACAAAGAACATTTGCTCTACATATTGCATCTAAAAATGTAATTTAAAATTCATTCATACATATAAAAAAATCAAGCTGCGTTCGAAGATTTTTTTTTTATACTACGTCGGGTGGTAGACAAGCATATGGCCCGCCTGATGTGAAGCGGTCACCGTAGCCATATTAACGATCGCAACATGAAATATCGCTTGCGCGCTGCCACTCCTGCCAACGCAGCATCTCCTTCCTTTGTGACCTCACTCATTCGCGAGGAACACAACAACCCTCAAGGGAATTGTTAATTGGCTGCGGTATTCTGTAAAGTGGTGGTACATTCCCCAGTCCCCGGCTTACAATTACGCTCCCTACCTCTCTTTTCGCCAGAGCTTCGTTTATCAGTCAGCAGGGTGCACCGCGTGCAGGTGAAGTTGGCTTCGGTTCAAAGAAGTTGTGGAAACACTTACACCCCAATATTATACCAATTTTGAAATCAAACAAAGTTTAAAAATAACCATCAACGATATCTTTCATATTTATACCACCCGCATTCGATATTTACTTGTCATGTGTGGGAAGTTCCCTGATTTTATCGACATATCGCCAAGGCTGCCGAGATGAAAAACGATAAATTGACATGAGTTATCTCTTTATAACATCGCGTAAATTTGTAGCGACTAGCGCATCATGTACAGAAAGTTTCGTTTAGAGACGCCAGACGCCAATGTAAAGATTCATCTTCCTCTTGTATCAATATAGACATAGTATTGATGAAAAATGCGACTAGTTTACGTTCGTAACTATCAAAAGTTACCAAAGAGGTGAAAATAATTCTTCTCTCACAACTAGTTACCAAACAGCGAAAAAAAATTATTCTCTTGTAACTGGTTAAGAAAGTTTAGTTACCTAAGTGGAAGAAGGGAATTTTGTTTGCGGGAAGCTATTACAAGTTGTCTATGTAAGTTTTTTAAAAAAATACCATCTATATATGGTATTAATTATTATTTAAATAGTTGTTCTCTTCGATCAAGTATAAACAACGTTGTTCTCGGCCAACTTGCCAGATAAATATTTAATAAAATGGAAAAATTTACGTAAGCCTAGGTGGGTTTCGAACCCTCGACCTTTCGATGACAGGTCGAGTGCTCTTCCAACTGAGCCACCAGGAAGGTTTATATTGGTGACGAATTTTTGCATTTTATATTTTACTGTGTGAGTCACAGTGTGGCGCCATCTATCTATTAAGTATTACACTACTAAACAAGGGGGGTCCTGGATTCAAATCCCACCTAGGCGGGGGAGATGATTTTTTCCATTTTTTTAAATATTTATAGATGGTTTTTTTTAAAACTTAGGGGAAATAGAGATTCATTTTAATATATTAAGGATGTACTATATAAAAATGAATCCCTATTGCCCACATCATACGTGATCGGCTGGACCGATTTCGCTAATTCTTTTATTTGTAATGTTTGTTATTGTCAGGAGCGGGTTCTTATGAAAGACAAAAATAAGAAAGTTGCGCGAAATATTAGAAAATTTCAGAAAACTGAACTAGCATATTAACTTTTCTGATGTAACTTTGTGGCGTTTGACAGAATTGTCAGTCATTTGACAGTTTACGCAAAACCAATTCGAATTCATTGTTTAGAAGACAGGACAACGTCCGCCGGGGAGCCTACCGCCTAAGCTAAGCCGATTGCCATCGGGTTTTTCGATTGCACAAATCGAAATTCTGTTTAAGTTTGTGATAAACATCTTCAGATTAATCGGTTGAGCGCATCGTACAAGCTTTGCTTCTAGTTTGGGACTAGATGGCGTTGTGTAATATATCCCAATATATATTATTATTTAATTTTCTGAGTAATTCTCAAAGTACCTCGACCTATTTTCTCGTGATAGATACTTTTATCACTTGACAGTTTACATTGTAAATAAACCGTTGATTTCTAATTCAGATCGCATTTGGGGAATACGATAGTCGTTCGACGCGACGAAACGATTGCAAACGGTCATTTCGGAGTCTGTAGGAAACGATCAAGATCTATACAGACTAGTTTATAGCTCCCTTGAGACCTTCTTGTTATCTTTGTTGAGCAAACAATGTTGTAATAAGCCCTTTTTAACCCCTCGGCGCAAAAACTATTAGGTGTTACAAGTTTGACGTGTCTGTGTGTGTGTGTGTCTGTGTGTGTGTGTGTGTGTGTGTGTGTCTGTGTCTGTGTGTGTGTGTGCGTGTGTGTGTGCGTGTGTGTGTGTCCTACTGTGGCACCATAGCACCCGTACGTACGGAAGAACTGATTTTGATTATTTTATTTTTTATTTGAAAGGTGAATTAGTCGGGAGTGTTATTAGCTACTTAGCTAACAGATGCGATGGAAAGACGGCCTCGTAAAGTTGGTGGGCATCAACTGCATCAAAGTGGCCCAAAACAGAAAGAGATGGAGGAGCTTGAAAGAGGCTTATACCAATATGGTAGAGAGTGGGCTAAGATGATATTTGATTCTTAGCTATAGTTGTTGAAAATCTGTCCAAGAAAAGCTGCCTCCACAAAATGGCTGAAAACATATTTTTTCAAAAGTCCTTCAATATGGGTATCAAATGAAAGGGCTTGACTAGTAGAATACTTCACTATGATAAATTTCAAATCCAAAATGGTCACCACCACAAAATAGCGAACTAAATATATTTTTTTCACAACTTCCTCAATATGGGTATCAAATCAAATGAAAGGGCTTGACTAGACTAGAAGCACGGGATTTTTTTAATTTTTTAATTTAATTACCTCGTTAACCCGTTCCTTGCCGACTTAGGTATTAACTTTACCCTCTTGCCGCCATACATTTAGCCTAGACATTGAAGTTCAAAACCTAGACGTCGATAGGCGGCTTTGGCATGTGATTAATGATTTTTGGGACGCCGAGGGGCGGCCTTGATACCGAATGGGTTCCGCTCTATCGCCGCGGAATGGAATGGAATCGTCAATTTCACCTCATAACGCGAGAAGGCCATTGCTGTGACCAACTCGACCGACTCCCCGATCGCGGCACTTCCCGCGAATTGACGAGCTCAGTGGCGTAGCAGTCAATGACGCGGCTTCGACACCAACGCTCGTGGATTCGATACCCACACAGGACAAACATTGTGTGCATGAACATTTCTGTTTGTCTTGGTCTGGGTGTTTTCTATGTATCATAAGTATGTATTTACAAAAAAAAAATGTATTTACGTATGTTTATCAGTTATCTAGTACCCATAACACAAGCTTCGCTTACTTTGGGACTAGATGGCGTTGTGTAATTTGACTGACAATATTTATTTATTTAATTCCACAGGCAGCACCGACAGTAGTTAGGGGAATTCTCGAGAATGCGCGAGGATTCCCCGGAAGACGTGCGACCTATATTGGCTCGTATATAAGTTTATATGGTATACAATTGACACAAAGCTCATTGTGCTATGCATTATACACCTTCAACTTAGTCGGTAGTGCTCCAGCGTTGCTACCAGCTAAGGTAAACACAAGTGTCATAAATCTAAACGAAGAAGTTCGATTTTCGCAACCAATAAATCCAATGGAAATCGGCTTCAGCTTAGCCGGTAGGGCTCCTGGTGACAAATGAAACTGATTTAGTAAAGTTGGTCGACCCAGTGGCATCGGTGGTAAAGTAGGTGATAATAAACTGCAGGGATATAAATTTACAACGTTGGCCACCGCAGTGACAAGTGAAACCATATCTACCAACCTAGAGAGTAGTGTATTACAGTTAAAACCCGTTTGTCGTTAGAACGCGTTTTGCCTAGTTAAACTAGTTTTTACTAAAGGCCTTTGTTAAAACTAGAAATACAACAAAAGTTGAGGCGTGTCATTATTTTAGTCGCTTCTTGCGCTGTGTTCATGTCTACCTAATCTAAGAGCGACATAATTTAAAAGCGACACTGATCAATTATCGGAGTTGAAAATTTAAGTGAACTTTGGCGCACCCTGTTTTTCGTCCCAATTTAGTTCTCTAGTTTCAACTAAAGCTCGGAGTGACAACTAGTTTTATCTGAAAATCAAGTACATCACTGTTAAATTCTAGTTTTTATTGTTATTTCTAGTTTAAACAACGACGTTCAGTAAAAACTAGTTTTAACTAGGGAAAACGCGTTGTAACAGCAAACGAGTTTTGACGGTAACATATATATATACCAAATACAGGCCTTGAATGCAATATCTTTTTATTTTAATAAATAATAACCTTTATTAATACATGAACATCCATTACAAAAACACTAATCATATAGAGCACTTAAATGGCGAAAATATTTGACAACTAAATAACAATTATATTCTTAGATCTTATGTAGAATCGTAAGAGCGATACAGATCTGATGCCATAACTACGTTATTAAATAATTGACCGTTATTTGAAGCTTAATAGTTTTGAGATAGGCACTTCCTGTTTCCGCTTAAAAGTCCTGTCTTTCTAACCCCTACCATCCACCTCCCTCGCACATCCGCCCCACTTCCCCCACCAGGCAGGGCCAGCCGAGCTTATGGCTCGCTGGCTGTCGTTCTTCATTGGCGTCTTGTTTTCCGCCGCGAAAGGTTGTCTCTAAGACAACTGCTACAAGTCCTTAATTTAAATTATTTTTAAATTAATTATAATTATAAATCGGTGCAAACTTTGCATAGTATTACTTTTTCCACGTAAAAATTATAACGGTTTTGCCGTTCGTTTTTATAATCGTTTTAAAGTGAGTAGCCCCGTAGAGGCTTCAATTCTATACCTATAACAGTTTTTCTAACCTCTTTGCGTATTACAGAATCGATTGCTTGATCAAATGAATGATTTGAACGTAGCTACTGGCTCGGCACGAGCGCCAACAACTTCAACGTCGCTGCATGGCAGTGATCATAATACAAGAAGAGATAAGTCTTCTAGCAGCAGTACATCGTCATCGTCGTCCAGTTCAAGCACGTCGCATGACTCCACGCGCAAAAAGCGTCGTCACCGCCGACGCCGCCGTGCAAACAAGAAGGGGGGGAGCAAGCGTAGTGAACAGCTCCTGAGTGATCTAGCACTGCAGGTTAGTAACCTTTGCCAACATTTAACAAGTAACGACGCACAAGGTCAATGCCTCCCATTAGCTTCCGACTTAGATCACGAATGTATTCTGGATGGTAATGTCAGCGGCATGTTATATGAGGACAATGAGAACGAGTCACTAGAGGCTGAACCTCACGAGCCTCAAGCAATTAGCTTTGATATCGAAACCAAATTAAAGGAACCTATGATTCCTAAGGCTCCAGAAAGATTCGTAAGGTCTCTCCAAAATATTCAACACTTCGATAGCAATGAGTGGTGTGAAGTACGTTATTCCGACGTACAAAAACTTTATGCCCATACCCCAGGTTTCACAGATCTCGAAGTTAATGAAGAGATTCGTGCTTATGACCAATTAAGGTGACGTGAGTCCAGGGCTTGGCCGTTTTCGAGGGGGTGAGGTGCGGGGCTTGAGAGGAGCCGGCGCGGGGTACTCGCTTACAAGCGCGCGATCGCTGCCGAGACGCCACAGTATAGCGAAGTGACTATCTACACCCGTGTAGTATTACACCCGTCAATACAATAGTTAAAAGTACTTACTGGAAATATAATTATATGAAAATAAATAAACCACATGTAAAAATATTTTTTTTTTATTAATGAAGTATATTATATTCAACATGCAAACAAGTGATGTTTTGGTATATTATGAAAAAGTAAAGAATTCAAAATAAAAAGAAAACTATTCAATAATTATTTTATATTCAATTATATTTATTATTGGTCAAACTAAAATAGGTACATACTTAGACTAACTAACTATCACGCGCCAGCATACACTATTCTTCATCCTTCTAGGAATCGATATGTGCCGTACAGCACGCGTCTGTCCCTAGCTACTATGCCCGAGCATACAGCGGTATTGATATTAACAGTATTTATTTGACAACCCCGGTGGTCCAATGGCTAACCATGTCCAGTTTGATTCCGAGGTCGTGGGTTCGATCCCCGCACAAGATACGAGTAAATATTTGTGTGCATGAACATGTCTGTTTATCTTGGTCTGGGTGTTTTCTATGTATTATCTATACTAATATTATAAAGCTGAAGAGTTTGTTTGTTTCTTTGTTCGAATTGAAAAAATATTTTAGTGTTAGCCTATATTTCAAGGAAGGCTATATAACATCACGCTAACACCAATAGGAGCGGAGCACCGATAAAAACCGGACAAGTGCGAGTCGGACTCGCCCACCGAGGGTTCCGTAGGTACGTAGTATCATTATTAAATTTGATATTTTTCATTATAAATAAGAAATAATGCGTCGAAAAAAATAAATAAAATATATTTTGCAATGTGTACATCAAGCCCTTTCATATGATACCCCATTTGAACTAGTAGTTTCAATTTGAAATTTCGACACCCTATAAAAATATAGACCCCCTATTTTTTAAGATCTATTTACAAATGTATAGTTTTGAGATTTATTCCTGTACTTGTAGTCTATAACGATGTTACTTGCCAAATTTCATAGTTCTAGGTCAACGGGAAGTACCCTATAGGTTTTGATTCCCTTGAGTGTGTCGAAATATGCGTTTTTTGCTGAATAAACGGCCGTAACTTTTTTCTACGTAAACTTAGCAGTTTGATTTTTTTTTAACTTCATGGGACCGTAGACCTGAGTATACAGTTCAAATTTCAGCTTGATACCTCCACGCATTCTCGACATAGAAATTCTTGACAGACAGACAGACAGACAGACAGACAGACAGACAGACAGACAGACAGACGGACAACAAAGTGATCTTATAAGGGTTCCGTTTTTCCTTTTGAGGTTCGGAACCCTAAAAACGGGAAAAAAATATTCCTTTTGAGGGCTTACGTTGCGTGCGCTGCGTAAATTTGCGCATATGCCTATCTTTTAAGATTAAATCACTATAGCATAATATAGGTAAAAGGTTGTTTGTCCTTCTTTCACGTCAAAAGTAACAAACGGATTTACTTGTTTTTTTTTTTTTATATAGTTTAAGGCCTGGAGAGTGACATAGGCTACTCTTTATCCCGGAAAAACATTTTATTCCCACGGGAAAAAATAAAGTTAATCATTTGTCCTTCTTTCACGTCAAACACGAACCTAAGTACGGACGTGATTTTTTTAATGGGGATAGTTTACGATCTGGAGAGTGACATAAGCTACTTTTAATCACGGAAAAACATCTTAATCCGATGGGAAAAATAAACTTTGTAATCATTTGTCCTTCTTTTACATCGAAAGTAACCTAAGTACCGACATGATTTTTGTTAACGGGGATAGTTTACGGTCTGGAGAGTGTCATAAGCTACTTTTTATCCCATCAAGTAAAAAAATTACAACAAGAAAAAAATATACACAAATTAATGGCAGCTTCCCTGAACCACGCGGGCGAAGCCACGGGTAACAGTTAGTATGTATGTATTTACAAAAAAATATATTGATTTGATTTCATGATTGATTGAGAGAATTGTTATTTGGCTGCGGTATTCTGTGAGGTGGATGTAATTCCCCAGTCGGGTAGCTTACAATTACGCTCCCTATCTCTCTTTTCGCCAGAGCTTCGTTTGTCAGTCAGCAGGGTACACAGCGCGAGGGTGAAGTTGGCTTTTGTTTAAAGATGTTGATGAACCACTTACACCCTAAAATATTAATGATCCAACTTCCTAGCTCCTACACCAAAAAAATATTAAGCGTAAGTCGTGTCCTACACCAAAAACGTTGGTGGCGGAAGCACGCAAAGTAGTGTAGATCAAATTGCCTGTAAATTTGACTTCCGCAAAATAACACCTGAATCAATTAACTATCTACCTACTAATATTATAAATGCGAAAGTATGGATGTCTGTTTGTTCCACTATCTTTGGGGTTATCACTATATCTGGGCTGTAAGTGGTTCATCAACATCTTTGAACCAAAGCCAATTTTACCTGCACGCGGTGCACCCTGCTGACTGACAAACGAAGCGCTGGCAAAGGGAGATAGGGAGCGTAATTGTAAGCTACCCGACTGGGGAATTTACCTCCACCTCACAGAATACCGCAGCCAAATAACAATTCCCTTGAGAGTTGTTGTGTTCCTGCGAGTGAGTGAGGTCACCAAAGGAAGAAGTTGCTGTGTTGGTAGCGGGAGTGGCGGTGCGCGAGCAATATTTTAAGTTGCGAGCGTTATTATAACTACGGTAACCATTTCACATCAGGCGGGCCGTATGTTTTTACGGCCCGACGAAGTATAAAAAATAAAAATTATGACGCCTAAACGGCCAAACCGATTTCGATGATCGCGTACCTACATGTATGCGATAAACTCAATCGCTACTGAACGAATTTCAATGTGGGTTTACAGATATTCCAAGAAAGATTTATAATAAAGTTTTCCAAAGAAACATCTAGCATGAGAAAAAAAAACCGGGTCTCAGTAAAAAAATAAATGTATCATCATCATCGTTGTTTTGTTGT
Source organism: Hypsopygia costalis (assembly GCA_937001555.2). Lineage (NCBI taxonomy): Eukaryota > Metazoa > Arthropoda > Insecta > Lepidoptera > Pyralidae > Hypsopygia > Hypsopygia costalis. The sequence goes on from OW443344.2 coordinate 10,602,138, forward strand.
CTTACTGATATTCCTACACTGTGTTTATTTCAACGTGTTTATTGACAACGCGTTGAACGGACGCGCGGCACAGGTCCCACCACGAACGCAGCTCCTAGAGCACTGACGTTGAGAGCGATCGAGAATCGGGGAGGGTGCGCGACCGCAAATCGTTATTCTTTTAATAATTTTATTTAAATTATTTTATTTTTAAAAGTAATAGCATAGTGCTCTCGTAATTAAAATTATGAAAATTTTGGTATAATTTCCTTATAAAAAAATTGTATTAAATAGTTATAATTTTTACTTAGTGCAAATTTAGAGAGTAAGTTCGCGATTTTTTTCTATCGAGCCAAAAATTATTAATTGTGTTTTCAATAGCTTTGTGCCCTGCAGAAAGGACTTAAGATTTCATAGTTAAATTTCTAGGAACCAAATTGAAATAGTTTAATAGAACTATTCTTTCAATAAGCGTGTTTCCTGGACTCACTTCACCTTAAAGCATTTGGCCTATGCAGATAAAGCTTATTCGGCCCTTACCTTTTGTGTTTTAAAACAAAAAGAAGCCTTAACCTCATGCCTAAGCGAGTTATTATCTTGGGCCGCAAGTCAAAATAATGTACGTATAGAAGAGCTGCGCAACAAATTAACTGAGCTGTTCTGTAATGGTGAGTATTTCAAAGTGTCGTCGGACTTGTTACAACTAGTCTGCGGCCATAGAGCTGAGGTGATTCAGATGCGACGTGATGGCATTACAAACTGGGTCCGAGACCCCTTGACAAAATCTGTCTTACGCAAGATACCGCCATCAAATGAGCATGTCTTTAACTCTGAGAAGTTCACCGTGGCACTCGACAAAGCTGGTGGGGTCAAGAAAGCCTTTCTGCCCCTGAATAGACCAAACAATTACAGATCTGCTCCGCAAGCAGGTCCTAGTAAGCAATCACGCTATCCCTCACAAGGGCCAACTCATTTCCGTGGACCCTCGCAGGGTATTAATCGTGCTGGCTGCTCGCAGCAGCAAAGCTTTTATCAGCCCTCGCAGGGCTATCGATACAACCGTCCCTCGCAGGGAAACGGTCAATCTCATGCTGACCGTCGAACGGTCTCTGGCACAAGGGGTACATTTCGATCAGCACGAGGCGATCGACAATGCAACAGACCACACGATTCCGACAGAGGAACTAGGAAAAGAGCTGGATGCCAAACGGAGCAAAGTACAGCTCACAAGAAACGCAGATATTGACTCGAGGAGGTTCAGAGCGGGTCGTCTAGCACTTTATCACAAACAGTGGCAACAAACGAAAGCCCCACCTTTTTTGTTACGCATAATAAAAGGGTACCGCATACCCTTTACTCGAAAACCTCCTTTAATAATGCCAAATTTAAAAGGACTGCACCGCACAACGGAGTCCAAGAGTATGACACAAGCCATAAAGCTAATGAAGGAACAAGGGATTCTGAAATCAGTTCAGATTACGCCAAGTTTCCTATCAACAATGTTCCTTACGCCCAAAGGCGACGGAACCAATCGGCCAATATTCAACCTAAAGGCTCTGAACAAATATATTATTACCGAAAGCTTCAATCTTATAAACGTTTCTCAGATCCCAAACTTTCTTCAGAAAAACGACTGGCTGTGCAAAGTCGATCTGTCTCAGGCGTATTTTCATTTGCCCGTAGCCAAAACGCACAGACGATTCCTACGCTTGGTATATCAAGGGGAATTGCTGGAGATGACATGCCTCCCCTTTGGCATAAGCACAGCGCCGAAGATATTCGCCTCCCTAACGAATTGGGTAGCCCAAACGTTAAGAGAACGAGGGTTACGAATAATCGTGTATCTCGACGATTTTCTAATAGCCCACCAAGACAAAGAGACCCTACAGTCTCATGTACAACTTTTATTAAACCACCTACAATTCTTAGGGTGGGAAATAAACTACGAGAAGTCCCTGACAACACCACAAAAATGTCTAATCTTCCTAGGTATCCTCTGGGACCCATGGTTAAACAAAAAATCGCTACCAAAAGACAAAGTCTCGAAAATTGCCCAAGAAATATCGCTACTACTAAAGCGCGAAAAGACTTGCCTAAAGAACCTACAGAGCTTAATAGGCCTCCTCAATTTCGCAAGTTTCGTGATCCAAAACGGCAGATTGCATTATCGTGCCCTACTTTCATTCCTCAACTCCATACTAGACATGCCTGTAACAAGGGTTTTCCAACTCCCATTGCATGCCCAAGAAGATCTGAAATGGTGGCTACTCAATTGTCACCAATCCTCGAAAATACACCTACCACCGCCAAGTCATTTCGTGACCACGGATGCCTCCGACATGGCTTGGGGAGCGCAACTAGATGGATCACCGATCTCAGGATTATGGACGGAGCAAGAAAAATATCTCCACTGCAATATAAAGGAGATGATAGCTATCTTAAAGATTCTAGAACTACACGGCTTTCATCTAAGCCAATCCACAATATTGTTTCAGTGCGACAACCGAACTGTGGTGTCGTACATAAAAAACCAGGGCGGGACGCGATCAAAAACATTGATGGACATAACATACAAGGTATTCCATCACCTGGAAGTACACCAAATAGATCTGGTGGCACACCATATTCCGGGTCTGTACAACAGTCATGCAGACCATTTATCTCGACACAAGACTCCACCGGAGTGGCACCTATTACCCCATTGTACGGAAACGATTTTCAAGAAATTCGGGACTCCAGTGGTGGACCTATTCGCTTCGAAACGAGCATATGTGGTCGACAATTATGTGTCAATAGACCTTTACGATCAAAAAGCCCTCTACCACGATGCCTTTTCTCGCCCATGGAGTTACCCTCTAGCATGGATATTCCCGCCACCTTATCTAATACCGAAAGTGCTCCATCACCTCAACTCAGGAACCGGGAACTACCTACTAGTAGTCCCCAGGTGGAATCGAGTATTTTGGAGAGCAGATCTAAAGTCTCGAGCAATAGCAGCCCCTTACACGATCACCAACCTCGACCAGAAACTGATAGACACAGCAACGGGGCTACCACCTCCAAAAGTACATCAGATGACTCTAGAGATATGGAAGTGTGGGGGTGGACAAAGAGTTTAACAAACTGGGGAACAGCACAGTTGCAATTATTGCAATCTTCATGGCGCCCTTCTACTAGAAAAACTTACCAGGTAGCTTGGAATCGGTGGCTGACATGGACTAGAAATTACAACGTAGATCCCTTGAATCCCACTGGATCTATACTTGCTAGATATCTGGCAGATTTGTACCTAATAGACAAACTTTCATATAATACTATTTTATTGCACAAGTCGGCAATAGCAACATTATGTAACGCAGAAACAGCAGGACAATTAAGTTCACATGCCCTGGTCAAACATATTCTTAAGTCAATTGCAATACATAAACCTGTAAGCCGAAAACCTCCCGTTTGGAACATTGACCAATTGGTAATATTCTTATCAACGGCTAAGGTCATTGAAAATAGCTTATTTTCTGTGTGTCGCCATACTGCTACACTTCTGTTATTGTGTTCAGGCAGACGTGTTCACGATTTAACACTACTCGCCGTGGACCATGATCATTTCATAGATAACGAGGATAATTTAATTGTATGGCCAATATTTGGTTCCAAGACTGATAACACTAATCACAGACAGTCTGGCTGGAAATTGACAGATAACCAAGATAACAGGAATCTGAACCCTCGATTTTGGGTCAAGAAAACTGTTCAAGTCCTTGACAACAGACGTAAATTATCAAAAAGTTCAAATCTTTTTGTGTCCATTAGAGGCGCACCAAGACCCGCTTCACGTACAGTAATCGCAGGGTGGATTAAGTCGTTACTATCAGAAGCCGGCATAACCGCTACACCTGGAAGTTTTCGCTCGGCCGTAGCTTCCAAAAATTGGAAAAATAATTTTCCTTTAGACGAAATCTTAGCAAGAGGGAACTGGCTCTCTGGGAATACTTTTGCACGGTTTTACAGACGAGAGGTTATGCCAGTTAATGATAATAATAATATTGTCAGATCTTTTAGTCCAGTCGATTAATGTTGATTGTACCTATGTAATGATTTTCTATAGCCTGATAACAGACTACACACTTTAAAGTAATCAGAGTTAGTAAAAATAAGGAATAATTAATTAAAACAGCAGTTATGTACGTTTATTATTTTTATTTCATGATGTTTCCTGTTGAGAATGATTATATATCATTTAAGATATCAATTGTATACCTGGGCTAGGTATGTACTATAATTAGTTCGATAACGAATAAGCATTCAGTATTGTTAGTACCTGAAGAAGTGATCGTTTTCAATTGTAACTATGATTATATATATATACCCATGTATCTCTCTCATGGAAGTTGATAATTATATTTTGTTACAGTTACACGTCTTTTCATTTTATACCTAGAAGATGGCTTCTCAATAAGTACTTAGTCGCCTTTGTTCCATATAATAAACTATTTTTCTGCACATCCGCAATTTTAACACAGTAATTTGTACAATTACATCAACAGTATATACCTGCGTACAAAATAATAAAATAAGGAGTATTTTTAAATTAGCTCCTCACATTGGCGTCCACTCCCACCAGGCGATAACAAACAAGTCTCAAAACTATTAAGCTTCAAATAACGGTCAATTATTTAATAGCAGCGTTTTACCTGAAAATAAAACGCTTATTAAATACTTACCTTATTTGAAGCTTATATTTAAACTCTGCCTGGTGCTTTTTTTTTTTTTTCGACACAATGAAGAACGACAGCCAGCGAGCCATAAGCTCGGCTGGCCCTGCCTGGTGGGGGAAGTGGGGCGGATGTGCGAGGGAGGTGGATGGTAGGGGTTAGAAAGACAGGACTTTTAAGCGGAAACAGGAAGTGCCTATCTCAAAACTATTAAGCTTCAAATAAGGTAAGTATTTAATAAGCGTTTTATTTTCAGGTAAAACGCTGCTAATATCTGCATTTATTGCACTAGAGCTCCCCGGTAATCATGTACAAGCAGTAGAAAACTATGTGAGTATGAAGTATGATTTTGACTGTCGTAAATAAAAAGGTGTGAAGGAATAGGTATACGAAATGCTATAATAGGCATAATAGACGACAATTTTTACTTTCGATTTTGTTACGTAAAGATGTCATTATAATTTAATTATAAATGAAAGAATTACTTCGATAGCATAGACTGCATAGAAAACTTATCGAGATATGATAACTTGAAAATCACATTTGTGGACTTTCCCGAAAACGCCCCATACAAAATTCTACTCACTTATGACGTCATACCTAGATATTTTGTATTTGTACGACAGCCATGTTAAATACTGCGTTTATGTAGCTAGTGTCGTTACAAATTAATAAAAGTTAATATATTTTTTTTATAATTTCATCCTTTTATATTGTATTTTTCCATCAAACTTTGATAGACGATAAAACAAGTCGGATATAAGTTGTTAAAATTTCAAAATCGCAGATCGTTCTAGTTTTTTATATTTTAAGATACATATACAAAATATCAATTTTGTATAATTTTAGATCGTTGTCGTCTAGCCTATTGTGTAGTGTGTCGTTGGTCGAACTATAAAAAAAAGATGTTAATATGTATATAATAAAATATTTAATTTATATAATTTGCGTGTATTGTATGAACACTAAGTCGCTTCACACAATCAAGCAAGGCATGTGTTTATTGAAAATCTGTATGACAGGAATTGGTCTTAATTTTATTGATCCTCGCGTACTGAAATTGGGAACAACGAAACTGTGAATCAAGGTAATCTTTGACTTTGACCTAAAGTGATGATGAGAGATACCTGGATTGCATTGATAAGGGGAGAAATAAATTGGCAAATCGCAGCACGTGCTCAGGCTGAGGTAAGTAAGCCTTAGGTCTGTATGAACTAAGCCCTTTTCAGAAAATAAACTTTCGTTTTACTTCTTTAGTCGGTGTGATAAATTAACGAATATTAATTTAATGGACTCGACCTCTATATACTGCTACCCCGTCCACGCTTCTCAGTGGCTCAATCTTCCCGTTCCCATCTCATTCTTGTGGATTTCCCATGCAAAACTTGTCTTGACAATTTCATCATTTTTAGGGTTCCGTAGCCAAATGGCAAAAAACGGAACCCTTATGGATTCGTCATGTCTCTCTGTCTGTCTGACTGTCCGTCCGTATGTCACAGCGCATTTTATCCGAAATTATAAGAACTATACTGTTGAAACTTGGTAATTAGATGTATTCTGTGAACCGCATTAAGATTTTCACACAAAAATAGAAAAAAAAACAATAAATTTTGGGGGTTCCCTATACTAGGAACTCAATTATTTCATTAAACCCATACATATAGTGTGGGCTTCAAAAATGATATTGAGGTTCCTAATATCAATTTTTTCTGCAACTTCTAAAATAAGAAAATGATAAAACTAAAAAAAAAAAGACGTGTGGCACTCGGGGACTGCCGCGGTAAAACTATTGCATAGCATTTTGTATCAACTTATGCAATTATAATTTTATTTATTTATTTTATTCATGCAGTATTGCTTTTTCTTTGATATTAATTCAAGTTACACTTTTTGAGCGTGGTGACCGATAAGAAAACAAATTTTTCTATTATTAAATAAATAAAACGAGTTTCGTAGAGTCGTACAATACGTCTAATCGCACGCACACAACGCCGTGTCGAAGACTGCCGAACTGAAACGACGTTAGACGATGCACAGCCTTCAAGCCACACCTCCTTGCCCGTCGGAGTGGGAAGCGTGAGGTTTTTTCGTTACGGAATTTCTGGATTCGGTCCCCGCGCTCAAGGCCCGCGATAGAAGCTATGCAATAGCTTAAAAATATGATGTACATTACAATGCAAACTTCCACCGAAAATTGATTTTAACGTGATCTAGTAAGTAGTTATGTATGTATGTCTACTTTTATTTGTATTGTTTTGTATCGTTTTGTGGTATAATAAAGAGATTACATACATACATAGTTTTTTTTTTAATACGTCAAAATACACTATTACTAGTACAACATCGATGAAACTTACAACGAACTACGAGAACTTTTATATTATGTTACTTGCTGCTACGGAACCCTTGATGGTCGAGTCCGACTCGCACTTGGCCGCTTTTTATTTCTTTGTTAATGTTTCTGATATATGAAAATCTATTCGGGATGGAGACAAATCCATGAAATGAAAGATCATAAAAAACATTTAGATCATACCAGTAGCACAGTATAAGGACTACGTACAGTATGGCCACTCCCTGTCGCTGTCTGGTATCGACCTCACCTCCCCTTTGAGACGGAGTTTTATGACGCCGCACGAACACACGCTTAATCGCACTCCGTATTAGTTCCTGACAGATACAATCAATTTCTAGACCCAAGAATCCTAACCCAATATTTTCTTTGAAATCAATACGGCCGTTTGCAATATTACGAAAATTGCTAATTAAATAATACCTATATATACTTACTTAACACGGAAAGCCTGAGTGGTTTAGTTCTACAGAGGTTATTTCGACAAAGCTATGTAAAAGTATAATTATTTCAAACTTCAAACTCAAAAGTTCGCCTCTCCATCCATACTAATCGGTCGCGTCGTGAATCGTGATTGTACTTAATGTTCTTTTTGAATTCTCTGGTGTAATAAGTTTGATGAGCAAGTTTCTAGTTGAGTTTTAGCAATAATCAGTCCCTGAAAATTTGTAATGAGGCAAATTATTCAGACAGGAACAAAGATTGATAAAGGATTCAACATAAAGGAATACTTCATGAATTGATTTATGAAAATATGTTTATGCATAAGAGTATTTACATACCTTGCTTGCCTGACGTTTCGACCAGGGGGGCATCGGAATTTTTGAATGAGAAAATGATACTACTGGTTACATTGTTGCTAATTATGTTTAACTTAGCTGGTAGAAACCCTAAATCTATTAACCCTATTTATAAACCCTAAACCAACTAAGCTGAAGATGTTTGTCAAACCTTTAACCTAAGGCCAAATTTTGGTCTTAGGTTAGGTTATTACAAACGTCTTCAGCTTAGTCGATTAAGCTCTAGGAATTTTTCTAGCTGAACTAAACACAATTACCACAATTTAAGCATTTGCACAGTATAAATAATAGTACTACGTAGCATTAGTTCAACGACGTTGACGAGCTCGATGACGTAGCGGTCAATGACGCGGCTTCGACACCAACGCTCGTGGGTTTGATTCCCACATAGGACAAACATTTGTGTGCATGAACATGTCTGTTTGTCTTAGTCTGGGTGTTTTCTATGTATCATAAGTATGTATTTACAAAAAAAAATGTATGTTTATCAGTTGTCTAGTACCCATAACACAAGTTTCGCTTACTTTGGGGCTAGATGGCACTGTGTAATTTGTCTGACACTATTATTTAAAATTTATTTAAAAAATTAGTGTCATTTTCGCAGTCAAAAAACCCGATGGTAATCGGCTTCAGCTTCAGCGGTAGGGCCCAAGGTTGCATGCACCCGCCGTGGTCACAGGCTGCTGACTTCATGAATTGATTTATTGATTGTTTATTACTTTTATTTTCAGTACATATATCTTTTTATTATATTTTGACATTTTCCCTACTAATTAAAATGCAACTAATTGAATTCTTGTGTAGTCCAGGTCTTTAATATTGTATAACTTTTTTTTTAAACAAGTAGGTACATACTTCACGAATGCCTTGTAAAGGCCATTTATAAACCTAACAAAACCTATATGTGTTTTTGTATGTTACAAATCTATGGGAATGAATTAATATGAATATGGATATTTCAAGAAATAGCCACAATTGGACTGCATTACACACTTTCATTGCATTTGCATTTGCTTGCTGCGACACACAATGCATCTTGTTATTCTGCGTTCTGTTTTCTAGTGTATAAGTTCTCGGCTTGTTATTTTTTAATTTAATTGTTGTATGTGTGTAATAAATGTATCTATCATTAACAGTGAAATTATTCGAAATTCACCCTACATTTTCGTTATTTTAAATCACTAATATGGCAAACAAGCGTAAGCCCGCCTGATAAATTCATATGCATTCACATGTAACATTCATTAAGCCACTTTATTCTATTAATAATGCCACTTACAATGCCGCAACAATATCAAATACCAAACCATTAATAATTAATGTTTAAATATGCACACAATTTGCGGAGAAACAATGTTAGTTACGACTAGTCGGCACTCATAATTTACATTGTCTTCGTATGACAAAGATCTTTTATTGTTATCGTATCTGGAAAGTTTCTTCTTGCGATATACACATGAACAAAAGAAGTAGAAAGCAGGGATGTTTTGGAGCTCCGTAACCGAAACCGATACTATCGGATATCCGAAATAAAAATCTATCCGATACCGTAACCAAAACCGATATAAAATTTCGGATAGAGGCGCAATGAAAATGAGACACGTTTTGATAGATTTTCGCCGGCCGAGACGATATACTAAACTGTGTCACTCGACGCTTGCATCGTTTATCTACATAATAATTACATACTTCTCCATATGTCATCCATTCTTGTGAGTTTAAAATTACGTAAAAAAAAATGAAGGCCGATTCTATTATGACAGATGATTTCCACCACTGATGATACCTTTTTACCTTAGTCCAAAAGTTGCTTCTCGTGAATTGCTGATTTTGAATTAACTTGAACCAGGTTTCAGTTTTTCGAAAGTTTACGATGTACATATCAAAATTTTCATTTTAAAATTCCTAAAAAAATTAACATCCGTATCTGATACTATCCGTAACTATCGGATATCCGAAATAATTTCATATTCGTCACCGTAACCGAAACCGATATAAAATTATTTACATATCTGTAACCGTATCCGAATCCGAAATTTCATATGCATAACATCCCTGGTTCAAACCGTGAATCACATTAAGTAATAGTACTATGTACATTATAGCTACTCCCTGCCGCTCTCTCATATCGGGCTCTCCTCCCCTCTGAGATGAATCTGGAACAATTGGTATGGCGCCGCACGCACACACGCTCATTCACGCTCTGGGGCCCTACCGCCGAAGCTGAAGCCGATTACCATCGGATTTTTTGATTGCGAAAATCAAAGTTTAGCTTAGATTGGCGATATTTGTGTTTAGCTGACCTGAAGGCCAATTCTCGTAATTTTTCTACGAACGCAGATTGAAAGTTGACCGAATCGAGATTGAATTGTGAATTGACTAAAATTATATACTTGATTTCATTAATTAATTATTATCTACTCTTGTTGTTGGCAAAGTAACATTCTTAGTTTATTTAATTTTCACTTATATTTCGATATAATCCCGCTTAAATTTAATTTTGAAGCTACATATTGTGTTACGAGAATACCAAATGTGACATTTGTGAGATCGAGACTGGATCGAAACTGAATTTTGACTATATTTTAATTACGAGAATTGCCCCTCTGGTAGAAGCCATAGAGCTCTACCGACTAAGCTGAATATATTTATTATTAACTTAAACCTAAGATCTATTTAGGCGATCAAAAAATCCAGCGGTAAAAGGCTTCAGCGTCGGCGGTAGGCCCCTGTACAGACGTCATTGTTTATGTGTAGACTACTACTTTAACAAGGACGTCTGTACAGAGCATGAATGAGAATGTGTGCGAGTGGCGCCTTACAAACATCAGCTGGGCATCTACATCTACATACGAGTACATACTGCAATCAGCATCTAAATACAATTTGTAGATAGATATGATATGCTTTATTTGCATATTGCAAATTAAAAGTACAGTGAATCAATAAATTATTACAGAGTTGTATATATGCAACAAGGCGGCCTTACTGCTGAGAGCAATCTTTTCAAGGCAACCTTAGGGTAACGAATTTGTGCACGGAGTGGGCAGGATTCGCAAATCAAAAGAAATTAATGAGAACTAGAAGTATAGTAATATTATGAGAACCATTATCACTACATAGTATAAAACAAAGTCGCTTTCTCTGTCCCTATGTCCCTTTGTATGCTTAAATCTTTGAAACTACGCAACGGATTATGATGCGGTTTTTTTTAATAGATAGAGTGATTCAACTGGAAAGTTTATATGTATAATATATGCATAACATAGTAGAAAAACACTGATAATTTAGAGGTTTCTAATGTGATGTCGTAAATAAACACATTTTTTTGCTCTTTCATTGCAAACGCTGGCTGAACCCAACGAGTTAGATAAAAATAATGTAGTACAGTATTGTTCACCTTAAAATGGTCTACAAAAAGTTCGCGATGGTATATGTCTATCTCTTAGTGGTAACACACAATAACCGTTATTTTATCCTTTGCTTTTTACAAGAAATAATGCCTTATTTACGAAGCGATTTTAAGCAATACAGAATTAATCCTTATCCAATTAAGTACCTTAAATACATTGCGCATTTAATATAGATCAATATGGCCCTTCACAGCATGTAATTTAAATGAATAGTTTAGAAGATATTACACATTTAAAATGCAGGGACATAACGGCTGTGGCGGTACCGGCCGCGGAGCCGGCGGCGTGTGCCTATAACTGGGGAAGGACTGGATAGGACAAAGCGCAAAGACCTTCTGTAGTACATTTAGTATCAGCATTGCACCCGTGCGAAGCCGGGGCGGGTCGCTAGTTATGTATATACGAAGTTATGTAACCTATTACTGATAAATAATTGAATAATAAATAAAACTGCATACACTACATATTAAATAAAATATATAATAAACTACTAAATAAAATAAATATTAATATACATTTAATATATTTTATAATGTCAGTTTACTAAAGTTGGAATTAAAGAGCAAGGAAATGATTTTTAACTTGTTTTGGGAAATATCAATAGACTTTGCATTTCTGATAGCTACAGGTAAGATATTCCAAAGTCTGAGAGCTCAAACGAAAATATTGATTGAAAATTTTTGAAGAATGAGGAGGTACCAAAAGAGTAAGGTTTTCGTGGGAACGTACAGATAGATGTGAAGAAGAAGAGAAGACGAAGCAGTCATTAAGATATGAAGAAGCTTTAGTATTAAAGATTATAGTATATCGGAAGGATAGAATTTACATAATTCTACGCTTTATATAGAAAGCCATTTACTCGTAAGTTGTAGCCGATAGTGGGATACGTGATATTTTATGCAGATGTCGGCACACTGTACCGCCTATAGATTTAAGATTTTGGTATACCCTGATCTGCGATCTGGGCCCCTAGATCGCATATCAGGGTATACCAAAATCTTACCGTACCGCCTAAGTTGAAGCCGATTCTCACCGCGTTTTTTGATTGCTAAAATCTGAGTTATGTTTAAATTTGTGATAAGCATCGTTAGTTGAATCGGTAGAGCTCCTTCGTCCCTACTTGCTACGCTTATTACTAGTACTAATTTAAGATAAAGTTAGTTTTTAGCAATCAAAAAATCCCCCCTGATTTGAAGCCGATTACCATCAGATTTTTTGATTGCGAAAATCTAACTTTAGCTTAGATTGGCGGTGTTGGGGGGTGTTGGTAGCGTGTTCTTGGGTCTTCAATAATAAGATACTTTTCCACTAAACACTGACTTTATTCACTGTTTTTCATACAGGGATCGATACTTATACTATAGTGTTAACTAGACGAGTGCTGTGCGGTGACTGGCGTCTTGAATGCCACGCGTCGCCATGCACGGAAAAGCTGACTCGACAGACGACCGACGCTAGGCTGTTGCTAGGGTCGCCACAGCGGTAATTGTGCTTAGCTAAGCTGGTAGAAAAGATAGAGCTCTGTCGACTAAGCTGAAGATGTTTGCCATTATCTTAAACCTAAGATCTATTTTTATTGACGAGCTCGGTGGTCGAATGGTTAGCAATGGCCACTTTGACTCCGAGGTCACGGGTTCGATTCCCGCGCAAGACAAACATTTGTGTGCATGAACATGTCTGTTTGTCTTGGTCTGGGCGTTTTATATGTATTATATGTATGTATTTACAAAAAAAAAATGTATTCAAGTATTATAATAATACCTGGCATTTCGGGGGTCCATCTAGTGAGTGGCAAGCCACCGCCTGCCGCAAATAACTAGCAATAAAAGCAGTTATGGCAGGCGTCCGTCCCTCTTCTGTAATAGCCCGGTATTAAGTTCACCCAGATCTCATCTCCATAGCCCATTTATTTTCCATCACACTTCGCAATAGTCTCAACGCCTGCCGAGACCTGCTCATGGGTATGTCGTTCCATTGACATATCCTGGAGCGGGTCACGGCGGGCGTAAAACATTACATCAAACTTCTCAAAGGGGCCTCTACGCGTTGGATCCATATCCCCGCGCATGCCTATCAAATGACCGGGCTTGACCCGTGATTAAAAAGAGATACATAATAATAATAAAAACTCTTTATTGCACCAAGAGATTACAATCATAAAATACATAATACATATGAGAGAGTACAATAGGCGGCCTTATCGCGAATGCAATTTCTTCCAGGCAACCTTAGCATAAAGGAAAAAAATAATTGGTAGACAAAGGTAGGTGGCGCATGAAGATATAACATAGAAACTTGACAAAAACTTAACATACATAAGTACACAAAATACGGTACATAGAGATACAAAACTATATTGAATATGTCATCTGAATGTAGTAGAAGAAAAAGTTCATATCGAAAGATAGTAGCTTTTAAAAAGGTGTTTAAAATTGTTTAGCGTTTGTGCTTGCCGGATTGAGAGCGGTAATGCATTCCAAAGGCGAACAGCCTGAACAGAGAAGGATTTGGTTACAAAGTTAGAGGAATGAGAAGGTGTTTTCAGGCGAAAATAGAAGGAGTCGCGAAGAGATGACCTTCACTGTGGACGTCTCTGTGAAACGAAAAATATTATTTTAAGTAAGAAGGAGTCGAAGGATTAAAGAGGATAGAGAATAATAGGGATAGAATATTCAATTCAAAAAAAATAATAAGTCCAGGTAGCGTAATCGAGGATGGGAAGAAGTAATGCCTGTGCAAGCGCAATTTTAGTGTCCAACGGAAGGAAGTAGCTAAGTCGTCTTAACGAGCTGGCTGTTGAAAAGATCCTCCTACTGACTTCGGCCAACTGAGGGGTCCATGATAACGTTCTGTCGAAGTATATGCCCAGAAGATATTCTTTACTGCACAATTATATTTTCTATTTATTCAAATGTGAAAGCTTTGGTGATAACCCTGGCTGTCGCTGTTCGTCTTGACCTATTAAATACTTATTACGGCTTTGGTGATAACCCTGGCTGTCGCTGTTCGTCTTGACCTATTAAATACATATTACGGCACAGGAATCCGCCGAAACATATTATTTTTATGGGTAATAATAACCCACCATATTGTACAATTCATAGCATACGGCAGTTTCAATAGCTACCCTCAATAAGTTGACCTCAGTGTGATTCAATAGAGCCTCTGATCGTCAGCTGTGTTATAATAACGACACGTGGCTTGGAGACTTGCTAAGCTTGATTGTACACATCATCTACATACAACATTATTGGCCCTGACTGTTCAGTGGCACCAGAGGAATCACCATGCAATTACTAAGGCGTTTTGCCTATCATCGTTGGATAACCATTACTATTTTAATACCTAAGGGAATTAACCCTTCAAATACTAGCCAATTTAGGCTCTACTGACTTGGGTATTAACCCACATCACTTTGGTGAACCCTTCAAATACTAGCCAAAGAGACGACACGCCACCCTGAGGCACGCCAGCAGACGTATCACACCACGAAGAAAAAGTATCTTCAATACGAATACGTTGCCTACATACAGGTATGAACGAAACCAATCAATTATGATTGGAGATATGTTAATAGAGCATAGCATGGCTAGGAGTACGTCAAAATCTACACTATTGAACGCATTACTAAAGTCCAGAAGTGTCAAGACCGTAAGTTTCGAATTCTCCATACCGAAACGAATATCTTCTGTAATTCTGATAAGTGCGGTAGTCGTGCTAAGCCGCAGGCGGAAACCAGATTGAAAGGGATTCAAAATATCATTTTTAGAGAGAAAACTATTAAGTTGTTGCTGGATAAGTCGTTCTAAAACTTTAGAAAGGAAAGGGAGTATGGAAATAGGACGATATTCAGAAAAGGAACAAGGATTAGAGCTTTTTTAGGCAACGGTGTCACAAAAGCATCCTTCCAAATAGTTGGAAAGATGCCAGAGTTGATACTATTATTTAATAATTTGGTAATAATAGGAAGAATGATATCAAGGATAGGAAGTATCATAGCACGACTAATATCATCAGCTCCCACAGCATTTGACGTAATAGAAAGTATGCTCTTCTTAACATCACAATCGGAAAATTGACTAAAATGAAATGGTGGGAAGTCGGGAGTTGGAATAGATGAAAGATGATTCAATGTATCATCTTTGATGCTACCACTGAAAGCAGAAGAAGACGAGAAATGTTTATTAAGAGAATCAATATCTATATTATTAGGAGGGACATTATGGCTATTCCTTCCAACTCCCAGTGACTTAAGGAATTTTCAGACTTTGCCTGGATCTCCATTTTCAACAGATTTGTGAATGTGGCGACGTTGAGCTATCCTACACATCTGATTACAACGGTTACGGGCACGTATATAAAGGTCACGATACTTATCAGGATCACGTTTAAATTTTGATTTCAAATATATTTTTTTTTTATAGCCGATTTAATGTCCTCAGTTAGCCAAGGCGCAGGAAGATATTTCACCCTAACAGGACGTATTGGGGCATGCTGGTCGTAAAGATGGCTTATGTTGGAGTTGAATAAAGTAATTTGTTCGTCCACTGATGGTGCGCCAACTACAGCAGGTCACAGTTTTCAGCATCTTTACGTAATTTCTCGATATTAATAGCACTAAAATTACGCTGCATGAGAATTTTCGATTTGTTTCTAGGAGAACGGAGTTTGAAAGAGAGAAACAACAAGTCATGGAAAGAAAACGCATCGGCAGAGCATTGCCCATGTTTATGAACAAGATCTGTAGAGGACACGAGGATTAAGTCCAACAGTGAAGGCCTACAATTAGGAAAGTTATGAGTAGCTTGGAGAGGTAGAAAGGAAAGATTACAGGATTCGACTAGGGAAGAAAGAGAATTGGAACGTTGGTCGTTTTTCAGAAGGCACGTATTAAAATCACCCATGATTATGGTATGATTAAAGGAAGGACAAAGGTTCTCCAAAAGTGTTTCAAACGATGAAAAATAATTGATAGTTGCAGAAGGACTGTAGAAAACACCAAGGAGGACCTTAGAATGAGCCAGACTAATTTCAATAAAAAGATATTCAGAATCGCCAGTAGGATTAGAAGTGTTAGAGGAAGAAACTATTTTAAATGGAATATGGGCGCGAAGATAGATAGCGACACCCCCACCACCCCTCCCGATACGGTCGTTGCGTATAAGTTGAAAGCCAGGTAAACAGTAAGAAGTGAAACGAAGACAAGGCTTAAGCCAAGATTCAGATACTAATATAGCGTGGAGGTTTTTGATATCAAAGCTAGTGAGCATATCCTTAAAATGGGCAGGGATGCTTTGAGCATTTATGTGGATTGCATTGAAATTTTTAGGTGCATTAACATTATTATATTAGTTATCTAGTACCCATAGTACAAGCTTTGCTTACTTTGAGACTAGATGGCCGTGTGTAATTTGTCCAGGAATATTTATTTATTATTTATTTATTTTCGCGCCCAAAAAATCCGGTGGTAAACGGCTTTGGCTTCGGCGGTACCACAGCTCTAGAGCAGGGGTACCGCCGAAGCTAAAGCCGTTTACCGGAGTTAAGTAAGTCAAGTATGAAGCCATAGATTAATGATAGAATGACAGGTCTCCTACGCAAATCGATATGACGTTCAAATATAGTAAACATAAATCAATTTCATTAGGACTAACGGCAAATGAAACCATAATAATAACGCTGTATTTTACTCGACATTACACAAATATATGTCAAGTACAGAAAATATCAAAGTCGACAATGACGAATACAAATTCAGTGAAGCCAGATAATGATATGTATTTCCAATTTGAAGGGAGAAATGTATTCGAAGGTCTTAGCTATCTGCATAAGCCGCAAGAAAGTCGTAGGAACAAGCAATGATAGGCGTTGTTTCTAACACTTCTGGTAACTGTGTTACAGTTATATTGACGTGTTATTTTTAGAGAATTGGTGCGTGCATTTTATCTTCTTGTCATAATATCCAATGATGTTTTATAAATCCCTACTGTTCGTGTTCGCACTATGACACCTACACTACATTGCCTTGCTTATGATTACTTTTCCTTTACTCTAAGGTATACCCTGGCCAATCTATACAAAAAACTACAACATAAACAAACCATGTTTTACCACGCTGCTCAACTGCGGATTGGCGGAGGCCAGTGTTTTCAAGCCGCCTGAAGGCGACTGACTTGACTATACGACTATCATCGAATGACAACAGCCAGGACGCGTATTTCCTTTCCCGTGTACAATAGGAGGCAGTACTGCCTTGAAACACGCACGGATTTGTTGCGCTAATTCCCTTTCCAAACTCGTCTTCAATTCCAGGCACGTGTCCTCCAGCCACGCACGGGGTTGCAACGCAAGCCGTTCTTTTAAACACGTGTTCAAGTCGATGCATGGAACTTAGCATATGAATGAAGTTCACCGCTCGCATCTCGCCACTTCGCCAGTAGCATTCGTTTGTTTTTCACTGCGCAGCGTTTGAGATCACAATTGAATACTTAAATACAAATAATTAAATACTAGATTATGGAACTATTAAAAGATATATTGCTAATATTGTGAACAATTAACATTTTATCTTGTGTTCAGTTCAGAATATTAAAGCTCAGTGGCAAAAAATTACCGACATCTTGGAATAGGATTCAAATGATGCATACATAAACATTCTTACTAAGTTTGGATCTAATTTATCGAAGCTACAAACTTCGATGAAGATCTCAAAAAATTCTTGTACCACCAACATCAATCGCTCGTCGCAAAGAAAGAAATCTACCATACTGTGGAAGGATTCAGTCAGGACGACCAGCCAAGTCAGAAACAAGAAAGAAAAGAAAGCGTGTTGATGATGAAATATTGACGATAATGAGCCTCCTGATAGAAGACACTGATTCTACAAAAATAAATTCATTGTATTTTTTACAATTTTGTTCTAATAAAAAATAAATTAAGTACCGAATTTTCTTGCTCATAATCACAAAATGCCCCGAAATAAACACGGATATGTGACGTCCAATTGCGCGTATGCTTATTACAAATCCGTGCACGATTGGAGGACACTTGCCTGGAATTGAACACGAGTTTGGAAAGGGAATTAGCGCAACAAACTCGTGCGTGTTTCAAGGCAGTACTGCCTCCTATTGTACACGGGAAAGGAAATACGCAGCCGGGACCGATGGCTTAACGTGCCCTCCGAAGCACGGAGGAGCTCGAGATAAATAAACCCATCCATTGACAGGCTGCGGTCGACGTTGCTTAACTTGCGTGTTCGATTAGATCGGTACGAGCAACAGCACTATCGAGCTCTTTTGTACTGTGGGAAATTTCTAAAATTCTTTCTTAACGGATACCTACGTCATATCATAATAGCTTACACATCTTTTTTTATATAGCACATACATTTATAAACACAAAACAGGCTCATAAGGATTTTAATATACAAACATATTGTGGTCAGATATTACAATATCTGATGTTAAATATTTTTCCTTATATCATTACAGAAAATCGTTTCTGTACGTATTAAAAATCCTGTATTTTTTCTGCAAGGATAAGAGTATTCCTCGGATATTACGTTCTTCGGCTGATTCATATGGTTTAAAATTAATTTGCACTTGTGGGTTTATGAAGCGTATTTTTATGGAAGATGGTACGCTTTGAACTAGGGAGACATTTTAATAAAACGGTTTTCGAGGTAAATGACTTTTTTTCTATAAAATTTCTTGATTCTTATTCATATAGTCCCAAAAAATTGAACATATGATTTAGAAATATTTTTTTAAAAACTGAAATATTTAAGTCATATATACTACTAGCGACCCGCCCCGGCTTCGCACGGGTGCAATGCTGATACTAAATGTACTACAGAAGGTCTTTGCGCTTTGTCCTATCCAGTCCTTGCCCAGTTATAGGCACACGCCGCCGGCTCCGCGGCCGGTACCGCCACAGCCGTTATGTCCCTGCATTTTAAATGTGTAATATCTTCTAAACTATTCATTTAAATTACATGCTGTGAAGGGCCATATTGATCTATATTAAATGCGCAATGTATTTAAGTATTTAAGTTTCTGTATTGCTTAAAATCGCTTCGTAAATAAGGCATTATTTCTTGTAAAAAGCAAAGGATAAAATAACGGTTATTGTGTGTTACCACTAAGAGATAGACATATACCATCGCGAACTTTTTTGTAGACCATTTTAAGGTGAACAATACTGTACTACATTATTTTGATCTATCTCGTTGGGTTCAGCCAGCGTTTGCAATGAAAGAGCAAAAAAATGTGTTTATTTACGACATCACATTAGAAACCTCTAAATTATCAGTGTTTTTCTACTATGTTATGCATATATTATACATATAAACTTTCCAGTTGAATCACTCTATCTATTAAAAAAAACCGCATCATAATCCGTTGCGTAGTTTCAAAGATTTAAGCATACAAAGGGACATAGGGACAGAGAAAGCGACTTTGTTTTATACTATGTAGTGAAGAGTAAGTAAATACTAAGTACTAAGTAATAACATTATTAAACAGCAGGCTGACCGCCATTCGTCGTATCTTTGAATCTGCTTTAGTTTGTGACGTCACCGACACATTTGGCGCCGCCGATCTCACCAACGAAGGATTTGAAACAAGAAAGGTACGAGAAAAGATGTGAAAGCTACGGTGAATGACATGATGAATGAAATATGTATGGATTTGACAGCTGATGAATGATGGAACGAATGAAAATTCTATTGACACATTTCTCATGCGACCAAATACAAAGTTTCAAAGCCTCGGCTCAACACATTACAACACGCTTAGGGAACTGTCATTGAACAAAGTCAGCTTATAGTCAGTTGCCATTCTTCAATAATTAATGCAAAATTAAAAAATATCGCATAAAATATTGTACAGCCTGTGTTATTATTTTTTAACCGACTCCAAAAAAGGAGTAGGTTCTCAATTCGGCTGTATTTGTAATGATGGAGTCGGTTTTTTTTTTGTTAAAATTTATAGCCTAATCTAAACTCTGTTAATATTTTATTTTCGTAATATGTCCGCCTTTCAACATACTAATCCTTTTCCTTTATGTTTAAACGAATATTCAGTTGAACATTTTCCTTATGAAGATAATGAAAACAATGAAGAGAACGTCATATCAGTCAGCCCCGTTAGAATTTAGCTCAGCTTATCGTTTAAGTAATACAATAAAATATGGGGTATACGGGTTGGGATACGGGTCTCCCTTCAATGGAAGGGGCTTTGAGCGTATTCCACCACGCTGGTCAACTGCGGATTGGCGGAAAACCACACGTGAAAGAATTACTTTCATAGCACAAAAATGTCTCGCGATATGTTAATTTGAAAATTTTGGACTTTCCCGAAAACGCCCCATACAACAGGCTACTAGGTTATGACGTCACAAGCAAGTATTTTGTATACAACTTTGAGTATAAATCGACTGGAGATGCCATAACGAAACTCTTCGAACAAATTTTTTCACCATTTTTAGCGGGGGGCGAGGTAAACACGTACAGCACACCACCAAAAGATGTAATTAACTCGCATTCACAAATTTTGCTGTTGCGATAAACGCACACTACAAAAAAAATCAACACATCAAAAATTACCCGCCCACAGACACAGTTTTCATGTAACTATGCAGCACACATACGAAAAAGTTAGTGATGGGGCACATCTGAAGAATGAGTCAAATCAGTTTGATGAATGAACTGAATTGTCTTATACTATTTATTATAAAAATTGTAAAAGTGAAAATACTGTACATTAAAGATATTATTCAAAAAATATGTTTGTTTGTATGTATGTCTGTCTGTATTTATGTGTCTTTGTGTCATTAGCACTCTCGTGCAGCTAAACTGTGGTATGAACTGTCGCCCGCGGTTTTACCGGGCTGATACAACCACTGTCTTCTATTATACGAGTACGCTGGACTACGTACGTACTTGTAGTATAGAGGTCAGTGGAAACAACCTTACATCATTTGTGAGAATACATCATTTGTGAAAATTTTAACTGTCTAGCTACCACGTTTCATGAGATACTTACAGCCCTTGGTGACAGACGGACAGACAGACGGACACCGGAGTCTTAGTAATAGGGTCCCGTTTTTACCCTTTGGGTGTGGAAATCTAAAAAGAATAAAAATAATTATTTTTGTACATACACCAGGAGTGACTGGGATTTTTTCATTACCTACATTTTAATGCATGCTTACTCAGTGACAAACGAGCAGACAGCCCACCTGATGGTGAGCGGTAACTGTCGCCCATAACATCCACAATTCACGCATTCAAGCTGTTGGCAACAAAAATGCAGAATCGCAGGTGCGTTGTCCTTCAAACCGGAACACAAAACACAACAATGCAAGCATTGTTGCTTGGCGGCAGTAATAGATAAGGCTGCTGTCCTCACCCAGGCGGACTCCTACCATCTGATAAAACCTACTTCATGTTATCTATTTAGTGATTAGAAAAATTACGGTCTAAATAGGAATAGGATTAATTAAAACGTAGCTTTACTGAATCATAATATTTATTCAAATAATCTAAATTATTATGAAAATATATTTTTATTAAGTACCTATTATATATTATTTTTTACACTAAACTATTTTTATTACTTTTTAATTTACACACTTTTATTGTGATTATTAGGAGTGTCGGTGGCCGAATGGTTAGGGTATCCGAGACATCCATGAACACTGCAATGTTTTTTTATGGCTAGTTGACTTTGTAGCCATCTTTAACGTATTTGTAGTTATATACGACGTAGGTAGGTACCTAAATGTTAAAATTATTAACGAACGTCAGCGCAGGCGCGAATCTTGCGTGGGAGCGGACGGTTTTGCGTAGGACGCAGCCCTGACCCCGACTGGCGCTCCATATAAACTCCTATAACAACATTGTCAGTGTGTGCGTGCGACGGCCAATACGTACGGGCGCGCTCACATACAAACCGCGCTCGGTGCGTTTGTATGAAGTTACCTTACTTCTCTATTTTTACTATGGTAAAGTGCTCCGAACAGATAACACTTGTATGTGTAGGTTTCCAAGAATCATTTTCGTCATTACAAAATTTTCTCCATTTTTCTTTTAAAGGGATCTTTTGGAAATCTAAAAGGAAATACAATTATATTAAATAAAGCCTATGAATAATAGTATCTGTATAACGTATACACTCATAGTCCCACACTAAATGTTTTACTTTTTTTTAGCCAACAATTCTTTTCATTTTCAGACAAAATTTCAACATCGTATGTCCAGAGAAAGGTAATTTTTCTAATTCACCTTACAAGATTTAAATGTAACATACATCTATACCTACTATTTAATACAATATCTAATAAAAATCTGACTATTATACGAACTGCAGTAATTGAATGAGTGAATGATTCATTCAAATGTTGAATCGCTTTTTTGACTTTGTCACATCCCTAAAGCCTGTACCACTGTATTCATGTTTACATTTCTCTGTCGTTTACGTATCGCAACGGTTTTTACTTTAAATGGAGATTGTACTTTAATACACATTTAATAGTTAGTAAAAATACTTACCTATGATAGAAAACGCGATCTTGTTGCGAATTTAAGCTATCAGATCGCCTTTTGCACGATAATACTGCACAACTCACCATTTTTCGAGAGAAAAATCACGCGACACGGAGCGATGCAAAATGACGGTGAAGCGACTTTAAGTAGTTTTATATAACGTGTATGACCAGTTGACCAATGTACTTTGCCGGAGGGGATCGCCCGCGTATGGCATCTCCAGTCGATTTATACTCAAAGGTATACAACTAATCAGAATTACGCCTACAAGAATTATCACGGCCAAAATTATATAAATGTATATAAATTAACTATATAATATTTTTATAACTAGTTTAAATGTTTACAGTATAATATAAAACCATTTTTATATTATACTTTAAACAGTTATTATAGTTAATTAATTAAAAGTTTATCTTAATTGTGTGGTTAAAATGTAATCAATTAAAAAACATGCCTTTACGTATATTTTGGTTCAAAGCAAAAACTTTCAACGCTCCAAGGCCAATTTGGATTTGCGTAGATGAATTTTAAAAAGTCATTTAGTATGGAGATTTTTACAAGCTGAGAAAACATAATGAACCACTGACTGGAGTACTGGGGTAACTTTTAAATTATATTATCTACAAGCTTCAGGGTATCCTTTTTGCTTATTTATGTGATATTTTAGGCTACCCTATTACCACAGTATAAGTAATAGTACTCTATTACTATGCAGGCGGCCTTCTCATGTGTGTTCTTTTTTATTCATTCGCAAATCGTGTCCCGGCGATCCAGTCCGACTTTGACCGGAACTTTTGGAATTCCCTTTAGGGTTGCTGTGTTCCTGCGAGTGAGGTTACTAGAAAGGAAGGAGATGCTGCGTTGGCAGCGGGGGAGACGGTGCGCGAGCAATATTTTATGTTGCGAGCGTTAATATGGCTACGGTAACCGCTTCACATCAGGCGGGCCGTATGCCTGCCACCCGACGTAGTATAAAAAAAATAGTTTTTTTTTTCTTCAACTACGTCGGGTGGCATACAACACAACAACCCTCAAGCGAATTGTTATTTGGCTGCGGTATTCTGTGAGGTTCCGGAGGAGGTACATTCCCCAGTCGGGTAGCTTACAATTACGCTCTCTACCTCTCTTTTCGCCAGAGCTTCATTTTATCAGTCAGCAGGGTGCACCGCATGCAGGTGAAGTTGACTTTGGTTCAAAAATGTTGATGAACCACTACACCCCAAATCTTGTTTGATATGAAAATTTCTTTAGGCGCACTGGGCAAGAAAACTTTGTGACTAGTGAATGTGACTAGTAGTCTGTTCGTCTGGTAGCTGACTTATTGAAGAGGCTCATAAGTGTGTTTTCGCGTGAGTATAAATATTTGTATGAATATTGTATAGTGTAATGTATTGTATAGTGTGGAAACTACTCAAAACTGAGTACCTCCTATATATTTAAGGCGTTCGGTGTAGAAACGTTGGGACCGTGGGGGCCATCAGCACGAGAGTCGTACAAGGAGATTGCCAAAATCCTGGTCTTGGCTTCGGGTGACCAAAGGGCTGGCCAAAATCTAGGGCAAAATATTTCCATCGCCATACAGCATGGAATTGCGGCCAGCCTTTAGTCCACAATCCCCGAAAATTGTAGGGACAGTTAATATTTATTATTTCTGTGGATTTTATTACACTTTTAGTTTTTAATTTAGTTATATACTATTTTTACTTTAATTTTATGTTAATTAATATGTAATTTTAGTTTATTTAGTTTTTTTTTTCAATACGTAGGATTAAATTTATTTTTAGTTAATTTAGTTTGTAGTGTAAATTTATATCCCAATAATGTTTTGATATTGTGATAATAAAAAACATATTATATTGTATTGGTTGGTGCTGCGCGAACGATCGTACAAGCCAGACGTGTCGCAAAATTGTTTTAAAATAGTTAAAGAGTCGCTAAAAGATACTAAACTCTATTGACATCGCTTAAGACACATTTTTCTAAAGTTCATTTACCAACGCGGTAACCGCTCTTCACCTCCTCGAGTAAACGAGACGGGCTCATCGAATTCTCCAACTGCATACACGGAACTACGCACGCTGCAAGCACCATCCACGTGAGTAGCCTTTGACACAGATTTACAATGAATGTACAAAGATCACCGTCTGGATGTGGCAAATATGCGAATTTCGGTGGATCTCAACCAAATTTAACCGATAAAAATCTCGAACAGGACACCACTCTTCAAACTACTATTCGCAGTAAGCGTAAGGAAACCGATGATAATGCATGGATAAAAACCGAACTTTTAGATCTAAAGAAACAAATGTCGGAAATGATGGCAATCCTGAAATTCAGTACTAGTTCCCAAGCGGAAAATATTAATAAACTCAGTGAAAACGTTGATTCCGTAAAAAATCAAGTGAACAACATTGGTAACACTATCGAAAATATAATTTCAGAGCAAACTAATATTAAAACGAAACTGAATAGTCTGGAAGCAACCACAGTGAATATTGAGGGCAAAATTGAACTTTTAGAGTCTTGCGTAAATACATTGAAAGGTAATTCAACATCACCACCCTCTATTGAACCACATGCAAGCTACGAAGATATTGTAAACGAAGTCAATGAGCGACGTATACGATCCAAAAATATTGTGATAGTGGGCATCCCAGAGCCGGACACACCATCTGAACGTCAAACTCATGATGACAAAGAGGTAACCAATATTATTAAGGCTATTTATACGGAGTGCCCCGTGCCAAACAAAATCTCCCGCCTTGGAAAATATAAACCTGGCCACACCCGTCCAATCAAGGTCGGCTTTGCTTCCGAAGAAACAGTAAAGTCCATATTGCGTAATAAGAATACTGCAAAGACTGACAAAATTAAAATTTTTTCCGACCAAACTCCGTGCCAAAAAAAACACATGCAGAATCTCAAGGAAGAATTGGAAAGACGCACCACAAATGGGGAGACCAACTTAATCATTAAATACATTAAAGGAACTCCCAGAATTATCACACTCACAGAACAGAAACAAGAAAAACCGATGTCAACAGCAAAAAACTAACCGCTTTGAGAGGGAAAATAACGCACACAATTGCAAATACCTACAGTGATATAATAAGAACAAGAAGGTCCCTAAAATTTTTTTATATGAATGCACGTAGTCTCGTTAAACCGGGTAAACTGGATGAGCTCAAGTGTATACTTGCCTCACTTCAGCCGCATATAGTCGTAGTGACGGAAACATGGATTAAAACTGAGAATGATGTCCAAAAGCTACAAATCCCATGTTACACGCATTACAATAATTTTAGGAAACACCGTAAAGGAGGAGGAGTCTCTATTTTTGTACATAATAATTTAAAGCACAATCTTATAGAAGAACATTGTATAAAGGATGACATTCACTATCTCTGGGTGCACCTGGAAAAACAATCTCTGGATATTGGCGTTGTATACAATCCGAATAAGAATAAAGTAGACAGCTTCCTAGAAATATACTCACAACAGCTACAAAAGCGGAAGAGAGCAATTGTGTTCGGTGACTTCAATTTTGATTTGCTCGCATTAGACCCAGAAACGCGTAAATATAAGAACACATTAAAAGAAAACGACTATAAAATTCTAAACAAAATCAGTGAAAAATACTGCACGCGCGAAACAGCGGCCACTAAATCTATTATAGATCATGTATGCACTAATTTAAAAGAAAACAACTTCAATTTTTTCGTCATTGAATCTGCAATATCTGACCATAAGCAAATTTACTTAGAGAGTGAGAATTACCATCCTGCACCCGTCAAAAAAATCAATTACACAGCTATCGATTACAACAAGTTCTATAAAACTACAGAACAAATCATAAACATTAGTGATGAACAGAAATATGACATACTGGAAGAAAAACTGTTGAACTGTTTATCTGAAAGTAAAATCAATAAATCAAAGATTCTAAATGCCCCACGTCAAGACTGGATAAATAAAGACATCATTAAAGGTATAAATAAGCGAAACTTAATATGGCAAAAGTATAAAAAAAATAAATCAAATATGAAGTTAAAACAAGAATACGACGATATTAGAGCCAAAGTGCATGAAACCATACAGAAAGCCAAAAAAACATATTACCATAAGTACTTTACTGATCATGCGAGTAAGCCTAAGAAGATGTGGAAAGCAATTAATACTCTGGCTAGTAATAAAATAAAGGATACGGTCGGACCGAAAAAACTTATTGAGAATTCAAGCACAATCACCGACGAAATCGAGATTTGTGAATGTTTTAACCGCTACTTCTCGACCATCGGTTCAGTATTGGCAAGCGAAATCTCAAAAAAGAAACTGCCAGAACAAATTTTCCCTCAAGTACCAGTCACAGCTAGAACGACTGAGCTCACAAACTTTGCGCCAGCAACCACGGAAGAAATTATCAAAATTATTGACGACTTAGATCCTAACACGAGTTCTGGTATTGATGGCATTAGTACGAAAGCAATAAAATGTGTAAAAAAATTAATTGCCACTCCGCTTACAAATTGCATAAACGATTGCTTGGATCGAGGAGTTTTCCCTGATAGCCTGAAAATAGCAAAAGTTACACCGATTTATAAATCTGGAAGCAAACTTGATCCATGCAATTATCGTCCAATCTCCGTTTTGCCCATTATATCAAAAATTTTTGAAAAGGTAATTTACTCGCGTATAGAACATTACTTAAATTCAATTAACTTTTTGTATAAAAAACAATATGGCTTTAGATCTAAATCCAACACGCTTTCGGCAACGATTGACCTAATAACTAAAATTAAAAATAAAATCGATGAAAAGCAATTGGTACTCGGTGTATTCATCGACCTGAAAAAAGCTTTCGATACTATCAGTCACAAACTACTTCTTCAAAAATTATCTGAGCTTGGTATTAATGGGAAGGCCCATGACCTTTTAAAATCATATTTTCAAAATCGTAGACAAATAGTCAAAATAGGCTCGCATCAAAGTAACCCTAGCCACATTACATTCGGTGTGCCTCAGGGTTCTATTCTGGGGCCACTTTTGTTCTTAATATATATAAATAATATACAACATATTGGTTTAAAAGCAGATATTTCCCTATACGCAGATGACACAAGCCTATTTTATTTTGGCCATTCAATAAATACTATGAAATCGAAAATACAAAACGATTTAATTTTGCTAAACAACTGGTTTTTATCAAACTTACTTACAATAAACACTAGTAAAACCAATTACGTCATATTTTCAGCTAAAAATAAAAGAAATATCGATGGTGTAGTATTAACAATAAATAACGAAACAATAAATAAAAAATCCAATGAAAAATATCTTGGTCTTTTACTGGATCACCATCTTACCTGGAAACAACACATAGAGAAAATCAAAACCAAATTAATATCTTTAACTGGTACCTTACGTAGCATAGCCAAATGTTTCCCGCGAAAAGTCAAATACATTATTTACAACTCGTTGGTCAAGCCGCATATAGATTACTTAATTGAAATTTGGGGATCAACTACTAAGTCAAACGTAGAAACCATTCAAATAGCTCAGAACAAATTAATTAAAACTTTATTTAACTATAACTTTCGTACACCAACCAAAAAAATATACGAGGATACCAAAATAATGACTATTAAACAAACATACGCATACTATACATGCATATTAATTTACAAAATTTTAAACAAGCATGTTCACGCAAACCTATCATTCCGTAAAAAACAATACACACAAAGAATGAAATTACGCAGTGCAAATCATTTGATATCACGCCCCCCAAGAACAAACTACGGTAAAAGA
Organism: Hypsopygia costalis; assembly: GCA_937001555.2. Taxonomy (NCBI): domain Eukaryota; kingdom Metazoa; phylum Arthropoda; class Insecta; order Lepidoptera; family Pyralidae; genus Hypsopygia; species Hypsopygia costalis. The sequence goes on from OW443344.2 coordinate 10,630,751, forward strand.
AATATTGAATATGAAGGTGTGAAAATGTATAACAAACTACCTACTGAAATAAAAGACGCAAAATCTATAGCTAGCTTCAAAAAACAACTCAAAGTATATGTAACAGATAATGCAGTGTAGACATGTTTTTTTTTTTTTGTGTATTTTGTGTGTGTGCGTGTATGTGTATTTGCATGTATGTGTTGCGGTCGGTGTTGTGAATTGGTTATTGTTTATAGTGGCCGGCCAATGTAGTATGTTGTCGATTATTAATAGTTAAGCTTAATTATTAATGGTCGACGATTTGTTGCATTGGCCGGCCACATCATTCATCATCCAGGTTGACAGAGCATATGTCTATTTCCGATGACAGGATACAAGAAAACTCTAACCTAACTAAGAAACAACTGAAATCTAAATAAAACATGTTATATTACATTGACCAAGTATCGGTCGGTGTGAATAGTGGCTGGTTGGTTGCATTTGGCCTTAGCATATATATGTAGGTATATATGTATGTGTGTATGTATGTATATGTGTATGTACGTGTATCTGTACGTGTATGTGTATATGTATGTGTATGGGTATATGTGTGCAAGTATAAAATATGTAAATTTATATGGGCGGCGTGCTTTTGATACCCATACTATGTAATAATAAAATAATCAATACATAACACTCAAACGAAAAGAAAATGAATACTCCTCACCTTTCTCTAAATGCCACATCCAGAACGCAACTACGCTCAGTGCATTTTACATCCGTGTTTCTCGGTGATATGCACGGTGCTGCGTCGTGACGTAGTGTTGAGCTCAGTCGGTCAGCTGTTACTGAATTTTATACGTGTACCCGACACTGATTTATTATTATAGTCGTAATGGACTCCTTGAAAATATTTGTTACCGTAATAATATAAAAGCAATGATTATAAGCTGTTACATTGGTTATAGCAATAATTATTGTGCGTTTCGTTTGTGTCAGCAGATAGCAGATATTTCTGGAAATTTGTATTTCTCCGTAAGTGAATACTGTAATTCTTTGTGAGAAATAAAAAAATTCTTAAACCGTATTGGTAATATAATAAATTGGTAAGGTAATGGTATGCCTAATATTATATTGGTGGCGAAAAGTAGTGTATATCAAATTGCCATTTAATATTTATACTGACGCAAAAACACTATTCTGATTTGGTAACAACAAGAGAGAATTACCAGGCGTCGATTCCAATAATATTAATTGCAAAATCGTCTGACGATTTTGCAATTAATATTATTGGAATCGATGTGTTAGGTAACAACTCTAATGTTTTAGGTCCCCAATAGTGTTAGATACTTAAAATTTGTGGTGCACGACAGTTGAGCTTCACTTGACTAGAATAGAATACACTTTGTTGCACCAATATAACAAAGGTACATACAAGAAACTTGCAAAAATGTAAAGTACAAAAGGTGGTCTAATCGCTAAAAGCAATCTCTTCCAGACAACCCTTATAAGAGAAATAATGTTAAAATTAGGTAGGTGGCGCATTATTAACCATCTAGCAAGCCATCTAGCTAGAATAGCCATCTCTTTAGGCTTTTAATGCCTTATATTGCTGTCTCTCACATTGCAAAGAGGGGAAATCAAATTCCAAAAGCTACTTACTCCCACTAATTTCTTCTGATTAAATTCGTTGTGAGTTCCAAGGCAACCGTAGTCTTACCCCCGGGGCTGCAATGGACTTCATTGTTCATTGCCTATTTTGGTAGTCGCCGCTATTAATCCTGGCTACACAGGAGACAGCGGTGGGAATGTGTAGTGGGCCCTCGTTCCGTTGACGCAAAACACACTTACGAGCCTCTTCATTCTATCAGACAAACCGGCTCCTTAAGATCAGGTAGGTTGTGTGCTTGTTTGCCAAAATAGTAATATAAAACATGTCAAATAGATTTAAAAGGATGACAGACACATAGAAAAAGCAGTTCGAACGTTTTCAAACAGTACAATAAGCACCAAGCCTTTTTTATTCTTAGGCCATTTTTCGTTGATTAAAGCCATTTTCCAAACCATATTCATGCAGTGCCAGGATAACATGTGGCGCATCTGTTCCGCGGATCGTTCAGCTGACTCGAAGTAACATAAGTAGGTAATACTTTTTTGAATACTAGCTGGGGTATCCGAGTTCTCTCAACGGTAAAATGACTCACAGTGTTCAAGGACATTCCACAACATTCAAGAGTAATAATTTTCGAATGTTCCGCTATAATGCGGGATGTTCTGGAATGTTCTCAAACGTTCCAGGCTAACTTCGAACGTTCTGCAGTACTCATAAATACTCTCAAATATTTAGGGCTGTTTTAGAAATATATAGACGGTGAAACTAGATAGGTACCGGGACTCGTTCTTGCGTTTCAGCTGTTACCCGCGGCATCGCCCGCGTGGTCCAGAGGAGCTGCCATTGATTTGTGTATATTTTTCTTTTGTTGTAATTTTTTTACTTCGTGGGGTAAAAAAAAAGTAGTACCAATATTTACAAATTTTAATGATGATTGTCGAGCCAATCCGAAGAAGGCCGATTGCTGTTTGATTTACGAGTGATGTTTATTGCTTAGATAACAAAAAATCCTAACAGAAGATATAAGCTTTTGAAATAAATTTATTAGACGTTGATACTTATTTCTCTATTTAATTTACCTTTTTTATTTTTAGGACGTTCATATTCGCATAAAATTGCGAATGCGAATGCGAATGTCGAGAAATATGCGAATATTCGCGAATGCGAATACGAATATTCGTTACATCACTAAAGTATAAATAAATAAATATTGTCAGACAAATTACACAGCGCCATCTAGCCCCAAAGCAAGCAAAGCTTGTGTTATGGGTACTAGACAACTGATAAACATACGTAAATACATTTTTTTTTTTTTGTAAATACATACTTATGATACCTACATAGAAAACACCCAGACTAAGACAAGCAGACATGTATATATATCAATCTCGTGTCACTGTGTTTGTGGTCGCATCGCACTAACGCGCAACTAAACTAAACTAATCGCAGAAACGGCAAAACGGCTCTTACAGCAAGAAAGAAAAATGCTAAGAAGAAACGCGAGAAGATACTATAAAAAAAACCTTAAGATTCAGGAATACAAAAAGAAAAGGAAAATTATAAAAAAAGAGGTTACAGCGATTGGATAAAAAAAGGTAATAATGACAGTAAAAAGTATTACAACCACGAAAGAAACATATTGCATCAGTACAAAGCCTATATAGAGTTAAAATACAATCTTAATGATGCGGATATTCTCAAAATCAGGATTGATAATGTCACACGGTCGTAAAATTTCGGTTTTTTTTAAATAATGTTACTATTTGCTATTATTAAAGAAACCGAAATTTTACGGCCGTGTGACAATATCAATCCTGATTTTGAGAATACTGCAGGGCAGCCTAGTACTGTCAGCCAACAGCAATACAACAGTGGTGAATACGTTTTAGTTAAATTTTATGTCAGAAACACAAAATATTGGTATGCTGCTGTTATTAATCAAGTAGATAATGAGGAAAGTGAACTTACAGTAACTATTATGAAAATATATGATAATAAGGGCCACAAGTTTAGAATGGACAAAAATGATATTTCTGATGTCAGTTTTGACCAAATGTCCGAGAAGTTACCAGATCCAGATTTAAATCATAAAGGAAGCAGATTATTTTATTATTTTACAATATCTGTGCTTTGAGAAATAAGTTAATTTTAAGTTAATTTCTTTGAGAAATAAGTTAATTTTAAGATTTTTCCTAAAGTGCATGGCTTTTAAGATTAATGTTAATTTCTTTAGTTAATTCAAAAGTACAGTTATATCAGAGTTTTATGTTATCAGTTGTAATAATTAATTATCAGTAGTAGCTTTCTTTGTATATATTTTAATTTTGTATTATTATAATGCATTCTTTATAATAATACAAAATTAAAACTTTAGTAATATACACTAAGTTTTCAGATACTAAGGAGGTGACTATTGCGAAATTAACCACAATATACTGTATGTCACTTTAATAAGTAAAATTTCTTTTAATACTATTGATTTATTCAGTAATGTTTCTTTGTTTAAATATTTTACTTCAAAAATATTACGTATTTTAAGGATGACAAAGAAAGACTCTTTAATAGACAAAATACTTGTTTTTGTCCATAAAAACATTCCCCTGGATAGTTACAACAGTCCCCTGTCACGATTTTGCACAAAATCGTTAATAACTCAAAAACAAAGAAGAAAATGCGTGGGCTTTTTTAACATATATGTATATTTAATTTACTATTCCCCTCAATTTTATTAACAAATATTCTCAACATTTGATAAAATTTGCTTAGTCTTGTATGGACGAATTTCCAAATAGCAGAGAAACGCACTGATATACTTATGGATATTATGGAGCGGGTCACGCCGGCGGGTGTATAACATTACATGAAACTTCTCGAAGGAGGCCCCTGCGCGGTGGATCCATATCCCAAGCACATCGGTAAAATGTCCGGGTTTGAACCGTGATAAAAAAAATTACACATAGGGATAATAATAATATGATGATGATAATCGAATGTCCGGAGAATCAATATTCGAATAATCGTGGTTCATATTATGTTACAGGCAAAACTCATAACCAGTCAAAACGAACGTTTGACTGCAAAAATCAGTCAAAAGCAAAGAGTATAGAAATTAATATTATAATCTATATATATAAAAGAAAGTCGTGTTTGTTACAACACTTATAACTCGAGAACGGCTGGACCGATTGCCATGGTTTTTGATTTGTTGGATTTGTCTCCGTCCAGAATAGCAGAATAACTATTAAAAACATTGGAAAATTTACGAAAAAAATAAAATCAAAGAAAAATCATTTTTCCATACAAAATGTTCGTGGATGTCGGACCTGTCAAACGTGACGTTAACGTGCGTACGTCAAATGTATGCGTGCGTTCAGAAATGTGGGTATAGGATAATAAGTATTAAAACATTGACAAAATTGTCGAAAAATTAAATTTGAAAACGGATTGGGATATTTATTGATTTTCAATTAAATGTCAAATCGATTGGTCTAACTTTTACGTCGCGAAAGTTGTCCGTTGTTGTTTTGAAAATTGTTTATGAATGAATGCTTGAAAATGAATATTAATTGGTTGTCAAGTGTCATGGTACTTTATTTTGTGACATAGTAAAATACTGAACTTAATATTTACCCACTGCTGGGTAATATTTACCCACTGCTGGGTAATATTAAATACGGGTCTTCCTTCAACTGAATATGTTTCGAGCATACTCCACCACGCTGCTCAACTGCGAGTTGGCGGACGCCAGTAATTTCAAGCCGCCTAAAGGCCACTTGGCTTAACGACTGCCATCTAATGATAACAACCAGGACCGACGGCTTAACGTGCCTTCCGAAGCACGGAGGAGCTCGAGATAATCTAATGATAACAACCGGGACCGACGGCTTACGTGCCTTCCGAAGCACAGAGGAGCTCGAGATAATCTAATGATAACAACCGGGACCGACATTTTACGTGCCTTCCGAAGCACGGAGGAGCTCGAGATAATCTAATGATAACAACCGGGACCGACGGATTAACGTGCCCTCCGAAGCACGGAGGACCTCGAGTTAATCTAATGATTACAACCGGGACCGACGGATTAACGTACCTTCCGAAGCACGGAGGAGCTCGAGATAATATAAACTCATCCATGGACAGGCTACGGTTGACGTTGCTTAACTTGCGTGTACAATTAGACTGACACGCGTAATGACGCCATCGTGCTTCTCTATTATTTTCTATTATTCATTATATTAATTTCAAGACATCATAAATTAATAACTAATATGTATACCACGACATTCATTGACAATTAGGCGGTACGAAGTTCGCCGGGCCAGCTAGTAATAAAATAATAATAAATATTGTCAGACAAATTACACAGCGTCATCTAGCCCCAAAGTAAGCGAAGCTTGTGTTATGGGTACTAGACAACTGATAAACATACGTAAATACATTTTTTTTTTGTAAATACATATTATGATACATAGAAAACACCCAGACCAAGACAAACAGACATGTTCATGCACACAAATGTTTGTCCTGTGTGGGAATCGAACCCACGAGCGTTGGTGTCGAAGCCGCGTTATTGACCGCTACGCCACCGAGCTCGTTGGTCAAAAGTGATTTTGACTAAAGACGTTGCTCAAATCCACTTTTAACTGACTCATGCAGTACTTTTGACCAATGACGTTGGTTAGGATAGATTATGCATGTGATAACAAAAGACGAGCGAGCGAAGCTCGACTTGTTTTTGTAAAGGAAAGTAAGTTAGCTGAGGTTTGGCTAGTTAAACCTAGAAGCGACTAACTTCGGGTATTAAATGTAACACTATTTGAACTTTAAATTTAATAATTACATTAAATTATTTAGACAAAATCACTTTTGACTAAGAAGGTTACTACGTTAAACTACTAACGTTATGTAATAATCAGTGGAAACCGTTGTGGACTAAGGACGTTGGTCAAAACCATTTTTGCAGTCAAAAGTGGTTTAGACCGATTATGAGTTTTGACTGTAACATATAGATTATTCTGCAATTTCAATGAACCATCATCCATCATCAGGTCATTTTAGTCTCCACTACAGGAGCACGACCCTCTCTCGTCCGTCCAAAAGACAGAAGGAGGTTTTGGCCTACACTCCCCACGCTGGCCAGACGGGTTGGGGAGGCCTGGGGCCTTACCACAAGCTCTAAACGCAGGAATAGAACTATGATGGTTGCGAATTTATCAATGAATTTCATTCATAAATTCGATCCCTGATCGATGTTTGATAATGTATTTCCCTTAGTCGCCTTGTACGACATCCACGGGAAGAGACGGAGTGATTCTATCCTAGTCTGCCGGAAACCACACGGCCAACTTCAATTTCAATGAACAATTTATGGCAAACATTGCTTTGTGTAATTATATTTAGTAACTGCATGCAACGCTGTAGGCAGGTTCCGGGCTGAAAGTAAATAAACCGTCGTAGCGTGTCGGGCGGGCGCGTCTATTTGTGTAATAAAGTATCCATTGTTTGATCCTACCGTGTACTGCGTAGTGTACAGCCATTGATTGATTGGTTCTATATGTTGTGATTAACGATGTGCCCTCACGGAAATGTTCCTACATATACTCTAGCTTTGCCTGCGACGCCGTCCGTGTGCTTAGATAATAATATCGGTGGACTAAAACCTGCTTGTCGGTGGACTAACTCCGTGACGGATTCCTGCTATATAAGCCGGAATCCGTCACGGAGTTCAGAAACTGTTTTTTTTTTTATATGACAGGGGGGCAAGCGAGCATGTGAGTCACCTGATGGAAAGCAATCACCACCGCCCATAGAAATCAGCAACACCGAGGGGTCGCTGATCCGTTGCCAGCCTTTTAAGGGAAATATTTACTCTGTTCTTGAAAGCCCCCGTCGTATTTATTTGGGAATACCGCTGAGGGAAGATGATTTCATAACTTCGCAGTTCGTGGTAGAAAATGTCTTAAAAAGCGTAAGTACTGTAGTAAATCGCTAAATATGCCAACCACGATGCCGATGGAATTTTAATTTATGGCGAGTTGTACGATAGTGGAACTCAGCGGCAGGTATCAAATCAAAAATCCGAGCACTCCCCGTGGTATAATTTATATAGAACGCAAAGAGATGCAACATCTCTGCGTGCAGACAGAGACTCCAGCCGATCAGAAATCATTGGGTCACCGACGATTCGAACAGCTCTTCGTTGTATGCGGTCAAAACCCGAACATCAGTGTTTTTTAGTACTAGCATTATATTTTATTCTGTGTGATTTAAAACTTTTAACCCCGGAATACAAATGAAGCCCAGCTCGGTCGCTTCCGGGAGGCGCGGGAGCGTCCACCCCTTTTGGGGTGTAAGTGGTTCCTCAACATCTATGAACCAAAGCCAAATTCACCTGCACGCGGTGCACCCTGCTGACTGACAAACGAAGCTATGGCGAAAAGAGAAGTAGGTAGCGTAATTGTAAGATATCCGACTGGGGAATGTACCTCCATCGCACAGAATACCGCAGCCAAATAACAATTCCCTTGAGGGTTGTTGTGTTCCTGCAAATGAGTGAGGCCACCAGAAAGAAAGGAGATGCTGCGTTGGCGGCGGGGGTGGCGGCGCGCGAGCAATATTTTTATTATTGCGAGCGTTAATATGGCTACGGTAACCGCTTCACATCAGGCGGGCCGTATGCTTGTCTGCTACCCGTCGTAGTATATAAAAAAAGGCCCTCCAAACCAGGACAAATCCGGGGAAACACACGGACGGATGGCAACCCTACATACACGCAAGTATTTTTAGTCACATCAATCGGAAAGAATCCGAATGTGAAAAATTCAGCATGTGAGTTTTGTATGGAATTTCTCTAATATACCTATTAATTATTACACTACTAAACAAGGCATCCCTTGTTTAGTAGTGTAGTACTTAAAAGGTAGATGGCGCCACACGGCGACTTCACAGCAATAAATATAAAATGCAAAAATTCGCCAGCATCACAAACCTTCCTGGTAGCACAGTTGGAAAGAGCACTCGACCGGTAATAGAGAAGTCGTGGGTTCGAATCCCACCTAGGCTCCGGATGTGATTTTTTCCATTTTTTTAAATATTTATAAAGCATTTATTACCTGTTAATAATAAATATAACTGAAAAGTTTACTTCCTCTATTTCGTTCATAAGATCATTTGATATTCATATCATAAGAGTTAATGTCGAAATCATAACGTGCCATTTTGGCGACCACCTTATTGAAATAAATTAGGTGATCTTGTAGTATCACGGAAATCCAACAAGTGTGCCAAATTTCAACCCAATTGGACATTGGGAAATGGGTCAAATTTAACTTCTAAGATTTGATTACAGATAAGGTGAAACTAAAAGGCTTGTAAAAATATTTTTTTTTGTATGAGAGGGAGGCAAACGAGCATCTGGGTCACCTGATAGAAAGCAATCACCACCGCCCATGGAGATCAGCAACATCAAGGGGTCGCCGATCCGTTGCCAGCATATACTCCTTCCTTTCTTTCTGCTGACCTCACTCACTCGCAGGAACACAACAACCCTCAAGGGAATTGTTATTTGGCTGCGGTATTATGTGAGGTGGAGGTACTTACCCAGTCGGGTAGCAATTACGCTCCCTCTCTTTTCGCCAGAGCTTCGTTTGTCAGTCAGCAGGGTGCACCGCGTGCAGGTGAAGTTGGCTTTGGTTCAAAGATGTTTATGAACCACTTACACGCCAACATGTGACCAAAAAACTCGCAAAGCACGCCGCTCTACATTGCTATTATACTGGTATTACTTCATCTGTCGTATTTATTTTTCATTAATTTCATAAAAGACATTTCTAGCTACGAAAAAAGTTTTCGTCGGTCTCAAACGGGTGATTTTCTTGGTTACGATCTTGGGCTTATAATCATAGACAGAAATTTATTAGCGCCGCAATCTGAATTTATCGAGTGATTTCGAGCTCCCTTGACAGTTGTGGACGCTCGGCTACTGAATAAGTACTGGCTCGGCATCTAATTTTCAAGCTTTTCCATGTAATCAACGTATGTCTACGTATGTCTTGTTTTAGTTAAGAAGAACTAGCTTAACTAGCTAGAACTAGAACTAGAAACTGAACTAGAACCTAGAAGAAACTAGAAACTAGAACTAGAAACTAGAAACTTAGAACTAGCTTTCAGTTAAGAAGAACTAGCTTCAACCCCCACAAAACAACTTCACCCCTCGTTAACCAGTAACTGGATGAAAAGTATTCTATGAGCGCACCCCATACTCCACAGTATGCTCTAAACCCCTTCGATTGAAGGGAGACCCGTATCCCAGCAGTGGGATGAATAAGTTTTGACGACGAAATGTATTTTAATAAATGTCTTCGTAGCTTTAGTAATGTTTGTGGGAATGTCTTGAATTATTCAATACATTTGCACGCTAAAACTGATTCATTTACTATACAAATTCAGCGGAAGTTGAGCAACGAATACAAATGTATTCGTTGCATCACTTCCGCTCGTATCGTTTACTGTTCTACTAGTCATACTGTCTTATGCTGCATTTCATCATCATCATCATCATCAGGTCATTTTAGTCTCCACTACAGGAGCACGACCGTCTCTCGTCTGTCCCAGACAGAAGGAGAATTTGGCCTACACTCCCCACGCTGGCCAGACGGGTTAGAGAGGCCTAATCGTTGTTTTATAATGTATTTACCTTAGTCGCCTTGTACGATATCCACGGGAAGAGACGGAGTGATTCTATCCTAGTCTGCCGGAAACCACACGGCCACCTGCATTTACGTGGCCAAAAATTAAAGCTTTAATAAACCGTATTATATGTTACTGAATAATGGGATCATCTCATATACGAGTAAAGTAAGTTAGTCACAAATCAAATTCGTGTCTTTCTATAGTTATTCAAGTTTCTACAGTTTAAAGAAAATCGCTAAGTGCTGGATTCGCGCGAGATCCGGCTGGCTTTGTGATCTGGCTTTGGTAGATCCAGCAAAAATCGAGCTGGATTGACAATGGCGCCGTATTGCAATTCCTAGATGAAAGTTCCTATTCTAGCAATAATCAAAATCAATTCCAATTAAAGCCGTATTTTAATTTCTTTTATTCACATTTGAATAAATTTAAAATGGCTTTTACTCAGCCTTTTTTTCACGCCGTAATAGATGTTTGCAAATTTATCACAAACGCTACTTAATAAAATTTATCAATCAATGCCAGGCGGCGGCGTTGTAGAAAGAAATTCTTCATATAAATGCAGGGCCACTCAGATAACTGCACTCATAATTATTAATTAAGTTTTATATTAATATATGGCTCTTTGTGGATATGTCCTTTACACTTTTATCTATTATTATTATAAATTATCTGCTAGATAAAAGCCTTCCCCAATGATTTCTAATATATGCGATCCTTCCGGGGTAGTATACTATTCTGATTTGGTAGCAACAAGGGAGAATAGCTAAGCGTTCAGACGATTTTGCAATTAATATTATTGGAATGGATGTTGAATAACATTGATGAGATTTGAGATTGAACATGATGTTAAGTAACAACTTAATGCTTTAGGTCCCCAATAGTGTTAGATACTTAAAATCCGTGGTGCACGGCAATCGAGCTTCATTTAACTAGCCATTACTTTAGGCTTATAATGCCTTAATTGCCATATTACTGCGTCTCACATAAAGGGGAATTCAAATTCCAAAAGCTTCTTACTCCTACTAATTTCTTCTGATTTAATTCGTTGTGAGTTCCAAGGCAGCCGTAGTTTTACCCCTGGGACTGCAATGGACTTCACTGTTCATTACCTTGTTTGCCGCTGTTAATCCTGGCTACACAGGAGACACAGTGGCGGGTATGTGTGGTGCCCCCTCCCCCCTCGTCCCGAAAAAAATACCAGGCTACTCTAGGTCTAACCTCCCTCATTTGACATCCTACAGATATGGCCGGATTATTGTCACTTCAGCTTGCTGACTCTAATAGCTACACCAATCACTTTGTTTTGTTTAATTATCGAAATTCTGAGAAACACAAGCATAGCTTTAGAGCCAAAGGCAATCTCACCTGCACGTAGTGCACCCTACAGACTAGCGAAAGAGGCTCTGGCGAAAAACGGGAGGGTACAGCGTATTTGTTAACTACCCGACTGAGGAAGTACCTTCAGCTCATAGAATACCGCAGCCAAATAACAATTCCCTTGAGGGTTGTTGTGTTCCTGCAAGATAGTGAGATCACCATGAAGGAAGGAGTTGCTGTGTTGGCAGTGGGGGCGGCCGTGCGAGAGCGATATTTCATGTTGTGAGCGTTAATATTACTACAGTAACCGCTTCACATCAGACAGGCCGTATGCTGTCTGCCACCCGACGTAGTACAAAAAAAAAGATCAGCGGTCCATCGCACGAGTGCGTCTATCCCACTTTTCCCGTTTTTGCAACATGATTACCACATTTAGTTCTGACTAGGTACATCTATCGCTCAAACAGAAACAGTTTCAGAACATCAATTAATCATCCGAGACTTATTATCACCACGCTTGTGACTTTTAGTCGTGGGCCAGGGCCTGACCGGCGGGTGGCGGCCAAGTCTCTGCACGGTAATCATAGCGGGCAGGACGTATTTTATTATTATTATACTTAGTACATATTCAGATTTTTCCTATGTATAAATGATTTCATATGTACCTATCTTAAAAAGACATAATGTGATGATGAATTTTTTTACTTTTTTTTTGTATGAGAGAGGGGATATCTTATCTTGTATTATATTCTTGGCCGTGTGGTTTCCGGCAGACTAGAATAGAATCACTCCGTTTCTTCCTAACTAACTAAGACTAAGAGAAATACATTATCAAATATCAATCAGGCCTCCCCAACCCGTTTGGCCAGCGTGGGGAGTGTAGGCCAAATCCTCCTTTCGTCTAGGTCGGACGAGAGAGGGTCGTGCTCCTGTAGTGGGGCCTAAAATGGACCTGATGATGATGATGATGATATCTTATCTTAAAGTGGGTTCAGTGCTACAGCACCGGTGACACATCGACTGGATGGATCTCCCTAATTAGTCACTCTCCCCTGACTATCAGGAGACATGTTCCATGTACTTCAGTATGCTGCTTATTGGGAAGAGCCTGTAGTCCTCCAGGGCCGGGTATGCCTTTCCTAGATTTTCAATTCGTAGCATTCCACTCTACTCTTTCCTTACAGAACTTCATATCAGAAATAAATTGAAGGACAATCTACACAAATTTCCTGCATATTATCCCTGCCATCTATGTTTTTTATAGTACTTTCCGGACATTCTAAAAAACAGTCCAGATATTAATGGAATAAGCAGCTGCAACCACAGACCTGAAGAGCTCGGTGGCGTCGTTGCGTGTATCAGTCTAATCGAACACGCAAGTTAAGCAACGTCGGCTGTAGCCTGTCCATGGATGGGTTTATTTATCTCAAGCTCCTCCGTGCTTCGGAGGACACCTTAGCCTCTGGCCCTAGCTATTGTCATTATTGATGACAGTCGTTAATACAAGTCAGTGGTCTTTAGGAGGCTTGAAAACACTGGCCTCCGCCAATCCGCAGTTGAACAGCACAACATGGTGGAGTATGCTCTATACCCCTCCGATTTAAGAGAGATCCGTATCCCAGCAGTGGGATGAATAAGGGTTTGGTAAATGGCGCTGGACTTAATAAATGCTAGGCAATTAATATCACAAATACTCACCAAACATAAGCAAGAGCAGATCACTGACCGCCAGGCTGAACAAATAGTAGTTCGTAGCAGTATGTAACCCAGGATGTTTCACGATCACCACACACACGCACACATTACCAACCACTCCGGTCAGAAATATAACTACTAAAACTATAGTTATCGGCACTATCTCCGCCAGAGGGAGCCTTCGAGACCCCATCAACCACCACAACATTTCCTCCTCACTACAGTCAAATTGCGACAAATTATTGCAACGGTGATAAAAGTCATCATACGTCTCATTTGCACGAAGGAAAACTCGCGAATCCATTTTATTAATTTTAATTATAAAGTTTATTTCAATCACATTATAATAATTTTAAACTACATGTATAGTTTCATTAAAAAGAAGTTCGAATTTTAAAGTTTATTACAATCACATTAATTTTAAACAACATATAGTTTAATTAAAAAGAAGTTCGAATTTTAATGTTTATTACAATCACATCAATAATTTTAAACTACATGTATAGTTTAAAAAAAGAAGTTCGAAATTTAAAACTATTTACGTGAGTGTAGCTGAGATGAGCGGTTCACGCGACATGTCTGGACCCACACAATTCCCGCGCGAACTGAGAGACTGAATTCACTCTGAGAGGCGCTAAGTAATATAGAAACTAACTAAATTGTACCACGCAAACTCAGACTAAATCCAGTGTGAATTTATTTTAAACACATAAAATAGATAAATAAATAGATAAATAAATATAAATATTTCTGGACAATTTACACAGCGCCATCTAGTCCCAAATTAAGCGCAAAGCTTGTACTATGGGTACTAGATAACTGATATTATACTCAAATACATGTTTTTTTTTTGTAAATACATACATATAATACATAGAAAACACCCAGACTAAGACAAACAGACATATTCATGTACACAAATATTTGTCTTGTGCGGGAATCGAACCCGCGACCTCAGAGTCAAAGTGGCCATTGCTAACCATTCAACTATGAGAACAATGAGAGGGGGCAAGCGAGCATATGGATGGGTCACCTGATGAAAAGCAATCACCACCGCCCATAGAAATCATCAACACCAAGGGGTCGCCGATCCGTTGCCAGCCTTTTGAGGGCAAAAATTCTTTTCTTTTTCTTGAAGGCTCCCGTCTTTTTATTTATGAACTAGCTGATGCCTGCGACTTCGTTCGCGTGGTCTTAATGATTCCGGCGTATTAATAAAAATACGAACTAATGTAGATACATAAGAAAATACTTGTTATACGTTAAAATATTTTTTTTATTATTTAACATTGTTACCATAGTATAAAAAAAAATAAAAATTAAGGGAGTCTTTCCTTCAGGAGCTAATATAAAAAGACCTGAAGCGTTACAACTCTCGAGAAAGCCACGTAAAGTTGGCCATGCGAAAAACAACCAGTCCTAAGCTTGACCAACGAATTTTAGTGATTTCTTTATTGTCATAGCAAAGCAAGTGGTCACAGAGAACTGTGTACGTTTAAAATTAAAATGGTTTTTTTTTTAGAAGAGTGGTATACGCGGAATTAATACAGTTTCACCGGCATCACTCCCAGTGAAAATCTCAGCTTCAATTATATTTCGCTGCCAAGCATTGACTTTACTTCAGGAAGGAGATCTTCCCCAAATTTATTAATATTCTTGAAAACTCTTGGGCACGTAAAATTCTATCTACAGCTTCTAGTGCCTTAATGTTGGCCATTTCGCATTCATCTCAATCGATTAGACAGCAATCCTGAAACACCTTCGCTTTGTCACAGTTTCGTGTCACAGAGCATGTCGGTTTTTCAATTATGTTTAAATCGAGTAGGATATTGAACATTGTATTTGCGTCCTTCCGCCTAGTAGTAATGTGGCTGCAATACCTGGCGATGCTGCTGCGAGATCTTATTTTGGCGATTGATACTCAGCGTGGATTGCTCTCGTCAGGTATGTTTTCCAGTCCTTCCTGGAGCATCTAAGAAAAACAGTTTCCCCTCGTTACTTAAAACACTTTCCACCACCAAATCAAATAAACTCTGATCTTGCTACATAGCGTCCCGCAAATGCACGTAGGTAGTCTTCTGGTTTGTGCGAATATAGACCAATCGTTCCATTTCAATTTTAGCGTACACACACGTCTATAATAAACTGACTAAATAGACCACGTTACCTTTGTAAATAAAATAAAACGATTGCGTCTAACTTGTAGCAGGTAAGAACAAAAGTAGCACCCCGCGGTTTTTTTTACGATACATTCAATATTTTGTTAATCTATTTATTGATATTTTAAGTAACTTTTTTAGTTCTATTTGCTATTATAGCGTGTTTTTTTTTACATTTTTTTAAAACTATAATTTATTGTAAACACGTGTTGTTTATGCAAATAAATTTAACTTTGTTCTGCATCAGGTGTTCCAAATCTTTGATTTTTATACCTCAACAAAAAATCCTCATCAGGCTGAACAACTTTTGCTAAGGAGTCATTTTTAGATTTCTTATAGTTTACCTGAACCATTATGGTTCTGCATCAGGTGTTCCAAATCTTGGATTTTTATACCTCAATAAAAAATGGTCATCAGATTGAACAACTTTTGCTAAAGCGTCATTTTTATATTTCTTATAGTTTACCTGAACCATTAAGGTTCTGCATCAGGTGTTCCAAATCTTGGATTTTTATACCTGAACAGAAAATGCTCTTCAGGCTGAACAACTTTTGCTAAGGCGTCATTTTTATATTTCTTATAGTTTACCTGAACCATTATGGTTCTGCATCAGGTGTTCCAAATCTTGGATTTTTATACCTCAACAGAAAATGCTCATCAGGCTGAACAACTTTTACTAAGGTGTCATTTTTATATTTCTTATAGTTTACCTGAACCATTATGGTTCTGCATCAGGTGTTCCAAATCTTGGATTTTTATACCTCAACAAAAAATGCTCATCAGGTTGAACAACTTTTGCTAAGGCGTCATTTTTATATTTCTTATAGTTTACCTGAACCATTAAGGTTCTGCATCAGGTGTTCCAAATCTTGGATTTTTATACCTCAACAGAAAATGCTCATCAGGCTGAACAACTTTTGCTAAGGCGTCATTTTTATATCTCTTATAGTTTACCTGAACCATTATGGTGCTGCATCAGGTGTTCCACTTTCCAAAATCAATTATAGCCTATATTTTGCCCAGGCTTAACAGCTATATAACAAAAAAAGTTTCATTCGAATCCGTCCAGTACTTCCAGAGATTAGCGTGTACAAACAGACAAACAGACATACAGACATACAGACATACAGACATACAGACATACAGACATACAGACAAACAGACAGACATTTTTTTTTAAATTCTTACTCTATTACTATATCTCCATCGCCTCCATTTGTTTTTTTGTAAATATATTCAATGTACAGACACATTATTTTTACTGTTTTATTATAAGTATAGATAATGCTGAGGAAGATGAGACTTGAAGAGATATTGTGTTAGTAGCGGGGGTGCCAACGCGCGGACTAATACTCTCCGTCACAGAATAAAATAATAGTGTTATTATATTAATCCTTTTAAGTAGATCAAATGCTTTTCCATTATTTTTTATCCAGTGATGTGCTGTAAAAATCATAATGCGCCGCCCTGTGATTTTGAACTATATTGACCTCAAAATATGGGTACAAAAAGCGGACTTAATATTAGGAGCATTCTCTACCAGTCAACCTTTGGGTACATAATACTATTACTATACTGTGTACTTTGGGAAAAGCAGATAAATCTCGAATGCCGTCCACAAGATAACATAAGAACGTAATAAAAAGTAATGAATACGGGTATATAAAAATACTAGCTGACCCAACTGACACTTCGTTGGGCGGTAAGCATTCTTACAAAAAAGTCTTTTTATTTTTCCGGTTAACATATAGCCTCACTCACAAATACTCGTAACGTGGCTTTCTATTGGTAAAATATTTTTTTTAATCGGTTCAGTAGATCCAGAGATTACCCCCTTACAACCTCACAAACTTTACCTCTATTATTTTATTATAGATTAATCTTCTTCTTCTTCACTCGGTCCCTCATTGCTGAGGATCGTGGTCACGGGAACCTCGCGAACGGACAATCTGTCTCCATCGATTACTGTCTGAAGTGGCCCTCACTGCCTGATAGAATCTAGAAAAGGAGGCGGCCCCCTTCACCTGGTCAGACCATCTTGTTGGTGAACGGCCACGTGCTCTCTTGCCTTCGGTGTTGCCAACAATAACAAGCCTTTCCAGGCTGCCATCTCCTCTCCTCATCACATGGCCGAAATAAGAAATTTTCATACACGTGGTGGACAATCTGGTCTCAATGCCGAGTTGAGAAAGAACAGATACATTTGTGCGTTTGGCCGTCCATGGTATTCGGAGCATCCGCCTCCAGCACCACATCTCTAGTGCATCTATATTCTCTGTCTCTCTCTTGCTCGGATTGTCCACGTCTCCACTCTATAGAGAAAGATCGGGAATACTAAGGCTTGGACCAACCGGGTTTTTGTTTTATAACTTATTCCTCGGTTTTTCCAGATTCCCTGCAGGCGTGTCATTGCGTCTTTAGCCATGGCTATTTTTCTTTTTATCTCTGGGACACAGCTTCCTTCATTGTTTATATTTGATCCCAAATAGATAAGGTTGTCCACAGTGTCGATGGCCCTGATGTTTTGGACATCAGACAGTTTTCCGGCACGATCCACCACCATTAGTTGGGTTTTCTGTCTGTTTACCACTAGTCCCAATTTTCCACTCTCTACCTCCAACCTGTGCAGTATCTCCCTCATATCAGAAAATGATGTAGCGAGGAGAACTGTATCATCCGCGTATCGCAGATTGCAGATGCAGATGCGCCTTCCATCCACCGCAAAACCCTTATCCCAGTCCTCGAGGGCTTTGCGAAAGATATATTCGCCATATATATTGAAAAGCAGTGGGGAGAGAACGCATCCTTGTCTTACGCCTTTTTAATGCAGAACACATTAGAACAGTCGGTGTCTATTTTAACAAAGGACCGGTTAGAGACGTAGAGATTAGGGACCAGATCCACAAGATGTTGAGGTGTACCCATCTCATTCAGCACCATCCACAATTTATCCCATTGTACACAATCGAACGCTTTGGTATAGTCAATAAAACAAAGTAACACAGGGCTGTTGAATTCTCGGCTCTTCTCGATTATCTGTCGTATATTCAACAATTGTTCCCTTGTGCCCTTGCCCCTAACAAAACCTGCTTGCTCTTCAGGAATTTGTCGCTCTAAAAAGTGTTTGAGTCTGTTGTTTATTATGTACAGGAGTATTTTACTGACATGTGGGATGAGTGCTAGTGTCCTGTAGTTGCCACAATCATTTTTTGAACCTTTTTTATGCAGTGGAATAAAAACTGATTCAGTCCACTCTACGGGCCATCTCTTAGTTTTCCAGATAGAATTCAAGATCTTCAGTAGCTGCTTTATGTCATTGGCCGCTAGATTTTTTAACAGTTCGGCGGGAATTCCATCTTTGCCAGGAGATTTTCCGTCCTTAAGACTAGCGATCGCGTGCTCTACTTCCGATTGCAGTATGTCTGGTTCAAACTGAGTCGATTCTGGTTGGATGGCATCAACTACAGGCTGGCCAGTGTCGTATAGATTAATATGTACCTACAATGAAAAAGTAAAATTACATTCGATACATACATAGATATATATAAATAATTACACACAGATTAAGACGAAAACAATAGATCAATGATGTATTCACAATTGTTTGTATAAATTCTTAAGTAAATAAGTTCAAGCTTATTCGTCTTGAAAATGAACTTACTGAAAGATTCCCTGATAGCATCAGGTAGTGTTCCAGGGACGCTATGTTGCAAAGTAAGGAAGTTCGACATGCAGCCAAATCGGAAAAATTGGAGTAGAAAGTACAAGAGAGTTGTCAGAGCGAAGTTCGCAATCATGAGTGTCACAGTAGTACTGAAACTAGTATTTAAAGTAATCAGGAGAAAGAGGGTTAAAATGAAAGGGAACCATTTAATATATTTTTTTTTAATTAATACAGGAAAATGAACTGCATTCTCTACCAGTCAGTGTTCGAGAAAAACCGACAGTCGCGGCTTTAGCACCAATAGGAAGATGAATTATCTAAGGTTAGAATTCCTAAACATTTTGTTGAATGGGCTATCGGTATGACTATATTATTTCTCTGCCAAACCGCAGTTGAGCAGCGTGGTGAAGTTTGATCTATACCTCTACATCTATATACAACGGTACAGTTCAGACGCTTCAGTTCAAACGAGCGTATGCTTATGTACCACTACCACGAGACGTAAGTCTCTTGGCGTATGATTCATCAAACACGTGACAAAAAATCGACTCATCTCACTCAACAAAAATGTTGCTGTGAAGTCGGTTTACGGACGGTAATTTTACGTGTTAACGTCATAAGAAAACATCGACCGATGGAGTGGAGGAGAAATAGATGCGTCACAAGCCAAACGCTTAGTGTCAAACCACACTAGTCACTAAGCCGAAATTCCGCGTGATTAAGATTTGTATGTAAAAAACGCAACGTAATTTTGGTCAAATGTGTCGGTAGTCATTGAAAAAAGTATTGCAGGCGTAATGACGCCGGACTTCG
Source organism: Hypsopygia costalis (assembly GCA_937001555.2). Lineage (NCBI taxonomy): Eukaryota > Metazoa > Arthropoda > Insecta > Lepidoptera > Pyralidae > Hypsopygia > Hypsopygia costalis. The sequence goes on from OW443344.2 coordinate 10,650,663, forward strand.
GTCGCGTATCTTCGGTATAGTGTGTTTAGATACTTAGGCCGATCGTGCCTCTCTATCGCTTGTTCCGCGCTCTCACTTGCACGCTCGGCTAAGGCGGAACGTGACAATGAGTCTGGCTTTTTGCTGCGTGCAGCCGGCGTTCATCGATTTATAAGACGTTATCACGTCATAAACCAGTCAACCTTAGAGCTGCGCAGTGATACAACAAGATTTTCGATAGATTTTTTTACCACAATACCTTGAACCTTACAGCCACTGTTTGTAGTTTTAGGAAAACACTTTTAACGGCCATAATAAAATTAATTACTCAAACAAGCCACGTTAATGTTGAAACTAATTATCGTTGGAAGTTTGTAGACAAGTTGCTACTTAAGTAGTCTGAGTTTGCTAGTAACAAAATTACTTGTAGGTAGATACTAAATAAAATTAATCAGTGCATCGTACTTCTACATGAAATAAAAATAAATAAAATACGAATAGTAGCTATCATTTCTTTTATAGGCACTAGGTACCGTATTTACGTATTTAGGGGAGGAAAATCGGGTTGGCTGAACGGGGTCTCATAAATTGTACATTATTAGGTTTAATGTCGACAGTTCCTCCTTCGTGTCTCGTTAACCCATCAGTCCCGGCTGTTCTCATAGATTACACTCGATAAACCAACCTGTGGCCTTTAGGCGGCATGAAAACACTGGCTTCCGCCAACTTGCAGTTGAGCAGCGTGGTGCAGTAGATAGATAAGTATGCTCTGCATTGAGTAAGATAATTGTTTCGTAAAAGTTTCGGTTTCGGTTTCGGCCGAAACTGCCGAGACTGTTGCCGAAATTCAGTTTCGGTTTCGGTTTCGGTCGTAAAAACCAGTTTCGGTTGGACACTACAAGAGTGCAAAGTTGCTTTTTAACCGCGTGCTCAATTATGATGACCGAGCAAGCGAAGGATTCAAAAATTTGAATCCTGAGCGTTAGCGAAGGAATCAAAAGAGCACGAGGTCAAAAATCTTTGCAGTCGAGTACAACACATAACACCTCAGCGAGGAAATGACTAAATGAAAAAATTTCATTTACAATCACAGGATTGCTGAGGGAGAAAGCTCATTTGCGGCAGTTTCGTCAATTCTGTTGGCGTCAAATAAACTTCTTCGTCGCTAGAATCACTCATTTTAAGGTTTTCACTTGTTTTCAAGTTTCTTGTTTTTAACCTAAGGTTTCAACAATATAACGTGAAAAGAAAATTGCGCGCGCAAAGCAAATTAAAAAAAAAATGTCTGAGTTTTTAACTAAGGAAAAAAGGTTATATGATATATTCGGCACCATGGCCATGGAGGTAGAAGTAAATAGGTTTAAGTTTTGAATTCACAAACATAGTGCACACGATGTTCTAAATTCAATTTACTTTATCCTCTAACGGATAAAAACGACTTTTGCACTCTGATATCGAAGAGCAAAAACAACTATTTCTGAGATAGGGGGATGAAAATTATTTTTATTACTCACATCACTATTGACCAAAGAATCACATAATAAGCCCTGTCACCTACTCAAACACGTAGGTAATGCTGAAATAAAATAAATAGCATTGTCATTAGCGGGACATTGACCATTAAGCATCCCAAGTTGTGCCTTCAAACGCAGTTAATTTTTACGAAACTTCATGCGGTTAAATGTCATAGATAGGGTTGCCAACCATACTGTTAAAAACAGTATTATACTGTTTTCTATGCTTTAATACTGTTGAAAAAAAACTTCATTTGACCATAGCACTGTTTATTGTATCTACTGCTCCGCATGCACTGGGCCTTAGTATACTGTTTGTTTTACTACGCAGCTTTTAATATACTGTTTTCCTTGTAAAAAAAAGTTGGCAACCCTAGTCATAGATGCCATCCTATCGCGCCAAAAGAGTAGGGCAATAAAATTTTGATACTTGATTAGGTATTTATTTAGTACAGTATTTGAATTTTTTTTTGTTGGTATGTCTTAAAATTACGATTGTATCTCTCGTTAACTCTAGCAAAATATAGAGCGAATTTATGGTTACAGAGAATAGGTGAAATTATAATAACAAAGAAGCCGCTGTTCTTTTCTATATGTCCTCTAAATCCGATGAAATTTTACTGGTCTGAAAAATCCACTAAACATTTTAACCTTCGCTCTGGAACAAGTTAGTCCTTGTAAACAAGGTAAGTATTTTACAAATTAACATTAACCACGATGTTTACAAATTTTGGCGGTACTCTAAGTGTTGCCAGATGTGGAAAAATATTCGTTCTAAATTCATATCTATTCTTTTTGGTCGCTCTACACAATATCGTCAAAAACGTAAAAAATATGTTCTTGTACATATTGGTTTATTCATCTGTGGTTAACGTAACAACAGAAATTAAAACATTAAAATTAAAAAAAAAATCTTACATTATAAAAAGAGCCATATTACATTTTGACTGCGATTTTTGCGTAAAATGGCCAATTTTGGCGTTCTCGATCTCGGAAACAAAAATACATTAACAAGGTTGACTTATTGAATAGTACAGAATAGCTATTGGCATAGTACATAGCGGCCTCGCTTTTTGTATATTTTGCTTAACTTTATAAATAAACCCAAAATTGCAGAGAAAGATTTTCATAAAATGCGCGCATTCACTATTTTGAGCTCCTGGATTGTACTACTGTTCCAAACAAATGAAATAAAAAAAATAGAATGTTATTTGTTATATAGTCGTAAAGTACATAGCGGCCTCGGAATTTTGAAATATCATTGATTTAATATAGAAAAAAAACATTATTTTAACCAAAAACTTCGAAAATCGCTTTAAGTAAACTGGTAATTTCTCTATTAAACGATAATATTATTGAGCAAAATTTATACGAGAATAATTGTTACATACTTCATGATGAATAAACTTTGTAGCATGAATTTATTATCTTAATTCAATAAAAACGATAAATATAACTTCAAAATTACTACAAAAAACGATGCACCGGCGGCCTTCGCGGGTTTAGTACTGCGCGAGAGCTCGTCAGCGTGAAAATGTAATAGGGCTCATAAGTTGGTTCGACATAATCTGTGCGGTACGTCCAGTGTGACCATATGTGGCTGGATCTTGCCATTTTGGCAGAATTGGTCCATAGTATTACTGTGGCAGATTGCGTTTACGTTATATGAAATAATATGGCAGTATTTGGCAATTTTTCAACGAGGACAATAATTTTTCTTATATGCAATTTGAAATGACGGAAACTTTAAAGAAACTTAACCGGTTTTTAAAATTATAAGAAAAATTATTAGTAATAAGAATTATTTAGGTATTTTTGTGCAATTTCAATATATCATTATAATTATAAATGCTTGTCACATAAATAATCATAGGGCCAGTTTATTAATCAAATTTTGTTTGCTTATAAATATAGATTAATAAATCACTAAGTTAAATTAATAAGTCACATGCATTGATCATTCACATAAGACTTTGTTTTTGTATATTTATAATCCTCATCTTTTCAGGCTAAGGATGTCCTCTGCTGAAATAGCCACCTTTTTAGATTTCCACAATGATCGGTCTTATGCCGTTTGTATAATTTGGCTCCCAGCGAATTTAACAGATCAGATCATCTGACAGGAGAGAGTTGCTGTCCTAACCTGCGTTTTCCGGTTCGCTTTCTATATTGATATTTTTATCACAATTCTTTTTGGTGCTTTTATTTATTAGTTTTAGTACCTACACCTTTTTATAAATGTAGTTGGTAATATTTTGGCAGTTTTTAAGTTAGACTTCTTCGGCACGTTTAGCAGTTTTTGGCCAACATAAAAGTAGTATTGGAGATTTTGACATGGTCACACCTAGTGCGTCATACAAATGCTTCAATCGTGTTCTTTTCAAGGGAAGTGGTTTTAATTAAAGAAAATACGGGTTTAAATTAATATTAAAATGTATTGATAAATTGTAATCATTTGCGTAAATACAATCACCACGCTGCGGACGTGGTAATATTTTAAAATAAGTGGTATTTCTGGTGAAATGAGTGAAGAGATGAACGATCTGACGATGACAAGCACCGAAGCTGATTCGTCCCAAACTCACGGCCATGAAGGTAAATAAACAATTATCTTCGTTTTGTTGTTTATTTATTATCTCGTGTTTACAAAACAATTGCATTTCACAAGTTTTCTATGTTTGAACATTGATAGTTCGTAGTAAATTTGAAACGAGCCATAACCGAATTCAATTTTGCTTCAGCTGTCTAGATCAGCTGATCTACACTTGCGCATGCATGTGGCATTAAAAAAAATATACGTTTTAACGTACCTATGTACTATAAAAAACGTAGCGTGCACGCTTTTAAATAATATTAATGATAATTTGTTGTGATAGAAAATAAAATGATAATCTGCTTGACTTATGGGAAAATGTCAAATTTATTTTGATAGCTTGTGCGTAAAGACTGTCATTATGATACTGTGTTCAGTTTTTTAATGTGTAAATTTCAGTATGAGATTAGATAAAAATAATTACTATACGAGCTATACAAAGAGTAAAGTAAGTATAGTGGAAAAGAGTGGCAACTCTGAAAATTTCTTGCATGTATGGAAAGTGCTGCTCCAAGGCAAACATTTGGTTACTAAAGCTATACCTATACGTACCTAGGTATAATACCATGTCGTATTTATATATAGGTACCTATCAAGTGAAGTATCAGTTAAAACTGATTTTAGAGTTTTTAGAATCGGGCGCCTTTAGTCTCGCCTGCCAATTTGTTATAGGTAAGAACCCGCACGATGTAAGGTCAACTACCTATCACAAATTCGCTAGCTAGACTAGACATGCCCGACTCGAAACTCCAAAATCAGCTTTAACCAATACTTCACTTGATAGATTCTCTTGTATTTACACTATCATAACTTCAGTTGAATAATAGAAGTACTTGGATTGAATTTAGATATTTATTATGTTGAAAATTATCAAAATTCTGTCAAAGTACTTCTATCTAGTCGGATATCCAGCAAGGAAATGTAACTCCACGACGGGGACATCGTAAGAGGTTAGGTAGGTCAGAGGGGCAAGATGGCCGTCGAATTAGTACCCATACGGTTTGATAGATAGCGCAGCTTTATATAAAATTGACGTTCTTCGAACATAACTGGCCCTGGAGCTATACTGCAATTGTGGTGTGGAGGGTGCGCTAGGTGGCGCTGTACAGTTCACTTCGGCTCCGTATTGTTTTATTAATAAAAAATAATTACCAACAGTTTAACAACTACTTAAACATTATAAGTTTTAGTATAGTAACAATAGTGGCGTGTAAGTGTTTGTAAGTGAGAAATAAACCTGCAAGTGATTATTAAATACAAATGTAAACAAAGAGACCGTTCAAAGAAGATTCTGAGTGTTATTTTATTTAAATGTCCAAAATACTATAATACTACGAAAATTATTCAAATCTGACATAAATAGTGCAATAAATTCAACATAAAGTAATTAGTGATAGTGTTTAATTATAAAAACAATTTCAAAATTCTGCAGTTATTATCACTTCAATGGACAGCTAAATTGACCTTTGGACCCTACTTAGAATCGAACCCACAGTAAATAGATACTGATCGCTAAATTCGCCTTTTGTTATTAATGTATCTTGGTCCGATGGTTACAATACCTCAAGTTGACTCAATAGTTTCGGGTTCGCGCCCAATCGACTACTCATCGTTTTAAGACTTTTTGTGACAATATTTCAAGTTTGTATGTTGTCATAGACATCACAAGAAAGTTTGAGATCAACCCTCTTGGATAAATAAAAATTAAGAATTAAACGATTTGTGGCACATGTAATTACGACACAAGTAGTGATGGGAATAAAGCAGTAAACAGATTCCTACGACACATCGATTAATCAAATCAAAAGGTTCATAATATAGACAATGGAGAACAAATCGAATAAAGAAAAAAAGACTTCCCGTAAAATGCAAATTGTATGCGATAAATGTAAGGGTGTAAGAGACGAAAGAGATACACTTTTATGCTCCCAATGCAAAAAAAGATACGACTTTGATTGCATTGGATACTCGGAAAAGTTATATAGATTGATGTTACCAGAAAAGAAGCAGTCTTGGAAGTGTAAAGTATGTATACAAAAGTATAGAAGCCCAAATAGCTATAATATCACGGCAACGACAAACTGTGAAGATTCAAATATCACACTAAGAAACAAGCCAACTCCACCAATCAGCCATGGGCTCCCTGTAACAACTACATCATCCCAGAAATGCAGTAAAGATGTAATAGCCTCCGGCTCTTTAGGACACACCGAATGTCATTTACTTGATGATTGTTCAATGGATGGTCTCTCGAAAAGTGTAGATTTATCTTCTATAGGTATATCAGACTTAGAAGAACTTAGGGAGCAAAATATAGAACTAACATCAAATCTCCTGAGCACACAAAATGAACTGGAAAAGACCATAATAGAAAATAATGACTTAAAGAGACAAATAACCAAACTAAATAAAGATATGAAACTTTTAAAAGATATCTGTCGAACTCCACTACCAGCAAACTTGACCAAGAAGAGCCCAAAACCTAGATGTAGCTTAACTGTCTATGATCTCACAACAACGTTCACTCCGCCTAGAAGTAAAAAATCAGGGCGATTGAATTCTTCTCCGTTCATTGGGAAATGTTTGTCTGATGATGTACAGCCTATAACAGCGTTGAAAGACAAAATTAAATGTTTACAGGAACAGCTACATATCGCTGAAGAGGAAATATCAAGTTTAAATAAACAACTACTGGAGCTCGAAACTAAGATTTCAAATAATTTTAGTGACCCCTCTTCATCTTTAAGTGATGGAACTGTACATAACGATGATAGACACACTAAGAACTCGTCAACCTCGCCAAATATTATAATCCTAGGTACTCAGCAGTGCACTGGTCTGGCGGCGACTCTAATTAATTCCAGAATAGACAGCAAATATGAGAAGTATCAAGTATCGGCATTTATTAAGCCTAACGCTTCTACAATAGAAGTTCTCAAAATGTGTCAAAATCTAAAATTAAATGCAAATGACAAAATTGTATTATGCATTGGGGAAAACGATTATGACCCCATAACTACTACTCTTGAATTGTATACTGTATTAAGACTACTCCAGAATCATACTGTAATTGTAATGAATGTGATTGAATGTAAACATATGAACCCTACAATGTTAAATACCCAGCTAGAATTGATCTGCAGTAAATTCTCAAATTGCCATTTCCTAAAGAATAAATTCTACTATTATAACATACTACATGATATTTGCTACAGTTTGAATATGCTTATAGATTCATTAGATTACAAACGTGATTACCTGAACTTTAATGCAATTAAAAAACACCTGCGTAAATTAAATGAACTTAAAAAAAAGCAGATTAGTATTCAAGTAAAACCACTAAATAATCCATATCGAGCAACATATTGCCTAAAACAGAAATCAATTCTAGAATATTATCACCCAGTTGTAAATATGAAAAATAATGATTCCAAAAATAACTTTTTTCGTGGTTAGAAACAACAGTAACATTGAACCTATCTCAAAGCCTAACGAATTATTTCGAGTATTGCATCAAAATATAGCGGGCCTGCTATCAAAACGAGACATATTAGAAATTGCCATTGACGAACTGATAGAGAAATGCAAAGAACCTGACGTATTATGTTTCTCGGAGACCTTCATAAAATCGGGAGAAGAAAAAAATGTAATACTTAGTAATTACATGATGGGGACAAGTTACTGTAGGAAAACTAAAAGGGGGGGTACTTGCGTTCTTCTTAAAAAAGGCTTAGCATATAAGGAAATAACCTGGATTAAGAAACATGCATTACTAAACATATTCGAGTGCTGTGCTATTGAGGTATCTGAATATAATTTGATGATACTGTGTGTTTATAATTCGTACAATAGGTTGGCCAACAGTTTTTTGAGTAAATTGGAAAGTGTATTACACGAACTCGCTCAGAAATATCCAAACAAAAAAATTATCGTTACCGGCGACTTCAATATCAACACCCTAGTAGATTCTGTAGCATCGCGGTACTTACATGACATAGCAAAAAACTTTAATCTAATCATTCATATAAACCAGCCAACAAGAGGAAATAATTGTATCGATCATATACTTAGTAACATAAAGAATGGATCAGGCGAAATACTACCATTACAGTTGTCTGACCACAATTCCGCGCAGCTATTGTCGTTTCCGATCCAAAACAAGTCAACAATAAAATACTGGTTCATCTATAAAAGAGACTTCAGTGTTGAAAACCAAATGAAATTTCGCAATCACCTACAATCACTAACTTTTGACGATGTCTATCAGGAAAGAGACTTAAATAAAGCATTCAACAAGTTTCACGAACTGCTTTGCTTATTTTACGAATTATGTTTTCCTAGAATTAAAATTAAAATTTGCAATAAGCCCAAAAAGCCTAAGTGGATCACTAAAGGTTTAAGAATATCTAGCAGAGTAAAGCGGACACTTCGCTTTAAATACTATACAAACAAAACCGATCATGATAAATTTGCTTATTGTAATTATTCAAAAATATTAAAGAAATGCATGTATAACGCTCAAAAAAATCATAATAATGAATGGTTGCAACATAGCCAAAATATCTGTAGAGACTCGTGGAAGATTATAAAGTGTGAATCCGAAAATCAGACACAAATTCAGGACATCTCTCGAATGCAATTTGACGGTAATACAATAACTGACGCAACTAAAATAGCTTTAAATTTTAATAATTATTTCATTAATTTGACTAATAATTTATTTGTATATGATCGTAAAACGAAGCAAACGACATTGTCACAAATAGATGCAATCTCGAATTCCTTCTTTCTGGAACCAGTTAGCGTAAATGAGATTTGTAATATTATACAATCTATAAATAATTCAAACGCTTGTGGATACGATGACATTTCAACGAGAATATTAAAATATTGTAAAACTGAACTTGCCCCTGTTCTAACTTACTTAACGAATTTATCCTTTGAAACTGGACACTTCCCGGATACTCTCAAATTACTGATAGTAAAACCTACCCATAAAGCAGGAGATAAAGAAAGTCCAAATAATTATCGTCCTATAACATTAATTCCAGTCCTGTCGAAAATACTAGAAAAAGGCATGCACGAAAGATTAATGAAATTTTGTCTCAAGTTTAAGCTGATTAAACCTGAGCAAAATGGTTTCCAGAAAGGAAAATCCACCACACTCGCTTGTTTCAAGTTAGTTCACGAAATTATTCGTAGCCTTGATGGAGGTCAACAGACTACCGTACTTTTCTTTGACATGTCGAAGGCATTTGACTTTGTAGTTCATGACGTGTTGCTCGATAAATTAGAAAGGTATGGCATACGAGGAAACTCGCTTTCGTGGTTTAAGACATACCTGGCGAACAGACGCCAGTGCGTTGAAATAAAGCGGTTAAATAAGAACAGAGTGGTGACACCTCACCGCTCTAGCTATAAATTAAATAAATATGGTGTTCCGCAAGGAAGTGTATTAGGTCCTTTATTATTCTTGCTGTATATAAATGACTTGCCGAGTGTAACTAGGCATCAATGTATTATGTTCGCTGATGACATTTCTATTATTATTAAATCTAATCCTAATAATTTTGATGAAAATATTTATGAAAATGACATTATTAATACTATTGACAATGTAATTGACTGGCTTAGCAATAATAATTTGCAAGTTAACTTATCGAAAACAAAATATGTGCAATTTAATATTAAAGGACGTAAAAAAGTTAAGTTAAACATAGAGTATAATGGAACAACAATAGAACATACAAATAATATCCCGTTTCTGGGTATATTACTAAATGATACTTTAAATTTTACTACTCATGTTAATAAAGTATGTAGTAAAATAAATAGATTCGTATATGTTCTACGACGATTGACGAAAATAACTTCACTGAATGTTACACTCAGTGCATATTATGGTTATGTTGCCTCAAATATTATGTATGGTCTCCTTCTGTGGGGCAACAGCACAGATGTTAAGAAAATTCTAATAGCTCAAAAAAAATGTGTTCGGGCTATATGTTGTAAAGCACCATATGAAAGTTGTAAGCCTTTATTCCGTAAGCTGGGAATACTTACTGTGCCTGGAATGTATATTCTCGAAGTCTTTAAATTTGTTAAACAACATCCTCATCTCTTTAAAACGGCCAGAGAAGTACATCCTAGAAATACTAGAAATTCTAATAGACTTGCACTAGATTTTATTCCAAAAACGTCATTATTTACTAAAAGTTGTTACAGTATGTGCATTAGAGTTTACAATAAAATACCAGAAATGTATAAGACAGACCATTCGAGACTCATGTGTAAGAAGCTAAAACAGTGGCTTATAGCTTCCTGTTTTTATAGTGTGCATGAATTCTTAAATTCTTAAACCTAAAAGTTTTGCATGTTAATGTATGTTAGCAGAATAGAGTACTCACATATTATTATTTTAAGATCTGTTAACCTATTCTATGCAAATAAAATGATTTGATTTGATTTGATTTGTCTTTGATATGTAACAATGATAATTATAGGAGCATGTATGAGGTGCTGCTTGCCGTATTACAACAGAACTTAAATATAAAAATCGCACATTGTGTAAACTGACTATTCGTACCGCACAATTAAATTGTGTGGTACATGGAAAAAAACTAATTATATGTGCCTAGTATTTATAAAAGTAAAATATGTGTACTAATCGAGTTACTACAATATAAGCAGGATTGTTTCTTCATTCTCCTCTGTTATGCTGCCACAGGGACTCCGTGAAACTTGTGAGTTCCGCATGCTCTTCAAGGGAGGATAAAAAACAAAAGTTCCAGAAGTTCCCACTATGAGCCATGAGCACTCTTCTTTATTATTCTGTAATCGAAGTACACGTAGGTAGAGTGTATAGTTTAGGTGGAATCAGATGAATGAAAATAAAATATACTTCATTAGCAACAGACAGGTGGTAGAACTGATCAGGCAGGGTGAAAACAAGTGAGTGATCAGATGAAGGACTCAAATGACCTTAACTGACATAAGTCAAGTCACCGTATTTGGTTCGAGTAGATAGAAGACTTCCAGGCCCTGATATATTTTAGTAGGAGGGCCCCAACAAGGGCCTTTAAATGTGGCCCATCTAGCGTAAGCTACGCCACTGCATCACAGACAACATTCACCAACATCACCAAGATAATTCAAATTAAAAATATCTTTATTTGCCAATGGGCCCTTGCGGGCACTTAGACACGTCATGCATGCTGCGATGAGCTCAGTGGTCAATGGTCAGCAATGGCCACTTTGATTCCCGCACAAGACAAACATATCTTTTTTTTTTTTTTTTTTTATACTACGTCAGGTGGCAGACAAGCAGACAAGCCCGCCTGATGTGAAGCGGTTGCCGTAGCCATATTAACGCTCGAAACATAAAATATCGCTCGCGCGCCGCCACCCCCGCTGCCAACGCAGCATCTCCTTCCTTTCTGGTGACCTCACTCACTCGCAGGAACACAACAACCCTCAAGGGAATTGTAATTTGGCTGCGGTATTCTGTAAGGTGGAGGTACATTCCCCAGTCGGGTAGCTTACAATTACGCTCCCTACCTCTCTTTTCGCCAGAGCTTCGTTTGTCAGTCAGCAGGGTGCACCGCGTGCAGGTGAAGTTGGCTTTGGTTCAAAGGTGTTGATGAACCACTTACACCCCAAAATCTGTGCATGAACATGTCTCTTTGTCTTATCTTATCGTCTTATTTAAAAAAAAATGTATTTAAGTACATTTATCAGTTGTCTAGTACCCATAATACAAGCTTTGCGCTTAATTTGGGACTAGATCGAACTGTGTAAATTGTCCAGAACTACTTATTTATTTATACATAATATTCTAGACACTAATAAATTATACTAGTTAGGACCTTGGTTTTTTACATCTTTCTCATTCAGTAGAGTGAATGATTTCAGCTATGACAGAAAATGCCATGAATACCTTGGATCATCAAATGAAGTGATGTGACAAGTCTTTTATAAAGTCGTTTTGCATAAAAAACGAGTTGATTCTAGCACAAGTTTATATTTTTTATTAGCTTCCACCTTCAACGTCGCCTGCGTTTACTTTCCTTTTTAATAAAAAGTATCCTATGTCCTTCCTAATACCATGGAGAATATGTGTACAAAGTTTTCATGATGATAGATGATTCAGTAGTTTCAGCATGAAAGCGTAACAAACAAACTCACATTCACATTTATAATGTTAGTAGGGATTACCTTAGTATTTCAAATTCTACATTTTGAAATAACAAATTAATTATCTATGGATGTAACCTGTCACTTTTCTGTTGTAATCAGTTGAGAATGCAAGCTGTGTTTCTCTTTTAACGGTTACATATTCAAGCAGATCTGTACATAATTGTGTACTTTATTGGTGTAAGGTGTCTACTGGGATTCCTAATAAAATTAAAAAGAAATGCTTACAAAAAGGGGCTATAACCTCTTTACTGATATATTTATATGTTACGTTATTTAGTTTATTAAAAAAAAATGTTATTATTATTTTGTTTATGAATATTCATAAACAAAATACTAATAGCTTTACTACAATTATTTATTAATTATGTGAAATTATTCTATATGTCTTAGATTTATCAGTCTTGCCAAATTGTTTATATTATATATTCCATTTTGTGAATCAGCATTTCATTGGACAAACAAAAATTAATTATAGTTATAGTGAATTATAAAATAAAATAAAAATAGTACTATTGATGAGTTGGTTCACAGTGACAGCAACCTTTTAATATGGTGTTTATGATCATCTGGTCATTAATTAATAAATGAACTCAAGCATGTTGTAGTCCACTAGAATACTTATGCAATAGAAATAAATGTATTTCCAGCAACATGCAGCACCAACTCAGATGATGCAGCATCAAGCAGCACTGCGGCAACATCTGGCACTGAGGGCCAAGCCTCCAGGCAGTCCAACTTGCAGCGGATACAGCAACGTAAGCAGCAAGTCTATGGCTGGCCACATAATAAGAAGCTACTCAAGTTGGCTATATATTCAGCTTGTCAGGTAAAATTGTATAAATATGTACTGCAAACTTTTGACGAAAATATGAACCCAGTTATGCAAAATAGATCCAATCAAATTGAGTGTTATACATAACTAGTGACCCGTCCCAGCTTCGCACGGGTGCAATGCTGATACTAAATATGCTGCAAAAGGTCTTTGCGCATTGTCCTATCCAGTCGACAGTATCCAGTACACACCACGCGCCGCCGCGGCGTCGGCCGGCGGCGTCCCGGCCGGTACCGCCACAACCGCTATATCCCTATATTTTAAATCTGTAATATCTTCGAAAATATTCATTTAAATTACATGCTGTAAAGGGCCATATTGATGTATATTAAGTGCACAATGTATTTAAGGTACTTAATTGGATAAGGATTAATGCTGTTTTGCTTAAAATTGCATCGTAAATAAGCCATTATTTCTCGTAAAAAGTAAAGGATAAAAAACGGTTGTTGTGGCTTATCCATAAGAGAGACATATACCATAGCGGACTTTTTTGTAGACCATTTTAAGATGAATAGTACTGTACTACATTATTTTGATCTATCTCGTAGGATTTAGCCAGCGTTTGCAATATAAGCGCAAAAAAAATTTTGTTTATTTACGACATCACATTGGAAACCTCGAAAATTATCAGCGTTTCTCTACTATGTTATACTTGTATTATACATATAAACCTTCCATAATAAACACTCTATCTATTAAAAAAAACGCATCAAAATCCGTTTAGTAGTTTTAAAGAACTAAGCATCCATAGGGACGGACAGACAGGGGAAGCGACTTTGTTTTATAATATGTAGTGATGAGAAACTTCAAATCAAGTAATATCGAATATGCTTCCCAAAACTTATACTGTGTGATATTTTTATCGCTATTAAACTTAAAAGTAACAAAATGTCGGTTGGATCTTTTCTGCGTAAAAGGGTTCATATGTAGATACATCCTTAGTTATAGAGTAGTATTAACAGTTCCTTTATAATAATGATGCTCTTCAGTCTTGTACACTACTTGTCACAGTCCCGGCTATTATCATTAGATGACTGTCATTACGCTAAGTCAGTAGCCTTTAGGCGGTAATAAAACACTGGCCTCTGCCAACCCGCCGTTGAGTAGCGTAGCGTTTGGGGGCCAAACGAAGAGATATAGAGCATACTCCACTACGCTGCTCAACAGCGGGTTGGCAGACCCTTATTCCAGCAGTGGGATGAATAATGGTTGATAACAACGACTTTCAATGGAGTCGTCGTCGGTAATGGAGCTGCTGTCACCTGCTGCTAGACAAGCATACGGCCCGCCTGATGTGAAGACATCTTATCTTGTCGGGTTCTGATGTCTTCATATCAGGCGGGCCGTATGCTTGTCTGTCACCCGACATAGTATAAAAAAACAGCAGCAGGTGACAGGAGCTCCATGGAAGTGCTGCTATCTAGTCACGTTTTACTTTTTTGTATTAAAGCAGGTGCAATATCAAAAAGTTTTTATTTCTAGACACCAGACTGCAGCTGCAATGGGTGGAAGACACCTGTGCCTCAACAAGCTGCAAAAGGCAACCCACGCGCTGATAACCAACCTCTTGCTAGTTTTACCGACCCCTGCCGCACGTGCAATCATATATTGGGTTAGTATATAACATACTATAAACCGTTAGAATTAGGATATTTTCTGTATGCTAACTAAATTGTTTCTGTAATTTGTATAGTGCAAATAAAGCGTATTCTATCTATCTATAAGTGCTACAGGTGAAACTATTGGCTCACTTGGTGATCTCTTTAGGTTTTTAACGCCTTATTTGCCATATTGCTGTATCTCACGTTGCCAAGAGAGGAAGTCAAATTCTAAGGGTCCTACTCCTACAATTTTTTTCTGATTGAATTAATTGTGAGTTTAAGACTTCAGTGGACTTCACTGTTTGTTGCCTTTTTGTTGGTCGCCACTGTTAATCCTGGCTACACAGGAGACACAGTGGTTGGCCCGACCGGTTAAAAAAAAAAGACGTGCCATAGGCGAATTTCACGCAAGTAAAAAGTAGCGACAAAGCGCTTACTCATGCTATGTCTCTTACTGTGTCACCAAACCTGCCACTCAGGCCTTCACCGATTGTGTAAATGCACTGTTTGTTATTGCAATGGCATTAGAAGAAAAACCTTCATTAAGTTTTCACATATGTTCCAAGTAATATTTAAATCGAATGCATTTAATTATGAATACAAATCTTAGTGCGGAAATACATGTCATTCTTACAAGAATATGCACTCCTGGACACATATATCGGTCCATGCCATGAAATTGCCTTAAGGAGAGATGTTTTTAGCGAGACGTTTTTTTTAACTTTTATGTAATGTAAAGAATTTAGCATCCTAAGGCATGGCAAGGCTTGTTTTCCCGTGTCTGCTAATTCAATGTAAATGTATTCGCGCCATTCCATACTACCTGGAAGAGTATAAATTTGCTGCGGAAACCGCTTAAATGCTGACTTGTGATTTTCAAATGTTGAATTTGATAAGATACAAATTCCTCTGTATAAATTTCGTGTGATGGGCCGATTGATGTGTGTGTATTGATGTGTGTATCTACACTCCTACTACAAGATATATTTAACTCATCTAAGGTCATATCACAGTATAAATAATAGTACTGTACATTATGGCCACTCCCTGCCCCTCGTGTCAACCTCACTTCCCCTCTGAGACGAATCTGGAACAGTTTGTATGGCGCTACACGCCCACACGCTCATTCACCATTGTTAATGTAAACGACGCGACAAATAAATAAATAAATAAATTTGTATGGAGTAGCTGCAGTGTGTGATAATATTCAATACCAACAGAAAAGAAGCGGAATGACGCAATTTTATGTTATTTTCAGTCAACTAAAATGATAATATTGTTTTCAGAAAAGCATATAACTCAACTCCAGGGTCTTCCCGTGCTGGACGTGAACAAGCTGCTCGGGGCTGTGGTGGATGTCGAGAATATTTTCATGTCCATGCATAGAGAAGATGATCATGACACCAAACGTGTGTACTACTATCTGTTCAAAGTAAGTGGACGATGTCATCGACAATCTCTTAATTCTTTTAACCAAATCATCATTTTGTATTCGAATTCAATTTTGATACGCAAAAGGCACTCAGTACCTAATTAATATAAAATCTTGAATGATGATTAGATTCAAATGTTTATGTTCATATTCCAATAAGGCAAATCATGATTGTTCCTACTGTTTTATTCATATTTAACACCAATGTATTTTACCCATGTTTATAAACTAATAAATGAATTAAGAACAATCCATACTCATCAAACGGCTGAAATATGAGCCTACCTTCAGTTGCACTTCTTCTTCAACCTGCGAGTTGCCTTTAGCCGTCACCTTTAGTATTGGTGGTCGCAAAGTGTATAAAAAATAGAGCCCGTGACCTTTTTGGGATGTCTCTTGGGTTGGAGTGAAGTCATATTTGTATTTGTAAGCTGCCCGACTGGGGAAGTACCTCCACCTCACAGAATACCGCATCTAAATAACAATTCCCTAGATGGTTGTTATGTTCCTGTGAGTAAGTGCCGTCACCAGAAAGGAAGGAGTTGCTGCGTTAGCAGCGGGTGCGGCGACGAGTGGAATATTTCATGTTGCGAGTGTTAATATGGTTACGGTAACCGCTTCACATCAGGCGGGCCGTATGCTTCTCTACCACCTGACGTAGATTAAAAAAAAAAGCTTGAGGATTTATGTACTTAAATCTGTGAAGTGAAGACATCTGAAAGCCAATTCCCGTAAATATTTTGCATCGTCAAATGATAATTGACCGAATCTAGACTGAATTATAGATGGACTAAAAATTGTATACTTGATTTAATTCCATATTGTCGTCAACCCCATCATCATTCCACTGCTGGGATACGGGTCTCACCTCACTCGAAGGGGTTTAGAGCATACTCCACCACACTGCTCACCTGCGTGTAGCCGCAGATTTAATTCAATAGTGAATATCAATTCTTTTAGCGAGCAGATTACTATTTTTAGCATGTTTTTGGTAATATTTCGATAATAATCACACTATAATTAAACGTAAAGTTCCGGATTGTGTCAAGAAAATACAAAACGTGACATTTATTAGTTCGAGACTGGATTGGAACTGAATATTGACACATTTTTACTAAGAGTTTAAGAGAGTACATTTTTATTAAGAGAATTGCCCCTCATTCCTCAGGAAATGCTGATTTATCACTGCATAACGTGGTATAAAAAAAACGGGTTGCACTCCGGGAGTGCCGGTAGAAGTGAAAACTTGGACATTAACGTTGTGGATTTTTGAATATTTTGGAATGGTTAGGGAATAATTTCGCACGAATTGCTTTATTTATCAATATAAAAGTACTATAATTTATGTAGTAAAATACAATATTCATCTATTGCGCTATCGTACACAAACATGACAATTTATATTAGATTAAAAATAAACAGCAGGAACAGGCTTACATTTTCGCCGTGCGGTAGAAAGAGAAGGGGATATTACTTCCTCTCCTACGCCGCGCCGGCGGTCTACTCTCCCTCCGTCTTACGAATTTTCGATCAGGTCACGTGTCCTGACGCGAGTTTAACATTTTTTACCCATCCCAAAAAGTGCACAACGCCGCTAAAGAAGTTTTCACTTTTAAAACAGAATTCATGGATTGGTAATTATGTTTCAGCTCCTACGTAAATGCATCCTGACTCGAACACCGCCCCGTATCGAAGGCCCCCTCGGTCAGCCCCCGTTCGAGCGGCCCTCCATTGCCAAAGCAATCACCAACTTCGTGCTGTACAAGTTCCAAGCGTTGCCGCAGCGGGAGTGGCAGACGATGTACGACCTCGCTAAAATGTTCTTACATTGCTTCAACCATTGGAACTTCGAAACACCTAGCGTCCGGAAATTGGTTAGTAGAACAAAATATTATTTTAATTCTTTTAATTTTTTGGGGTATAAGTGGTTCAACAACATCTTTGAACCAAAGCCAACTTCACCTGCACGCGGTGCACCTTGCTCAATGATAAACGAAGCTCTGGCGAAAAGAAAGAATTCGCATGAGGGTTGTTGTGTTCATGCGAGTGAGTGAAGATGCTGCGTTGGCAGTGGGGGTGGCGGCACGCGAGCGATATTTTGTGTTGCGAGCGTTAATATGGCTACGGTAACCGTTTCACATCAGGCGGGCGGTATGCTTGTCGGCCACCCAAAGTAGTATAAAAGAAAACTAAAATTTGTTGCAATAAAGAAAATTTTAATGATAATTAGGTAAATAAATATTTCCGGACAATTTACACAGCGCCATCTAGTCCCAAATTAAGCGCAAAGCTATATACTATGGATACTAGACAACTGATAAATGTACTTAAATACATTTTTTTCTAAACACACTATTATATTGGTATACAAAATATTTTTTTTTCGAAAGTAACTGAAACATTATGACTTAATATTTTTTCCAGCAAGTGTCAAATCCGGAAGATATATCGGCATACCAGATCAATTACACAAGGTATGTTTATGCGCATAATAATAATACAATTAAGAATCTCAAAAAATTGTATGTTTATGGAATGGTGTATGCAATAGGCTATTTGACAATGTTCAAAAATTCTATAAATGAATTAACAATATCGCACAACACACAAAACAATAAATATCTGCACACTTTCATTCTACTAGGTAGCTTTTCCATCAGGCGGGCCGTATGCCTGTTTGCCACTCTAGTGGTATAAAAATAAACTATCATCCATCCTACTTATATTAGGGTCGATCAAAGTTTGGCCAGAAAGTCCATGTTAAAAGTATGAAATTATTAAAAATAACATTTCAATTGGAGAAGCAATAAAAATACTATAACTTTTATTATGACACTAATTATATAAACGTAATATTTAACATAGCTGTCGTACAAATTTGTGATTTGATGCATACCTACAAAATACAAACTTGTGGCATCATAACTCAGTAGGCTATGGTATGGTATAGGGTGTAAGTGATCTTTGAACCAAAGCCAACTTCACCTGCTCGTGGTGCACCCTGCTGACTGAAAAACGAAGCTCTAGCGAAAAGAGAGGTAGGGAGCGTAATTGTAAGCTACCCGACTGGGGAATGTACCTCCACCTCACAGAATACCGCAACCAAGTAACAATTCCCTTGAGGGTTGTGTTCCTGCGAGTGAGTGAGGTCACCAGAAAAGAAGGAGATGCTGCGTTAGCAGCGGGGGTGGCGGCGCGCAAGTGATATATTACGTTGCGAGCGTTAATACGGTTACGGTAACCGCTTCACATCAGGCGGGCCGTATGCTTGTCTGCCACCCGACGTAGTATAAAAAATAAAAAAAGCCTTTTGTATGGTGCGTTTTCGGAAAAGTCCAAAATTGTGATTTTCAAATTAACATATCTCGAGAGATTTTTGTGATATCGAAGTAATTTTTTCACCTGTTGGTATATTATTGAGATGTCCCTACATATCAAACCGAACATTTGTTCGAGAAAGTAAGAATAGGCTATTTGACCCAACATTTTTGTTGGTCAAATAGCCTATACTGTACTTTCTGAAAATTCAATATAAAGACACTACTACTGGTAATTTAATTAAAAGGAAACAGTTCAATTAATTTTTTTATTTATTGAGAAATGCATAGAAAGTTAGTAACCGGATAGTCGACTAGCGGAAGACACTCCGACAAAAAAGGTAGGGTACAGCGTATTTGTGAGCTGCCGGCCTGGGGAAGTACCTCCATCTCACAGAATACCACAGCCAAATAACGATTTGCTTGAGGGTTTTTGTGTTATTGCGAGTGAGTGAGGTCACGCAGGAGTTGCTGCGTTGTCAGCGGGGATTGCGACGCGAGAGCGATATTTCATGTTGCGAACGTTAATATGCCTACGGTAACCGCTTCACTTTATGCTTGTCTGCCACTCGACGTAGTATAAAAAAGACTAGTCGGCGATTAGTGACCGTATGGTCGGCTTTACCGACTAATCGCAGACTAGTCGAAACATCTCTAGTAATTTGTTGTCAAAAAAATTTAAATAAATAAATTGTGCGCAGATGGTTGGTATTCTGCCACGTGCCTGCATTTTGCGACTCGTTACCTCACTACGAAACGTCGTTGGTGTTTGGACGAACTTTGCTGAGAGCTGTATTCAAGTCTGTCTGCAAGCAACTCATGGAGAAATGCCATTCGGAGCGCGACAGAATGCCGCCGGAGAAACGGGTATGTTGAAAAGATATTTTATAATCGTAATGATTGCAAGTTTCAGCTCAGGTAAATCGATGAATGCCGGCTGCACGCACGAAAAAGCATGACTTATTGTCACGTTCCGCCTGAGCCGAGCGTGCAAGCGAGAGCTCGGTCTGTTTTGTTGTGATTTGTCTTTGTTGTGACGCATCTATCTCTCTTCCACTCTATCGGCTGATGTTTTCTTATGGCGTTATTACGTAAAGTTATCGTCCGTAAACTGACTCTACAGACAACCAATTTTTTAAATAAGTTTAGTTTTATTTAAAAAAAATGTTTAATGCCAGTGATTCTAAACCATTGCACACTAAAAGAGAGTTCAGGTATAGCATCTTTTTAAACTTTCCGACTGGGGAACTACTTCCACCTCACAGAATACTGCAACCAAATAACAATTCCTTTGAGGGTTGTTGTTTTCCTAATCGCGAATGATCGAGGTCACTAGAAATGAAGAAGTTGATTTCATGTTGCGAGCGTTAATATGGCTACGGTAACCACTTCACATCAGGCGGGCCGTATGCTTGCCTGCTATGCATGCTTCACACGTGGCAGTGTGACTTAGTATAAAAAAAAACATTTCTAGTCCTTATTCGAATTCCTAATCTTCCCTTTGGTCATAATATAAAACGTTGTTATACTTCATAAGGTACTGGTCCTGACGCACTTCCCCCGTTTCCTGGCGTTGCTCGAGGATGAGATCTTCAGCGCCAGCTCACCCATCTGGGACCCGGAGTACAAACAACAACCACCCACACATCTGCAGGCCATACTTGATAATAAACCACGTGAGTTATGCATAAGTAACGTTTTTTATGCAATTTTTAAAAGAATTATCAAGCATTAATAGTAGCTATTTTGATCTTGAGTTTTTCGGATTAGTGAGATTAAAGATGCTAAATCTATAAAAAATAAGTCGATGATGGTGGAGGATCACATTTGGTGCTGCTAATTCCTCAATGCTTACATTATAGAAGGCCTATACAGGGTGTAATTTCAAAGACTCTAGTCAAATTGATAGAGGCGATTGTGTGACCATTACTGATCACGAAACAATAAAAAAAAAACTATACATTCAAATAAACATCAAAAGTCAGTTTAGTTTTTGTAGTATCTGTAATTTAAACTTGAATCTCGGAGATAAATAAGAAATCTTCCGATAGTCATACCGCGTTTATTAACTTTTGTTTTTTTTTATTGGTTCGTGATTAATACTAACAACATAATCCTCTCCTTGAATTTGACTAAAATCAAATCAAAAGAGAGGTAGGGAGCGTAATTGTAAGCTACCCGACTGGGGAATGTACCTCCACCTCACAGAATACCGCAGCCAAATAACAATTCCCTTGAGGGTTGTTGTGTTCCTGCGAGTGAGTGAGGTCACCAGAAAAGAAGGAGATGCTGCGTTGGCAGCGGAGGTGGCGGCGCACAAGTGATATATTATGTTGCGGGCGTTAATACGGTTACGGTAACCGCTTCACATCAGACGGGCCGTATGCTTGTCTGCCACCCGACGTAGTATAAAAAAAAAAGACTAGTCCTTAAAATACATGCTGGATACAGTGACAGATATATGATGAAATAGGAATCATTTTATGATTACAAAATAATTTTGTTTTTACATTTTTTTAAAGTAGCGTAAATGTTGCTTATAAACTTCCCTTCATGAATTTCACGAGTTTACGGCTCGTATAATCAACTACTATTTTTTTAAGTGCCTTTCGTAGTTCTAATTTTACCTACATACTGGTATTTTTATATTAGGAAATATAATTGAAATATATAAATATTTTGTATATTAAAATACATAAGCAATACTTAAATACGCAGATTTGTTGTCATTGAGTTAAAACTCCTATTTTACTTACATACATACGTACATATTAGATTTTTTGTTAATATTTTAGCAAGTCGTCGTGGTGGCGAATTTGAACGTGTCACCACCAGTGGGGACAGTAAAGACGGGTTCACAACAGTCTCGCTGTCGTCGGGTAAGTCTGCATTCAAACAACATAACACTTTCCAAAACGACATTTGCCTATGTCTTTTAAACCACTCGGATGGTCAGTAGCATCCGGTCTGCCTAACATATAAGCAATATGAGTATACTGTATGCTCATATTGCTTGCCTGTCGTTATGTAACTTTGGCACGCTTGGTGTGATACGAATCTAATTGCATACCATTTCCATTTGATTACATTTTAGTGATTACAAAAGAATCGTATCCAGAGCCGTAAAACCATAAATTAAAAAAAATATTGTCTTTTATGACAGGTATTGTGAAACAAGAGGGCCTAAAGCGCGGCGCGGAGTCTCGATCTGGTGATCAGCCGACGTCGAGTGCCAAGCGACGTCGCGTCGCAGACGACGCCGGCGACGACGTCAGCGAAGCGACGGTCGCAGAGATCGTCGCCACCATCAACGACCCCAACTACATGTGTGGCCCTGACGTAAGTAGACTTTACTACTGTGTGGAGTAGGTGTGTCCTGGTCGTCGGGAAGTAAGAGCGTTTCGGCTGTTGTCTGACCGGACCATTGTCCGAGATCCGTCATCCGGTTTTTTGACGGACAGAGTGTACAGGCTCGCCATGACGTACAACCGAGTACACCTTCGGGTTGCTAAATGTGTGTGGGGGGGGGGGGGGGGGGGCACACCTTCCCCCAATCCCCTCACACTTGTTACACACAAAATTGTTGCCTTTGCTCTTACCTCTGTGTGTTGCGTAAAATTTGACAATGCAATTAAAAACTAGACGTTTATAAGTTGCCGCAGTCTCCACCAACTCGCATTTGAGCAGCGTGGTGGAGTATGCTCTAAACTCCTTCGATTAAAGGGAGACCCGTATTCCAGCAGTGGGATGACTGAGGGTTGACGATGATAAGTCGGGCGACTTACGGTGGAGATGGATCACTAAATAGGTGTGATGGCAGCGTGAAAATAAAACAATGCGCTTCGCTAAAACAGAATGTAATTTGTCTAGGTCGTTACAATTATTATGAATTTGATAAAACATAAGAAGGGTAAAAATAAATCACCCAAATGCAAGTCAGGCTCACACACAAAGGTAGTCCGACCCACCATATTTAACATTTACATTGTGTAAGAATGTTCTAATGTTCAATTTTATATATACATATATATATATAAATTGAACATTAGAACATTTTTTATATGATGGGCAAACGAGCATGTGGGTCACTTGATGGAAAGCCATCACTACCGTCCGTGGAGATCAGCAACACCATTTATCCATATTGCATTTTTTTTATTGTCGTTATGCAGGCGTTATTCCAAATGCAAGCTCCCCGCGATGAGGCAGCAAAATCCGAAGAACAACGGAAGCTGATAGAGTTCCATGTCATCGGCAACTCGCTGACAGGCCCGGTCAACAAACAGACCATGCTTTGGCTCATCGGTACGTCTTACAATAATAAAGTTACTTAGATTATTTCTTTATTTTTATTAGGATGTTTTATTAGAAACGTGCCAGTAAAGTGAGCTGAAAAGCGACCTTGCGCATATAAAATAGATTACGCAAGTTAAGCAATGCAACTGTTACCTGTCCGTTCGGTTGGCATTATCTCGAGCTTCTGCATGCTTCGAAGGACACGTTAAGCGGTCAGTACTGGCTATTTTCAAGAAGTAGTCATGAGATTACAGACGTTAAGCCAAGTTACTTGTCTTTGGGCGGCTTGAAAATAGTGGCCTTCGCTAACACGCAGTTGAGCAGCTTGGTATGGTCCAAACCCCTCTTACTAAAAAGGACCATAGTGGCTGGGTTTTTTTTTCTTAGGGGCTTATATCTGTTTAAGATATGCCAGCCTCATCGTACCCTAATCCAAGACACTCATGAGATGCGGTAATTAACTTGAAGAACATTCTTGATGTAACAATGTACATTGACCCAATCCGACATCGTTAATGTGTGGGTTGGGTTATAACGAACATGTACACTTTGCTAACCTCATGTGACATACCATGTATATTTTGTTTCAGGTCTTCATAACGTATTTTCCCACCAGTTACCTGAAATGACTAAAGAATACATATCGCAATTAGTATTCGACCCGTGAGTATAATAAAATATATTTTGCTTTAATAAAACCAAGTATATAATAAGAACCGAGTGCATGGCCTTTATTTAGAAGAGTTGCAAAGCGTTTGGTCGATACTTCCCGTAACCAGAGGGCTGGCTTTTATTTGGCACAACTTAAAAGCATTTCCATTCAGAGGAATTTATTTTTGACGCGGTTTTGTTATATATAATTTGAACATAGTATCTTATCTCTTGTTTTTTTGCACCGTTGTTTTGAAAACAAATTACAGGGAGTTTTAGAGATAATCTCTAAAACTCCCTGTAATTTGTTTTCTGTACAGTAAAAGTTTCATGTTTGTTATTTACAGCAAACACAAGACTTTAGCTTTAATAAAAGAAGGAAGACCTATTGGTGGAATTTGCTTCAGGACATTCCGTTCCCAGGTGAGTGTAACATCTTTTTACGATATTGTCTACGTACATAAATGTAGAGTAATGTTTGGACTCGGTTTTTTTTTGTTAAAATTATGAAAATACCAGTAAAATATTATCAAATAATATTATATTGTGTCGATGCAGGGTTTCAGCGAGATAGTGTTCTGTGCTGTCACGTCCAACGAGCAAGTGAAAGGCTACGGAACGCACCTCATGAATCATCTCAAGGACTACCACATAAGGACTAATATACTTCACTTCCTGACGTTTGCTGATGAATTCGCAATCGGTATGATTTAATAATAAGTTAATGTATGTCACCTGATCAGTTGCGATGAAGTCTGCAATTGACTGCCATTTTGAAAATTTCCGCCATCTTGAAAATTTAAATTCTAACCATATATTCATGTACAGAGACTAAAACCGGCCTGCTATTGAGTTCAATACTGATCTTTATTTTACGATCGCTGAACGAAATTCGGTCAACGAATCGAAAATTAATTGGGACTATAAATTATATACTTAATTTCATTAATATTTTTTATCAATCCTCGTTGTTGGCTAAGTCACATTCTTAGTTTGTAATTTTTTTGATATAATCCCACTTAAATCAGAATTAGAATTTTCATATTGTGAATACCAAATTTGACATTTGTGCGATCGAGATTGGAACTGAATTATGACTATATTTTGATTACGAGAATTACCCATGAGAAGCGACTGGCGACCATTTTGGAAAATAGCTACCTTGTAAAAATCGTGATTAAAAACCACCAGTACCAATTTAGATTCGGAGCAACTTTGCATATATGGCCGATTCGTGAAGATTTGCCGTTTTGAAAAAACATTATTATTTTCAAATTCTGCCACTCATAACAAAGCTAGAGGCTGAAAATTGACTTTCAACTGAAATCAAACCTTCGGCCTCGGATGTCAGTTTCGGCCGAAACCGAAACTTTTTTGAATATTCATATTTTTATTATTTGCGTAGGTTATAGGTTTATATTGTGTTAGGTATTTTTTACAATCTTTTATTTAGTTTCACTTAATGTTCTCTGTAATCAAATGTTGATACTGTTGATTATTGGAACTAGTTGGAACATTATTAACATTACGTTATTAATAAAGCAATAGGCTTGTATCCCTTTTTTTTTTCGATTTGTTATTTAAAGACGTCACAATAATATAGGTGAAATAATTACTTCGATTGCGTAAAAACTTCTCGAGATATGATAACTTGAAGATCACAATTTTGGACTATCCCGAAAACGCTCCATACAAAAGGCCACCACGTTATGACGTCACACCGTGCTATTTTATATGCATTAAATCAGAAATTAGTACGACAGCTATGTTAAATATTGCGTTTATGTAGCCAGTGCCGTAACAAAAGTTATAGTATTTTTTATTGTTTCTATAATGGTAATATTTATTTTTTATAATTTCATACCTTTAAAATGGACTTTCCCACCAAACTTTCACCGAACGTAAAACACGTCGTACATAAGTTATTAAAATTTTAAGATCGCAGATCGTTCTAGTTTTATGTATTTTACGTTACTGTTAAAGAGTTTTTATAATTTTGTGACATGGGCAACAAGCCTATTCTACTGTTCCACGTAATTAAATCTATTTTTACCGACCGATTTTGACTTACGTCATTGTCAAAATAAACAGATGTTGTTAACACCATAAAATAAATTTTATTACGTGGAACAAAACGTGTTTTTTAATAATAGATGCAAAATTTGCAAGTTTGAATTGGGTTTGAATTTTGGAGGCTGGTACAGTGCCGGCGGCCATTTTGAAAATTTCTCATTATATAAAACTAATCCATAATGGATAGGGCACATTTACACCGTGGTGCACGGCAGTTGAGCTTTACTTGACTAGCCATCTCTTTAGGCTTTTAATGCCTTACTTTCCATATTGCTGTCTCTCAGATTGCTAAGAGGAAAAGTAGTGTCCGACCGAAACTGGTTTTTACGACCGAAACCGAAACCGAAACCGAATTTCGGCAACAGTCTCTGTTTCGGCCGAAACCGAAACCGAAACCGAAACTTTTACGAAACAATTATCTAACTGTAGGTATTTTTCTTATAATTGGGGGTGTAAGTGGTTCATCAACATTTCTGAATCAAAGCCAACTTCACCTGCACGCGGTGCACCCTGCTAACTAATAAACGAAGCTCTAGCGAAAAGAGAGGTAGGGAGCGTAATTATAAGCTACCCGACTGGGGAATGTACCTCCACCTCACAGAATACCGCAGCCAAATAACAAATCCCTTGAGAGTTGTTGTGTTCTTGCGAGTGAGTGAGGTCCCAGAAAGGGAGGAGATGCTCCGTCTGCAGCGGGAGTGGCAGCGCGCGAGCGATATTTTATGTTGCGATTGTTAATATAGCTACGGTAACCGCTTCACATCAGGCGGGCCGTATACTTGTACACTTGTACCACCCGACGTATTATAAATAATAATAATAATTACGTTACGTTACGTTATAATTGCTAGATACTTGGTTATAATTATTAAATTGAACGTTGAAACTCTAAATCTTTAATATTATCACCACTAATGCACTGTAGTAAGTACCAAGTACCTAACTATTGTTTGTTTACCTAAAGCATTACCGAATGAGTTAAATTAACCACAAAATATTTCTACTATAATCTTGCATAGATTATAGTAGAAATATTTTGTGGTTAATTTAACTCATTCGGTAATGCTTTTATTTCTACTATAATCTTGCATAGATTATAGTAGAAATATTTTGTGGTTAATTTAACTCATTCGGTAATGCTTTAGTTTGTTATACTAAATTATTATGTTAACTACCTACCTAATACAATATCACATGATAAAACGGGTCAGAAGCAGATCGTCCCATTCGCAACTCGTCCATATTGCTACTTGTCCCATTCGCAACTTGTCCCATTCTCAATTAGTCCCGTTCGCGTCTCGTCCCATTCGCAGTTAGTCCCGTTCGCGTCTCGTCCCATTCGCAACTCGTCCTATCCTCAATTTTTTTACGCAACTCGTCCCATTCACTACTTGTACGGTCTTTGCTCGCATTGGGTATATGACTAACTAAATAATAAAAAATACTGCAAATCATTTATTGTCTTAAAAAATATTATTAAGGTGAAAAGCAATGACTTTAATCAAAATTACCCTGAATTATCAAAATTACCTATATATAATAAAAAGGCAAACAAAATTATTTTTAAAAATACAACAAAAATCCCCATAGGTGCCCGTGCTTACACAACATTTTACAAAATAAGAATATTCAAATTCTTTAATTCATAAAAAAACCATTAAGCCGTTTACCCACAACAAAAATCCCCATAGGACCCCGTGCTATGTACGTAACATTTTACAAAAAATAATATTATTCAAATTCGTTAATTCATAAAAAAAAAAAAAACATTAAGCCGTTTGACGAATCACTCCCTGGGCTATAATGTTACGTCAAACGGCTTAATGTTTTTTTTTTTTTGCAAACATTCAAATTAACATCCTGGTAATCGTTAACGATACCACAAGTTGTAATAAAATAAAAATGGGACGAGCTGCGAATAGGACGAGATGCGAACGGGACGAGCTACGAACGGGACGAGCTGCGAATGGGGCGAGACGCGAACGGGACGAAATGAGAATGGGACAAGCTGCGAATGGGACGAGTTCCGAATGCGTGACGAGTTGCGAATGGGACGACCTGCTTCTGACCCGATAGATAAAACTTACCGAATCCAAAACAAATCACACGAAAACTCACAAACAACAAACAAAACGCACTGCATACGCAAACAAGTCACGACATGATTAGGCACGTGGACGCGGCAAAATGTCTTCGTCGCTTGGATGGAATTTACTGCGCCGAACATGACCGAACACAGCGCGGGAACTCCCGAATGAAGTTTCGGTTTCGGTCGTAGTTTCGGCAGGTTTGCCGCCGAAACCGAAACTAAACCGAAACTCGTTATTTTTGCCGAAACTCGACCGAAACCGAAACCGAAACCGAACATTCGGTCGGACACTAAGGAAAAGTCAAATTCCAAAAGCATCTTACCTACAAATTTCTTCTGATTAAATTCGTTGTGAGTTCCAAGACAGTCGTAGTTATACTCCCGGGACTGCAATGGACTTCATTGTTCATTGCCTTTTTTGGAGGCCGCCGCTGTTAATCCTGGCTACACAGGAGACACAGTGGTGTGGTGGCCCCCGTCCCATAAAAAAGGCATATTTAGGCAAAAATGCTATAATAAGATCTAATGTCTTGAAACTGAAACTTCAGTCAGTCAATAGACTTTTGAATTCCAATTGTCTTGCAGGTTACTTCAAGAAGCAAGGCTTCAGCAAGGACATAAAACTGCCTCGTGCGATGTACCAGGGCTACATAAAAGACTACGAGGGCGCCACGTTGATGCACTGCGAACTGAACCCTCGCATCGTGTACACACAATTCACATGCGTCATACGAAAACAAAAGGAGGTATGTTTATTTTATTTTTTATATTTACATCGGGTGGCAGACAAGCGTACGGCCCGCCTGATGTGAAGCGTTTCCGTAGCCATATTAACGCTCGCAACATAAAATATCGCTAGCGCGCCGCCACCCCCGCTGCCAACGCAGCATCTCCTTGCTTTCTGGTGACCTCACTCACTCGCAGGAACACTACAACCCTCAAAGGAATTATGATATGGCTGCGGTATTGTGTGAGGTGGAGATACATTCCCCAGTCGGGTAGCTTATAATTGCTAACCTCTGTTTTCGCCAGAGCTTCGTTTGCCAGTCAGCAGGGTGCACAGCGTGCAGATGAAGTTGGCTTTGATTCAAAGACGTTGATGAACCACTTGCAGCCCTAAAATATGTTTATTTTTTATAGACGAGCTCGGTGGTCGAGGGCTATTATGATTCTGATTTCGCGGGTTCGATCCCCGCACAAGACAATCATTTGTGTGCATGAACATGTCTGTTTGTCTTGGTCTGGGTGCTATATATGTATTACATGTATGTATATATATATATATATATATATATATATATATATATATATATATATATATATATATATAAACTCATTTGCAAAAAAAACGGGCACCTAAGCAATGAACCATTTCAAATGTTAATATTTCTTTGTTTGATAATTATAGGTAGTTTTATCCACACAATTTGCTAAATTAATAAGAAAATAATCGTTTTCATCAGTATTTCATAAAATTTAGATACAATTTATGGGAAATAATGCTAAACCTCGCTAGTAGTGTATATTCGCTAGTAGTGCATATGCTCATGAAGTAAAAATAAAAAAGTTTTTTTGTTTGTTTTTCTTTAATAAAGTAAAAGCAGATAAATGTTTAGTATCGAGTGTGACCCCCTCTAGCTAAAATCACAGCTTGAATTCGTCTGGGCATGCTAGCGAGTATATCCCGGATACTTGCTTGCGGAATACGTTCCCACTCCGCAGTAATCACATTCTTCAGCTCTCTGATGGTCTGCGGAGCCGGGTGTACTGATCTCACACGCCGTTTCAGAACGTCCCAGACATGCTCTATGGGATTGAGGTCGGGACTTCGAGCTGGCCAATCCAAACGACGAATGCCGACCTCTTGCACATACGCATTAACATCGCGGGATCGGTGGGCGCGAGCATTGTCGTCCATAAAAATCGAGTCTTCACCTAGAGCGGCCAATGCGGGTTGTGCATGAGAAATTAGAACTTCCGTTATGTATCGATGCCCAGTCAGTGAGCCGTTTTCAATGAAGACTAACTCTGTACGATCCATTGAATTTATTCCTGCCCAAAACATAACAGAGCCCCCACCATAAGGTGTGATTTCTTCGAAACATGCCTCTGCAAAGCGTTCTCCTTGTCTTCTTAGCACTCGCCGACGTCGATCTTCACCGAACAGAGATATCCTGGCTTCATCAGAGAACAAAACCCTATTCCAATCGTCTTGAGTCCATGATTCACAATTTCTAGCGAACCTAAGCCTGTGAACTCTGTGCTCACGGAGTAATTTGGGGCCGCGGGCCGGGCGGTGACTGCGTATATTGGCAGCGAGAAGCCTCCTCCTGACCGTCCATAGACTAATATGCACATTTCTTACTTCTTGGAGGTTGTTCTTAAGATCCACATACGAAGATTTGCGATTTCTCAATGCGCGACTCACAAGAAAACGATCATCCCGTGGTTGGGTACATGGTTTTCTTCCAGAACCAGACCTTCTCTCGACGGAACCAGTCTCCTGATATCGCTGCCAGGTCCTTTGGACTGTCGAGCGACTAACATTTAGCCTCCTAGCCACGAAACATTGGCTGCAACCCTCTTCAAGCAGCGCGATAATTTTGGTAGCTTTTACCACTTTATCTACCATTTTTGATACAGCCAAACAGCATTAAATAAAGCTTTGACAGTCAAGGATATGAAATTAATCGATAAAAATTGAATAAAAGTTATGAAAGTCGATGTTAACTTCTGGAACTTCGCGCCAAAAATGTAGGATAAAAAGGGGTTTTCTGTAAAAATGAACATCAAATGAAAAATTGAATTTAGAACGTACTTTTTTAAATACCACAGCACTTTTAAAACCGGCCAGTAACGTGTACAAACGATTGAAACCTTTTTGGTATTGTATCTTTTTAAATATGAATGAAAATCAAAACCGCCCGTTTTTTTTGCAAATGAGTGTATATTTACAAAGAAAATGTATTAAGTATTATATCAGTTATCTAGTATCCATAGTACAAGCTATACTTTGTTTGGGACTAGACGGCGATGTGTAATTTGTCCAGGAATATTTATTGTTATTATTAAAAATCATGTTTGTTAGGTAAAAAAATATTTATATGTGGGGAAAAGGACAAACCAATGATGACGTTGTTTTTTTTTACTTTTTTTACTGTGTAATAATTAACAAATTTCTTACTCTACATTTTGCTTTCAGATCGTCAAGAAATTAATTGATATGCGACAAAAAGAAGTGAGAAAAATCCACCCAGGCTTGACATGTTTTAAGGAAGGCGTAAGTATATTATTAATAAATTTTAATAAATATATGCTTACCGGTCTATTGATGTGAATACATATTTAAAATTGTTCCATAGGGAGGCAATTAATAAAAAACGAATGATAACAAAATCGGGGGATACAATTTGGTGTTGCAGCTACAAATCTATCATCTCCATCCAAAATTCAATCACACGACTGGATAGATGAAGAATCAAAGAATTTCTTCGGCTTCGGCGGCACATACACTACATCCAACATAGGACTTTCTACGAATTTCTTGTAATTAAATTGTGTTCCGTTGTGAGTTCCAAGGCAGCCGTAGTCGCTGCTGTTAATATTGGCTAAAAAAAGTGGGCGCGATTTAATTGAGAAACAATAAATTTAATTAAATTTTTCAGCGAATCTACTCACTCCACTCAACCTCGATTTCGGCCCCATGGGCTAGAATCCGGCCTAGTACTACCTTCATTATAAATTGTTTTGTCCGTGACCAGATCCGCAGCATCCCAATAGAGAGTATCCCGGGGCTCCGCGAGACCGGCTGGCGCGCCGCCCCGCGAGCTTCTCACCACCACATGGAAGCAGACGTCGACGCAGACCTGGCCACGCTAAGAAACGTCTTACATGCGGTATGTTTATACTAACATATTTACAAAATAAAGAGATCTGTCCCACCCAATCATCATCATCTTCAGCTTGTATTTACCCACTGCTATATATCAGCCTTCTCCAATCATCATGAGGTCATTGACCTGATGATTGACGGAGTGATTCTATTCTAGTCTGTCTCAGTCGCATTCTTAAGGTCATTCTACCATCTAGGAGGGTGTCCTACGCTTCGTCGTCCTGCGCGTCACCCAATGAATCTTTCAAATTGGTTCTGAGTCTCAAAAGATAACACTTTGTGATTTACCTTATATTTTAGTCAGAAATCTTTCTTCGTTTGTCAGTCAGCAGGGTTCATTACGTTCAAGTGAATTTGGTTTTGGTTCAAAGATGTTGATGAACTCCTTACACCCCAAATAATAAA
The DNA here is from genome assembly GCA_937001555.2 of Hypsopygia costalis. Taxonomy (NCBI): domain Eukaryota; kingdom Metazoa; phylum Arthropoda; class Insecta; order Lepidoptera; family Pyralidae; genus Hypsopygia; species Hypsopygia costalis. The sequence continues at coordinate 10,683,533 of OW443344.2, forward strand.
AATAATAAAATGTTATCAGTTTTCTTAGTCAAATTCACCCTCAAAATTGAATTACTACATAACCCATCTAGCTTGCCCTAGGGCAAGCTACGCCACTGAGCTCAATTTAAAATCGGTTCATTGGCTTTTAGAAGTTAAAACGTACATACAGACCTACGCAGCTACGGTGGCATTTCTAATGTTAGTATGGATAATTTCAGGTCAAAAACCATGCCGCGGCGTGGCCCTTCCTGAAGCCTGTAGATAAAGCTGAAGTGCCAGATTACTACGATCACATCAAATATCCTATGGGTAAGGGAAGACGTTATTTATTACTAGTGATGTGCCGACTTTGGCCGACTAACTAGCTGTGCCCGCGACTGCGTCCGCGCGAAATAGTTATTTTTTTATTATTTATATTAATAAAAATCTAAAATAGTAACTTGAGTTACTCCTTATTACATCAGCTATCTGTAAGTGAAAGTCCCGTCAAATTAATCGGTCGTCAAAAGACCGACTAATCGGCCAAGCCGTTTTTTTTTTCTTGGACAAATTACACCCTGCCTAATCTAGTCCCAAACTAAGGGTTAGTAGGATGCGTTCGAATCTCGTTTGAAACGTGGATACGCGCGTCGACTGCGCGTTTAAAATACGTCGTGTGCTTAGGCTCTAAGCAAAGTTTGTACTATGGGTACTAGGTAACTGCTAAGATACTTATATATTTTATTGTTTGGAAGTTCATACATATAATACATAGAAAAGTCGGGAGAAACAGATATGTTCATGCACATAAACATTTGTCTTATGCGGGAATCGAAACCGCAACCTCAGAATCATAGTTGCCAGAGCTCAGTGGTCGAATGGTTAGCAATAGTCACTTTGACTCCAAGGTCGCGGGTTCGATTCTCGCACAAGACAAACATTTGTGTGCATGTTTGTCTTGGTCTCGGTGTTTTCTTTGTATTTTATGTATGTATTATAAAGTATACATTACAAAAAAATGTATTTAAGTACATATATCAGTTGTCTAGTACCCATAACACAAGCTTTGCGCTTAATTTGGGACTAGATGGCGCTGTGCGAATTGTCCAGAAATATTTATTTATTTATTTAAAAAATAAAACCTGGCTACACAGGAGACACAGTGGTGGGAATGTGCGATGGGCCCACGTTCTCTATATGTGACAACATCCTTATTGTTCTTTTCAGATTTGCGTACAATGGGTGAACGCCTCAAAGCGCGCTACTACGTGTCAAAGCGTTTGTTCATCGCAGACATGACGAGAATATTCACAAATTGCCGACTGTACAACTCGCCCGATACGGACTATTACAGGTAAATCACTGCTACGGCTATCGCTTCACATTAGCCGGGCCGTATGCTTCTCTGCCATCCAGTGTATACCTTTATTTTAGTCTGTGATTTGTTTATACATAAATTTATACATAAACAAATCACAGACTAAAATAAAGGTGCTCGGGAGTGACATTTAAGCTGCGCATGGTGCACCCTGCCGAGTAATAAACGAGGCTATGGCGAAAGAGAACTTATATATATTGTATATCGGGCCCGTGCGTTCCTTCACCTGATAAGAAACCACAGTCAAATAATGAATACTTTTGGGGATTTGTTCAGACTTGTGAGTGATATCACCACATAAGTATATGCTGAGCAATAGGTATGTTAGCATGTAAGCGTCTATAAACTACAACGACCGCTTTATATCACGCGGGCTGTATGTCACATAAGAAAATGAAATGAGAAAGGACGGTGTTGCTGCGTTGGCAGCGGGGATGGCGGCGCGCGAACTATATTTCCTGTTGCGAGCGTTAATATGGCTACGGTAACCGCTTCACATCAGACGGGACGTATACTTGTCTGCCTCCCGACGTAGTATAAAAAAGAAGAAAATTAATAAATCCTTATTTTTTTTAAATATGATTAAAATTAAAGGCTTTCAATATTTATTTGAAATAAAACTTCTTTACACACGCTTGGCGCTTGGCTGAGGGAGTAAGCTGGTGAACACGTGACGAGAGCGTTACCTAATGTGTAATCGGGTGAGGCGAACGGAAGTTGAGAGTAGTATAAGTTAGTAGAGTTAACGAAAGAAGTTTTACTTCTGTCGTGTGGTCTGAAGCAGTAATATAAACCGGAAATTTTGTTGCAGATGCGCAAACACCCTAGAAAAATATTTCCAAACTAAGATGAAAGAAGCTGGTCTATGGGACAAATGATCTAAGTTCGACTTCGATGATTTCTTCGTGCGAGAAATTGCGGCCGCCCTCGTGCCGCCTCACTCGCACGATCAAATGGAAAACAGCTGAATTACCAATACTTTCCTATTATATTAGGTATAGGAGAATCGATTAACTAGACTAATTGGACCCTGTTATGCAGAATACATCCAACCGATAAACTATACCAAATTGAGAGATGTACATAGCGAGAAACGTCAAATCGAGTTTTATATATTGTCGCGGTCCTGTCGCGAATCATCTAGAATGAAACCGTAAAAATAGTCGCCGCATACTTCGTTGCCAGCAATAATGACCCGTATGTCTATGGTCATAAGGTTCATAACATTATGACATGAAAATGTTCGAGACACATTAGGGAAGTTCATACATGTACATACGAGAACATTCGGGAACACTTGCCGGCGGATATAAATAGCGACCGCCGCGGCGCATAGTTGAGTCAGTTTGGACTTCGGAAGAGTAAACTTCGAGCGAATCTACCTGCGAGACAAGTGGATAACCTACGAGTACGACCTCAGCGATACTATTGAACTTCGATTTGGCCTGCGCTTCGGAATCTTCGTGTTGCGAAGACCTGCAGACCAGATCCTGCGTGAATAAATCCTTAGAAGTTGTCATTGACGTTTTACATCCAAATCTAGAACCCTCGCTCGTAACAATATTCGCAACAAATTCTAGCAGTTTGATGACATATGCTTCCCAAAACTTATACTGCGTGACATTTTTATTCCTGTTAAACTTCAACTTTAAAGGAACAAAATGTCGGTTGGATCTATTCTGCATTACATTCAATTGTTGTTGTCAGTCATTAGGATAATTGAAAATCCGGTTATTATATAACAGATTTTCGTATTGCTGCTCAAACATAAATACGTCGCCCGCATATGATTACCTTTAAGATACATCATAATATGCTGATGTTTCTTGAGTTCGCCATCTAGCCCCAAAGTAAGCGAAGCTTGTGTTATGGGTATTAGATAACTGATACACATTCGTAAATACATTTTTTTTTTGTAAATATATACTTATGATACATAGAAAACACTTAGACCAAGACAAACAGACATGTTCATGCAGTCATGCACACAAATGTTTGTCCTGTGTGGGAATCGAACCCACGAGTGTTGGTGTCGAAGCCGTGTCATTGACCGCTACGACACCGAGCTCGTCCAATTAATAATAAGTAATAAAGTTAGGTTTTCATTCAAAGGAACAATAACATACGAAAGATGTTTTTTCTCGTGGTTAGCTGTGCTAATTACGCTGTGTGATAATTACGAATGATAAGTAAGGTTCGGATAATCGAGTCTCCGATATAAAAATAAAAAACAAACAAAACTTATGATTAAATTTGTTATGAGTGTGGTTATCACAGGCAGGTAGAACACTAAAAAAATATGGGAGATTACTAATTCCCATTACTAGTTATAATAATAAAAAAAAATGGTTGCCTGTAAAGTTTAAGTACGATAATTTTACGTGATAACGTAAAGATCGTGATAAGAAAACATCGGCCGATGGCTTCGATCGACAATAGACAACGCCGATGGAGTGGAATAGATACAAGGTACAATCTAAAGGTAATCTATCTGTCGCTTGTTCCGCGCTCTCGCTTGCACGCTCAGCTCAGGCGGAACGCGACAATGAGTCACGCGTTTTCGTTCGTGCAGCCTCATTGATTACAGTATCACGTCAAAAAATGTAACACTGATATTGATGTTAGAAATGTAATCATTTACATAAAATGTGTGCTACTTTTTTCGTAGTCGATTACAAGCATAAAATATGCAAATTAATACAATGAACGTGCTTCGGATTTCGCGTTAAGCCATCGGTTCCGACTTGTCATTAGATGACAGTCGTTAAGCCAAGCCAACCTTTGGGCGATTTGATGCTGATAAATACAATGTTATGAACATGGCCTAATCACATTCGTTAGCATCCATTTGGAATAAGAGGTTGTCTATAAAAAGCACATAAAAGCTATAATTTTTTTAATCATTTACAGTGCGCTAAGAAAAGTAACAACAAATTAGTAAACAGGGAGTCCCACGGACATGCCACATGGAGGGAAAGTTTAAATATTGAAGATATTATTTTTAATAATAAGTAGAACTGCGTTCACAGATTTTTTGAAAATCGCCTGCCTCACCGAGAATCGAACTACTGAAATGTGAAAAAAACCGGCACTCCCGGGTTGCACTCCGGGAGTGCCGGCAGAGATGAAAACTTGAACAGTAACGTTGTGCATTTTTGAATGTTTTGGAATGGTTACGGAATAATTTCGCACGAATCGCTTTATTTATCAATATAAAAGCGCATACTATCATTTATGTGGTTAAATACAATATTGATTTATTGCGCTATCGTACACAAACATGACAATATAAATTACATTAAAAGTAAACAGCAGGAGGCATACATTTTCGCCGCGCTTCAATATTTAATATACTTTCCCTCTATGTGGCATGGCCCTAGGACACCCGGTATATTTTTTTTTATCGTAAAATTTATTATAAATGAATTGTAAAATAAATAATGCTAATTTGCATGTTGAGACGAAGCGCTGAACAAAAATATCCTACCGAAATAAATAATTACGGCGCAGTTTCAAAGTTTGAATAAAGATTGTTGGCCCCTTAGAATTTACGTTAATTATTTTTATATTTTCTCTGTCCTGAACTCGATCTCGGAATGAACCTCTAATATTTGTCTGGAACTGGATGGATTTAACATCTGTATTTGAACTATTTCATAGCTCAAATTACAAAAGCTTCTTACTGCTACTAATTTCTTCTTAGTAAATTTGTTGTGAGTTCCAAGGCAGCCGGAGTCTTGCCACCGGGATTGCAATGGACTTCACTGTTCATTGCCTTTTTTGGCGGTCGCCGCTGTTAATCCTGGCTACACAGGACACAGTGGTGGGAATGTGTGGTGAGACCATCGTATATATAGTAATAAACTTGCGAAATGATGCTAGTAAATGTGATTAAACCGTGTGGAATTAAAACTTCCTAATTAGAATGTAAATATAATTGCATGTTATATGTGAATTTAGTAAATTGTAAATATTTTTGTGTATCCTACTTTCTCAAAGACTATTCAATATCAAGTAAATAGGTAACTTATACGATGGTATGTTTGAATGTATGGATGGAGTTGCATTGTAAGGAGTAAGGAACCCTCTAAAAAAATGTACATAGATATAAATATTAAAAAAAAATAGAAATCTCACCTCCCCCGTCTAGGTAGGATTTGAACCCACGACCTCTCGATGATAGGTCGAGTGCTCTTTAACTGAGCTACCAGGAAGGTTTGTGTTACTGACGAATTTTTGCATTTTTGATTTTACCGCGTGAATCACAGTGTGACGCCATTTAATACTCAAAATCTATAACTCAAATAGAGTCACTATTTGAGTTATAGATTTTGAGTCTGACTCTGAGAGTTTCACTCAGTAAAATATAAAATGCAAAAATTCGTCAACAACACACCTTCCTGTTAGCTGATTTGAAAGCTCACTCGACCGGTCATCGAGAGGTCGTGTGTCCCTCCTAGGCGACGTAGGTGAATTTTTCCATTTTTTAAAATATTTATAACATTCTGGCAAGTTGGCTGAAACAACTATTTAAAATAATAATAATGTACATAGATGTTTAAATGGTGTTTTTTTATAGAATTATTCGTTTAAACAGATGTTATAGTTGGCTAGGAAATAAAGTAACCATCGCTGTAAATGACTTTTTTTAATATTGCAAATTTTGTACTTTTAAAATAAGTGAGTTGGATAAAAATAGTATGAATGTAGAAGAATTCACGGCTTCAGCTTAGGCGATAGAGCTCCAGACTGGACTATGCGTCAGGCTTTGGGAACTGTATGTGCCCGAACCCGTATGAATGTGATAACTAAGGTAGCATGATACGTGATATTTGTGTTACATATTTATCTTAGTGGTATTTTTTCATTTGTATAAATTGATATGAATGAAATTAAACGATTTTAGTCTTATTCCGAGTTTCATTTGACTAGTCATCTTGACTTTACCCCAATAATAGTCTAGTCCCATGTTCCGCAAAGTGTGTGCCGCGGCACGCCTCGGAAAAATAAGGTTATCACATAAAGCTAAATAAACGGACGGAAGGAAAATTCTTTAAAAATAAAAACTTAATTTTTCATTTATGGTGTGTACCTCCAAAATTTTTCGTTTTCCTAGATGTACGTTAAACACAAAAAGTTTGCCTCGGAAAAATAAGGTTATCCACATAAAGCTAAATAAACTGACGGAAGGAAAATTCTTACACAAATAAAAACTGATTTTTCATTTATGGTGTACCTCCAAAATTTTTCGTTTTCCTAGATGTACCTTAAACACAAAAAGTTTGCGGAACATTGGTCTAGTCTATATACCATTAGAAATAACTATATATAAATTTGATTAGGGCAAAAAAAAAAAAACAGTAACATTGCATCAGCACAAAATAAAGAGAATACGTAAGTAAACCTCATGCATGTCATTCTTGATTCCTAGACTCTCGCTAGGGCCCTTTCAAAACGCCTACGCGTGCATTTGGGGTATAAGTGGTTCATCAATATCGTTGAATCAAACCCAACCTCGTCTGAACGTGGTGTGTGTACCCTGCTGACTGAGAAACGAGGCTCTGGCGAATAGAGAGGTATGTAGTACATAGCATATTTTTTAAGCTGTCCGACTGCGGAGATACCTCCACCTAACAGAATACGGCAGCCAAATAATTCCCTAGAGGGTTGTTTTGCTCCTGCGAGTGAGTGAGGTCACCAGAAAGAAAGGAAGGAGTATAGGCTGGCAACAGATTGGCGACCCCTTGGTGTTGCTGATGTCCATGGGCGGTGGTAATTGCTTTCCTTCAGGTGACCCACATGCTCGTTTGCACCCTTCATATAAAAACATCGGACGCGCAGCATGCGCCACCAAAGCGATTTTTTTTTTTTTTCGAAATCCCGAATTGATATCGGAAAACCAAGGTCACTTTACATTACTACTTTTTAATGCTCTACACGAATCCGAAGATTTTGAGTTTCATGGCAACGGACGGACAGACAGAACGACTTTTTTTCGGAAAACCAAGGTCACTTTACATTACTACTTTTTGATGCTCTACACGAATCCGAAGTCAGAATTTCTAAATTTTGAGTTTCATGGCAACGGACGGACAGACAGAACGACCGGACGATTTTATAAGCTCAATGAATTTCGCTGAAAAAGATTATACGATCATTGAACAGAGATAATTTTAATTTGTGAGTGAGGTCCTCAAAACCATAAAGTTAATATACTTACATAGCGGAAGGTATATTAACTTTATGCTCAAAACATTTAGAACAAAAAAACCTTTTTCTCGAACATAAATTAGGAAATGTAAACACAATCTTTAAATTCGTTGAAAAATGAAATTGGTTTGGTAGTTTTTGTGAAAATAAATATTACGCTTAGGTTATATACAGTAAATATTTCCTAGTTAATTATGTGAAAATTCCAAAAGATGGCCAGGTATTGTATAACGGTTATTTAGGAGCGCAATAAAAATCAAATTTCAATACTGTTTTGGTTTTTATTTCAACACTTGATGTACACACACGGAGTACGTTACAGAACGTTTTACGAAGGGAATGTAAATATTCTTTACACAATATATCTGAAGTTATTAAAAAGTACATACCAGTCTCCTTGTTAATATAGAATCCGTTCGGATTTCTCGTATAAGTACCTTAAAGTGTACTGTGTAAGTAATAACTTAAATGCTCACTTAAATACTAAATAATATTTTATTACTTAAGAATAAAGTTTGAATTGATGGAGTCGCTTTTAAATATAATTTTAAATATTTTAAAATCAAATGGAAGAAGAACCACATATACACTCGTATATTTTAAATTATGCTTAAAAGCGACGCAATTTCAGACTAGATTTTAAAACTACCATTTCACAGAGTCACGAAATCAGTGCCATCTTATTATCTTCCGCCTTTTGCTATGCTATGACCACGTTTTGTAAATATTATAATGCACCCAAGCGGAAGATAGTACTGTATCACTTTAGCAACATGCAAGCCTTGTGAAATTAAAAAGAAACAAGAAGAAGTTTATATTTCAGAGTGCTTAGTGCAAGTTTTTTATTCGCGGTCGATCATGTCAACGTAAACAATCCGACCAAACAGAGAAGAACTCTCATGTTGTGAAATTTTATGACATGTGGTACATATCAGGACTTTATAAATGATGTTGGCTTACTTGCTTACATTTTGAATTGAGCAACCTGGCTTGGATATGTTACACGCGTCTGGTGTTCACAATGTGAAACTTTTTCTCAATTTGGTCGGCTTGTAAACGTTAACACGTTCGAATGAGAGCAAAAAACTCGCACTCAGATCACCGGAGAGAATAGACTGTGAATTCACCTGGGTGCGAAATGGCCCTTAAATTGTAACCAAAATTTAAACAAATCTTACTTTTCAAACATATTAGTATATAGCAAATCAGAGAATTTAAAACAAATTAGAGCAAGTAAAACAATACATTGAAAATGGGAAGTGTATTGCTATATAGACAACCAATACAATTATAATACTCTCTCATTTTGCACGATTACAATTTACGTAAGGCAAGCATATTTTTGCACTCCAAAAGCAATCGCATCTTCAATAAATCACATAAATGTTAGTTATTATTGATAATAATCAGATATATGCGACTATTGAAACTTAACCTGTTGGTAATTAGTACATTAATTCAGTATATACACATGTCTTATACACCAAAGTGTACAATTTCCTTTATAAACATATGTATTTTTATACATTCAAGACGAACAAGACATCGGAAAAGGTTAACGGAAAGATACAAGGGCATGTTTTAATTGTTAGTTACATTTATTATGGACGGAAACCCTTACTTTATACGTTCGACTATCTAAATTATGCAGAAAGTCGTTTTTCATCACTCGATTTTTACAACCGCATCGCTTCGTCGCTTCACAAGATAGGGCCACCACAACCGTATTTATTTTAACACTGTACACGACAAATCCTTGACCTAGCAGATATCAATCAGGCATAAACACTTACGTTTTTATTTGAGCAAAACCATTAAAGTTCAGATAAGTGGTTTAAAATCATCTTGCCAGAATTAATAGTATATATTATGTACACGCTACACCTTTGTACAAAGTTCTGTAATAAAAAGAATTATACAGACGTCAAGCGAGTTACGTTTATTATAACTAGCATTGAACTGTATAAACAAATCTTATATATACTGAGGGCTGATTTAGGCGCTGCGCAAACGTAGAAACTATTATGTCTTGTGTGAATACGATACGATACGTTATGTATTCATACAAACAATATCGTTCTCCGCCAACCTGCAGTGGAGCAGCGCGGTGAAGTAGATAAACTCTATACCCTTTCAATGAAGGGAACATACGCATACCAGCAAGGGAAAGATAACAACAATATGTAACCCCTAACTACTCAGATGTAGACACTGTTGGTTTCCAGTTTACACACTGTCACCTGTGTTGCAGACAAAACATAGACACGGCACGGCACAGGATAAATTAACAGTGACGACGACGTCTGACATCGCTATATAATCGTTCAATTCGTTTGTTAATGTCGATATATAGAATGTTAAAAGCAAGATAAACGTTTTTTCAACAATATCGACTGTGAGTCTCGTTGTCAAGCACCATGCTAACGTCCAATTGATATTAAAAGCAACCGGCGGCTGTCCGATTGTCGCTAACGAAAACAGACACTACAGTTTCTTGTTAAGCCGGGTCCACTGCGCCGTGTTTTCGTGTTTGCAAGCCGAATAAGGACGTGGCTTAAGTTTTGTTAGCAAAAACAAAACCATGTTTGCCGAGACCAATGGATAACATCCCCCGCGTTCGCATACGGGGAGGGGAAGTGACGCATTTTATGTTCGCGCACACTAGAAGAAGACGCCATTATCGTTCAAAGATTGTGTGAAACAAAAAAATAAGAATAGACGTAGCGGACTGACAGTTTTGCTACCATGTTTTGTTATAAAATTGGCGCTGCGGACCCGCCTTTATAGTGTCGATTACAAAAAGTCTCTACGTTTGGGCAGCACCTTATCGGCACACCGTTCGTAGCTCATTACTTTACGCGTTCTTACTTAATGCCTTAATCGTGAGGTCAAATTATACAAATGCAATGCGTTTGCATGAGCCCTAACAATTACTTTGTGTAGTTTGTCATTTTGCTAAACATTATAACTTAAGTGCTTATTCCTATCGTGTCTAGGAACATTAAGTTGTTTGCCAGAGTAAGATACATTTATGAGATCATGAACCAATTAAGTACAGTGGCTCATTTAATTGTGTACTTACAATTTTAAAATATTTTTGTTTTGTTACCGAACTCAATGTACATTACATCCACCGCCTATGTATAAAGAAACCAAATAATATATTTGTTGAATTTTCTATGCAAAATGACTTTACATAATAGCACATACAGTGCCATTTATTGTATTAAAATACATTGCTATTTTAGTTATAGTCCTGCTCATCAACTGAACTACGGAATTAACCTCGAAATCGCAAGCAAAATTTTGACCTCGCCATACAAAAATAATAAGCTGATCAAACAATTTATACATGTTTAAAATAATTTCTCGATTACGAACTCCCATGCTAACAACTTTTATATATTATATATATTATTGAATGGACCGACCGAAACACTTATATATACGCCGAAAAGTCTGTTTGTTTGTTTGTATTATCTTTATTCAATGTATTATGTTCAAATTACAACGAATGAGCACATGTAAAATAAAGGGATACAAAGGCGGACTTATCCCACATGGGGATCTCTTCCAGTCAACCTTAAAAAGTAATTCTTGTAACTTGTCTTGTGACAAGTTCATTTAAAGTCATTCTTGGAAATGAATAAGCTCCAAAACCACTGAACAAATTTTGATGAAACTTGTCACAATGAAAGACTTCGACATGCTTGAGGTTTGTTTTGAAAAAATTGAGATCGATCATGTCCTTGAGGAATGATCATCAAATACATTTTGCATTGAAATCAATGGAAAACTCAGCGAATCTACTCGCTCCATTCAACCGCGTTTCGGCCCCGTGGGCTAGAATCCGGCCTAGTATATATCTAATATACTTATTCTTCATTGCATAACAACAAATACAGAAATTAGTAAACAGACAAGTATACAAAGGTGAGCTTATCTCTTTAAGAGATTTCTTCCAGCCAACTCTACTGAGCATAAAGAAATTTTACATGAGTCAAGCAAGCTGTGCATAACATTTTAGTATATTTTTACAATAAAATACTAAATTAAACTTATCACATCTCATGAGTAAGGTAGTTCTTTTTGTAGTTAAGTTGATAGTTTCCTTTCCTATTCTGTATGCAAAAAGAAACTCAAATCTAGGCACAACAATCTGGGATCTTTAAATTTTGCATCGTCAAATGAAATTGCTAAAGGATTTCAAAAATTCCTATGAGATCGTGGGAGGATGTCTCCAATGTCAAGTATGTCACTAAAAAGCAATGTATTTTGGCACTGTATGTGCGCAATATTTGCGGTTGCGACAAACAGTTGAGCAAACAATATTGTTATTCAAAGAAATTTACAACCTCATATTTGTTAGAGTCTCGAACTATTTTTTTTTAATTCATCAGAAGGCAAATACGTCTGACTTGTTGCTAAACAGTTACTATAACCTGTTAACTCTTACGATACCAACCAGGGTTATCACTCGCGACGTTGCCGACACTGTAAAATCTATTTTTAATAACTCGTTTTTCAGCTCAATTCATTATTATAATATCACGTAGTATATGGATTTAAAAAACTTTGGTAAACGTCAATCTTTAATAATCACAAAAGATTGGATTCCCGGTTGCGGCAAATAAATTATTTGCGTATAAAATTATATCCATAATAACCCATATGAACTATGGTGGTCGTCCATGGCATGTGCCCACCGCGGGCAAGCAAAACACTATTTTCGTTGACTAGGCGGAGTTGCGGATTTCTATCTATCAGCTACGCATATAAAACTATATTGTCCTTATAAAATAGAAAAATATCACGTGTCATCCACCTAACTCACTGGAAGTTCGGGCCACATTTTTTTTTATTTTTTGAGTATTTATTATATTGAACACATAGCTGTCTCGTAATTCACTAGCAATCACTTGCAGTTTGCACTTTTCTCACACGTTTGGGACACTAGTTGTAACCTCGAGTACGTCTCGTACCCGTAGTTTTCCTCGGTTACATTTGGCACTATGGCGGCGCGTGGTCGCAGAGTCTCAGCCGTGCGACTCATTCGTACACGTCGAGGCGGGCTCTTGTCTTGAAGTCTCCGCTCGGGGACTGCCGGACGTCGACGACGAGGGAGTACTGAAGAGACAACAAAGTTTGATATTGAAATAAAAAACAACTATTGTAATTACAGCTTTGGGTGCTATACTGTTTCGCTAGGAATGTTCCGTGAATTCATATTCACGGAACATTCCTACGAATTTCCCAGCATTACATATAGTAATTCATATTAATATGTGTATGTAGTAATTCATATTACTATATGTAATGCTGGGAAATTCGTATTTCGGGAAAGCAATACCCTTGAGGGTTGTTGTGTTCCTGCGAGTGAGTGAGGTCACCAGAAAGAAAGAAAGGAAGGAGTATAGGCTGGCATCGGATCGGCGACCCGTTGGTGTTGCTCATCTCCATAGGCGATGGTGATTGCTTTCCATCTAGTAATCCATATGCTCGTTGGGCCCCTCTTATATTAAACGAAAAAAGTATAACAAGGATTTTTTTACTGGTGAATAGATAACAAACCCCTAATTCAATTAAAAAAATAAAGACTACAAGATATGTATCTAATAAGATAAATTAATAAATACTATATTATTAAAATTAAACTCATAAAAAAAAACATACTAAATGATTATACTTAAACTAATGAAAATAGTCGTACATATTTTTTTTATCGGCAACGCCGTTATCGTTAAGGCGGCATCTTTAAAGACATTACTAAAGAATCGCCAGGTTACCTATAGTGATCGCAGTGCGCGTCCGGCGGTCGCGCGGCGGGGTCGCGCGTCCGCAGCGTGGGCACGAGCTCGTCGGGCGACGACGCGCGACTGCTGCGCTCACTCGCCGCCTCCTCGTACGAGTTGTCGCTAGTCAGCTGGAATCATACACATACGGTAAACATGATGGTAGAAAAACATGTCGTATGTTCTTTAGCTATAAATGTGGTCACGTGATTTGACTAGCCTACGTCATCAGGCAAGGGCGTCGCCAAGTAGGGGCAGCCCCCCCCCCCCCCCCTCCTAGAGATTCTATTTATTTATAAGTTTTATTTATTGTAAAGTCTCGTGAAGCTTTATACGTTGGGCTCTGTACCGTTATTATTACAATCGCTGTAGATGTAAGTGAAAAGCTTCATGAGCTCTTGACTTTACCTACAATTCATACTTTTCACATTCTCCACATCAACTTGCTCCTCCCTGGGCCATCGGCTGGCGACGCCCTTGTCATCAGGTGCATTTTGTACAGAAAATGATAGATTTTGACAATCGAATTCGTGACGTAGTCTTGACAATATACGGGAAGAACATATCTCGTCTCTTTCTACCATCGTAAACATAAGCGTATCATATCGTAACATAGGAAACGTATAATCGTAACATAGGAAAGACAACCAGCGCGAACTTTTTATAAAAGTGAAAACTCGGCAGGGAGGACGGAGCGAGAGATGAAGTTTTCACATCTGTAGTATCGTCAAGCACACGCCTTTTTTATTTTTTATTTAATCTTCATGTTTAGAAAGATAATCTACAAAGATTGACTTGTATATAGAAAGAAAGTGTTTATATTCTGAATTCTGTGCGAGTGATTATACGCTGAATGTTCAGAATCTGTCATCTTTATGACATGATGATCATAAAGATCAGAAGACAGATCATCGGAAACTTCGAAGGGAAATCCCTAGTATCAGTATATATATATATATATATATATATATATATATATATATATATATATATATATATATATATATATATATATATATATATATATATATATATATATATATATATATATATAATACGTAGATAGATAGGTTTTCTTATTGTAAGCGTACGCAATAGTTACCAGCGTGAGTGGCTGCCGGTTGCGAGCGGGGCTGAGCGCGCGACTCCGTGCCTCCTCCACTTCAATCTGGAGCATGCTCTCTTGACTACCAGTGTACTGCAACACAACACAACACAAATTATTATTTTTTATTAACGGAACGGAGGGCCTCCACATATTGCCACCACTGTGCCCCCTGTGTAGCGAGAATTAACAGCGCCGACCGCCAAAAAAGGCAATGAACAGTGAAGTCCATTGCAATCCCGGGGGTAAAACTACGGCTGCCTTGGAACTCACAACGAATTTAATCAGGAGTAGGAGAAAACTCAAATTAAATTATTTACTCCCTTTTGTTACAGCACTACATATTCTAGGTAGCATAGGTGAAACGCCAGCATACAGCCCGGCTGATGAAAAAAGTACCGTATGACACTTGCAACACCAGGGCTTCTTCTTAAGTTACCAATTCTTAAGTTACCAATCTATTAAAAATGTATGCCTATGGACGCCTGCAACACCAGGGGCATCACAAGCGCGTTGCCGACTCTGTAAAAACCTTTTCACGCCCTTTTTGAAGAACCCTCTTTTGGAGTTTTTTTTTTGGAGTTAGGCAGTTTCTTTCCACTGTGCAGTTTTTCAAAGTATTATTTTTTAAATTTTGCGGGCCCAAAATTCTAAATTGCTCACAGTATAAAAAGATGACAATGAGTGTGATATCTAGATTTTTTTCTAATATATTATCATGTCTTTCGCTATGTCCAAATGTCTAATTAATCTATCTGTTATCAGTACCTCGTGTCCTAATTAGCAAGGTGCACCTTGTGCAGATGAAGTTCATATAGAAAGTAACATAATGTTACAAAAGGTAAATCTGCTATTTCGTCATACATTGCCGAAACATTGCGAAAATATGCAAATACATAACTTTATGTTATGACGACGTAGACGTACGACGTAAATACGTTAACTTTATGGCGACGTAGTGTAAACAACCAATAATAATACAATTTATATATTATTATCGGTCATGGTCATCAGACGTTTTTTATATGAGACGAAGGCAAGAGAGGAACGAGGTGACCTACATGGGTCACCTTGATGGAAAGCAATCACCGCCGCTGATGGAGATCAGCAACACCAAGGGGTCGCCGACCCGTTGCCCGCCTATACTCCTTCCTTCTTATGCTACCCAACTGGGGAAGTACATTCACCTCACAGTAAATAACAATTCCCTTGAGGGTTGTTGTTTTCCTGCGAGTGAGCGAGGTCACCAGAAAGAAAGAAAGGAAGGAGTATAGGCTGGCAACGAATCGGCACCCCTTAGTGTTGTTGATCTCTATGGGTGGTGGTGATTGCTTTCTCAGAGGTGACCCAAATGCTCGTTTGCCCCCCTTTCATATAAAAACAAAAAAAAACATCCATCGACAAAAGAGTTGTGTGAAAAATGCAATTGAAACTTTGAGTTTAAAAATCGTCGCAGCCAAACAACTCGACTAAAAATAGTCGATACAAAGTTTGTCTGGTTTCAACCTTAACTATTAGTATAAATTTGTGATTACATAGTAGGGTTACCAACTTTTTTCACAAGAAATAAAGTATATTTAGGTCTGAGAAGAATTTAAACAGTATTTTAGAAAAGGGAACAGTATTTTATTTATTGAATGTTTTAAATACATATTTTTAAGAGCTTCTCGCACAACTTATTAATTTGCAGTCTTTTTTAAAAACTTCATACGTTTCACCGCAAATATAACTAAAATTAAAATCAATGACTATCTTATTTTAAAAACAAAATGTGTGAGCTCTAAGTCTGACACTAGTGTAAAGCATTTTGATCCTGGAAACAGTATTTTGTATACTTTATTTTTGTTAAACAGTAAAAAGTATAATGTAGTGAAAAACAGTATAGTTGGCAACCCTATTACATACTCGTAGCGTCTTAATTCGCGCATACTGCAGCGACTAATTAGGTATAAAATAAGTAAACACAGTATTATACACACAGTAGATATAACATAGCAAGTAAGAACGGAACAATATACGTCTTGTCACATCGAGTTTGATTCAGCAACTATGGAAACTCCACACTACTTCATTAGAAGTGCAGACAGTCAGTCCTCACACGTAAAACCTACTTGCTGGACGGTACAAAGTTGTATTTGCGTCTGATCTAAGACTTTGATTTGGTACTGACCCCAACTTATCACCAAGTGTATTTAAAATAGTTACTACGTACCACATAACCATAGTACTGAAGTATATCCATCTTGCACATGGGGCAGGTTCGGTGCTCCAGCAACCACGGGTCTATGCAGTTCTTGTGGAAGTCGTGTCTAGAAATAAACATATCTTAGTTTATCTGGACTGGTTTCAAAATTTCAATTAGACTTTTTGGCGCGAACTTAGTGAGTGCTTCTAAACAAATTTTCATATTTTAATGTATATTGATTCATAATAGTGATTATTATGATGCAAGTAATAATTTGAATGCAAAAATGCAAAAAAATTGTAGTTTCACTAAAAGTGTTTGAATCGGGGCTGTTGAGTCATTCCAAGAAGTCGAGTCGAGGCAAATCGTTCCAAATTTCGGCTGGCCTTAGAGATTATTAACTTACATATTAGAAAAGAATACAGATTAGAAGGGTATTAACTAGTCTAATCGAGCCCAGGACTATGTTTTAAAGCAAACAACTGAACAATGGGTTCCTTCTTTCTAATAAAACAAGTCTGAACTCACCTACAAGGAAGAGATCTAAGTGTTTCTGACACTTTGTAAGGCTCTATGCAAATGGCGCAGCATTCGCCGTCGCCCTGCACCTCCTGTAAAAAGTAATATTTCAGTTTGAATATATTAAGTACTAATATATTTTTTTATACTACGTCGGATGACAGATACGCATACGGCCCACCTGATGTGAACCGGTTACCGTAGTAGCAGTAATTTATCGTATTAACCGCCACCCTTGCTGCCACGCAGTCACTGCTTCCGTTCACTTCACTTACTCGCAGGAACACAACAACCCTCAAGGGATTGTTATTTGGCTGCGGTATTTCACGATGTGGAGGTACTTCTCCAGTCGGGCAGCTTACAATTAGGTCGTACCTTGCCTCGCTTATGCCAGAGTTTCTTTCGCTAGTCAGCAGGGTGCACCACGTGCAGGCGAGGTTGACTTTGCCTGTACATCTTGATGAGCTACTTATACCCCACAAAGTTACAAGGCATGAAGAAAACAGGCGGGCTTCATGCAAGAAGCAACTATTAAGCAAACTGTGCCCCATGCTTCTTTACTAACATCATACCCCGATCACTCCATACAAATGTCGCGTCGTTCACTATTACACAAACAATAGCGTCTGTGCAGACTGTGCATGAGCGCGTGTGCGTGCGGAGCGATACAAACTTCCAGATTCGTTTCAGAGCGGAGGTGAGGTCGATATGAGAGAGCGGCAGGGAATGGCCATACTGTACACGTTCCGAAGGGAAGTACATACATGTATATACGAGAACATTCGAGAACCCTTGCCGGCGAATATAAATAGCGACCGCCGCGGCGCACAGTTGAGTTCAGTTTGGACTTCGGAAGAGAGAACTTCGAGCGAATCTACCTGCGAGACAAGTGATAACCTACGACCTCAGCGATACTATTGGACTTCGATTTGACCTGCGATTTGGAATCTTCGTGTGGACTTCGTGTTGTGAAGACCTGCAGACCAGACCCTGCGTGAATAAATCCTTGCAAGTTGTCATTGGCGTTTTACATCCAAATCCAGAACCCTAGCTCGTAACAATACTGTGCTAACATAGTAGAATAATAGTGGTACTAAGCCGGATTCTAGCCCACGGGACTGAAATCGAGGTTGAGTGGAGCGAGTAGATTCGCTGAGTGTATGTTTTCCATTGATTACAATAGAAAATGTATTTGATGATCATTCCTCAAGGACATGTTCGATCTCAACTTTATTTCGACACAACTCTCAAGCATGTCGAGGTCTTTGATTGTGACAAGTTTCATCAAAAAAGTTTAGTGGTTTTGGAGACTATTCATCTCCAAGAGTGACTTTTCGGCGTATATAACTCTATGACATATTTTTCCTGGATAAAGAAATTTCACAAATTGTAAGTTATGTAGGCATAGCAGAACAGAATGTAGTAAAAATAAAAAATAACAGCGTCTAAGTACTCACTCTGTCTTCAGTCTTTAAACTCTTTACAGGTATTTTGGACAGCGCTTTCTTGGCAGCACAGCACAACCGCTTCTGCAATTTGTATACCAATAAATAAATATAAATAAATATTCCTGGACAAATTACACACGGCCATCTAGTCCCAAGCTAAGCAAAGCTTGTACTATGGTGGACTGTACTTGTGTTCGACTTGAAGTGCCTGCAAGTATTTACTTGTAGGCACTTCAAGTCTTTACAAGTATTTACTACAACCTACAAGTATTTACTTGTAGGCACTTCACTTGTAGGCATTTCACTTGTAGGCACTTCATGTCATTTTTTTTATAATTTTTTTTTTGTCTTAATTACAAAAAAAACATATTGTGGTCCCATAACTTATAAGTTATCCCATTCATGTCTGCACTATCGAAAACCATTGTGTACATGCGTATTTTTTATGTGCGTCTTGAACAAGCTTTTGAACAATCACTGACCTATAACTTTGCATCTGCGCACAGGTCCAGTTTTTCATTGACCATGCTGTCTCAAATAGCAAACCAACTCAGGGTATTTCGAACCCTCTTAAAAATGTATAAATCTTTCTTGAAACAAAAAAACTTATGGGATTAAACAAAAAGCTTGTTTAGTAGAGTAATACTTAATAGATAGATGGCGCCACACTGCGACTTCACAGCAGTAAAATAAAAATAAAATGCAAAAATTGACCACCATCACAAAACTTCCTGGTAGCTCAGTCGGAAGAGCACTCGATCGGAAAAAGCTTGATGAGAAGAACAGACAGATGGATACTTACAGAGAGGCGGTCCTTGGCGTGTATGTACCGGAAGCGCTGTATGTAGTAGAAAACAAGCCACGCCAGTGATATCACCATCAGCACGATGAATGATATCGACACGAACAGCACCGATGTCCTGGAACAAGTTCAATATATGATACCACTGACTTAAGTCAACTTATTTTAAAGGAGGTCGGTTTTTGGGGTGTAAGTGGTTCATCAACATCTTTGAACCAAAGCCAACTTCACCTGCACGCGGTGCACCCTGCTGACTGACAAACGAAGCTCTGGCGAAAAGAGAGGTAGGGAGCGTAATTGTAAGCTACTCGACTGGTGAATGTACCTCCACCTCACAGAATACCGCAACCAAATAACGGTTCCCTTGAGGGCTGTTGTGTTCCTGCGAGTGAGTGAGGTCACCAGAAAGGAAGGAGATGCTGCGTTGGCAGCGGGGGTGGCGGCGCGCGAGCGATATTTTATGTTGCGAGCGTTAATATGGCTACGGTAACCGCTTCACATCAGGCGGGCCGTATGCTTGTCTGCCACCCGACGTAGTATAAAAAAAAAAGGTCGCTCATTTATGCCCTTCTACTGCTGGAACAAATGAAGAGTGCGACCAAACAGAATAGAAACGGCACAAAATTTATTTATAATAAGCCCACAATGAAAAAAACGAATGATAACATAATCTATATATATACATACTCGTATCTATCATCTTCATCCAAAATTTAATCACATCACTGGATAAGTGAAGGATAAAAGAATTTATTACGCTAAGTAAGGACTATGGAACTAGTGTTGCCAACCATACTGTTAAAAACAGTATTATACTGTTTTCTATGCTTTAATACTGTTGAAAAAAACTTCATTTGACTATAGCACTGTTTATTGTACTGCTCCGCATGCACTGGGCCTTACTATACTGTTTGTTTTGCTACGCAGCTTTTAATATACTGTTTTTCTTGTAAATAAAAGTTGGCAACCCTATATGGAACATCGCGTGCGGGGGAGGGGGAAGCGCTGCCATTTTGAGATAATTTTAGTGCATTTAACGTACACACGCAGAACAAGGCCGTGTCCATGACACAGCCACACCCCTTTTTACCTAAAAGTGATCAAGATTTACCTAAAAATTGCTCTTATAAAAAGAGGGCGCCACTATTTTGTCTACTCTTTTATGTCGCACACGTAGACAGACAAAGTTACACACAAATTGATAATTTCCATCCCATTCAGACCAGAAAAACAGCAACCTAACACCATCATCATGTAAATAAATGATACAGATTGACACGATTTTGTGTTTCAAGTCAAGTGCTGGTTGTTTCTATGGAAAACACAGTAATGTGCTAAACAGTTATTTATATGTCAGCGCCAGCGCTATATAGAATCTGGTATATTCATTATAATACATAATATTTTAGTATGTACTTATTTTAAAGGAAATTACTAAAATATTATGTCTGGAAAGTGCATACATATACATATATTTATGCGCGATACTTCATACGCGCGAATATAGTTCCACCTCATCACCCCAGCGGGTGACAAAAAAAAAATTAATAAAATTAATGTAATATATTTCATAATAACGATTCCCTTGAGGGTTGTTGTGTTCCTGCGAGTGAGTAAGGAAGGTGGCGGCGTGCGAGCGCTTTTCGCTATTTTTCACGTTGCTTTTTGCAGGCTTATTATATAGCTACGGTAACCGCTTCACATCAGGCCGTATGCTTGTCTGCCACCCGACGTAGTTTAAAAAAACGAATTCATGCAGGGATATATTTATTGTTTTATACTTTATTTGCTTCTTTACCGTTATTAATGGGAATTTTATATATTTTTAATGAAATAAATAATTAATATTAAATAAAAATGTACTCACTTGTTGATGTTGCTTCCAATGCTGGTGAAAGTGCGTCCCTTGGTGATGCCGATCATGACCCTCGACCCGTTCTCGATGAGCCGCGTGATCTCCGCGCCCTTCCACTTGTATGTGAACACCGCGCTGATGTTACCTGAAGCAAGCAAACAATCATCATCAGGTCATTTTAGTCTCCACTACAGAAGCACGACCCTCTCTCGTCCGTCCCAGACAGAAGAAGGATTTGGCCTACACTCCCCACGCTAGCCAGACGGGTTGGGAAGGCCTGATCGATGTTTTATAATGTATTTCCCATAATCGCCTTGTACGACATCCACGGGAAGAGACTGAGTGATTTTATTCTAGTCTGCCGGAAACCAAACAATGATCCCATAAAAATTCGGAATTTGATTCGTTCCCTGTTTATTGGATCGTCACAACCCTTACCCAAGCCAATGCTGGGATACAGGTCTCCTCTCAATCGAAGGAGTTTAGAGCATACTCCACCACGCTGCTGAGCTGCAGGTTAGCAAAGATCAGTGTTTTAAGCCGCCTAAAGATTCGGATTAACGACTGTCAACTAACGACAACACCCGGAACCGACGGCTTAACGCGCCCTCCGAAGCACGGAAGAGCTCGAGATAAATAAACCCATCCATGGACAGGCTACGGTCGACGTTGCTTGACTTGCGTGACCGGTTAGACTGCCACACGCAACGACGCCATCGAGCTCCTCGTATAATGAATGCTTTCCTATATTGAATACAAATTTTCCTCATTATTATATTTGTGATTTATATGATATCGTTAAACGTTTTTGTATAAAAATTTGAACAAAGACAATATGCAAACTTATATTACTTATCATATCAACTGAATTATAAATAAAACAATTGACTAAATGGAATTAAGCCATTTCTTAACTAACTGTTGGAAATAATTATCACACAAAACACAACTGTATTATCAAATTATTGTTTTGTCTGTCTTCAAATACAAATTTATTTTTTTAATTCGTTCGTTATTCGTGCAGCACAACTTTGGAACAAAGTACAAACACAAATTTATAGAGAGTCATTACTTCACATACAACAACTTTTAAAAAAAAGGTTTAAAAAGCACTACTTTGACTCACATAGAGTAATATTATATTTATGTAGGTGTATATATATTTATTTATATATTAAATGTTTGTAAACAATATGTACGTTAATGTATTCATATATGTCATATAGATCTTATAACATGTTTTGTTATTTTAATTAGTTTTTGATAATGTTGCACACATTGATTGTTATGCTTCCAATAATATTTATTGTTTCGAATACAAGCAATAAGGTTGGCTGAAAGACACCTCTTGTATAGAGATAAGCTCGATGTCGTATATGCCCTCTCAATATTTTATTATTCAGAAACTATAATAAATCGTTTATTTTCTCTCCACAATCTTAGGCTTTAGGTGGTAAAGGAACGAGTATACATATAGGTATTTACAAACAGAGCATTGAACATTGAAAACAATTGCAGGATAAAGAGAGAGAGAGACTGGTACCTGAACTAAGCCTAGGCCTGTATCTCAGTGCACCAGGTTCTCCCACGCTAAGACAGATAAAGTGCTGATGTTATACAGTACTCTATGTAAAGTGAGGAGTTACATAGTCGAGTATGTTGCTATTAAACATTATAGCCCTGCCATACACTCGTCGAGTGGCGAGGGAAGTAGCGAGGGAAGTAGGCAGGAACGTAGTGTGGCCACGTTACTCGTCTTGCCGCTCGTCTTGCTCCTCGCCTTGCCCATCATTCCCTGTTTTGTCGGTTTTTTGGGCGCGAATCAAAGGGACCGGCAACGTGAATGCGAGTGACCGGCCACATAATCGCCTCGGACGCATTCCGCATCGAGCGCTCGGGCGCGTAACACGCGTCATATTTTTTAAATCATTTTTTTAAAATCATGTCTGTCATGAACATTTCCCTATTGAGTTGGTAGCAAAAAAGAAATGTTTGATGGCATCTTTTAGACCGTTAGTCCATAAAAAAAAGCTTCGTTTCGCTATAATAAAAATGCATATCGCGGACGCTGCCACAGCTTCAACGTCCATTGTATAGCAAAGGCGAATGTCCATGTGCGGAGCGTCGCGAATAATTGCGCGAGTAGAGCAGTGTGTGGGCAGTGAGGGAAACATCGCGGCAGCGCGAGGAGCAAGGCGATGAGCAGCGCGAGGAGCATAGTGTGGCGGCGGGGTTAGAGAGAATAGAGAAGACAAATGTATCTTATAACAAATTAATATTCAGAAACTATAAAACTAAACAAACATGACAATAGTAAATAATAGAAAGAGCTCGATTTTGTATATATTATGTAACATGAAAAATCGTATGTATGTAACGTATGGGGTAGAAACGTTAGGGCCATGGGTGCCGGGTGCCAAAAAAAATTCTGTTCGAAACATCACGTGACCAAAATGCTGGCCTCTACTTTGCCCCAAGAATCAGTGTTGCGATCCAACGAGGCAACGGAACAAGCATATTGGGAATTTTGCCTACGGGTAGTGGTTTATTAGATTAGTTTTGCTTTTAGTTTATTTATGATGTGTAATTAGTTTCAATTTAGATGTATTTATTAAATTTTATCTAATTTTAAGTTGTATTTACTGTAATTCTATTATATTAACTTCTAAAAAATAATTGCAAATTAAATTAAAAACTGTATTATACACAGTGTGACACTACGTAGTACTATTACTTATAATGTGGTAACACTAAATAAAACTTTTAAAATAAAGAATTGTTAGTAACTTATTTAATCATATTTCCTTTTTTTTTGTGTATATTAGTTATGCAATAAAGAATATATATATGAAAACATATGCTCAAAGATAAGATAACCGTATACAAATAAGCTTCAATATTACACAGATTTGAATATACGAGGTAGACGTGATGAGCTACGTATACCATGTAAACCGGTGTAGCACTGACTCATCGGATTGAAAGCAAAGCCCAGACCATATCGCACGCTGAGAACGAAAATGACCTAATCCAAAATTTACGGAAATCGAGTTTCACACAAAAATAGACTTAAAAAGAGCATTCCTTTTTAAGTCTATTTTTGTGTGAAACTCGATTTCCGTAAATTTTGGATTTTGGATTGAAATCGAGTTTCACACAAAAATAGACTTAAAAAGAGCATTCCTTTTTAAGTCTATTTTTGTGTGAAACTCGATTTCCGTAAATTTTGGATTAGGTCATTTTCGTTCTCAGCGTGCGATATTATTATCAAAAACAATAATACTTGTACAATACAAGGACTGGGGTCTTCATGCGAGGAATCGCGCTACTTGTGTGGACTGAGTCATGTACAATGTACCTACTAACGAGCACTCGCTCATATTAATAAATATTTATTTAGTCACTTATGTCACGCACCACTGAAGAAATTAATCTGTATTTCGGGTAGTTTCATCATGCAGAAAAAGACAATTATGTCAAAAACCATGCATTAGCAAACTTGAATGAATGAATGACACATGTATTTGTATCTCCAGGGGGGCTAGCCAAATGGCAGTTTGCGAAGTAGAAAAGCGTAGCGATCGCTAATTTGAACAGTGGAGCTCTTACTAAAATGTTCGAATTGACAAATGTCACGTGATCTATTTAACGTTCGTTACGCTACGAATTACACTTGGCTAGGGAAATGCACACACATAAATATTTAAAGAAAAAAAAACATAAAAAGAATCATAATTATGTGTGCTGCAGTAACACAATATGGCTATAGCTCAGCTACATGTTTCATTCTAATGAAAAAAAAAACGCTGATAATTCTGTTACAGCCAGTGATTAGTCGCAACACTGGTAAATATGAGCGAGTAAAATTGATGAATAGTGTAGGTGAATACGAAGAAATATCTATTTTTGACAAATTTTAGCAGTCACAAGTGATTTGGATTGGTTATGGGTTTTGACTGTAACATATTATTATATCTGATTCTTTTGTTATTTCTTGTTTTCGTAAATAATGCTATAAATAACATTGCATAACGGATTGCTATAAGTAACATTGCTGCATTTATATAAATAACATTGAAGAGCCAATTTGTTGGTTCGGAATATTCTTCAGAATTATTCATCCGATTTTAATGAGATTATTACTAAAAGGTAAACGAGTTTGTACAGCTTTTTATCTTATGTGAAAATAAAAACAAACATCTATCCAAATCGGAACGTGTGACGTCATAACCTAGTAAAATCCTCATTGGGAAAGTCCAAAATTGGGATTTTCAAGTTAACATCTCGAGAATTTTTTATGCCATCGAAGTAATTCTTTCCATATAGAGGTGTTTTAATAGACAATGTTTATTATAGTGAATGCTGTATTAATCTGTAATGCAAAATAGATCCAACTATGCCAAATTGAGAGATATACATAGCGAGAAACTGCAAATCGAATTTTATAATATTCGCAACAGATTCTAGCAGTTTGATGACATATGCTTCCCAAAATTTATACTGCGTGACATTTTTATTCCTATTAAACTTTAAATAGCTTTAACTTAAATGTAACAAAATATCGCTTGGATCTATGCTACATAACAGAGTCCAATTTTAATAGATATTTTTCTCTTGAATTAGAAATTCATTAAACAGCAAGTTTCTAATGTAGTTAAGACCACCGACCTAATCCTCTAACAGTTTGATGTGAAGTGAAGCGTAACTAAGACTGATTTAAATGTGCAATCCGACTGGTTTCGTCAAAATTATATGCAGTAATTATACGTAGACAAATGTTGATGCACCATCAGGTAACAATTCGGTCGTGTGACCATATGATAAATAGGCGGGTTGAAATAATAGCTCGGCCATTTTTAAAACAGCTAGACGTAGGAGTTTAGGTAACTAAAAAGTTACCGTTAATACCATGTGGAAACCTTCAAGTAGCTTGTGCAACAAGCAATGACATCACTAAACTACCTTTTTTGAGATAATCGTTATCGTCGTGATTGCAAATAATTAATTGTTTGTACGTAGATACATAATGAGATAGCACACGCACGTCTCTTATGTAATAGATTAGTACAACTTAAATGATAATGGTAATTAATTTGTCTGCTCTATAAATCTATTTACCACTGTATGAGAAGTACTCCCCACATAATACCCGACTGTGGAGTTTCGCAGCTGGAACTACCGGTCCGGCTATAGCCCATAATTTGCCAGTCATGGATCCAGATTCGAGGTGGATTTAGATATAGAGTGTAAACTATCTATATATACTTATAATAAAGTTGTAACTGGTCGATGTCTGTAAATAACAAATATTTAAATAAACAAGAAATAACAAAATAATTATATATATATGTCACAGTCAAAACTAGTAACCAGTCAAAACCACTTTTGACTGCTAAAATTGGTCAACAAATAGTTTTGACTAAGTTTGTTGGTCTTTTAGATGACTTATGCAGTCCAAAGTAGTTCTGGCCGAGGACGTTGGTTAGGTTAGGTTAAACTAGTGATCAAAAAAGCCGAGCAAGCGAAGCGAACGAGGCTCGACTTGTCTTTGGAGAGGAAGGTGAGAGGCTTAACTGGTTATACATATGAGCGCCTTAATTACGGGTGTGAACTATAACATAATAATATATGTATGTATAGATGTATACATGTAGTCTGAACTTTAAATCAGTCCACTCTTGACTAAAAACGTTAGTCAAAACCATTATTGGCTGACTTATGCAAACACAAATAGTTTTGCCCGGGGACACTGGCTTTAACTTGATTTTTTAACCAGACTAGGTAGTCAAATGGTGATCGAACGCAGGACTTCGGAGTTGTAGTTAGAGCGCAGCATAAAGGCTTGAGCAGACGATACAATTTTCTGGTGTCACACGTGGGACAAAGAAGTCCGTGGACTTCTTTGTCCCATGTTGTTCTTTGTCACACGCGTGTGCGTTATTCAAAGCAGTTGTAAGTGATCTATTTTGACGGACAAAAAAGCCCGTTGATGAAACTGCGTTAGCAGTGGTGCCGGCGCGCGAGTTATTCTCCTCGTATTGCAAGCATCCATATTTACGGCAACCGCTTAACATTAAGCGGGCAGTATGCTTGTTTGGTTCCGCTTGTTGTATAAAACAAAGCTATATCATTCTATAGCTATTGTTGCCACCTGACATCGTGTAAGTATTTATTACACATAGGTACTTTTAGTTTAGTCTGTTTGTTTTCATACATCTTGGCACACATTCAATTCTGTGGTGTTTTAAAAAGTATTATATCATTCCTACTGCTGTTCTAATTAGAGTAACTAGCGAGAGTTTTGTTTCGTTCATAATATGGAGTAAAACATATATGTTAAATGGCGGGGAAAACGTGGATGCGCTAGCCAAAATAAGATCGGAGTGGAAAGCCCATGTAGAAGCCTATACCCAACAATGGGTGACAATAGGCTGAGAAAGGAGAAAGAAAGAATAACAAATAACAATAATTGAAAAAAATATTAATCTAAATTTTTGAAGTAAATACTTCTTTAGCGGCATTGTCATTTTGGGATGGGTAAAAAATGTTAAACTCGCGTCAGGACACGTGACCTCATCGAAAATTCGTAAGACGGAGGTAGAATAGACCGCCGGCGCGGCGTAGGAGAGGAAGTAATATCCCCCTCTCTTCTCACGTGGCGAAAATGTATGCCTGCTCCTGCTGTTTATTTTTAATGTAATATAAATTGTCATGTCATATATATGTAATATAAAATGTCATCATCATGACATACAAATGAATATTGTATTTTATACAAATGATAGTACTTTTATACTGATAAATAAAGCAATTCGTGCGAAATTATTGCCTAACCATTCCAAAATATTAAAAAATGCACAACGTTAATGTTCAAGTTTTCACGTCTGCCGGCACTCTCGGAATGCAACCCGTTTTTTTTTTATGTCGCTTCCGTCATACTGATTTTGTTTCTATAAAATATAGCCTATGTTACCCAGACACCTCGACGATTGACACCTGATTTATTAAAATCGAATGAGTAATTTAAGCGCTACGGTGAGACATACGTAATTACATACAAACATACAATGACGGCACATGGACTGTACTTACTGTGGGTAGATTAAACTAACACGCTCTAACAAGATTAACATTATTGTTCTGTCGAAGTAGAGCCTATATTTAGCTCGCATGCTAATATGACGAGTGGGTCGTGGGTGAGCGCACTAGTGACGCTGCTGTGACGGCGGTCCTTGGTGGTGAAACCCAGTCGATCTCTGATCGCATTAGTAGACAATGTGTGTTAGGACGCCTTCACACTAGCGGTTGTCCCGCGTAGGCGTAGGGGTGAAAACGAATGTTAGTAAAGTCCTATATTTTTTCTCCTAGGGACAAGAGATGAGATGCTAGTTTGAAATATCGACGCTTCCGGATACAAAGGTCGTAAAAACCATTTGCGAAAAAGCCAAAATGACTTTTACGACCTTTGTATCCGGAAGCGTCGATATGATATAAATAAATAGGTATTTTCCCCAGGGATGGATTAAGTTTTTAATTTCTATCGTAGGTTTATATGAAAATCCTTTGTTTTTGATCCTAGCAACATAAAGATTATTCTGATTTGAAAGAAATAAATAGGCTTTTCTTTTATATGTCTTTTCTTCAGGAATGGGCTATTGTAATCTAAATAAATCGTATGTAGTTAGGGGCATAAAGATGGCATATTCTGGTTTGAAATGTGAAATAAATGGGCAATAAAAATACTCCTACAGCGATGGTTTAAGGGGCATAATCGCAAGCATAAAAGTCCTATGTTGGTGCTAGAAACATAAAATGAGTTTAAGATATGAAATAAATAAATTTTGTAGGTAATATATTTCTTTCCACAGGGTCGGATTCACGTAGTCAAAAATTAATGAATAGTGATATACTATAACTAATAATAATAATAAATAAATATTTAGTTATAATATATACAAGCAGACTTGTTCATGCACATAAAATATTTGTCTTATGCGGGGATCGAACCCGCAACCTCGGAGTCAAAGTGGCCATTGCTAACCATTCGTGTGTAGAGGTAGACTGAAGTCTGTCAGAGAGTCAGTTATTATTTTTAAACTAACCATGATATTTATTATGTTTATCAAGTTGTGTTTTCAATCTAATATCTAATGTATTATTTATCATAACATTTATTTTGTATACACTTGATATAATGAAGAGTAATTTATATTGGGTTCACTGTTTGTTGACCCTTTATAAATAAAAATAAATGTTGCTAAGCGGAAACACGAGAACGGCTCGACTAATTCTGCTAATTTTTGTTTTCATATTTTCGTTAAGGTATAAGGATGGTTAATAAAAGTTAAATACTTTCTTTGCATTTTTTAAATCTTTTCTCTCCATAAGAAACTTTCTACCCGTGCGAAGATGAGGCGGGCAGCTAGTAATAAATAAATAAAAAAAATCATAATTGATTACGCATGGCTATGTTTTGCATAAACATATGTATTGGTGTTTGTATGACATTCTAGTTTTATAAATTTTATTACTGGAACGTTTTATATTTATATAAAATGTGTTAGGCAATACATGAATACAAACCTGGCCTGCACTTCACGTGGTGCACCATGCTAATAGACTAACGAGGCTTTGACTGACTGTGACAATGACCGTCCGCGTCCAGAACTAGCAGTCTAATCCTATTCAACTGCAGGGGGGTACGTCAAGGGGACGTCATCTCTACGAAACTATTTACTGCTGCACTAGAAGAAGTAGGCCGTCGGATAAAGACATTAAATTAGCAAAGTGCGATGTAGTTCTGCATTTTTGGTATTTGTATATTTATGGTATGTATTTGCATTTAAACTTGCAACTTCGAAAAACTTGTGGAAACATTATTCCTTTATAACGAATAGTTTTAGCCCTGGAGAGCAAATAATGAAAAAAGTCCCAAAATTTCGAAGTTTTTCTCGAATTTCTCAGTTTCCACAAGTTTTTCGAAGTTGCAAATTTGAAGTACCCTTACAGACCCATACAACATACCAAAAATGCAGAACTACATCGCACTTTGCGAATTTAGCCTCTTTTTATGTCTTTATCCGACGGCCTAATGTATTTAAGACGCTGGACTGGAAGACATGGGGCATCAATGTGAACGGCGAGTACATCTCACACTTGCGATTTGTCGATGACGTTGTCATAATGGCTGAATCGCTGGAATCCTCCAGCGATTCAGTCGAATGCTAAACGATCTCATCTCTCTACCCGTGGGGTTTAGGATGTATTTTGCGAAAACGAAAGTTATATACAACGACTTCATCGTCCCTAGCCCTGTTGTCGCAGAGAATACAGCTATTGAAGTGGTTAAAGATCTACTTCGGACAGACCATACAGCTGGGCCAAGGTAATTTCAACAAAGAGATCGATAGACGCATTCGACTGGGCTGGGCAACTTTCGGAAAGCTTCGGCACATCCTCATCGCAGATATACCCCAATGCTTGAAGACCAAAGTGTTCAATTAGTACCTCCTCACCGCTACGACCTACGGTGCAAAGACTTAGTCGCTGATCATTGAGCTGGTTCACAGACTAAAAGTCGCACAGCGAGCGATGGAGAGAGCAATGCTTAGGATTTCTCTAAGGGATCGAATCAGAAACGAAGACATTTGACTTAAAAGCAAAGTGGTCAACATAGATAGAGTCAGCCAGCAGTGATTGGCAGTGGGCTGGGAACATCTACCAAGTCGGCGATGGCAGATGGGGGAGGAAAGTCCTAGAGAGGCCACGTATCGACGAAGCGTTGGATGCCCCCTCTGTAGATGGACTGCCCCCTTACCACCATCTCTTATTACGATTCAATAACTGGATAGAATGCTTATTCATACCAATGAATAAGCGACTCTATTTCAAATGGAACAGAGTATAATTGCCCCCTTATCACCATCTCTTATTGCGATTCAATAACTGAATAGAACGCTTATTCATAACACCATCTCTTATTGCGATTCAATAACTGGATAGAATGCTTATTCATACCAATGAATAAGCGACTCTATTCCATTTGAAATAGAGTCGCTTATTCATTGGTATGAATAAGCGTTCTATTCAGTTATTGAATCGCAATAAGAGATGGTGGTAAGGGGGCTGATGACCTTAAAGGAAAGGCCGTAATAGGCTGGATGCGGAAAGCGGAGGATCGCATATGGCACAAAGCATTAAGGAAGGTGTATATCCAGCATGCAATGGATAGATGCAGGCTGATGATGATAAATAAATAAATATTTCTGGACAATTCACACAGCGCCATCTAGCCCCAAAGTAAGCGAAGCTTGTGTTATGGGTACTAGACAACTGATAAACATACGTAAATAAATTTCTTTTTTTTTTTTGTAAATACATACTTATAATACATAGAAAACATCCAGACCAAGACAAACCGACATGTTCATGCACAGAAATATTTGTCTTGGGCTGGAATCGAACCCGCGACCTCGGCGTCAAAGTGGCCATTCCTAACCATTCGACCACCGAGCTCGTCAAAATAATAATAATCAAGTTGAGAATAATTAAGTTTTCAAATACATAATATATGGACAGCTGGCCTTGCTAACGTGAGATACAGCTTTATTGATTGATCGGAAAACTCGTAAGTAATATCATACCGACCAGGGGCGCCGACTCCGTGGGTGCTCGGGGGCTCGAGCACCCACGAGAAATAAACAGTGGGTGCCGAGCACCCCTGAGAATAGACATCAAGAAACAGATCAGTAATCGCCTCTTAGGGATGGGCGTTTTTTCTTACTCGACAACCCGTTCAGCGCAGTGGTTTAGAACGCCGGTTGAGACGTAAGGGTCGCGGGTTCGATTCCCGTACCAACACAAATGTTTGCTGATGAAACAGATATTTGTGTTGGGTCTGGGTGTTTGTGGGTCTCACACTTCGTTTTTTTCGAGTCATCAAATGAGCATGAGCACCAATGAGGTTTTCTAAAAACCGGCGCCCCTGATACCGACGTCATGGAATAATAACAAGAACACGTAAAGTAATAAATTTATTATGTATCAATTACATAAGTGTATGGTCTGCTAGGTGACAACTCGTCAACATATAATTTAACCTGTCTAATGTTACATCATTAGACAGGGTCGTCCGTTGAGTAAGTACACATTGATACTAAACTTTTACTATATACATATATTTATTTAATTTTATTGTTGGCATTGATATTAATTTTGTTTATTTTTTTGACATATTTTATCCCATTAACGAAATTTTATGTAAAATAAACATCTGCATGTATGAAAATACTGAAAGTGTAATTCTAAGGATTATAAATAATTACACCATTATGTACCACTTTTAACGCAAATAAATTCTATGCTATTCTATTCTAAAATATATTTTTTATTCTTTACTAGCTGACCCGACAGATGTTCAAATTGGTTTCGCGCAATCTGTCAAATGACATAATGTTACAATAAAAAATATAATATGGTCGTTCGGTTATCTTAAATTATCTAATTTTGGGGTGTAAGTGGTTTATC
The DNA here is from genome assembly GCA_937001555.2 of Hypsopygia costalis. Lineage (NCBI taxonomy): Eukaryota > Metazoa > Arthropoda > Insecta > Lepidoptera > Pyralidae > Hypsopygia > Hypsopygia costalis. Next base: position 10,716,314 of record OW443344.2, read on the forward strand.
AACATCTTTGAACCAAAGCCAACTTCAACCGCAAGCGGTGCACCCTGCTGACTGACAAACGAAGCTCTGGCGAAAAGAGAGGTAGGGAGCGTAATTGTAAGCTACCCGACTGGGGAATGTACCTCCACCTCACAGAATACCGAAGCCAAACAATTACCTTGAGGGTTGTTGTGTTCCAGCGAGTGAGTGAGGTCACCAGAAGGAAAGGAGATGCTGCGATGGCAGCGGGGGTGGCGGCGCGCGAGCGATATTTTATGTTGCGAGTGTTAATATGGCTACGGTAACCGCTTCACATCAGGCGGGCCGTATGCTTGTCTGCCTCCCGAAGTAGCATAAAAAAAATAAAAATAAATGAAATTTTCCGCGCAATATTCTTATTTCTTTCTTTCATAAGAACCTTCTCCTTACAATACCAAATAAAACATAAAAATAAATAGCGAAATCCGTCCAGCCGTTCACGCGTGATGCCGTGACCATGGGAAATACGGATAATTTTTTATATACATTTATACATTTACTAACTTCTATTTATTTATATACCAGATTCCACCCGCGGCTTCGCCCGCGTTAATTTTTTTTTATTAAAAGTATCCTATGTCCTTTCTTAATACCTTTAAGAATATGTGTACAAAGTTTCATTATGATCAGTAGTTATCTTCGTGAAAGCGTAACAAACAAACTCACATTCACATCTATAATATTAGAACGGTAGTAGGGATTTATTAACTGTGCAAGCAGCTTCTTGGCACTTTATAACTTCCTGGTTCACCCGTATGATATGGACACCAAATGTAAGGGCTTGATGACCGAAAAACAATAACTTAACTTTTTGTTCTTTTTATCACCAAATAATACAAGCTTGTTTAAAACAAAATGTTTATTTATTCTTGTTTAAAATATTAATTACAATCGAATATCAACGAGACAATAAATAAGAAAGCCACCTACGCCTCGACCTTTTAAAAAATGTTTTAATATTACCGATTTATTTATAGACATCAGGCGATCACCTTGGAAGAAATTATACAAGGCTTTCGAGCACTTCCCTAAAGGTTGGTACACATGTGACCAATGATATCGTAATTAAAAAAGGTACCTCTTTTTATATAGAAATAGTTTATTTTCAAAATTATTTTTACAAGGTTATATGTATCAATAACCTATTCTTATCGGTTCAAAGTAATGAAACTCAAGAGTTTCATTACTTTGAACAAGATGTTGCTTGATGTTCACTTTATTTCTAATAAATAATATAATAATAAATATTCCTGGACAAATTACACACGGCCATCTAGTCCCAAACTAAGCAAAACCTTGTCTTGTACTATGGGTACTAGATAACTGATATTACACTTAAATAGATTTTTTTTTGTAAATAAATACATATAATGCATAGAAAATACACAGACCAAAACAAGCAGACATGTTCATGCAAAACAAATGTTTGTCATGTGCGGGGATCGAACCCGCGACCTCGGAGTCAAAGTGGCCATTGCTAACCATTCGACCACCGAGATTTCTAAGAGTAGCTTAACTGTAATACTGACAGTTGAGATCGTTTATCTTGATAGCTAACACTATGGTCCACCAACATTGGTCGAACCCGTCTCTGGGGCACCAAAAAATAAATTAACTAATTACATAGTGTACGCTCATTGCTATGTTGCCAATGTTGTATTTTTATATTAATAATACATAATAAATAATTTATATATTGATTATTATTATTATATGAATTGATAGGTATTTATTAATCTATTATATTTTGATGAAGGAAAAAAAATATAACTGAATGGTGTACCATTCAGTTATAAGTATGCCTGTAGGCATAGATCACGGAATGTCCAAATCAATTTAATTTGAGAAATCACAGTTAAAAGTTCAGAAGTATTACAATTTATATTGAAATCAGCGTATTTAGTAACTTTTACTTTGCCTGTTTGGCGCCATCTGTTTACTTTTATCAGTTAGGGATTGGAAATTAAACTATCATACATAAAGATTTACTTCCAATAAAAAATTTAAAAAAATAAAAATTGTGACATTCCCTGTTCTTTGCCTGATATTTAGCATAGCATAGGATTATTCGGATGCTGTATAGCATAGGATTATTTATCATAGTGTTTGTGTGTGCAAAAAAATGTATAGGTAGGTGACGTACCTACATGCATAATGCGTCACATTTCGAAATGTTCCGCTTCGACAAATAGATATATATGCAATAATTAACGCGAAAGATAGAGGAATTAATTGGCGTTGAATTGCAATTACCTACATCAAATTAACAAATTGCCTTAAGTTTTACGCCTCATTTTCCGCTCGGTTTTCCGCAAATAAACATACAGCCCGCCTGATAAGCGGCTACCGTAGCCTATAGATGTTGACAATAAACAATTATTGCTCGCGTACTGGCACCCCCGTTGCTAATAAATAAATATTTCTGGACTATTTACACAGCGCCACCTAGTCCCAAATTAAGCGCAAAGCTTGTATTATAGGTACTAGACAGTTAATAAATGTAATTAAATACATTTCTTTTATAAATATATACATATAATGGGTACATAGAAAACACCCAGACCAACGCAAACAAACATGTTCATGCACACAAATGTTTTTTCTGCGGGAATCGAACCCGCGATTTCGGAGTCAAAGTAGCTATTGCTAGCCGTTCGACAAATAAAGCTTTTTTTAATAGTTAGATACGCACGTATTCGCTGCGGTCCAGCGCTAATCGATGTTCGTTAGCAAACATAACATTTAGCAACAACAATTCATACCATTCTTGTTAATGTAATAATTATTAGTGAGTTAGCGATTAATTAATATTGCTAATGTTAATTATTCCAACATTAGCCTTTAGAGCTACTCGGGTGTCAGACAAGCATACCGTCCGCCTGATGTGAAGCGGTTACCGTAGCCATGTTACCGCTCGCAACATAAAATAGCGCTCGCGCGCCGCCACCCCCGCTGCCAACGCAGTAAATTAAAATTTCATAATCTTCCTTACATTTAAGATGTTATGTTATTTAGGAAAGAATAATCCAATGATTAACCCTTTCGAAGGTTATAATAAAATACATGTGTTTTTTTTTTCACATTTCACGAGTTCGATTCCTGGTTAAGGTAGGTGATTTTATAAAAAAATCTGTGAATGCAGTTCTACTTATTGTTAAAAATAAATAAAATATCTTCTTTCAGTAAAATATTCTATCTTCAATATTTAATATACTTTCCCTCCATGCGGTATGGCTATGGGACACCCAGTATAAAGTTAGTTACACGATTTTGTACCTTGTTAGCAACAACACAACGACGGCGAAGTGCTAATATCTTCTAACTAACACAGACAAAATTTCACAGTAAGTAAAAAAAACGTTTAGTTTCCTGAAAACTTTAAAATAATAAATTCATTTGTATGGTGAATATACAAATATGGAAAACTAAAGTTTCAATCAAATATAAATATATTTGAAATATAAAATAGAAATTGATTATATATAGCATAAAGAAAGTCAATTTCTCGAAAAATGTTAGATAGGAGGTATTGGCACTTCGCCGTCGACAAGTAGAATGGTATATCGACAAAATACCTTAGTGTGGACAAGGCTTAACCTCATTCTTTAGTTAATCTGACTTTTCCGCATATGATTCTTCCTCGATCTGCATATTTATGGCTATTTATAAACTTTAAGTTGTAAATAACAATAATTTCCGCGTACTGGTCATCCATGCAAAATTTCCTTTGTTCCTCCGTTTGTTTGGACATAAACGCCTTTGGATATACAATATAATGGGGATATTGATAAATATTAAACGTCTCACCGTTCTTTTGTCTTTTTATTCATGTGAGATTTAAAATTCATTTATATTCTGATTGTACTTGTATTATTCGAATATACCGTCCAGCCCTCTTACCACCATCTCTTATTGCGATTCAATAACTGAATAGATTGCTTATCAGCTTCAAATGGAACAGAGTCGCTTAGTCATTGGTATGAATAAGCAATCTATTCAGTTATAGAATCGCAATAAGAGATGGTGGTAAGGGGGCAGTTCCAAAGAATATTAATCAAATATACCATCCAGTTCGCCAACCCGCAGTTAATACGGTACGTTCTAAACTCCTCTTCAATTGGCAAGTGAACAAAGTTCTAAAATTATAAAAACTCTCTATCAGTAACGTAAAATACATAAAACTAGAACGATCTGCCATCTTAAAATTTTAATAACTTTTTATTAAAATTTTAAGATCGTAAGAACGTCGGATATATCCAACGTGTTTTATGGTCTATCTAAGTTTGGTGGGAAAGTCCATTTTAAAAGTATGAAATTATAAAAAATAAATATTACCACTGTAGAAATATTACAAAATACTATAACTTTTGTTACGGCACTAGCTACATAAACGCAATATTTAACATAGCTGTCGTACAAATTTCTGAGCATATAAATAATAATATTGCATATAAAATATAGTGACATCATAACATTGTAGCCTTTTGTATGGAGCGTTTTCGGAATTTTCCAAAATTGTGATCTTCAAGATCATATCTCGAAAAGTTTTTATGCTATCGAAGTAATTCTTTCGCCTATAGTTATATTATTGTGACATCTTTAAATAAAAATCGAAAAAAAGGAAATGGTTCACTATCCTATAGAGAGGAGCCCCGTATCCCAGCAGTGGCATGAATATGGGTTGAATTGAAACAGAAGCAATAAATTTAATACAATACAAAACAATTATCGCATATGTAACCCTGCAGTACGGACGCAGTAAGGGCTGACAATACGCAGTAGTGACAAGTCACTGACCCCAGCGTGTGGGCGCGCTGTCGAACTAGTATATTTATAGTCAACATTGGCCCCCACACCCCTGACTGATAAATGATAGCAAATAATGAGAATTGCGCAGACAAACTTATTAACCAATAAAATTTCGTGTCAGGTTGGTCATCGTGAAAACAACTGCGACATTTTTATACCTACCAAACAAGAATACGGTCCGGCTGATGTAAAATACGGTTGCCTATGCAAGCTTGAATATAAAAAAATATTCCTGGACAAATTACACACTGCCATCTAGTCCCAAACTAAGCAAAGCTTGTATTATGTGTACTAGATAACTGATATAACACTGAAATACATTTTTTTTTTGTAAATACATACCAAGACAAACAGACTTGTTCGTGCACACAAATATTTGTCTTGTACGGGGATCGAAAACGCGAGCTCGGAGTCAAATTGGCCATTGTTAACCATTCAACCACCGAGGTCGTCATAATTAAATTTATTTTTACCGACCGGTTTCGCTTTCACAGCATTATCAAGGTATTTAATTTATACTGTAAAAATAAATGTAATTAAGTGGAAAGCGTACAAGTGATTTTATTATTTCAAAATAATTTAGTTACTTTAATAATACAAATAAATTTAATAATACAAAAAATATGTCAACTGACCACCAGCGACAGATAGGTGCCTTTTCTGGGAACATAATATAATTTCAAAATTGAAGTATTTTCCCTGTAATAATATGTTATCTGTGCTAACAAACCGCAATTACTCTGCTTGTTGTTTATTTTGCTTTGTCAAAGCAAGTACACTTAATAAAATGTAAATATATTACCTAGCCACATCTTTGAACCCAACAATATGTGTAAACAGTTAATTATCAAGTTATTACTGTGGTTTGCTCGGAAGGTTATAATTAACAACCAGTAATTCGATTAATAATTAGTTATGAACATCTTGTTGCTTGCCGCACATTTAATAGCTAACTCTTGTACAATTAATCTAGGGAACAATATTTTCTGTCACCTAAGTTTAGATTTGACACTAATCTGCAATACCCTCATTATAATACCTATTGAACCAGAAAGAAAGGAAGGAGTATATGCTGCAACTGATCAGCGACCCGGCGGGCGAAGGTGATTGCTTTCTATCAGGTGACCCACATGCTCGTTTGCCCCGCTTTAATATAAAAAAAAACTTAATTAAATTATTATTGGGAACGCGAAGCGAATACAGGGTTCCGTGGAAATTACACGTCACGGTCTCGTCGGGAAGGTTCACCACAGATTTCTGTCTCCTGTGTAGCCAGGATGCTATAGCAATAACCAAAGTGACAATATGAAGCCGTCTTTTTTTCTGTGTAACCAGCAATTCGATAATTGCTGATAATTCCGCAGGAGCTTATAATAGAGATTCTACGCACTTCCAGGAACACAACCGATCGCTAGGGTTGTTTTATATTATATATATTGTTTTTATATTAACAACTAGCGGCCCGACCACGCTTCGCTGTGGCTCAATCTTTTCGTTTCCATCCATTTCCTTAGAGATGGCGCTGTATGTGAAAAAAGATTTTCCCGCTTTTCTTTTCAAATTTTTCCAGAATTTTCTTTGCTATAAACCTCACTGAGCCCGAGACCTTTCCAACTAATGCAAAACCGTGGAAATCGGTTCGTGCGTTCTGGAGTTATAGCGTCAGGAAGGAAAACCCGAATTATTTTTATATAATAGATGAGCTACTTATAAAGATCTGAAACACAGGCAATCGATTTATAGCTTGAAATAGGAGCATGCATTTAAACCTAAACAATGTATTTAAAATTAAACAATAGTAATCTAAGAGTTGTAAATTTGAAGTTGTCGCTTACTTTGTTACTAGTGTTGTGACGTCAGATAAGTGTGGTAATATTATTAAAACTCTCGTGAGACAACATACGGTATTAATTACTCAATTAACGGATCATTGACTAGGTGCATAGTGTTGGCAGCAGTGTACAGATATCTCAGACATCAACAGTTTCTGATCGAAGCTAATCGGCGTTTCAGACGAAAATACTTACGTATTTCTACACTGGGCCACTCGGCCCGGCCCGTTAATTAATTTGGCACCAATGTTCACACACATATAATTCTTTCAGAATAGATAGTCTGTACTCACGTCCACTATCTGTAGACAGTTTCATCTTTTCCAGCAGCGTGGTGTCTCTGTCGTTGTACACGAGGACGGCAGACGCGTTCGCTCGCCATGCATTTTGTACCTGAAATATTTTATTTATTACTAAAGAATGCTCACAACTTTCTTCTACATCTATATAGCATGGTAATGTGTACTGTAAGTGGAAACATTCGTCATAATCCCAAACCTATAGGTGAGTGTTGCTACCCGCAGTGGGAGGATTAAATTTTATTAATGTAAAATTATACACGCAGTTTTTCACGCGTGTTTTTACGAGATCTTTCTCAATTTCCGCTCATATGCTGTCCACCTCTTCTCTTTGTTTCTCTTCTAAAGGTTGTTCGGAAAAGATCACTTTTAGCGATAAGACCGCCTTTTGTACTTTTCATTTTTGCATGTTTTTTGTATGTATCTTTGTCATATTGGTGCAATAAAGTTATTATGTTCTATTCTAACAATTCAACGCGTTTTTACTACGAAATAAGAACTTTTCATAAAAAATCCACGATATACCAGATGGCTAGAAATGAGTTCTATAAATATCCAGTGGAGGTTTTTATTTATTACACTGATATGAGCTGATGAAATTCTTCGAAACGAAATAATCTCATGACCTGAGTCATGTGAACTACGTAACAAAACGTTATATTGCTCAATGAACTTATCCATATAGTATTTTAGTAGACATCAAATATATTTATATCCGAATGTCTATTGTCTGTTTTATGATGTATAATGAAAACCCCTTTTAGAACCCCTTTATCTAGAAATTATCTTACTTCCCCGACAGTACTTAACGGGTCATTGTAATTTGATAACTAATCTTTCTATTTCAATATAATAACGACTGAATTATAAAATCCATATCTTTTTAATCTTCACTCAGGTTATTTATCTTCAAAGCATACAATATTGACAAGCCAAATCTGTATTCAATAATCAATATGAATAAAATTCATTATGATATTATTGCTTGGCAGAAGGCATTGACAAATAGTCTATGCCTTCTACGTCTGCCTTCTCCAAGTTCAAAGGCTTAGATTTCCCTCTGTATTATAGTACTCTAGTTTGGATTAAATGCTTTTACGTTTGCATACCAGTGGATTTCCGATACAAAACCATGTCCTGTCAATTTTATAGTAATTTGTGCTGTTCGGGATGGAGACCAATCCAACAAATCAAAATCGGTCCAGCTGTTCTAGAGTTATAAGATGGTGTTATTAACTCGACTTTGTTTTATATATAGATTCATTTCATCACATTGTGTATATTGGTCTCCACTGCGTTGTAGCCAGGTTGTATCGCAAGTAAACTCGTAAATTAAAGCTAATAAATTACTAATCTTGACTGCACAAGGAAACTTCCCCGAAATTAAAATTCCATCCATATCATATTGATAATTGTCGATCTACTACGGTACGTTTCCTAAGACATTTTATACCACGAACGGTGAAACTGTGGAATCTACTTCCGTCAGCGAAAATTAAGACACGGGAGCCTTCAAGAACAGAGTCTATCTATATTTCCCTTAAAAGGCTAGCAACGGATCGGCACCCCTTGATGTAGCTGATCTCGTGATTGCTTTCCACATGCTCGGTTCCCCTACACCTTTATATAAAAAAATTAAATGTGTCGATTTTATCAAATAAATTTATACCAACCAGGCTTCATAGCTTGCAGGATATTACATTTTGATGATATATTATCCAAAACCATTTGTGATTGCATGTCTATAAACCTTGTACGTGTATCATTTAACAGGCTATCAGACAATCAGTCTTCGGTATCAGGACGAATGAATAATCCTGAACAAACAAACCTTTATCTATATTACATTCTCGAATGTGCATTTATATACTTGTACTTGTTATCGCAGTAATGTTTTGTTTATGCAGAATATGGATCATCAGTGGGGTTATATGACCCTAAGTCCGATGTCACCTGGTTCTGTCTTTCGTGCCTTACTGTCCTAAAGAAATTTGCAATCCTTTTTTCTACGGGTAGTAAACAAGCATATGGCCTAGCCAATGTGTAGCGGTTAGCGTAGCTATATATACGCTTGTAACATGATAATGACGCGCTGCCATCCCCGTTGCCAACGCTGCAACTCCTTCCCTCCAGGTGACGTTGTTCACTCGCAGGAACACAACAATCCTCAAGGAAATTGTTATTTGGCTGCGGTATTCTGTGAGGTGGAGGTGCTTTCCCAGTCAGGCAGCATAAAATTACGCTATGCCCTACATCTCTTTCTCCAGAGCCTCGTTAGTAAATCAGCAGGGTGCACCACATGCAGGTGAGGTTGATCCAAAGAGGTAGTGACTAATCTGATTGACTCATTTATCGTATAAATTTTGAATTCTTATGCATGACATACGTCAAGCAAAACGCTCCACCAACATAACAAAACATGCAAAACGCATCATGTCATTCAGGTCAGGTGTGACTGCTGCTTAGTTGCCAATTTGCCAACCACTTGTTCCATTGTTCATATACCATCGTTAATTTTGATCAGTTGACGAACTATAAAATACAAATATATATGAATAACTCTGTATTTCATTAGTTTTAATAAGGACTAACCTTAATTTCAAAATTGCAGTTTCCTCTCTTAATGACAGCGATCCAGGGTTCCTCCGGCAGTGGGTCATTGGGTGCGATGGTAGATAGTAGGGGCCAGGTGCAGCCGGAGTGGTCGCGTGCGCCACCTGGACCCTTTGCGCGCACGTGGACCGCCACCCCGCGAGCCGCCCCGATGTGACCCTCGCCGTATTTCCCAGACTGTGGGCAAAGATGGCCGATATCAAACAGCTGTAATTACAATTCAATATAATAAATTACAAATATACAATTTTATATCTATATAAATATAAATGAATGTTGCTAAGCTCAAAACTCGAGAATGGCTAAACCAATTCAGCAATTTTTTTTCGTATGTTCCTTACGGCTCATGGAAAGTTTTATTAAAGAGAAAATATAAAAATTGCGTGGAGAATAGAAAAAAAACTTAACTTTTGACAGAATGAAGCCTGTCCGGACAGCTAGTTAATCACTACATAGTATAAAACAAAGTCGCTTTCTCTGTCCCTATGTCCCTTTGTATGCTTAAATCTTTGAAACTACGCAACGGATTATGATGCGGTTTTTTTTAATAGATAGAGTGATTCAACTGGAAAGTTTATATGTATAATATATGCATAACATAGTAGAAAAACACTGATAATTTAGAGGTTTCTAATGTGATGTCGTAAATAAACACATTTTTTTGCTCTTTCATTGCAAACGCTGGCTGAACCCAACGAGATAGATCAAAATAATGTAGTACAGTATTGTTCACCTTAAAATGGTCTACAAAAAAGTTCGCGATGGTATATGTCTATCTCTTAGTGGTAACACACAATAACCGTTATTTTATCCTTTGCTTTTTACAAGAAATAATGCCTTATTTACGAAGCGATTTTAAGCAATACAGAATTAATCCTTATCCAATTAAGTACCTTAAATACATTGCGCATTTAATATAGATCAATATGGCCCTTCACAGCATGTAATTTAAATGAATAGTTTAGAAGATATTACACATTTAAAATGCAGGGACATAACGGCTGTGGCGGTACCGGCCGCGGAGCCGGCGGCGTGTGCCTATAACTGGGGAAGGACTGGATAGGACAAAGCGCAAAGACCTTCTGTAGTACATTTAGTATCAGCATTGCACCCGTGCGAAGCCGGGGCGGGTCGCTAGTAATACATAATGTACAAACAGGTTATGAGGATTTTTTAACTAATCACAATCGTTCCGCTCACAGGCAAGGTTAGCGTAATTGTATCATTTTTCTTGCTTAACTTTTACCATCGGCTATCGACGATTTAGCTGCTGTTGGAAAGCTAGTTGCAGAGACCGCACACAAATAAAAATGGAGTGTGGGTTGTGTCATGGACACGGACGTATTGTACGTGAATACAACACGCTGGTTTGTGAGAACAGGTTCATTATGCATCTAAACTAATAGTATAAGTATCTATTTCAAACATATTTCAAAGTAATGAAAAATAATATGTATTTTAAGCATGTATACCAAGAACAATAAAGAAGACAAATTGCCAGGAAATAAAAAAAATATTAAATAATAATTACAATTTGTCTCCTTTATATATATGGTTTGTAGATATCGACGGTCCGTATACGTATAAAGCGACATGTCAAAAATGGCATTTTTTTTTCATTTCAGACATGTCTGCTTATACCTACTACGATATAGTAATTAATATTATTATTGCATTTATTATTGCACAAACTAATGAATATTATTATTGCACAAATGAGGTAATTTCATACTTTATAATTATAAATAAAAAAAGATAATGTTTTTTTTACTGACAATCTCAATATATGCAATAAAAAAATATTGCTATTTTTGACATGTCGCTTTATACGTCGATATGTTAATTTACTAAAAATCAAGGACTTTTACGAATTTAGTACAAGATACCTAAATAAGAAAAAAAATGTAGCAAGCTAGCTTCAAAAAATATTTTTTTTTCTTACTAGTCTTAGCTAGCCTGTCCATGGATGGGTTTATTTATCTCGAGTTCCTCCGTTCTTCGGAGAGCCGTCGGTCCCGGCTGTTGTCATTAGATGACAGTCGTTAAGCCAAGTCCGTGGCCTTTAGGCGGCATGGAAACACTGGCCTGCGGCAACCCGCAGTTGTACTGCGAGGTGGAGTGTGCTCTAAAATCCAATTGAGAGGAGATACGTATCCCAGCAGTGGGATAAGGGTTGACGACGAGGACTGTGGTGAAGCTAAATAAAAGCTTGTAAAATAAAAACGGTAATTTAAAAAACTAAAAAACCCGACTGCTTTTCTGTGTAATTTGGAAATGAAAAACCCCTAAACCAAGAAAACATGTAGCAGTCGGGACCCATTCTAGAAATGGAGGCTTAGTGAATTTAGAGCACATGTAGGGTCCCGACTGCTACAAGTTTTCTTGTTTTATCCAAAAATCCGCCATTTTGATTTTTTATTTATTTAGACATATCCAGTGTTACTCTCACAGCAAATACGAATCTAATGACACCTCTCAAGCTAAAATCCATACAGCCGTTCGGGCTGCAGAGCGTGCCATACAATTATACATACATACAATACAATACATACATACTCTCGGAAAACATAAACCTCCTTCTGTCGCAGTCGGGTAAAGACAGAACCGGGTTGTGTCACAAATTCTAAAAATATATTTTATTTTGAACATAAAAGCACAATAATATATATTTTTTCTTTTGTACAAATTAGCAACTATCACAAAATATAAAAGAAATTCTGAACATTTGCGACAAACAAGGTCGCAGTCGAGCGCTTACGTAATATTTGAAATATCTTGAAATTACAGCAGTTTACAGTATTATCGAATTATATTTGCAAATTGTAATACCTATTCAATAAATAGTTCATTCAATTTCTTAAACAATTTTTTTTTTCTATAAAGCGTGATACTTTAAAATATTACGATCTAGCTTACGGGCTAATAAGTAATTTAACTTTACCATGAACTTTTATATTAGCTCCCCTTCGCCTGATGGTGAGCAAAAAGAGGAGTTCCAATCGCATCGGTAACGGACAAGAGACCTTGATGTCTTGTCAGGGAACCCCGCCATGCATAGATTTTCAGATATCATAGTGCAGTCTCGTTTACACGTCACTAAAACTAGTGCGGCGATACCGTGATAGACGTGAGACTTCATGTCTATCATGCTGTCGTCTCACTAGTCGTCGTAATGTAGTGGTCCATCCACACGTTTGCCAAACAACAGCCAAACACCAAAAAGTAAACAATACATCAGCGTGTGGATGGGTGTTTGTTGTTTGCTGCTTGAGTTTGTTGTTTGTGAATCTGTTTGGCAAACCACGGTGTACTGTGCTTACGGCAAGCACCAAGCAGCAAGCAAACCAGTGTTCGTTGCTTCCTGCTTGACATCCGTTTGCTGTTTGTTGCTTGGCTGCCGCTTGACAACCGTGTGGACGCGGTTTAATAGGGCAGTGTTCCGCAAACTGTGTGCCGCGGCCATTAGTTGATGTGCTTCGGAAAAAGAAGGTTATCTCATAAAGCTAAAATAGACGGACAAAAGAAAAATTCTTACACAAATAAAAACAGATTTTTCATTTATGGTGTAGGTACCTCCAAAAATTATCGTTTTCCTAGGTGTACCTTAAATACAAATAGTTTGCGGAACACTGTAATAGGGCACAGTATAAACACGAAAATATTGACGAACGAGTGAACAAGTAACGTGAAACTTCGTCATAAAACATCTCGAGAGACGGATGTGTTACAAATTCGTGACTAATATTTTCTTTTGTTAACTCAATATCGATACCAGTCATTGTACACATTGGCAACTTTTACTAAATATAAAATAATCTGTAAATTTGTTATACACAAGGTTACAGTCCAGCGATTCCATAAAAAGTCTTTATTTCTCATAGAAATAATAGCAGTTTACAATATTATTAAATTGTATTTGTGATATCAACTCAAATTTACGTAGCTATTATTAGAATTAAATAATTTTCGAATCAACTTGCAATCATGCCGAGCGATTTATTTGTGAAGTCGTTGTAATTGTAATTATCAATTGAATTTTTATGGGAAAATAATAACATGAGCCACAAAATATACTAAATGAGCCAAAGAAATACTAGGTCAGGTTAGGTTTGGTATGTTTTATATCAACTTTAGTCGTTAAGTCAGTATAATAGTCGCCCAGTTCCACAATTTTAGATACTCGGTTTATTACTACCTACCCAGTTTTAAGTACCGTACGCGTGTGTTAATATATCTATAAAATTGGCGTTTTTAGAAGAAAAATATTTTTTGCAGAATTGAGACATAGCTAGGTCGATATTTCGCCCCTGTAGCCTCTATATTGTACATTTTGACAAGCTTGGTGGTCGAATGGGTAGCAATGGCCACTTTGACTCCGAGGTCGCGGGTTCGATTCCCGCACAAGACAAACATTTGTGTGCATGACATGTCTGTTTGTCTTGGTCTGGGTGTTTTCTATGTATTATAAGTATGTATGTATTTACAAAAAAAAATGTATTTAAGTACATTTATCAGTTGTATAGTACCTATAACACAAGTTTTGTGCTTAATTTGGGACTATATGGCGCTGTGTAAATTGTCCAGAAATATTTATTTATTTATTTCATCAACACAGTCAGGAAAGGAAGTAAAGCGTCCGCACTTTGCTGTCAGAGAAGATTGCAAGATCACTGTAGCATACACAATTATTATTATTTTATTTGGAAACATTACTATCTACGGATTACGGAGACCGTACTACCGTACCATACCGTACGTATAAAAACAAAGCCTATATGTTGCTCGAATCTGAACTTTATGTTTGTGAAAATCTGAAAAAAAATCTGTTCAGAGGTTTTAAAAAATTGTGTGTAGGTATGTACATATAGACACACAGATACGTGTAGATAACAGACAAAAAAATTAAAATAATCTTTTTTGTCCTGTTACTTTTTTCTTATCACCCACACTATTTTGTTTAATAAATTGATTAAATGTACAGACAGGCGGTTTCTGCTGCATTATATTGATATGCATATTAAAGATACTACACAATTATATAAACTTGTCATACACAGTTAATTTATTAAACCTCGATTGACCAGATATGTCATATAAGCCAATCATCTAAATTTGGTTATCCTATTACTCTCTTATTGGGTTATAAACGTTTATTAGACCTAATATATTTTACGGGGAGATTCAGTCCTATAACAATAAAGGTGATATAGCGCCATCTACCGATAAACTTTCGAAGTACAACCAATCGCATGCTAAATCAAGCTAACGTTTTCGAAATTTGAGGCGTAATAAACATCCTTGAACCAAAGTCAACTTCACCTGCACGTTGTGCACCTGCTGACTGATAAATGAAGCTCTGTCGAAAAGAGAGGTAGGGGATAGCGTATTTTTTGAGCTGCCCGACTGGGGAAGTACCTCCTCCTCCTCACAAAATACCGCAGCCAAACAATCAGGCGAGGCGAACGGAACGAAAAAACGATTTTTTTATATGTGAGAAGGCGCAAACGAGCATGTGGGTCACCTGATGGAAAGCAATCACCACCGCCCATGGAGATCAGCTACACCAAGGGGTCGCCGATCCATTGCCAGCGTATAGTCCTTCCTTTCTTTCCTCACTCACTCGCAGAAACACTGCCCTGGAAAGGAATTGTTATTTGGCAGCGGTATTTTGTGAGCAGGAGGTACTTCTCCAGTAGGGCCAGCTTACGCTGTGACCTACATCTCTTTTGCCAGAGTCTCTTTCGCTAGACGGCTGGATGCAGGCGAGGTCGGCTTTGGATCAAATCTCTTATACTTAATAAGATAATTGGAAAATTAAAGCTATTTACACCCCATATTGTAGATTATTCAATAGCTATTAACAGATTTATTTCGCATTTGTCACAATCACGATGTCTGCGAATAAAATAGAACTTGTCAAAACAATACGTTACGATATCCAATTGATTCGATTCCATACAAAGGACCTCTCGATTTGGCCTTGGCACCTAATGTTTATTCGATGAGTGTCTCGGCGTGTGTCAGGCAGGCATATCTATTAGGTATACATCAGCTATAAATAAATCTGGACAAATAAATATAAATAAATACTTCTTGACCAATTACACAGCGCCACATTAGTACTAGTAACCAAAAGTTATACTATGAGTGTTAGGTGACTGATATATTTACATTTTTGTAATACTCATCCCATTGCTGGGATACAGGTCGCCCCTCAAACGAAGGGATTTAGAGCATACTCCAGCACCTTGCTCAACTGCGTGTTGGCGTTGGTGAGTCGCCTAAAGGCCACAGATTTGACTTTTTGTAATGGTATTATTATTATATCAGTAAATAGTTTTCCAGGAGTACCAGGTGATATAACTCCGCGTAAGCCTGTGACCTCGGCCGGTGCAACTTGATCGAAACGTCAGGGAATAATAAAGATACGTAAATACCCTTACGCATGATCGCGTTAATTTCCGTTATTATTTTCATAAATATTCTATGAAACTACGTCACTACAGAAAATATCTCAAAGGTCACCAAACAGATGCGAAGTATTTACTTATTTATTTTTATATTATTTATTGTTTTCAGGCGGGCCTAATAAACGAGCTGCGAAGGATCGGGATAAAAATAGGAAATACGAGAAGATAATATTTATTTATTGAACAAACTGAACGGAAACGTTTTATATTACTACGTCACCGCGGAAATATCCAAATATCCCAAAGGTCAACCTGTATAGTATTTATGTTGTTTCAAAGTATGCCTGTGTAATTTGTCATTTTACGATACAGTCAGTACTTTATGATAAATTACCACTCTGCCACACATTTTATGCCTGGTTCACATTCAGCTCAAGTGGGCAGAGAAATGAGGAGAGAAGTGAGCAGCGCGAGAGTGTAAACACGATACTGCCGCTGCTACTCGCGATGCCCGGGTGGGTACCATCGACCCCGGTCGTCCCGCACCCTAACGGGACGGTTGGGAAATATGGTTTCATCGACCGCGGTAGTGCCGAACTCGTCGTTTAACGGGGCGGCTGGCACAGATCAAGCTTCATCTACCCCGGCGTGGTTTTTAACGGGGCGGTTAGCACCGATTGAGTAGCATCGCTTATTTTATTTTGCGAGCGTTAATATGGCTACGGTAACCGTTTCACATCAGGCAGGCCGTATGCTTGTCTGCCACCCGACGTAGTAAAAAAGAATTGGGTATGGCTGCGTCATGTACACCGTTGTTGCTGTTGTACGTGAATACGTTATATGCACTAAAATTATGTCAAAATGGCAGCGCTTCCCCCTTCCCCGCACGCGAAGTTCCATAGTCATTTACTTAACGTAATAAATTCTTTGATCATTCATCTACCCAGTGGTGTAATTGAATTTTGGACGGAGATAGATTTGTAGCTGCAAAACCAAACAGTATCCCCCGATTTTGTTATCATTCGTTTTTTTGAATTGCCTCCTATGGACGAAATTTTAAAGACGTATTCGAGTCAATATACATTTTTTCATATCATAAGGAATAGATTTCAAAGACATATACCCATTATATTATAGAGCCAGTGGCTTTTCCATTGAGGTGTAGTTAGCGTTAGTATAAATCGGTCATTGGTATGGCGGTCTCGTGCCGGCGTGATCGGCTTGACAATCAGATCGGATCGCTTCCGCTTCCTTCACCAAACAACGGTTATGGTCGGCAGGTCAGCAATGGAAATAAATTGTGCTGGAGCTTCATGACTTCGTTGAAAGTTTGTTAAGCAAAATCGGAATACTGACCAGTCACACTACAAATAATTATTTATCTATATATACCTATTAATACGTAAAGCAAAAACTTTGTACTCCTTTTACGAAAATTGCGCGTATAACATATGAAGAAGATATGTTTCCCCTGAGGGTTGTTTTGTTCCTGCGAGTGAGTGAGGTCACCAGAAAAGAAGGAGATGCTGCGTTGGCAGCGGGGGTGGCGGCGCGCGAGTGATATATTATGTTGCGAGCGTTAATACGGTTACGGTAACCGCTTCACATCGGGCGGGCCGTATGCTTGTCTGCCAACCGACGTAGTAAAAAAAAAAAAATGTTTTTCATCATCATCATTATTAGCTTGTATCTAACCATTGCTGGATATAGGCTTTCCACCATATACGATCCTCCGCTTGCCGCATCCAACCGCTACCAGCCACCTTTTTTGAGGTCGTCGGTCCATTTAGAGAGGAGGGGGTAATTAATTATTATATTAATACATCATCATCATCATCAGGTCCATTTTAGTCTCCACTACAGGAGCACGACTTTCTCTCGTCCGTCCTAGACGGAAGGAGGATTTGGCCTACACTCCCCACGCTGGCCAAACGGGTTGGGGAGGCCTGATCGATATTTGATAATGTATTTCCCTTAGTCCCATTGTACGACATCCACGGGAAGAAACGGAGTTTTTTTTCTTTTTTGGACAATTGTGTTATGGGTACTGCATAACTGATAAATGTACTTAAATACATTTTTTTTGTAAATACATACTTATAATACATAGAAAACACCCAGCCCAAGACAAACAGACATGTTCATGCACACAAATGTTTGTCTTGTACGGGAATCGAACCCGCGACTTCGGAGTCAAAGTGGCCATTGCTAACCATTCGACCACCGAGCTCGTTAAATTTGCCTATGCATAATTTGAATAAATTAAATAAATAAAAAAACATTACATACACTATGATTTATTTGACACACACACGCATATAAACTCTTGCTATATTATTAAAGTCATAATTTAAATTAGTTATGGTCGAATTTCCACTACACATGGTACACCACTGGGTACTACACTACGACACACTAGTATCAATAAAAGGGCCGGCGGCCCTTAAAAACGCGATATGGCGGGATGCGATTGAGTGTTGCATTGCGGTGCAGCGACGCATCGCTAAAAAAATATTTAAATGAATAATTTGTCATATTTGACACTTTTCTAGTAGTAGTCAATTGAATAATTCATGTATGTACCTTAATTCATAATTTAATGTCGTTCCAAAACATTTAATTAAAACCACGATTAATCTCCTATGAGTAACAACAGCGTAGCAACAATACATATACACCGCATTCACTTCAATTTAGACCTTAATAGAACGCAATAAAGTAGAATAAACATTTTAATTTAACGTACAATAATAGCCCAATATGAACTTCAATTTAGACTTTAAAGAGAGGGGAATAAAGTTAATTAAATATTTGATTAATTAATTTGTAAGAATATAGTGTATTTGTACGATAACTACAGACAAGGCTAATTGAAGCAACAGGGGAATGATAATTTGCCGGCGAGACGCGACGGATCTGTCATTAGTTTTATACATTGACAACAAACTATTAATGGACTAGACGTCGCTCAATTTCAATATTAGTCTACGATTAGAATGTTAGAATTTCAAAGACGATTACATTGTACGATTCCAGAGTTTTGAACGAACTATTCTATCGTGTGACTCTATGTCACGTTGTTCTTTTATTCAACTCGCTAATAATCTAAAGAATAAAAGTTTTTAAATTTCTACAGGCTAATATTGAAATAATTAACATTAGCAATCTATGTATGTATTAATCATCTATATATATAAAAATCAATGCCACTTTTCGTTGTAATTTTATATCTCAAGAACGGGCTCACCTATCCAAACCAAATGTTTAGGCTTTGTTCGGACTATTTAGTAGATGGTTTATGTGAAGTTTGCATAAAATCGGTAGAGCGGTTCTTCATTTATCACATTTTTTGTAACAAATTAATTCAATAAATGGCGGATCATTTTGTTAATGGGGATTTTGCTGTCAAATTGAAACTTTTTTCAGATGGGGATTGTGCTGTCAAATTGAAACTGTTTTCAGTGTTGACAGTACAAGCATGTTGTTATGTCATTCATGCGGTCATTTCATTTTGGACGTGCTTCAACTTTATGTTGCCTGTTGCAGAGTCGGTACCTCCAGCCGTTTGTTTATTCATGCTCAAAATGGAAAAACAAAAAATATTGTTTATCCAAATCATCCAAATGTTTTGGATTAAGTTTTAAAATAGCTAGCAATTAATAAAATATTTTTTTGTTTGAATAAATGAATTTGATGTTCCAATTTTTTTTTTAATTTCACTTTATACGTAGCGAAGCACGTACCGGGCCGCTAGTAGTTTATATAGAGGAGTGCAGAATGCTAATATATTTTTTGTATTATGCACAAAAAATACATTAAATCAATAAAAAAATCTTACACACGCGTATATACTCTTTTGTTTATTGTTAAAGTGATAATTTAAATTAATTATGGCCGAATTTCGACCACTGGGCGACGACTAGTAATTATTATTTCATTAAACTGAAAGCCTAGATTAAAGCACTTGTCCCACTGCCGGCAATGAATGAGAAATGAGTAGCGCTAGCAATTTATATAAACGAGTTAGCGACTAACGAGTATGTAACTGGGCTATATGTGAAGTGCGAATACGACGGGCGATTACACGAATTCATATTTTTTTTGTAAGGCTTAATATGAGAGTGTTTCAGCGAGTATTATCACCGCTATTTTGCGAATGTTATCTTTGACAGCTCTTGTTGTTGAGACGATACTAGTGAAGATAATATCTCGCCGTCCGCGGCAATTTGAACAGGTGCAGCGATCAACTATTCATATATGCATTATCTATCATGCATTTCCTTCATTCATACGCTGTGTCTATAATACGTGTCTTGAGCGAGAAAATAGTCGATATCCGGTCGTTTTCTCGCCGGTAGTGATACTTGTGCCTTAAATTCGCACGCTTCACAGAAGGCAGCAGCGGAGTCCAGTCATTAATCAGAGTTGAAAAGACTATTATAATTTGTATATCCTTTAATGTAAAGTGTTTAGAGCAACATTAATTGTTATGCTTGATTTTAAAATATTTTTAAAATCGAGCGTATCAATCCAGCATAATATAAATTTACAGTTCTCTATCGAAGTTCATGTTTAGACCATTGTATGTAGTATCTATGTAAGAACATGAAAGCAATAAGCAAGAATTCGCATTCTTGGATCGAATCAGTAGGTACAGTCGAGGTTTGATACAGATTCCAATAGAGTCAATCAATGCACGACCTCAAACGAGCTGTTCAGCTGCACTGCGCTATGGAGATATATCTTGGCTTCAGCCCAACTTGGATATTTGGGGTAACGACTGAACATTATTCATATTGACAACTATTTCGGTGGTCGGTGGTTAGCAATGGCCACTTAAGACTCCGAGGTTGCGGTTTCGAGCCCCGTACAAGACAATTAATCGTGTGCATGAACATGTCCGTTTGTCTTGGTCTGGGTGTTTTCTCTATATTAAATGTATGTATTTACAAAAAATTTGGCCGTGTGGTTTCCGGCAAACTAGAATAGAATCACTCCGTGTCTTCACGTGGATGTCGTACAAGGCGACTAAGGGCAGCGTGGGGAGTGTAGGCCAAATCCTCCTTCTGTCTGGGACGGCCGAGAGAGGGCCGTGCTCCTGTAGTGGAGACTAAAATGTCCTGTTATTGATTGATTGAAACAGATGATTCCTCTAATAATTACAATTAGAGATGTTCCGACTAGTCGGCAACTAGTCAGTAAAGCTGACTATCCCAACAACTAAGAACCAGAAATCCATACTAATATTATAAATGTAAAAGTGTGTTTGTTTGTTTGTCCTTCTTTCACGTCGAAAGTAACAAACGGATTGACATGATTTTTTGGAGATTTTTGTGAAGGCCTGGAGAGTGACATAGGCTACTCTTTATCCCGGAAAAACATTTTATTCCCACGAGGAAAAATAATAACATTGGTACCACTTTTTAACCCACGAAGTGAAGTAAAAAAATTACATCAAGAAAAAAATATACACAAATCAATGGCAGCTCCCCTGGACCACGCGGGCGATGCGGCGGGTAGCAACTAGGAATATATATAACAACAAGCCTAGATTATGTTGTATGGATATATCCATATCATCCATAATAGGCTATTTTCCAGTGTTTAAAAATTGTATAAATTATTTAACAATATCGTAAAATACACAAAACTGTAAAGATCTGCAAACTTTCATTCTAAAATCTTCCGTCCGACTTATTTTAGGGTCGATCAAAGTTTGGCGGGAAAGTCCATTTTAAAAGTATGGAATTATTAAAAAATATTATTTCCATTGGAGAAGTAATAAGAAATACTGTAACTTTTATTATGACACTAATTACATAAACGTAATTATTAACATAGCTGTCGTACAAATTTCAGATTTGATGCATACAAAATACAAACCTGTGACGTCATAACTCGCTAGCCTATTGTATGGAGCGTTTTCGGTACAGTCCAAAATTGTGATTTTCAAATTAACATATCTCGAGAGATTTTTGTGCTATCGAAGTAATTCTTTCACCTATGGTTATATTGTTGAGACGTCCCTACGTATCAAACCTAAAAAAATGTTAGTCAAATAGCCTATTGCGGGTATAAGTAAAAAATTATGGACGATCAAACCGAGTCATTCAAGAACGAAGTACAGAGACCTGGTAGGCCCCCTTAGGGTCTTAAAAACATGTGCGGTATCTACCACATATTGTGATAAGCGCTTTAGTATTTACTGACGTATGTACACTATCAACAGATTTATCTAAAATAGTGCAACAGTGAGATTGCCCGCAGTAACCCACATTCGCGGAGTGAATGGCACGCGGCCAGTGCCTGCCGAATCGATTTAATAAGGACAACGCACTCGCCGCTTTTTATATGTAAAATGGTTTGATAAAAGTCACTCAAGAAACTTGAAAGGGAATGACCTGCGGTTTTTGCAGATGACTTGTGGTTTATACGTATATAAATACTAGGCAGAAAGGTATAGTTAATAATAATTATTATTAATAGAAGGGCACAGCGTATGCGTTAGCTGCCTTACTGGGGAAGTAAGCCATTCGCACACGCGGCCACTCGGGTTTGATACGCGACTGCGACGCAACCCATACTGGTATACTACTCCAGTAGCTTGGTGTCCGCACACGCGACTATCCACGCGTGCCATCAGTGTTGTAAGTCGCATGCGACTGGCGTCAAACGCGTTGTCAACTCGTCACACCGTGTGAAATTCTGGCTTTATAACAAACAGAATATTGAAATTATAGAAACAGAATATCGAAAGCCAAGTAGGAAATTTCAAATAACGAAAGCGAATTTCAAATATCGAAAGTTAAATTTCAAATATAGAAAAAGACGCGCCTTTTAAATATTCTGCTATCTCATATCTCATGTGGGGTTTTTATTAATTTCCAGGAATACCGAAAAGTATAGTTTTTTTTTATAAGAGAGGGGGTTGGGGCCATCACCATCGCCCATTGAGATCAGTTACACCAAGAGGTCGCCAATACGTTGCCAGCCTTTTAGGGGTAATATATGTAGACTCTATTCTTGAAGGCTCAAGAACAGTGTCTCAATATCTCAATTGTTCGGTATCATCGCTGAGGGAAGTGGCTTCCACAGTTTCACCGTTCATGGCATAAAATGTCTGTGGTAAACGTACTGTGGTAGATTGCACATTATCAAGATGATATGTCAGGTCAGGAATACAAAGTCAGGAATGTTGTTAGGTTCCGTACCCGAAGGGTAAAAAGGAACCCTATTACTAAGGCTCCGCTGTCCGTCCGTCCGTCCGTCACCAGGCTGTATCTCATGAACCGTGATAGTTAGACAGTTGAAATTTTCACAGATGATGTATTTCTATTGCCGCTATAACAACAAATACTAAAAACCGGAATAAAATAAATATTTAAGGGCTATAAAAACGGCAAAAAAATCACGTTTGTTGTATGGGAGCCCCATACAACAAACGTGATTTTTTTGCCGTTTTTATAGATAATGGTACGGAACCCTACGTGCGCGAGTCCGACTCGCACTTGGCCGGTTTTTTGGATCTGGACCATGTGTTAGATCAGCCCACAGTAATAATTATAGGTAATAGGTATCAGTGACTAAACAAGTTGAATTCAACGCTTGAATAGAGTAAAAAGAGCGACGCCAAATCCTTGAAATGTTGCAATTGTTGGAACATAATAGACAATTATTTTTTATCTGTTTTTAGATTTGTATAGTGACAGGTGGTATATCACGGGATCGCAGAGTCATGATTGAAACAAAAAATAAAATCTGGCATTTGCAGTCACAATAAAGTTCTCAGGGGAATTAATAAAGCAAATGTACCCACGATCTTTGTCAATGAAATACTTTTAAATAATTTATAACTCTTAAATTGCATTTTGGTGCAATTGTGTGTTTGCATAAATCTTTTATGCGCAATGCCTAGATTTAATTTAAAAAAAATGGAATAACTGTGTCTAAAACTAATGCAGGTTTACCAAAAATGCTTTGGTGGGCAGCGGCGAGCGGGTTACGGAGAGGAAAAAATGCGCAGCGGAATGCTAGGTTAGGTTAGGTTAGTTGTGATTTGTTTTCCGATAGGATGGCAGTTCTAATATAATGTCTATTTTACATTTTCGTCGAAATAAAATACTATGAACATTTTTTTTTAATTCTACAGTTTGATTATTTATTTTATAAAATAAAAATCTGTGATATAAAATTATTTGAATAGTGTTGCTATGAAAAATGTTTCGTTGCAATGAATAGTCGTTAAAACAATAATATTTGAATTGAAAATACAAGAAGTAAATATTCCATAATCCATTTTCTGCGAAACGAAATTCTATGAAACTTCTGTCTGTGAAGCAAGGGACATTTAAATAGACATACAAGTCTCGCACGTAAAACATTACCCTCCCTTCTTCGGCAGTCAGGTAATAAACTAGTATTAATAATAAAGAACTATTACTTAAAAACATGCGCTTATACTTCTACCATTGTACTTGGGACGAACTCCGTCGTATTTACGAATACGACTCTATATTATTTATCAATGATGAATACTGATAACGATAATTCCAAATTTAGCAAAAAATATTTGATGAAATGCCTAAAATTTATAGATTAATTATTTGGCATTGTAATGTATAATGTATAAGTTATCGCAATAATGAAACAATCTGATAATCGTAATGATTGACTTGTGGCAGTCCTAGTTTGAATCCATTATTTCTGGTATCAAGAGCTAATTTTGTTTGTTGACAAAATTAACCAACAAACAAGATTCTTTCAAAGAAGGCTTCCCTGTGCTTTTTTTGTGGTCACCTCTTTTTTAGTCCTGGCTACACAGGAGACACAGTGGTGGGAATGTGTGGTGGGCCCCCGTCCCGTATAAAACAAGATTAAATCTTGAAAGTAACAAAAAGGAATATTATCGATTCTCTAATAAGTCAGAAAATCTGCCACCTTACCACCATCTCTTATTGCGATTCAATAACTGAATAGAATGCTTATTCATACCCATGAATAAGCGACTCTATTTCAAATGAATAGAGTCGCTTATCCATTGATGAATAAGCATTTTACTCAATTATTGAATCGCAATAAGAGATGGTGGTAAGGGGGCTGAACTTTTCGTTTTTGTTACCGTATCGCCCAACACTAGAATGCTGAAATTTTGCAATTTCTTTTTATTAGGTAAAAGAGGCCGTATTTTTTAAATTCACACTGGATACCGACATACGCGCTTAAGAAGTCGAACCGAAAATTAGCTCATCAATAATTAAGACAAACATTCTAATCGAATTACCTATCGTAAATTTTATAGGATGTGCAAGCATTCTAATCAAATTATCGTAATTTTTATAGGAAGTAAGCATTCTAACCAAATTATTTTGTAGGAAAATGTATGGCGAATAATGTAAGATTACTGACCTAAGTTGTATTCGCGAATCGGGTGACGTAACGACGCTGTTACAAAGTCATTGTCGTCTCGTATTCGTTACGTGTCCGCTGTGACTGCCACGGTCAAGTAAACAATGTAGGTACGCCGCAAATTATGCATACTATTTTAGAAGCTAACTTCGTACGCATCTCCATTTATTGTGTGGTCAAATGGCAGTTATCGAACGTATGGATCGTAAGTCCCATACAAAAACACACATTAACATTTTATTTTTGACGTGATAACGTCTCATAAATCGATGAATGGCGTTCATGCTGCACGCACGAAAAAGCATGACACATTGACACGTTCCGCCTGAGCCGAGCGTGCAAGCGAGAGCGCGTAACAAGCGATTGAGACGTGCCTCGGCTTATGTTTCTTATGACGTTATCACGTAAAATTATCGCGCGTAAACCGACTTTACAGACAACCAATTTTTACAAGAAATTATTTTTGTACAGATGCATGCACTTAAATAAATCATTTTTTAAAGTAATTTCAGTTTCACGAACCTGGTGGTGAAATGGCCAATGGCTATTTTGGCTCCGAGGTCACGTGATCCCCGCACAAAATATATGTGCGCATGAACATGTCTGTTTGTCTTTTCTACTTACCCATGTATGCATTTATAAAAAAATGTGGTCCACATGCTCGTTCGCTCCTCTTTCGCATAAAGAAAAAAAAACTTTGCCAAAATGTGTTATAAAAACCTGCTGGACATTAGTCAAAAATACCCGTCAGTATCAAAACGCATAGAAACATACATTGAACAGTGGAACTAAGTACAATTCGTGCCAAAGAGGCCCTGGGAAGT
Organism: Hypsopygia costalis; assembly: GCA_937001555.2. Lineage (NCBI taxonomy): Eukaryota > Metazoa > Arthropoda > Insecta > Lepidoptera > Pyralidae > Hypsopygia > Hypsopygia costalis. The sequence goes on from OW443344.2 coordinate 10,742,524, forward strand.
TTGATAATAATTACTTATCAAAATATTTTATCAATTTTGGATATTTAAAGATTATAACATTGTCCCACTCAAGACCTAAAACAAATACACCTCGTCTGCAAGAGAAGTAAATTATCTTATCTTATAACATTATCGTATGTGTACGATAACTTTATTTGTTTGCAAAAGCAAATTCACGCAACGGGGCTAATTAACATGCGGTTTGCAAATTAAATATTTTTATAATTACATATATATTTATCACCATCTTGCCAATATTGCGGTTAAACTATTTATGTAAAACATACTTGTTTAGTCTATGTTTTTAATAGATAGAACAACCTTATGAGATACATTTTATATTTGCATGTATATTTTGGTGCTTTGCTCATGATGTCGATATTTTGAGACGGTAATTTCGGTAGTACGTATTTTCGTCTGAGATACTTTTAAATCTTAATATATGAAGAAGAAAATTCGATGTAGGTAAGGAATAAAGTCGGGTTTTTCGAAAATCTGCGTGCTATGGTGTAGCCTTGTCGACTAGCGAAATAGGCTTCAGCCAAATAACAATTCAATCCCACGAGTTCAATTTCAATTAGTTTTTTTTTATCTGCAGTTCCAGAAGGTTATTCTGTTTTATTTCATATAGGATAAAAGCTTTTGACTTATCGGACATTTCTTCTACAATATATGAAAATGCGAAAAAAAATACCAAATATCGTATCATAGGTTGTAAAATAACTTTTTTATATATCCCGTATTTTAATTTTACAATTTACAGATCCGACTCGCGATGGCTTCACCATACAAAATTATTTTGTCCATTACCATCCCCATTACTATGTTCAGTTCCAGAAGGTTAACCCCAAATAATCTATGATTCCTATTTAATTATTCCAATTAGTAATAAAATGACTAATATGAAAAACAACACCGGGAACCAGGTCACAGGCTGACGTCATGAGGTGCCACGGCCGGTGCAACCTGGTCGAAACGTCAGAGGGGCAATTCTCGTAATTAAAATGTAGTCAAAATTAAGTTCCGATCCAGTCTCGATCTCACAAATGTCAAATTTGGTATTCTCGTATCACATTATGTAACTTCAATGTTTAATTTAAGTGGGATTATATCGGAATATGACTGAGAATTAAACAAAGTAAGGATTTATACATTGCCAACTAAAATAATTGATAATAATCTAAATATATAAAAGAAGAAACTGACTGACTGACATATCAACGCACAGCCCAAACCGCTGGGTCTATAGATTCCAAATTTGGCACATAGGTTCCTTATGACGTCTAGGGGTGCACTAAGAAAGGATTTTTCAAAATTCATCCCCTAAGGGGGTGAAACGGGGGTCCAAAGTTTGTATGGGGAAACAAGATTAGTTGGACTGTTTTATCTGAAACTTTACACGAGTACTTCTATAGATAAATGAATAAACATGTGTTTCAGGATTTATCAAAATTCAACCCCTAAAGCGGTAAAACGGGGTGAAAAAGTCTGAAAATCGTCATGGGTATTGTTTTTATGGTTTATCGGGTCGCTGATTACGAAAACAACAACAATTTTAAAATTCAACTTGGCTAACGTGACCATCATCCTCTATTGAGATGCAATGAGGTTGAAATGTCTATATATCAATATACATATGTATCGTTTTTACGGGTTTTCGGAGCACCAATCCATACTAATATTATAAATGCGACAGAATACCTCTTCACGCTTAAATCGCTGGACCGATTTAGATGAAATTTGGTTGAGAGATACCTTGAGTCCTGGGAAAGGATAAACCTAAGATAGTTTTTATCCCAGAAATTACCTATTATTGTTATTTATTGTACACATAGGGCGGTAACGTGACCATCATCCCCTATTGAGGTGCGATGGCGTTGAAATGTCTAAAATGTGGTGAAAAAGTCTGAAAATCGTCATTGGTATTGTTTTTATGATATATTGGGTCGCTGATTATGAAAAAAACAACTATTTAATAACCCAACATAGCCGACGTGATAACTCTGTAGGGGTGCAATGGGGTAGAAATGTCATAATATTAATATGGGTGTTGATTCTATGGTTTTCTGGGACGTTAATTACGACAATGGCATCGATTTGAAAATATAACGTAGTGGACACGAATTACTTTAAAAGATTTTTCAAATTTTACCTCTAAGAGGATGAAACGGAGGTCTAAAGTTTGTATGGGAAAACGAGATTAGTTGGTTTGTATGGGAAAAGATTAAATTAAATTTTACACGAGTACTTCTATTGATTAATGAGTAAACACGTGTTTGCCCCGAATGTCACGCGAGCGAAGCCGCGGGCGAAAGCTAGTTAATTAATAAAATCAAGTATATAATTTTAGTCAATTCACAATTAAATCTCGATTCGGTCAACTTTCAATCTGCGATCGTAGAAAAATTACGAGAATTGGCCCTCAGGGAATAATAAAGGTATGTAAATACCCTTATGCATGATCGCGTTAATTCCCGTTGTTATATTTCATAAATCATGCAACGCCAAAGTTTTAAAGTTATTAAAATAACTAATAATCTAAAGCAAGAGAAGAATAGGGATTGAACAAGTATTTTCACACATTTAACTACGCACCTAATAGATCCGCCTTTAGTACAATACGTTATGGTCAATAACGGCGAAATAAATAGAAGAATAAATAAATATCACGTTTTTTAGTCGTGACTATTCGTCATAACGTCGGTCGTGGACGATATGATCAACTATCTAAATGAGGACTGAGGAAGAAACGACATAACAAATCCAAAATCCGTTTACTGTGAGAAAATACAAAATTATCATTTTTATTCTTTTTGAAGTAAAACTTCTTTACTTATGCGTGACGAGACCGTTACGAAAAGGGCGAGGTGAACAGAAATTGAGATTATATAAATAGAAGTTTTACTTCAGTCGTGTGGTCTAAAACACACTCTTTTTAGGGTTCCGTACCCGAAGGTTAAAAAGAAACCCTATTACTAAGGCTCCGCTATCACCAGGCTGTATCTCATGAACCGTGATAGTTAGACATTTCAAATTTTCACAAGTATATGAGTATTTGAACATTACAACAGTTGCCTCAGAAATAGAGCGTTATAAGAAACAACATATTGAACGTCTTACCAGCCATCCTAACCCACTCGCTTCTGGGTTGCTTAACACTGTCAACGCGGTGAAGAGGTTAAAAACCACGTGCTTTGAGGGGACAGTAAGGCATTGGCCAATACTGCTCTACAAGTCACACAACTCCTTTTTTTTTTTAACCACCAGTTTGGCAAACAATCATACGGCCCGCCTGATGGAAAGCAGTTACCGTAGCCTATGAACGCCTGTAACACCAGAGGCATCACACGCGCGTTGCCGACCCTGTAAAAACCTCTTCACGCCCTTTTTTAAGAACCCCATGCTGTAGTCCCCTGAGAAAACCTCGACAGGCAGTTCATTCCACAGCTTGACAGTACGCGGGAGAAAACTTCTCTGGAACCGCACAGTACGTGACCACTTAGGCTCCAATGTGTGAGGATGAATTCCCTGTCGATGGCGAGCGGTGATTATAGTAACTTATCTGATTATAGTCTGGCGACTGATTGCTGATGTTACCACAAAAAATATATATTTAAATGGCAGTTTTTTTTTTATTTAAAATGCAGCTCTCATCTTGTCTATTAAAAAAATAATAAGTATATAAATAAGACTTATTATTTTTTCTATTATATTTATTGGGGCCGTGGGGCCTGTCAGTCCACAAATTATTTAGTTCTCTAAATAATTTGTGGACTGACAGGCCCCACGGCCCCATTTCTCAAAAATTGGTCGACACGTCCTACCAGAACGGTGGCCATTGCTCAGAGAATAAGTATAGCTATCCAGCGAGGTAATGCTGCCAGTGTTCTGGGGACACTGCCGAAAGACAACGATCTTGGGGATATTTTTTATTTATAAGTAAATTTGTATTTATTTTTTATCCCATAATTTATTTTTTAGTTTATAGATAAATTAGATAGGTTTTTAAATTAGTCTTAGTTTAACGTACATTTTAGAGTGAAAATTATAAATACATTAATCATTAATATACTTAAATACGAGCCATTCCATTATATACTTCTGTTCCCAGAAAATCCTCCTTAAACCATTCTTTGTTTTGCACTGGACAAATAATGGTTTAAGACAGAACTTATCCAGTCTTTTAAGTCAATGGTTATAATGCCTTTCACAAATCGGTTTTGTAAATAGGCGTGTCCTACTTGGAGCATGTTCAAGATAGCGTGCCCTTTGTTGGGCTGTGCCCCCGTAACATGACATATGCCTCTATAAAATACAAGTAGAAACTACTCATACAATCGTCAATAGCAATGTGTTATAAAATATTGACGTGATAGATAACGTCTTATAAATCTGTAAACGCCGGCTGTACGCACGAAAAAGCATGACTCATTGTCACGTTCCGCCAGAGCCGAGCGTGCAAGCGAGAGCGCGGAACAAGCGATAGAGAAGCACGGTCAGCATAAGCGTTCGGCTTGTGACGCATCTATCTCTGTACCACTCCATCGTTATCATATCACATAAAATTATCGTCCGTAAACCGACTTTACAGACAACCAATTTTTTTTTTGTTTTTGTAAAATGTGAAGTAACAAAAAAGACAAGAGATAAAATAATAATGATAATCAAACAAGTATGTAAACTCAGCTGACATCTAATCACACAAATGTTTGTTGTGTGCGGGATTATTATCGATCGATAATCTTGAAAGAAAGTCATTTCTACGAGCCCGGTGGTCGAATAGCTAGCAATAGCTTGACTCCGAGGTCGTGGGTTCGATTCTCGCACACGACAAACATTTGAATGCATGAACATGTATGTTTGTCCTGTTCTGGGTGTTTTCTTTTTATTATAAGTATGTATTTACAAAAAAGATGGATTTAAGTACATATATCTAGTAGTCTAGTAGGTTCATAGTACAAGCTTTGCGCTTAATTTGGGACTAAATGGCGCCGTGTCTAGAAATACTTATTTATTTATTATAACCTAACCTAACCTAACCTAATCGATTTACTTTTTGTTCCCAAGTTGTATTTTTTTTTTTGACACTTGACATTTCAACTTTCTGTCAGATTTTAAATCAATCGTAGGTAGGTATAGTGCGCCATCTTATCTGTTCAGTAACTGGTGGCGCTAGTGGCGAAGAAACTGTAAATTCAAACTGTCACTTTAGTAATAATTGATTTAGTTCTTATTTTGTCCAAATGAATAGATAAGTTGGGCGCACTATATGTCGAGTAATACCACAGTATAAGTGTAATACCACAGTACATAAGTAATAGTACTAACGTAGTAATACATAAAAAAAATATATATAATATTTGGTAACACAAGGGTAACAAATTCATAAACCTCGCAGAATACCGCAGCCAAATAACAATTTCTTTTGAGTGTTGTTGTTATGTTAATGCGAATGAGTGAGGTCACCAGAAAGGAAGGAGTATGCCTATACTCCTTCCTTTCTGGTGACCTCTTTGTGACCTTTCTGGTGGCAATGGATCGGCGACCCCTTGGTGTTGCTGACCCCCATGAGCGGTGGTGAATGCTTTCCATCAGGTGACCCACATGCTCGTTTGCCCCTCTCTCATAAAAAAAAACATTGTATTGAATTCGACAATTTAATGAAGATAAAAATACATAAGTATTAAAATGAATGAACTTTAACGAGAGCGGCGTCCTCATTATCATCTATTTAAATTACGATACATATAGACAAATACCAAAAACTTCTCTGAAGTCGCAGAGAAAATGATTATTATCTATTTTTAAGAAAGAACCTGTTTATATTACCAAGTAACAAATTTTGTTATTGTCTCAAGTGTGTACATCTTTGCTAAGTGGTTACAATTAGTAATAATTAAAATTGTGGCTATTAATAACAGTTAATAATTATTACGTCGTAAAAATATATTTTTACATTTTAGTACACCGGTAACGCGTCGACCCTCATGGGTCTTTTGCTCTCTCTAAGTCACTCTCCCCTGACTGTGTGGAGACAGGTTCTATGTACTTCAGTATGCCGCTTAATGGAAAGAGCTTGTAGGTGCCTGTAGTACTGTATATATTAGTATATTTTAAATAATTAGTATATCCATATCCATACTAATATTATAAATGCGAAAGTGTGTTTGTTTATTTGTTTGTTTGTCCTTATTTCACTTCAAAAGTAACAATGGGATTGACATGATTTTTTTTTTTTGGATATAGTTTAAGGCCTGGATCTCCCGGAAAAACATATTAATCCCACGGGAAAATTAAAAGTTTATAATCATTTGTCCATCTTTCAATAGATGGCACTGTCTCATTTCTAAACGCGCTATGGTTGTGTATATAAATATATATAAATATGATTTGTATTTAAGTACATATATATAAATATATATGTACTTAAATACAAATCAATGGCAGTTACCCTGGACCTCGTTCCGTTTGCGCTTTTAAAGCCATCGTGGCTAAAAGTAGTTAGGCAGGCGGTTTTAGTCAGTTAAAGCCTGATTCGCCCTTGAAAGGTCAGTCTGGTAGCAACCAGGCTGAGGGGGTGTCGAAGAGGATTTTCCGCCTCACTCCAGCACAGCTGGGGGGTAACCGCGCGCGCGACTGTCCGACGCGCGGGTAACAGCTAGTAAAAAATAAATATAGTACCTATATGGACTTAAGCGGGATAAAAATTGTAAGACAAAGAAATGTAAAACATTGCTAGAAATTTCAGTCAGGCCCTTTTTATTTCGTTAGACCAAGAGCAGTACCACATATGCAAATCGCGACAAAAAGCTTGCGCAATCATGATAACAAAACAATAAAAAAAAAAAACATATCTTGCGACAACTTTGTGAGTGAGTCTGGTGACTCACCGTAAATGGCATTGTTTCTTTGCGAGTTATGCGCACTGTGAACATTATTAATAACTTTTCTACTTCACAATGGCGTGGTAAATACTTAAAACTATAAATATGAGACAGATTGTATGAATGAACTACGCTACGACCAGTCGAAGTACTCGTAACATCGATATACACAACAAGCATTGACTCACCAATGTCATAATAAAGAATAACTTATAATATTATGGCGTGGATGAGGTAACACTATATCTTCTTTAACTATATGTATATATAACAGGCAGTCGTTACGAATAGATCTATCAACGCGTAGCTGAAACCAATCTTTGATATATCGAGGAACCTTACCGGGCAAGTTGAAATGTATTCCCATCGGATTTTATTATTGCAAAAATCAAACTTCAGTTTAGACTTTTTTTTTTTTTTTTTTTTTAATGGTATTTGTGTTTAGATTTATGGTATTTGTGTTAAGATTGAGCTGGTAGAAACTCTGGAGCTCTACCAACTAAGGGGCCATCCATAAATTACGTCACACATTAAGGGGGAGGGAGGGGGTCGACGAAGTGTGACATTGTGTGACAAGGGGGCGGGAGGGGTCCTAAATTTTGTGACGTAACATTTCAAAATCTATTATAATCTAAGTGTGAAAACACGAACTTTGAACTATTCACGAAAAACTTAACATTTGCAACTCTAGATGTAAAATTTCAAAATATGTGACGTCACACTAGGGAGGGGGGGACTCTCACAAGTGTGACCAGCTGTGACAAGGACGGGGGGAGGGGTCAAAAGATCATGAAATTCGTGTGACGTAATTTATGGATGGCCCCTAAGCTGAAGATGTTTGTCAATAACTTAACGTAAGAATTAAAATTTCGAATCAAAATATTCGATGGTGATCGCATTCAGCTTTGGCGGTAGGGCCCCGGGTTGAAATTTGCCTTACAGGTTTAATATGACGTAAACATCCGCTGAATATTTTTGTAAATACCCACAGGATACCGGGATAATAATTGCTGTTGTTGTAACTCGGGAAGTACCATCACCTCACCGAATACCGTAGCTAAATAACAATTCCATTGAGGATTGTTGTTTCTTCGAGTGAGTGAGGTTACCAAGGAGGGCAGGAATTGTTACGGTTGCAGCGCGCGATTTCAAATGGCTACGGTAACCGCTTCACATACCGGACGGACCGTATGCTTGTTGCCACCTGAAATACTATTAAAAAAACAGGCTGCCACAAGCAGGGATAAAGAAAAGCTTATGATGGGCGAAGATATATTAACACATCTTCTAATTCAGTGTTTCTCAAGCTTTTTGATTTCCCGACCCCTTTACAGGTTGAAAAATTCTGGCGATCCCCTTGTGCCACAGACAGACAAAGAAATAATTTATAAGACTACGTAAATGGTTTTTTTCTACATTCACGAACAAGCCCGTCCTTCTAATTAAAATTGTGTCTTTATTGTAGTGTCTACACCTTTCCTTTTTCTTTTTGCTGGCGACCCCCCTGGGGGTCGCGACCCACAGATTGAAAACCACTGTTCTAATTGAATAGGACAAGTCATTAAAAGCCACAGTGATAGGCGGTGACAGGCTTGAAGTCTTACAAAATAACTTAGAGCATAACTTCGGAAAAGAAATATTCCATGACACACTAGAAAAGGTTTTTCTTTTATTTTAGCACTTGTAGGTAATCTTCTACATAATTAAATTTATTTCTTGGTAGAGAAGACTATTTAAGTACCCTGTTAATGTCGTAATCGATGAAAATATTTTTTTTTTATATATATATGTTAGGAGGGTAAACGAGCACGTGGGTCACCTGGTGGAAAGCAACCATGGAGATCAGCAACACCAAGGGGTCGCCGATCTGTTGCCAGCCTATACTCCTTCCTTTCTCTCGTATTGCCAAGATACAGGTCAGACCTAGTTTGAGAATTGGGGCCCATTTATACAAGCTGTGTATTGATGAGATTGTAATGTAACATTGTTGTATTAGTGAAATAAAAATTCTTATTATTATTATTGCTGATCTTCATGGGCGGTGGTGATTGTTTCCATCAGGTGACCCACATGATCGTTTGTCCCCCTCTCATAGAAAAAAAAAATCGAATACTTCTACATATCATCTACTGTGTTAAAATTCGGCCAAGTTCGCTTAAGTAGAATGTACTTTCAGCAACAGTTTTTCATACTTACGTAAGTTAACTTAGTTGAACGTAAATCCACTCACCTCTGATATCTCAGTATACATTCCTCCATGTTCGTCTTCATACGTCAAATTGATGTTAGCAATCGTGAACGTATTATCTATTCGCTCCTCAGTCGGCCCGTACCGGACAGACTCCAGCTCGCTGCCAGGAGCGTGGCATCCGACGAATGTGGCAAACCAGCCGAGAGCCGCTAGACTACACCACAATTCCTCCGAACGCATTTTGAACAATAACCACACTATGGATAAAAAAAAATACACTATACAATGTAGCTATGCCGTTGCACACTCTACACTCGGAACACAATACTCGAATTGTTTCTAAACATTTACGCGCTATCGCCGCACAACACTATCGGGCACGTCTCAGCGAAATCGCGAACCATATGACGCTCGTTGGAAATCAGCACAACTTATCAAACTGCTATCAGCAACGACAACAGCCGCAACGGATTTACAAATGATAGCTACGCGTTATCAGCTATTTACACAACACTAGCTGCCTCTGAGGCCTAATTTCACATTAATTTGTTGTATTTGTCAAGATGTCCGCATTTTCTGTGTGTTTGCTATTGGATGAGGCGCGAAGTCGACAGCTGCCCCATACCCGTTGAGAAACTTTACCGCAGCGGGCAACTGAAACAAAAGAATGGTGACGTCAGAATAGCCGGTAGCTGGGTTCTATAATAATTGTTAGTCACGTAGGTCGTATAATTATATTATCTGTGGGCGTAGCGATAAACATTGTGGCACTAAGATACTTAAGGCTTTTATGGATAGATGCTGGGTATAGGCATACATATTTAAATTCTATATACAAATGGAAACAATCAGAAATACCTAAGCCATATTAGGTCTTCTTTATATTTGTGACGCCAGTATAAATATACATTACTAGCTTTTGCACTCGGATTCGCCCCTATAAATACAGTGTACACAGTATCGGAATAAAAAGAATCCTTCAATTCAGAGGGGCAATTCTCGTAATTCAGTTCCGATCCAGTCTCTCTCACCAATGTCAAATTTGGTATTCTCGTATCACAATATGAAATTTAAAGTTCAATTTAAGTGAGATTATATCGAACTATGATGGAAAATTACAAATTAAGAATGTTATTTTGCCAATAATATGAATTGATAATAATTAACTAATGAAAGAGTCCATATTAAATTTTTAGTTAATTCACATCTCGATCTCGATTTGGTCAACTTCGATTCTGGGATCGTAAAATAATTGGCCTCCAGATCATATTTCTATATGTAATTTTATACCACTATGGTGACAAATAAGCGTACGACCCGCCTGATGGAAAGCAGTCATCGTACCCTATGGACGCTTGTAACACCAGCGGCACCAATCGCGCACAAAACTTCGTACCTTTTATTACAAAATTATGAGATTTGTAAAAAACATACAAATAAACGCGGGAGACCGGTGAGGGAGACCACGGGCAGTACCTTGAGGGAATCCAATAGATGAGTCGCCTGCGTGAATTGCAAGAATAGAAATCTAATTCGGACGAAACAAACTTATTATATTATTTATTTAATGCATTAATTTGGATAAATTCACCTCGATTTGACAACAGTTTCACCAATTTGATGAACGAGGTTCAAACAATGGCATCGTTTCTATAGATATTCACACTTCACAAAACACTTCGAAAAAAATAGCATTGTTTAAAATTTCGTTAAGTGTATTCACTTATATAAACACGAATATAAACTTACTAGTTTATTAACTAGTAAGTTTATATTTACACAGCCAAATTTTCAAAAAGTCGGCGCAAAAGCGATGGCTTTTTTTGCTATGGCTATTGCTAAAATTGGCGCAATTTCAGATACGGACTCTTAAACGTACTTGGCACTTAGAAATGAGAATATTTTTTTCTTATATAAAATACTACTATTCTTTATACTTACATAAAATACTATTATTCCAATACCTAGTAATGATGAGCTCGGTGGTCGAATGGTTAGCAATGGGCACTTTGACTCCGAGGTCGCGGGTTCGATCCCCGCCAAACATTTGTGTGCATGAACATGTCTGTTTGTCATGGTCTGGGCATTTTCTATATATTATATGTATGTATAAAAATGTATTTAAGTATTACTTAAATCAGTCATCTAGTACCCATAGTACAAGCTTTGCTTAGTTTGGGACTAGATGGCCGTGTGTAATTTGGACAGGAATATTTATTTTATTTATTTCATTTACACTCAAATGTAAGCAAACAAACATATACATAAGTCGACGACAGGTCATCGGCCGCATTTTTACATTCGTAATGAAAATCAAATCATCGTATTGTTACTCATTCATGAAGAAAGTACAGTTTGTGTAAAATACGAGTAAATACCTATACAGTTAAAACAAGTCGAGTTTGATACTGTGGTTGGATAACTCTATTCGTGTGCCAGAAGAACTGTACAATCTGTCAATCTAATCAAATAGACTCGGTCAGGCGTATTATACATACAAAATATTCTGATGTTTCAGATCTAGCAAGACCTGTGAAGGCTAACTTTTTTTTACCCGACTACAGTAAAGTCAAAGAAGATTAATGTTTTTAGCGGCAGATGTATGTATGTTTGTATAAAGTAACTACATAACAAAGCTAGTGATATACAAACATATTATGTAACACGTAAAACAAATTTAGTATGAGACATAAACAAATTTTTGTTATCAACTTGCGACAAAAACATCAATTGATATAATCATGATGATAAAGTAAGAAATTACATATCTATTCATAATAAAAATAACGTATTTGATAATATTTAGATCGTCTATTGAATAATAATGTCGAAAGAAATGCAATAGACACGTATTAACCCCGACTACAGATATTTTATAGCATTGTACAAGCAAATATTACTAAACATAGCTATCACAAATCCTATTTTAATTCACATAATTATCCGAACTATTTATATAAGTGGTTCTCCCATAATAAGGCCATAAACCTTAGAGTATACGGAAGATGATAATGCTTCTAATCGAGTATGAATAAACGTTGGCATGGGTTAGTATAACGAAAATAATAGTTATTCATTTAAAACAACTGTTATTACCACTTATATTATTATATTAGCCATATTTTAGCACTCTTATTAGTATGTTTTTTTACATTATTATTATTATATTTTAGCTAATGCTTATCATACATAGAAAGTCTTTTGTTTTAGTATTGTTGTAAACTAATTTTATAACATCAAAATTTATGGAGAATCTGATGACGCTCAGCACAATGTATGATGCGCACATTCTATAGATTTTATATATTCTAAGCCAGTGTTCCGCAAACGTTTTATGTTTTTAGGTAAGGTACATCTAGGAAAACGAAACATTTTTGGAGGATACACCATAAATGAAAAATCACTTTTTATTTGTGTAAGTATTTTTCTTCCGTCCGTCTATGTAGCTTTTTGAGATAACCTAATTTTTCCGAGTCACACCAACTAATGCCCACGGTACACCAGTGTGCCGCGGCACACACTTTGCGGAACACTGTTCTAAGCCATAAAAGATCAGACACAAAGATCACAAGTATTACTCGTATTTCTACCAAACCAAGGACGCATATCTGATTACTGTAGTACGGTCTTGTCCCCTTTGTCATACTGAACGAACAGTATGGTAAAGTGGTCAGTTATCTTAGGAAACCGACTGTACATTAATTGTTAAATACATTAAAATTTATTTTCAATTCAAGAGCGTTAATATAGCTACGGTAACCGCTTCACATCAGGCCCGTATGCTTGGCTGCCACCCGACGTTGTATAGTATAAAAAATATATAATCATATAGAAAATAAGGTATATGTATTTAAAAAAAAAATACATTTAGTTTTTACAGCTCTCCGTATTTTCAAAAGTCGGGCTTGACTCTTAACAAAAGTAATTGATAAAATTATTTACTTATTCTTTGAAGTAACTTTATCTGAATTCATGAATATATCTGAAATAAGGAAATTGTATCGTAACCATTCGTAACACGCTTAAGTCTATAGAAATTCATGATGGCGGAAATTGGGAAACCATAAAAACATCGCAAAAAGTATTGGCTTTGTAAACGATGGCGTGTAATTACGTACGTGCGTATAAATTATTTTATCATAAGATTTTGTTATAATATACATCGCCACCCTGTATATGCAACAGCCCCCTTACCACCATCTCTTATTGCGATTCAATAATTGAAATGATTGCTTATTCATACCAATAAGCGAATAAGCGACTATGTTAAATGGAATAGAGTCGCTTGACTCTATTCCATTTAACATAGAGTCGCTTATTCATTGGTACGAATAAGCATTATATTCTGTTATTGAATCGCAATAAGAGATGGTGGTAAGGGGGCAGGTCAGGACAGGGGCCCTACCGACGAAGCTGAAGCAGCTTACCATCGGATTTTTTGATTCCAAAAATTGCTCCAAGGTTAAAGTTATTGATAAACATCTCCAGCTTAGTCAGTAGAGCTCTAGGGTTTCTTCCGGCTGAGCTAAACATAATTAACAACAATCTAAGCAATAGTGTCATTTTCGCATTCAAAAAATCCGCTGGTAATCGGCTTCAGCTTCGGCGGTAGTGCCCCAGCTGTTGGCGTGGCTACGACGCCAACTAGACGACATAATATGGATCAAACAGAGAATCTCCTTTTTTGAATTCGGTAAAAATACTAAAATACGTAATAAGGACACTATATTCCAAAATCGGTGCCTCCAAACACACGAGCGGCACGTTGTCAATGAAATACAACATCGACCACTGCAGCCGTCGTTGCTAGCCGACGCCATGACGGCGACAGTCGTTGACGTCAGCCGTGTCGACGGGTCGACGACTGCCGCTTTTCAGAGAGCTTAGTGAGATATTTTTGTTCGCTTTCGTTCATGTCAACGTAAACAAACCGACTAAATAGAGAAGAACCCTCAAGTTGTGAATTAATAAGACCCGTGTTACATATCAAAATTATGTGGCTTATGTTCTCACATTTTGAAGTGAGCTACCCGGCTAATTTGAACACGCGTCTGGTAAATACACATTATGAAACTTTTCCTCAATTTGGACGGCTGGTAAACGTTAACGTTGTTTTCGGTAGAAAAATGCTCATGCAACGCACGCCATCTAGGGGTACTATATGGCTGCGGTAACCGCTTAACATCAGGCGGGCCCAATTCTTGTTTGGCATCCAAGGTTATATAAACATCACTATTGTTACATTATATGTATTACTCTTTACATATGTGGTAACTACAGATCACTTCCATGAAAAACAACGTTAACTACCGTTTACTAACGAACTGAATAATAAAATAAATAGTTACATGTGTGCATACACATGTACATATTTACCTAATGTGAATAATATTTTAAAGATTGTGAAAGCCATTTAATCACCTAATAAAAAGTGTATTTTTACAGGGAAATATTAATCATGTGATGATTACTGATAATATCATTATACTGTATTGCGTTGGAAACATTCTGTGAATCTGTTTGAAGGCTGTAAGTAAATAACACCTACTGCCGGTCGTAGTCGACAACCCTTATTCATCCCGCTGGTGGCATTGCCTGAATCATTTCGCCGGTAACATATGTATACGCCTTTATTTTATGGTATGTACGCGTGACACGCAGCCCGCCAAGCAACCCGGGATCCAGCTCAGCATGCATCCTGGCACGCCGCGGCGAACTATGCCAGCCATACACATGCACGGCATTCACGATTACAGAAAGGGCGCGCGCGCGCCTGAAGGCCAATTCTCTTAATTATTTTACATCGCAGAATTAAAGTTGACCGAATCTAAATTGAATTATGAATTTACTGAAAATTGTATACTTGTTCTTGAATTAATCAATTAGAATTCTTATTGCGAACACAGCATTTTTCTTAATTTATTTAACTTTCGATCATATTTCGTTAACAATCACGCTATAATTAAATTTTGAAGTGTTGTATTGTGTTACGAGAATACTAAATGTGACATTTGTGTGGATCGGAATTGAATTTTGACTACACTATAATTACGAGAATTGCCCCTCTGTTTTTAAGCTCGTGCCCGTGCTTGTGCCCGTTGAATATCGCGTTGAATGCTTGCGTGTAAACGCACCATTACAGCCTGAAAGAGAGTGATCATAGGCTCACTCGTAAGTCGTATCTCATTTCTGGGTTTTACGCTATATTCTGCCAATGCCGAATGTGCCGAAACTTCCTTGGTTACGTAATACTTATAATACCTCTTATCGCTTTGTTTACTGTATTAAATAATATTCTTGTAACAACAGTATTTATTTAATTTTGTTCTTTTAATATAAGGCATCCGTGGAATAAAGTCTGATCTGTATTGTTTGCGTTTTTAAGTTTAGACCTAATGTCACTGTCACGTTGGTTCACTGTCGTGCGTTTTTAAGTTTAGACCTAATGTCACTGTCACGTTGGTTCACTGTCGTGCGTTTTTAAGTTTAGACCTAATGTCAGATCGAACGTTATTAGATTCTGAATATCGGAAGGTAAATCAGATAAGAAAATTTTAAAAACGTATGTCTGAAGAATTCATATTCCTTATCTAATCTAGCTAGCTTAACTATTTTTTGTTCAATGATCACATCGGACTCTGATAGCTTAGAGCGAGTTTTTTGTTCGCGGTCGATCATGTCAACGTAAACAACCCGACCAAATAGAGAAGAACTCTCATGTAGTGAATTTATAAGACGCATGTTACATATAAAAAATTATGTAGCTTACTTGTTCACATTTTGAAGTGAACAACCCGCCTAATTTGGATATGTAACACGCGTCTGGTAAATTCACAATATGAAACTTTTTCTCAATTTGGTCGGCATGTAAACGTTAACGCGTTCGAATATGACCAAAAAAACTGGCACTAAACACTATTCGACGGTTGAATGGACGAGTGGAGATATTGACGACGTCTGAATTATCACAGAGTGACAAGTAAAAAGATTATACCAATCTATTAATATAACATACTATTTAAGTTTGTTAATGAATACAGACATCTGATTAGATAAAAATAGAAGGGTCATTGCAAAATTATTGTGCTAATTACATAGGTATTCTATGTAAATAAGTCTCAATTGTCTAGTCATAGAAAAGATTTATATTTAGTGCATAAACATAGATGGTTGTTTTGGTCTGGGCGTTTTCTATTTATTAGTTACTAGGTGACCCGACAGATGTTGTTGTCGACCTAACTATGTATATTGAATTCGAATTGGTTTCGCGCAAGCTATCAAATGAATGACAGTTCTGTCAAACAACATAAAGTTACATTAGAAAAGTTAATATGGTGGTTTTCTATAATTTTCTATTTTTCTGCGCAACTTTCTTATTTTTTCTTTCATAAGAATATTCTCCTGACAATAACAAAACATACAATACATTTACTTTGGAAAAATTCGGAATGTAATCTACTAACGAGTGATAATTTACTGTTAATTAAACGTTAAAAATATTGCGTGCTGCTTCGTAACATTGTTAGGGAACATACTGTTATCACATACAGCTGTTTAGTTTACTGATCATTTCTAACCAACTTGAAAAAAGTAGGTTCTCAATTTTTGTATTTTGTTTCTCGATTTCATTCAAGTGACACTTAAATTCATATCATTGTTTTTCCTTAAATGGTCAACTTCAATAAAGTCGGCTTCTCTTTGAATTGAAAAGATTTTATAACAAAATTTGGTTCAACAAAACGGAAGAAACAAAAGGGTGAACAAAAATATAGAAAGTACAAGCCGGCAAGGTTGTGAATTCACCGGCCGAGAATGAACAGCAATTCCTTGTGGCAACCCTGAGGTGGGACAAGACCAACGCAGTCGTAGTGATGAATATTTAATTATATCGATATCGATAAATTAATTTTTAATTTGCAAATACCATGACGCTCGAATCAATCGATGAAATTAGTCGAATATGTAAAGTATTTAAATCGGCTTATCTTTCCTGGGTTTAATAGTTCCTGACAGCATGAAAGTTCCATATTATATCGTACGAATGGGTCATAAATGAAGATGACATGAGGCACCCCATAGGTTTGTATAGTAGTAGACCGCCTACCGCTCTAATACAGTACCTATGTATTAATTGACGTCCAACTGCGTACGCAAACAATAAAAATAGAAACTAAAATACGATATCCAAACCAATTGTTAATAAACATGACATGTACAACTAGAATGATTATAGAATTAAAGTTTCCCTACTCAAACAAACGCCAGTTGTCGAAAAATATAGTTCATAAACACAGTTATTTATGAAATTTTTCAAACACGAAATTTATTACTATGACAAAAATAACTAACGGAAATATCTGTTGGCTAATTTGATTTAACTCAGATTATATTTACGTACCTAAGACATACAATTCTTGAGATAAAATTAAGTGCCCAAGTAATGACTAAAAATTCATTCTAGTTTCCAAAGATTTAATACGACTTTTAGACTATAGTCAAACGGCAGTTTAAATATAAGATGACGCAACACAGGATGTGAATAACTCAAAAGTAAATAAATGAGTACGTATCTGGGGCCGTACCTACAGCTTAAGCTGACTGAATCCGATTCCCATCGGATTTGTTATTGCGAAAAACAAACTTCAACTTAGATTAGTGAAAATTGTGTTTAGCTTAGGTAGAAATCCTGAAGCTCTACCGACAAAACTAAAAATAACTTTTAAACTAAAAATTTTAAACTTTTTTATGAAAATAATAACGGGATTTAACAAAACATGAGGCAAGAAAGGTTTTTAAATACCTCTAAGCTTGATCGCGTTAACTCCCGTTCTTATTTTATATTAGGCTAAAAATGTTAGTTACTTACTTATACTTAAGACTTATTTTTGGGAATCGATTTCAGCTTAGGCACTAGGGAGAAAACAAAATTACTATTAAAAAGTTTTAAAGCCTATACCTAGCAGACAGTTATATAACATTTTGATATTTACCTTTTTTTTACTTTATTTTGATATATTACATTACATACTTTTATATGGGTATTTTGCCTGCAATAAAGACATTTTATTTTATTTATTATTTATAATTCGTTTACATGGTTAGTAATAAAACAATAATCAAAGCAAAAGTTTATCGACATGTACAGTCTTGCCCAGCCCAAACACTATAAGGGTCGAAATGGGGTAGCATCGCGTGACTGTGATATTGAACTTCGGGCATAAACCATGACTTAGCAAGGCCGCAGTGAACTTGC
The DNA here is from genome assembly GCA_937001555.2 of Hypsopygia costalis. Classification (NCBI taxonomy): domain Eukaryota; kingdom Metazoa; phylum Arthropoda; class Insecta; order Lepidoptera; family Pyralidae; genus Hypsopygia; species Hypsopygia costalis. The sequence goes on from OW443344.2 coordinate 10,760,852, forward strand.
ACTCTAATGATGTGATGACCCTGGGGAGAAATTGTAGACGGTCTCTTTGAACAGCCTAATGGGGTTTGCTTTTGTAAGGGCGACAAATGAGGACTTTGTATCTCTTGATGTATAATAATGATACAGCAATTTGAATTGCTCATATCTAGGTCCTCAGCTGCCACAGCTTCTGCAATGAGTGTGGGTTTATAAAGTGATAGAAATCCTCTAAGGAATTTACCAGAAATCGAGAAGAAAAAACCGACACGTATTTGTAATTTTTCATATAAATTTTACCACTCACTCTGCATTGTTGGGTGCGGCGTTTTACGTATTTTAGTGCGGTGTTTTACGTATTTTATTTTATAACTACATCAGACGGCAGACAAGAATACGGCCCGCCTGATGTAAAGCGGTTACCGTAGCCATATTAACGCTCGTATTATGAAATATCGCTCGCGCGCCACCATCCCCGCTGTCAACGCAGCAACTAATTCCTTTCTGGTGACCTCGGTCACTCGCAGGAACACAACAACCCTCAAGGGAATTGTTATTTGGCTGCGGTAATCTGTGAGATGGAGGTACTTCTCCAGTCGGGTAGCTTACAAATACGCTATAGCCTACCTCTCTTTTTGCCGTGCCTCTTTCGATAATCATCAGTGTGTGCCACGTGCAAGTGAAGTTGGTTTTGGCTCTACAGATCGTGGTGGGCCACTTACACCCCAAAGTATGTTTGTACGTGGTAAATAACTTGTGTATAAATATTTTATATAAAAAAAATATCGATACATCAAGCACCTTTCTGTGACAAGGTCGCAGTGAACTTGGTCCCTAATACGCCGCGCTGGCCCTGGGGAGAAATCGTCCATAAACGGAGGCCTTAATCGACGGTAATGATATTTGCATACGAGCAAGGACATTTGTAAAATGGGCCTTATGGTAAATTGATTTTAATAATACCACACCCCGACCACTCAATATAAAAGCAGCGTAGTTTACTACGATATAAACAATAGCGTCTGTGAAGAGCGCGATTGAGCGTGTGTGCGTGCGGCGTCATATAAACTGTTCCAGATTTGTCTCAGAGGGGAGATGAGGTCGATACGAGAGAGCGGCAGGGAGAGGCCATACTGTACGTAGTACTATTATTTATACTGAGATAATACGTAACTTATTATTAGCTAATACCCAGGTATGAAGCAACGTTTTTTTTATAGTACGTAGTGTGACAAACATGCTTACGACCCGCCTCATATGAACGCTCGCAACATGAAATATCGCTCGTACCCCGCCACCTAAATTGCCAATTTAGCAACTCCTTCCTTACTGGTGAGATCACTCAGTCGCAGGAACACAACAACTAAAACACTGGGCCGCAATGAAAGCGGGTCGGTAACAAAAACATCAATAACTTCCAAAATATTTTAGCTAGCTTTATGAAATAAATACTGAATTAAAGTTTATTTCCTTACAAATATAGGCAGAAGTAAAATCTTTTTATTTCTTTTTGGTTATTGTATTAAAACCATAAATAAAAAATAAAGACGATTTGAAAAATTGATGTTATTTGGCTGCAGTATGTATGCTGTGTGTATTGTAAATTCCATCGAAAGGAGGTTGTTCGCCACCACAATTTTTAGAGCCAACCTCACGGCACATGATACACCCTGTCAACTAGCGATTAAGCGAGCGAACTAGAAGTGATTCTGGCAAAAGTGAGGTAGGCTACAGCGTATTTGTAAGCTGCTCGATCGGGGAAGTACCTGCACCTCACCAAATAACCATTCCCTTGAGCGTTGTTGTGTTTCTGCGAGTGAATGAGTTCACCGGAAAGGAAGAAGTTGCTGCGAGTGCGTTTAAACGATGTTTTTTAATCCACGACTTTTTGACTAAAACAAAAAATATAATTAAAATAAAAAGACGAAAGTTCAAGATTTCCTGAACCGCGAAAATTCACCATTGACGTCATTATTTACTCTAACTTACTTTTTCCCATCTCCATCAGCAGCACTCAGTCAGAACGAGATAACTTCCTGAAGTGAAGCTGATCTTTTTGCCGGAGTCAATCAAAGCGCGAAATGGAGCGAGCCTCGTTTAATTTACTGTTTTTGTGTTTGTGTTTGCTGTAGTATGAGTTCCGTATATAAATATACTAGCTATGCCCCGCGGTGTTACCCGCGGTTTAAGTAGCCTATCTGTTAATCCAGGGTGTCAACGACCTGTATACCAAATTTCATCAAAATTGGTCCAGGCGTTTGAGCGTGAAGAAGTAACAAACATACACACACACTCACAAACTTTCGCATATATAATATTAGTGTGATAAATGTTCTTATACTTTTCTGTGATCATTTGAAAGTTTTATGAGTAAAATTATACCGACTTCCGTAGTAGTTACTCCAGGGAGCCTTACTTTCGGCGGAAATTTCGGGTTTTTCTACTATTGTACTTTTTATCCAACCCGCAGTTGAGCAGCATGGTGGAGTACGCTTTAAACCCATTTGATTGAGGGGAGACGAGTATCCCAGCTGTGGGATAAATAAGGGTTGACGAAGAGGAAAAAGGAGAACTAGTCTCGTATACGAATGAAGGGATACATGTCTCTCTTCATTCGAAGGGGTTTAGAGCATACTCCACTAAGTTGATCAACTGCGGGTTGGCGGAGGCCAGTGTTTTCAAACCGTTAAAGGCCATTGACTTAGCTTAACGACTGTCACCAGCCGGGACCGACGGCTTAACGTGCCCTCCGAAACACGGAGGAGCTCGAGATAAATATACCCATCCGACTGGGGAATGTACCTCCACCTCACAGAATACCACAGCCAAATAACAATTCTCTTGAGGGTTATTGTGTTCCTGCGAGTCAGTGAGGTCGCCAGAAAGGAACGAGATGCTGCGTTGGCAGCTCAGGCGAGCGATATTTTATGTTGCGAGCGTTAATATGGCTACGGTAACCGCTTCACATCAGGCGGGCCGTATGCTTGTCTGCCACCCGTCGTAGTATAAAAAAAATACGATGTGGCAGTGTAAGGTTGTGTTTGAAAGTAAATGAGCACGGCCGCTACTGGTTACATCGAGCAAGAATGGCCAAGATGATTTTAGAGCATACTATAATTATGTGGTAATGATTATATAACTCGTGAGAATTGATTAGACTAGATAGATTACCGACGAGCTCGGTGGCGTAGCGGTCAATGACGCGGCTTCGACACCAACGCTCGTCGGTTCGATTCCCACATAGGACAAACATTTGTGTGCATGAACATGTTTGTTTGTCTTAGTCTGGGTGTTTTCTATGTATCATAAGTATGTATTTACAAAAAAAAAATGTATATATAGGTTTATCAGTTGTCTAGTACCCATACCACAAGCTTCGCTTACTTTGGGGCTAGATGGCGCTGTGTAATTTGTCTGACAATATTTATTTATTACTTATTTATTTATTGTTGGTAGGTGCTTAAAATCCAACCTTATCACAATCTGTTAAATTTAAATAAATAATAAATATTTCTGGACAATTTACACAGCGCCATCTAGTCCCAAATTAAGCGAAAAGCTTGTGTTATGGGTACTAGACGACTGATAAATGTACTTAAATACATTTTTTTGTAAATACATAGAAAATACCCAAACCAAGACAAACAGACATGCACACAAATGTTTGTCTTGTGCGGGAATCGAACCCGCGACCTTGAAGTCAAAGTGGCCATTGCTAACCATTCGACCACCGAGCTCGTCGAAAATAAACATTTATAATACACTACATTATATTATTTCAACGAATAATACAGTTTTGCGTAGATTTGCATATAGATCAGTACTAGTTACGTCACTGACAGCTCGCACTGGACATACAGACAGCAATGTATATTAATTATTTACGTTCTCCAGTTTTCAAAACACTCTTGACGATGTTGGACACATATAAGTTAAATAAGATTTTAAACAGTTCGATAATGATAATGAATTTTCGTTGCGTTAGTACGATATGCATATTTGAATGAATGAATGAATGAAAAGTTTATTACATTAGGAACACAGACACTTACAGAAGTATACATAAGTCATTTCATTTCAATCAATATTTCGATAGCTTTCAAAAAGAGGTTTGCAATAAACCTTAGAATAAGAACTTTTTATTAATTACTATTATTTTTATTAACTATTTATTTCATTTATAACAAGAATCGCGGATTTCCGACGATACGACGCATATCGTCGTCGTACACAAAAAATGAAGGAACACAGAATACATATACAATAAAAAGTATATAAAAAATCAATTTAGATTTAGATGAGTTTCCGACAGCAGTTGATTGATCGTACTGTACCTACTGATACTAGCTGGATAATTAGCTGATACGTAAGTACTAATTATTTAATTAGACTTGTACTTAGACAAGGGATAATGACGGCAATATTTTACGTATTTCGATTATTTCCGAACGTTAATATGGCTACGGTAACCGCTTCAAATCAGACGGGCCTGTCTGCCACCCGACGTAATATTAAAAAAATCTAAATTTCTTAGTAGAAATTGTATGTATTTAGATTTTTTTTATATATTATAAGGAATAAGGTTTTAATAGTTTAAAACCTTAATCAATATAAAGCGCCAGTGTTTTCAAGCCGCTTAAAGACCACTGACTTGGCTTGAAGACTGTCATCTAATGACAAAAGCCGGGATCGGCGACTTAACGTATTCTCAGAAGCACGGAGGAACTCGAAATAATATGTCGATATGTCTGTTGTCATTAGATGACAGTGTAATGACAAAGACCCATCTATGGACGGGCTACGGTCAACGTTGCTTAACTTGCGTGTTCGATTAAACTGACACGCGCAACTACGTCACCCAGCCACTCGAATAAACTGAACTATGGCTATTTTGAACTAAGAGCAAGCCGTTTCCTCATCCGATCGGTGATTATTTCCTTCCTATAACAGCCTCATATGCAAAATCAACACATGGAAATCGACATAGCTCTGATAACAGGACATTGACGCCAGCGGCAGCCTGCCTTGGACGGTGCCTTCCGCCTTAGGGCTTGTTTCCGGTACAGCACAACACATCGCCAAGTAAGAGTTGGGCTAATGATTCCGTATCGTCATTATTTATTTTTATCTTAATTAAAATTACCGATTTTGTTCCGAGCTTAGTTAGCCACGTGTGATACGGATATGGATTCAACAACCTAGTATTTTAGTAGTATAAGTAATAGTATTACTACAGTATGGCCACTCCCTGCCGCTCTACCGAGTCGACCTCGCCTCCCCTCTGAGACAAATCTGGAAAATATGTTAGGCTATGGACATGACATTCGACTGGATATTACATTGATTCCATCATCCATAACCTACAATACACACGCATCACATAAGACTGATCAAAAAACTGGTCCACAGACTAATGGAGAGAGCTAGCTCAGGCCTTCTTGAGACCGAATTGTTGTAAACAAGGAGATTCAGCTGAAAACCAAGTTCGATGTTGCTCTCAAAGTCAGTCAAGCTGAAATGACAGTGGGCCGAGCACATCTGCCGATTCAGTGAGATGGCAGGAGGCATCAGGGAAACCTGTATACGACAGGTACATACAATCTTATAATGTTGATTGCTATTAAAACTATTTATTTATTTATTTTATTTTGTTTATTTATTTATTGGAAGACCAGCAGCTATGCTTAAAAAGTAAACAACATACGTAGCACGTAGCAAAAGAAAGCCAAAAAATAAAGAGGTAATAGAGTATAAACAGAGAGACCGGAGCAATAAAAACAAACATCAAACAGTGGGATCGTTAATTGGTACTAAAAATGCGTTCGACTTGAAAGATAAAGACACTATGACACTAATAGCAGTTCTTAAAAACAATTTGCAAAATATAAACACATGGTCAGTGGTAAAAAAGATTTAGACTGCAAAAAATACGCAACAACTAGGCATGGAGATATAAGTTGGAAAACCTGTTTGTGTTCTACATGAATAACTTTTCATTACCGATCTACGGAACTCTAAAAGCGCATATAGAGTGCATAATTATAACAGCTTGATGATGTCATTCAGTATGACATTCAAAAGATCGTATAGTAAATATTCTGTTGGCAACAATTTCTAGAGTTTTATTCGGTTTTTACGGCAAGGCCGTGAGTATTTAAAGTAAAGCTTGAAATTTCTGACTAAAAATAGTTTCGATTTTTAAAGATAAATATTTAACAAGCAAAATACGATCAGAACACCAATTCTCGTAATTATTTACCATCACAGAATGAAAGTTGACCGAATCGAGGTTGAATTATAAATTGACTGAAAATTGTACATTTTATTTTCATAAATTAATTAATACTTGGTTAAATTTTTGATCATATTTCAACATAAAATTACACTATATCTAAACCTTGAAGTTTCATAATATGATAAGAGAATAGGTACCAATTGTGACATTTGTGAGATTGTATACTTGATTTTCATTTAATATTATATATAAAATCACACTAGTATATCTAAACCTTGAAGATCCATAATATGAAAAGAGAATTCCAAGTGTGACATTTTTGTGAGATAGAGGCTGGATCGGAACTGAATTTTGACTACACTGTAATTATGAGAATTGCCCCTCACTCAACAGCCGTACGATTTATGCCACCTTAGTATAAAACGTAGACATATTGATAAAACTATTTGTGATATCGTCTTAGATATTTTTTATAATATTAGCTCAGCATAGTAAACGAAAAGAGGCAAAATTACAGTGGCAATTGTCAAAACATTAGACGAAAGAGTCTGCTATTCTGACCCCCGAGGTGATTCTTCACGCTTCGTTTGAAGGATCCAGTGTTGTAGGAAGGAGAAAATACGTGTGCTAGGAAAGCGTTCCACTTTTATATAAGTTTATTTAAGACTAGCTGTGCCCGCGACTATGTGCGCGAGGAATAGTTATTTTTTTATTTATATTAATAAAAATAAATAAATAATGTAAAATAACAGTAGCCTAAGTTAATCCTTATTACATCAGCTATCTGCCAGTGAAAGTCCCGTCAAAATCGGTCCAGCCATTTAAGAGATTAGCCGGAACAACCCACCGACAAAAAAAATTAAAAATGTTATTTTGGTATATATATGTACCGTGTATATGCATATTCATTTAGTAAAAACTGGTAATTTTAATATTTTCCCAATTTTATTTATCTGTATAGATGTATAGATATGAACTTGTGTTAAAAGTATTTTGATAATATTACAACGGACAATGTTATCGTGATAATATTTTTGAAATTCAAATATTGCGCATACTTTTGTTAGGCCAAATAATCTTCGATATCGACACTCGCAATGGCACTGAACATATTTACTGTAATATTAGTTTCACTTGGCATCTATTGTGTAACTCTAAAGCAATATGAAGGCTCACCTTCTACGCTAATTCCCCTGATATTTTAAGTACAATGGTATTTTTTCTTCTTCGACAATCCACAAAGTAACATAGCAGGTAAATGCTTCTTTCTGTCTTCTGCTTATTTTCTGTACCTGTCCCCTTCCCACCATCTCTTATTGCGATTCAATAACTGAATAGATTGCTTATTCATACCAATGAATAAGCGACTCTATTTCAAATGGAATACCAATGAATAAGCGACTCTATTTCAAATGGAATAGAGTCGCTTATTCATGGGTATGAATAAGCAATCTATTCAATTATTGAATCGCAATAAGAGATGGTGCTAAGGGGGCTGGTTTGTAAATTAAATTAATTAGGTTACCTTGCACTGAAAAAAAACATAATGTAGTATAATTGATATGTTCTCAAATAATTTTGTAGTATAAATTTTCAGTAAAAATCTTGTTTTGATTTTTTTACGCTATAACGTAGGTAGTTTTATGCTTAGCTTCCTTGCGGCTGGTTGGCCCAACCCTTTGCGCACGAGCATCACCCTAAATAAACTGCCGTTACATATTTCTAAGTATAATGAAAAAGAAACTAACGTTTTTGTTTTAATTAACCTAAAGTGTCAGGAAAGTTTCACCGAAAATTTATTTTCTTACCGAAACATTCCGTAAGTTTTTCCTGTAATTATTATCTGCAATAATTATTTGTAGGGCGGCTTACCTATATACAAAAGATTTAGTTCGCAGGAAGTCGATAGATACAAATGGCATAAAACAAATCTCTGTGAGAGTATAACAAAATACTTAACAGGATAATAAATTCAAGGAAGCAGAAATTTTAGAAATAGACATTTTGGAATAAGTACATTTTAGGAAATAGACATTGTTTGCTTGTGACGATTAGAAATGGATCAGAAAAGAATTGAACTTTTTCATCAGTCAAATAAAAAAAACAAAATCCTACTGCTATTAGATAAGCTGATATAATCAATAATAATTTATTGTTTTAATATCAAATACAATTAAAATGCAAGATTACAAAAACACAATTTATGGTAGACTATTATTTATTTTTTGAAAGTTAAATAACCCTTTATAATCTTTTTGAACTATTATCTCTATGTAATAACTACTTATTATATCAAGTATCATGTAATAAGGTTGTGGGGATAAGTAATTATCTATAATTATAATTATAAAATTATAATTATAATTATTATAATTATAAAATTATAATTATGGGTACAATTTGCTGTCTGTTATATAAACATTTATAATGTCGCACATTCAGTTACATAACTGTAATAATGATACATAATTTAAACAACGAATATACGACTATCATTATAATATGCTAGCTCACCCGACAGACGTTGCGTCCGGTCTTCCTAACTATGAATATTGAAATCGAATTGGCTTCGCGCACGCTGTGAAATGACTGGCAGTTCTGTCAAACGACATAAAGTTACACTAGAAAAATTAATATGGTCGTTTAGTTTTCTTAAATTTTCAAATTTTTTTCTTTCATAACCTTAGCTACTGCAACAGTAGTAGCTCTGTAGACCAGTGAGAGAACTATGCGCGGTGTTTCTCTACGAGATTGAATTAACAATGATGATATCCGAAAGAAATAATATTAGCAATATAAGGAATGAAATAAAAAAGGATAAGTATTGTTAGTATAATTAGGTAGCAAAATTTTTACTATTATATTGCTTGTAAGTAAAAAAAAATAACACTAACTACTTGTTTATTGATCCAGTTATAATAAACCAAGCTTCCACCTATGTCGAGATAATTGGACCATTGTCCACTTGCATGTTTGCGTCACTAGGAAATAGTCGATCAAGGATACACAATAATTCTTACTTATTTCATAACACGTAGGTACAGCTAAGAGCACTTCAACCTGAGCTGAGCAAGATCACTTCGAAGAGATGATCCCTGAGAGTATGCCAGAAATTCAACATCACTTCTTAAATATATGACGACTTGTTGTATTTGTGTATTGTATGTATGTGTAATCATCATCATCATCATCATCATCAGCCTGTATCTACCCACTGCTGGATATAATAAGCCTTCCCTAATGCCTTATATTTATATTCTATATTTATATTTATATTTCTATAACCTTAACACTACCTTTGAGCATTCTTATGCCGTACTTAATAACAGTTACAATGGCATTGTGACTGTCAAGCATGATCTGAGAGGCAATAATCTCGTAATTAAAATGTAGTCAAAATTCAGTTTCGATCCAGTTTCGATCTCACAAAGGTCACATTTGGTAGGTATTCTCGTAGGTATCACAATATGGCACTTCAAAGAAAATTATAAAAACTAAGAATTTTATTCTACCAACAACAACAATTGATAATTATTAATTAAATTAATCAAGTATATATTTTCAGTCAATTCACAATTCAATCTGGATTCGGTCAACTTTCATTCTGCGATCGTAAAATAATTACGAGAATTGATCTATGTTATGCAGAATCGATCCAACCTACATTTTGTTACCTTTAAGTTAAAGCTATTGAAAGTTTAATAGGAATAAAAATAGGTACCACGCAGTATAAATTTTGGGAAGCATATGTCATAAACTGCTAGAATATGTATGTAACGAATTTATAAAACTCGATTTGAAGTTCTCACTATGCATATCTCTCAAATTGACTTCTTCTGCATAACAGGGTCCAATTGGCTTTCTGCTCTTAAGTGTACGTGGTTATTCGTTGAGGAAGCGTTGCATACAGGATGTTCAGATGCCAAAAGTTTGTCCTTCTTGGCGTCATAAAAGTGAGTTTGTTTGTTTGGTCTGCGTTCACGCCTCTCTCTAGAGTAGTTTTCAAAGCCCATAAAAAGACATTTTATTGACAACAGACTATACATGCTCTCAAATTCTTTACGACTTAACTGCTATGTCTACAATACGGTCGCCTTGACTGAAATAAACTAAGTGTTAACCCACATTTATCCTCGTATCTGTAATTGCTGTAGATTAAAATCTAACCTTATTTAAAATTGAAACGGAGTAATAATAACAATCGGTCTTACGTCACTGTTGTACGCCCCCTCTGTATCATCATCATCATCAGCCTGTATCAACCCCAATGCTTTCCACTAACTACGGTCCCTTCCGCATCGGCTTTCTTGAGGTCATCGGACCAACAGGGGTTTCCAACCGGTGGTCCGCGGCCCACCAGCGGTCTGTGAGAGGTAGATTATGGTCCGTGGTACAAAATTATAATGAAATAGATTGAGCACTATTATACAAAATACTAAAATCTCGAGTTCTAGAATAATAGATTTATATGACACTCGGGGTCCCTACACCCAACAAAAACCTCTAAGTGGCCCGCGAATAAAAAAAGGTTGGGAACCATTGATCTAGAAGGCGGGCGTCCAGTGCTTTGTCGTCCCACATAATAATAATCTACACGTTTTTTCATATATTTACAATAATGAAAATCTAAATACAGTAGACCCCCTATTAATCCCCCCTTAATCCCCCCGTTAATCCGGCACTATCTAATCCGGCTCCCTTGTGATGATACTACATGGATATAGCTGATAACGCGACTAGAAAGTACAGTCGATTTCCTTAGATAACTGACCATTTTGCCAAATCTATATATTAATACATGAAACAAAAACTTTGTACCCCTTTATACTAAAATTGCGCGGACTTATATGTACTATAAATTATCTATATATAAACTTATAGTTTATATATAGAAGGAGAGCAGATTGCATTTTTTTTAATTATGCTAAAAATGCGTTAAATGAATAAAAAAAAACATTACACACACTACCATGTATTAGACACACACGCATATATCTTTTGTTTATTGTTAAATTCATAATTTAAATTAATTATGGTCGAATTTCGATCACTGACGACCACTAGTATTATAATATGTCAAAGTGGACAGTTATCTTAGCCAACCTACCGTAGACAAATCTTTGTACACACCTAACGTCTGTGGCAAAATAGGCTATATTCCGACAAATACGATAGTCCGACACAGCCCTGCAAAATATTTTTTCGGATAATCGGGAATCCACTGTAAATTGTAAACAGACAAGAAAATAGAGAACTTTACTGAAAAATATACTATTTTAAACACGTTTCTTTTTACAATTTATTTTTTTACTAACGTTGTGTGATAAAACATCATTGCAACAATCCGAAGCAAACACGGAAAGAAAAAAATATAAACACATACAGTGGCACATTATTTGAAATGGGTTTAATAATAAGTACTGTCACAAAAACATGTGGATTAAAAACATACGAAAATACATATTTTTATGAAAACATTTAATTTATATAAAAGTCAATACTGATAGACAACATAATAGGCTTGTATCCCATTTTTTTTTCGATTTGTTATTTAAAGACGTCACAATAATATAAATATAGGTGAAATAATTACTTCGATTGCATAAAAACTTCTCGAGATATGATAACTTGAAGATCACAATTTTGGACTATCCCGAAAACGCTCCATACAAAAGGCCACCACGTTATGACGTCACACCGTGCTATTTTAAATGCATTAAATCAGAATTTTGTACGACAGCTATGTTAAATATTGCGTTTATGTAGCCAGTGCCGTAACAAAAGTTATAGTATTTTTTATGGTTTCTACAATGGTAATATTTATTTTTTATAATTTCATACTTTTAAAATGGACTTTCCCACCAAACTTTGACCGCACATAAAACACGTCGGACATAAGTTATTAAAATTTTAAGATCGCAGATCGTTCTAGTTTTATGTATTTTACGTTACTGATAGAGTGTTTTTATAATTTTGTAACATGGGCAACAAGCCTATTGTAGGTATTACAGGCATATAAAATGACTGATTATAAAATCACCTAGGGAGAGTTTAAAAGTAGTTTTATTGCCCATCTTTCACAAAATGTTTTAAGTTATGATACTTGCACACCATGGTACCCCATGCCGTAGCTTCATTCCACAGCTTAATATATCTGTGAGGAAACTTCTCTGGAACCGCACAGTAGATGACCATTTCAGCACTAATGTGTAAGGATGAATTCCCTGCCGAATGCGAATGGAGTGACATCAAATCGAAACAAATCCTCTGAACACACCCCATTGCACAATCGGTAGACACAAAGAGGTGCAAAATTTCTTCTCAGACTTAAGGCGAGGCAGCGATACAGAAGAAAATCAAAAACAGAGCGACAGCACCTCGTTCCCCGCATTTAGTTCCTCCGTATTCTAAACCGTAAGTAATGAACAAATAACATATTTTCGAATATATAATCTACATAGGGTTGCCACTATTTAGTCTAATCATAAATATACCGTAGTTTCATAACTTCATACCCCGTATCTATGCCGTAGCGGGTAGCCCACTATAGATCGGATAGTGTAGCCAAAACAGCTAAGTTACGGGACACAGAATATGTTACGTCAATGACAGTAAATGTTTGTAAAGAAAAATAAAGCTTTAGACAATGGTTTTACGGCCTCATTTCGGACAATGGCGGATGATTCAAATTCTATAGAAAAGATAATGAGTAACAGAGGAGGAGGTTAGCAATAGAGGAACTGTTGCTAACTTCAAGTATTGTAATGATAAAACCTTAAAGTACCTACTGTAATGCGTGCCATGAACTACGAATATTAAGCGTAAAAGAAATATGTGTCATTTGTTCTCAGAACATTTCGATCACTACAACACCAGCTTGTTTTAGTGAAGAAGTGTAGTGTGAAGCCAGTGCATGTCACTGCAGAAACGTTCTATTCATGTTGTTTCTCCAGTAAAGCGCAGAGTAAAGATGTTTAAACATCATTTATAAAAGTCCAAACTTTATGCTACGCACGGGCACAATAATTGGGGGGCAAATTACTTGTAAATGCCCAGTTTGGTTTCGGCATAAATAGGGAATTTATGTATTTATTCGGAATTAATTCTAAATAGTCAATATTCTAAATTGAAGGATTGGCAATAGGCCTTAAATAAATTTCTGGGACGTCAATTACGAAAATGGCATCGATTTGATAGTGGATACGAAATTACTTAAAAAGATTTTTCAAATTTTACCTCTAAGAAGGTGAAACGGAGGTCCAAAGTTTGTATGGGGAAACGAGATTAGTTGGACTATTTTATCCTAAACTTTACACGAGTACTTATAGAAGTACTCGTTATCTATGTATGTATAGAGATAAATGAGTAAACACGTGTTTACCCCGAATTTCACGCGAGCGAAGCCGCGGGCGAAAGCTAGTAACTTAGAAAAGTAAAAAAAATTAAAACAGCTCGGTTTTTCGCTCTCAGTTCTTATGTTCCTTTCCCCCTAGATTTCGCAAAGGGGCTGTCTTAACATCTCCTTTTTCTGCGATGGTTCTTTGGACAATGGCGCTAATAGCTACCTATTTGAGGAGGAACCGCTTCAAACAGAAGCATATATTATTTCATAATTAAAGATACCAATAACATTGGGTCTGCAGAAAGCGTTGAAATGTTATTTTAGTACATGCCCCTCAATAGGCATTGTCTGCGTAAAATACGCATGCAAACGCCATTGCTTACACGTCCATTGTATAAATACAGACGAAGGAAACTTTATACTGTTGCTTTCTTTACTCTTCCTTTGTGTGGGTAATTTAATAGGGAGATAGCTGCCAACCGGTGTAGGCACGATTTGAAAACACACTTTTCTAGGATTTGTGCAAGTGGTTTGAAATTAAATTATTTATTTGCTTTTGGGTTTTGCTGTGGGCACATAGAGCTTACAAAAAGAACCCGATTTAAAGCAAACTGTATTTTATTTCTTCCCATATGTTTTTGACGAGCTCGGTGGCGTAGCGGTCAATGACGCGGCTTCGACACCAACGCTCGTGGGTTCGATTCCCACATAGGACAAACATTTGTGTGCATGAACATGTCTGTTTGTCTTAGTCTGGGTGTTTTCTATATATCACAAGTATGTATTTACAAAAAAAAAATGTATTTACGTATGTTTATTAGTCGTCTAGTACCCATAACACACGCTTCGCTTACTTTGGGGCTAGATGGCGCTGTGTAATTTGTCTGACAATATTATTTATTTATTTATTTATTATTATTTCTTACACTTACCATGCAGAGAGCTCGGACGGGTAATCATTCCCTTTATTTAAACACTCTAATGCTGCGGCTACAGTACCGTGATATGCCAATAATTATTGCCATAATTTCAACAACGCCTAGGTGTAACCACGATTTATGGCCATAATTTTACAATGCCAATCAATATGGCAAATGACGGTAGACAATAGCTCCGGCGGCGGTCTTTTTTCGCACATCAAAGAGATTTACCGCAGTAATTAATGCGTTTGTGGTCACACTACCGTTTGTCCAGTGTGCAACATGAGCTCAACGGCGACGCACGTATCGACCGACATGGAGTGGTCAAATGAAAAAAGCTTGAGTTTTGGAATTATTCCAATGCGAACCGTCTCTTTTTATGGGCTTTCGGTCGGGTAAACCCCGATAAAAATCGCGGTGTACAATGATGATTTGAAGAAGAAAAAAGACCGAAACCATCTGCATGCTGCGGCTGCACTACCTTAAGGTAGTGTAGCCGCAGCATTACCGTCTACCGGGCTGTTTACCGCAATAATTGTGGCAGTAATTACCGTTGAAATTACTGCGTGAAGTGGTGTGGTCACACTAGAGTTTACCTAGATATGCCAATAAATTAGGCGGTAAAAATATCATTTTTCAAGATAGCGGTTGAAGCTACAGCTGTTATATTTATTTAGATGGTTTCGGTCTTTTTTCTTCTTCAAATCATCATTGTACACCGCGATTTTTATCGGGGTTTACCCGACCGAAAGCCCATAAAAAGAGACGGTTTGCATTGGAATAATTCCAAAACTCAAGCTTTTTTCATTTGACCACTCCATGTCGGTCGATACGTGCGTCGCCGTTGAGCTCATGTTGCACACTGGACAAACGGTAGTGTGACCACAAACGCATTAATTACTGCGGTAAATCTCTTTGATGTGCGAAAAAAGACCGCCGCCGGAGCTATTGTCTACCGTCATTTGCCATATTGATTGGCATTGTAAAATTATGGCCATAAATCGTGGTTACACCTAGGCGTTGTTGAAATTATGGCAATAATTATTGGCATATCACGGTACTGTAGCCGCAGCATAAGGTAGTGTAGCCGCAGCATAAGACAAGTCTTGTTTTTTTTTTTTAAGTAAACCTTCTTTACGCACTCTTGACTTGGGGAGTAAGCTAGTGAATGCGTGACGAGAGCGTTACGAAAAGTGTGATCGGGCGAGGCAAACGGAAGTTGAAAGGGAGATATAAGTCCATGAAAAAAAAATTAAAAGATAAAAACAAAAATCTTGTTAGTAATGTCAGTCGCGTTTTTTGTTTCTGTTAATAATTTCTTGTTAGGTACATCGTTCCTTTTTTCAATTTAAGTGAAATTAATAACATTGATTTTTTTAAAGGTAACATTAATTTCCCTATATGAAGGAAATAATCCCTATACGAAGAAAAGAAACGTTGCAGTAACTTGACTATATTTCTTTTGTTCAGCGGTGGCGCTGTTCAGGTCGTTTGTTTAACCACAAAACGAGACCGCAAACGGATATTGTCACCAAATCCAAATGAGGCCACTAATGCCTTTCCAAACGTTGGCTGTTTACCAAAATTTACAGTTATAAACTGTGGATATACCTACCTACTACAAAATAAAATTCGCAAAGTAGGTGAATGTCATCATAATTTACTACTATAATGAATAAGGTATAACTGTGGTGTACTCGTACGGTGTACAGCATACGAGTATATATGTCAATACCCGTAATCTAGGCGCTTCTTGCTTTGACTAGTTAAACCTCCAAAACCACTTTTGATGCATAAATTGGTCAATAATAGTTTTAACTAAGGACGTTGGACAAAACCACTTTTAATTGATTTATGCAGTTAAAAGATGTTTTGATCGTAGGACGTTGGTTAGGTTAGGTTAAGCTTGTGACGTGCCCCTTTACCACCATCTCTTATTGCGATTCAATTATTGAATAGATTTCTTATTCATACCAATGAATAAGCAACTCTATTCCATTTGAAATAGAGTCGCTTATTCATTGGTATGAATAAGCACTCTATTCAGTTATTGAATCGCAATAAGAGATGGTGGTAAGGTGGCAGTAAAAGCCGAGTGACCGAAGCGAGCGAGGCTCTACTTGCCTTTGGAGAGAGAGGTGAATTTCCTCAAACAATCATTCATTTCAAAGTACTATTGTTGAAACTATTGCGGGAAGCTCTTACTTAGGCTGCTTACTTAAAGAACACGATTATCTGCTTACAAGTATGATGTACGTATAAATACAAAGCAAACTGTATTTTATTCCATACATTTATATTATTGTAATAAGACCTCGCACCAGTAACTAGTACGGTTGGCAACTTTTTTTACAAGAAATAAAGTAGGTATATTAGGGTCTGAGAAGAATATTAAACAGTATTTTAGAAAAATAACAGTATTTTATTTATTTAATGTTTTAAATACATATTTTTAGAGATTCTTATTAATTTACAGTTTTTTTTAAAAACTTCACACGCCTCACCACAATCATAACTAAAATAAAAATAAATGAGGAGCACATTTTTTATTAAATTAAAAGCTAAAATATAATATTAATGACTAAATAATAAAAAAAAATGATCATTTTGATGCTGAAAACAGTATTTTGTATACTTTATTTTTGTTCAACAGTAAAAAGTATAATGTAGTGAAAAACAGTGTAATACTGTTTTTAACAATATAGTTGGCAACCCTAGTAACCAGGGACTCTACCGGCTAAGCAGAAGCCGATTCCATCGGATTTTTTGATTGTAAAAATCAAATTTCAACTTACATTTATGATACTTGTGTCTGAAGCTGAAAATGTTTGTCAATAACTTAAAGTTACGATCTATTATCTAAATATTCGATGGTAATAGGTAGCATCGGCGGTAGGGCCCCAGTTCCTTTATATAAGCACCCTTATAGTCAACTGCCTAGAGCATTACTCCTTTTTAACCGACTCCAAAAAAGGAGGAGGTTCGCTCTATTTTTTTTTTAATGTTTGTTATTTAATTACTCCGTGATTTATAAACCGATTTTAAAAACTCTTTTATTTGAAAGAGTATACTTCCAGATTGATCCCATATTTTTTCATCATCATCATCATGATCAGCCTGTATCTACCCACTGTTAGGTTTGTTATTTCATTACTCCGTCATTTATAAACCGGTTTGAAAAAAAAACTTTAATATACTTCCAGATTGGTCCCATATTTTTTTCATCATCATCATCATCATCAGCCTGTATCTACATACATAAATGTAAAGTAATGTTTAGAGTCAGTTTTTTTTTGTTAAAATTATGGTCAAGAGCATACCGTGAGTGAGAGAAGGAACTTTATTCGAATATCGAATCTCGTTCGAAACTAAAACGAAAATGTGAGTTGCTATGTTGGTAACAATGAAATTGTCGTGTTCATACGAAGCGATTAACACGTTTAGCGCCGCTGTATATATTAGCATATCGTTCAAACTTCAACAAAACATTGTGAGTCATCGAGAACGATATAAATAAACAGTAGTTTGACGTGGGTGTGTTTCAAACGGGCCCGTCGCACTCGTATTCTAATAAACTAATGTCAAATATGGAAGGCACGTTCCAATATTGTCTAATGTAAGTGTTAATAGGTTATGCGCCATAAATCGGATTACACTATCTATAACCATAACTTTTAATACACAGAGTTGCCAGGTTTATTTTCGTCGTCAACCTTTATTCATCCCACTACTGGGATACGGGTATCCCCTCAATAGATGAGGTTTAGAGCATACTCCATCTCGCTGCTCAGCCGCGCCAGTGTTTTCAAGCCGCCTAAAGGCCACTGACTTGGGTTAACGACTGTCATGATTTAGTATTTAGTTAGAATGTCATCTAATGACAACAGCCGGGACCGACAGCATAACGTGCCCTCCGAAGCACGCAGGAGCTCTAGATAAATAAACCCATTCATGGACAGGTTACTGCTGACGTTGCTTAACTTGCATGTTCGATTAAACTGACGCGCAACGACGACATCAAGCTCCTTATTTTTGCTCAAAGGATTTTAAACATTTGAAAGTAAAAAAGCGGGAAAGTTCGTTTGAAAGAAGCGGGAAATAATGAAAAGTACAGAACATATTCAGAGCAGAATGTATGGATGGATTGCTTTTGGCATCAGCGTATGTAATAAAAAGATTAAGACAGTTTACTACTTCAATAGGTATCTACACTGTTATCTACACACGGATGTTGACGAAAAGTCAAAGTTATTAAGAATTAAACTTTTCGTCAACATCTCCCAGACATAATACTGGAGGTCGTACCTACCTCGTTAACTAGCAGAATAATTAAATTTAAGGGTTGATGGTAGAAGGGTGAAAATTTAGGTTTGTATGTGTTTTTATCCTTTCGTATCGTAAAAACAAACAAAAAAAAAATGACAAAAAAAATGTTAGGGGTGGACAACCCTTATCGCTTAGGGGTATGAAAAATAGATAGTAGCCGATTCTCAGACCTACTGAATATGTATATGAAATTTTATAAAAATCGGTCAAGCCGTTTCGGAGGAGTATGGTAACTAACATTGTGACGCGAGATTTTTATATATTAGATTTTAAATAATCTTACTCTAACAGGGAAACTATCTTCATTAAAGTTTACAGCTTTAAAGATAAACAACAACGATATGAATTAGTTTCCCTTTTGATTAAAATAAATTATGTCGAGATATCAGGCCCTGAACTATAAAGCGTGACATAGCTCAAATTACGATTCAACAAGTATTTGTACATCCAGTACTCATACAACTACTCGTACTCATAGCACATTTCAATTAGTACTACTAATATTGCTTCGTTAGAAATTTCATGGAGCAAGTCATCCAAACTTCTCGAATGGGTCACTACGTCTTGGGCCCCTACGTTGGACCTTAGTATAAAAGAGATAACAGTAATATTATTTATTGTAAATGTTTCATAAACATACAAAACATATATTTATAAATAACTTAACCTTTAACACAATCACACATAGGTACTAAATACCACAATACGTATGTTTAAAGAATTCATATTCCATAACTAGCTTGACACGTTTTTGTTCCTTGATCACATCGGACTCTGTGTTACGGATGACTCGATTCGTGCATTTCATATATTAATGCTCGTATAAGCGCAACGGAAAACATGTGACGAAATGACAAATCTTGAAAACGAAATAACCGAGACGTACCTATTGTAATTTTTCATTTAATTTTGACCACTCACTCTGCATTGTTGGCGGTGGCGCTTTACTTATTTTTTTATACTACGTCGGGTGGCAGACAAGCATACGGCTCGCCTAATGTAAAGCGGTTTCCGTGGCCATATTGCTCGCAACTTGAAATATCGCTCGCGCGCCACCATTCTAGCAGCCAACGCAGCAACTGCTTCTATTGTAGTGACCTCAGTCACTCGCAGCATATATGTATATAGCGGATATATAGCGGAGATAAATGTACTATGTATTAAATAAATTATAAAATATCTCCATTCTTGTTTCTCAATATCGGCGAAAATGTACTACGGAACGCCCGGAATATTATAAAATATATTATAATATTATGCTAAATATAAATTATTTTATTCCGGAAGCAAATTTAAGTATCTGCTTCAGTATTAACCATCTATTATACAAGCTGGAATTCAATAAATGAAACTAGTAGCGTCAGTAGACAAGACACATAGGAAGATCCTTGAAATACGAGGAAGTGCGTGGGAAAACGCCTACCAATCGCTTCGAAATACATCATAGAGCTAATTGGTACCTACGTAGATATAACGACACCTGTATAATTAGCGCTACTTAATATTACCGTTTGTACACTTTACTATGGCATAGGGTGGCCATCCGTCCGGGTGTCCCCGAATTTGTCCTAGTTTGGAGGACGTCTGGGGAGCGTCCGGGCGGGGGGTTTCATTTGTAGTCCAGGGTTACAAGTTTTAAATCACTACCGCCCGCTTCATGTTACGAATAACCGTGTTATCACAGATTAAAAAATAGTATTAGTACTAATAAACACTGATGACATGTCCGGGATTTTGTCATAAGGTGACCCACATGCTAGGCGGTCCCTCTTGTTGTTTGATTTGTTTGGTACGTTCTAGTATTAATGATCGAAGGGTACGCTCTATAGCAGTGTCCCGCAAACTTTTTGTGTTTAAGGAACATGTAGGAAAACGAAAATTTTTTGAGGTATATAAATGAAAAATCTGTTTTTATTTGTTAAGAATTTTTCTTCCGTCCGTCTATTTAGCTTTATGAGACCTTATTTTTCCGAGGCACACCAACTAATGACCACGGTAGATCAGTGTGACGCGGCACACACTTTGGGGAACACTGCTCTATAGATTCAACCGGTTGACGGCACTTGACGGATTTCAACATTATTACTATGTCGTTTCATTAGATTGTGAGTGACATAGTGAGTATATTATTTCAATATGACGTCAACAAAAAAAATCTGAATAACTTTTTTGTGTCGTACTGTACTTATACTTTACTTTACTTTACTTGGCCGTGTGGTTTCCGGCAGACTAGAATAGAATCACTCCGTCTCTTCCCGTGGATGTCGTATAAGGCGACTAAGGGAAATATATTATCAAAAATCGATCAGGCCTCCCTACCCGTTTGGCCAGCGTGGGGAGTGTAGGCCAAATCCTCCTTCCGTCTGGGACGGACGAGAGAGGGTCGTGCTCCTGTAGTGGAGATTAAATTGACCTGATGATGATGATGATGATGTACTATACTGATCAAGAGTATTGTCACGTGTTGTTATGGTATCTTTCATACAAAACTTGGGTCCCACAAGATAATACCGTAAATAAATGTGTGAGGTTTTCTTTTCAATCTCTTGAGAGTGATGTGACTAATTACAATGTTAAGTACAAGAACCAGTTGGGCGTGCCGGTGGAGTCCATTGTCATGCGATAACCTGGATTGTCCTGCAATTCATCACGAATTCATGGTATTGCGTGCTAAAAACCGGATTATGTATGTTGTCCAAATGATAATTTATATGTTAATGGAAACTGGAAGAATCTCACAGAGATTGTTTTGTTTGGTTAATTTCATATGTTCTGACGGCATTCAAGATTCACTAATTCTTATTCGACACTTGTTATCTTGAGGAGCTCAATGGCGTCGTTGCGCTTATCAGTCTAATAGAACACGCAAGTTAAGCAACGTCGACCGTAGCCTGTCGATGGATGGGATTATTTATCTCGAGCTTCTCTCTCTATATATATATATGAAATAAAAAATCGGCAGACAGGCTACGATCGACGTCACTTGCTTTGCGTTGTTAATTACCTATACCTAGTATAAAATAATACAAAATAAATTAGCTTTCCGCACCTGTCCGACTGTTTATCCGATAATTCCTCCCCACGCGACTGATATTGATGCTGTTTGCTTACACTGTTATTTAAAGCATATCTTCTAAAACATTTGCATGTTTATTTATACATTATTTATACATTGGACTTGAGATTTTTCTATACAACTAGAATAGCAAACAAATATACGATCCGCCTGATGGTAAAGCACTCGTCGCAGCCTATGGACGCTCGCTACACCAGAGGCATCACTCACGCGTTGCCGATCCTGTAAAAACCTCGTCAGGTTTTTCTTGAAGAATCCCATGCTGCAGTCTCTTGGGAAAACCTCGGTAGGTAATTAAATCCAAAACCTGAGAGTCCGTGGAAGAATAGCTCTCTGAAATCGCACAGTTTATGACCAACTTGGCTCTAATATAATCCTAGAAAATCTCCGCTCTTCTATCTATAACTAAGATGATGTAATACATTGACATTAGCAACCTTCATGTCAGCTGCACGCAACTTGGCTGCGTAACCGCGAGAAGCTAACTTGACACCGATTGTGTACAGTCCTAGACAAATAATCTGCCGAACGAGATTTCATTGGCGTTGAAAAACAAAAAATTGGCGTTGGGAATAAACTGCTAATATTATAAACTATTCTATGTTAATACTAAATACAAGCTGAAGACTTTGTTTGGTTGAACGCGCTAAACTCAGTTGCTACTGGTTCGAATTGAAAAAAATCTTTCAGTGTTGGATAGCCCATTTATCGAGGAAGGCATATATAACATCATGTTACGACTAATAATATAAATAGGAGCGAAGCATCAATGAAAAATGTAGCAAAAACGGGGAAATCACATCAACGGAGTAATAAATCGGTTGTACCGAACAAATTTATCATTAGATGACAGTCGTTAAGCTTGTGTCTTGAAGCAGAGCTAATCTAATAAATATCGAATATAACTAGGGATCGGAGACCTTTTTTCTGCTTTCTAGTGTAAATACTTATTTACCAACCATTGCAAAATTACAACGATATTTACATAGTTAATTAAGTTGTTGCATTATGTGATAATAATCTTACAGAATAACTTTTTTTATCAAATGGCTTTACGACTCTGGAATCAATGCTCTTTAGAGCCCGTCTTTGTATTATTTCAGAATAACCTACAACTTAATTTCTATAGAGTGGAGACAATATTTTCTGGTGCCCGATAAGACTTCTTTGCCAAGTACTGCAAGATTGCAACCATACGATTAATACTTACGTTGATAATGCAGTTGTTGCAATACGTCAAGTCTTATGATAAACCTATCTTACCAAAATCATTAGTTAACTGTTGCCCGCGACTTCGTCCATGTAGGACACTTCTATTCCCAGTAGATTTTTTTTTAACGTGAAACGCAGAATGGGGTATAGGTAAACTGACCATTTATTTTTGAATTCAAAACGGGACATAAGTTTTTATATCCCAGTTAGCAGGTTAACAATGAAAATAAACACAATTTCTTAATTTTCTTTATTTAGAGAAAGTGTAACTTAATGCAATTAGTGTTCACTATTAAAGTTGTGTAAAATAAAAATCAATCACCAGTTCATCAGCTTTAGTTCCCCTGACAGTAATTATTAAATTACCTATATGAAACAAAGTTTCGCGAGTCGTAATTTTACATTTTCACGCGGTTTCGGAAAACGGGACTATTTTGCGTTCCGGCGCTTTATTTGGGGGCAACGGGACAGGTGACGGAGAAAAGGGACAGTCCCGTTCAAAACGGGACGTATGGTCACTTTAGGTATAGGTGAAGAGGACATTATAGGATGAGTATATTGGCGGCTAGAAAGAAATTTACTAGTCTAGTACCGATAGTATAAGCTTTACTTACTTTGGGACTAGATGGCGCAGTGTAATTTGTCCAGAAACATTTATTTATAATGAACTTATCGTTGTCTTCCATTTTATATGTTGTTCGCTAACATAAATTCTTCTTCAAAACCTATCATAGTTACTAGCTGATTATGGTTTAATGGTGACTGCAATTAATAAGAGATTAAATAACTAATTACACAAGCTATTAAGAGATCCCACAAAACAAAAGCAAATCAAACCAATCAAAGTTTAATCACCACAAAGTCATCAAGAAAATCTCGGAATTACGTATAAATAAAACAAAGCTTGGAAATAGTATAAATCCTAATAAAATTTACTATCAAAAATAATAAATAGTAAGAAAGTTGTGAAAGGCCTTCAAAGTCAGCGTTTACCACGAAAAATTTATTAGCAATTTTTTTAATACTGGTATTTTAACCTAGAAACTGGAAAATTGTACCAATTTTCCCATTGAAAAAAAAAATGTATTGTATAAATGACAGGACAATTGTACCCATTAAATTTTGCTACTTATTATGTACCTAATGTTTACAAATAAATAATATTATTTTAGAAATCTCGAAACATTTGGAAATTTCTCTTATTTTTCTATTACCAACATACTTACACCACAGTATAAGTAATATTACTACGTACATAGCCACTCCCTGCCGCTCTCTCGTCCCCACCTCACCTCCCCTCTGAGACAAATCTGGAACAGTTTGTATGTCGCCGCACGCACACACGCTCATTCAGGCTCTGCACAGATGTCATTGTTTATGTAGTAGTAAACGCCGCGACATTTGTATGGAGTTCTACTGCATTATACACCCTGAACCCTGAACGCGCGAGTTGCGACACGCACTTGGCCGGTTTATAAAGAAAGTTTCTCCCAAAATGAGCCCATTAACAGATTTTATTACCGATTTATGTTACGATCACAAAATGTTTTTCCACGAAACTATTAAACGCTAGTATGTTTACAAAAGCAATATAATGCGAACAAATTAAAACCGAAGTAATTATCATTGGTCATGAAAATACCATAAAATTAATTATGTTTTACTATAAACAAAGCGTTGCTCACATCATAAAAACGTCGATGCGGTTCAAAAGAAATATTCAGGCAAAAAAACCCGAGTCCAATAGTTAGTTACTTAGTTACATACAAGTTGTTACAAGTGAGTGTAATACGGTTTTCACTTTCATTTAGAGGATATTTTTGGAAGGGATTGCAAGCATACAAATAGTTGAATTTCAATGAATAACTACGAATATCTACGTTAAAACAATTTATAGTGAATCAACTTCTTTTGACGTGAAGAAAGACGTCTGTAAAATTGCTATCATAGGAAGGCAATTAAAAAAATAATAATTTTAACAAAATCGGGGATACAGTTTGGTGTTGCAGCTACAAATCTATCGTCTCCATCCAAAATTCAATCACACTGGATAAATAAAGGATCAAAGAATTTATTTCGCTAAGTAAGGACTATGGAACAACGCGTGCGGGGAGGGGAAAGCGCTGCCATTTTGAGGTAATTTTAGTGCATACAATGTATTCACGTACAACACACGGCCGAGTCCATTACACATCCACACCCCATTGTTTCCAATCACTAATATGAAGTTGGTAGTTGGTACATATTTATCATATACGTACCATTTTATGCTTCGCCTATTTATGCAAAGAATGGTTTTATTGATTTATCACTTCGCTGAATAAAAAAATATTTTAAACATAAAATTTTCTCTGGTTCACTTCAATTAATAATGGTACCCCTGCGAACCCTTATTAATATTGAACATCGCATTAAAATTGCTTCAATAGTTTTTAACTGTCTAGACTAAAAAAGTTACCTACTTAAAAGTTATACTAATTTTAAAATATATTTAATGAAACTTTTCTATAGTCAGAGTTGATAGAGCGACCCGCAGCCCAGTGTAAATGCGACTTTATCGGGACAGGCTCACCACACATTTTCACCACTGTCTCCTGTGTAAGCAGGTTTGGTAGTGGCGTGCGATAAAAATGCAATAAGCAGTTAAGTTCACTGCAGTCCACGGGGTAAAACTACGGCTGCCTTAGAAGTTCTAAGTTAGAACTTATAACAACTATATGTGATAAATCCTTTATACAAATTTGTGTAATTATTTTATTTCTACTATGTTCTGCAACTTTTGTAAGAACAACAAAGATACGTTAAATTTGTTGTATTTGTTGTTGTTGTACGTATACAACAACAACAAATTTAATCAGAAGAAATGTAGGAGTAAGAAACGTGTATACAATACTTATGTATTATTGCATCTATTTTTCTTATTTAATCTGATATTAGCAGCCCATTTATATAAATATATATATATATAAAGCAAGTCATTCTGTTCTTTTTTATAGAGTCCCCGGCCTGATAAGGGTTGGATTCCGCCCTTGAAAAATTAACATGAAACGTAAATAAACTGCGATGAACATGGAAGGTGTATCACGCAAAGTCATCGCACCTTGACCGAATTTTTCGTATGTTTACATAAAACTGAGAAGAGGGAGTGTTTGATAATAATCAATGTATTGGAGCTACAGAATAGATACATTTAAAATTTCTCGTATTTTAAACGTGGTCCAGTGTGGTTCGAACTTATTTCGTAATACAATACGATTTTCTTGATGTGCGAGTCTGAGCTGCAATACTACCCTACCGCCGAAGCAGAAGCCGATTACCATCGAATATTTTGATTCGAAAAATAGGCCTTACGTTTTAGTTATTGACAAACATCTTCTAGCTTAATCGGTAGAGCTCGAGAGTGTCTACCAGCTAAAATACCATACATCTAAGCTGAAGTTAAAAGTTTTCGCTATCAAAAAATCCGATAGGAATCGGCTCCAGCTTAGGCGGTAGCCCCCCAGGTCCTAATCCTTGAACACGGTTAAGCGAGACAGTCTCTTGCTACCCATTCGTACTTTGACATTACGTACTTAAAAATTGCCAATTTATTTCCCAAAAACCACCTTTTGTCGTAAAACTAATTGAATTTAAAAACAAGCGTCACTAAAGACCATAATATTTTATTTCGCTCGAAATTATCTTCCGTGTTTGGGATTGACGTCATTTGCCACCTGGTGCCTAGGACAGCCGTTCGACTCGCTCTACTTCAAAACCAGTGCTGATAATTTGCAGTACTAAAATAGTTTTAACTATTTTTTTACAATATTTGTGATTTTACTATGAAGTAGGTCGGTACTTAATACATAAATTAATAAATCCTCCCACCTGACCTCTCATGTATACAGATTTACTAATTCAGTGCTTCAAAGGTAAAAAACCAGGATGGTTTGTGATGCTAAAGAATTTGTCAATTTCTCTCTTTACTGCTTGTAAAGCCGCAATGTGGCGTTATGAAACTATTATTATATACATCTATTAAGGTACGGACTAAACATCTGATCAGATGGGCAATTCTCGTAATTAAAATTTAGTCAAAATTCAGTCTCGATCTCACAAATGTCACGTTTGGTATTCTCGTAATACATATGATATGAAATTTCAAAGTTTAATTTTAAGTGTGATTATATCGAATTATGACGGCAAATTAAACAAATTAAGAATAGAATTCTGTTAGCAATGAGAAATGATATTCATTAATTAGTGAAATCAAATAAATGATTTTAGTCAATTCATAATTTTATCTCGATACGGTCAGCTTTCATTCTGCTATCGTAAACTAATTACGATTGGCCTTCAGTTTGAAACTGGAAATATGAGTGATGTTTTTTTACTTATAGATCAAAAAAATTATAATGCAATTTTTTCAAAGTTCTAGGATTTTTGTATGGGGGCATCCCTGTGTAATGACACTATTTGCCTGTGAGAAACGCAGACATGGACAGATGTCACAGCAGACGGCAGCAAAAATAGGGTTTCCAGTTTCCACAACGGATTTCCTCGGCGCCCTTCAAGTACGGAAACCTAAAAACGCTGGCTTTTTTATTGCTACATAAAAAAAAATCATCAACTGCTATACAACACAATAAAGCCATATTATTTGACTATCAGGCTTTTAACCAGCTACCCGGATGTCTTGGAGGTTGACATTTACAATTTATGACCAAGCTCAATAAAGGTTGTCTTTTTAAATTTCACGACCCTCCCCAAGTTCATGCAATCGAATAGATAAGGTCAAGTAAGGTCGATTTACGTAATAAAGCATCAGGTGCATACTCGTACGTGCCACAATATGGATATCATGTTACAATCGATTGTAGTTTTTATATTAAATAACAATAAATAGATTTTTGCACGCATAGCGTGTCCAACAGGTGGAGCAAAATACGTTGATGTTGTGTGTATAGAATTTCCAGTGTTACATCACAGATGTAGGAAGTTATGTAATGGTAAATAGTGTGAATTAATCACGTACCTAGCAGGTACTTTGCACAATGCCGGTTGTTAGATGTAGTGGCAAGCCGCGGCCGGCGGCAATGTCACGATTTGCGATTGTGACAGGGCGTGTTTATAAATCTTTTAATCGCTTCCTTACAGAACTTTAATTCAATTTTTTATGCTGTTCACACGTAGGTAGATAAAGAATCAAGGTTTTGGTCAGTTATTTGACTAAGTTATTATCGTGATCGATAGTGTTCGATTCAGTCCAGGGGGCCTACCGGCTATGCTGAAGCCGATTCCCATCGGATTTTTGATTGAGAAAATGATACTTCTGTTTGAATTTGTAATAAACATCCAGGATAATCGGTAGAGCGTCTTCGTCCCTACCGGCTAAGCTTATTACTATTAACACAAATTTAAGGTGAAGTTAGATTTTCGCAATCAAAAAATGGTCGTAATCGGCAGAAGGGCCCTTGTAATCACGAATATTACTTAAATTGTTGTAAATTAAATTCTTAAGAAATTGATTGCCGTGTGGTTTCCAGCAGACTAGAATAGAATCACTCCGTCTCTTCCCGTGGATGTCGTACAAGGCAACTAAGGGAAATACATTAAAAAACATCGATCAGGCCTCCCCAACCTGTCTGGCCAGCGTGGGGAGTGTAGGCCAACTCCTCCTTCTGTCTGGGACGGACGAGAGGGTCGTGCTCCTGTAGTGGATGGAGACTAAAATGACCTGATGATGATGATGATGAGTTATAATTTGTAAATAGTTCTTTTTTCTTTTCTTTTATATAATAATGAAATCTGTTATATGTACATATAAATTCTTATGAAAATCAAAATATTAAATATTCACATGTACAGTCAAGTCGTGCAGAAGCACTTTACCTGAATAAAATATATATTTATTACGATATTTAAGAAAATCTTTATTTTGTAGCCCTCATTAGAAATTACTTTACAGAAATATTAATATCTTAGTAAATTCGTGTGTTATTCAAATTTAAAGTTAAGGTAGGCGGTAATGCACTTATGACCCTTAACTGTGCAACAATACGAGCCAAATTTAACTCAAATGTTATCATGTGTTAATCTAACTGCGAAGTTTTCTGTCTACTGTCTATGAATTTCGTAACTTTTCCCGTTTTTTTTATTTTAACGTTAACTGTATAGTTAACATTTTAATTAAAACACAGTAAAATCGAAACACAGCAAATAGAAACTGCGTCTAATTAGATTAGTATTACTTGATAGAGGGATAGGAGACAGAAATCTAATAATTTATTAAATTATTAGATTTTCTATGGATTTTTTCGAATCGAATCAAATAAAATGTAATTTATTTATGCTTACTCGTATATGTATATTAATTATGTATTTTTTTATATTACGCTGGGTAGCAAACAAGCATACGGCCCGCTTGATCTGAAGTACTGACATACTGATCGTGCTGCCGCCCCCGCAAAACGCAGCATTTCCTACCTTACTGGTGACGTCACTCACTCGCAGGAACACAACCCTCAAGGGAAGTGTTATTTGGCACCTCCACTCCAGTATCAATCGTCAGTCAGCAAGGTGCACCACGTCCAGGCGAGGTTGGCTTTGGTACAAAAATGTTGATGAAGCAGAAACATACAATAATTGATTTGTTGCCAGACAAGCATACGGCCCACCTGATGTGAAGCGGTTACCGTAGCCATATTAACTTGTTAATACGGTAACCGCTTCATTATTAATGTGCTTTGAATACCATCACGGAACACTTAAGAAAGTCATTGATTTTTTACAGCGGCTATTTAATTCCTTTTCTGGTCTCAGGCGGTAACATCCAGTTGTTGTTTTTCTCCTTCATTGGGTCATCCATTTAAAGTTTATTGACACGCATCGTATTCAGGGCCAGCTTATAATGAAGTATCTATGGTTGTTGTAAAACATATATAAATAACTATTTAAGTCTCTATGTTGATAAATATTTATATTTTTTATACCACTAAAGTGGAAACATGCATATAAGCCCCGCCTGATGGAAAGCAGTTACCGTAGCCTATGAACGTCTGTAACACCAGAGGCATCACACGCGAGTCGCCGACCCTGTAAACACATCTTCACGCCCTTTTTGAAAACCCCATGCTGTAGTCTCCTGAGAAAACTTCGACAGGCAGTTCATTCCACAGCGTGACAGTACGCGGGAGAAAACTTATCTGGAACCGCACAGTACGCTTTAAATAAATTATTCCCTGTCGATGGCGAGGACTGACTCAACCCCATGCTCTGATCAGGGAAGGTAACACTCAACCTCATGCTGGTCAAGAGGAATGTTAGACTCTACCTGCTACTTAGATTAAATAAATATTGTAAATATTGTCAGACAAATTACACAGCGCCATCGAGCCCCAAAGTAAGCGAAGCTTGTGTTATGGCTGGGTACTAGACAACTGATAAACATACGTAAATACATTCCGCTACCACTGATACGTTCCGCTAGCTACTTCACTACGCTATTATTACTAGAATACAACTAAGTATTAATAATTTAAAGCAATATAAATAACCCTGAAGTGGACACCGAGCGGTCACTGCCTCCGATGTATAAATATTGCTTCGTTGCTCCCGCCACTCGCCACATATACAATGTGTAGTAAAAATAAACAAAATTTTATAAAGTAGTAGTTTGACTCACTATTCTCGAGCACACAGCGATGAAATTTTATTGTAACTTTACGCGGTTCTGTCCTAACATTTTTATATAAGTAGGTACGTATACTGTATTAAAAAAACATTTTTTTTTTCGCAATTTGACACTGGTATAGTATAAGGGTCGTGTAGTTCACTATTACATAAACAATGACGTCTGTACAGAACAACGTTGAGCGTGTGTGCATGCGGCGCCATAACAAACTGTTACAGATTCGTCTCAGAGGGGAGGTGAGGTCTATACGAGAGAGGGACAGGGAGCGGCCTATTAAATGCTTAATTAGTAGTGCGAGGTTTTTGTTCGCATTCGATCATGTCAACGTAAACAAACTAATCAAATAGAGAAGAACTCATGTTGTGAATTTATAAGACGCATATTACAATATAAATGTAATAAAAGTGAACGACGTGACGGACGAGACATACGGCATGATTCTACTCAATTTCTACTATCATAAAAATTGAAAAAAAATCTTCAAACTTAGTATGTTCAAAATAATATTTTCTGCCCGTTCACTACAAAGGAAATGATTAATTACAGTATGTGATACTTAAACTAAACTTAAGTAATTACGAAATATAAAAAAATACAAAAACGAAAGCATTCGATACAGTAGAACGATTCTACTATTTAATGTACCAGTGATTATTATCATTTCAGTAGAACATTACGAAAACAATGTCCTTAATTTACTCAGCTGGCTCATACTCATAGTAAACAGAGGTGGCTCGTGTGATGATGTTATTAATCTGGCACAGTATAGACATAAAGCAGTACATAAACTCGTCGGTTTCCCTTTCAGTTTCTGGCCGTCCATCTCTGCTACAACTGTAGTGTTGTTAACTAGACTTACACAAAAAAGCTAAACTGCTGTGTAAAAATATGTTATGTTTTACTACAAAATGCTAAAAATAATGCTCATCTCAATTAATTAATCATAAGTTCAGCTATTTCTAATGCCTCTGTAAACCATGGTATTGAGTAGGTAGTATAAGACTATCATATACATATAGTGCGACAATTTTTCACGTGGAATATGCTATATGCTAAATAACCAATTAATATGCCAAACTAGTAGAAAATATGCTAAATGTAGCAATAATGTATGGCAACACTGACTGTCATCGCCTTGACGATTTTAAGTAAGCTTCGCAATGAGCCGTATACATACGATAGCCTGTTTGTGCAGTAGGCGGTGACGTGTACGTGTATTAGGCGTGAGAGCGTCAATATTGGGAACCTTAGAATTGAAGTACTGCTGTTTTTGTTTACTGTGCTATAATATCGGTATATTTAGTAAAGTTGAAATCATGTAAAATATTTTGGACAACACTATCCTATGTTTAAATTCAATTGTTATAGAAGTTTTTCAGAAACATTTTCAATTTATAACTACAAGACGATGCATTAGAGCCTGTAAATAGAATTTAACACTGAATATTTATGATTATGTAAATTGTTTGTCTTGGTCTGGGCGTTTTCTATGTATTATTTGTATGGATTTACAAAAAATGTATTTAAATACATAATATATATTTATCCGTTATCGAATACCCACAGTACAAGCTTTGTTTAGTTTGGGAATAGATGGCGGTGTGTAATCTGTACAATGATATTAATTCATTTTAGGAGCTCGATGGCGTCGTTGCGCGTGTCAGTCTAATCGATCACGCAAGTTAAGCAACGTTGATCGTAGTCTGTCTATGGATGGGTTTATTTATCTCGAGCTCCTCCGTGCTTCGGATGACGTTAAGCCGCTGGTTCCGTGTGTAGTCATTGGATGACAGTCGTTAAACCAAGTCAGTGGCCTTTGGGCCACTGGATTCCGCTAACCCGCAATTAAACAGCGTGGTGGAGTATGATCTAAACCCCTTCGATTGAGGGGAGACCCGTATGCCAAGAGTGGGATGATTATGGGTTGATGCCGAAATTAATTTATTTATTTTGTTTGTTTTAGCCAATAAACGAAATACACAATTAAATTATTTAGCACTAAACCAACATAATAGAGCGTTTCATTCCCACGTAGTATTATTTCAAGAACAATTAAATTAACTCTCATCACGAGCTCACGACACGATGTCCGCCATAATTTCTGGCGGCTACTCATCAGACGACACTCGATCGATCGACTACTCATCATTTGGCACATTTTAATAAACAACACTTATCAATTATCTTAAGTAGTTTATTGATACAGGTGATATTTTGCGAAAGAATTAAGAGGGGTGGGGCTAATAGAGTGAGGTCACCAGAAAGAAAGGAAGGAGAATGGAAGAATTCGTCACCTGATGGTGCAAGCTTTTCTGGTAGCTTAGTTCGAAAGAACAATCGATCGGTTATCGAGAGATCGTGGGTTCAAATCCCTCCTAGGCGAAGATGATTTTTTCCTTTTTAAAAATATTTAAATACTTAAAAGAAGAGATCTCTAATAAGGATAAGTCCGCATTAGTACATTGTCATTATTTATTTTGTATTAGTATTTAAGAGATTTGTACAATAAGGAAATTACAACAATAACACACGCAACAATTTGACGAGCTCGGTGGTCGAATGGTTAACAATGGCCACTTAGACTCCGAGGTCGCGGGTTCGATTCGCGCACAAGACAAACATTTGTGTGCATGAACATGTCTGTTTGTCTTGGTCTGGGTGTTTCCTATGTATTATAAGTATGTATTTACAAAAAAAATGTATTTAAGTACATTTATCAGTTGTCTAGTACACATAACACAAGCTTTGCGCTTAATTTGGGTCCAGATGGCGCTGTGTAAAATTGCCCAGAAATATTTAAATATTAAAAAAAAAACAATAAATGTGTAGGTACACGTCGCTAGCGGATTTTTTATTAAATCTAGAGATGCATTTTCACTTAGTTTTCCAGTACTGAATGCAACAAACAAGAAGCCACTAATAGACTCGTCGCTTCCGAACTGTCACGAACAATATTACCAAGAAAAGAAAACAAGTTTCCATCTGAAGCAAGTTAATTAATAATTTATTCAGACAGACACACTATATCCGCATGAGTAGAAACCAGTTTCCTTGATCACAATATCTAAACAAAACTCAAACCAGTCCGAATACATTTCTGACTATTTGAACTATCAGTGCATGCACGTACACTGACCTAAAACAACATTTTTTGCAAATCTGAACCCTATTAGCTCTATGAATTAAAAGCTGAATTTGGATATCGAGTTATGTGTGCGATCACCTAAAAATAAAGGTAACAGTTGCATCATTGCACGTATGGTAACCGGTATATTCATAATGATAAATTCAAGGCTTTGGACTATTATCTACTCTGTGGCATTATGAAATGGTGCTAAAATGTACAACGCATCGGATTGTATTGATCATACTGGATTATATGAATACACACCTTTACACACATTAGTGGGCAAACAATAGTCTACAATATGCTTTGCAGGCATCGTGTACACATATCTTTATGGCATGACCATAATAACTTCACAAAGTATGGAAATATTGTTGTAGTCTGCATGTAATATTAAATGATTATAATAACTGTTAAACTTTCGCATTGCATGATTTATGAAAAAATAAACTACATATTTATGTTGAGTTTACAATATCTATTGTATTTGACATAATTATTTTTATAATTTCTATACTATTACAGAATGAACCTGACGTTTCGACCTGGGGTCTTAACGCCTCATCTAAAGCCGATTACGATCGAATATTATGATTCAATAAATGAATATTATGTTATTGCCAAACATCTTCGCTTAGTCGGTAGAGCTCCAGTGTTACTACATACTAAACTAATCACAAATAGTATAAATTAAAGGTGAAGTTTGATTTTCGGTAGTTTTTTGTACCAGCGGCGGCCCAGGTTGCACCGGCCGTGGTCACAGGCTGACTGCGTCAGAGAATAGATATTGCAAACTCAACATAAATATGTAGTTAGAAATCCTCTAATTTACTAATATTAGAGGACTTCTAACAAATTAATATACTGATTATAAATTAAGTGTGGAAGTAAGTTGAGTCACACGGATGTTTTTATCTAGGTTCTCTTCTGGGTCCTTCCGCCTAGGCTGAAAGCTCATTCATATCAAATATTTTCATTCCAAATATAGTTCTTAGGTTTAAATTAAAGAAAATTCTCTTTAACTCGTTAGAGTTCCAGGGCTACTAGCAGCTCAGCTAGAAACACACGAATCAGCCCCCTTACCACCAACTCTTATTGCGATTCAATAACTGAATAGAATGCTTATTCATACCAATGAATAAGCGAGAAATAGAGTCGCTTATTCATTGGTATGAATAAGCAGTCTATTCAGTTATTGAATCGCAATAAGAGTTGGTGGTAAGGGGGCTGAGCTAAAGTTTGATTTTCGCAATGAAACATTTCGATGGGCTTCTGTTGAGGCGGTAGGGCCCGAGGTACGATGTAACTATGCAATCTGTGCCAAGGTTTGGATTTATGACATACTTTTAGAAAATCTGTGTTAGTATAGGCGTTCGTTATTCTTTCATGAATAGAACGTATTTAGATTAAATTTCGCATACATATGACATGATTGTAACAACTCGATGTTTTAGGTCCCCAATAGTGTTAAAATCAGTGATGCACGGCAGTTGAGCTTCACTTGACTAGCCATCTCTTTAGGCTTTTAATACCTTATTTGCCATATTGCGGTCTCTTACATTGGTAAGAGGGAAAATCAAATTCCAAAAGCTTCTTACTCCTACTAATTTCTTCTTTTCTGATTAAATTCGTTGTGAGTTCCAAGGCAGCCGTAGTTTTACCCCCGGGACTGAAATAGACTTCGCTGTTCATTGCCTCTTTTGATGATTGCCACTGTTAATCCTGGCTACACAGGAGACACAGTGGTGGGAATGAGTGCATATGAGGAAAATTGACTGAGTGATTGACTGACATATGAACGCACAGCCCAAACCACTGGGTCTAGAGATGCCAAATTTAGCGCATAGGTTGCTTAGGAGGTCTAGATGTGCACTAAGAAAGAATTATTAAAAATACCAGAACACGCGTACAAAGTCGCGGCCGCAAGCTAGTTAATTATAAGTTTACAAAGAATATTTGCCTTGTCTGTTTGTTAGATGTATTTCAAAATGTCTAGTACCACACCGTAACAAACAGCTACGTCCTTCCATTTGTTGAAAGTTGAACAAACCGCCGACTTGCAAGTGCCCTCTCAAGGCAATAGTGAAACCTAGCAAAAACAACTACAGGTCAAACAATATCACACTAGAATTTCTTGTACCTAGATATAAATTAGACTGAACGATTATATTAAAGAAATAACAATAATAATCATCATCATCAGGTCATTTTAGTCTCCACTACAGGAGCACGACCCTCTCTCGTCCGTCCCAGACAGAAGGAGGATTTGGCCTACACTTCCCACGCTAGCCAGACGGGTTGGGGAGGCCTGATCGATGTTTTATAATGTATTTCCCTTAGTCGCCTTGTACGACATCCACGGGAAGAGACGGAGTGATTCTACTCTAGTCTTCCGGAAACCATACGGCCAAATAACAATATTATTTAAAATAATCGATAGTAAATAAATAAATATTCCTGGACAAATTACACACGGCCATCTAGTCCCAAACTAAGCAAAGCTTGTACTATGGGTACTAGATAACTGACATTATACATACTTTTTTTGTAAATACATTCATATAATACATAGAAAACACCCAGACCAAGACAAACATACATGTTCATGCACACAAAATGTATGTCTTGTGCGGGGATCGAACCCGTGACCTTGGAGTCAAAGTGATCATTGCTAACCATTCGACCACCGTCGATAGTCGTTTATTGTCATTACGTCGAACCGAAAGGTTTAGTTTTAAATAGTTTCAGTTAACCCAAAATTTTTAACTCATTGATTAAAACTTAAAATCAAACACGATATTAAACTTCTTTGAATAAAAATATACTTAATATTTCCATATGAATCGAAAATTACCGTAGAATAACAGTATAGGTGTTGCCATTTGCTACTTACGAGAGTAATTCTATAAAAGTTATTGTTTTGTTGCTAGAACTGAAAAACACTCCCTGAACAATTTATTGAAGACAAAATAATAATATGACACCGTATATATAGCTTCCGTATCTTCCAACCATCGTATTTAGATAACGGATAGGATAAACAACCAAAACTTAAGACTTTGTTCGCTTTATCAACATATATATTTATATATTAATGCGTGAAGCAAAAACTTTTTACGAAAATAGCGCGGACAGAGGAGTATGAAATTTCGCACACTTACTTAGTTTATTTATAGAAGCAGTGCATAATGCTAATACTGCTTTTTTTTTAATTAAGCATAAAAAATACATTACACGAACCGCCATGTATTTGATACATACATGCATGTATACATTTTTATTGTTAAAGTTATCATTATCATCAGCATTATCAGGTCATTTTAGTCTCCACTACAGGAGCACGACCCTCTCTCGTCCGTCCCAGACAGAAGGAAGATTTTGCCTACACTCCCGACGCTGGCCAGACGGGTTGGGGAGGTCTGATTGATGTTTTATAATATATTTCCCTTAGTCGCCTTGTACGACATCCACGGGAAGAGACGGAGTGATTCTATTCTAGTCTGCCGGAAACCACACGGCCAATAATAAAATTATAATTTAAATTAATTATGGTCGAATTTCGACCACTCTGGGTAACCTAGTATTAATAATACTTTAGTCCAATTCCATGCTTTCTGAAAATAACATGATGAGGCCAGATGAATGAGAGGCAGCGCGACA
Organism: Hypsopygia costalis; assembly: GCA_937001555.2. Lineage (NCBI taxonomy): Eukaryota > Metazoa > Arthropoda > Insecta > Lepidoptera > Pyralidae > Hypsopygia > Hypsopygia costalis. The sequence continues at coordinate 10,798,398 of OW443344.2, forward strand.
ATGGTCGTAAACTATAATTAGTTTAGTGTTACAATAAGTTATAAGTATATAACAGTTTCCATCTCACGTTAATTAAAACGTGCTGTAAAATGCTTTTACTCTATAAATACCATATTTAATACCACAGCGGGGGGTGTAAATACCATACTTAATAACACAGTATATTTTATAAATCTGTTTGTAACCACTTGATAGAATTATTCAAATTAGTAGTTATATTTAATATGCTCCCCGCAACGATATCTTGAAAAAAATGCCCCATACTGTGTGTCCTAAATTTAGTTTAATAACATTTGTAACTTTGTCCAAACAAAGATGATATTTACGGAGATAATTATATTGTATGTATCTTAGAAGGCAATCCAACCGTTAGTGACTGATGATCATTTTTAACAAATGGCTTTACGGCTCTGGAACCAATGTCCTTTTGAGCATGTCTTTGTATTATGTCTTCATTTTATTCCCGGCTTAAGGGACTTGTAATAAGTCAACAGTAAAACCGATAGTGCAATTTTTCTGCTGTTTTGCACGACTTCTTAAGTGGTCAGGAGTTCAGAGCCTATTTCACCACGCAGCTCAATGACGGGTTGGCGAAGGCCGTTAATTTCAAGCTTCCCAAAGGCCACTGCTTTAACGACAGTCTTCTAAAGATAACAGCCAGGACCTAAATTTAGGGGTTCTTCTATAAAACGTCAGGGCCGGAGGTCTTCTATATACTTGACCGAAACACAGTGAGGTCTTTGTAGCCGGTGGGCCTGGTTATCATATACACAGCTGATAACGACGGACAGCTACGTCCCTGAATGACGATACATAGGTTAGTACACCCCAGTATGTGCTCTAGTTTCCACCGCATTATCGAGATTACAGATGTAGCCAGTGGCTATTATTAGCTTTATAGTTTTCATATAAATTCGGACATATATTTTATTTATCATGTTATTTCCAGTTCCTTTTTGAAGGTGAATTGGTTTATACATAGATGCGTGCCGTGCCATACATTACGGCCTGTTTCATCGTCCTACTTGACGGAACAGTTCATTTACCCAGTTCCGGATTCGATTTCCGTGAGTGATAAATATTTACAATGCAATCATTTGTCCAAAATGGCGGCTAAATAGGTACCAATATGGACAAATATGTATATACAAATAAATAATTGTAGATATTTGTCTCCTTCATTTGTTGGTTTAAATGGTGGCCCCCTCTATTGCAGCGCCCGAGAGGGTTTTATATACAAACGAGCATATGGTACACCAGATGGAAAGCAATCACCATCGCCCATGGAGATCGGCAACACCAAAGAGTCGCCGATCTGTTACCAGCCTATACTCCTTCCTTTCTTTCTTCCTGGTGAGCTCACTCAGTCGCAGGAACACAACAACCCTCAAGGGAATTGTTATTGGCTGCGGTATTCTGTGATCTTACGCTATGCCCTACCTCTCTTAAATCATTTAGGATAATGCCTATGTTCAGGTTGCCATAAATGACTGAGTATAGATATAAATAATACAAGAGGTATACGAATAATTGCAATTTACAGTATTACCGAAAATGAAATAACAAAAAAACTTAGATTGTAATGAGCCTAGCCGTTTTCCTGTGATGTCCGAAATAAACATAAAAACTTTTGGCTTTTATTCAATGTCAAAAATAGTCCAACTACACATTTTTTTTTTTTTTGTAAATATTCAATGTTAAGGTTGTGTTTGTATACAAGCCAATATATTTATATAAGAACTACTCACTTATAGAACAAGTACAGTCATAAGCAACATTAGTAATTATGGTACTATATAAAAGAGTATCAGAGTTTGCCTTGTTAAAATTCACCATACTTGTTTTGTATTCTATACTAGTACATCTTTAAGCCATCTATTTCCGTGGTTATTTAACATAAACCCACATACTCCTTGTAATTCCGACGACAAAACTCCCCCTCCGAGGCCGCCATGCTTCCGGTCCGCCATATTAGTTTATTTATAAGTTCTTCCATCACAGGAAGTGTAATCAAATTGTTTCTTAATCTTATGCCAACCGCGACCGAACGGAACTCGGTGCAGTGGCAACACTTCCTTTTGTGTTGTTGATTAACAATGACCAATGATTCAAATAGATACCTTTAATAACAAATAAAAATAGTTTATGAAAAAAGAGCCCTTATAGATGAGAAGTAATTTTCTCTAGACTAAAGACCTGAATTCAATAAAGAGACGTACGCATAAAATTCCTGTTAATTATGACACAGACGTAAGAGGGAAACCATCGAACTAATGGAAGCAAAAACGAAGCGTGGGTCCTGGTCCTCCCGCACTGACTTTCGCCAACCCGCAATGGGACAGCGTGAGAGAGTACGTTCTAAACGCCTTCGATTGAGAAGAGACTAAAATCCCAGCAGTAGGATGAATGTGGGTTGATTAGGACGGTATAATACAATAGAAGTACCGAAAAGTACTTGAGAAATAAGGAACAGTAGTAGTACTTATACTGTGGTAGTAGATAATCTGTATTTAATAAAGGCGACCGATAAAGGCGAAAGGTTCTTGACTGATCTATCAAAGTGCAGATCTAAGCTATCTATATCTAAGCTATCTCTCTCAGCGGATCCTGTCTCGCGATTTGCGCGTACGAAGTCGCGAGTGCAAGAATATTAGATACTGGATACTTATTATCCCGCTGCAGTGTATACGCTAGTTAGTCCTTCATTCGTTAAACTTGGCAAGGCTAAGTAATAAAATGATTACAAAAAAAGTTATATTACAAAACGTATTTTATGAAGATATGTATAGACAGATAGGAATCTAAAAATAGAGAGAAGCCATGGTCTTGGAGTGTGACCTCTCATTGAGACAAGATCGAAACAGTTCAATGAAAGTAATCTTTCACCTTCATTGGAAAAGATATAAGTCAAGTATGTTCATCGACTGTTTTAGTTGGTATGAAATCTGGGTCATGTTTAAAATAATATCTATTTACACGATTTGTTGATTTTATATTTCTATGACTTGTTGGAGGAATAATGATTTTTAAGAAAAAATAAAAACCGACTTCAGCTGGCAACAGGGCAAATTTAAGAGTTTCCCTTGATTTCCCAGGGATCCCATCATTAGATCCTGACTTGGTGAATATGGGACCACCTTGCAATCATACCCTTTCAAATAAAAAAAGAATTTTGAAAATCGGTTCACAATTCGCGAAGATATCAAATAACATTCATACAAAAAAAATCAGTCGAATTGAGAACCTCCTCCTTTTTTGAAGTCGGTTAAAAACAGGAATCAAAAGGCCTTAAAGGGCAAATAAGAAATTTTCCGAAATTGGCAACGCTATGTTGTTAAGTGACAAAACATTGCAACATATCTATGCTGGGAGCAATAATGTTGCAACGATTTGCCACTAGCATCGCAACAAATTCACGCGCATTAAGTTATCTTTCAAGACAAGACCTAATTAAAGTAACCTCGGGGGTATGATAGTCAAAATGGCATCATGTCGTATCCGGAGATCTCCTAGAATTGCAGGATGAACTGTTTGAGATATGTTGTATAAATTTTTCTTGTAAAATGTATATTTTTTTAATCTGCTAGCAACCCGCTTTAGTTTCTACCGTATGGGGAAAGGGGACAAAACAATATTTTAAAATTTTTCATTTTGATGAATTTATATCATTTTTTATATGAGACGAGGCATGTGGTCACCTGATGAAAAATAATCAATCACCACCGCCCATAGAAATCAGCAACACCATCGTTTCGTATTTATAATTTTTCTCTCAAGCTTGGAGTTGAGAAAATCTAAAGTAAATTATGTCACAACTATGATGTGGTCTTCACACTGAGCAAGCTTGTATCGTGCGTGAACGCAAAGATGAACTCTGAATGTCGAAATCGTCTTTATTTATCGCTGCTCGACACCATTGCAAAATGAATTTCGAAAAAAAATATGTTTACTGCGCGGCAAGTTTATTTACCGGAGTGGTTTGAAGAACCCACAGTCAAAGGCACTACTCTAAACATTTACATTAGGGTACCTATCGACTGCAACATCCTCTCGTGTTGCGATACTTTACGAATTCGGTCACTCTATATCTGGACCGGTGTCGTTCAACCCTGTGATCATTGACCTGCATTGAGATAAAGCTGGAGCTGCTGGGCACGGCGCCGTTTTTATTGGGACAGCCATTTGGCTACCTCTCAAGGAAAACGTTTCGTATGTAATTATATCTGCGTGTTGCACGAATGATTGGGATGTAATATGAACAAGGTTTGATAGCCACAGGATTTATTTTCATCATCATCAGCCTGTATCTACTGCTGGATATAAGCGTTCCCAATGCTTTCCACCAAATACGATCATCCGCCTTCCGCATTCAGCCGCTTCCAGGTTTATTTTGCTTTAAATTGTTTATTGATATATTTTATTTTAATTACAACATTACCGCTATCTTTGAAGCCTTAGCCAACTTTTCCTTTACGTAATGGACCCTGTCGACTAGCTAATGAGGCCCTGACCACAGTATAAAAATTCTAGACTGTGCTCTGACGCAAGAAAGGTTGGGCATGTCCAGGTTTAGCCCTGAGGGTGTCCCCTACACTCCCAGGGCTAGCTCATTTAACGTATAATATTAATGAATCGAGCAACCCAACTGGGGAAGTACCTCCACCTCACAGAAAATCGCAGACAAATAATAACTAGACTAGACGTTACTAAGTAAGATGACCAGATACTGCATTGCAAGCGCTGCTGGTAGCGAAAGCGGCAACACATGTTACTTGCATACCAGCCCCCTTACCACCATCTCTTATTGCGATTCAATAATTGAATAGATTGCTTATTCATACCGATGAATAAGCATTCGGTAAGCGGGCAGGAATTTGCAAGCGCCTTTATATCAGGCGAGGGGAGCAGTATACTTCTTAGCCATTTGACGCAGTATAAAAAAATATTTAAATAATACTTTTTTTTACATGAGAGGGGGCAAATGAGCATGTGGGTCACGTGATGGAAAGCAATCACCACCGCCCAAGGAGATCAGCAACACCAGGGTGTCGCCGATCCGTTGCCAGCCTATACTCCTTCCTTTTTTTCGTTCTTTCTGTTGACCTCACTTACTCGCAGGAACACAACAACGCTCAAGGGAATTGTTATTTGGCTGCGGTATTTTATGAAGTGGAGCTACTTCTCCAGTCAGACAAATTAAAAAAATACGCTATGCCCTACTTCTCTTTTCGCCAGAGCCTCGTTGGTTAGTCAGCAGGGTGCACCATGTGCAGGTGAGGTTGGCTTTGGTTCAAAGTTGTTGACGAACCGCTTACACCCCTAAGCGGATAACAACGTGTCGACAAAAAACTGAAAAAAAGGAGTAAGCTTAGGTACTAATATGTAAGAGTACTGTTAGCCGATTCTTACGAAATTGACGGTGCATAATAATAAAGGAGATCAAGAAACTCATAAAGGGTTCGTACTGTAACGCATGAGTCGGTATGACTAATTCAGGATTTAACTCCAACTTACACGTAATATTGCAATGACGATTTTGATGGCTGTATTTAATTGATAAGCAACAAAATTTTTGATATTTAATTAGCCCATAATATACTCGCTGTCTCTTCTCCTTGCCTAGCGCTAAATGGCGCCAATTTTCTCACAAAAATATAAAATTAGCTAAAGTACGTATTAAAATCATGTAATTGAGTACTTTCGTGTGATATGTGATCTCTTGGGCTTTAATTACTTTATCAACATAAATTATGCATTTTCGAAATACAGACGACGGCATTTTTACCTATTTGAATCAATTGTCACAAACGTCAGATTCGTCGGCTTGCTTGTGCGAACTAATTGCGAAGTGAGACAATTGGCCCATTTTACGAGTATGCGTTTTTGACGCTTAATAGTTGGTTATTATTGGTTCGTTTATCTACAAACTATAATCCTCCCAGCGCCAGGTGCCTACTTATCAAATAGTCAATTTTCTCATCCTGTCTACTTCAGTAAGTATATTATTTATTAAATACTGTTTAGATAATAAATAAATATTTTTGGGCGAATTACACACAGTCATCTAGACCCAAACTAAGGAAAGCTTGTTCTATGGGTACTAGATAACTGATATTATACTTAAATACATTTTTTTTTTTGTAAATACATACATATAATACATAGAAAACACCCAGACCAAGACAAACAGACATTTTCATGCACACAAATATTTGTCTTGGATCGAACCCGCCACCTCGGTGTCGAAGTGGCCATTGCTAATCATTCGACCACCGAGCTCGTCGAAATGATTTGATCTTACATCCTACCATTGTTAATCGAAGGTCATTTTGTTCAAATTTCTTTGTTAGCGACTCATATCCGCATCATACATGACATGACACAGCAGCCTTTCTTTGCTTATATTGGAGTGAACTTCATCAATTATGATTATAATTCGAATTCAATGCTTTGAATGTAATTAATTCGAATTCAATCTATTAATGTGACACTTTTGCATTTTAGAATTCACTTTTCACAAATTCACACATTAAAATAAATTAGGTATTAGTATGTACCTCGTAAATAATAGAAATTGTCTTGATTTATTATAATTAGGTACTTCAATTTATTTGATTAACTTGCTACAAATCTGTATTAGTATTGATTTGGCACTTGAATCATTTTATTCTATGTTCTCGTTCTATTATAAATCGCAATTAATTAGTGCGGTCTTTTTGTAGACTCCTTAATTAGTTATCTACACTAATATCATAAGGATAGATTTGTATTTTTGTTTCTAATGGATAAATTGGATAAATAAGGATTGAGCCGACTTATAGATAACTTATAGCCGATTTATGATCAGAGAGTAGCCCGTTATTGCACGTTGCACCCGTGCGTAGCCGGAGCGAGTAGCAATTAGTAGTCAATTCAAATTGTAAAAAGAAACTTTTTTTACGTAAACTGTCAATGTATTTAAATCCCCTTATGCATAATGGCTATATATGCAAAGTAGATTAAATAAGTAACCAAGAGAATGTGAATTAGATTTTTTAGGGAATAAATTTGTATAAATAGATATGTACGTTTCTTACAAACTACAGTCACACACATACAAAAATTAAATTAAAAAATAACAAGGGGTGAACTTATAAATAATTGGGAAACAGAACGCAAAATAAAAGATGCATGTGTGTGCTGCAGCAAGCAAATGGCCACAGCTCAGTGTGACTTTTTTGTACTTGTGCAAAAAAAACACAGATTTACCGCTGTCGTATGATGGGCGCACGCGCGCGACTGTCTAATAATAGAGAAAGAAACATGATCAGAGACTATACTTTGTAAATGCATATAAGTAATAAATCCATTTATACCACCAGTTCGTATTTTAACTATTTCAAATAATAAGTTTAATGCATATTTTAGTAAATGTAAGTCAAATTGTAAATGCTAATAATGGAAAGACCAGGGACCCTACCGCCGAAGCTGAAGCCGATTACCGTCGGATTTTAGCTTAAATTGGCGGTAATTGTGTTTAGCTTAGCTAGTAGAAACCATAGAGCTCTAGCGACTAAGCTGAATATGTGTGTCATTAACTTAAACCTAAGATCAATTTTCGCGATCAAAAATTCCGGTTGTAATCGGCTTCAGCTCCGATGGTAGGGCCCCAGCCCCCCTAGCCAAGTGTAATTCGTAGCGTAACGAACGTTAGATAAATCACGTGACATTTGTCAATTCTCATACTAAAATGTTCGATTTTGACAAATGTCACGTGATTTATCTAACGTTCGTTACGCTACGAATTACACTTGGCTAGGGGGGCTGGTGTCTATGATACTGGCTCAGCCTAGTATAGACACTTGTGTGATGGACTCGACAAAACAATAGTGAGTGAGTACTTTATAGTTATACACTAGTGTAATAATATGTAGTCCAAAATTGTATGTTTTTATCAAATTAAATAAATGTTATTAAATATTATAATTTATGCAGTATTTAGCTAACATTCCGTGTTTTAGATTAAGCATAGGTAAACTAGGTAGATAGGTAATCCACAACCCGGATTGTTTACTTGCTTTGATGATTTTATTACACAGAAGATTTTATACAAATCCATGGCCACGCACAATTCCTACATGTTCCAAATTTATTGTTTTTCTTTTGTCAGTTTTGAACTTGAGGTTTATTATTATATTAAACACATTGAAATACTTTGGAACGTTTGTTTACGCTAACGATTCTCTGAAAGCCGCTGGTAGCCCCCATTCAACCTTTATTTGTTTGTGCAAAGTATCTGGGAGCATATACATACACAAATCATTTTAAAACAGATCACACCATGTTCCGACTTCAATTTATCTGACAGCATATTCTTCTCCTCCTAGGTGGGATTTGAACCCACGACCTCTCGATGACCGATCGATTGCTCTTCCAACTGAGCTACTAGGACGGTTTGTGATGGTGACGAATTTTTGCATTTTTAACAGACTCCAAAAAAGGAGATTCTCAATTCGGTTGTATTTTTTTAAATGTTTGTTTCTCAATTACTCCGTGATTTATAAACCAATATGAAAAAAAAATTTTTTTTTTTAAAGAGTACTTCCAGATTGGTGCCTTATTTTATTCATCATCATGAGCCTGTATATACATAAATGTAGAGTACCTAATGTTTGAAACGGTTTTTTTTTTAATATTTATAATATTCCGACAAGTTGGCCGAAATCCATTATTTGTATAATAATAATTTAATAAGCATATTCTTCATAATGTGAAAGTTACTGCTTAGGTCATAGACATATTTATGTCCCAGTTGACTAGTGGCTAGCTGTTTAATTGAACAACGCCTTTCAATCACACGTCTAAATTTATTTAGGCGAGTGGCTGACCACAACGTTCAACAGAACAGCTGGTCGACGCTCAGCTAATTGATTAAATGCCAATTTCCTAGATTAACGATAGTTAACCTATACATTATCAGATGATTCATGCATCAGTATGTATTTGATTTGATGTTTGGTTAGGTTCGATTTTTCTTGTGTTCTGGCAGCGGAAGTAGTCTCCGTTATAGTTCATGAAAAATCTGGTACCAAGAAGGGTAATAGAAAAAACTAATTCAATGAGACAGCGGTGTTTCAGTCAGTTGTGATGTTGAACGTTTTAAATGCCATAATGATTCAACTATAAAACTAGGTGTGTGGTTGAATGACGTTGTTCCATGAAACAGCTAGTCTTTGAATTTATAGGCAATTTTAACCAGTTGGCTGGGAGTGCTGGGACACATACTCTACGTTTTAGGTACTATCAGGCGGCCTGCAGGTATGTTTATCACATTTGTGGCACAAATCTGGATAAGTACCGATAGCGTAGCAAATTTCGAACATTGGAATGACGATATGGATGGACCTATTAGTTTATCACCTAGGTACCCATTAATAATATCTAATACTAAGCCGCATCCTCGCCCACGTGGCCGAAATCGAGGTTGTGTGGAGCGAATAGATTCGCTGAGTGTATGTTTTCCATTGATTTCAATGGAAAATGTATTTGATGATCATTCCTCAAGGACATGATCGATCTCTTTTTTTCGACACAAACCTCAAGCATATCGAGGTCTTTAATTGTGACAAGTTTCATCAAAATCGGTTCAGTGGTTTTGGAGCCTATTCATTTCCAAGAATGACTTTTCGGCGTATATAAGCGTTCCGCTTGCTCCGTTCGCTCCACTCTAATATCTTCAGCCCCCTTACCACCAACTCTTACTGCGATTCAATAACTGAATAGAATGCTTATTAATACCAATGAATAAGCGACTTTATTCAATTCGAAATAGAGTCGCTTATTCATTGGTATGAACAAGCATTCTATTCAGTTATTGAATCGCAATAAGAGTTGGTGGTAAGGGGGCAGGACGTAAATGCTTTGCTATGAACCTATAAGGTAGGTACCTATAAGCTAACAAGCTTTTCCTTACCCGTAAGCAAAGTCACAGATATTAATTAGCTGATAGAGTCACTTGCAAAGGGTAGAACACGTAGGCAACAGTAATTAAATCAAGCAGACAGGAATCCCATGCAGTGCTGTCACATGTCGGCAATACCTAAATCACATTAGCTCTCGTGTCGAAAGGAAATTAATTAGGTACGTAAATAAATAGGTACCAATCTTGTACGTTTTTTTGGTAAAAGGCACGTGTCTAGGATGCAAATATATATTACACATACGGCAGGGAACTTATCCTCACATTTTGGAGCAAAGAACATAGCAAACTGTACGATTCCAGAGGTTTTTCGCGAAGTCTCAAGTTAAGGAAATTAACTCCGTGCCGAGATTTACTCAGATCTATCTACAATGTAGCGTTAACTGCATTTTGAATTTAAATGTTGAATAACTCAAAAATCTATTAACTTAATATACTGAGACTTTGTGACTTTTATTAATATTACTAGCTAAATGAAACTATGTATGAAAATAACTCACATCTCTTTTGTTTATTATTTAAAATCTTGATATGCCGGCAATTTTTCCCATCTTTCTAGTGTTAAAGGGTTTATGTGTATATAATCTTGTGTGGTCTTGTGAACGTCCATCTTATATCGTATATTAATCTGCGATAGTGTTTGCCTAAGCTTGTTTTTTTAATAGTATGTGTGTGATTTTGTAGTTACCGAATAAAGTTGTTATCTATCTGTTGCGGTTGCAGCGTGGGCCTTCGATGTTAAAGAGTGGACTGTATAAATTTGATGTTGGTGAGGTGAGCCGTAACGGTGTCAGAAACGATACACCGATGCGGTGGTGCGGTGTCAGAAACAATACACCGTTTTAATTTTGTAGCGCCGCTAGGTTGAGGAATGCAGTCAGTAGACTAGTTTTCTAGTTTTCTTGATTTCTTTTTTCTATTTTCTTCTAGTGGTCTGCTTCGCTCGGAGTCTCGATCGGTTGTGATTTGTACGGCGACCCGATCCTATATTTATACTGGGCGGAGGCGTACCTCCGCCCCCGCCTGCATTCCCCCACCCCTCAGCGAATCGTTTATTTATTTCTTAATATTTCTTACAACTAATACATTTTACTTATTCTAACTTATACTACGTTATTAATTTTAATCTATTTTCCATATTTATGTATTAATTATCACCCTAAGGCGGTCGGCCTGTGCGCGAGGGCTCGTAGTCTCTTTTATTCGCATGCGAGGTTATAAATATAACCTGACGTGAGCCCCTCGCTGCCAGTGTTACGCGGCCGCCGCGCTGTTCACACCTCTACGGGGTAATAATTTACACGAAGCTTCAATTTCTTTATTTCTCAATTTTACAGTTATACTTATAACATTTACATATTTTAACATATACTTATATCTAATACAAAACGAAAACGAAAACACTTATTCCTATCTTAGGTATTTGGTTATACTTTTATATGACTTGCGCTATATTTACTATGTATACATAATTGTTTTTATTACTCTAATTAATTTATTCTGTCGTGCACATTTCTCCCGCCGTCGCCTTGCGATCCCACTGGTAGCACGACGATCTTCTTGGTGGGCCGCCGCAGAATGTGTCCCTTGCTGGTGGTGATGTCCACGACGCGTACCACGCCGTCGCTGCCAGGGTAGGTCTTCGTTACGCGTCCCCGTGGCCACGTGTTGCGAGGTAGGTTGGAGTCGCAGATGATCACGACGTCTCCGACGACTGGACCGACGCCGCTGCTGTGAGGCTCCCGCCGGTTTTGGAGTAGCGGCATGTACTCGCGCACCCAGCGTCGCCAGAAGGTGTCGGCGAGCAGCTGGGCGCGCCTCCAGTGTTGGCGCGCGTTGCCGTCGTGCTCGGTGAAAGTGCCGGGGCCGGGCGTGTGGCAGTCGGGCCCGAGCAGGATCATGTTCGGGGTCAGCGCCGGTGGGTCATCGGGGGTCACCGCAACGTGGGTGAGCGGTCGAGAGTTGACCGTCATCTCTACTTCGGCCAGCAGTGTTTGCAGCGTCTCGTCGCTCGGGTAACGCTCGTGCAGCGTGACTCGTAGGGCTTCCTTCACCGTGCGCACCATGCGCTCCCAGACCCCTGCCATGAATGGAGCGGCAGGGGGCAGGAAGCGCCAGTTGATGCGGCGCGCTGCGGCTTCCTCTTTCACCGCCTCGGTGAGCTCGCGGTCTGCACCTCGGAAGGCTGTGGCGTTGTCGCTCCACAGCTCGGTAGGGCACCCTCGCCTGGCCATGAAGCGGCGGAGGGCGCAGATGGCGGAGCTGGTGCTGAGTGAGGCGGCGACCTCCAGGTGAACCGCCCTCGAAGTCATGCACGTGAAGAGCGCGACGTACCTCTTCTCTCGGTGACGGCCCACTGTTACCTCGAAGGGTCCGAGATAGTCTAGGCCTGCGAAGGTGAAAGGTCGTACATGATGAGCTAATCGTGCGGCCGGCAGATCCCCGGTATAAGGGACCGCAGGCTTTGCTTTCTTCAGACGGCAGACGGCGCAGCGGGCGATGACTCCTTTCACAGCTGGTCTTATTTTCATGATGTACACACGTTGGCGCAGCTCGGTCACGACTATCTCCGATCCTCCGTGGTGTAGCTTTTCATGTACATAGGCTATGTACAACTTGGTGTAGCTATGCTTGCCGTGTAGCACAGCCGGGCGCGCCGTTTCTTGAGGTATGTCGTTGGCCGCTGCTATTCTGCTATTGAGGCGTATTATATTATTCTCGTCGATGTACACACTCAGCGCGGCTAGACGATCATTCTTAGTCGGCGTTTGGTTTTTCTTTATTCTCTCTTTCTCGCTCTTATAGCTATCTTCCTGCGAGGCGCGGATCCATAATTGTTCTGCTCCGACCAAGTACTGCGCGTCCAACGTGAGAAACTTATTTTTCCCTTCAGGCGCGGAGGCTGGTTTGGCCGGCTTGCGGTTTCGAGGTGCGGGTTCGTTCCATTTTCCGTCTTTTTCTTCGTTTGCTCGGGTTCGTTTTCGCTTCGCCGCCGCAATCAGCTGTCTCGCCGGATCGTTGGTCTTGCCGCGGCACAGATCGACGAATTGCAGAACTCGCGCGGTCGCTCGTAGTAGCCTTGTCCATCGGGAGAATCGTTCGATGTCGGGTAAGTGACCGTGTTCTTGTCGCTGTAGTGTGTTGCATTTTTCTTGTCCCTTTTCTTCGCCGGTCGCAGGAATTTCGACTTTGTTCTCTACGGGCCAAGTCGATTCCGATTGATACAGGAATCGCGGCCCGTCGTACCATCTATGTTGCGCGTCGAAATTCGCCGGTGTCGCCCTTGTGGCGTCGTCCGCTACGTTGTCAGCCGATGGCAGCCAACGCCATTCATTCTTCTTGGTGGAGTCTTCAATTTCGGCGAGACGGTGAGCTACGAACGTCTTGTATGTGCGGGGCTCGGCGCGTATCCACGTTAGTGCTGTGCGTGAGTCGCTCCAGTACGTTTTCTGCGCTATCTCGTAATCGTGTTCTTCCGCTACCGCTCTGGCGAGACGAACGCCGAGGACTGCCGCTTGTAGTTCCAGCCTAGGTACTGAGACGAGCTTCGTAGGTGTGACCCGACTCTTGGCTGCTGCAAGCGCGACTTTGATACTGCCGTCCATTCGCGTCATCCGCCAATAGACAGCGGCGGCGTAGGCTTCCTCGCTTGCGTCTACGAAGGTGTGTAGCTCGTAGCGGGCTGCTGGCTCGGAGTCGTAGCACCTGGGTATGCCTAGGTTTCCTAGGTCACGTAGCTGTCGTAGCCAATCACTCCATCTTTTTTGTAGCTCCTCCGGAATTGTGTCGTCCCAGCCTGTCTTGTAGCGCCACGTGTCTTGCATGATGCGCTTCGCCGGCGTGGTAACAGGCGAGATGAGGCCCAGTGGGTCGAAAATCGACATTATAATGCTGAGGGCTTCTCTCTTCGTCGGAGGGCGCAAGTCATCCAGCACCTCGGGCGGAGCTCTGCGTACATTGAGTTTGAAGCGAATGCAGTCTTCTTTCGTGTGCCATAGCAAGCCGAGTGTCTTCTCAATCTCGCTCCCGCCGATGGCGACTGTAGTTCCCTCTCGCTCTACGCAGTCTGCGACGTTACTGACAGCTTCTTTGTTGTTTGTGGACCATCCGCGTAGCTGAAAACCGGCTTGTTTGTGCACGTAGTCGACGTCTCTAGTTATCCGCTTCGCTTCGCCCGTCGTCTGGAAGCTTTGGAGATAGTCGTCCATGTAGTGATTTCTTTCTATCGCTCGCGCGGCCTCTGGGTATTCGGCCGCGTGTTCTTGTGCGTTTCTATTCTTGATGTAGAGTGCCGTGCATGGCGACGACGATGCACCGAATATGACGGAAGTCATACGGTACTCCTCCGGTGCGCCCTCTCGTCGGCCGCCCCTCCACAAGAAGCGGAGCGCGTCTCTGTCTTCTTCTCGGATCTTGATCTGCATAAACATTTCCTTGATGTCGGCCGATACAGCAATGCCATGTTGACGGAACCTCATGATGACGCCTGGTAGTGACTGCAGCAGGTCTGGCCCGGGTAGGAGCATGTCGTTGAGGCTGCGGCCGTGTGATTTAGCCGCAGCATCATGGACCACTCGTATCTTCTGTTTCTCCGGGTTGCAGACTGCGAAGTGCGGCAGGTACCAGGTTCTCTCGTTGGGTGGTGCTGTTGCTTGTTCGGCGTAGTTCGACGACAGCATGTTGGTAATTTGTTCTTCATATTTCTTCTTTAGGTTTTCATCGCGATCAAGTTTCTTCTCGAGTGTGTATAGACGTTTGAGCGCGTCCGGTCGGTTACTAGGCACATTGGTAACTTGCTCGCGCCACAGTAGTCCTGTCTCGTATCTGCCATCGGGTAGACGCCGGCTTTTTTCTTTCAATATTTTGAGCGCTTGTAGTTCGGGGTCGCTATCCTGTTTCCTTGGTTCGATAGACAGCGACTCTAGAGCGAAGTACCTCTTCATCATCTCTTCTATGGGATCTGCACGCTCGGTTTGTGTGAGGTGCGTGCAGCAGAATGCTACAGGCGCCGCTTGTGAAGTACGGCAGCCGTGTAGCACCCATCCCAGAAGAGTCTTCGATGCGACGAGTTGATCGCGCCGTCCTTGTCTTATGTCGCGCGATACGATGAGCTCCCAGTTGTCTTGCCCGATCAGCAGCTTGGGCGTGGCGTTGATGTACAATAGTTCGTGCTTGATATCTTCTAGGTGTGAGCAGCCCCTTATTTCTTGCTCGCTTACTGACTGAGTAGTGAAGTCCAGACTTGCGACGGTGTGTGCGTTTCGTATCTGCAGCTCGTTGTCGGTGTGTCTGCCCCTTATGCTGACGTTCACTCTCTTGCTTTTGTCGTGTGCTATCTCTGTCCCGCTCACTCCTTGTACCCACATCGGTTCTGTAGGTCCATCAAGGCCGAGCGTGCTGGCTAGCGAAGAATCTATTATAGTCACGGTGCTCCCTTCGTCGAGTAGCGCGTAGGTTTGAACTGTAGTTTGCGGGCCGCGCAGCGTAACTGGTGTGATTTTCAGATACGCGCGGCTTGCCTTCGTCGTGTTGCTTGCTACTTGTTCAATCGCCGACGCGACGACTTGTTCGGCTTTGTCTTGTGGCCGTGGCTGTGCTGCTTCGTTTGCTGGTGGTCTCTCGTGGTGTAAGAGGCGATGATGGCGCATGGGGCAGCCGTTGTGGCCGCAGGCTTTGGCGCGGCATACGGAGCGGCGATGCTTGTTGACGAGGCAGCGGAAACATATATGACTCTTCTTTGCGATCTCCCAGCGCTCGTTCGTGTCCGCCTTGAGAAATCGCGGACACGCTGGTAGCCGGTGATGTCCCTGACAGCAGGCACATGAAGTCTTTTCTTCTGTAGGCTCCGTGTTGTTTTCTGTAGTGACGGTGTAAGCACGTTCAACTTTTCTTCTTATGTTTCTGTTCTCGTTGGTCGACTCGGGCGCTGCGTAAGGGGCGCATTTGTCGGCTTCGTTGTTGAGAAATTCTGCTATCTTCTTCAATTCTGGCGTATCTTCGCTCGTAGCTGCGTAGTCGTACCACTTGTTCCGTAGTATAGGCGTCAACTTGTCGACGATGAGTCGCAGTATCTCGGGGTTGTGTAGGTACTGCGGCCGCTTCAGTAATTCAATCGTAGCTACGGTGTTAGCGATGCGGCTTGCGAAGATGCACAGGTCTCGCGGGCTATCCGCGAGTCGAGGGAGAGTCTTCATCTTCTCCATTTCACACATAAGTAATGTGTCAGGTCTTCCAAATCTTCTCTCCAGCGAGCTTATAATGACTTCGGGTTGGGCTTGACTGATGAGGAGGGCACTGACTGCCTCCAAAGCGGTTCCCCTTAGACTTCTTCTTATTCTGGCGACGTTCTCGCTCGCCGTGAAGCTCGCTGCGGATTCGCTATAACTCGCCTTGAACGGCAGCCATTCTGTTGTTAGGCCGCCGAACTGAGGCAAGTCCGGTATATAATTCCTCTTCGATTTGCTGGTGTGGATGGCTTCTGTTAACGCGGCGGCCAGCGACGTAACGTCCATCGACGAAACTTGACGGGTCTGTGCTTCTTTGTTCTGCTGCTCGCGCATTGTGTATGTGCGCGCAGCCAGGCCTCCTTCAATTTCGTTGACTGGATGTAGCTCTATCGCTGTGTCTCTTTCTGCCGGCGGTGCGTTGTCAGCCTCTTCCACGGGCGGCAGCTGCTTCTTCTGTGTGGGCTGCCTCTCGAACCAATCGGATATCCTTTGCGGCGCTAGGTCATCGCTTGCTTCTGACTCCGATGAAGATTCAGCTTCTAATCTGGCTTGTCTGGCTTGTTCTAATGCTGCTTCGGCGCGGATCCGCTTCAGCTCTAACTCAGCCAGCCTTTCCTTAGCCTCCAACTCCGCGAGGAGCTTCTTGCGGGAGGCTTCAGATCGGCGTGACCGAGCGGGCCTTAGCGTTTCCGTAGTTGCTGGTGGCGGCATCAATTCTGTTTGCTGACGCTCGACGACTGTGGCGGTGCTGGCGGCGGGTGTTGCCTTGATACCCGACGTGTCTGGTGGCCTCGCCGTGCCGGTGGATGAGGCCGTTGCACCGGTGTTTGTGGTTGTGCCGGTGCCGGCCGTAGCTTCCGTAGTACCCGTGCCTGACGAGGTCGCCGTGGTGCCAGTGCCCGACGTGGTCGCTGTTGCGTCTGTTTCAGGTGTCGTTGTAGTGTCGCCGCTGCCTGACGTAGCTGAAGCTGAAGTCTTCTTTCCGTGTTCGCTTCTAGTGACGACCATCTTGTAATTTTCTTTCTTCTAGTTCAGTGATCCGGCTTCCAGAAGGACCAAACAATGTTGCGGTTGCAGCGTGGGCCTTCGATGTTAAAGAGTGGACTGTATAAATTTGATGTTGGTGAGGTGAGCCGTAACGGTGTCAGAAACGATACACCGATGCGGTGGTGCGGTGTCAGAAACAATACACCGTTTTAATTTTGTAGCGCCGCTAGGTTGAGGAATGCAGTCAGTAGACTAGTTTTCTAGTTTTCTTGATTTCTTTTTTCTATTTTCTTCTAGTGGTCTGCTTCGCTCGGAGTCTCGATCGGTTGTGATTTGTACGGCGACCCGATCCTATATTTATACTGGGCGGAGGCGTACCTCCGCCCCCGCCTGCATTCCCCCACCCCTCAGCGAATCGTTTATTTATTTCTTAATATTTCTTACAACTAATACATTTTACTTATTCTAACTTATACTACGTTATTAATTTTAATCTATTTTCCATATTTATGTATTAATTATCACCCTAAGGCGGTCGGCCTGTGCGCGAGGGCTCGTAGTCTCTTTTATTCGCATGCGAGGTTATAAATATAACCTGACGTGAGCCCCTCGCTGCCAGTGTTACGCGGCCGCCGCGCTGTTCACACCTCTACGGGGTAATAATTTACACGAAGCTTCAATTTCTTTATTTCTCAATTTTACAGTTATACTTATAACATTTACATATTTTAACATATACTTATATCTAATACAAAACGAAAACGAAAACACTTATTCCTATCTTAGGTATTTGGTTATACTTTTATATGACTTGCGCTATATTTACTATGTATACATAATTGTTTTTATTACTCTAATTAATTTATTCTGTCGTGCACACTATCTATTTTACAAAAATACAACATAATATCCTACTTATATTAACAGTAACAATACCACACAATACTAACCAACACTTTCACTACTTCCTGTAGAAACTGGTGTTACATTTTCGGGTAATGATGATGACCAGATGCGTTACAATAGCCAACAAATTTGACAAACATTGCAAGTTACCACACAATTACTCACAATGTGGCACCATATCTCAAAAGTAATTTGATTTCGCATAGTTGCGTAATAGGTGTTTTTACCTTAAAGGAGTTTTTTATATCAAATGCAATGTCATTCGATGACAGTCGTTAAGCTAAGTCAGTGGCCTTTGGGCGGCTTGAAAAGACTGGCCTCCGCCAAGCCGCAGTTGAGCCGCGTGGTGGGGTCAGGGGTACAGTGGGTCTGAAGTGAGGAGACCCGTAGCCCAGCAGTGAGATGAGTAAGGGTTGTCGACGACCTAACTAGCAAATTATTGTTTTATTTTTTATCTCAAATTTTTCAGTCAATAACTAATTCTAAAAGTTTATGACGATGGATGTTTGTTTTTGTTTCTTTCAAACCAAACACTCGAGAGATATGTCAACGTGACGACGGCTGGCGACGACTGTGTTGGTAATGTGCCGTTCGTGTTTAAACCCTAAACTGCTGCATGGATTTGAATGTTAGGATAGATTCATAATTAAATATGTTCTCGATTAACACAATATCTTTTTTTCATACTCCTACTAATTTCTTCTGATTAAATTCGTTGAGTTCTAAAGCAGCCATAGTTTTACCCCCGGAACTGCAATGGACTTCACTGTTCATTGCCTTTTTTGGTAGTCACCGCTGTTAATCGTGGTTACACAGGAGACACGCTGGTGGGAAATGTGGAAATGTGTGGTGGGCCTCCCCGTGCAATACTTTTTATCCCGGCACTGTGCTCACCCGGAGAAGCCGGGGAGGCAGAAGTTAGTAAAAAATATTCAATCTAATTTACAAAGATGCGAACTGATTGATGTTGAGTGCATCCCTACTAATATTATAAATGTGAATGTGAGTCTGTTTGTTACGCACGCCCAAAACTACTCAACCGATCATCATGAAACTTTCGACCTATTATATTCTCAAAGGTATTAGAAAGGACATAGGATACTTTTTAGTAAAAAAAAAAAAGTAAACGCGGGCGAAGTCGCTGGTGGAAGCTAGTATTATTATAAATTGGCTGAATAGATAAAATAGTTAATGATGTAGTCAGTGAAAAAGGGCTTTAATAATTAAAATCCGAAGCACAAAAAGCGATAAGCGGAAATGATGACATCATTCAATTGTTCGCTAAAGAGTTGCAGCACTTGCAGCCAACATTTTCGCGCGCAATCATAATGTGTCCAGTGATACCGTCGCATGATTCATGATTTGATCGTCGTTGCAGGATGCAAGCGCACACCACTTCGAGGACTACGTGATGAAAAACACGTCGATTTCTCAAAAAAGGCTACTCACGTTTGGCTTCATGATAACAGCGCAGAATTAACAGTACTAGTAACTATAGGGGAATCCTTTGAATAAAGCCCCGCTATCGCATTATTTCATCGGTTTCTTATGAAATATCTTTACTGTTAAAATGTAGTTTATTAGCCAATTCATTGCCGGCTAACTTTAGTATCATGCCGCCATATATATTTAGCATAGACAATGAATACGTAACCTAGACGCCGGTGCGCGTATTTGGCATTTGATTAATTATTTTTTGGGACGCCGATGGGCGGCCTCGGCACTGAATGGATTAAAGACCAGTAAAAAAATGAGTTACTAAGGCATATATTTCTCAGAGACCCCTCCTTCCAGCCAGCTTATTTTTTTAAATTTGTCAGATTTGTTGAAAATCATAATAGAAAAGGCCTTTAGGTTAATAAAGTATTAAAATGTTCCTAGGATCAAAATGTCTACTTATCATACACAATCATGGTATACAAAATGTTTTAAATTCCACATATTGAACTTTCGACGTCGATATAAATAAAAATAACTTTGTCACACATAATAGAGGAACCTCTTTTTTTAAATTCATTTAAAGATATATCTCTAAATTTAACTGTATTCGGTACGTTTTCAAAACATCTGATATTATATGATATTTTTGACGACCCCAGTGGTCAAATGGGTATCAATGTCCACTTTGATTTTAGGATTACGGGTTCGATCCCCGCACAAGACAAATATTTGTGTGCATGAACATCTCCGTTTGCCTTCGTCTGGGTGTTTTATTTGTAGATATGATATGTGTGCATATAAAAAAGTATTTAAGTATAAGATCAGTTATCTAGTACCCATAGTATAAGCTTTGCTTAGTTTGGGACAAGATGCAGGGCAGTGTGTAATTTGTCCAATAATATTGAATAAATAAGTATAATAACAATTTATTATTGTTTTAAATCTCTTGATATGTTTCCACTGCTAGATAAACAAAAATACAACATTTTGCTGCAGAGCAAAATAATAAACCAACTGTGCGAATAAATTACAATGTTAAACGTGTCGAGCCTTCTGATCAATAAACTCCGTAGGTATACTGATAAAGGACTAACTATGTTGTGGTTGCCAAGCTGCCAATGGCAGGTCACAGCACAGATAACATAACATTAATTGTTGACCAACCAACTTAATAAAATGAACTAGTAAATCCACGGATTAATCCGACGTAGTATCTACAGATAACGTACCGTTTTTTGGTCACATCCGAACGTGTTTACAAGCCGACCAAATTGAGAATATGTTTCATATTGTGAATATACCAGACGTGAGTTACATATCCAAATTAGGCGAGTTGCTCACTTCAAAATGTGAGCAAGTAAGACACATAATTTTGATATGCAACAAGAGTCTTATAAATTCACAGCATGAGAGTTCTTGTCTATATGGTCGGTTTGTTTACGTTGACATGATCGGACGCGAACAAAAAACTCGCACTAAGCAGTCTGAGGAGTTTTGACATGATGCCCACGGCCTCCTTCTACAGTCGCATCGCTCGCCATCGACAGGGAATTCATCCTCATGTGACCACTTCGGCTCTAATGTAGGGCCGAAGTGGTCACGTACTATGCGGGTCCAGAGAGGTTTTCTCCCTCGTACTACCAAGCAGTGAATTAAACTGTCTGTCGAGGTTTTCCCAGGAAAAACTAACATTTCTTCCAGAAATCACCAGCAGCAGTGATTGCTATGATTCACCCAGACATCCTTGTATTTTGACTGCATGACGGTAATCGTAGAAATAAGAGCCAAACATATCAGTTACTTGAGACTCTCTACTTTGATAGTTGGTATGTTCGTGAGTTAATAACACGTCGCCTCATATTCATTTCATTGCTGGAATACGTGTCTAACTTCTACGTTCTAAACCCAACCAATTGGTTGGGTTTAGAACGTTGTCCACCACTCTGCTCAAGTGCGGGTTGGTGGAGGACATACGTAACGATTGTCACCTAACGATAACAGCCGGGGCCGACGGCTAAGCGTGATAAATAAACCTATCCTATAGGCTACGGTCGACTTTGTTTAAATTGAGTTTTCAAAACTAAAACAATTACATCAAAAAGGCAAGCAGTAACTTGCCCAATTTAAGCATTTATTTCTTTATATACAAGAGTTAATGAACTCAAAATTTATTCTAGATTAGTATTAATAATTTATTACACTAACATAATAAATTATTAATTAAAATTTTAGTACTACTACACCTACATAAGGTTTTTGCTGAATCGCCCCATAATTACATCCCGTACTTAACGTAATTAGTGACCTTACACTAACTGATCGGTCTACAACTCTAAATCATAAACAAAAAGTTAATTGAATTGCCAACAGCACGGTAAAAAGGTAAAAACGAAAAAGGTTGGATTGCGGAAGTCCATGGAAAATGCCCGACGATGCTTTAATGGAGAAATAATAGGCAAATAACGACTGAAAAACTATGACAGTGGAATGCTTACTATCATGTTTCTTTATAAGGGGCATTATGCTTTTCTAGCGACAATCTGGCCCATATAACAACAAAATAAAACGCATACAAAAGTAATTAATTTTTACGCGGCCTTCACTCCAGGTCTTTCCTCTCCCATCTGCCATGCCATGCCTGCTGAAGTTGCCGGCCTATCGCCACTTCAACTTGCTAATTTTAGAACTATAGCGACCACTTTGGTTCTCTGTCTAATTTCCTCGTTACGTATTCGACCCCATAAAGAAACTCCAAGCATAGAAGATCTAAACATCGCTCGCTATGCGACTTTTAGCTTGTGCACCAGCCCGACGGTTAGTGTCCAAGTCTCGGCACCGCAGGTCATAGCGGGAAGTCTCACTCACTGGTTGAAGACTTTAGTTATCAAGCCATTCGTAGATAGCGACTCGAAGATAAGCGGCAGCGTGTCGTCGAGCGGCAGACGACACTGTCAATTATTATGGAGGAAATCAGGACTGAAGCACCACAGCACCTCCACAAGAGTTTTTTTTTAAACCTTTTACTGGTTTATATAACTATTTTTATAACGACGACTACTACTACTACTACTACTACTGATTAACTACTAGTACTAGCTTAAGTACCAACTTCAAGATAACTAATGAATAAAAAATAATGAACTTATTGGCTCAACTAGAGTATATTATTTTTAATTGAGTAAGACAATGACGTTATAAATATTATAGATATGGCATACCCATAAATTTCGTTAGAAAACGTTTCTCGTCGCCTGTGAGACAGAGTATTGCTAGCCTTATCATTCCGGTGCTTAAAAACGCTTTCTATCTTTTTCCCTCGCTGAGTTATGTATTTCTATCAATTGTCACAAACGTCAGATTCGTCGGCTTGCTTGTGCGAGAATTGCGAGGTGAGACAATTGGGGCACTTTGCGGGTATACATTTTTGACTCTTGTGGCATATCTATAGTATTTATAACATCATGGAAGTAAGATGATAATGGCAATGATTATTGCTTGCATCTAGCAGTGTCTGTCGGTGTGAGGAGTATTGCAGAACAGAAGCATTGGATTATATTTTCTTCTTTCTCTGAGTCTCAGATAGGTAAAGAAGGGCACAAAAGGATAGCAGGATTCTGTGGATAGGAATCAATGAAATTATAAAGTACAAACAAAAATGTTTGTATTGTGAGTGTGAACCACTTCCGCTCACCACAATCTTTAGAGTCAAAGCCAACATCAGGTGGTCACCCCCCACCTTGGTGAAGTACCTATCTTTTACCAGAGCCGCTTTCGCTAGTGAGCCCACTAGCGAAAGCGGCTCTGGTAAAAGAGAGGTAACATAGCTGTGGAGTAAGCTGCCTGACTAACTGACTAAAATACCTCCACCTCACAGAATATTGCAGCCAAATAACAATTCCCTTGCTGTGTTCATGCAAGAGAGTGAGGTCACCAGAAAGGAAGGAGTTGCTGCGGTAGCAGCGGAGGTAGCAGCGCGCGAGTGATATTTTATGTTGCGAGCATTAATATGGCTATTATAGTAACTGCTTCACATAAGCATCTGTGTAGTATAAAAAAAATAGTTTTTATAATGCATCCATGGTGCGAAGTTGAAATTTAACAAATCTTATGGGTCAGATCTAATCTACTAAGACCTATAATTACAACTCTTTTTACATATACTGGATAATAGATACTGTAGTACATCGTAACACCATAAGGTTTTACAATTAAATTGAGAACAGACTACCTAATAATTACAAAAAATATGTGGACAAACCTCAGGTATGTATAGTTTTACTATTACTTATACTGTGTCTCAAGCTTTACTACCTAAATTCCTAGTTAGTTTAACTAGTCCGGTGCTTGAATAGTTAGTTACAGATACATTACTCTGCAAAATCAAAAGGAGTTTAATTAGTCTCAGCTAATATTGAAGATTACTTAAGCACAATCCTAAAGGAAATATCAAAGAAATAAATCAAATATATAATATTACTAATCTGAACAAATTAAAACTAATCTAACTTCATAAGAAATAGTATGAGCCACTATTGATATTGATGAGTATTGTTTTGTTTGATAAACCAGAAAGATCTCTTTTGGAAATTTTTAACAAAATAATATTTTTTTCTTATTCTATACAAACCCAATGTATAGACAAAAAATACTTGATTGATGCTATAACATCTAAATATTTTACAAGTAATGAATCTCAATATAATCACAGAATAGAATCTGTCATTTAAAAACCACATATGCTGGATCCAGAAAATCCAGCATATGCGGTGAATTAAAATGTAAAGACATCACAAGAAGTATGTACACCATTGCAGAGAAATTTGGAGAAAATCTTATAATATACTCTTGCAGTGGTGGATTAAGGCTTAAGCGGGGACCCTAGGCAACATTGTATTTCTGGACCTACTAAAGAAGTTTTCACTTCCTAACTAAAAATTAAAAACCTAACTTCCGGGCTCCAAAAATTACAGGCTCTAGGCACATGCCTAGTTTGCCTAAGCCTTAGTCCATCTCTGTACTCTTGGATCTAGTAGCCTTGTTAAAGTAAAAATATCTTTAGAAAATGAAGGTAGAGAGAAAATAAGGAATACTATTGGCTTGGAACTGACTGAACTGACTGACTTGTTAAATGAACATAATATCTGTATGCTAATGTTAAGTTGCTTATCAAAACTGGTTTAAGACGTTATTTTATTTACATAATAAATGTCCCCTTCCTTATTACATTACTCTTTGTAGTGCAATAAGAAACTTTGTATAAAAAACTAGTTTCTGACTGGTAGAACTAAAGTTTCTAACTGAAATATTGAAGGTAGGTGGAATTTTGGGTATGTAAATATGATCATGTCTTTGTTCATTACCATGAGTATGAATATTAGATTTAAGATTTTATAGAGTACTTAGATGTAGAAATGTAATAACAGATTTCAATGCCAACGTTGTATTTGTAGTTCTGTAGGTATGCCATTTATTAAATACGACTTTAGAGTATGTAATAGGTACAGTTTTAATTAAAAATATTTTTACGATAAAAGAAAAACATTACCACAAAAATGATTTCAAAACAAACATCTCATTTGTAGTTGAATGATGATCTAAGTACAACATTTACAAGTACGAAATAAATTTCAGAGAAAGAAATATTTCAATAGAGTTCAGTATTATCATTGAATGTGGTATTCGGCATCTTCATGACCGATGTTGTTTGACTAGGTAGGTATCCAGTTTGTATATTTCTAATTCGGGTTGGTTATTTCACGACGAGTCGAGCACATTACACAAAATCTAATCTATTTATTAAATATAAAAAGTATGGTACTTACATTATGAAGCATAATATGCCCAAACAGCTGTTAGAAATTTTCTTCTGGTTGAACAACGCAACCTAAGCACACACCGAAAGAAAACACAACACTTGTTGGTCTATTTTATCAAACTAAAGCATGCCCTCTTTTACCATAAAGATAACGTTCCATGAACAAATAGCTTCAAATAATGCGATATACGAATGTTTCAAGTAAAGATGATAATTCCAAAAACTGCGAACGCACAGTAGTCACGATCAGGAACGCGACTCACGTCTCGCTCGCTGTATTTCTGAAAACAGTTTGATTTGTTTTTTTTTTTGACGGGTTTTTTTTCTGTTTGATTGTATTGGTTGGTACCCACATACAATACTACCAACCGATACCAACCAAAAGCAAATATTAGACCACAGACATAACAATCCACTTTAAAGGCCATCACACATTATGAGAATTATCGTAAAATTTTCGTGGTCGTGACAGTAGCGTATACAAATTCTATTTACTTCCATAGTGACAGAAAATAGTGTTTGCTTATATTACGTTTATATTTTATATTTGTGGCTTACAATTATAAAAAGTAAAGATACTAATAATAATATCCTTTGCTCCTTAATTAAAAAAATACAGAACAATAGCGTCTGGCTCTGGCTATGCTAGCATAAATGATCAAGCTAGCGGCGAGCTCTGGCCGCCCTCGAAAATAACTAGTTTATTAATACAGTAACATGAAGCCGTATTTTCACTTAGTACTGTGAAAGAGAGTATTCATTCGTTCAGGCGTAAATGAAAACACTTCAGCGAGAGAAGGGGTTTGTTCAATGGTGATCGGTGGGACTCGGCGAACGATTGTTTCTTTTTAATGCAATGAAAAGAATCCCGGCTCTTGACGAGTAAATGCTCTGCAACGAGAACCTTCCGAGAATCGAACCACATAACAACTTAGGCGAGCGATCAGAACGCCCAAGAAGGCACGCCCCAGAGGGCAAGCCCTCTAGTCTCTTGCCAAATTTGCTAATTTGGACTTTTCCTTCGCGATACAGCCCTTCAACGATCTTGAGGCAGCGTTGTATCTTTTTTTAAGAACGCCGGTATTTGGACATCCAGCTGCCTGATTGGTCCTAGCTTGGTAAGAATTTTGCTTATGACGCGACGCGGCTTTGCAACACCTATCGAACCATGGTCGAGATTTGCCACCAATGGGCACTGCAGAATTAGAAATAACAAATTCCATGCGCTGCAGAACGACATCAGCGTCAGCGTTAAGGTACTGGCACTAGGATCGTCCAATAAAAAGCAAGCCGGCCCGTAAGGGTTTGGCTCCAGGAAATTACGCAGCCCATCCTAATCTGCCAATTTTGGTGTGTGAGCATAGGCAATGATCTGAGGATTAAAGAGAAGCGCCAATAGATACAAAATAGTTATCAGGGTGCGAGCTCAGCAGAAGCTCCAAAAGAGATGCCACATGGTTCTCTACATCTGGTAGCCGTTTAAGTGAAGAGTCAATGTGTTGTAGTAGGTGTGAAAATATATGCAAGTCATGAAAAGATCATTCAGCATGGTTAGTTGATAGTAATCCACGCCATTCGACGTGGTGGGCATTAAATCACCCATAACACAACAATCTCGGTAAAATGCATTGCTGGAGTAAGCTCATAAGTTTTGAAGGTGCTTCAGCTTATTCAGCATTTCCTCATTCGCATCGAGGTAACAAATGTCAGCATAATCCAGAAGAGGCAGAAGTAGAGTATTACTGAGCATGACTTTAGTGGAGAGAGGAAGAAAGTTCTGGAGACGTCTAAGAGAGTGGAACGAATAGTGTATGCGCTTACTTACCTCATTAATGTGTGCTGACCTCGATAAATTACTGTCCAATATCAGGCCTAGGTTGTTTGACTTACATGTGTATGGTATAATCATGCCATTGTATTGAACATTAGGAGTCCCACTGAGTTTAGGAATCAACCTGCTGCTACCGATGATCATAGATTGCGATTTAGATGGATTAACTAGCAACCCAAAGTTTTTAGCCCAATTTGCGATTGCATCAAGGTCGGAATTAATTACTTGCACCGCTGACTGTATTTCAGATACCACAGAATGTTGGTATATTTGTAAGTCGTCTGCATACAGGTGGTAGGAAGAAGAAATAACATTTGTGATTTGGTTTATAAAAACCGAGAAAAGAAGAGATGATAGTACACCGCCATGTGGAACACCAGCAGTCAGGGTGGTCCAATCTGAAAGCGTGTCGTCAACTTTGATACACTGTTGCCGCTCTCGAAGATATGAGTCAAACCATGTGATTGCGGAGGATGAGACATTAAGTGCACTGAGAGTACCGAGTAAAACATCAAAATCTACAGAGTTAAATGCACTACTGAAATCTAATAAGCTCTTTGATCATAATAGGCTCTTTGATCAACTTTTTTTTCGGGTTTATATGTAGGGACGTCTCAAAAATATAACTATAGGTGAAAGAATTACTTCGATAGCACAAAAATCTCTCGAGATATTATGTTAATTTTAAAATCTCAATTTTGGTCTTTCCTGAATACGCTCTATACATAAGGCTACTGAGTTATGACTTTACAGGTTTATACTTTGTATGCATCAAATCAGAAATTTGTACGACAGCTATGTTAAATATTTCGTTTATATAGATTAGTATCACAATAAAAGTTATAGTATTTTTATTGGTTCTCCAATAGAAATATTTCTTTTTAATAATTTAATACATGGAACATGTCTCCATACAGTCAGGGGAGAGTGACTAAAGGATTAGGGAGAGCACAAAAGATCCATGAGGGTCGACGTGTCACCGGTGCTTCAGCACTGGACCCACTCTAAGATAAGATAAGATAATAATTTTAAAATGGACTTTCCCGCCAAACTTTGATTGACTCTAAAATAGGCCGGACGGAATGTAATAGAATGAATTTTTGCAGATCTTTATAGTTTTGTGTATTTTACAACATTTTTTTAACATTGGAAAATAGCCTATTCTGCATGAAATCGGGGTCCCCCCTCCTTTTTCGTGTTGTTAGGGTTTTTTCTTGTTAATACATTAGATTTTTTTTTATTATCAAGCCATGATCCAAACAGACAAAATATTAGATATAAAATAAGGGCTGTACTCTAAAATAAGGGCTATAGATTTTAATGCCAAAGCATAATAAATCTAATAAAATTTTATACAGACAGATGGAATAATGTCACGATGGCATAAAAACGAAAATATGTACTAATAGCTTACATTGTTTGGGCCTCGTGTGCACTCTGGTATAAGCCAACTCCTCGTACGAGATAATAATTATACGTTACAAGTTTAGAGAAATAATTTTCGACCAAACAAAATTAAGACTAATAATTTTAGGTAAGTCAAAGGACATCCTATCGATTGATTACATTTTAATGGAATGGTCGTCGTGTGAAAGAGTAGTATACAGGAAAATAGTACACACGCGTGAACATTTCGAATCGCGGTATGTAGTAGTTTTGCGAACTTTTCCAAAAAGCTACAACTTGTAGCTACGACCACAGTATAAGTAATAGTACTAACATCCTTTGAGTATTAATCGACTGGAGATGCCATAACGAAACTCTTCGAACAAATTTTTTCACCACTTTTAGCGGGGGGCGAGGTAAACACGTACAGCACACCACCAAAAGATGTAATTAACTCGCATACACAAATTTTGCTGTTGTGATAAACGCACACTACAAAAAAAATCAACACATCAAAAATTACACGCACACAGACACAGATTTCACGTAACTATGCAGCACACATACGAAAAAGTTAGTGATGGGGCACATCTGAAGAATGAGTCAAATCAGTTTGATGAATGAACTGAATTGTCTTATACTAAAATTGTAAAAGTGAAAATACTGTACATTAAAGATATTATTCAAAAAATATTTTTGTTTGTATGTATGTCTGTCTGTATGTATGTGTCTTTGTGTCATTAGCACTCTCGTGCACCTAAACTGTGGTATGAACTGTCTTCTATTATACGAGTACGCTGGACTACGTACGTACTTGTAAAACAACCTTCAAGAAAAGAGCGTACGCCCATCTAAAAACCCAGCTACGCACTTGTATCCCTTCATGCAGTTGCTTAAATAAATTCTTATCCTTTATTTGATTTTATCGGACAAAACCCTGTTTGAGAACATGAAATATTGACAATTGATTTTTTAACAGATATCCTTAATATTTTAAATGTGAACATCCAAAGATCCAAACATCTTCGTCTTGATGTTTAGATCTTTGGTTGTTACTCAATCACGCAATAACGGCTAAACGGATTTAAATGAAATTTGGTATGGAGATAGTTTGAGTCCCGGGGAATAGCAGATACTTTTCTAACGCAGGTGAAGCCGCGAGGCGTAGCTAGTATTATATAAAGTAGATTGGTATTTGTAACCTATGAATATGAAATTATATTATAATAAGTAAGGGTCATCTGTCCCCACATATAAAGTTATTTATACATATGAATGAGGAAAGGGAAAGCAATAAAACAAATTGTTAATTTAATTAGAATGGCCACATATTTATTTAAATTAAATTCTCATGTAGGGATTTCTAAAACCCGCTTAAGACGGTTTTCATTAATTAGTATTTTTATTGATTTTTAAAATGAATAAGTTTATTGTATACGTGACGAATACATTCTTGGGGTCTACTTTTTTTTTCAAATTTTGAAATGGATTTGTGGGGCTAAAATGGGCCAGACAATATTTAAATTTTCATTTGATTTTATCGGAAAAATACCCGGGTTTAAAAATTAAATGTATACCTACTACATATATTGAAGTAGTCAAAGATTTAAGAAAAACAAAGAAATACTGACTCACTAAACAAGGACAGAGTCGCAAAGAAGGTATTGCACCTTCAATCAATGTCTTTCTGTTATTTCCGGAGTAAAGTGCTCCGAACAGATAACACTTGTATGTATAGGTTTCCAAGAATCATTTTCGTCATTACAAAATTTTCTCCATTTTTCTTATAAATAGGGATCTTTTGGAAATCTAAAAGGAAATACAATTATATTAAATAAAGCCTATAAATAATAGTATCTGTATAACGTATACACTCATACTCCCACACTAAATGTATTGCTTTTACCTACTTTTTTTTAGCTAACAATTATTTTCATTTCCAGACAAAATTTCAATATCGTATGTCCAGAGAAAGGTAATTTTTATAATTCACCTTACAAGATTTAAATGTAACATACATCTATACCAACTATTTAATTCAATATCTAATAAAAAATCTGACTATTATACGAACTGCAGTAATTGAATGAATGAATGATTCATTCAAATGTTGAATCGCTTTTTTGACTTTGTCACATCCCTAAAGCCTGTACCACTGTATTCATGTTTACATTTCTCTGTCGTTTACGTATCGCAACGGTTTTTACTTTAAATGGAGATTGTACTTTAATACACATTTAATAGTTAGTAAAAATACTTACCTATGATAGAAAACGCGATCTTGTTGCGAATTTAAGCTATCAGATCGCCTTTTGCACGATAATACTGCACAACTCACCATTTTTCGAGAGAAACGTCACGCGACACGGAGCGATGCAAAATGACGGTGAAGCGACTATAAGTAGTTTTATATAACGTGTATGACCAGTTGACCAATGTATTTTGCCGGAGGGGGTTGCCCGCGTATGGCATCTCCAGTCGATTTATACTCAAAGACTAACATCGCATCGTAGCGATTGAATATTTACGGGAATTGGAACACTGTCTAAATGTGGCATGCTTTCCCATACAGAACAGTATCGGTAGGTGTATCGCCGGCTTTAATTTCCTGTTGTCAAAACTTTTAGTGTCAATCACGATTTGACAGTTAAATTACTGGCAACATTTTACTTCCGTCCATCACCCATTTTCATTTCGCAAACTCAAAAAAACGACAACGGAACGCAAAGAAAGAAAAAGACATAAATTTTGTCGGACTAAATCTATTTCTTGGATATTGTGAGTGATATATTGTTCACACTATTTAATGTTTCCTATCCATAGTTGTCCAAGAGGACATAACAAGGAAAAGCTTTAACGGTAAGTGTCGTGTGTCGACATTTGATAGAATTTTGTTTGTTGAACGAGAAAGTGACCGTTGCCGAGCGCCCGCAGCCGCTACAGATGCGATCTAGTTTCACATCTCACCTTTTAATGGGCGCTGCTATAAATGAACCGGCTCGCCAATTATCTATTTGTTCCGTGATATTAGCTAGGAAGCCATTATTGAATTTGAAAGGAGGCTCCGTTGAATCATCCATCAAATTGTGCGTATTCTATATCTAAGTGTTCGAAACCTTACGCCTACGCCGAAAAGAAAGTCTCTACATAACAACAGTATTATTTACACTACATATAATTTGTAGATATGCAATTTGTATCAAATTTTGTTGTTCATTTAATTGTATCAAATTAAAGATTCGCCTTGATATTCACCCCATACATAAAGTTGTCTAGGTGTAAAGAACGATTATTTACCAAATAAAGGAATCCTTGACCTCATAATGGAACCGCAGACCTCAAAAGGTCATATGTACTATAAGTGCATTAATTCACTTGTAATTTACATTCACGGCTAACTAGCATCCTTTTAAAGCAATTTATATATATAATAAGCTATGTCTATGTGACCTAGAACTTATTTACCGTCTGTATGATTCTAGTATTCTTAAATTATACCAAATGATGATGTTAAATTTATTGAAAGAGGTAGATATTGCACTAGTGCACTGAAAATGAGACAATAAAATTAAGACAATTGTTGTGTGTGGAACGTGTCTGTCCGACAAAGTGGATAAATTTTAAATGTAGCACAGTATGACCGTGTGGTACCTCCCTTTAGGCAATTGCCTCACCTCTGGTAATGAGCGAGAAACGAGTAGAATCAGTATGTAAAAGTCTTGCCGGCATCACTCAACTATCTCTTATACGCATCTCTTTCATTCACAAGTGATCTGTATCTATAGTACGTTGCTTGAGCGAGTTTTCTCGCTGTAATGCAACAAATGCTTTACTATGTCTTTTTGGATAGAAAAACATTTTTTTTGTACTAAACTATAGGCTGTTGGCTACATATGTATGGATCCAACGATTTTAGGATCCAAATTTTAGTCTAATAAAACCAATAGGAAATATTGTATCTTTCTTTATCAAAGGAGAAAAACCATGGAATAAGAATTCTTGGAGCGAACTAGTGAAAGGATTCTATGATTTTTTTCATCAATCTAACATAACTTGTGAAATTGAATTATCTAAATACTGTATAATTTATATTTAGAAGGGGCCAAATTAATGGTTCTTTAGATTGACATTAATTTGTATATAATAAAAAATGATATATTTTCTCTTTTTAAGTGAAAGAACTTGGTGACATTTTCCTTTGTTTTTCTTTCTCTCATATAGAGAAAAATGTCACCAAGTTCTATTACTTAAAAGTAGGAGTTTAATCAAAATTGATCATAAATATACCTAGCGGAATAGAGGAACAAACAGCTGTGACTGAGATGTCACTAGCAGTCTCACTTTATGGTAGGAAGAGATATATTATTATGTTTAAAATATGTAGGAATTCTTTGGATCATGATTTGACAGCTTATGTGCACTTATCTGCACAATCAAGTATGGCAGTTTGAAAAATGGTAATAGTATTAAATAATTGATTGTTGTACAACATAGTGTAAAAATCTGGAACTGTCCATTGAACTGCAAATATATAAAAATTGGGCGTATGGTTTCCGGCAGACTAAAATAGAATCACTCCGTTTCTTCCTGTGTATGTCGTACAAGTTGACTAAGGGAAATACATTATCAAATATCGCTCACGCCTCCCCAACTCGTTTGGCCAGCGTGGGGAGTGTAGGCCAAATCCTCCTTCCGTCTAGGACGGACTAGAGAGGGTTGTGCTCCTGTAGTGGAGACTAAAATGGACCTGATGATGATGATATTCCAAATCAACACAGCCTTACATAATGTCTAATTTCTTACACTGTATGATTATTTCTTTCAATGGTGTTTAATTATGTTGAGATGTAAAAGATATACTAGAAAGATAAAGAATTTACGAAATATTTGTATAGGAAAATAATTGATCATTTTAAATAATTTTAAACTAGGGCACAGTATAAGTAATAGTACTACTACAGTATGGCCGTACCCTGCGACTCTCTCATGTCAACCTCCCTTCTCAGAACATTTGTATGGAGTGGCCAGGGTGTCACTAGGGTTGAATAATCTATCATATCACATAGTGACTGAATATGTTTCATTGTTGTATGTGAGTTTTAGATATGAATTGTGGGTAGTGGAAAGTAGTCCAAAAATATTTATCTGCATTTATTTTTATTATTTATTCTAGAATTTGTTTTATACCCACTGAGTAATCTCATGTCATCTGAGTTTATTATCTACTGCTATCAATGTTGTTATGATTATTGATAGAACTGAGACACATCTCTGACACAAACATTTAAATAAATTTACGCACATGAGTGTATTTAAATTTCGGTTTCTATTGACAGCTTATGTTTGTTTCTCTATTCGCTCCACCTTATGTAATTGATAGATCAGTTCTTCGGCAGACTGTACATTGTCTGTCTTCACAAAAATATGATTCACCAATGGTTGAACACTCAAAGAAAGTGTTTAAATTATCAAGACAATTTAGTTTTTTTAATATGCCTTAACACATGGTATTATAAAAAGTCTTTACTACTACTATCTTTACTATACTTTTGACATTGTCAGCCAGCCAAGAAGATTTGTTTTGTGGTACCATTATGTGCTACCAAAAATTTGCTAATGAAGTATTAGTAATTTAGGGTTGATAGAAGTATAAGGGCTAAACTTCACCAAAAAGGAGAGGAGCATGGTGTGCATGGAAACATATCTCACTTTGGTGCATTCACACGGTGTTCAATGCAACATTCAATAGCTCCCGCCCGTACACTTTTTGTAAATGCGTGTGGACAGGTTGCCGAGCTATGTGCTGCATGTATTAACATACTATTATATTGTGGTCAAATATTTGCAGATTATCATAAAATTGGAGGGACAGGGAACGAGAAAGTAAAAATTTGACAAAATGGAGGATGAAAATGAATATAAAAAGTTACCAACAGATGAAAAATGTGTTCATAAGTTATGGAAAGCTAGAGTTGCGGGTTATGAAGAGGCTATCAAACTTTTCAACCAGATTGATGATGAAAAGTCTCCCGAATGGAATAAATACCTTGGACTGATTAAGAAATTTGTAACTGATAGTAATGCGGTGGCACAAGAGAAAGGTATGTAATTTTTTTAATTGTTTTATATTTTTTATTTTATTAATTTTTTTAATTGTCACTGACAACCCACTTTGTGGTCAGGAGTTAAAAAAAATTGTCTGACAACTTGTCACATATTTGCGATTTCTGCCTTAGGCATTGTAGTCCTCTGATGAGAACTACAATGCTCAGGGCGAGTCAAATAGAGCAATTACCACCAGGATTTTTTTAATATCACTCAGGTTACCATGTTTCGCCTGATATTAAGTAGTTACCGTATCTTATAGATGCTTGCAATACAAGGAGTATTGTTCATGTGTTAGCACCCACTTGGCTAATGTAACATTACTGCACTCACTCACAGGAACACAACAAATCTCAAGGATATTGTATTCTTATTGTTATTGAGGCTGCACTCTTCTGTGATGTGGACTAAATTTATAGAGAGAAAATTTGTATTTTTAATTGTAATGGATAAACTCAATAACTAATGAACCAATTTTAGAAATTCTTTCACTTATAGAGAGCTATGTGATCACTGAGTAACAAGAGCTATAACTCATTGGACTTGTGCAAAGCTGGTATAAGTCACTAGTATACAAGTATATACATTGTAAAATCGTTCACTGGGTGTACAGTGTATTGTGATTTTCCCTCCTTTTTTTTCTTCAACCAGTTTGCCTAAATGTATGTTGGACCAGTCGTCCAATGAACATCTAAACACTGGTCCAACTGATGTCTTTCTTGAAGACCAATAATGCAGGGCATGAGGCGTGAGAAAGAGGAAGGCGCATACCGAGTAGCCGTACAGTCAACATTTCAATGTATTAATTTTTTAATGACATTTTATACTTTAGTGTCGTTTTAATTACATAATGTCTAGTCTAGACAAAAGAGGCATTTCAAGAACATCTAAGGCATCGGCCAACTCTAGTAGTAGGCCGTTCCTTGTACTATGATTATAGTACCTAAGTAACAACTTAATAATTTGTGCTATCTATCCAATATAGATCAATATAATATAATACCAGCAATAATTCAGATATAGTGTAATATCCTGATAAACTACCAATGTTGTTCATGTGATTGTTATCAATATTTTTTTTTTATCATTTTTTGATGTCAATACATAATTGCATCTTATATCATTTGTGTATTATGTTACATATTATATCTAACGTAATTCTGGCTAAAAAAATGATAAATAAAGTGATATTGTATAATTCTCTGATATAAACAATTCATAGCAAGCTATAGTATGTATTTGAATCATTGATTTTATATTATTTTTTAAGCTTTCAATTTGTATAATGTCTCTGATTCAAATGTATAAGTTCGGCGTCTGGATTCATTATAATATGTCACAATTGCATAATATGCATTAACTGTTACTAGTTCCACATAATTTAGTTAGACGCAGAGTTGAAGTATTTTTAGTAACATTTATTTTATGTCTTATTATTATATATCATCATCATCGGCCTGTATCTATCTGTTGCTGGAGCCTTCCCAATGCTTTCCACCAAATACGATCCTCCGCCTTCCGCATCCAAATGCTTCCAGCCACTTTTTAACGTCACCGGGTTATCTTGAAGGAGGGCGTCCAACACTACGCTGTCCTATGCGCGGACTCCACTCTAATACCTTCCTCCCCCATCTGCCATCACTTTGCAGATGTGACCGCCCTATTAGTCATTGCATTGTTATATATAAACCCATTTAATCTATAGGAATAGCTGGCTCTCTGTGCTATGAGGATATATTCCATGAAGAGCACCTATTTGAATAGCACCTAATCTATTCCATGACGGGCAACTATCATAGAATAGATTCGATTAGCCGCTAGGACTTAATGATACAACTCCTACTTTAATAAAGGTCCTTATAGCAGCAGCGCCTTGTATAGTGAGATGTACGCAAGTGAGATGGAATGCACCTCTGTTGGTTACATATAATCTATTTCATGAATACAACCTGTCAATATTTGGGCGGGTGTGGTTCGTGGACTGATACATATTATTTTTTATTATATTCCTAGTATTGGCATGTAATTGTTTTTGAGGAAGTTGTTAAATAAAAGATATCATTCATTGATAAGAACTCACTAGCACATTTAATTATAATTATATCTCCTTTAGCTATAAATAAGTATTCGTGATTCTGAATCATTGCAATAGAGATGATTAAATAAGCTAAGCAAACTTATTGTCATATTGGAAGTAATATTATTATGATTAAAATATTCTAGTGAGTTGTTACCAATATTTTTAAATTGGTTACGTACTGGAAAATAAATACACCTCAAATGACTCATTTGACTGAGTGGGTATTCCACTAATATCACTGTAGTCAGTTGAGTCATTTGAGGTGTATTTATTTTCCACTGTGACGTGACTTTAATTAATAATTAATATTAATTAAAATTTAATAAAAAAATGTTAAAAAGCTTTTATTTTTTTACTGTTTATTATTAATGACTTTTATTTTTTTACTGTTTATTAAGAACAAGTGACTATAATTATTCAAATGTTAAAATTTTATTTTAATTACTTAAATGTTAGAAAGCGCCAACGCCCTTGGCGGATTTTTTTTAAATTGTTGATACTGGTGATTCCACAATCACCATTATTAACAATTAAAAAAATTCATAGAATAATTTAGGTGTAACTCACAGGTGCAATTCAGTTGGGTGCTTTCCATCATGACCGGTGCTATTCATGGAATAGCTTAGGTGTTTTTCACATATGTGCTATACAGATGGGCACTCTGCAAGCAATTGTGTGAGATGACATTGCACGCTAGTACGTTATTGACTCACACACGCCTAATATACTCATTTGTTTACAATAAACAGTACAACAAAGTCATAATTTAATTATGGCCGAATTTTAATTTCTTAAAGTTAGTCATTGGTAAGTTGTGTTTATTTCCTTTGAAGAATGTAGTCCAATTATATAATGGTGATATACAGTGCTATGTAGTTGCGCTCAATTGCGCTGTCTGTGCGATTTATATCTCACTTAAGATTTATTAGACTATTCAATGAAAGAGAAGAGATGAACTGTTATTCCAGTCCATTGTATATTAAGTCATTGTTGAGATAATAAATAACTAAATAAATATTGCTGGACTATTTACGCACGGCCATCTAGTCCCAAACTGAGCAAAGCTACTAGTACTATATATGGGTACTAGATAACTAATATCACTCCTAACAAGTTGTGGAAATTTCTTAAAGCTAATGGTGTTGGCAGGGATCACGCCCATTGTCCTTCAAATGTAGACCTTAACTCCTTAAATAAACATTTTTGTACATCGCCTGTCAGTCTTGACCCTCAATCGAAATTGTGTACATTGACTCGGTTAAATGATGTTTCATTAAATTGTGCCCCTTTAGATCTTGGAGAGATTACTCCAGCTGAGGTGATCAAACTAATAGGCACTATTAAGTCTAAGGCTGTTGGACATGATGAGATCGGCATTAGTATGTTGGATCCTATAAAAGAACACATTGCCCCTTTTTTAGCTGACGTTCTTAATTGCTCTCTTTCTTCTGGGGTTTTTCCTGCGTTAAGGTAAAGATGCCCATGTGATCCCCCTACCAAAAAAGTCTAATCCTTCTTCTTTCTCTGATTATCGGCCTATCTCTATTCTACCTGTTCTTTCTAAGGTGTTGGAGCACTTTGTTCATCAACGTTTATCTAACCACTTACTTATGTTAGCACTATTAGATTTTTCTCGGGCTTTTGACTGTCTCAATATTCCACTGCTCCTTTCCAAACTTTCTTACTATGGTTTTGACCAGAACGCCATTAGATGGTTCAGCAGCTACCTAAACAATAGATCTCAATCCGTCAAACTCCAAAAAATTGATGGTACATGCTCATTATCAAGTCCTAAACCAGTAAAACGAGGAGTTCCTCAGGGATCTGTACTTGGACCTTTACTCTTCATTATCTACACAACAGATCTTCCTAAAGTGATTAAATCATGCCGGTACCATTGTTTTGCGGACGACGTACAAGTATATATCCCTATAAAGCCGAATAACACCGCCGAAGCTCTACGAGCCATGAATGAGGATCTGGACGCTATTGCCAACTGGTCTAAGGACAATGCTCTTGTGCTTAACCCGTCCAAGTCCAAGTTTATGGTTCTGGGCACTAAATTACAAATAGAAAAAATTGGGACCAGCTATCCGGTTCTGCAGGTAATGGGTACCAACGTTGAACGGGTCAACGAGGCGAGAAATCTAGGCATCGTCCTTGATAGCCAATTACGTTTTGAGAGCCATGTGCTGGGTCTTGTCAGGAGCTGCTTTTACAGACTAAATATAATTTACAATGTCCGAAAATATCTCAATGATAAAGCACGAATCACTCTCTGCGAAGCACTGGTACTGTCACGGCTCAACTATGGCGATCTTGTATATGGACCACGCCTGTTGGACAAATCCAAGCGGCTAATACAAAGAATACAGAATGCTTGCGCTCGGTTCTGTTTTAATATTCCCCCGCGAACACACGTTTCTCCATTCTTGAATGATGCGTCCTTGTTAAACATGGAGTCACGCAGGAAACTGCATATGGCGGCTCTCATGTTTGACCTAGTAAAATTTAAAAATCCCACTTATCTATATGAGAAATTGAACTTTTCTACCTTTCACAATAAATATGGACCTGGAGTCCCTAGATCAACGAGACCACCATTATCCGTACATCGTCATGGGTGCAGTGCGTTTAGGGGAAGCTTCCGCTACCAGGCGACCAAGTGCTGGAACAATATACCTCCTCCAATACGAAACTCACTAACTAAATATGCGTTTAAAAGTAAATTAAAAATATCACTATTAAAAGAACAAAACTTATGTATAAGCCAAGGTCGCACTGGTGGTGCGCCTATTCTAAATTAATATATCATTATGTAATTAATATTCACCAACTCAACATTTACTCATCATCACTCTACATACACCAACACTCATAATTATCCATCATTTCAGAGAAAAAAACTTCGGAACCGCGACATTATAAGGAACGACTCACACAACTAATAGATACGTCCTCTGCGATTTTCTTTAGGTAGAAGCTGAAAATCAGTGGTCTGCTCAATGAGCATACATTTCACTGAGCTTCTTACCTCTTTGTATGACTGCAACACACACGTTCTCCTTCGTGTATTACCATTATAATTAGTTACAACTTATAAACAAACTAAGATTACCCATAAGTGCCAATAATTGTGTAACTCCTGTGTTTAATAATTATTGTGTGTAGCAGTTATGACAAATAAATGCTTATCTTATCTTATCTTATCTTACGTCAGCATAGTCTTTTAAGCGATCACCAGTCGGGGTTTCGACCTGGACACAGCACTGTCTCGGCACTTGTCAAAGTCACTGATGATATTAGACATAATATTGATAATAAAAAATTGACGCTCTTAGTGTTACTTGACTTCTCAAGTGCATTTAATACGGTTGACTTTGATATTTTGCTTGGCATGCTGCGTGCAGTTAATCCTTCTCCATTGACCTTATCATGGTTTCGTTCTTATCTTTTCAATCGCCGCCAACTGGTCAAGATTGATGAAACTAGATCTGACTGGTGCCAGCTTCTCTCGGGTGTTCCACAGGGAGGAGTACTTTCTCCTATTCTCTTTTCAATTTTCATTAATAGCGTAACTTCCTTGATCTCTTCATCATACCATCTTTATGCTGACGACCTGCAGATTTATGCGGCTGCTTCGCTTGATAACTTTAATGATGCAGTTAGTATTATCAATAATGACCTTTCAGTTATTGCCAATTGGTCTAAGAACTTTGGTCTAAAGATTAATCCTTCCAAGTCACAGTCAATCATTATTGGTAGTTCTTATTACACGTCACGACTGCAAAATATAGTATATCCCAATATTGTATTTGATGGTAACATCATTCCATATTTCACTTCAGTCAAAAACCTGGGCATCATTATAGATCAGACTCTATCCTGGGTTCCACAAATCAACGAAGTTAGCCGCAAAATATTTGCTTCCCTACACTCTTTGAAACGGCTTCAAAACTTTCTCCCTGTTAACACCAAAACTTTGTTGATGCGTACCCTTCTGCTTCCGCTCCTAGATTATGGAGACATTGCATATCTGGACCCTTCGGAAGAATTAATGAGTAAGTTGGAGCGAATACAGAATGTGTGTATCAGATATGTTTTTGGCTTGCGTAAATCGGACCACATCACGGAATATCGAAATCGACTTAATTTACTACCAGTGCGGCAGCGTAGGAGTCTCCATATCCTTAGTCTCCTTTTTCAAGTCCTTTTCTATCCTTCGGCACCGCACTACCTGCGGGAAAGATTCTCGTTTCGCATTTTAGATGACCGATTACGGTCGCGCAACAATCCTTTATTAAATATTCCTGTCCCTAACTCCTATTCCTACACTAAATCCTTCAGTGTGTATGCAGCGCGTCTTTGGAACTCGCTCCCAGTGGATGTCAAAATGTCACAAACTCTTTCAGAATTCAAATCACGCGTGAGGAGACACTTGATTGCAACTCCTGATATTTTGTGTTAGTAATGTTGTCATATTTATTTATACATATAATAATATGTCCTCGATTGTATTAAATACCTACTGTATTTCTTTTAAATTATGTGATATTTATATGTTTATATTTATTTTGAAAATATATGCCACTATGTACTGTTTATGTACCAACAAATCCTTCATGGTATTTTTTTTTATTTTTTTATTATTATTATTACTATTTTTTTTCTTTTTTCTAATAAGTATCTACCTATCAATATACCTACTGCCAAATTTTAAAAATTCCAATATCCTTTAGGTTTTCTATGGTTGACTGGAAGAAATCCCTAATGGGATAAGTCCGCCATTGTACGATAAAATCTGTTGTGTTTTATTTTATTTTTGTAATTGTCTATTTATGTTTTATTGTACAATAAAGTTTTTACTATACTATACTATACTATATCATATTATTATTTTTTATAAAATTATAAATACATGTAATACACAGAAAATATCCAGACCAAGGAAACAGGCATGTTCATGCACACAAATATTTGTCTTGTGCGGGGATCGAACCCACGACCTCTGAGTCAAAGTGGCCATTGTTAACCATTCGACCACCGAGCACGGCATCGATTCGTATAAGTTGCAAACTTGCGTGAAACTAAAAATTCGGTTAAATTCAATGACGTCGTTTTCGTGCTTGGTCCCATAGTAAAATAAATATTAATGATTAATAATGACTGTGGAATTAATAATGATTAAGAATGAATTAATAATGACGAGCTCGGTGGTCGAATGGTTAGCAATGTCCACTTTGACTCCGAGGTCGCGGG
Organism: Hypsopygia costalis; assembly: GCA_937001555.2. Classification (NCBI taxonomy): domain Eukaryota; kingdom Metazoa; phylum Arthropoda; class Insecta; order Lepidoptera; family Pyralidae; genus Hypsopygia; species Hypsopygia costalis. The sequence goes on from OW443344.2 coordinate 10,840,392, forward strand.
TTTGATTTCCGCACAAGACAAACATTTGTGTGCATGAACATGTCTGTTTGTCTTGGTTTGGGTGTTTTCTATGTATTATGAGTATGTACATATTGACAAAAAAAATATTTAAGTACATTTATCAGTTGTCTAGTACCCATAACACAAGCATTGCGCTTAATTTGGGACTAGATGGCGTTGTGTAAATTGTCCAGAAATATTTATTTATTTATTATTATTTAATGATTTAATATAATACATGTTTATGAGTTATCGTGATTAGGGATGTCTCGAATAGTGATATGGCTGGATACCGAATGTTAGGCTCGAGCTCGAGATAAATAAACCCATCCATGAACAGGCTACGGTCGACATTACTTAACTTGCGTGTTAGATTAGACTGACACACGCAACGAAGCTACCGAGCTGTTGGAAATTTTTTCTGCGGCACGAATTTCATAGAATTTCATTTCGCAGAAAATGGTTGATAGAATATTTGCTTCTTATATTCTCTCGTTTGGTTGATAGAATATTTGCTTCTTATATTCTCTCGTTTGGCCGTGTGGTTTCCGGCAGACTAGAGTTCGGGCAGATAGAATCACTCCGTCTCTTCCCGTGGATGTCGTACAAGGCGACTAAGGGAAATACATTATCAAACATCGATCAGGCCTCCCCAACCCGTCTGGCCAGCGTGGGGAGCGTAGGCCAAATCCTCCTGTCTGCGACGGACGAGAGAGGGTCGTGCTCCTGTAGTGGAGACTAAAATGACCTGATGATGATGATGATGATATTCTCTCGTGGCCGAAGAGCCGAATATTTTTTGACCGAATTTTCGGCATAAATCGTGTTCGTTTATCGCGTGACACGTTACGATTACGACCCGATTCATTACGGTGCGTGCGGAAACGATGGCGTGGGCATAATTGTTTTATTTATGGTCACTTCACACATTTAGAGCAAAACAAAAAAATCCCCTCAGAAGTACCGAAAATAAGTTGTGATAATAGAACGGACACTGCATCTCTCGCCATGGACAGGAGAATCCATCCAGCCGGCAGCCGAGTAAAAAAAATCGGCCAAGTGCGAGCCGGACTCGCGCACTAATGGTTCCGTACCATTATATAAAACAGCAAATAAATCACGTTTGTTGTATCCTATAAAACTAAATATTATGTGAGTATTTCAAACGGCTACCTATTGCCTGGTTATCAATTGCGAGCAAAAACGAGCAAAAAAAATCACGTTTGTTGTATGGGAGACCCCCTTAAATATTTATTTTATTCTGTTTTTAGTATTTGTTGTTATAGCGACAATAGATATACATCATCTGTGAACATTTCAACTGTCTAACTATCACGGTTCATGAGATACAGCCTGGTGACAGACGGACGGACGGACAGCGGGGCCTTAGTGATAGGGTTCCTTTGTACCCTTTGGTACGGAACCCTAAAAACTAGGAAATTTTAATTATATTGGCACGTGCTCTAAATGTAAAGGAGCTCGATGGTGTCGTTGCGCGTATCAATGTAATCGAACACGCAAGTAAGCAACGTCGACCGCAGCCTGTCCATGGGTGGGTTTATCTCGACCTCGTCCGTGCTTCGGAGGGCACGTTAAGCTGTCGGTCCCGGCTGTTTTCATTAGATGACAGTCGTTAAGTCAGTGGCCTTTAGGCGGCTAGAAAACACTAGCCTTCGCTAACCCGCAGTTGAGTAGCGTGGTGGAGTATGCTCTAAACCCCTTCAATTGAGGGGAGATCCATATCGCAGCAGAGGTATGAATAAGTGTTGACAACGACGAGTAAGAATTAAGCGTGTATAGACTACGGCAAACATCTCGCACCAAACAGGCTGCTTCTCCATGTGTATTTACCACTATAAACAAATTATGCTTGTGTAATTTATAACCGACTCCAAAAAAGGAGGAGGTTCTCAATTCAGCTGTATCTTTTTTAAATGTTTGTTACTTAATTACTCCGTGATTTATAAACATATTTGAAAGAAACTGTTTTTATTTGAAAGATAACTTCCAGATTGGTCCCATATTTTTTTCATCATCATCATCAGCCTGTATCTACATACATAAATGTAGAGTAATGTTTGGAGTCGGTTTTTTTTTGTTAAAATTATCTGAATACAAAGATCCCAGTAGTGGGGTGAATAAGGGTTGTGGACGTCGTGCTATAAATGTGTTACTAATTTATTAGTCAAATAACGGGTTGTTGTCACGTTCATTGAATATAATCCAATTTTCTTAAGTCCGACAATTTTAGCCGATTAGCATTTATCACGTGCGGTACGGACGCCTGCTGGCGACAGTGGCGACACGATATTTATATGGCATCAAGCACACGTGTTCAGACACGATTAATACTTTAGAGATTATCTTATTAAATCTGGATAGTCTTGAATTGTATTTACTGAAATGGCTTCTACATTACCTTTTTTTTTAGCGATTATCATATCAACTTAGCGTCGAACATACCTATGTAATTAGTTAAGTTAATTTAATTTTTGGTGCCCTAAAGACGGGATCGACACATGTTGGGGACCATAGGATAAAAAAAAATTGTATGTCTGAGAAATGCAGTCTCATTACTTTTGTTACGGCTGTGGATGGGGCGGAGCCCTACCGAATCCAGGCCTTGCGAAACCCAGATCTTATTTTAAAGAACGCTAAAAATGATTGTGTAAATCTTTTATTTAGTTTCACTGCGATGTCTAATAATCAAATCTTGTAAGTTAAATTTGATCCACTTCCTAATGTCTGACTGAGCTTGAGATTTGGCACGCTCGTTTGATTCTCGTGATATGCACGATTACCTAAATGCCATTTTTAATCAAATATGGAAACTAGTCTGCTGTCCAGACAAATATACGCGACCAGTGAACCGTTTAATATAATATTCATTTATTATTTATGACCTTAGTTATTCATGTACTGTGTCTGGTTACATATCACAATCTCTAAAGTGGAATGTCCTAAGGTCGTAGTCAACTTAGGCCTTTTGTCCATAGGTATTATGACCTTAGGTCATTCAACTTTAGAGATTCTGATACGTGAACGTCAAAGGGCTTCATGAGCGTAACACACTACAACTTAGTTACGCTCATGAAGCCCTTTGATATCCATAATCATAGGGGTTAAAGACGAAATTATAAATCGCAAATATTTTGTGGAAGCCATATACTGGACTGGACAAGCCTGGTGGTCGAATGGCTAGCAATGCCTACTTTGACTGCGAGGGTTCGATCCCCGCACAAGATGAACATTTGTGTTAACAAGACAAACATGTCTATTTGTATTGGTCTGGCTGTTTTCTATGTATTATAAGTATTTATTTACAAAAACAAATGTATTTTAAGTACATTTAACAGCTGTCTAGTACCCATAGTACAAGCTTTGAGAGATGCCGCTGTATAAATTGTCCAGATATATTTATGTATTTACTCTGGGAACTGGGTCAAATTTAACTTGCAAGGTTTGACTACAGACACCATTGTGAAACTAATTAAAAGCTTGGAAGAATAGTGATAATTTTATGAGAAATTGCTCTAAAACGAAATGTTACGGTATACCAAGAAATTGGAACGAATCGGCAATGAAAGTTGATTCAACTTTTTTTAATGTTTGTCAGCCATATTGAATTATTGCCGGTCCGTGGTTGAGTTGCTTCACAGTCTTAGTTCGGATCCGTTGTTCGATCAGGCGTGCCCAAAGCCTGTTTCCATATATTTGCATACATATTGTTGTACTGAAATTTGTTCGTGGGTTTTAAACAGCTTGTATGATACTTTTTAGGGTTCTGTACTTCAAAAGGAAAAACGGAACCCTTATAAGATCACTTTGTTGTCCGTCTGTCTGTCTGTCTGTCAAGACCCTTTAAGTCGAGCATGCGTAGAGCTGAAATTTGAACTGTATACTCAAGTCTACGGTCCCATGAAGTTGTAAAAAAATCAAACTGCTAAGTTTACGTAAATAAAAGATACGGCTTATTATTCAGCAAAAAACGCATTTTTCGACCCATTCTCGAGGAAATCAAAACTCATAGGGTACTTCCCGTTGACCTAGAACCACAGTATAAGTAATAGTACTAACGTACAGTATGGATACTCTCTGCCGCTCTCACTAGTCGACCTCACCTCCCCTATGAGACCGATTTGGAACCGTTCGCAATGGATGCAACGTCCTACAAATTCACGTCGCTCGTATTTTATTCTCCATTCAGTTTAAAAGATGGGAGTTACTTGTGCAGTGGATGGATGTCTCAACACATGGAAAGTCAAAAAAATAAATTTATTCGATCCCTTTGGATGAAATAAAGTACTGTTTTTTTTATAAATTACCTAAAAAGCATGCGGCAGCCATAGTTTCATCATAACTAATTCATGTCTTGTTTGAAATTGACGTTAATTCATGTCTGTCAAAGTAGGATACAAGATACAATTAATACGAGATGAGAAAAGGATAGCATTATATAGTACATTTATATGTCTCAAAGAGCAAGTGAGTGCGCAGACTATTTTTTATTGTTAATATTTACAATTTTCTTATTTACATTTCAATGTTTGTTGTGCGTGATGTCATGTGTGGTATTAGTTTTAAATTACGTTTGTTCCATGTGAATATGAAAATGAATCAAATCATTGCGCATGCATTTATATGAATAGTAAAAAGCTACAATTAGTAAGAATGAAATGGTTTGACCATTACAATGAACCGGTGTTCGGAAGGCGAACGTTTGATTTAGTGGTGATTAGAAAATATAAATTTTTTAGCAATGGCATATAAAAAAGTTAGCAATGGCAATTATACAAGGCGTTTTGTAAATATTGACTGAAGTCAGTGTAGTGTATTTACTATGTTTTTTTTTTCTTCACTACGCCCACCTGATGTGAAGCGGTTACCGTGACCATATTAACGGTCGCAACATTAATTATCGCTCGCGCCATACCATCAACGCAGCAACTCACAGAAACACAACAACCCTCAAGGAAATTGTTATTTGACTGCGGTATTCTGTGAGGTGGTGGTACTTCGTCAGTCGGGCTGCTTAAAAAATACGCTATGTCCTACCTCTCTTTTCGTCAGAGTCTCGTCTATCAGTCAGCAGGGTGTACCCCGTGCAGGTAAGATTGACTTTGGTCCAAAGATGTTGATGAACCACTTACACCCCTTTACATGTCCGACTAATAATTGTATAATGTCAGCCCTAGAGAACGTCACTCAAACATAGGCACGTGTACAGACGTCATTTGGTTACTACATGCAAAAGCGCCATTTTTGTATGGAGTGGCCGGGGTTTGCTAGAACTAAGAAATTTGGCAAGTAACATCGTTATAGACTACAAGTACAAGAATAAATCTAAAACTATACATTTGTAATTAAATCTTAAAAAATAGGGGTTTAGATTCCTGAACTATTTATAATGAATTATCCTACGTACGGAATCCTCGGTGGTCGAGTCCGACTCGCACTTGTCCGGTTTTTTTTTCTTATATGAGAGGGGGCAAACGAGCATGTGGGTCATCTGTTGGAAAGCAATCACAATCGCTCATGGAGATCATCAACACCAAGGGTTCGCCGATCCATTACCGGCCTTTTAAAGGAAATAAAGACTCTATTCTTGAAGGTTCCCATTTCGTAATTGTTGGTAAATACCGCCGAGGAAGTTGATTCCACAGTTTCACCGTTCGTGGTGTAAAATGTCTTAGGAACCGTACTGTATGTAGTAGATCGCCAACTATCAAGGTGATATGGATGGAATTTTAATTTTTGGCGAGTTATTCGATAGTAGAACTCAGCGGCGGTTATCAAATCAAATTACTACCCGCCCCGGCTTCGCATGTGTGGGATTTTCCCCGTTTTCGCAACATCTTTCATTGTTGCTTCGCTACTGTACTGTAGCGTAATGCTATATAGCCTATATCCTTCCTTGATAAATGCTATCCAACACTAAAGTATCTTTTTCAATTCGAACGAATAGTCCCTGATATTACTTCTTCTAACTTCGACTTTGGAATTCAGTTTCACTTTCAGGGTGTAAGCCAACTTCACCTGCACGTGGTGCACCCTGCTGACTGACAAAAGAAGCTCTGGCGAAAAGGGAGCGTAATTTGTAAACTACCCGACTGGGGAATGTACCTCCACCTCACAGAATACCGCAGCCAAATAACAATTCCCTCGAGGGTTGTTGTGTTCCTGCGAGTGAGTGAGGTCACCAGAAGGGAAGGAGATGCTGCGTTGGCAGCGGAGGTGGCGGCGCGCGAGCGATATTTTATGTTGCGAGCGTTAATATGGCTACGGCAACCGCTTCACATCAAGCGGGCCGTATGCTTGTCTGCCACCTTACGTAGTAAAAAAAAAATAAACTTCAAAATTTTATTAACAAGAATTTGTATAATCACATTGTACCTAAGTTTTTGACCAGAAGAGATCCGTTATGGGATAAGTCCGCCATTATACATGTAACTCTTTTATCACCATGTTTATGTATTTTTTTTTTGTACAATAAAGTCTTTACAATAAAAACAAACTCGTCAGATTCCCACCACCAGTCACCAGTATAGTTCAGCAGCATTTTCTAAACAACAGAGGGGCAATTCTCGTAACTAAAATATAGTCAAAATTCAGTTTCGATCCAGTCTCGATCATTTGGTATTCTCGTAACACAATTTGTAACTTCAAAATTCAATTTAAGCGGGATTATATCGAAATATGAGTGAAAGTTAAACAAACTGAGAATGTTATTTTGATAACAACAAGAATTGATAAAAATTAATTAATGAAATCAAGTATAGATATAATTTTAGTCAATTCACAATTCAATCTCGATTCGGTCAACTTTCAATCTGCGTTCGTAGAAAAATTACGAGAATTGGCCTTCTGATGCATTTGGACATAATTATGTACTTTCATATTAAGACATCCACCCATCCATATCAACTTCTTTTCATCCCACTGCTCAGATAGGAGCCTCCTTCAATCGAAGGACGTTCAGCGCGTATTCCACCACCCTGCTTAACTGCGGGTGGAGTGGTGAAGGCCAGTGTTTTCAAGCTGCCCTGCCACCAATTCAAAATATTACTTATTCTTCATCAGGTCTCGAAGCCGCTCTGGTGTTTGTGGAGAACTGTGCTTTTGCTGGAAAAACAACCGGTGAAGTCATGTCGGGCATTGTCGCCAAATGCATTGCCGCACCCAAGACTAAAACTAAGGACCTCGCTCTACAGGTGATTTATTAAAGTATTTTTAAACTTTTATCAATTACTTAGGTATAAGGGATCAATAACAGACAAATTAAAAGAGAGATTTATTAACCTTTCGCATGCCACAAATTACCAAGTGCTGTACCAAGCGCTGTACTAACGCTTTACCCACCATGGGACCGTGGGGTGCAAGGGGTTAATTGGCAAGTCCGCACGATCTAGATTTAAACAAGAAATTATTAACAGAAACAAAAAACCACACTGCGAAATTCTAACAATTCTTTTTGTTATTACATACTCTTTTTTGGGACGATTTATTAAAATAATCCTAAATGCTAGTACATAAAAAATAATAATATTATTTATACAAAAGTATAACATTTAATTTCTATGTCACACTTATACCACCGTATAAGTAATACTACGAACAGTATGGCTACTCCCTGCCGCTCTTTTGTGTCGACCTCATCTTAGTGTCCCCTCTGAGACAAATCTGGAACAGTTTGTATGGCGCCACACGCACCCACGCTCACTCACGCTCTACACAGACGTCTTTGTTTATATAGTAGTTACCGACGCGACATTTGTATGGAGTGGCCGGGGTGTATTTATACTTGAGACGAATTGAATGAAACCTCATAATATTGAAATCCGTGAAGCTGTTTAGGTTGTAGAGCGTGCCATATACATCATATACTCGAAGAACATAACCTTCCTTTCTTTATTAGTCGGGTAAAAAGCGTACTCTTTGACAGGTGACCCTAATGTACGTAGAAATTGAAAAACACGAAATCGTTGAAGAAGAACTCATCAAAGGTATGGAACAGAAGAACCCTAAAGTGGTGGCAGCTTGCGTAGCGGCGTTGAACACGTCCCTCAAACAGTTTGGCAACAAAGTGATTGCCATCAAGCCGATGGTGAAGAAGATTCCGGTGTTGCTGGCTGATAGGGACAAGAGTGTGAGGGACGAGATGAAGGCGCTCGTTATTGAAATGCACAGGTAAGGTTTTGCACCTGCTGTTCTTTTCTTTTTATACTACGTCGAGTGGCAGATAAGCATACGGCCCGTTTAATGTGATGCTGTTACCATAGCCATATTAACGCTCACATCATGAAATATCGCTCGCACGCCACTTCCCCCGTTGCCGACGCAGCAACTCCTCCCTTTCTGGTGACCTCATTCGCAAGAACACAATAACTTTTAAGGGAATTGTTCTTTGATTGCGGTATTCTGTGAGGTGGAAGTACTTCCCCAGTCAGGAAGTTTACAAATATGCTGTACCCTACCTAGCCCTTGGTAGAACTTCTATTGTTAGTTGACAGGTTGAACCACGTGCAGGTGAGGTTGGCTTTGGCTTTTAAAATCGTGGTGAGCCCCTACGCCCCAAAAATGTTGTAAAATCTCGTCAATGGCTGTGGAACTAGGCCCTGGTGAAAAGGCTATTATAAATAAAATAAATAAATAAATATTTCACACACAATTTACACAGCGCCATCTAGTCCCAAATTAAGCGCAAAGCTTATGATATGGGTACTAGACAACTGATAAATGTACATAAATATTTTTTTCTTTTGTAAATACATAGAAAAACACCCAGACCAATACAATCAGACATGCACACAAATGTTTGTCTTGTGCGGGAATCGAACCCGCGACCTCGGAAGCCATTACTAACAATATAACGACCCAAATATATATATTTGGGTCGTTATATTGTTATTTGGGTGCCGTCTTCTGTAAGGTGATGGTACAGATCGATACCTCCAATGAACACTACGCCAACTCAAAACATACACATCCAGATACACACCGATAATATGAGTTATACATTTACTTAGCGGTTTGTATTTGTCGATTTTGTAGTGTCTGTGTGTCTTTTATAAATAAAATTCAGGTAGCATAATGTTACTGAAGTAGTGGATCGATTTAGATAAAAAAAGAAACGTATAAAATTTTAGTTGGCGTAGTGTTCCTTGGAGGTATCGAGATGGTACTGTCAGTCATTTGACAGATTGTGTAATATTCTAAAAAAAGAATTAGCGAAGTCGATTCTGCTGTTCTCGAGTTTTGGCCTTAGCAACACTTTCAGCGATTCATTTTTATATTATAGACAAGGTGTTCATATTGATATCGTTTCTTCAACAGTAATCCACTTTGAAGTCTCATAGAACACATAGTCATGGCTTCCAGTTTCAGGAAGTATTTGCTCAGGTGTTAAAGGTATTCAACACCATGGTTTGCAAATATTGACACTTCTCGTTTTGGGACCACTGCTTGACCTTAAAAATGTACTGTGTTTGCACAGATTGAGATGGCAAACATTAGAAATAATCGAATGAGTTTACAATATAGTACATTAACCTCTTCATGTATTTAGCGGGTCGTAACTTCGTAGACAATAATTTCGATATCATTTTTTTTTATACTTACTAAGAAGGAAAACAAGCATACGGCCCGCCTGATGTTAGGTATTTACCGTAGCCTATGGACGCCTGTAACTCAGAATGTCCAAGAAATGACAAGTGTTTAAGGTGTCCTTTCCATCCAAGTTCCGTACAAAATGTATATAACTTGAATGGAAAGGACTCCTTAATCACCACAGGGATATAAAAAAAAACACTTCGTGACCCTAGAGTAACCCATTTTTTGTAATTAATTATACCATAGCAGTCGTTAAATTTAAATAAAATGATAACTTCCATTTCATAATTACCATCCAAGGCATTGTTTGACTGGAAGAGATCCCTATAAGGGACAAGTCCGCGTTTTTATATATCCTCTTCTCTATATTATTGAATTATATATTTTCTTTTTTATGCAATAAAGTTTTATAAATAAATGGAGTGTGGCTGTGTCATGAACACGGCCATGTGTTATACGGGAATACGTTATATGCACTAAAATTATCTCAAAATGGCAGCGCTTCCCCCTCCCCCACACGCGATATTCAACAGTCCTTGCTCCTTAATCTATACAGTGGTGTGATTGATTTTTGGATGTAGAGCATAGAATCGAATCTACAACACCAAACTGTATTCCCCGATTGTTATCATTAGATTGAATTGGATTGCCCCCGTATGGTTGCAAATTAAATCACAACAAACCATAGGTAATAAGGATATTTTTTTTTTGACATTTGGTTTATGAAAAAAAAAAGCATCTTAGAACAGCCGTGATGTGTGTAGTGAACTGACTACCGATTGTAGGACATCACTAGCAGAAAAAACAGAACTGTCAAAAAAAGAAACATTTTTTTTTCTGTGAGAAAACTCCATTGAACATAAGTGTGTTTGGTTTCTTTCGTGTCATTTTGTGGGTTGTGGGATTGCTTTGTTTCATTTAATTAAAATTTTTATCTGATACCAACCACTATATCTTCAGTATGTTGTGGAACTAAAAAACAGAAATTAAATAACTCTTATACTAATAGCATAGACCGACCTTTAAATGGTTACCAAGAGTCTGTAGCTATACCAGATATGTGTTACTTTTGCTTCGATGTTTTGTATTGTCAGCTGCATAGTATGGACCCTCAACAAACGCCAAATTTCTCGAACGAGGCGTAGTGAGTATAGTGCGCCCAACTTATCTGTTCAGTAACCGGTGGCGCTAGTGGCGAAGAAACTGTAAATTCGAACTGTCACTTTAGTAATAATTGATTTAGTTTTTATTTTGTCCAAATGAATAGATAAGTTGGGCGCACTATATCTACGTAAAAGACGTATTCACGTCAAAAAAATAAATGATTTCAGATGGATCGGTCCAGCCATAGAGCCTCACATCGCTTCCTTACAAGCAGTAGTACAACAGGAGCTCCGGGAATCGTTTACTGGCGGCGGCGGAGGCGCGCAACCCACGCGATACCTGCGCTCCCAGCAACACCGCGTCAGGGAAATGCAGGCGGCTGCTGATTCAAATGATGGTGAGTAGTTTGGATTTTGCTGCGATATTAACAAACGACATTGTAAGAATGAATGCCTCCCCAACTCGTCTGGTCAGCGTGGGGAGTGTAGGCCAAATCCTCCTTCTGTCTGGGACGGAAGAGAGAGGGTCGTGCTCCTGTAGTGGAGACTAAAAAGACCTGATGATGATGATTGTAAGAAAGTGATACCCAATTCGTTATAGTACTCCCTGGCCATTCCATACAAATGTCGCGTCTGATTCAAACTCTGGTAAAGGGCGTCCATATACCATGTAGGTGGGGTATAAATGGATCATCACGATCATTAGAACGAAAGCCAATCTCACGTGCACGTGTTGCATGTTGACTAGCGAAAGAAGCTCTGGCAAGAGGGTACAGCGTATTAGTCGGCTGCCCGACTGGGTAAGTACTAAATAAGTAAGTAAGTACCCCACAGAATACCGCAGCCGAATAACGACTCTCTTCATGGTTGTTTTGTTCCTGCGAGTTTGTGAGGTCACATGAAAGGAAGGAGTTGCTGGGTTGCCAGAGGATCGGGCGGCGCGCGAGCGATATTTCATATTGCGAGCGTTAATATGGCCACGGTAACCGCTTCACATCAGGCGGGCCGTATGCTTGCCTGCCACCCGATGAAAAGAATATAGTTAAGTTATGAGATATTTCTCGCGTTTTCTATAAAAAAAATATTACTAAAAATTCTTTTCAGGTGCTGTCGAAGACGATGACACTGATGCCGGAGGTTGTGACGCAGTCGACATGGACCCGTACGACCTTCTGGATCCAGTAGAAATAATCTCAAAAATCCCAAAAGACTTCTACGAAAAGTTAGAGGCAAAGAAATGGCAGGACAGGAAAGAGGCGCTCGACTCTTTAGAGAATATATTAAAGAATGCACCAAGGTTGGAGCCTGGAGATTATGCTGACTTAGTCAGGGCACTGAAAAAGGTAATTCGAATGTTAATATTTCTGTGAACCCTTTAACGTCGAGGTTTATATAATTTGTTTAAAATGGTTATAAATATTTTTCAAAAAAGGGAAAAATTCACGTGTCCTAACTAAGCTTGGCCAACTTGCCAGAATATTATAAATATTAAAAAAAATGGAAAAATTCACCTCCCCGCCTAGGTGGGATTTGAACCCAAGACCTCTCGATGACAGATCTTGTGCTCTTCCAATTGAGCTACTAGGAAGGTTTGTGTTGGTGACGAATTTTTGCATCTCATATTTGTTTAAAATGGTACAATTTTTTTCAAAGTCTTGTTGATTACAAGTCGCTGAATACCAACCAATGATAAATATAACCAAAAATAGATGAAATCACTAAAAAATATTCAGTTGTTGTTTCCTTTTATTTGTCTACAAACTACATGAATTCGATACTTTTTTAGGGTTCCGTACCTCAAGAGGAAAAACGGAACCCTTATAAGATTACTTTGTTCTCCGTCTGTCTGTCAAGACCTCTATGTCGAGAATGCGTGGAGGTATCAAGCTGAAATTTAAAATGTATACTCAGGTCTACGGTCCCGTGAAGTTGTAAAAAAATCAAACTGCTAAGTTTACGTAAAAAAAAGATACGGCCGTTTATTCAGAAAAAAACGCATATTTCTACACATTCTCAAGGGAATCAAAATTCATAGGGTACTTCCCGTTGACCTAGAACTATGAAATTTGGCAAGTAATATCGTTATAGACTACAAGTACAATAATAAATCTCAAAACTATAGATTTGTAATTAAATCTTAAAAAATAGGGTGTCTATTTTGTTTATAAGGGTCGAAATTTTAAATTGAAGCTACTAGTTCAAATGGGAAATCATATGAAAGGGCTGGCTGCACATTACAAAATATATTTTATTTATTTTTTCCGACGCATTATTTCTTATTTATAATGAGAAATTTCAAATTAATAATGATCCTACGTACGGAACCCTCAGTGGGCGAGTCCGACTCGCAGTTGTTCGGTTATTTTTTTCTTTAGATTTCATACTTTATTAAAAAAAATATACATTATTAATGAGTTTGCTTAAAACAGCAACTTTTACCTTTCAATGCTGGAATACAATCATAATAAAAAAAAAAACTTTCAGGTACATAACATATTAAAAAAAAACAATAATTTATTCAGGCCGGGCAGAAAAAACTAATAAACAGGCAAAGCTTGTACTATAGGTACTTTATAACTGATAATGATCAACATAAATACTTTTTTTTTCAAACTCATACATTGAAAACACCTTTAACAATTGAAATAGGTATATCATGATTTATATCGGCGAACACTGTTTTACGTTAAAATTAACTGTTTACCTGCAGGTGATATCAAAAGACACGAACGTGATGTTGGTGGCCCTGGGCGGTCGTCTCCTGGGAATGGTGGCGAGTGGCCTCCGTGGTAAATTCCAGCCGTACGCAGTGGCCTGTGTGCAAGCTATCCTGGAAAAGTTCAAGGAGAGGAAGGCAAATGTAGTGGCCGCGCTGAGGGAAGCCATTGACGCCATATATCCATGTGTAAGTTATTTGATTGGTAGTAGTAGGAAGAATTTTTTATAACTTATTTAGCAATTAATTTAGGGGTGTAAGTGGTTCATCAACATTTTTGAACCAAAGCCAACTGCACCTGCACGCGGTGCACCCTGCTGACTGACAAACGAAGCTCTGGCGAAAAGAGAGGTAGGGAGCGTAATTGTAAGCTACCCGACTGGGGAATGTACCTCCACCTCACAGAATACCGCAGCCAAATAACGGGTCCCTTTAGGGCTGTTGTGTACCTAGAATGAGGTCCCCAGAAAGGAGATGCTGCGATGGCAGCGGGGGTGGCGGCGCGCGAGCGATATTTTATGTAGCGAGCGTTGATATGGCTACGGTAATCGCTTCACATCAGGCGGGCCGTATGCTTTTCTGCCACCCTATAGTAAGTTTCATTTTTCTCTGCTGGTGCATACAGCTTTAATTCTTATTACTTTGGGATTCCATATAAAAAGAGGTCATTGTCTCATCCTGTATGATCTTAGATACATTAATATATTACATACCTACATACCTCTGGCCGTGTGGTTTTCGGCAGACTAGAAAAGAATCACTCCATCTCTACCCGTGGATATATATCATATGGTCGTACAGGGCTACTAAGGGAAAAACATTATCAAGCATCAATCAGGCTCCCCAACCCGTTTGCCCAGCGTGTGTGTGTGGGGGGGGGGGGGGGGAGTGCAGGAGAAATCCTCCTTCTGTCTCTGGACAGACGAGAGAGGGTCGTGCTCCTGTAGTGGAGACAAATGACCTGATGATGATGATTTTACATACCTCGTCCGACGATGTCCGTGTCGGCACCAGAGGGGCAAATCTCGTAATTAAAATATAGTCAAAATTCAGTTTCAATTCAGTCTCGATCTCACAAATGTCACATTTGGTATTCTCGTATTATGTTACATAACTTCAAAATTAAATTTAAGCGGGATTATATCGAAATATGAGTAAAAATTAAACAAACTAAGAATGTTACTTTGCCAACAACAAGAATTGATAATAATTTATTAATGAAATCAAGTATATAATTTCAGTCAATTCACAATTCAATCTCGATTCGGTCAACATTCAATCTGCGTTCGTAGCAAAATTACGAGAATTGGCCTTCTGATGGCTGTCTCAGAATACCGGCGCTGTGTTTATTCACAGCATTAATGCCGAGCGATGGCCAAATTAGCGTCATAAATGAGTTATGTATGTAACGTTTTTTTTAGGAGCATACCAATGCTAGATGCATTGGTATGCTACTACTGATGAAGACTCAAAACGGTTGAGTCCTAGTGTCCTAGAGTCCTGTACTACAGTTACTGAGGATGAAAAGAATAAATTTTAATATTAAGCTACTCCAAAATGATGCACAGCACGTACGACTCTATCGCTATCCTTTTCATTTTCAAGGACAAATGGCATGCGCGCTCTCTCTTTCAATGGACGAACTATACACAGCGGCAATACAGTGTCCTCTTCTATCGTATGGGATGGCACGCTGGGACCTCTCTGTCGCACATATTCACTTGCAGCAATATTTCATTCACTATTTAAAACTCGACAACCAGAATTCAGGACTGATTTTTCGCAATTTTCGCAGACAACCTTATACTACCGTGTTCATAATGAAATAATCTTTATTTTAATGTAACTTTTATTCATTAACCAGGCCGGTGCAAGTTACTAGTAACGATTTACCTGTTTACCTGCCTACCCAAGAGTTGTGACGGGAAAAAAATATCAACCTAACGTTTGCATATTCTATGGGCTTCATACTTTCTTTAAATTTTTTAGACAACCCATTTGCAATATTAAAAATAATTATTTAATTGAATTATTTAATGAAATTTAATTTAATATAAAATACTTTTCATCCATTACGGTGGGATCCTATACTATTTCTGTTATTTCTTTTCTTTCTTTTGTTTCTCTTCTTTATTTTCTTTCTTTCTATGATAGTCACTAACCACACGAAAGAAGTCGCTAGACATTAACAAGTTGGATATATTTTAAAAGTAATTATCTCTGTTCACAGACAAACCTCGAAGCAATAAGTGAGGACATGATAGCGGCGTTCGATAACAAGAATCCGCAGATCAAATCTGAAAGTGCGCTATTCTTCTCGCGCGCGCTCTGCATCACACAACCAACCGCATTTAGCAAGAAACTGATTAAAATATACGTCGGTAGTCTGCTGAAGCTTCTCGAGAGTGCTGGTAAGCATAATATTTATATAATAGCTCAGTGTTCCGCAAAGTGTGTGCCGCGGCACAGTGGTGTACCGTGGACATTAGTTGGTGTGCCTCGGAAAAATAAGGTTATCTCATAAAGCTAATTAAACGGCCAGAAAAAAAATCTTTGCACAAATAAAAACTGATTTAACATTTATGGCGTACCTTCAAAAATTTTCGTTTTGCTAGGTGTACCATAGACACAAGAAGTTGCGGAACACTACTAGCTGACCCGCCAAACGTTGTTATCCATATGAATTTATGAGTAATTATAAGTCTCGCCATAGAATTTTTTTTAGGCTACGCGATGAAACTTCTATTTTTATAATAATATTGTTTATTCTTTCTCCACAAGCTTTACAAAACAATACATTTTGAATGATCATAAGTAAGGTGGTGAATGGAATTCCATGCCAGTCAGAATATTTAACAACAATATTATTATCATGTTCTGGAGCTTGGAATTGCGCATCACAAACAAGTAAGCTGTGGAGAACTGGCGCCTGAACTAGGCTTCCAAGGAAGCCTGTTTCACATGTCACCAGGTCCCCACACGGGTTGAAAAACATCAGTAAATTTATAACAACGAGTAGGTAATAATAACTAAGTATACAGTTTTAAGTGAAGAAACATTACCTAATAAAAGAACATTAAACGGAATTTTATAACTAAGCAACGGGATAATGAGTTAGCCTCTAATAAACTAATTCGTCTTTTGTTTTTATAACGCCAACTAAATATTGTATTGCATGAAGTAAAGAACAATTATTTTCATTTGTCATTCTGATTTATACATTGTCACATAATTTATTAACTCAGCTACGATTTCAGCTAATTTACTAACTTATCCCCATTTTACGTTTTACAGCCTCGATACAAACTCGACAAAAAATATAGTGTTATCTCGCTTGTACCTTACTAATACGAGCCATAATCATCAGGTCATTTTAGTCTCCACTACAGGAGCACGACCCTCTCTAGTCCGTCCTAGACAGAAGGAGGATTTGGCCTACACTCGCCACACTGGCCGTTTGGCCAGCCTCCCCAACCCGTTTGGGTTGGGGAGGCCTGATACGACATCACGGGAAGAGACGGAGTCATTCTATTTTAGTCTGCCGGAAACCACACGGCCAATTTTAGTAGTCAGGATAATTTTAGTGCATATAACGTATTCACGTACAACACACGGCCGTGTCCATGACACAGCCACACCCCATTTTTATATCTGAAATTATGACATAGATGCTAACAAAAATGTAACTATTGCAGACCCTGTCGTCCGTGACTCTGCAGCGGAGGCGCTAGGCACTGCCACCAAACTCGTAGGAGAGAAGAATATCGCACCACACATTGGCAAGCTGGACAATCTCAAAGAGCAGAAGATTAAGGAGTTTGCAGATAAGGTACCGTGGCTCTTTTTATATGAGAGAAGAGCAAACGAGCATGTGGGTCACGTCCTGATGGAAAGCAATTACCACCGCCCATGGAGATCAGCAACACCTAGGGGTTGCCGATCCGTTGCCAGCCTATGCTCCTTCCTTTCTTTCTGGTGACCTCACTCACTCGCAGGAACACGACAACTCGAGAGAATTGTTATTTGGCCGCGATAATCTGTGAGGTAAAGGTACTTCCCCAGTCTTAGTTTTAGTTCAGGTTTAGCAATTGCTTCTATCACCTCACTGTATAGTCTCTCGTATTAGTCTGTGTTATGGCTTTCTAAATACCTACTGTTATAATTTGTCTTAGACTCGTTGAGTTTTTCTTATATTTGTTATATTTCACAGGCTGAAATCAAAGTGAAACTGACCGCTACAAAGAAAGAGACAAAGTCTAAAGCAGCGCCAGCGCCGGCCGGGAAGGGTGACGCTAAGCCTGCTGGCTCTACACAACCTAAGCCCGTGAAACGACCTGCTACAGGTATACAACATACTCTAGACATGGGTAACTCGGTAAAATTTCGTGCGTCAACTCAGTAGCTCTAGCGCGTAGATTACTGCGTCGGCTCACTGAGTTAACCCAAAATTGCGCCATGGCGTAGAGTTCGAACGCGCTTCCGGCCCCCGAGTGAGCTGCGTAGCGGCGCACGGTCTACTGTACGGCGTACCTGTGTGCGCGGCACTGCGCTAAACAGCGCACAGCTGCGCACCACGCGCTGTGTTGGCTCGTTAACTTAGCGAATGAGTGAGATAATGAATGAGAGCGAAAGATATCGGATGTATTAGCACTTGCGTTGAATCTGCGCTGTGCGCCAACACATTTTGTCAAAAATTGCGTCAACACATCAGCGCAGTGAACTATGTTAGCGCAATTGCGCGGCGTAACGCAGAGATACCCATGTTTAACATACTTTACTACACATTCTATTTTCTTACTAGTTTATAATGAACATTTGGTGCATGAATCGAGCTCCCAGCTCGTTCGGTTTCTTTCAGGACTGACGATGATAGCTTTGATCTTTGATGTGACACGCCCATTTCCATCAAATTAAATATAATTTTATTAAATACAAATTAAATATAATTTTATATGTATGAATTGTATAGGAGCACCGAAGAAGACAGTGGGTGCTGCAAAGAAGGCTCCGGCAAGACGAGGTCAGCCGAGCCCGCCTCGGGAACAGGAGCTCTCGCCAGAGGAGGTTGATGCTAGGGCTGAAGAACTGTTCGCACCTGATGTTATCACAGGTAAACCATACCCCACAGACATACCCCGACCACTCCATACAAATGTCGCGTTGTTAACTATTACATAAACAATAGCGTTTGTACCGAACGTGAATGAGCGTGTGTGCATTCGAGACCATATAAACTCTTCTAAATTCATCTCATAGCAGCAGGGAGTGGCAATACTGTAGGTACATAGTTTGCAGTGTAAGAGGTTCATCAACATCTTTGAACCAAAGCCAACCTCACCTGCACGTGGTGCACGCTGCTGACTCACAAGCGGGGCTCTGGTGAAATGAGAGGTAGGGCATGGCATATTTTTTTAGCTGCACGGCTGGGGAAGTACCTCCACCTCACAGAATATCGCAAATAACAATTTCCTTGAGGGTTGCTGTGTCCCTGCGAGTGAGTGAGAGCACCAGAAAGAAAGGAAGGAGTATAGGCCGGCAACGGATCGGCGACCTTGGTGTTGCTGATCTCCACGGGCGGTGGAGATTGCTTTCTATGAGGTGGCTAACATCATCGTTTGTCCCCCTCTCTCATTGTGTGTGCATGCGACACCATACAAACTCTTCCAGAGTCATCTCAGAGCAGCAGGGAGTGGCAATACTGTACATAGTACTGTTACTTATACCGTGGTATATTGGCCGGGAGAACAGAACAAGGCAACAGGTACTGGTAACAAGACTGGGTACACTCAGTCTGCTTGAAATGACATGCAGGAATTCTTGACTGAAAAGGTTAATGCTAATACTAAGGACATGGAGTGAGGGTAAGGAACCTCTATTGAGAGTGGTTCAGCTGAGCTCATTTTGCAAACAGGAAGTCTTGCTACAAGTTGAGATGGCTTGGGAATCATTGGCTGTTGATGCATTCATAGTTGTAAATAAAGTTATTAATACTTTAGCAAAGTATAAGTATTAGACAGATAGAAGCACAAAATAATAGTAGATTTAGCAAGAGAAGACTCCAGCGAGAGGTTATATAAGTCCACTTTCCAAATAGAAGATCTTGACTGGAGAGGTTGATCAAATTTTCTTAGATCCTCTTCCCTCTCTCTCTCACATACACGCACACACTTGCACGCACGCGTACGCACGCGCACACACGCGCACACATACACATAAATACACACACACCGCGCAATCCTTTTCTGTATATTTAATGTAGTATGTGACCTCTGCTATTCTTGCGTGCCAGGTTCATTCGTATTTCCATCGTTCATATATCCATCCAATATTTTTACCAGATTCTTGTAATTCTTAACTCATACGTATTCTTCAGGTCTTGGTGACGGAAACTGGAAGAATCGCCTCACAGCAGTTCAAAGTTTCCACTCGTCCGTTCAGGGGCTGACGACAAACGACGCCACGGCGCAAGTACTATATCGTGTGCTGAATAAGAAGCCTGGCTTGAAGGACACTAATGTGCAAGTGATGAAAGCGAGGCTCGAAGCTTGTAAATATATCACAGAAAATTTCCCTATTTCCAAGTAAGTATCATCAAGAAAAGAATTAAAAAAAAACGAGTGTGCTTTAGACCAGTGTTCTGCAAAGTGTGTGCCGCGGCACACTGGTGTACCGTGGTTATTAGTTGGTGTGCCTCGGAAAAATAAGGTTATCTCATAAAGTTAAATAGACGGATGACAGAAAAATACTTACATTAATAAAAACTGATTTTTCATTTATAGTGTACCTCTAAAAAATTAAAGATTTCCATTTCCTATATGTACCTTAAACACAAAAAGTTTGCGGAACATTGCTTTAGACTACACGACTGAAGAAAAACTTCTTTACCTCTACTAACTTACATCTCCCTCTCAACTTCTGTTCGTCGTTTCCGTAACGCTCTCGTCACGCATTCACCAGCTTACTCCCCAAGTCAAGCGAGCGTAAAGAAGTTTCGTTTCAATAATGTTAATAATAGAGATTGACATTATACAACAAATAATTTTCTTCTTCCAAACAGCGTTGCCGCAGACTTCGTTCTCCAAGACGTAGTGACTAAGCTGGGAGAGGCATCTTGTGTGTCTATATCAACGGAGTGCCTCACGTCTTTAGCTGAAGCCTGCGGGTTGGAGCACGTTCTCAATGAAGGCCTCACTTTCGCCATGGACTCCCAGAAGAACCCTAAAGTTCAATCGGAGATGTTCAACTGGATGGCCAATGCTGTCAAAGAATTTGGATTTTCGTAAGAGACAATTTTATGCATGATTTTAATTGATTTGATCTTGATTGAAGGATCCTCTAATCTTAAATCTTGACAAAACCATGACATATTTATTCGTAAATGTCAACCAATGGCCAATATTCAGAAATTTGTGCAACAACGATGTCATGTACAAAATTTACGTCTTATGATAAACATTTAGTAAATCGACTATATTCTATGAACAAAATATTACATTGTGTTCTCCGAACATAACTGTTTTACTAAACATTTAGATTCCAAAAAGTGCCTAATGTTGCCCGCATCAAATATTATTACCATATTTATTCTCATTTGAATATCTAACCCTAAGAAATAAAAATTGTACTCAATTTTCTATCTATACAGCATGAACATAAAAGCAATAATCGCACATTCGAAGAAAGCGTTATCAGCGACGAACCCCAACGTGCGAACATCATGTGTGAACTTCCTCGGCATTCTGTCTCTATACGTTGGGCCTTCGCTATTGAACCACTTCGACAGCGAGAAGCCAGCCACCAAGCAATTAATCAGCTTGGAGTTAGACAAATACGCTAATAGCACGCCGCCAACGCCTACTAAGCAGATGGGAGGAGTTAGTAAGGTGAGTATTTATTGGTACTAGCGATAGACTTATTGTGAATGCATTATTTCTCTCTCATTGCCAAGTCAACTTCCAAAAGCTACTACTAAATTCTTCTGATTAAATTCGTTGTGATTTCTAAGGCAGTCGTAGTTTTACCCCCGGAACTACAGTTGGGCTTCATTCTTGCCTTTTTGATTCAATTTCAATTTGGTCGCCGCTGTTAATCCTGGCTATACAGAATACACAGTGGTGGCAATGTGTGTTGGGCCTGTCCCGAGTTTTAATGTGAATATGTTGGTATATAAGAAATTAACTAGTAAAACAATTTATTGTCAGACAAATTACACAGCGCCATCTAGCCCCAAAGTAAGCGAAGCTTGTGTTATGGGTATTAGACAACTGATAAACATACGTAAATACATTTTTTTTTGTAAATACATACTTATGATACATAGAAAACACCCAGACTAAGACAAACAGACATGTTCATGCACACAAATGTTTGTCCTATGTGGGAATCGAACCCACGAGCGTTGGTGTCGAAGCCGCGTCATTGACCGCTACGCCACCGAACTCGTCAATTTGACTTTTAAATAAAAAAAATCCTAGACAGTATGTAAAATTAGACAGAAATGCATGCTTTTGCTTTTTATTAATTATATACTGACTAAAGAAAGGAAGCAGTTTCTGCGTTAGCAGCGGGGGTTGCGGCTCGTGGGCGATATTTTATGTTGCGATCATTAATAACCGCTTCATGCGGGTCGTATCCTTGTCTACCAACTGATTTCTCTGAATCCTATATCGTGTTGAATAGAAATATGAAATATAGAACCCCCAATACGCAGCATCTCCTACTGACTTTAGACATAATATTATTCGGCTTTTCAGTCGGCAAGCAAAGGTTCGATGGGGGATGATATCGACGAGAATTACGAGGACGCCGCTGATGATGAACCTGCGGCAGTCGAAGACACGCGGACGCGAACTGATCTCGCACCACTCATTACGGAGGCGCTGGTGGCTGAAATAAATGACAAAAACTGGAAGGTACCACATATTTTAATAATCAGTTTATTTTCAAATGCTCATAATTCTATATCCACCATGCGTGTATAGATAATAATACTAATAAGAAGTCCGTCCGTCCCTCTTCTGTAATAGCCCGGTATTTAGTTCACTCAGATCTCGTCTCCATAGCCCATTAATTTTCCATATCACTTTGTAAATCTCAACGCCTGCCTGAACTTGTTCATGGGTATTGTTCCATTGATATATGCTGGAGCGGGTCACGGCGGGCGTACAACATTACATTAAACTTCTCAAAGGGGCCTCTACGCCTTGTATTCATATCCCCGCCCACACCTATCAAATGACCGGGCTTGACCCGTGATAAAAAAGAGATACAAATAATAATGACTTCATTTATTTATCAGAAAGTTTATTCAATAGAGCAGGAGGTACATTAAAGACATTGCACTGGTAAGACCTTGTGAGAGTCTCGAGTCCGAGCTAGGTTAAACCTTTGTTACAGATCGCCAGGCTCTCTCTCGGCTGGTGAACTTTTATTGTATATTGTGTTTAGATTTTACAGTAATCTTTTTACATTTAATTTATAGCACCTAATTTAATTATAATCTGAAGAAGTTCAAAATTTTTTTTTATACCACTAGAGTGGCAAATAAATTTACGGCCCGCCTGATGGAAAGCAGCTACCGCAGCCTATGATCGCCTGTAACACCGAATAATCTAAATTTCTCTGGATTAAAATAACCGCTCTGGAACAACTAGAGATTGCATTAACTATAGTATTAAATACAGTATGGCGTTCATCAAGAAAGGCGTGAAGCGGTTTTTACAGGGTCAGCAATGCGTGATGCCGCTGCTGTTTCTAGCGTCCATAGTCTGCGAAAAAACTGTTTACCATCAGACATGTCGTACGCTTGTTTGCCATCTGGGTAATATAAAAAATGTATTCTGGTATACAGGTAAGGAACGAAGCTTTGGACAAGGTGAAGGCAATCATCACTAATTCGTCACCAATCAAGTCATCACTGGGCGAATTGCCTGCAGCATTAGCAGCTAGACTACTGGATTCAAACTCGAAACTGGCGCAAAGTGCTTTGCAAATCTGTGAAATGCTTGCCACAGCAATGGGGTCGAAGTCCAAGAATCATGTTAGGACGTTCTTCCCAGCTTTCTTCCAAGGTATGTCTTTATGATAATAATAACAATTACATTAAACTTCTCAAAGGGGCCTCTACACGTTGGATCCATATCCCCGCGCATGCCTATCAAATGACCGAGCTTGATCCGTGACTAAAAAGGGATTACATAATAATAATCATTTTATTTCGGAACATGCTATGTTAGTAATATGTCGTTTTATATATATATTGTTTTATCAGCTCTCGGCGACAGCAAGCAATGGATCCGTACGGCAGCAGTCTCCTGTATAGAGACTTGGTGCCGCGAAGCTGGTCCTAGTGCTCCTTTCGACGGCGAGATGGTACTGGATGCGCTTAAGGCTGGCTCGCCTGTTCTCAGGGCGTCTCTCATGACTTGGCTGGCTGACCATCTGCCCAATGGTAAGAATCAAAAGGAATCAAAATGAAATTTGTATTCGTTTGTGCTTTGTGCCGGTGCTTATGGCATCTTATGGGTTTGACTTAACAGGTTACCTAATAGTTTTAAACAAAAAAGATTACTAATTTTATACTCGTTTGTGCTCTATAAATATAATTTTCAAGAGTAAAATAAATAACAACGTAAATAGGTTTTTTTTTTTGGTCAATTGTGATCAAATAGGTATGTACTAAATGTAATTATGAAAAAAGCTTTATATTTATCAATTTTAAATTAAATGACTGCTTTCTGCGTGATGCACAAACAAATCATTTTTTTTGGGGTGTAAGTGGTTCATCAACGTCTTTGAACCAAAGCCAACTTCACCTGCACGCGGTGCACCCTGCTGACTGACAAACGAAGCTCTGGCGAAAAGAGAGGTAGGACGCAATGAGGGGTCGTACTGTGCCTCGCTTTTATTATTATTATTATTTCTAATGGGAGAGGGGCACAGTGTGATCTCTCGTTCAAAGCTTGGCTAGCATCCGACTGGGGAAGTACCTCCACCTTGCAAAAGACCGCAACCATAATGGCTTTGCCGTGTTCCTGCGAGTGAGCAAGGTCACCAGGGCTGTTTTTTCTGAGAGGTCGTCATGCTGACAACTGGGAGACCAGTGGCTGTCGAACCGCTGCCAGCGGTGCAGGCGCGGCGTGTTGGCGCGGCGGTCAGGGAGACCCGGTGAAACGGTTGTCCGCTGGCCGCCCGCAGGTCAGTAGGGTTCCCGAACCCGGGGATCACCTAATCTCCGCCCCGGGAGGCTGAACTGCCAGCCTGTGTAAAGTCCCTGTTGTAGTAGTCGTGCCGGAGGAGGAGACCGGAGTGCACCCGGCTGCTGCAGCAGGGGGGACCGGGGGCCCTTCCGCCCGCCGCGCTAGCAAACCGCACAACCTGCACTGTACTGCGGGGGTAGACACCGCGCTTTTTTTCTGTCGTGTTGTCAATGAGACGACTTCTCACAAACCTCTAAAATCTTTTTATGGCCGTGAAGAAAAACAGAAAGCATTTTACTCCAGCGGCGTCCTCTTAAACACTCAGTGTGGATTTCTGTAACATTAGGGGTCTTCACGCAAACATTAATGCAGTTCACCAACACCTTGAAACTGCACAGCCGACCCTGCTTTTTTTGCCAGAGACTCAAATATCTTGTCCGGCCGACACATCCTACTTATTATACCCTGGGTACAAACTCGAATATTCTTTTGTACGTCGAGCTGTGGTATGTATGTACGTCCGGGAGGATATTTGCTGTCGACGCCTTCACAGCCTAGAAGAAAGGGACCTGTCAATATTGTGGGTGCGCGTGGATCAGGGTGGCCACACCTGCATCTACGCGTGCCTTTAGAGGTCTCATAGTGGTGATTCAGACACAACTCGGATGATCGAGCACCTACAACTGGCGACTGACAGAGTCATGGATCAGTATCCCCCCGCGGAGTTAGTGATTTTGGGAGACTTCAATGCCCACCACGCCGAGTGGCTTGGCTCTCGGTCCACTGACTTCGCGGGGAGGTCTGTTCACGACTTTACACTGGCTTATGGTTTCTCGCAGCTGGTACATTCTCCAACGAGAATACCGGATATCGAGGACCATACGAGCTCTCTTCTGGACCTTCTGCTGACCACACGTCCGGATGGGTACAGGATCACGGTGGACGCTCCGCTTGGGTCGTCAGACCACTGCCTCATCCGGACCCAGGTGCCATATGCTAGCTCTGACGCGCCCCGGCCTACCGGATGGCGTCGTGTGTGGCACTACAAGTCGGCAGATTGGGATGGATTGCGTGAAGCATCGTACCCGTGGAGGCAGCTCTGCTTCGGGTCAGAGGACATCGACTCCTGTGCATCCGCTGTGGCTGGGACGATTTTGGATGGGATGGAATTATTCATCCCAAATCGACTGGTGGCCACCGCTGGTGTTAAAAAATGGCCGTTGTTTAATCGGTCTTGTAGAGAGGCTATACTTCGCAAGCAGGCTGCATACAAGACTTGGACCGCGGCCCGTATTAATGGGGATCAGAAAGTTTCTGACCCTAAACATGAGTTTAATGCTGCCTCGAGGTCCAGTAAGAGAGTGATTGCTAGGGCAAAGTATGATTTCGTCGGCAGAGTTGGTGAGCGCCTGGCTAAGCATCCATTTGGGAGCCGTGCTTTTTGGTCGCTCGCTAAGGCTGCCGAGGGAAACTTCTGTCGGTCGTCTTTTCCACCACTGCAAAAACCGGATGGTAGTCTGGCCTATAGTGCTAAGGAGAAGGCCGACTTACTGGGCGATCTCTTTGCCTCTAATTCGACATTGAACGAGGGAGACGCCGTACCACCTACTATCCCATGGTGCGGTAACTCCATGCCGGAGATTTCGATTACACAGCGAGATGTCCGGCGGGCGTTGCTCTCCCTCGATATTCACAAGTCGAGTGGGCCAGATAGCATACCGGCAGTGGTGTTAAAGGTGTGTGCTCTTGAGTTGTGTCCTGTACTTACGCGCTTGTTCGCGCTTTCATACTCCACTAGGCAAGTTCCGTCTATGTGGAAGACTGCGAATGTGCACCCTGTGCCTAAAAAGGGCGACAGGTCAGATCCATCGAATTACAGGCCTATTGCTGTTACCTCCCTTCTCTCCAAGGTGATGGAGCGTGTAATTAATACTCGGCTCCTTGGATACCTAGAGGATCACGACTTGATCAGCGACAAACAATATGGCTTTCGCCATGTTCGCTCAACTGGTGATCTTCTAGTGTATCTTACGCACCGATGGGCTTTGGCGGTGGAGAGTCAAGGTGAGGCATTGGCGGTTAGCCTGGATATGGCAAAGGCGTTCGATCAGGTCTGGCACCGCAGTCTTCTTTCGAAGTTACCTGCATACGGTCTGCCCGAGGGGCTATGCGAATGGGTTGCTAGCTTCTTGTCCAGCAGAAGCATTAGAGCCGTTGTAGATGGCAGTTGCTCCGATATCATGGACATCAATGCTGGCGTCCCGCAGGGTTCTGTATTGTCCCCGACGCTGTTTCTGCTGCATATTAATGATATGTTGTATAATGACAGCATTCATTGTTATGCAGACGATAGCACCGGGGACACTTATTACACGGGCCGCGCAAATATCCCTCGTTCTTTGGTGGAGGAGAGCCGCGAACAACTTGTGTCGCAAATTGAGAGCACACTAAGTAGAGTGTCCGACTGGGGGCGACAGAACTTAGTGCGATTTAACCCCTCTAAGACACAAGTCTGCGCGTTCACCGCTAAGAAAACCCCATTTGCTGTGGCTCCACACTTCGAAAACACACCCCTCACCATCGCCAATAGTATTGGTATTCTAGGAGTTGACATCTCCAGCGACGTCCAGTTTCGATGTCATCTGGAGGGGAAGGTAAAAGCTGGCATCGAAGAAACTAGGTGTGCTCAACAGGGCGAAACATTACTTCAACCCGCGGCAAAGACTTATGCTTTACCAAGCTCATGTTCGGCCGCATATGGAGTACTGTTGCCATCTATGGGCGGGAGCGCCTAGATACCAGCTTGCACCCTGTGACTCGATTCAAAGGCGTGCTGTGAGGATTGTTGACGATCCCAAACTGACAGACGGTTTAGAACCTTTAAGTCTGAGAAGAGATTTTGCGTCCCTTTGTGTGTTCTACCGTTTGTACAATGGGGTGTGTTCAGAGGAGTTGTTTGACATGATGCCCACGGCTTCCTTCTACAGTCGCACCGCTCGCCATCGACAGGGAATTCATCCTCACACTTTAGAACCGAAATGGTCACGTACTGTGCGGTTCCAGAGAAGTTTTCTTCCACGTACTATCAAGCTGTGTAATGAATTGCCTGTTGAGGTTTTCCCAGGAGACTACAGCATGGGGTTCTTCAAAAAGGGCGTGAAGAGGTTTTTACAGGGTCGGCAACGCGCATGTGATGCCTCCGGTGTTACAGGCGTCCATAGGCTGCGGTAACTGCTTTCCATCAGGCGGACCGTATGCTTGTTTGCCACCTTAGTGGTATAAAAAAAAAAAAAAACAAATGAACAAAAAAACCGCAATAATTAATAAAACCTTCTATGACCTGGACGATTGCATTTGGTGGTAAGCATGGGTAAATATATAATACTAGCGGCCCGGTACGTGCTTCGCTACGTATAATGTGAAATAATTTGTACTGTCAACACTGAAAAAAGTTTCAATTTGACAGCACAATCCCCATCTGAAAAAAGTTTAAATTTGGCAGCAAAATCCGCCAAAAAATGATACGCCATTTATTGAATTCATTTGTTACAAAAAATGTGATAAATTAAAAACCGCTCTACCGATTTTGTGCAAACTTCACATAAACCATCTACTAAATAGTCCGAACAAAGCCTAAACATTTGGTTTGGATAAGTGAGCCCATTCTTGAGTTATAAAATTACAACGAACAGTGGCATTGATTTTTATATATATAGATGTATAAGTATTGGCGCGTAGGGTGACGAAGCGTTGGACGCCCTCCTCGATGGTCCAGATGACCTTAAGAAGGTGGTTAGATGCAGAAAGCGGAGGATCGTATTTAGTCGACAGCATTGAAGAAAGCTTATATGCAGAAGTGGGTAGATACAGGCTGACAAGGATGATAGTTTTCTAAATAGTAGTATATGTTCGTAGTGCCACCGAAGTCCTTCCCGCGGGAGGAGTTATCCTCGTGCGTGCCGACGTTGTTCGCGTGTCTGGAAGACCGTGCTGCCGACGTGCGCAAGGCAGCGGCTGACTGCGTGCTGCCCTTCATGCTGCACCTCGGCTACGAGCCCATGCACAAGCAGCTCGACAAGCTCAAGGTAAACACCCATCGGTAATAGGCATCTGAACCATTTTTTTTTGATTTGTTATTTCGACGGTCCCTACGTATAAAGCGACATTTCAGAAATGGCAATTTTTTATTGCATAAATTGCTATAGAATTGTCCGTAAAAAAAATATTTTCTTTTTTTTTATTGATTGTATATATAATTAAAAAGTAAGAAATT
Source organism: Hypsopygia costalis (assembly GCA_937001555.2). Taxonomy (NCBI): domain Eukaryota; kingdom Metazoa; phylum Arthropoda; class Insecta; order Lepidoptera; family Pyralidae; genus Hypsopygia; species Hypsopygia costalis. Next base: position 10,869,291 of record OW443344.2, read on the forward strand.
AACTCATTTGTCCAATAATAATATTCTTTAATTACTATATCGTAGTATAAGCAGACATGTCTGAAATGACATGTCGCTTTATACGTAGGGACCGTCGATTTAAAGGCGTCACCATATAACTATAGGCGAAAGAATTACTTCGATAGCATAAATACTTCTCGAGATATGATAACTTGAAGATCACAATTTTGGACTATCCCGAAAACGCTCCATACAAAAGGCTACAGTATTATGACGTACGCTATTTTATATGCATTAAATCAGAAATTTGTAGGACAGCTGTGTTAAATAGCAGCGTTTTACCTGAAAATAAAACGCTTATTAAATACTTACCTTATTTGAAGCTTAATTGGTTTGAGAAAGGCCCTTCCGGTTTTTCGCCTATTTGCCTCCTTTGCTACCCGTATACAGCTGTCTCTTTCGCACATCCGGTTCACCCCCTCCTACCAACCAGTGGGCAGACGAGAGGAAGTGGGGACTTGCTCGTCCGTCTTAGCTCATTGAGTCGAAAACGCCAGGCAGAAATTAAAGTTAAGCTTCAAATAAGGTAAGTATTTAATAAGCGTTTTATTTTCAGGTAAAACGCTGCTATTAAATAATTGACCGTTATTTGAAGCTTAATTGGTTTGAGACATGTTTGTTATCGCCTGGCTGGTTGGTAGGTACGCCAATGTGAAGCGGTTGTAAAAGATAATATGCTCACAGAGGTATAAAAGCTTAGGTATCGAACTTGTTTCCAATTCGATTATTCGATAATATATGCATCTAGTACATACATCAGGACACGATCTAGTCGTAAATGCACAATTATGACTAGTAATAACTATCACTGCTAAATTGCTGTGAATTAATTTATAATTCAGAGACAGCATTACTTCCAGTATATAATGATGTTTTGTCAACTCTCCAGACTGCACTAGCTAATAAGTAATATATGGTCCCCAGGAACATTGTTAGTCCAGCTCTTAGAGGGCACGGTGGTTCTAATGCTGCCCAGGAATACCAACCATTGTTTCGGCTACGGACAATAATGTTCTTAACCAATTAGCAACAGTCACTGTTCGGGATGAAAGCTTGCACGAGCCCCTCATATTAATAAATAAATATTGAAAAGCCTTTCACAAGTTTCATAACTGACAATAACAAATACCAAATTGCAAGCTCTTCGTCCATAATTCCCTTGTAATGCTTCGTCGGTATGAATCCAAAATGATGGAAGCCTCAAATCGTAAAAAGGTCTCCCGTCATAGGAGGAGAGTGTCTGTATGCATAAACATAAAGCATTGGTTTCATCGTCAAGGTATCTTTGTAAATAAACTAATCAGTCAATATAATAATCGTGTTTATGTGTTATCCACTGTATTAAATAAATAAATTTTAAGAAAAAACTTAAGCGCTCTTTTAATAAAGCATAAGAACGTAAAAAAATAAAAATAAACCAAACCTCTGTGTTTTTCTATGTAGCACTGAAGTAGACACTACAATTTTATATAACATTATATTGAGGCATGCGAGCATCTCGACCAGACAAGTCTGCTAGGTTACAAGGCAAAAAATGAACCATTGGGACGTAATAAGGCAATTTTGTTCATTTTATATTAACCTAACCGTTAATTTATAATAAGTAAGATAAGTCATACCCTCACTTAGATTATGGGAAGGGAATGCATAGTGCATGTAATCCCGATTGCATACTTAACAAGGCGTAGGAGTTTCTCATTGTAACAAATCTACGTTAAGATTATGATGATATGATTTACTGTGTACTTATAAGTAATTATAAATTTACACCATTCGGATTATTTCGAACATTATGTTACTTTGAAGCGTCTATTTCATTTCCATCTCATATCAAATATAAGCAATATCTTACTTAAGCGTACGACTTCACAACACTAATAAAATTAGAAGTAGAAGAATTCGTCACTAGTACAACCCTTCCTCGTAGCACAGTAGGAAAAAGCACTCGATCGCTCATCGAGAGGTCGCAGGTTCAAGCCCCACCTAACTGAGATAGGCGATTTTTTTTTTTTTTTTTCATTTTAAAAAATGAGGAATAGCTATCAGATTGTCGTTCTGGCTAGTACCCTAGATTGTGTTAGAAACTGACATACTTTTAGTAGTATAATCAATTTAATGCTTCTAATGGTAATGTGACTGTGTTCCTGCGGTTTCCAGGCCCCAAAGTTTGATGCCTTGGTATGTAATTACGAGACCTGCATGAGGTGGCAGAGGAATCTGATGATGATTTTGTAATTACCAACTGAGCTTCTCTCAAATTGTATCACTGAGAAATCATCTGGTATGTGGCATCTTTAATAAGATGTTTATAAACGCAAAGCAGCATTTCTGAGACAGTCTGACTGTTCTGAGTCTTGGTATAACTGAGGTTGCAAGTCCAACAATTCCACAATGCTATGGGGGTCTTGTTTAGTGCCTAAGGCTACAAAGTGTGAATGTAGTATTAATGCAGGCTTTGTCAGATTGACCTGCCTGTCAAGCTACTGTATCTATACAGGATATTGTTCTGACTATATTACTTGGGGATTTTAGTGATCCACCAAAATTAATCTAAATTTTAAGATATAAAAACCTGGATGAACCAGCTTGACATTGCGGTACAAAAGTACCTACCGCTATGTGGAATAACATGGTGCCCTTTATTTTCTAGTGGCTTACAAGCATAGCTATATTACCGATAGCATTGTATATCTTTATTGTAACCCTTGTCATCGAACCACTAGTCATTTGAGATCGTATCACATACGTCATCGTAGCGCATTATATATAAACAATATTCAAGTACAAGCCTTCTATTTTGAGTGACTGCTTTGCTACCCAGTTAGTTACCGAGGCAAAGACTTTCTATATTTTGACGGGGCAAAGGGCGGACCTACTATTTATAGTAGTTAACCTTTGTAAACGAATCTTATAAACCGTTAGTAAATTAATGAAATTAGCAAAGGTTTATTTTCCGCATTCAGCGAGTTGTAGAATCTTTAGGATATATATGTATGTATAATAACAATCGGAACCGGATTTTATAATATTCGTACTGAAATTGATGCTGAAAATTTTTAAATTGGACGATGTGATCCGTTGCTTTATAAAGATCACAAAAATTGTTCAAATGAATCTCGGTACACATAATCACATCTAAATGAATGACTGATTTCACATTTAAGATAACCATCGTCATTGCCTTTGAGGCAACAGTGCCAGCGTGCAAATTATTTGCCCTTAATTGTATTTATCTCAAGACAATTCAATACCATTTTATTATTAACAGGAGAAAACCAGGAGCACTTATTTTGTTAGCATGTTACTGTTAAAACTTACTGTTTTATTACCGGAGTTAAACTTGGAAGATGTTTCAGTGTGCATCCTTTCATTTGTACTGACCTCTGTTAGCTTCTAGCTTTTTATCAAACTAAAGGATTCTGTTAGATTGCTTCCAACAGAAGAACGATTCGCTGTACTTTAAGTCAGCTATTGTGAATAAAGATTTCTATAACAACTCTTCGAGGATTGATTATAAGCATGGGAAGTGTGCGATGGCGATGGGGCACAACATCCACGTAACATACCCTGCGAGGGTATTTAAGATAATGATGTGTCCTTGCGGGGACGACTACTATACCAAACCTGCGGGGGTTAATTATAAGCATAGGGATTGTGTGACGGGGCACAGCATTCACCACAGAATTAATAATAAAAGGAATTATTAGTTCTATGACATTCCTCTTATTATTAGGTCAGTGACATTTACGTAACATACCCTGCGAGAGTATATTAGATAATGATGCGTCCTTGCAGGGGACGCCTATTATAACAATCCTGCGAGGTTTAATTATATGCATAGGTAATGTGCTACGGGGCACAATATTCACGTAACATACCCTGCGAAGGTATTCATCTTTCACGGAGCTACTACTATAACAACACTGCGGGGTTAATTATATGTATAAGAAATAAGCGTCGGGGCACAACGTTCACGTAACATACCTACTCTGCGAGGGTATTTAAGATAGTGATGCGTCCTTGCGGGGGACGACTATTAATACAACCCTGCGAGGGTTGTTTATTAGCAAATGTATAACAGAGCTCAATATTCACGTAACATACCCTGCGAGGGTATTTAAGATAGTGATGCGACCTTGCGAAGGACGACTATTAATACATACCTGCGAGTGTTGTTTATTAGCATGTCAAATGTACAAACAGAGCACAATACTCACGTAACGTACCCTGCGAGGGTATTTAAGATAGTGATGCGTCCTTGCGGGGGACGACTATTAATACAACCCTGCAAGGGTTGTTTATTAGCAGGTTAATGTACAACTGAGCATAATATTCACGTAACATACCCTGCGAGGTCTCTAAGATACTGATGCGTCCTTACGGGGGACGACTATTAATCCAACCCTGCGGGGGTTGTTTATTATCATGTGAGATGCGCAACTGAGCACAATTTTCACGTAACATACCCTGCGAGGGTATTTTAAAACAATGATGAGTCTAACCCTGTGAGGGATGACACACTGGCTTATTTAATTCTGCTTGCGAAGCAGATTTATTAATGACAGGGTATATTGCACCAATCCCAGAAAGGTAACCAATGTTTCTGCATTGTGAATCTCCAACATATAAATCTCCAACGTGTGTGTCATATGAATTGTGAATCTCCAACGAAAGGCAAGCAAAGCCGTCATTTTTATTTGAATATATATATGTATATATATGCTTCCATTAATTGCAAAAGGTCTGATGAAATCCTGTAATCAAATCTCATAAGACACAAAGATAAAATCATTACTGACGGTATGATATGTCTAAGCTGAAGCTACGTTCAGTACGATCTGCAACAACAGCTGAAAAGGTAAAGGTTGTACTTGCATCCTCATAAGTTTCCGTTGGCCGCCCCCTCCCCCTTTTTTGGGTAGTTTACACTGCTTAATCATTTAAAAGAACTTCTAGACAACATGCTATTACTAGAACGCGGCGTTTTTTATTTTCACTGTCATTATTATAGTCAATTATGGTGGAATGCGATTCCGGTGAAAAGCCATTGTTGTGATCCATAATCACCATTGTATTTATCTATGTGTGTAGGATGTCTATACTCTTAGTAAATATAAATCCTATTGAGAAATATGAAACTTTCTACATAAATACAAGAACTCACTGATCAAATGTCTTATAACTATATCTTAATTCAAACGATAACACAGTTATTAAAATAAAAGTGTAACTGCATAATAAAATTCTGCTACTTCCGTAATGTATGTGTAGCAAATTTATAACATCTAGCGGTAAAACCAACTAAATTCAAACGGGTGTAGCAATAATTTATATTTCAATAACCAAATAACAAAAAATATTAAATTCGAACGGTAACACCGTTAACGTAATCCAAATTAAAAGGTAACTGTAACAAGCACCCGTACTGAAACGTGTGTGTACTAAACAGATTAATAAATTGAGACGATTTTGGTAAAACCGTCGACATTATTTAAATGGAGGCAAACTGCAGTTGTAATAATAATGAAAATTGCTACTTACAAGACCGGACATTTTGTAGCAAACACTATTAAAAAATTACTTGCGTCCTTAGACGACTGCACTCGGCGAAAAACAGGACGCCAATGAGCTAAGACGGACGAGCAAGTCCCCACTTCCTCTCGTCTGCCCACTGGTTGGTAGGAGGGGGTGAACCGGATGTGCGAAAGAGACAGCTGTATACGGGTAGCAAAGGAGGCAAATAGGCGAAAAACCGGAAGGGCCTTTCTCAAACCAATTAAGCTTCAAATAACGGTCAATTATTTAATATTGCGTTTATGTAATCTGACTGGAGTGGTTGAAAGGTAATTCTAGAGACCTAATGATATGTTTTGTTTCAGCCGGGTTCAAAGTCAGTTGTGCAAGCAGCATTAGACAAGGCTCGCCCGAGTCTCCCAGTGCAGCCACTACCTTCTAAAGGCAAGAAGGAGGAATCTCGTGGTGTGAAAACAGGAGGAGCTATGAAAAAGGAGGCTGAAAAGAAGGGCGCTGCTCCTGTCAAAGGAAAGGTAAGTAATTTTGAAGACAATCAGGTCGAATGGCTATACTTTGTCTCCGAGGTCGTAATTAACATTGAATTGATTTAATGTTTGTGTCCAAAATATTCTCTCTGCGAGAATGTTCTAGAGATATTTTTCATCACTTGCTCCAAATCACTCTGTCTATTCTGACTCATCGATCGATAAATAATGACATGCCAGGGTCCAGTGAAGCCTGCGTCGGCATCAAGTCGCGGCAAGAAAGATGACGAAGATTGTTCGCCGTTATTGCCCAATAACAATGCCAAGAATCAACGTATCATCGACGACCAGAAACTTAAAGGTAAGAGTTAAAGTACGCAAGTCGGTATTATGAGTATTAATAAGTATATCATACAATATTTTGGATGTAAATGATTTATTTATCTCATGAATTTTCGCATCAACTAACTAGTATTTCATATTCAATTATTTTATTCACGGAACAATATTACAATTGTATTTGAATTTTAGCTTATAATCTAAATCAAATTACAAAATAAGTCACTATAGCTACTATTTGCAATATAGCTATGTATCTGTCTGAGGAATAATCAGTGCAATGCAGGGTGCATTGCCCAGATTATTCCTCAGACGGAACGGCACATTTTCTCACGTCAAAAATAAACATAATAATATACAACAGAATATTTCTTTTTGACGTTGAATACGTCTTTAGAATTGTCTCCATAGGGAGGCAATTAAAAAAAACGATTGATAACAAAATCGGGGGATACAGTTTGGTGTTGCAGCTACATATCTAGGTATCATATCCATCGAAAATACCATCACATCACTGGATAGTTGAAGGATCAAAGAATTTGTTACGCTAAGTAAGAACTACAGAACATCGCGTGCGGTGAATGCGCTGCCATTTTGAGATAATTTTACTGCATATAACGTATTCACGTACAACACGCGGCCGTGTCCATGACACAGCCACTCCCCATTTTTTTTTTATAAAATGTCTGCCGGCAAATAGGCATATGGCCTGTCCGATTTGAAATGGTAATCGTAGTTTGCAATGCTAAAACTTTAGTAAAACTTTACGAGTTTACATCCCCAATGTCAATGCCGCAAGTTACCAGAAGCTCCCTGGTGAATTACTATTTGTGTACGGTCTCGATCGTAACATATATAATGTATAAATTTGTATATAGCATCTTAATTCGCGCGTATTGCAGCAACTAATTAAGTATAAAATACGCAAACTCAATATTATACACACAGTAGATATAACATAACTAATTTAGAAACAATATACGTCTTCTGTCACATCGTGTTTGATTCAACAACTAAGGAATCTCCATACTACTTCTAGTGACTGTCTTTGCACGCAAATACGTGATGGACGGTACAATTTGGTTGTGGTCTTCTATAAGGTGGAGGTATTGGACTGTGTATTTGATACTATGACTAACACTGTTTCCATATTATCGCTCGCAACATGAAATATCCAACGCAGCAAACTCTTTCCCTTCTGGTAACCTCACTCACTTGCAGGAACAACAACCCTCATGGGAATTGTTATTTGGCTGCGGTATTCTGCGAGGTGGAGGTACTTTCCCTTCTGTACCCTATCTCTCTTTTGCCAGATATTACCGCGTATCGATATCGAATATGATCCATCATAAAATATCATGATGTGCTGATCCTATTTATTTTTCCTATAGTCTTGAAATGGAACTTCACCACGCCTCGTGAAGAATTCTTCGAACTCCTAAAAGAACAAATGGGTACAGCTGGACTCAACAAGCAACTGGTAGCCAACATGTTTCATAATGACTTCAGGTATGCTATCCACATTTTACTTTTGAATCGAAATATATTTATTTAAAATTTTATTTGCCACAATTGGTCATGCTATGGATTATTAGCTTTAAAAAGTAAAAAAATTAAAACAAATATGTATGTAGATTTTTGTTTAATAGTTGTTCAATCATTTTAGAAAAAACTTTTTTTCTAAAATGATTGGTTTTTGAGATTAGGTTTATTTTGCATTTAAAGTAGTAGTAGGTATATCTATTTCTCACATGCTCCATATTCTCCTCATATCCTTTTTATTATCTATGAAAAATATTATGTTCGGTGGTTTTTTTTTTATATTACACTAAAGTGGTAAACAAGCATGCGTCCCGCCTGATGGAAAACAGTTACCGTATCCTATGAACGCTTGTAACACCAGGGACATCACACGCGTGTTACCGACTCTGTAATAACCTCTTCACGCCCTTTTTGAAGAATCCCATGCTGTAGTCTCCTGAGAAAACCGCGACAGGCAGTTCATTCCACAGCTTGACAGTACGCGGGAGAAAACTTCTCTACAACCGCACAGTGCGCGACCACTTAGCCTCCAATGTGTGATTGCTAAAGGGTTTTAATTTCGTAATTCTAGATACCACCTAAAAGCTATTGAGGCTCTTTCCGATGACCTTCATGAGAACGGCTCGGCATTGATGGCGAATTTGGACTTAGTGCTCAAATGGCTGACTCTGCGTTTCTTTGACACGAACCCCTCCGTCATCCTCAAAGGGCTGGAGTATCTTTCCATCGTGTTCCAGTACCTAATTGACAGTGATTACACCATGGCCGAGTATGAGGCTAATTGCTTCATACCGTACTTAGTACTCAAGGTATGTGTTTTATTTTAATTTTTGCAAGCCTAGCTAGTATATGACTGTCGACGACCCCGGTGGTCGAATGGCTAACCATGTCCACTTTGACTCCGGTATCGTGGGTTCGATCCCCGCACTAGACAAATATTTGAGTGCATGAACATGTCTGTATGTCTTGGCCTGGGTGTTTTCTATGTATTGTATGTATGTATTTACAAAAAAAAAATGTATTTAAGTATAGTATCAGTTATTTAGTACCCATAGTACAAATTTTGCTTAGTTTAGGACTATATGTGTAATTCGTCCAATATTTATATTTATTTATAATTATAGGTGAATTCATTGCTATACATCATACCTATATAGGATGGCTGTTCGGATTGACAAATCTTTATTCATGAACCTGTTAAGTGGTCATATCAGCTTATGAACTTTTAACACCAGAGGGGCAATTCTCGTAATTAAAATGTAGTCAAAGTTTAATTATATTGTGATTATTATCCAAATATGACGAAAAAATAAACGAAATAAAAATCAAAATCTTCGCGCAATAAGAATTGATATAATTAATTAATGAAATCAAATATACAATTTTCAGTAATTCATAATTCAATCTCGTTTGGTTAACTTTTATGCTACGATGTAAAATAATTACAAGAATTGGTCTTCAGAGGCATCACACACGCGTAGCCAACCCTATAAAAGTAATTAAGAACAGCAATTAGGTGCAAGCTGTACGAGCTGCTACTAAAGCCAACGCCAGTGACGATATAGACTAAGAGGCAGCAACAGATTGACTAAACCATCAGCGCTCTGAACTGTAGTTTCTTGATAATACTTTCAGGTGGGCGACCCAAAAGACACAGTCCGCAATGGTGTAAAGGCTCTCTTCCGACAAATATGTGTTGTTTATTCTGTTACCAAATTATTCGGATATTTGATGGAGGGACTGAAATCCAAGAATGCGAGACAGAGGGCTGGTGAGTATTTTATTAACTTTTTGATTGTATATTTGGGTTTCTTAAAAAGTAGCCTAGCTAATATAAAATGGCATTACACAATCAGTAGGCGGAGCAGATAAGTTACTGAGTGAAGCGAGCGTAACGCTTATGTACACCGAAAAGTCACACTGGGAAATGCATAGGCTCCAAAACCACTGAACCGGTTTTGATGAAACTTGTCACAATTAAAGACCTCGACATGCTTGAGGTTTGTGTCGAAAAAAAATTGAGATTGATCATGTCCTTGAAAAATGATCATCAAATACATTTGCCATTGAAATCAATGGAAAACATCACCCAGCGAATCTACTCGCTCCACTCAATCTTTATTTCGGCCCTGTGGGCTAGAATCCGGCCTAGTTATCTGTCTCGCCTATTGTACTATGTTAGGACAAGCGGCATTTTTTTTTATTAATTGGTGCTGACGTGACAAATAACAGTATGATATATCAGGGTGTTTTATTTGAAATGTAGCTTGTCACTGGTCACTATTGGTAGTGAAATTAGATGAGATTGTTTTATTTGCTACTGTATCTTTATGGGCTCTTACTCAATTCGATGATGACAAAAAGCGTACTGTTTGAGGTGTAATTGGCTCACCTATACGTAGTGCACCTTGCTGACTAGAGAAAAGGGCTCTGACAAAAGAGACGCCCGACTAGGGAAGTACTCGTACCTCCATCTCACAGAATACCGTAGCCAAATGTCAATTCGCTTGAGGGTTATTGTGTTCCTGCGAGTTAATGAGATCACCAGAAAGGAAGGACTTGTTGCGATGGCAGCGGGCGTGGAGGCGTGCGAGCGATATCTCATATTGCGCGCGTTAATGTAGCTTCGGTAACCGCTTCAGGCCGGCCGTATTCGTGTCTACTACTTGACGTAGTGTCTTACTCTTACTAATTTCTTCTGATTAAATTAATTGCGAGTTCCAAGACAGTCGTAGTTTTACACCCGGGACTGCTGTAGATTTCATTGTTCATTGCCTTTTTTGGCGGTCGCCGTTGTTAATCCTGGCTACACGGGAGACACAGTGGTGGGAATGTGCGGTGGGCCCCCGTCCCGACTACCCGACGCAGTATATAAAAAAAAAAAACATTTTTTCTCATTATTTATTGAAGATAATTTATTACTATTGGTATATTATACAGAGTGTCTGGAGTGTATCGGGCACCTGCTGGAGACGTACGGGTCGACGGTGATGTCCCCGGGCGGCGGCGCAGCGCTCAAGGAGCTGGCGCGGCACATCGGCGACAGAGACAACGCCGTGCGCTCCGCGGCGCTTAACGCCGTCGCCGCCGCGTACTTCCTCGAGGGGGAGAAGGTCTACAAGATGATTGGACAGGTGCGTGTAAATACAGACCAAGTATATAGTAGACTAGCGGCCCGTCCCAGCTTCGCACGGGTGGACATAAGATTTTTTTATATTTTTACCTTTTATTTAGCAATAAATATAGCCTATGTTACTCAGGGTGAACAGCTTTCCAATGGTGAAAGAATTTTTGAAATCGGCACAGTAGTTTTTGAGTTTATTCATTACAAACATACTCACACAAAATACAAATCTTTCCTCTTTATAATAGTAGTGTACTATCTACACTACTATTATATAGAGGAAATCTTTATAATAGTTGTGTAGATAGTGTAGATATGGGTTGTATGCCTGCCGCGCGGATTGTGTGCGAGGGTTGACGACAATTATGGATTTCTATCAATTGTCGTCAACCCTCACTTATCTCAATGCTGAAATACGGGTCTCCGTTCAATCGAAGGGGTTTTGAGCATATTCCACCACGCTGCTCAACTGCGGGTTGGCGGAGGCCAGTGTTTTCAAGTCGCCTAAAGGCCACTGACTTATCTAATGACAACAGCCGGGACCGACGGTTTAAAGTGCCCTCCGAACCACGGAAGAGTTCGAGATAATATAATTCCATACATGGACAGACTACTGTCGACGTTGCTTAACTTGGATGTTCGATTAGACTGACACACGCAACGACATCATCGAGCTCCAATTAATATCACAATGTCGCATACATAATAAATAGTATTAAGTTGATTTTAAATGCTTTAATTTACGTTATGCTTTTATGACACAGTACTATAGAACCAAATTCAACCAAATAGACCACGAAGTTATTAATCATCATCATCATCTCAGCCATTGAAAGTCCACTGCTGGACATAGGCCTCCCCTCTAGATCTCCAATAAGACCGGTTGGAAGCGGCTTGCATCCAGCGCGATCCTACGGTCTTAATGAGGTCGTCTGTCCACCTTGTGGGTGGTTATTAATAGTATACTCATATTATTTGCCTGTTGTTGTGTGAGTTTGGCACGCTTAGTTTCCATACAAATCTGATTGGAAACTAATTCCATTTGATTTCATATCCGTGGGAATAAATGACACCCTTTAGATGCCAAATGTCCAGTTAATAACGCGCAAAATGGACTGGACAAATTATTAAAAGTAAAGAGCGTGAAGTTGTTCAGACGTACATTTTTTTTTTTTTAAATAAAATAAAGTAATAATGGGCTACTACAGACCGTTCTTTTCTCCGCTAACCTGTCCTGTGGTTCAGCAGCGCAGCGAAGTATGCTCTAAATCGCCTTAGTTAAATGTAGACTCGTATCCCAGTATTGGGATGAATATCAACAATCCCTCTGTTGATAGAGTATTCACATTATGTGATTTGGAGATTTTGTGCTGCTTGACATTTCTCTATTGTATATTCTGCTATAACAGCTTGGTTAAGTTTGCTCTAAATCCTTAAGAGACCCGTATCTTAGGATTAAGAATGGAATGATGTAGATTCATAATTCGAACATTATCACAAAACAAAATTTGTTCCAGATATCGGACAAAGACTTGTCTCTGCTAGAAGAGCGTATCAAGCGAGCGAGCAAGAGCCGCAGCGCGGAAGCGCGACGGTCTATGGTCGTCCCGCTCTCAGCGTCCGGCAGGCCCATACTGAACCAACAGCCCGAGGTAACCACAAGTTTTCTTCATGTTCTCTTTAGTATTTATATCGTAGTATCTTCATTGGAAGAAAAAATAGCATTGACTTATTGACCGTTATTTGATGCTTAATTTATTTAAGAAAGGCGTAGTTTTGTCGCGTATTTGCCTCATTTTCCACTCGCATACACCTGTCTCTTTCGCACATCCGGTTCACTCGCTATCGGCACTAGGCAGGACGAGAGCACGCGGGGATCAACCCCACGTGCTCTCGTGCTCTCGTCCTGCCTAGTGATATAAAGTAAGTATTTATATACGCGTTTTAATTTAGGTAAAACGCTGCAATTTTAAAAGTGTGACAATTCGGTAGGATGATAATGAAAAAATATTCACTTGTAATAAATTAGGGTTCGATTCCACTGAGGCGCAGTGGAGTCGAGATCTGCTGCGGTTCGCCAAAATCATTTTTAATTGACTAGTTAAATTTGTACTGTAGGAGGATACGAGACGTGTGATATCAGTGGACGTGCCTCCTACTGAGTATGAGGAAGAAGAGGAGGATGAACCTATTCCACTACCACCGAACCCGTAAGAATTATTTAAAATTATATTATTCACTCACCGAAGATGAAAAAAAAAGTATAGCTTTCACAGACACCCACAGATTCGACAGAAACCTCTATATAGGATAGAGGTTTCTGTCGAATCTGTGGGTGTCTACAGCTATACTTTTTTATTTATTTATGATCAGAAGTTCCTGGACTTGTTGGATACTAATAACATACTATTTTCGTACTTTCAGCGCCCCACCAGAGCCTAGAGTTGTAACGGGTCCATTCGGACTGGATCCCGATCTAATAGCTCAGCTAGATGCAGCAGTGCCAGTGCTACGTCGACCAGACCTGCCTGAACTAGACCTGAAGTTCCTCGACGAACCCATCCCTGCCAGCGGTGGACGAACACACACTACACATACAGTGCATCAGCCGACAGTCAGACAGAGGTAATACACATTTAGGGCATGAATCTCGGAATCTCGGAATATCGTAATATCGGAATCTCGGAACCGATTTCCGATATTATAAATTCCGATACTGAGTGACCCAATATCGTAATATCGAAGTCAGACAAATTTTGTTTTTTTTTGTTTTTAAATAAAGTTAATAAGAGCGCCACAAGTGAGCCAATATGTGACGTTGTTGTAAACATGTTGAAACGCCTTAAATATAAAGAAAATCCAACTAGTACCATCGCCGACACAGAAACAGAGATGGAATCTACGACAACTGCTTTATTATCTTCCGATGAAGATGATAAACCTTTAGCTCGTCTCGCTACAACGAGTAAGTTAACCCTCCATCAGGAACTGGAGAAGGAACTGGAAAAGTGCAAAGAAAAGACGAGAATCGTATCCTCGTCAGACTAATTTGATCTTTTGGGATTTGTAATGACTAAAAAAGTAATATACGACAACAGAGGTGAAAGAGGAGTTTATCTGACGCAGGCCTACACTTACCTTACATGAGTTTTGTCTACCAGTGTTGAAAGTGTACGTGTTTTTCGTCGGCCGGTTATTTTTGTAATAAAATACGAAGTTCTCTATCCGACAAAATGCTTGAAACTTTGTCGTTTTGAGAATGTATTGTAAAGAAAAACGCCTTTAAAAAATAAGCCTAGTCTTCATTTCTAATAATTAATAGTCATTCGTAATAATTGTTGATTTCGCTGTTATTCCCTCTTCTTCTTCGTTACGCTTTTGACAGAGCGCTCGAGCGGTCGTGGTCGTCATGAGGGAGGATTCGGGGTTGTAATTGCTCGCTTCACAATATCCCGTCATCTCGTCCGATTTTAGGCACTTTTAGTGTACTCATGCAGTGGGCCGCCCACGGCAGACTTTATCTGGTCGGTCCACCGCATGGGAGATCTGCCGCGGGATCTTGTACCCTCGACTCTACCCTGAACCACAAGGCGTTCGATGGAGTCACCTTTGCGTCTTGAGGCGTGGCCGAAGAACTTTAGTATACGCGATTGTACTAGAGCAGATAATCACTGCTTGATGCCGAGTTGTTGAAGTATGGAGACATTTGTGCGATCGTGGACCGAATCCACGATACTCCGAGCATTCGTCTCCAGCACCACATCTCTAAAGCGTTGATCTTTTTCTTTTCCATTTCGCGTAAAATCCACGTCTCTGCATCGTATAAAAATATGGGGAAGACTAAAGTTGTTACGAGCCGGGTCTTAGTGGCTTTAGTTAAGTTCCTGTTCTTCCATATTTCTTTCAGCTTACCCATTGCGTTTCTAGCTATAGCCATGCGTCTCTTTACTTCATCCACGCAGCCACCGCTGTTCATTACAAGAGAGCCAAGGTATATATAGGACTGGACCACTTCACAGTTTGCGATCTGTGAAGTGGTCCAGTCCTATATATACCTTGTATCATCATTTTAGTCTTAGTACGATTGATCTTTAGTCCGAACTCTAGGCTTACGCGTTCCATTCTGAGAAGTAGTTCTTCCATATGACATTTATTAGTTGCAAACAAGGTGCTGTCGTATCGCATACCGCAGGTTTGCAATCCTGTATCCACCAACTGCTACACCGTCTGTCCATTCCTCCAAAGTGATTCTCATTATAATTTCTGTGTACTACTAAATTACTTATATTAAACAAGAGCGGTGATATGCATTCTTGGCGGACATCGGCACTGAGGTGGAAGTTAATTGACAAAATGTCATCTGTCCGTACCGAGGCTGTTCCTTCTTCATACAAACGTCTAATAAGGTGAACTAGATGTTATGGTGTCCCCATTGCTAAATAAATAAAAAATAAATAAAAAAATAACAGCGTATTCCAGAGCTTTGGCCATTTCACTGAATCAAACGCTTTGGAGAAGTCAACAAAGCAGATATAAGTTGGCTTGTTGAATTCTCGAGCCTAACAATGAGTATTTGCTCTCGAGTGCCCTTACCCCTTACAAAACCAGCCTGTTCCGGAGCAATCTCCTTAGACAGATAAGCTTTAAGCCTTTCATTTTGAATATGTAACAAGATCTTGCTAGAATGTGATATAAGTGCAATAAGGCGGTAGTTGTTACATTTCTTAGTTGACCCCTCTTTGTATAACGGGGTGAAGACTGTATGAGTCCATTCACCAGGCTATATTTCGGTTTTCCATATCTTATTACAGATGGTGTATATAATTTGGGAGCCGTGCTCTCCCAGGGCTCGTATGGTTTCGATTGGGATCGCATCTCTACCCGTCGCTTTTCCGTTTTTAAGGTGGTTTATAGCGGCTTCAACCTCTCGTATAAGTATGGAGGGCTCCAGTTCCTCACTCTCAGGCTCCGCGCTGGGAAAGTTCTCGCATCGTGGATCTTCAAATAGGGACTGACAATAACCTTTCCAAGTCTCTGAGATTTTATCTAGTTCTGTCACTATATTGCCACTAGTCTTCGATGGCCTATGTTTTCGATGACAGTAATTTTGTAATGATGCGAAGTTTATGGTACAAATGTTATTCCTAATGTTGATTTTGCTTCGATATTTTCATTTGATATATATTGATGTTGATTATGAGTCCGTTTAATTAGTAATGTGCCTATGATAATATCGAGAAATCTGTGATTTAATAAAAAACTGAAAAAATCCACAAAGTTATGTACCAAATTAAAGAATTTGATCTAAAATATTATGTTTACTGTATCAAACCCAACTTTATGAGGATGTATAACGCATTTGTGAAATTCCGATATTAATATCGGAATTCCGATATTGAGATCTAATATCGGAAATCAGTATCGGAATTGAAAACTTTCCGATATTACATGCCCTATACACATTCTACCGCCTAACTCTTGCCATCGCTCCGCTATAGCTTTCAAATTTATAGACAAATTATTACTGAATTGGTTTAGTTAGAGGCTATAATTTTTTCTTTTAATTCGAAAAAGCATGACTCATTGTCACGTTCTGCCTGAGCCGAGCGTGCAAGCGAGTGCGCGGAACAAGCGAAAGAGTGGCACGATAGCCCTAAACGTTCGGCTTGTGACGCATCTATCTCTCTTCCACTCCATCGGTCGATGTTTTCTTATGACATTATCACGTAAAATTATCGCCCGTAAACAGACTTTATAGACAACCAATTTTTTTTCTTCGCTGTTCTATTGTTAAACAATATTTTGAAATACAGTTATTGTTATTCATTTCATGTTTAAATAAAATCATTATTCCAGCATCGTCCCGATGTCTCCGCCGCGTCTCATGACGCCTCACCCCATGATGTCGACGCAGCACTCCGCCCACCCGTCCGTAGACGACTCGCAACTGGCTGACACGATACACTCCATCGCTAGTCCAGATTTAAATGTAAGTCAGATATCATCTTTTCAACTAAAATATGATTGTTGAATATATTGAGCGTTATTGGATAGCCCGAGATTTTGTCACAGTTTAAATAGCTTTTGTCCACTCTAGAGATTTTTTAGAGATTGAAAAACTAAACACAGAAATATTCAATAATGTCAGTCTTTTACGCACAAGCCATCAAAATAAATTTAAAATGCAAATGCATTGCAACTTTGCAAAAAAAATCTACATAATCTGTGAACACGGCGCCGTGCGGCGCATCGCGCATGCTCGATCTGCAAATGGATTTATAAGTATGAAACAAAGCTGTTAAGTTAATTTCATGGTTTTATTTACAATATTATTATCATCTATTTCGTAACATTAGATAAAGTAGTGTATGAAACTGCATGTATGTACAGTTTACTAAGCTTTTAACCTTTTAACAATAGAGTTTGTATTTAGTGGATATCTTTTATTGTCACAAATACGTCAATAGACTAGAAAACGATGATCTAAAGTTATAAAAAATATTTATCAGTATCGTAAAATATACAAAACTAGAACGATCTGCGATCTTGAAATTTCAATAACTTATGTCCGACTTTTTTTATTGGCGATCAAAGTTTGGTGGGAAAGTGCAATTTAAAAGTATGAAATTATTTTAAAAAATAATAACTTTGGAAAAACAATAAAAAATACAATAACTTTTGTTACGGCACTAGCTACATAAACGCAGTATTTAACATACCTGTACAAATTTCTATTTTAATGTATACAAGATACGTGACGTCATAACTACAAAAGTAGCCTTTTGTATGGAATGTTTTCAGGAAAGTCCAAATTTTGGATTTTCAAGTTATCATAATATCTCGAGAAGTTTTTATGCTATCGAAGTAATTCTTTCACCTATAGTAATGTTATAATGACGTCCTTACATAATAAATCGAAAGAAAAAATTGTCGTCTAGACTAGACGAAAATTTTTTCTTTCGATTTATTATCATATTATCATTAGTATTATTCCGCGTGGAGCAGCCAGCTAATACCAAACCCTTGCCACACCATACAAAAATGGCTCGTTTGCATGTAGTAAACCAAATGACGTCTGTACACGTGCCTATGTTTGTGTGATGTTCTCTAGGGCTGACATTATTCAATTATTAGTCGGACATAGTAAATAGACTACACTGACTCCAGTCAATAATCATACAACGCCTTTTTTAATAGCCATTGCTAACTTACCCAAAATTTTATATTTTGTAATCACCACTAAATAGAAAGTCCGTCTTCCGAACACCGGTTCATTGTAAATGGTAAAACCATTTCATGTATACTAATTGTAGCTTTTTACTATCCATATAACTGCATGCGAAATGTAATTCATTTTCCATTGTTTTTGTGTGTGATGTACCACAGGGGACATCACACGTATGACAATGACATGTAAACAAACAATTGCATAAAACCACAATTCGATCAGCACTGTCGCATTCGCGCCTGCGTAACGCACTCTTTGAGTCATATAAATCTGCTATAATGCTATCCTGTTCACATCTCGTATGAATTGTATCTTGTATCCTACTCTGATAGACATGAATTAGTTATGATGAAAGTATGGCTGCCACATGCTTTTAGTAGTTAAAAAATCTGTACCTTATTTGATAGGGAATGAATTAAATTTTCTATTTTGACTTTTCATGTGTTGACACATCCGTTCACTGCAATATTTTGTTTTAAACCGAATTTAGAATAAAATACGAGCGACGTCAATTCGTACGTTGTGGAATCCCTTGGGAACGGTTCCACATCTGTCTCAGAGGGGAGGTGAGGTCGACTAGTGAGAGCGGCAGGCAGTGGCCATACTTATACTGTGCTAATACGTAATGTAATTCCCGTAGGCGGCGATCCGAGCGTTGTCTCTGATCTCGGGCGCGCTGGTGTCGGGGCGCGGCGCGGCGCTGGCGTCGCACGAGGCGCGGCTGGCGTGCGCCGTGGCCGCACAAGTCCGCCGCCTGCGCACCGGCGCTGCCAACTTGCAGCCTCATGAAGCTCTCCCCGCGTACAAGTGCCTCGCCGGAGCGCTTATTACGGTATTTGCTTTTCACAAATCTCTCCATATATTTAAGGGCCCAGATTGCCTAGGCGCGACATCGTTTTTGAGCGACCGCAGCGCTACTGTTTACTGAAACAACCGACGGGGCGGGTGAATGACCCAAAGACAGCGCGATTTTCAAAATGTATTGCGACAAACGTTCCACGTTGAGTTATATTGTTATTGAAGTTGAATATTTACAGCATAACAAAAATGGAAATACTAATTGGAAATAAACGACGAGTGTAAAATATTCTAAGACTAGTTTTTCGTTATAAAATGATCCTAATTACTAGAATAATAAGAGTAGTTGAGACACAATTTTTATGTTTTTCTATTTTTATTAAACAATCAAGAGCAGGTCCGGACTGACCTTTTTGTATTCTACTTACCAAAAATTCCAACTATGTATTTCTTTGTAATTTTACTACCAAAGTTTATTCTTATTTCGTAAAATATTAATTCAACAAAATAATTGCAAATTCAGTAGGAAGTACGGTCGAAATAACATCGATCTTTCCTCGCTAGTGTATATCTGTACGCAAGGAAATGTGCCTATTGCGTAAACTCAAATAGGGTGGTGGCACCAATTATCGGCCATGTCAACTTTTTTTCAACTTTGTTTGCACTTTTGCTACGCTAGTATAGGAAAGTATAAAAATGATTCATATAATTAAAAGTAAGTAAACAATAACAAATATGAGTCGCCATCTAAAAAGCGTGCTAGGGTTGTACAAAAATAAATGAAACACAAGTTTATAAATTATTAATATACTAATTAAAAGTAAGTAAACAATAACAAAATATGAGTTCAAAATTCTACGATTACTGATCAAATTCTGATTTCTGCTAATTTGATGATAAAATCAATTGCTATTGCAAAACCTATCAGAATTAAAATGTTACCAGCTGCCCGATTCACGTAATAAAAACCGTAGCGTAGGGGCTTAAAAATGTCACATCGTTTTTTGCAAATTAAGCCCTTTTAACCGACTTAAAAAAAGAAGAAGCTTCTCAATTCGCTGTATTTTTAAAACGATTTTGATGATTCTTTACACCAGGTAACTCTTCAAAATCATATAGGAATTGTATAGTAATTGAGCTATTGAAAGATTTATGACAATCCAAGACTAGATAAGTAAGTGCGTTTAAAACAGAAAACCAAAAGGCGATTTCTAAGTTTCTAAGTTAAAACGACTTTTGGACTGGCGTGTTTACGTGAATCGACCGGCTGGATAGTTAAGTTACCTCAGTCTCTTTCAAAATCATTAGGCGTTCTTCTCTTTCAAAACACGTAAAGCTCTTTCTTTCCTCTCTTTCATAGCCTCTATGATACTGGGCGCGTCACGAATGGGCATGCTTCGTGACTGCCGAGGATCAACTAATTCTGGAAGTAGGCAATCGTAATAAAACCTAACTAATTTCATCTCCATTTTCTCCTTCCAAAATTTGTCGTCCTTTTCTATAATATAAACTTTCATAGGTACAGTAGCACCAAACCAGATGCCAAGCATGCAAACGTTTCTTTTAGTAATATGTACCTGTCCCTGAATTTGGAAATACCAGTTATGATTTTTATTTATGACATAACCCTTGGAAGCCTTGTCCTTAACCCAAAAGGTATGTTTGGCCATTGCTTCATCAAGAGTCATGCCAGCTAAAGAATGTGGGCACTTAATTTAATTAAACCGTTTGCATAAATGCCATCTGGTGTAGTACCAAGAAATTCATATTGATCGTCGACGAACAAACCGCAACCTTGTATACTAATATTCTCTTGAATTTCTAACTGTCTAATTGCGGTTTCTTCGTTTTCGATACCGTACCGTACAGCAGGCAAACTGGAGATATTACTACCATAAACGATTTCACCAACAAGAGCAGCACAACTTGTGCTCTCTCGTTTTTTACAAACTTCCCCGAATGATGATGAGGTTAGTAATTTTCTCCTTGTACTCATCCACTCAGCACTACTTCTTTGCAAATGGGTCGACCTTTCAAGCTCCTCTCTTTCAGCACAAGACAACTTTAAATCGGCTAGAAAAGATGACTTGGCTTTCTCATATAATTCTGGACTCAGATCAGGTTTTTCGCAGTTTGGTCCATAGTGAGCGTCTTTCGATACAGCGTTGTGGCTTTTTTTCAATCTTAATTTAGGTTTAGCAATTAAACGGTTTCTACGATTACAATTTTCCACTTTCGCGATCAAAGGATTCGGACTACATTTAAATATGACTTCATGAGTTTTACTATGAATCGATCCCGTATTAAAAGACACAACAGCAGCTGCGCATCGGCCCGCATAAGAACCACGGGAAGAATAATTTACACGCTTACCCCCAACTAATTTGGCAATTACTCCGTTAAAACTTTCAACTATATTACTTGTGCAATTATGAATTAAACTTCTAGAATGATATGACAGTCTTTTACTTAAAATTTCTACCGCGTCCATTAATCCGCATCCAACAATTGCTGGAAGTAATCCAACAGGTTCTATTCGACGAGTATCAGGTCTACAGAAATACTCCTTGCAATGTTGGTGATTGCCAAATACGTGTTGTGGACCATTTAGGATATCTTCACTAAGATTTTTTATTTTTTCTTCGAGTGACTGATTTTGATCCGCCCAATATTTAATCGCGCATTTTACACCCGTTCTTAAACGCAAATACCTTTCTTTTAGGAATTTCCGCAATTCGCAAGGATACTTAGTGTCTTTCGACAGTTTCTCCAAGCTATTGCAGTAGTTTCGTAAAAGATGATTTTTGCATTCAATTTTCTCTACTATTAAATTATCGTACGGACGCGAATCTAATATTTTTTTATAAGTACTGGAATCGCCGTCTGCTACAAATTTATTATAAATTACACCGTGATCAACAATGGAACGTTTAAACCCCTCAACTATTATGGTCGATTCCATCCCGGTAGATGATCCTGAATAATTCTTGAAACAATGGTGTTCCGGGGGCTGACTGTTGTTCTTTGCGGCTCGTGCACAGTATTTATTTTTAACTCCAAAAAACAATACTTTATTAGTTTTAATGCCAATTATCGCAGCTGCGCCGGATAAGGCGGAAAAATTCTTACCATAAGATCTCTTGCTCCAACAACCGTCAACAGCAACAGATATTAATGGTGTACCATTTTTATCAACACTACCTATAGACACTGAGTACTCTGCTTCTTCCTTGACAGCTTCTGCCATGGAATGTGCTGCTGTCTTTTCCCACCAATCGCAAACCGTATTATTAATTTCATTGTATAATGAAGGTGACATGATTGGTAGGGCTACTGCGGCAGTTAATGTTTTTAACTGAGAGTAGCTCCCACCAGATGATATGATACCAGATACAATTTGATGATTCACTTCCATGCTATCTTCTTTCTTTTCAACCAAACACACAGTAAATTTCATACTACACATACTACATTTCATGATGAGTTTTGAGTCCAGACCAACTTTTACTTCACCTATTATACTGAGGTAACTTAACTTACAATCCATTGGACCGTGGTCCCCTATGGCCTGAAGAGCTTTAAAAAAAAAAGAAATATCTACTACTCTACGCCCAACTTCCACTTCATCCACCTTTCCCTCTTGACTGTTTTCAATAATTAGTTCCTGTAAAGAAAGATAATGGCTTTATTTTTTTTTTATAAAAAATAATTAAAAAAGAATGGGCCAAATTTCTTCAAATATAGCTAAGAACTCCCTTAGAATACATCTTTGAAACACATAACACTAGATCAAAATCTTGAACGTTTTATATAAATAAACGTAATAAAAACTGGTTGTTTGTAAAGTCGGTTTAGGACAATAATTTTATGGGATAACGTCAGGATCTAGTGAACAAAAAAAACCGGTTGTTTCATTTTTAACCTTATTAATATTCCTGTTAATATATAAAATAGCTAAACATGTTGTTTAGCGTTTTCATGCATTTTCCTAATGTCGGCCGGGTGGCCGATATTGGGATTTATCAATAAATAAAGATCCCTAACCTCGACCCTGCGATTATTTCATAAAAAAGACAAGTAAATGTAAAAACGTGTGTTTTTCTTCAATAAAAAACAATATAAAATACCATAGTTCCATTGAAATACTAACTAACTCAATGCGTTCGCAACCGGGATTTGACTCGCCACTGCCACTAAACGACACAAGTCGGTACCGGCACGTGCTCTATTGCCAACTGAACGTTCAAATATTGAAGCACCCGCACCAAAATATGGATTATTCGTATATAGAGTCGCTTTTTGAATAAAAACTATTATAATTTTAGGGTTATTTTAATAGTTAGGGTAAGTGCTCCAGTGAATGAACACCCACCAGTGAATGAACAAAACACACATTTTTCAATATAATAAAAAATCTAAGCTTTTCTACTCAAGCCAGTATTTTTTTTCTCAATCGAAACATTATATTACGTCAACTGGACACACAGGTGTTTGCCTGTGACCTGTAGTTTCAAAATCGCGACCGCCTAAAATGAAAGTATTCTGTCGTATTTTTGATGGTATGGAGCAGAATTTAGGGCATTGCTGAGACTTCGTGTTTTGATATTCACTTTGTAGTCACTATAAGTGTGATAGTGTTAACAAAATTTGGTAGTAGGATGTAAAAAGGACTGTTTTATCTTATAAAAAGCAGATTGCATAAATTTTAATTATCATAAATAAATTATAGGGGTGTTCGATAATTGGATCACGAAATTGAAGAAAATCTAGTCAATGAACAGACGGTTCATTCATAGGAATTGATTTATTTTATAGTTTTAAGCATTTGGCATCTTAGCCTTAATGCAGTTGGCTAATTTTTTGTACACAGCTTTTATAAACGGTTGTCAATTTTTGGACCAATATTCGAACGAGGTGTTCTTTTATTATTACCAGTTTATCCTCCATACCTATGCCTAGCCTGATATCTTCAGTAACTTTTAGAAGTGCAGTAATAGTACTGTGCCCAGGACGAAAACCAGACGAAGTGAACTGATTAAATAAAATAAATAAAGATCTCCACATAGAAGTGCCTTTCAGCTAAAACGACCATGGAAAGACAGCAAAATGCAAGCTTAAAAAAATTTAATAAATAATGATGACATATAGAACCAATCTTCTATTATAGAAATATAATAGTTTAGAAGAGAAAGGAGAATCTAACATAGAAGTGATGAATAATAATATTAAATATTTTATAATAATAATCCAGTATTAATATTATGTTAGATAGTTCTCTTTAGGTTATAAAATATCAAGTAACACGAAATTATAATAGTAATCATATCGTCTATTATATCTACGAAGCGGTTACCGTAACCATATTAACGGTCGCAACATTAAATATCGCTCGCGCCATGCCATCAACGCAGCAACTCCATCCTCTCTGGTGACCTCACTCACTCGCAGGAACACAACAACCCTCAAGGAAATTGTTATTTGACTGCGGTATTCTGTGAGGTGGTGGTACTTCGTCAGTCGGGCTCTTAAAAAATACGCTATGTCCTACCTCTCTTTTCGTCAGAGCCTCGTCTGTCAGTCAGCAGGGTGTACCCCGTGTAGGTAAGATTGACTTTGGTTCAAAGATGTTGATGAACCACTTACACCCCCTTACATGTCCGACTAATAATTGAATAATGTCAGCCCTAGAGAACGTCACTCAAACATAGGCACGTGAGTGGCCGGGGTTTGATAAAATGCAGATTATCTCAATAACTATCAGCATTTATGCTAAAATATGTATACTGTATCAATCATGAATAAATTGTGAACATAATATAATAAAATATTTTTTGGTTAGGATCTCATAAGTAGCTGGCTGTAATTTTCAAAGTTTGGAATGCCCTTAAGGGTTCATTCAATTGAGCACTTACCCTATATTCCATTTTCTCGCAAAGGCCGATATTAGGAGGAGGCCGATACTAGGAGACTTTTTTTTTTTTTTTTTTTTTTATTTATTCTTTATTGCACACAATCCATTACATGATTATATACAAAAGGCGAACTTAATGCTAAAGCATTGTCTACCAGTTTACCTTTCGGACATGTATGATTTATTGTAGGAGGGGTGCCTTATTTTAAATAACTTAAACAACATACGCATATACATACATACACATACATATACTTACACACATATATACACATATACATACATATACACATACATACATATACATATCAAATAGTGCAGATAGCGAGGAGGTAGCCATTGTTCATGACATATCCAGGTAATGCAAATGTACCAGATTTTTAAATGATACGCGAGACTGTGCACGTCTAATGTTGTCGGGGAGGGTGTTCCAGAGTCGTACGGCCGTGACGGCAAAAGAATTTGAATAGAACCCAGTACGGTGAGAAGGGAAGGAGAGAACTAAGCTATTGGAAGAGACTTCACCCTACTGAGATTTTGTCTTCGTCCATCACTAACTAGGTAGTTTGTTTATTTATGTAATAAGTCTATTGGGGTGTAAGTGGTTCATCAACATCTTTGAACCAAAGCCAACTTCACCTGCACGTGGTGCACCCTGCTGACTGACAAACGAAGCTCTGGCGAAAAGAGAGGTAGGGAGCGTAATTGTAAGCTACCCGACTGGGGAATGTACGTCCACCTCACAGAATACCGCCGCCAAATAACAATTCCCTTGAGGGTTGTTGTGTTCCTGCGAGTGAGTGAGGTCACCAGGAAAGAAGGAGATGCTGCGTTGGCAGCGGGGGTGGCGGCGCGCGAGCGATATTTTATGTTGCGAGCGTTAATATGGCTACGGTAACTGCTTCACATCAGGCGGGCCGTATGCTTGTCTGCCACCCAACGTAGTATAAAAAAAAAAAAAAGTCTACAAGAATTACGTATAACAACTTACGTCTATACAGCGCGTAGCAGTGTTGCTCGTAGTCTCGGCCTGAAGGTTTTCTTTATTTTCAATACTGGAAATATTATTCATCATTATTATCCACTTTTTATTTATTTTGCAATTTTTGTACAACACTAAGCCAGACCCTAGGCGCGTCGCGTCTCTTTGGCGGTAAGTATGTCGACAAAGCCGCGCGCCCGTGCTATTTCTGCTAAGAAACATACCTACTTCCTCAATCTGATATTTAGACAATAATGATGAACATGAAAACTAATAAAAATTGTTCCTATAGAAATTGACTTTATTACTTACAATACAAACCAATATTTACATGCTATTGTATATGTCTGAATCAAGCGATCTAAATCATATGACATAGGTATTGTATTAGCTTTGTAATGTACCCTGTTCAAATGCAAATAAATTATATTATTATTACTACTTAGACAGGATAAGCACACAAATAAAACTAGGATTTTTACATGACACTTTCACAGAAATCTCGTATTTTTTTTCTAGGTAGGTATTTAGGACAAGACGTAGTAAAGTAGGCAGATAAATAAATAAGTAGGAAGGAACTTACATTTTATTCCGAGATCTTTTGGCTTTCATATTTTTATAATGCGTACTAAATTTTCTTTTCCCTGGCATGGCACTCAGCAAATTCAAATTCAATCAGTCCTGCGAAAAAAACCCTCGATTACCGACTAGATACGTTTATGATATTGGCTTTATCATGTTGAAATCATGTTTCAAGCCTGAATTGATACATACTTTACAAGGTTCATAAAATTACCTACTCAACAAAGTATCTAATTCATTCTTTGTATTTTTTACGATTTATATACATTCATTATATCGGTAAATTAGTTATACTTACAGTTTTTCACAAAAAACACAAATTCACAACACGTAATTTTGCTGGAGCATCTGACATGCGTGGTGTCACCTTGACATATAAAAACGCACTGGCGCGATTAGTGGCGACGCTGAGTACTAATTCGTAATATCGGAATGTGCGTTATTTTTCATACATTTTTCTATGGAGAATTTTCGTAAAACATATCTAGATTTTAGGGCTTTAAAAGAGGAAGTCTTTGTTTGTAAAGGTACAAAAAAAAAGTATATGTTATATTTATTGGTTTCTTCAGTATTCAAAAAGTGTTTCTTTTTATCAATTTGTGTTGATTTATTGGGTTAAATCTGAAAAATACGAAGGCATGTTTTTGCCATTTTTCTCAATTTTGTGCGTTTGTTGACCTTTATTATAAAACAACTATTAGGTTTTAAGAGTTTAATATAAGCATACCATAATTTTTGGTCTTTGATTGTAATATATACAAATTATCATTGATATCAATCATATCTAAATAGGTTAAATATGAAAAATCGTAACACTCTTTTCAGAGTTTTCACGATCTGGCCCCTTAAGTACATATATCAGTTATCTAGTACCCATAGTACAAGCTTTGCTTAGTTTGAGACTAGATTACAATGTGTAATTTGTCCTGGTTTATTATTTATTTTATCTACTCTCATACTGTAATTTAGAGATTAAAAAACTAAACACAGAATCTTAAGAGCCATATTACATTATGACTGTGGTTTTTGCGTAAAATGGCCAGTTTTGGCGTTCTTGATATCGGAAACAAAAATACATTCACAATGTTGACTTATTGAATAGTACAGAATAGCTATTGGCATAGTACATAGCGGCCTCGCTATTTGTAGATTTTGCTTAACTTTTAAGTAAACCCAAAATTGCAGAGAAAGATTTTTATAAAATGCGCGCATTTACTATTTTGAGCTCCTGGATTGTACTACTGTTCCAAACAAATGAAATAAAAAAAATATAATGTTATTTGTTATATAGTCGTATAGTATAAAATATAGTAGAATGTTATTTGTTATATAGTCGTATAGTACGTAGCGGCCTTGGAAATATCATTGATTTAATATAGAAAAAAAACATTCTTTTAACCAAAAAAACTTCGAAAATCGCTTTAAGTAAACTGTTAATTTCTCGAATAAACGATAATATTATTGAGCAAAATTTATACGAGAATAATTGTTACTTCATGATGAATAAACTTTGTAGCATTGAATTTATTATATTATTTCAATAAAAACGATAAATATAACTTCAAAATTACTACAAAAAACGATGCACCGGCGGCCTTCTAGGGTTTAGTACTGCGCGAGAGCTCGTCAGCGTGCAAATGTAATAGGGCTCTTAAAATTTTTATATTTCTTTTATATCTTTTATACATGACTAGAGTTATATCGCATTCTAAAATGTTAATACATGAAATGACACCTATGTCGATAAGTGTACATGGACGTCCGAAAGAACTGAAGTCGAACGCGGAAGGGGAAGTTGAATTTTGTGTGTGGTGTTTTTCACTATTCATTATTCCTACGAGGAGTAACCTCGCAGGCAGACAGACTTCACAAGGACTATACTATAGAGTATATTCTGTTAAGACTGTTTTCCAATGACTGACATGTACAAATATTGCAATCGTTGCGTGCCGCTTCGCATGAGACGTATATCCGCTTCAAAAACAGCCTTCCATGTTCTGTTATCTGCAGCGTTATCATTTGTATGTGTAGTTCTACGAGACGGCCGGCTGCGGGTCGCAAGTGGGCGAGCCTGCGTTGTGTTCTCTCCTGGGCGAACTGCTCCGCGTGCTGGGCGGCGGGGCGGCGGCGGCGGGGGCGGGGGCGGGCGGCGGGGCGGACGGGGAGAGGCTCGTGAGGATACTCAACAACGTTTGCGTGCGCGTGCTCGAACATTCGCCCAGGACTGCATTACTCTGGTTAGTACTGCTGCATTAGAAATCGTATACAGTGCGACCAGAAAATATAGGAAATAAATATGCTACATTCATGTTCATAGGTGTTTACATTTATGTTTCACCAGGTAAAGCACCGTTATATGCAAAAAGTCAATGTTGTTATATATAGATAACAACGATATAGTTGTTATATATACGAGTATAAATAAAAATTAATCACTGAAATGTATGTGGGCGCATAACTTCCGAACGACTGCAACAAATTGGATAATTATTTTTATGTGTTCGTTATTGTCAGTACAAAGTCTCATTTATATAAAACAACTGAAAATTAAAAAAAAAAAAAAACAATTTTTATTTAAATCTCGTAATATGAAAAGTAAGTGAGTGAATGAGACAGAACACTGTGAGCGATCTACAATATATTGACAAAACATTGACACATTGGTTCGAGGTGGGCATAAATAATAAATAGGAAAACAAGTCAGGAATTTCGAAACTATTCACGAAAAAAGAATAACAAAAGATTCATTCATTCCAATTTTCAGTTTGCCAATTCTGTTAGTTATTAATAAATTTGGTTCCACCCGTGGCTTTGTCCTGCATAAGCCTCCCGGGATAAAAAATATCCTGTGTCAATCCAGAACTTCGCCAACCCGCAGTTGAGCAGCGTGGTAGAGAGTGCTCTGAACCCCTACATATGAGGGGAGACTCATATCCCAACAGTGGGATGCATAAGGGTTAACAACGAATCCAGAATATAACCTAATCTAAATACCTACATTGGGTTTAAAAGTTGCTGTCATTGACGGGTTTTCAGCACTGTACAGTCGCCATATCCACATTATTTAACTCTGCTAGTTAGTAGTAACATTTCATTTCCATTTTCAGCGCAATAGTGTCACTCCTTCACGAATCGATTGGCGTATCAGACCCTGCCTACCCGCGTTATCAGGATTTACTACTGAAGTGCTTCTGGAAAACACTGAAAATGATCTCAACTTGGGACGTGGACTCCATCGACTACGATGCGGTGCTGTACAAAATACATCTATTCTACAAGGCTTATCCAAACAGCTACTGGAAGAAGAATCCTGATATTAGTGATACGCCGTACAGGTGACACATAATATTTCATTTTTTATTTTCATTAAAAAATAAACGGCCATGGCATAAATTATCAATATGAAAAATATTAGAGTCTTATTTTATGTAAGCAAAATATTGATTTGTCGCCTTCGTAATTTTTATTGACTTAATAACGTCTTATAAATCGATGAACGACGGCGGCACGCACGAAAAGGCATGACTCATTGTCACGTTCCGTCTGAGCCGAGCGTGCAAGCGAGAGCGCGGAACAAGCGATACAGAGGCACAATCGGCCTAAGCGTTTGGCTT
This sequence comes from Hypsopygia costalis, assembly GCA_937001555.2. NCBI lineage: Eukaryota > Metazoa > Arthropoda > Insecta > Lepidoptera > Pyralidae > Hypsopygia > Hypsopygia costalis. The sequence continues at coordinate 10,899,431 of OW443344.2, forward strand.
GTGACGCATCTATCTCTCTTCCACTCCATCGGCCGATGTTTTCTTATGACGTTATCACGTAAAATTATCGTCCATAAGCCGACTTTACAGACAACCAATTTTTTTAATATACTTTTTTATATATTGTTTTCACTTTATTTACCTGTTTTTAGATGTTTTGTCTTATTTAGGACGTGTTTCGTTACAGAACTGTGAAGACATTGGTGCACACTCTAGTCAAGATGAAGGGAGCCTCGATAACAAATCACCTCACACAAATACAGGACGTCAATGAGTCGGATCTATATCCTTATCTGCTAAAAGTACTCAAAGTAAGTGTTATATATGTCACCGCTGCCACCATGTAGTGTAATGCAAACGCCAGGTCAAGATAGCAGCTCTGTCTTTATTATTAACGTACCCACAACCTCATACAAGTAGACTGACTACCCATAACAGTACACATCTATAGTGATGGAATAGATGTATATTGAAGAGATGGGTCAAAATTTATTCTTGTACAATTATAATGAATATGGTATTTGGTTTTTATCACACACTAAGTTGCCAAATAAGAGGACACTTTATAATTTTCGCACAGCTATGATATCCATCCTTATTATTATAGTTTTTTTTTTTTTTTTTGTTTAATTTGGCCCTCGTGATGGTTCTCATTTGGAACAAGTAATAATGAAATTGACAGATAGGTTATTACAGTACTGTTCTTGAACGATTTTTTTTTTATTATTCTACCTTGGAAATTAGTATTTTAGTCTTTGTTTGTTCTTTTTTGTTTTTTTTTTAACTATATTTAAATTTTAGGTTAGGTGAAAAATTTACGGGACCTATCCTGTTCCTCTATTTTATTTTTTATTTTTTATTTTATTTTTGCTAATTTTAGCTTATAATTTTATTTTAGTAGTTAAGCAGTAACTTGTGGCCTATTATAAAGTTTTATTTAACAAAAATGTACTTGTGTCAAATGGTATTTGCATAATTATACATGGATGTTGAAATAACATCAAAACCAATATTTTTTACTGTTTGACCGAGATTTCAATTTATAATTCCATTTGTTTTTCAGCAATTAAAGTTAGACGAGAAGAAAGAGAACACCTCGGACGCCATAAACGGAGGCTGCATGCTGGCAGCGGTGCCAGCCAACAACACGTCTCTGAATGCGAACCGACTGCCGCGGGGCGTGCACGAGGAGCTCGCGGTCATACTCAAACGCATCGGCAACAAGGAACACAATCGAGATGCCCTCTCACAGTTATACGATCTAAGGGTATGTATACAGACTGGATGTTTTTCCTACCTGGAGAAAAGTACTCTAAATAATAAAGAAATAAATGTCATTTATTTCAATCAACAAGGGATCATTGCATTACATTGTGCCTTACATAAATTACCATAGAGATAAATTCATAAAAAAATACATTTTACCGAAATAATGGCGGTAGTAAATGTTACTCAAAAGAAATATTTTTAAAAAGATACGCTTCTACATCCAGCTAAAATTGTAAAAAAAAACTACAGCTAAAATTGTAAAAAAAAAAACTACACCTGTACTCTTGTGTGTTTATAAATCAATAGGGTCAATCATAAGGATCAATCTAGTCGAACTAATAACAAACAAACTAGTCATTATTAATAAATATTAATTATTAACAAATAATCAACCTCAAAATATAATTATTAAAAACTAGTTTCAATCGATGGGATGATTAGCGCAAACCAAAAAGAGCTATGAGAGAATTTGATGAGGCAGCAAAATAAACTTTATAGACGTTCAAATAAAGTGCATAAATATTTGCTATTTGCTCAATTTTTAATTATTATAAAATTAGGTCATTGTCAATCTGTTTCTCACCACAGGAGCGTCACCCCGAAGTGGATATCTGGACGTTCATGCAGGGCTCTTCATTCTATTTCCGCAACTACGTAGAGCGAGGACTACGGGAGGTTGCGGAGCAGAGAAAACTCGCCTCTATGCCCATATACAAACACGACTATAAAACAGACAATATCGGTAATGTATTAGAAACTTATACTTTCATACGCTTAATACATCAACAATTCATCATCATCATCTCAGCCATTTAAAGTCCACTGCTGGACATAGGCCTCCCCTCTAGATCTCCAATAAGACCGGTTGGATGCGGCTTGCATCCAGCGCGATATCAACAATTTTATTATAAACACTAATTTAAAAAGGACACTTTCCAAAACGATAGACAGTCAGAGAGACGAGACACAATTAAATATTCTAATAGCATGATAATAGAGTATATTATAACTCGAACTAGCGTGGTGAATCATCAGCATGCACGAGCGAGATGCAATGCAAAATATTTTTTTTTTTTTTATATTAGCTCAGCATATTGGCTCCACTTCGCCTGATGGTAAGCGAAAAGAGTAGCCCCAATCGCATCGGCAACGGACAAGAGACCTTGATGTCTTGTCAGTTGACGCTGCCATGCTGGCCTACAAGATGCTTCTTCACGCTTCGTTTGAAGGATCCCATATTGTATGAATGAGGAAATACGTATGCCGGCAACGCGTTCCACTTTTTAATGGTGCGACATAGATAGGAATTACCAAACTTTTTAGTACGCGCAACGGTAAACTTGTGATATCGCGAGCCTGCACGTGAAGTTCCGTGACGGAAAGGGGAGGAAGGGATAAGGGAAATCAGTTCTTCAGAGCACTCACCATGGTATAGGCGGTAAAATACGAGTGAGCCAATATCCCTGCGGAGCTGATGAGGTTCAAGGTTCTTGGTGACCTCTTCGTCACCAATTATGCGGACCGCTCGTCGCTGCAACCTATCGAGAGCCTCGAGGAGATACTGGGCGGAACCATCCCAGAGATGCGAGCAGTACTCCACGCAGGCCCGAACTTGAGTCATAAACAAGAGACAAAGTTGATCCGGCGCGAAGAACCGCCGCACCCTGTTCAGGATCCCGAGTTTTTTTGAGGCTGTTGAGATGAGGCTCTCAATATATTCCCTTTGGTTAAGGTTGCAGCTAATATCCATGCCCAGCATATTTAAGCTCTCTCGCAAATTGAGCGAAGTGCTCTGAAGACAGGGGATAGGAAGGAAAGGAGATGTTTTTGTGGTAAACGCGCACACTTGGGTTTTCTTAGCATTGAACCCCATTTACTAATGAGATCCAACACCCGATCCAGCTCAACGACAAGAGTCTCCCGTTTCTCACCGATTTCTGACTTACCAGCACCAGGCCGACCGAAATATCGCCCATGAACCGTACTGTCGTCAGCATAGCAATGAATGTTTCCAAGAGGTAGCATGTCATTAATATGAAGCAGAAAGAGGGTGGGCGATAGAACGGAGCCCTGGGGGACGCCCGCATTCACTGGCATGAACCGCGAAGCGCAACCATCTGCAAGGACGCGGATTCTACGCTCATGCAGGAAGCTAGCAATCCAGTTACAAAGCTGGACAGGCAGACCGTATGCCGGAAGCTTGGACAGAAGTGCTTTGTGCCAAACCCGATCAAACGCCTTGGCAATATCTAAGCTAATTGCCATAGACTCACCATGTTTGTCGATTGCCTCACCCCAGAGGTGCGTCACATACGCTAGAAGATCACCCGTTGATCGTTTCGGTCTAAAACCATATTGACGGTCATTAATTAGGGAACAATCTTCTAGGTATCGGATCAGTTGGTTATTCAAGATCCTTTCCATGACCTTGTTGGTAATATGGTTTATTGACGTGATAACGTCTTATAACTCGATGAACGCCGGCGGCACGCACGAAAAAACAATTTGTCACGTTCCGCCTGCGCCGAGCGTGCAAGCGCGAGCGCGGAACAAGCGATAGATCTATCTCTCTTCCACCCCATCGGCCGATGTTTTCTTATAACGTTATCACGTAAAATTATCGTCCGTAAACCGACTTTACAAACAACCAATTTTTATTACTAAGTAACAAACCTCTCTGGTGCGTACGATTTTGTTGTGATAAGCGAATTTTGTGTTGTTACTTTGTGCTTTTCGTGCCTGAAATAAATTAACTTTATGCTTGTTTACAGACATCAGCAACGAAAACGATGAGAAGTCACACGTCATATTCTTGGAAAGGCTAAGGGCTTTACAGGTATGTACAGCAAGAACACCCCGTCACATCTCAATCAATATAGACAGTCTACAAGTGAATGATTTTTGATAATCGCGTTTTAAAATTTTAAGAGTACGCATGCCGCTAGTACCTAATCGTCGGTGGGTGTGCCTAAAACGCTTGCTATGTCACTAAGCGCGCTGTTAGAAAGAGATAACCCGAGTGATAATATTAATATTTCAGGCTAAAGCTGGTCTTAAAACAGAATCGCCATCTTCTCAGCCGCGTACGCCTGTGGGTGACAACAGAGCCTTAGCGGACTCTATAAATGAAAACACCCTCCCTCGAACGCACAACATCGACCCACAGTTGGAGGTAAGTGCAACCATGGTAGAAAAACAAAATATAAACATGGTAACCAAACAGCAATATTCCTTTCTATGACGGATAGAACATACCTGTTCTATCTGTGACAGGTAGGTAAATTGTTAAGACTACCTCACGAGTTTGGTTGTCAAATTCCATATGCTTGGGCCGCACTCATCGCGATAACATTCGGGCGATAAACTTCGTATTCGGTCTACGGCGAATCTTCGCGGCCACATAATGCGCTTTGTACGAACGCAAAAAACAACATGGACGCCGCGGTTACTCTGTGCCTATTTTACGGCAGCAAATAATTATTTTTACATTAATGTCATCTAAAAAACAAATTTAAAGCAAGAAAAAGGAGGAAAAAATTATCGTTACTCCAATCCATGTTACACTTCAGCTATATTATACACTGTAATTACATTTAACACAAACTGTAATTAACACGTCCGCTAGGAACGATGGGTGCGGGCCGACTGTGTGGCCGCGCAAGCGAAGTTCATCGCGATAAAACCCTTTGATGTGCGAGAGTTTACCGACAGCGGAGCGATGTGCCCGAGCTTCGCCCGAAGTGTCGAAGTATTCGCGAATACTTGGCTACATACATCGCGATAACCCGAATATTCGCGTTATCGCGATGAGTACGGCCTAAGCAATACAGAATACAGCTAATGACGTAGGCAAGTTCAATTCACGTGACCATATCTGTCAGTAAAGAACATTCCTCGTATTTTTTTTGGCGTGATAACGTCTTATAATAAACAGATTAACGCCCGCTGCACGCACGAAAAAGCATGACTCATAGTCACGTTCCGCCGCAGCCGAGCGTGCAAGCGAGAGCGCGGAACAAGCGATAGAAAGAAAGGCACGGCGGCCTATTTTTGTCATGACGTTATCACATAAAATTATCGTCCGTAAAACGACTTTACAGACAGCCATTTTTTTTTGTCAGCGTTGCAACCATCCGCCATGTCTTTAATCCATCGATATGTATTTTTAAACTCACATTAACAAGATAAGACATAACATTCATTTTTAAAATTATGCAACCTGCATAAATCACTGCAATGGGGAATGAGACAAGTTCATTCTGGTTTGCAATGTCATCAATTTCGTCAGATTATCTAAAACTGCATTCATAATTCTTTTTCAGCTTCACACGACCCAATCAGTATCCCAGAAAAACGAAGCAGCAGTCGACGCGCTACGCCTCAAACTACAACAGATCAAGAGCTCCTCCAAGAGATAAGGCCGTCCTATTCGCACGCCCCCGGATTTGGTAGCTCTCTCTCACTCTCACGTTACACTACAAAATAGGTTCCTTGGTAATTTAAACCTTATTTACCACTCATTTAAGTGATAAACGGGAGTTTTATAACGAAAGGTGTGTATTTTAGTACCCATTTTCAATAGCTTTCTTTGAGTGGTCTTTTGACTTCTTGATTGAACGATTACCGTGTCAGCTAGTCCCCTAGAATCTCACGAAATTACCCTGCTACAAAAAGGAACTCTTCTCCACCACATTAGATCCTAAAATTATTTAGTTTTAAATGAATCTATTCATATGGCCTAAATGTGTCTTTCTGCAGTCTTAGAACTACAGCGTCCAATTATTATAGGTCCCCTTTTCGAGATACGCGGTCATGACAATACGTTAAATCTGTATCGCCAAAGACAGGGTATAAAAGCTTGTATACTTGAGATCTTTGTCTCTTGGTAAGGGGTTTGAGTTAAATAAACTTACACCCGAGTTCTGAAACAATTTTTATATAATTTGTTCGATAATTCATGATAGTGACAAATCCTCATTGTACTTATGAAACGATAATAAAATATATTTAATCAATCATTAATACTAGAACTAGATGTACAATTACGAACAAAAACTAAGTAAAATAGTGTCCGCAGTAGGCAGACGATGACATAATTCGTACTTATTTGTGACCAATAAGAAACTCCATATTATGCATTGTAAATTCGCCTTTATGCTTTCGGTTTAACGTTTATAATTCAGACTAGTTCTTATTTCATTTATATAAAAACAAGAGATCATTCATGTGAAAGTAATGTCAAATATGGAAGCGTTTGAATATGGTTAATTCAGAGCTCTCAGATCGTCATTTGGGTGCTTTATCGGCGAGGACATTTTTTGGGTGTTAATTGTGCATCTAGATCTAATATCAATGATCGAAAATATTTAATCACCAATCGTTCGATTTGCATACATTGATTTCGTACTTCACTTTGAGATTTACATAATTATAAGAATATCTTAAGTACGAAGACATGTTTATATTTAAATCCGTTTTAGGCTGCAAAATATTGTAGTAAAATATTACGAATCGTTTTTATGAATTTTTCTATCGCTATCAGTCGCTCAATATGTAACTGTAGAGGGTTACTGTTCAAATATTTTGTTATTATGCCCTGGGATAAACTTGGTGATACAACGCATTTGGCGTGTGAGTTTCCCCTTTCTTGACCTTATATTTCTAATTTGTTTTAACTTTTAATAGTCTGCTATTGAAGCATTTATTGTCATCTATATCAGTATACAGTACAGAATCGGGTGTAATGTTTAAAATTTAAAGTTATCTGTTAGGTGTAGTTTGAGGCAAAACTCTATGTAATTTGCTTGCCATTATGTTCACGTTTGAAGTCAGTGATTATAAGAGAATCTGAGCTCTCATTTGATGTTGCAACAGTATGTTTCCATGTTTTTGTAACGTTTTCATTGCTGCCATTTAATATGGAAACAACTAAAGCAATGTTAAAGGAATCTATTCCTGCTTTAATTAATATTGTGTATTTGTATAAGTAATCGGACGTTTACTCTCGCCTGTGGTAGCGTGTGACAATCCATATTACTTGTTAATGTCTCAGTCGCAAGCGTGATGGCACACTGGTTAGTATTTGACCTTTATTGGCATTGTTAGTTTTGGATAAAGAAAAATTTTCAAGAGCTTACAGAGTAAAACATAAAAAGAATCAACAAATAACATTTCTAACTAGCTTCACATCTTTATTGCATCTATCGGATATACTATTGTAAGGATAAAAAAGTATGTTTGTTTATAAATTTGATGTATGTTAGTTATAGGCTGTATCTTCAAATTTTCACTAGTTTGCACGTTCGTGTTGACATGTTACATATACTATAAGAGACCCTGCCCCATCATCTCCACTTTTAGAAGATAAAACGGCTTTGGAATTTGATATAAATATATAATCAATGTAACATTATTTTCTCCAGTGTTTATAATGAAATTCACATTGTAAATTGACGTTCCTTCATCCATTTATAGATAATGTATTCAGCCGTCGTAATGCAATAAATATCTTCTAGCCAATTAACACAATAATCAATAATACAGTTAATTGTTAATAAAATCTTGAATAGACCAGTAGTGAGAGTATTGAATCCTATAGTTTTGTATGAGTCAATGTAGTTTTCATTCTTTGAAAACTAATTATTGATTGAGATATTCAGATGGCGAAAGCCGTTAATGTTGATATATGTTGTGTTGGATGCCCTTGGGATTCGCTTGTACGTGTTATTCTTGGATTTTTAAGACTGTTTCTAGGGTTTGCAATTTAATAAGCAATACTCATTTACTTATTGTTTGTGAAATGGATTAGTTGGGTTATGTTTTATCTTTCGTATTTAGTTGATGCGAGTGGCTGGTGGTCATCCAGTAGGTTTGTTGGAAAACTTTTTGAGCTGAGATGAGGCCATAATATTTATTATCTCATAATTTTAACGTCCTTAAAACGTAATAATACCTACCATATGTAAAATCGAACATTCCCCATCAGTATTGGTTTTCTATGTATAAATTTTCATTCAATTTCATCAACACTATTTATATACCATTATAAATTTAATTACAGTTAAGCATTCATAAAATAGTCATCATATTTTTCGATTTGTGCATATTGACGTTCTTTTCTGTTACATCGGTACAATTTTATAGACAAGATATGATACCATAGGTCTGCGTGTTTTAGATAATTTTAAAATGATTTCATTGAAAGTGAAGACAGTGCAATTTATCGAATTCAGATGAATAATTATTTTATCATTTAGTAAATGTGTAAAGTTCTAAACCCTTGTTATGAATTGTTAGTCTGTGGAGTTGTTTGAGTTTTAATCTAACCGTTGAGTAATCTATGTCTGAATAAGATCTATGGTGTCTCTGCTAGATTTGATTTTTCTGTTCCATTTATGATTATTTTAGCTATATTTCCAGTATAAAAATAGCTTCATTTGTTAGTAATTTGACTTCATATATTGTGAGCATTTATTTATTTGTGTAAATTAATTATTTTTAAAATCATGATGTAATAATAATAATGAATAAAGTTCATACAACACTTATTTTTTTTAATATCTTGGCGCCCTTTTGATATCTTTGACATCCTGGATGTCGCACATAATGTATAGAGAGAAAAAAAATATAACATTAACATGCGTGCCTTATTTCGGCGCAGCCCAGGTCTCGGATCTTGATTTTAACTGGACAGAAAATTTGTCGTTAATTTATCGAAATTTGTCGCTCTCCCGTAAAGAGCTATGAGGTTTTTATTTGTGGTGGTGGTGGTGGTGGTTTAATAATTCACGTCGTAGTCCGAGAACCTATATCAAAATATCATCATTGATGATAATAATCAATAAAAATATTTTTTGTTAACTTCCTCCCATAAGGAAAGGCAAAGGTTTTTATTAGCTTGATATAAATTAGTCATTATACCAGCTGCTCGGCTAAAATCTGCGTAACTTTTTTATTAAAATTTTAATTTTCTACCATTACAGTACTAGGTATCTACTGAAGATGTCAGTTGCATGCATTGACTAACTTTGCCAGACTTTGAAAAAGGAAGGAAATAAAACTTTACTGTTGCATTTTGTGCATAATATAATTTTGATGCAAGCTCTCGGACTATACTAATTATCAGAATTATTAACCCTTTAACCGCCACGAGCGGATTAATCCGCCAAATATTTTCGTGTCCATTTCGCCAAGGACGGATTTTTACGCTCAAATACCACTACTCAGTAAATTTGCCTTTTTGTTTAATAGCTCTGTATTATATAAAAATAGTGTTCATTACTTGATAAATAGATAATGAAGTTATTATTTACAATTGATTACACTTAAGTTTCTTTATTAAAGGACTTAAAATTAATGTCTAAAGTTAAATAAATTACTGATAGTATTTTTAGAAAAGTGTATTGATGTCTAGCGCCACGCCCGGAAAATTCCGTTAGTAGGGATGGGGCATAAACAATGATCGACAGATACAAAAATCCACATAAATCAAACTATTTCTGTTTATACTGACTTATTTATTATAAAACAAATAAAGCAATTGTTACTGTAGAAATAAATGAATTTATTTTATTTTGTTTTAAATGAATAAAGCCCAAAACTGTCAGTGAATGAACAAAACTGAATTGACAATTCCCATCCCTAATCTGCATGTTTTTGAACGAATGTTTTATGTATTCCTGTAGCCACGAGCGGAGAAACACGCTCGCTTCTGACGTCATAAAAGAGTGCCGCCTTCTGGAATTTTCCATTAGTGTTGTGCTGCATTATACGTGTTTCATAAGTGTCATCGATACAATTTTCTTTATACGCTTTTGTTTCATTGTTTTACCAAAATACTTACTAATACAAGTAATTTTTCGAGTTATGGAGGGAAAATAGGTACCAAAATGGCTTGGAGGGACTCACTTCTTTTTTTTTTTTTTTATAATACGTCGTGTGGCAGACAAGCATACGGCCCGCCTGATGTGAAGCAGTTACCGTAACCGTATTAACGCTCGCAACATAATATATCACTTGCGCGCCGCCACCCCCGCTGCCAACGCAGCATCTCCTTCTTTTCCGGTGACCTCACTCACTCACAGGAACACGACAACCCTCAACGGAATTGTTATTTGGCTGCGGTATTCTGTGAGGTGGAGCTACATTCCCCAGTCGGGTAGCTTACAATTACGCTCCCTACCTCTCTTTTCGCCAGAGCTTCGTTTGTCAGTCAGCAGGGTGCACCACGTGCAGGTGAAGTTGGCTTTGGTTCAAAGATGTTGATAAACCACTTACACCCCAAAATTCTCAGTGATTATTTCGACTAATAGAGGGTTGAGATTTCGAGTAATGGAGGTTTTGGTGTTTGAAGGGAAGGGAACAGAGGCCCAATTCTCGTAATAAAATTCTCAACGGCATCGTAACGACTTCGCCCGCTCCCTCTCTGGCACGTTGTAAAATAGATAAACCAAAGAGGGACGAGACCAAGTCGTTCCAGTGCCGTTGGGAATTTCATTACGAGAATCGGGCCTCTGAACATTTCTTCGAGATTTAGAGGTTTTCGACTTATCGAGGTTCGACTTATAGAGGTTCTACTGTGTTATAAATAAAATTATTAAATTACAAAGTAACGCTTTCCATATGTTAAGATATTTAAATTAAACTGTAAGCGTTCGAAAGATATGCATTTCCAATATCGATATATATACTGAACATCTCTATTAGTTGTAGGTATTTATTTATCGTTTTACTGTGCCTGGCGCTGGGGGCACGACAAGTGATATTAAGTAAAGCGTTTAAAAGGTTAAAATGCGTGTAACTTTTTAATTTGATGCAAGCTCTCGGACTATACTATGTAACTTTTTAATTACGCATCGGCCAGTTGTGTTTTATTTGCGACAAATTCAAGGCAACATCTGGGTGAAATCTGACTTTCGCTAGGTGGTGTAGTTTTATGGGGCTTATTTCGGCACTGCCACAAAAAAATACTTAACTTTTTAACGGAGGTCGACTAATTCTGATACTTGATGTCTCAATTCGACTAATTCTGGGGGAAATCATATCTTCCCTATGTTATGTAATTAAATAGATCCCGAGTGGCTTGTGCTGAAATAAGCTTATTTCGGCACTGCCACAAAAAAAAACTTTATAACTCTTTGACAGAAGAGCGACAAATTTTCTCCTTTGCCGAAATAAGGCACGCCACTATAATTAGATTTCGCATGTTGTACTATTTGGGGTGTAAGCAACTCACCACTATCTTTACAGCCAAAGCTAACCTCACCTGCATGTGGTGCACCCGGCCGATTAGCGAAAGGGGCTCTACGTAATAGAGATAGGATACTGCTATTTCAATATTCCTGTAAAAGTTGTCATCATGCACGCATATTTGTGAGCGCCTCAGGGTACATACGAATAGGGTGTACATCCATTCAATGAGATTTGGGTGGGTCCGGTCGATTAGGACCGATTCTTTAGTTATACATACTCTGCTTGTATTAAACTAACTTCAAAAACACCATTTCCTAAAATGATCTATTTTATCGTCATTTTAGGAAATGGTACATACATATATATCTTTTTCTATACATTCAATAAAAAAAATCGTCAACGAGTTGTTTCTGTGCAATATTATAACTCGCTAACATTATATAATAGCTATGATCGCGACTTAACGTGGTGCATTTTTAAAACTAATCAACAAAAAAATAGAAGGCAATTGATATTTAATTGTAACATCACACAACACAATTAATCAGTATATCAATGCTATTATTTTATCAGTGTATATATTTCTTTGATTTTAATGTTTCCTCTAAAACGGGCGGCATTTCGTTTAATGGCAACACTTAAGTCGATCGCACCGCCCCCGTTACCGGGGATAAGTTTGTGGCACTGTACCATAGTAAAAAGAGAGAAGTAAGGTAACTTCATACAAACGCACCGAGAGCGGTTTGTATGTGAGCGCGCCCGTACGTATGGCCGTCGCACGCCCACACTGACAACATTTGTAGGAGTTTATATGGGGCGCCAGTCGGGGCTGCGCCGTACGCAAAACCGCCCGCTTCCACGCAAGATTCGCGCCTGCGCTGACGTTCGTTAATAATTTGAACATTTAGGTACCTACCTACGTCGTATATAATTACAAATACGTTATAGATGGCTACAAAGTCGACTAGCCATAAAAAACATTGCAGTGTTCATGGATGTCTCAATAGCAATTTGATTCGGATACCCCAACCATTCGGCCACCGACACTCCTAATAATGATAAGTGTGTAAATTAAAAAGTAATAAAACTAGTTTAGTGTAAAAAATAATATAATAAGTACTTAAAAATATAATTTCATAATAATTTAGATCATTTGAATAAATATTATGATTCAGTAAAGCTACGTTTAAATTAATCCTATTCCTATTTAGACCGTAATTTTTCAAATCACTAAACAGATAACATGAAGTAGGTTTTATCAGATGGTAGGAGTCCGCCGGAGTGGGTGAGGACCACTGCCATAGCGGGACGGGGGCCCACCACACATTCCCACTACTGTGTCTCCTGTGTAGCCAGGATTAACAGCGGCGACCGCCAAAAAAGGCAATGAACAGTGAAGTTCATTGCAGTCCCGGGGGTACAACTACGGCTGCCTTGGAACTCACAACGAATTGAATCAGAAGAAGAAGAAATTAGTAGGAGTAGGAAGCTTTTGGAATTTGACTTCCCCTCTTAGCAATGTGAGAGACAGCAATATGGACCACTGCCTTATCTATTTCTGCCGCCAAGCAACAATGCTTGCATTGTTGTGTTCCGGTTTGAAGGACAACACACCTGCGATTCTGCATTTTTGTTGCCAGCAGCTTGAATGCGTGAATCGTGAATATTATGGGCGACAGTTACCGCTCACAATCAGGTGGGCTGTCTGCTCGTTTGTCACTGAGTAGCACAAAAAAGTAGGTAATGAAAAAATTGCAGTCACTCCTGGAGTATGTACAAAAATAATTATTTTTATTCTTTTTAGATTTCCACATCCAAAGGGTAAAAACGGGACCCTATTAGTAAGACTCCGGTGTCCGTCTGTCTGTTCGTCTGTTCGTCTGTCACCAGGCGCTGTAGGTATCTCATGAACCGTGGTAGCTAGACAGTTAAAATTTTCACAAATGATGTATTTCTGTTGGCGCTATTACAACATATACTAAAAACAGAATAAAATAAATATTTAAGGGGGCTCCCATACAACAAACATGATTGTGTGTCGTTTTTGGTACGGAACCCTTCGTGACCGAGTCCGACTCGCACTTGGCCGGTTTTTTGTTATAGATCCCTAATACTTACCCTACTTAATTTTGTATTTTGTACCTTACAATTTTGTATAATAGAGATTGACTAAGTATTTTTGACGTTGAATAAACTATTAAGCGACAGCCCTACGTGTTTAGGCTATTATCGCCCGCTCGGGGCTTGAGTCGTCCTACAGTGCCACAAACTTGCCTCAGCCCGGTGGCGGGAGCGGTACGATCGACTTAAGTGTGGCCATTAAACGAAATGCCGCCCGTTTTAGAAGAAACATTAAAATAAAGTAATATATACACTGTTAAAATAATAGCATTGATATACTGATTAATTGTGTTGTGTGGTGTTTACAACAATTAAATAATTATATGTATTATTTGCAATAGATTACAAGTTGTGATAATAGGAATACTACACTATTGCATTAGGATATTCATATAATGATCGATGTGCGATTTGATACAATGCAATATTTGTTTTAGATTTCGTTTTTTTGTGAATTTGTTTTTCGTGATTATTAACTTCGTCCCTGCATTTGCGGTTGTGTGTGTGGTATTTACGTGTGTTTGTTTTGGCGTGCATTCAAACTTCTAATGTGCTTTACTATAATGAATGTCTGTGCTACCGTAACCTCCCTAAAGTAGCCGAAGCTCGCGACTGCTCGCGAAGTTGAACACAGAGTACTTTGTAATTGAAGTTGAACGAGGTTAGGCCTTTGAGTATAAATCGACTGGAGATGCCATACGCGGGCGATCCCCTCCGGCAAAGTACATTGGTCAACTGGTCATACACGTTATATAAAACTACTTAAAGTCGCTTCACCGCCTTCACCGTCATTTTGCATCGGTCCGTGTCGCGTGATTTTTCTCTCGAAATATGGTGAGTTGTGCAGTATTATCGTGCAAAAGACGATCTGATAGCTTAAATTCGCAACAAGATCGCGTTTTCTATCATAGGTAAGTATTTTTACTAACTATTAAATGTGTATTAAAGTACAATCTCCATTTAAAGTAAAAACCGTTGCGATACGTAAACGACAGAGAAATGTAAACATGAATACAGTGGTACAGGCTTTAGGGATGTGACAAAGTCAAAAATGCGATTCAACATTTGAATGAATCATTCACTCATTCAATTACTGCAGTTCGTATAATAGTCAGATTTTTATTAGATATTGTATTAAATAGTAGGTATAGATGTATGTTACATTTAAATCTTGTAAGGTGAATTAGAAAAATTACCTTTCTCTGGACATACGATGTTGAAATTTTGTCTGAAAATGAAAAGAATTGTTGGCTAAAAAAAAGTAGGTAAAAGCAATACATTTAGTGTGGGACTATGAGTGTATACGTTATACAGATACTATTATTCATAGGCTTTATTTAATATAATTGTATTTCCTTTTAGATTTCCAAAAGATCCCTATATAAAAGAAAAATGGAGAAAATTTTGTAATGACGAAAATGATTCTTGGAAACCTACACATACAAGTGTTATCTATTCGGAGCACTTTACCATAGTAAAAATAGAGAAGTAAGGTAACTTCATACAAACGCACCGAGCGCGGTTTGTATGTGAGCGCGCCCGTACGTATTGGCCGTCGCACGCACACACTGACAACATTTGTAGGAGTTTATATGGAGCGCCAGTTGGGGTCAGGGCTGCGTCGTACGCAAAACCGTCCGCTCCCACGCAAGATTCGCGCCTGCGCGTAGGTACCTACCTACGTCGTATATAACTACAAATACGTTAAAGATGGCTACAAAGTCGACTAGCCATAAAAAAACATTGCAGTGTTCATGGATGTCTCGGATACCCTAACCATTCGGCCACCGACACTCCTAATAATCACATTATAAGTGTGTAAATTAAAAAGTAATAAAAATAGTTTAGTGTAAAAAATAATATATAATAGGTACTTAATAAAAATATATTTTCATAATAATTTAGATTATTTGAATAAATATTATGATTCAGTAAAGCTACGTTTTAATTAATCCTATTCCTATTTAGACCGTAATTTTTCTAATCACTAAACAGATAACATGAAGTAGGTTTTATCAGATGGTAGGAGTCCGCCTGGGTGAGGACAACAGCCTTATCTATTACTGCCGTCAAGCAACAATGCTTGCATTGTTGTGTTTTGTGTTCCGGTTTGAAGGACAACGCACCTGCGATTCTGCATTTTTGTTGCCAACAGCTTGAATGCGTGAATCGTGGATGTTATGGGCGACAGTTACCGCTCACCATCAGATGGGCTGTCTGCTCGTTTGTCACTGAGTAAGCATGCATTAAAATGTAGGTAATGAAAAAATTCCAGTCACTCCTGATGTATGTACAAAAATAATTATTTTTATTCTTTTTAGATTTCCACACCCAAAGGGTAAAAACGGGACCCTATTACTAAGACTCCGGTGTCCGTCTGTCTGTCCGTCTGTCACCAAGGGCTGTAAGTATCTCATGAAACGTGGTAGCTAGACAGTTAAAATTTTCACAAATGATGTATTTCTGTTGGCGCTATAATAACAAATACTAAAAACAGAATAAAATTAATATTTAAGGGGGGCTCCCATACAACAAACGTGATTGTGTGTCGTTTTTGGTACGGAACCCTTCGTGACAGATCCCTAAGACTTACCCTACTTAATTTTGTATTTTGTACCTTACTTAATTTTGTATAATAGAGATTGACTAAGTATTTTTGACGGTTGAATAAACTATTAAGCGACAGCCCTACGTGTTTAGGCTATTATCTCCCGCTCGGGGCTTGAGTTGTACTACTTCTCTATTTTTATTATGACTTTACTCCGGAAAGCTACAAAAATGCTAATAACAGAAAGACATTGATTGAATGTGCAATACCTTCTTTGCGACTCTGTCCTTGTTTGGTGAGTCAGTATTTCTTTGTTTTTCTTAAATCTTTGCTACTTTACTATCTTTACTACTTCAATATATGTAGTAGGTATACATTTAATTTTTAAACCCGGGTATTTTTCCGGTAAAATCAAATGAAGGATAAAAATTTAAATATTGCTCCATTTTTGCCCCACAAATCCATTTCAAAATTTGTAAAAAAAAAGTACACCCCAAGAAATGTATTCGTCACGTATACAATAAACTTATTCATTTTAAAAATCAATAAAAATACTAATTAATGAAAACCGTCTTAATCGGGTTTTAGAAATCCCTACATGAGAATTTAATTTAAATAAATATGTGGCCATTCTAATTAAATTAACAATTTGTTTTATTGCTTTCCCTTTGCTCATTCATATGTTTAAATAACTTTATATGTGGGGACAGATGACCCTTACTTATTATAATATAATTTCATATACATAGGTTCTTGCAAATACCAATGTACTTTATATAATACTAGCTACGCCCCGCGGCTTCACCTGCGTTAGAAAAGTATCCTATGCTATTCCCCGGGACTCAAACTATCTCCATACCAAATTTCATCTAAATCCGTTTAGCCGTTATTGCGTGATTGAGTAACAACCAAAGATCTAAACATCCAAACGAAGATGTTTGGATCTTTGGATGTTCACATTTAAAATATTAAATAAGGATATCTGTTAAAAAATCAAATGACATTATTTCATGTTCTCAAACAGGGTTTTGTCCAATAAAATCAAATAAAGGATAAGAAATTATTTAAGCAACTGTATGAAGGGTTACAAGTGCGTAGCTGGGTTTTTAGATGGGCGTACGCTCTTTTCTTGAAGGTTGTTTCCACTGACCTCTATACTACAAGTACGTACGTAGTCCAGCGTACTCGTATAATAGAAGACAGTGGTTGTATCAGCCCGGTAAAACCGCGGGCGACAGTTCATACCACAGTTTAGCTGCACGAGAGTGCTAATGACACAAAGACACATAAATACAGACAGACATACATACAAACAAACATATTTTTTGAATAATATCTTTAATGTACAGTATTTTCACATTTACAATTTTATAATAAATAGTATAAGACAATTCAGTTCATTCATCAAACTGATTTGACTCATTCTTCAGATGTGCCCCATCACTAACTTTTTCGTATGTGTGCTGCATAGTTACATGAAAACTGTGTCTGTGGGCGGGTAATTTTTGATGCGTTGATTTTTTTTGTAGTGTGCGTTTATCGCAACAGCAAAATTTGTGTATGCGAGTTAATTACATCTTTTGGTGGTGTGCTGTACGCGTTTACCTCGCCCCCCGCTAAAAATGGTGAAAAAATTTGTTCGAAGAGTTTCGGTTTGGCATCTCCAGTCGATTTATACTCAAAGGGTTAGGCGAATACAATAGTGTGGAGAGGCACTTCGTATTACTTCGTCAAACCTCGGCTCGCCTCGTTAGTAGTATACTTGTTACAGTCAAAACGCATAACCGGTCAAACACACTTTTGACTCCAAAAATAAGGCTAAAGTGGTTTTGACTACTCCTTATACGTGAACCGACCGATTTTTGTGGTCAGAAGTGGATTTACCTGACGTTTTTAGTCAAAAGTAGTATGATTTAAATTTTTGACTAATCAATACCGAAGTCTGGGCGCTCCAATATTTGACTACCTAGTTAAACCTAAGGTACTTGTACCTTATTTCCCTCTCCAAAAGAAGTCGAGCCTTTAGTATGATGTTGCTTAATAGTAAAGATAGTGTGGTGCAAGCAAGTGATCATTGGAGAGCATATAATCTTTGATTAGAAGTCAACTTGTTCCATGAAGTCGTTCAATAAAGCAAAAAAACTGCAGTATCGGTTTTACTGTTGAGTACAAGTCATTGAGGAACAAGAAGATTCTCTAAGATATTTTTCGGCATGTCTGTGAAGTCGGAAATATAGGAGGACTTTCGCTTTTAAGGGGGCTTTAAAGAACTTTGTTTCCAAAGCCGTAAAGCTATTTAATAAAAATAAAAATCTTTATGGAATTGGAGGAGCTGACTAGGGATGGTCTTTATTCGCATTTGACAGTGTTTCGTGTCATCTACTGTATCGAATTTTGATTTCTGGTTGATTCAATACAATTTTCTTATAATGGATTCTGTCATGCGTGCAATGTTGAAATTATTAATATATTTTTTTTTACATTTATAAAAATTGCTATAACATAATAATATATTTATTTTGCTCAAGCAAGTTTAACAAATATATATTTTTTTATTGCATTACCTAAATAATGATGTTTTTATTTGTTATTTTATCATTCATGTTCATTCAAATCAACACTTGTCGTGAGTCAATTCGAATTGATTGTTCGATTCAAGTGCATCACTAGAACGAACTGTAGATAAAACGAACATAATTATACTGAACGAACTTTGATCGAACTGCTGCTTTTTTGACTTTGGTCCAATAGCAGTATCCAGACCCTGATCCTGAATAATCCTGATTGGCTCTCATTTTTTTAATTGGCGTCACATCTAGTAGTGTTGTAGGTAGACATAATATATTTCTCTATGGTAGAGTGTGGGCCAATGGGCGGATTGGTAGCAAAATGAAAGTCCGCCAGTTCCGCCACCACTACCGCCACATGTCCGCCATATCTACTACATCGTCTTTCTAATTGTGACGTTCATATTATTTTGCGTTAGATAGCATTGTTGTGTAGATATTTGTTGTTTCATTTAATTAATCTTTAGTTTATATAACTATACGGTGAGTAAGAGGTGCAGTAATGGTTTACCATATCGCTAGTTTTTAATTTGCAAGTTGTTTAGCCGCGACGTGCTTTACGTATTTGTCATGATGGAAAAACCATAATTTTTGTGTTCTCGGCAATTATTTCACGTGTTATTTGTAGTTCGTAGTAAATGACATTAAAATGTCATTATTTTCATTGTTTTCTTGTGATATAATGCGGCATACTTTTTGATTTTATTGGCTGAAGTGTCTACATGGGATTGTCGTGATTCGCAGGCCCTGGCGGCGGATAACACCATGGAATCCCCGAGAAAATTTAACGACTGCTATTTCTACTATTATTCTACGTGCACCAAGGTGAGTCGATGATTGATGTGTTATTTTTATCAAGCGGCGGAAGCAAAGGGTACTCCTAAATCAAACAGTTATGGTAAAGAAATATAGTTTTGATAAATTATGCCTACCTGATAAGACGTCTATGGCATTCAGTATACATAAAGCAGAGAATCTGCTGCTCAAATATTTTTATAATAATCTGGTATTTTTTAACAGTAACTTCTATCATGCTAATGAATAATGTTTGAGTTATATTATTTACAAATGAGAATGTGTATTTTTAGAGTACCTATATTAATAGTTTGAGCACTATTGAATGATAAACAAGCAGAAACTTGAGTATTTTGATACAGTTTATTTACTTAGTATATTTTGATAGCTTAAAAACTTAGGTTTTGTTGATATAACATTGGCAACAAGTGAAGAAATGGAAATGCAAAATGCAGTTCAACTTTACTTATATTTTTTTTTTTATTGTATCTAATTGCAAATCTCAACCCTCACTTATGTGAATGTTGAGTACTATTGAATGCAAACCTTGGCATTAATAATAAAAAACAAAACTAGCACGGGTGGCAGCATTTCACTATCAGCTTATGACACGTGTATTCATGGATTTTCTTATGTATTTTAAGACCTATCACAGGCCAGATTAAGGAGACTTTGTAACCTATATGGCCGCATATGACTTGCAGGCTGCAGGCAGTTTGATCTACACTACTTCACATGCTTCTGCTTCACTAGTTAGTTCATGCAAACTACCAGTGGTCGCGACCCATGCACTACCATAGACGAAACTACCATAGCTGCTTTGGTTGTCTCTGATCCAGCTGCTGTGGTTGTTTCTGCGGCTCGAACATCAAAACAGAAGAATGCGGCAGCTGGGGCGGTGGCAGTCGCATGTTGTAGAGTTGCAGAGCCGACTGCAGCAGCTGGAACAGAGACAATGAAATGAACCACTGCAGTTACATGCACTTACTTATATTTAAAGGTGACTGCCGGCCATTTGCTTGAACTACCTGGTGGCGGAATCACGCAAAGTACTATAGATTAAATTGCATGTAAACTGACAAATCTTTACTTCTGACTTCTACACCCAAATATTTTGTATCATATTTTGTTAGTTGAATGGACTGATTGCAGAGAGAAAAAAAAAAGAAAACAGAAAAAGAAATACAAATATTTATATTTCTTTTTCTGTTTTCTTTTAGTTAGTTGAACCTTACCTATATTCTTAGACTGATCTCTGTCCAGGTACATTTATAGCTGCCCCTTATATAGCTATATTCATTCAGAATGAGTAAGAAAAAATGTAAATAACAAAACAGTGATTAAGAATTATTTAACAATTTATTTGTTATCAAAGTTCCTTTCATCTAAAATTGACACCATGCAAATAATCTTGGATTGGCAATTACAAAATATATCTTATAAATATATTCAATATCAATTATCAATCGTCTCGCTCGAAGGCTCGATGACTACCAGCCACCGGAACAGGCTGGGTTTCGTAAAGGCTACAGCACCGTAGACCACATTCATACACTGCGGCAGATTGTGCAGAAAACTACTGAGTACAATCTGCCGTTGTGTATGGCTTTTGTGGATTATGAGAAAGCCTTCGATTCCATCGAAACTTGGTCTGTTCTGGAATCCTTACAGCGATGTCAAGTAGACCAACGCTATCTGAGATGTCTATATAATGCTGCGACAATGACTGTCCGCGTCCAAAATCAGCAGTCTGATCCTATTCAACTGCAGCGGGGGGTACGTCAAGGGGATGTCATCTCCCCGAAACTATTCACCGCTGCACTAGAAGATGTAAATAAGACGCTTGATTGGAAGACGCGGGGTATCAATGTGAATGGCGAGTACATCTCACACTTACGATTTGCCGATGACGTGGTCATAATGGCTGAATCGCTTGAGGATCTCAGTCGAATGTTAAACGATCTCAATGCTGCTTCTCGATCCGTGGGGTTGGGGATGAATTTTGACAAAACGAAAGTTATGTACAACGATCTCATCATCCCTAGCCCGGTTCTCGTAGAGAATGCAGTAATTGAAGTGGTTAAAGACTACGTCTACCTCGGACAGGCCATACAGCTGGGCCGGGGTAATTTCAACAAAGAGATCGATAGACGCATTCGACTGGGCTGGGCAGCTTTTGGGAAGTTTCGGCACATCCTCACCGCAGATATACCCCAATGTTTGAAGACCAAAGTGTTCAATCAGTGCGTCCTCCCCGCTATGACCTACGGTGCAGAAACTTGGACGCTAACCGTTGGGCTGGTTCACAGACTAAAAGTCGCACAGCGAGCGATGGAGAGAGCAATGCTTGGAGTTTCTCTAAGGGATCTAATCCGGAACGAAGAAATTCGACGGAGAACCAAAGTGGTCGACATGGCTCTCAGAGTCAGCGAGTTGAAGTGGCGGTGGGCTGGCCACATCTGCCGAGTCAGCGATGCCAGATGGGGGAGGAAAGTCCTAGAGTGGAGGCCACGTATGGGACGACGAAGCATAGGGCGCCCCCTCTCTAGATGGACCGACGATCTCAAAAAAGTGGCTGGTAGCGGTTGGATGCGGAAAGCGGAGGATCGCATATGGTGGAAAGCATTGGGAAAGGCCTATATCCAACAGTGGGTAGATACAGGCTGATAATGATGATGATGAATATCAATTAGGTATAAACTGTGTCAAAATTACTAAGGTATTTTTAAGTTATTGATAGTTAACTTAAAAATACCTTAGTAATTATGACACAGTTATTGTCATTTATTTATTGTTTACATTTTATGTCAAGCCTTTTTGAATGAAGTACAGCCTACTGGGAAACTATTTTGACAGTGATCATAATTTTGTTTGGCAATTAATTACTTGGGTTCACATTCCCAGTTCCTTCTTCAGATCAGGGGTTCCTAACCACCAGTGGTCCGTGAGAGGTAAAAATATGGTCCGTGATACAAACTACATAATAATGAAAGAGATTAGCACTATCATACAAAAAAAAAAAAAACTAACAAGTCGAGTTATCGAATAATGGATTTATATGACATTTGGGAACCCTACTCCCATTAAAAACGTCGTAGTGAACAAGAAAAGGTTGGGAACCACTGTTCTAGAAGATACCCATTATCTCTGATTAATAAAAACTATTGGAAATTCCTAAATCCAAGGCTTTATATTTGTTTGTTGTAACATCAAACTGACTAACTTATTGTATTCTAGGGGGACAACTGTGTATTTCGCCATGAGCCTTCCGCCCTTGGTTGCGAGACTATGTGCACTGCATGGCAACAGGGCAAGTGCCTCGATAAACGATGCAAGCTGCGACACATGGAACTAAGAGTATGTATAAGTATCATAAAATTTTCTTAAAAGTTGAATGCATATAAAATTTATGCACACAATAGATTATGACAAAACCATCCATAACACATCCCAAAACCATCCCTAACACATCTCAAAACTATCCCTAACACATTCCAAAATCATCCTTAACACATCCCAAAACCATCCCTAAAACATGTCAGTCAAACACTGCGCGCGCTCTGCCCTCTATCTCGAAAATGTTTCAAGATTAAAAAAAAATGTTTGGAGTAAAGTTCTAGAGAATGTAATCCTCTACATCTACAATATTTATGATAAATACAAATAGCGTAAAATCCATAGGAAACGAGATATTTGCAATAAATGTGTAAAAAATTAGATTTTTTGACCTTACCTACCTTGGAAAATTTGTAGTCGCGACACCCTATCATATGTAGGTTTTGAGATAAGTTTTAGGGTTTAATGTATTTACAGTTGACTATCTCTCATTCCGAGATACTTGCCCTTATGATACTAAAATTCCTGGACAAATATGAATAAATACAAATAGAAAGTGTAGATAGGTCAAACAATAGTTGAATCAATATAATTTTTTTTTCTAGAGGAGTCTTATTTTAACTACAATATATTTATTTAATAATTTTCAATGAGATGTAATTGCCATATTTTCCCATAATAATAATAGGTGTATGTACTTTTATCTAGTATTTTCAAGGATTCAGTTCCTTCTGAATCAAAATTATTTATTCACTGTATATTTATGTGTATGTGAAATTACATGTTATAAATTTTATGGCATAGTGGCCTTACATATTTTGCCGATTGCTCGGCGTGTGTATATTATGTTTCAGCATGGCTTAAATTTTTAACTGATTGGAATAAAATTTCCCTCATGGTACTGTTCATAAAATTATAAGGAATAATATTTCTAACTTAGTTATGAATTGAAAACTACATATTCTTGATATTGTTTACAGAAAAACCGCAAGCAAATCCCATGTTACTGGGAAAACCAACCTGGAGGTTGCCGCAAGAAGCACTGTCCTTTCATGCACAAGAACCCTGACGCCCGCACTGACGGCATTGCACCCAGCCAGCCTGCACCCGCCGTACCCGTATGTACATTATATTTATAATTAATAGTATATGGGAGACAAACAGCTGCAAAGTATTTGCTTATCATAAGGCGCCATCCATAAATTACGTCACACGAATTTCATTACTTTTTGACCCCTCTCCCCGTCCTTGTCACACCTGGTCACATTTGTCAGACTCCCCCCCTCCCTAGATTATTTTGCAAATTTACATCTAGAGTTGCAATTTTTTTTTCGTTAATAGTTCAAAGTTCATGTTTTAACACTTAGATTTTGAAATTGTCACACAATATCACACTTCGTCGACCCCCTCCCTCCCCCTTAACGTGTGACGTAATTTATGGATATGGCCCATAACAGAGTTATGTCTCATCAGTAAGTGTCTCATGTAGAATTCGGAGTTTCAAATATATTTCAATTGAAGGGTACAGGCAAATAACACGGAATGTCCAAATGTATATATTTTGAGAAAAAGACAGTTAAGAGTTCAGAAGTACATATTACAATTTACATTGAGATCAGCATATGTAGTAATTTTTACTTTGCCTTTTTGGCGCCATCTGTTTACTTTTTTAAAAGTTAGTGATTGGAGATTGAACTAGCATAGATAAAGACTTAATTCCAATAGAAAATAGAATTTTTTTTTTTTTTTAATTTTTACTATTAATTTAATTTTTACTATGCTTGTCTGCCACCCAAAGGGTGGCAGACAAGCATAGTAGTAATAGTAGTAACCGCTTCACATCAGGCTCGCCTGATGTGAAGCGGTTACCGTAGCCATATTAACGCTCGCAACATGAAATATCGCTCGCGCGCCGCCACCCTCGCTGCCATCGCAGCCTTTCTGGTGACATCACTCACTCGCAGGAACACAACAACCCTCAATGGAATTGTTATTTGGCTGCGGTATTCTGTGAGGTGGAGGTGCATTCTCCAGTCGGGTAGCTTACAATTACGCTCCCTGCCTCTCTTTTCGCTAGAGCTTCGTTTGTCAATCAGCAGGATGCACCGCGTGCAGGTGAAGTTGGCTTTGGTTCAAAGATGTTGATGAACCGCTTACACCCCAACCGTAATATTTTGACATTCGTAACGGCTTACACCTCTCACCTCACCAACTACAAATAACTGCAATTGAATTAGTGAAATATTTACTTTCCTTCTTCATCCCACTGCTGGGATATGGGTCTCACTTCAATTGAAGGGGTTTAGAGAATACTCCACCACGCTGATCAACTGCATGTTGGCGGAGAGTTTGAACTGTTCCAGATTTGTCTCAGAGGGGAGGTGAGGTCGATACGACAGAGGAAGTGACCATATTGTACGTAGGACTATTGGTTATACTGTGATTCATAATGCGTTTTGTCTTCCGTCGGCACCGTGGACGTTCATGATACTCATAGTTAAGTGTTACATGGTACTGTGAGTGGTAAGCACCTATTACTTTAAGTGATTTTCGCGCGAGGAGACTCTTTGTGAATGAGTTAGCAAGGATATTTGATTCTTAAAAGCTTCATACTTTCAGTCAGTATTTTTTTGGCAGATTGATCTGAAAAAATCGGCATGTGTATTCATAGGTATGAAATTCCATGCGTCCGGAATTAAGATCCGTAATAGGCTATTTGACAATGTTCAAAAATTGTATAAATTATTTAACTATATCGTAAAATACACAAAACTATAAAGATCTGCAAACTTTCATTCTATTATCTTCCGCGACTTATTTTAGGGTTGATCAAAGTTTGGCGGGAAAGTCTATTTTAAAAGTATGAAATTATTAAAAAAACTATTTCCATTGGAGAAGCAATAGAAAATACTATAACTTTTATTATGATACTAATTACAACGTAATATTTAGAATAGAACATTTAACATAGCATTCGTACAAATTTCTGATTTAATATACATAATACAAACCTGTGACGTCATAACTCAGTAGCCTTTTGTATGGAGCGTTTTCGGGACAGTCTAAAATTGTGATTTTCAAATTAACATATCTCGAGAGATTTTTGTGCTATCGATGTAATTCTTTCACCAATGGTTATATTATTGAGCCGTTCATACATATCAAACCGAAAAAAATGTTAGTCAAATAGCCTATTCTGGGACGGATTCCGGCTGAGTAAGGCCAGCCGATCAGTAGTTTTACGTGTGCGGTGTGGTGTCCGTGCAGGCGCAGGCCGTGCCCGCGGGCGCCGTGGCGGAGCCCGCAGTCTCCGAGCAGCCGCCGCTGTCCGCCGTGACGCCCGCCGTAGCGCCCGCGCCCGCACCCGTGCCGCTGCTCTGGCCGCAGCAACAACGACAAGGTACACCTCAACATTTTTACTAGGCGGGGAGTCAACAACGACAAGGTACACCTCAATATTTTTACTAGGCGGGGGGTCAACAACGACAAGGTACACCTCAATATTTTTACTAGGCGGGGGGTCAACAACGACAAGGTACACCTCAATATTTTTACTAGGCGGGGGGTCAACAACGACAAGGTACACCTCAATATTTTTACTAAGCGGGGGGTCAACAACGACAAGGTACACCTCAATATATTGACGAACCGGGGGCTTGAATGGCTAGCAATAGTCACGTTGCCCGTTCGATTGCCACCCATGACATGACAAATATTTGTGTATATCAACATGTCAGTTTGTTTTGGTCTGGATATTTTCTATGTTATTTGTACTCATTTACAAAAAAGAAAGTATTATTCCAGTTATCTAGTGCCCACAGTACAAGCGTCGCTTAGATTGGGACTTGATGGCGGTGTGTAATTGATCAACAGGAATATATATTTAAATATTTTTACGATACACACCACACCTTGCCTACCGTCTGAGAGCGTTTGTTCCCTACATCTGTCTTGCCAGACTGATGAAGTGGTATTTTGGTCGCCGCTGTTAATGCTGACTACACAAGAGACAGTGGTTGGAATGGTTGGCGGGCCCCCGTTCCGCTACTCCTTCTAATAGTTACTTCTGATGAGTTCTAAGGCAGCTGTAGTTTTACCCCTGGGACAACAGTGGACTTCATTGTTCATTGCTTTTTGGCGTTAATCCTGGCTTCACAGGAGTCACAGCGGGAATGTGTGTTGGGGTTGTCCAATGCAATGCATTGTGCATTATTGTGATCAATATCCATTTATTTGCAATTATGTTACTTGTCTATTTAAAATGTAATGTGTATTATCTTGCATCTCCAGCTGCGTTAGCATGTTAACGAAATTAAGCGGACTCAAAACCTTGGCCACATCTACGTAATGTAGGGTTGCCATCTCCGGTGAGAACTCTGGATTTTGAATATTAAAACCCGGACATGTCATCAATGTTTTTTAATACTAGTACTATTTTTTATTCTGTGACAAGACGGTTATTCGCAGCATGGAGCGGGCGGTAGTGATTGAAAACTTCTTTTAACCCTGGACTACAAATGCAGGGCCCGCTCTCCGGACACCCAACTAGGAACTAAGACAAATCCGGGGAAACCCGGACGGATGGCAACCCTAACGCAATGCCATACTTAACGCGTTAAAAGACGCAAAAGGAGATGCAGCATCAGTGTGAGATGTGTGTACCGATTTCATAATGCAATTTTGACTGGCCAGTGGTCCTAGACTCTGCGATCCTGGGTGTGCTACCCGCGTCGAGTGAGCTACTGGGAAGGCGCGTGCTGGCGCCGCATGCCCACGCCCACGCTCATGCGCACGCCCACGCCCACGACGCCGCGCCAAACCCCTACGCACCGCTACCCGTCGATCCACTTGTCGTCAACTTCGAAGAAGGTATGAGGCTATACTGAAACTATATGTACTAAGCCCCTGCACAGTCTCGAGAAACATGGCCGTCGTGCTCGTAAACGAACTGAACATGCAACGCGTTATATAAAATGGAATGATATCATTCGGGACTTAGTACAAATGAAGGTAGTAAAATGCCAAGAATTTACGTTGTGACATTTTTTTTGTAAACATTTTGAAGGTTATAAAAATTCTCAAGATATTGAGATCTAATAAGGCATTTGGGAATGTAAGCAATAGTAATACCCGAGACGCTAAATGTCATGAATGCAGTTTCACAAAAATCTAGAAACTCTTTAATGTTGGTAGATGAAAATTCATTTTGAAATACTTTACGCAAAGCTCGATTATTAGAATTCTATTAGTAAAGTTGACCTAAGTATTCCGAAAAGAGAATTTTAACTAGAGGATTCTCACGACAATATAAATAAAAAATACATAAAAAAAAATCTTCAAAATCAGAATCCCTTGTTATGAGAATTTGCAATTATGAGAATATCATATTATTTATTTATCGTCTTTTTAACGTGTTAGTTGAGCATTTATTATAATATTATTTTAATAAAATAATATTCATTTTCTGTTAACTTGTTTTCATTTTTGTAACGTTATAATAAGCGGGTTATTTGTTTGAAGAATTTGTGTTATTTTAATTAGGTATTGTTATGAGAATCTGTTCTTGTTATGCAAACAACGGTAGAAGTGGTATGGCATATTTACATGTTTAGACCACCTTAAAATTTGTGAAGTAAAAAAAAAATATTTGAACATTTATGATGAGAGATATTACAGAATAGTTCCGATTGATAAAATTCCGTTTACATTTAGACTTGACATTTTACTGGCCAAAGCGAGTCAAGTTTGAAGGTGCACGCTTTTTTTCTACAAATACTGGCTTAGAGCGACCACTGTAGTTATCTCGTCGACACGACAGGGGCTTAAGGGTCGGCGTTGCTGTGACGTCTCAATTGACACCGTTAAAGTTTTGTTACCATGTTAAACCATTACACCGGTGTCTGCGAATTGCGATTCTATCACTTTAACGGTAGAATTAATAAACGATTATGGATTAATAGCCGATAACAGTAATTTGTAAGAATTAGAGTTTTCAACACGCGGTTCTTTTGCAACGCGAGAATCGAAAGTTGCAGAATTAAAATTTGTTTCTTAGACATTTGTTATTGCAAATCGACTTTGTGAACGTAACGCAATTTACTTAATAGTATAAAATACTTAACGGTTTCATGGCGCTCACGTTTGAAAACTCTACATTCTGTTAAGGTGGGGTGTGTAGGGTTAAGAGTTAACGATATTTAATAACACTTCGAACGCTCATTTTTATGTTAATTATACCCTTAAATAATGCTATGCTTTTAGAGGATGAATTTCTATTCCCTATGGCACTAATGTGGGTTGAGTTCTGAATAGCACGTTGGATGACGCTGAGCAGAAGGCGGCTTTAGAGTAGCTCGTGGGAAACATATCGGTAATGCAGCAGTTCTCAAACTTTTTTAGCGACGGAACCTTTTTGGAAAGCGAAATACTTGACGGAACCCTACAATAAAGACTTTCGACCAGGGAGAGGTGTTTTGATTTTTTTTTTCTAAATTCTTGCGGAACACACTTAGAGAATGGCTGCGATAATGTGTTCCTAATCGATGGAAAAATGAATTTAATGCGTGTAGTGGTCGCTTTGTTCTCGGCGCCACTCCAGTGTGCAAAGAAAAGGAAGCAGTGTATCCTACAATTGCAAGATATTCAGACAGACTGATATATATTTCGTTGCATTATGTGCCAATACATGAAAAAGAAATGCTAATACGAAAATGTACGTGTTACAATTAGTTTGAAGATATTTATTTAACCCCATGTTATTAGTCGTTAAGAACGTTTTTACTTATTTTATTGACCGCCGCCGTCCGGGAGACTTTTTGTTTTTTAAATGTTTTTTTTTAATGATGAGGTTTGCAGTTGTTTAATTTCAAGCTGTTTTGTGGATAGATGAGTTTTAGTTTTGGTCCTCCTGGCCAGCGGCGACGTAATTCTAACGTCTTTATTGTGAACATAGTATTTTGTTTTCCTCAATAGTCAATTATTATAGTGTTTATATGTAATAGTGTTGATTGGGGTCAGTTTCAATAACAGAATATGCACCGAGGAATGCTATTATATTTTATCATTGGAAACTGGGCCCAGACATGTTTTATTTAGACATACAGTTTATGTTGCCGGTCGATGCGGCTGTTTTGTTGTTTCTAACAAGCATAGACGATGTTTCTTTATACCATAGACATTGATCGAGACGTGAACCTCAGATCCTCTAAATATACTCTATTTGTTTTGTCGACGAAGTGTAAGAGCCATGTCGGTATTTTTATATGTGCAATAAATTAGAGGATATAATCTTTCATATCTTAGCTAATTAGATTCGTAAATATCTCGCTTTTCATTTACCGTATGTTTATATAGCGGTTTATAAGTCACATCGTATTGCAATGCATTTTGAATTCTAGCCGGCAGTCTGACTGTGTCGGCCATTATTAAAAATGTTTCTGCAATATTTTTTAATTAGATGTCTATGATAGAAAAGTACATAATAAATAGGTTAAATAAACATATTAAATACAAATAAAAATATATATACACGAATACTGTAACTCATAACATAGGTATTGAAAAAAAAAAGAAAAAAAAAAATGAAGCTTTATGCCTTTAAATTGTTTGTATGTTAGTATGTAGGATGTTTTAAGGGGCTTCGGCAGTATATGATGGTACCCACTGCTAACGCCCCCTATACTTTGTATTCGCACCGTGAGAATTAGATAGAGCTAATAAAATTAAAAAAAAAAGTATATCTAGGTATACATATATAGAAGCACAGTTTCGTAGTCTCTGTGGACTATTTTTAGTATGAAGTCCGCAGATGATATAGAGTTTACGCTGTGCTTTCTATGAAAAGATAAAAAAAAAAGTTCGTGCTTATTAATAATGTATTACCAAATTTAAGGGGTTTAAAGTTAGATAAGTAAACATAATAAGCATGTAATTGCTTAGCAGTTTTTGGTAATACTATTTGATAATGCTTCCGGTTACCGTACATTTAGCAATGGATTTGTGAAAAACATTAGGTAAATTATTTCCGTTTGAACGCTCTGCGTGAAGGATATTCATTTTTATATATTTTTGCACTGAGAGTAAAGTTCCTATATTTATTACAAAAAAATCTGCATAATGTACGAACAGGACAGGTATCAGGTCGATGATGAGACAAAAAACAAATTCGTGTATGGTCCATGGTACGCCTAGTCATTATTTATATATAAAAACTTATAATCAATATTTAAAAGTAAAGAAACAAAATATTTCGAGGGGCGGGGATAGAGTAAGACAGAGTGTTGTAATACTATGAAAATATGCTCATTATATAACATATACTTCCTTGTGTATTATAAAATCTACTGCCATAATAAAAAAAATCTTGCGCGAAATAAATGAACTGATACAAAGTTAGCATGAATTAGTACAAAATCAGGTTGTTTTTCTCGAGGCAGCTCGCATTGTGACTTTGTTTACCCAATAGCATTGGTTTCGCTCGTACGAGTGATATTAGCAATACTTTCTATGTAGTATATAAACATTAGTCGTGTCTTTTTTATTATAAACTATTTATTTACTTTTAGATTAATTGTTGGACTGTTAATGTTTTCTGTTAGACAGTTTCATAACTCGTTTTGTAAAGTGAAAGATGTCCAGAATCGACTGAAATTGTATTTCTGCAACTACCATATTATCACAAGTTATAGGAAATGCTATAGAACTTAAGGTTGTGCAGTAATGGTTTCTACATTACACGTGTTAATATACGTACGTACCGTACATGTTAATAATGACTCGCTCGGAGTGGTAGAGATACAATTTCAGGTGAAGACAATGAGCCCTGAATCATTGGTGATTAATAATCACTTGAAAATGAAAAAAAAAACCAACATGGCTACTGATTTTACATGTATTTTAAACCTGCGATTTTACCTGTATTTTAAACTTTACGTTATTTTTGTATGTTACTAGAGTCTATGGATTTTAATTCTTCTCCAATGAATCAGGGTATATTAGAAATAATTGATTAATGAATAACCGATTTGTTTAATGTGAAGGTACTGTGGAAATGCAACATTAATCAGTATTTTAAAGTAAAAAGTCGAATGCAGTTTGCAAAGTTGATATTGGGTATCGCTTTTTTACAATTGGAATGTTAATTAAATCGGTTATTAATGAGGAATGAAATTTTATAAAATTTGTATTTGTGTGCGGAAGTGAGATAGTAAATTAGCGCAGCACTTTAGATACCACGATTCAACTGTGTATTGCTGCAAGGTGTTGCGAGTCGGGACTAGGAGTGCGGTCATATAGGCATAGTCGGAGTTTTCTATTAGGCTAGCAGGCACTACCGGCGGCGGGGCCTCGCCCGCGCCAAACCCTCTAGTGCTGCTAGTTTCTTGTTTGCATTAAAACGGGGTTGTTGTTATGTTAATCTTAGTCTTATTTTATATAAGAATTTCAATATATCTTTAATATTAGTAACGCGTGTGTTTAAGACCTTTCTTTACTTAACTTTCAAACTGATATAGGAACTCGTATTGGAAAAGAATATTCTTTGGCTTTGTTTAATCAAATTGTGTTTATTATACCAACGAGTAAATAAAAATGTTTCGTAATTATGATTTTTGTAATTATTTTTGACCGCCCACCCCGAGTTTTCAGGTCGACTTGACGAGAACACACCGCAAGTAAATCGAGACGGGTCGTTTCAAAATTAATTACGAAAATCATTAACGTTTTGAAATTTCGCGATCGATCCAACTAAGCGGTTACTTCGTGTGTTCTTGCAGAGTCGGACAATGAAAGCGCACCCTCTTCCACGCCCACAAAAACCGTGTCGCCGGACGACGCACAGCGAATCGCGCGTTCCAAGTCGCAGGAACTCCTGCTCCTGGAGCAAATCCAGGCGGAGGCCGCCGCCTTCTATAGCTACGATGCGTTGCCCACAGCCGATAAAGAACGAAAAATCGTCAGAACTAACTTGAACACCAAGTATGATAGACTATCTCTTGATGAGATCTCAGGTAAAAAACAATCTGCTGAGAAGCGAAGTTCTTTGGATTTCAAAGTGTTATCTCTAGACGAAATTAGGGCGCGAAAGAAAACTAGTGAATCTATTATCCATAATACACCAATTACTATAAATTTGAGTAGGAAACGAACGTTATCGACACAAGAGACTATCACAACGTCGGGCAATAAAATAATTAAAGTCGTTAGGAGTAATTCTATAGTGTATAAGAAGGTAGATCATAATGCTCCCGCGGTCCCCAGCCAGCCTAAGGCAGATCAAAAACAGGATGAAAATAATATAAATAGAAAACGAACAGTATCCGAACATAGTGACATTTACGACACAGTAGCAGATGAGCTCGATGACAATTTCCACGAGTTCAAGAGAATTAAAATTACTGAGCAAAAACAGAAGCCTAGGCTAATCAGAAATAGACAGAATGCAAACAAAGACAGTAATGAAATTCTAAGTCAAACCTATGAATCTGATTGCGGGAATAGAACAGATGATTCAGATTCAGAAGTACAACTTGTTAGCATAGAAATTAACGATAAGCAGTTAAGTATCAACAAGAGTTCTGATAGTGAAATTATAGATGTAGAGAATACAAATCTGGGTGAACCGATAGACATTGTGGACCTTAGTGATGATGCAGAGGAAAGTGATATTACCACTGCAGACTTAGATTTAGATTTGGTTAAGAATGTGCCTGATGTAGTGGCCAGTTGCCGTATAAACGCTAGTAATGCCGCCAGAAACGTGCTTAGTGATATAGACTCGCTATTAGAAGACGATTTATGATTTAAAGTAGTTTGTATGTAGGTTCTAAGAAAAGATGATTGCGTACAAAATTATACTAGGACTGATATTTTAATTTTTTGACATAATGTCATATAGTGTGTAACTACATTTAGTAGATTTTTGTTATTTTCGATTTATTATTTGTTACGTTAGTTGTCTTATGGCTACATTATGTAGTCATGGAAAAAATATATTTTAAAATGTACATGCAAAATAGGATGAAACGATAAATGCATGTATAAAAAGCAGGCTTTTAACTTTTAACCGGTTGACTTAATTGGAAATCATATTTCATTATAATATATTATTATTATATTATTGTATGATAATTTTGATTTTGTCTGACAGATCGTTTGGTTCAATTGTTTGGCAATCGTCTTGGTTTTATAATAGTGGTTCACACTTTAATGAGTGAGCAGTCAATTATTTATATAATTGACTTTTTAGATTGTCACTGAGATCAGAATCAGAATCAATGTCAGATACACAATCAATAATTGTTTTTTTTTTCTTGAAAAACAAAGCATTGATTGTTTTTTTGTTTTTTTCTCATGTTATTATATAATGATCGAAGAACATATTTGACTCGTTTGGATTACTGAATATTGAGGGTAACCTACAATGGATTATACATAGAAAATGAACGTTATGCCAAATGAAATTATTTTATGTTATTATCAGATCTACACACCCACACATCCGTGGATATATATGGATATATATTATAGCCATAGATATATAATATATTATAATAGATATATAATATATTATATAATAACATATAAAATAATTACATTTGGTATAATATAACGTTAATTTTTTATAATTTGATATCCAGTGTCGATTAGATTAGGTTTGATAGTTTTTAGTCCAATGCAAGCCAGCAATGTGTTTAAAATTATTGCAAATGAAAATATATGAATTGAATATTTGGGTGGTACCCATATTGAGTACCTCGAGTACTCGCGCCATAAGGGTTCCGTATCCATTAGAAGTTAATATAACATTGTCCACATTCCTCGAACACTTAGTATGATACAAGAGCAGCTCGATGGCGTCGTTACGCGTGTCAGTCTAATCGAACACGAAAGTTAAGCAACGTCCACCGCAGCGTGTCTATGGATGGGTTTATTTATCTCGAGCTCCTCCGTGCTTCGGAGGGCACGTTAAACCGTCGGTCCCGGCTGTTGTAATCAGATGACAGTCGTTAAGCCAAGTCAGTGCCCTTTAGGCGGCTTGAAAATGCTGGCCTCCGCCAACCCGCAGTTGAGCAGCGTGGTGGAGTTTGTTTTTTTGGAGTATGCTCTAAACCCCTTCGATTAAGGGGGGACTCGTATCCTAACGGTTTTGGAGCCTAACTGTGATTTGTCTCATCTACGAAATATAGACTTTGAGTTCGTGATTCATTTAGAAAATGATTCCGATGATAGCGAATCAGAACTCGAAAATTATGTTTCTGAAAGTGATTAAAAATATTCAATATTTTAATTACATCCTTTATAAAAAAAATATATATAATTAGAAGTCCAAGGACTAAATATTAATTGTTTATTAAATAGCATAAAAAAAAATTAAGACTTCTTTGCTAACGCTCCTTCAGTTTACGCACACAAACGCGCCTGTCTGTACATGCCACTACTACAACTAAAGACAAACCCTCTTCGTGAGAGAGAATATCTGTAACGCCGTAGTATAAAGTAGATAATACTCGTACTTGGGAACAAAATTACTGAATAGTTTATATGTTATGGTTAATGTAATAAATTACCTAGTTATTATTCATACTGTCTGATACTTGGTCGATGTAATAAATCATGTTTTGGTTAGATATGAGTTGATTTTTGGCTAGGTTAGGGTTTTCTTGTGTCCAGTCATCGGAAATAGGAGCTCAGTCAACCTAGATGATGAATGATGTGGTGCCAAGCTTAATTTAAATAATTGTCAATTTATTACATTGGCCAGCCATTATATTTAATGACCAATTTCTTACATTGACTGTCACATATGCATTTCATTCACCTCATAATCAGAACTCACACACAACCAAAATAACAAATGTTTTGAGAGTTGTTGTGTTCCTGCGAGTGATTGAGACCATTAGGATGGGAGTATCTGTGTTGTTGCAGCGGGAGTAGCGCCGCGCGAGTGAACATGTGAGTGCTTATATGACTACGGTAACCGCTACATATCAGGCGGGCTGTATGTTTTTCTCCACTAGATGAGGTATAAAAAAAATGTATAAGCTGTGATAGTATGTAGTCATAGTTTTGCTCTCAAGTATAAAAATAATTGGCCGTGTGGTTTCCGGCAGACTAGACTAGAATCACTCCGTCTCTTCCCGTGGATGTCGTACAAGGCAACTAAGGGAAATACATTAATTAGTAAACATCGATCAGGCCTCCCGAACCCGTTTGGCCAGCGTGGCGAGTGTTGGCCAAATCCTTCTGTCTTGGACGGAAGAGAGACGGTCGTGCTCCTGTAGTGGTGACTAAAATGACCTGATGATGATGATGATGATGATGTAAAAATAAAACTACATTTGATCCAAAAATGTATTTATATAATGCTGTTAATAAAACGTTTTATCGACATCACACAATTATTCACAATTTATAACCCTATACTATACAGTTTATAACTAATAATAATAAATTCGAAAGTAATATCTCAATCGGTCGAGATCCACTCTAAATGACACAAGTTTGAGAGCTATGAGGGGTGGAAGCAAAATGGACTACAATTTGCTTTTGTTACATAGCTCAGCCCAAGCCAGCTCAAGTATTTTGACGCGAATGTCTTTTAAATTGCTTCCATAGGAAGGCAATTCAAAAGAATTTTAAATTGCTTCCATAGGAAGGCAATTCAAAAGAATGATAACAAAATCGGGGGATACAGTTTGGTGAGGAAGCACCTCCACCTCGCAGAATACCGCAGCCAAATAATTCCCTTGAGGGTTGTTGTGTTCCTGCGAGTGAGTGAGGTTACCAGAAGGGAAGGAGTTGCTACGTGGATGCACCCCACTGCCAAGTGAGTGGCGGCGCGCGAGCAATGTTTCATGTTGCGTACGTAAATATGTAGTATAAAAAAAATACCATTAAAAAAAGTAACATCCAATAAATATAGAAAGGAATTGAATTTTTAATAAGAAATAATTTATATGTGATTCAGAAAATAAGGGGTATTAGTGAATGAATCCGCCTTTAATTGCAAATACTTAAATGTATGTAATAATTATTCTAAATCCTTCCACACAACCTCAGCCGTTTTTGTTTTTAGAGAAAATAAAATTTGCCCGTAATTCTTAAAAAACAGTAGGCAATACTCACAGAGATACGTGTTACAAAGTAAAGTAACTCACAGAGATACTTTACTTTGTAACACTGAGCATCCGCTTGGACTGAGCTTGCCCTTAGTTACAATGATACAATGAAAATACAAGGAACAAGTATTAGCTTTTACACCAAAGAAATTATTTACAAGTACACTTAAGAGTCTAACAAGCCCTGTTTTCATGGAAAATTCTTATACAGAGTATCGAGTGTAAGTTTTTACAAATAATTGTCACGTTGGTTTATATGTTACCTGAGTTTCTAGATAGATCCGGTAGAGGCGCTGCTCAGATTTGATCGCTTGTCCAACGTGAACGTAAATATTTATAACAACTTGCACTAGCTCAGTATACCTAGAGACGTTTTACGCGGAGACATGATTTTTAACAGTTTGATTTTTTCCCCTTCGGCCATTTACGAAACTGAAGATTCGTAACCAGTTACAAATTAGGCTTTATTTTATTTTTACTTCTATTTCCTCCTCCGCGGTTACGATGGAGGAATAAAAATAAAAGAAGGAATTTTTGCTGGTGTAAAGTCAGTTTTTGATTTTCTTTTGTTTTAATTTTTTAAACGAGATACAACTTTTCTGTAGGATTTTCTCGCTATTTATTTTCAAGTAACAAACTGGTTTCGTTAATGACGTACTGAAAACAAATATAATTTTTATGTTTAAATAAAATTTCTAAATTTTGTACAACTTTTTGATTGAAATTTATGCTAAGATCTCGTCTTTGCATTAAGTTTCGTAGACCGAAGGGGATATTTTTTATCATATTAATGCAAATTACATAGAAATTTTGAATTTTATTTATAAACAATTTACAACAAATATACAGAGCTCGGTATTTTAAATTAGTCGCTATTCTAACTAGTCGGCGTTATGTATAAAAGAAAATAGTAACACTTACACAAAAATATTAAATTATTCCATTCAAAATATCATTTATGAATACCACATCATATGTGAATCGCTCGAAGTGTAGTAAAATACTTATTATTATAGCGTTTGAATGAAATAGTCTAATTTACATAGATACAATTTGAGCCTATATTTTGTGCTCTTATTCCTGTTTTGTGGCAACTAACGGATATGTTCATTCTTTATACTATACGTGTTTATACTGAACGTATGGGAATGTTCTATCTACATAATGTAATAGTCTGACCAGTCTTCTCAAACTTAATGAATCTCTTAGCTTATGCAAGCGCGTCCTTAGCAAAGTAGTATTTTGACATAGGTACTTAAAATAATACTTTATAAATGTAGTATTTGGACGTACTCGGTGGTCGAATGGTTAGCAATGGCCACTTTGACTGCGAGGTCGTGCGTTCGATTCCCGCACAAGACAAATATTTGAGTGCCTGAACATGTCTCATGTCTGTTTGTCTTGGTCTGGGTGTTTTCTATGTATTATATGTACGTATTTAAAAAAAAATGTATTTAAGTATAATATCAGTTGTTTAGTACCCATAGCACAAGCTTTGCTTAATTTGGGACTAGATGGCGCATGGCGCTGTGTAAATTGTCCAGAAATATTTATATATTTATTACTTAGGCCCGTCGCTTACACGAAGGCTGTGTTGAGGGGCGGGCTCTGAAACGCCGCGCCGCGTCTAGGCTTTCATGATTTATGTATGGCAGTGCGCTCACTTAAGGTTCAATTTATACCGATGAGGAATGGAATGGAAGCGTCAATTTCGCCTCATGACGCGAGAAGGCGCGCGAATTCGCTGGAATTTTCGAGTATTCTCGCGTATTCCATTGCTGTAATCAACCCGACCCCATTTCGCTTCCCCGTCCCCGCGGATTCCATAGGCATCACCGAAAGTAGCCAGGTTTCCTCGTACGCGGCCCGCGCTCTCCTCCGACACATCGCGACACCGCCCCCATTTCATCAGTACATTTTACACATAGGTATTGGTTCATAATGAGAGACGATTTTGAAACCAATGTGAAATTATTTATTTATACAGACCTAAATTTCACCGCGCCTCCGCCTCGACTATCTAGTGAGCGACATGTCTAAGAGTAACAATTGAAATTAATCATAGGTCGTAAATTAATCTAACATAATGAATTACGCTCTGTAACGTTTCGCAAGAAAAGTAACGACATGAAGAGGTTTTTACGTGGTCGCGTGTGTGATTGGTTTTGCAAGTATCCAGAAGCTGAGGCTACTGCTTTATTACTTTAGTGCAGAGATTCCCAACCGGTGGTACGCGGACCACCAGTGGTGTGAAAGGTAAATTATGGTCCGTAATACAAACTTATAATGTAAGAGATTGAACACTATTATACAAAATACTCAAATCTCGAGTTATAGAATAATGGATTTATATGACAGTTGGGGACGCTACACGCAACAAAAACCTCGTAGTGGTTCTGCGAACAAAAAAGGTTGGGCACCACTGCTTAAGTGGTACAAAAATTGTGCTAGTGGGCAGTTAGACGCACTAATAAATAATACTTCTCGTCTTAGGTGCTCAAGTAGGGCGCTCATGTCTTACCCATTACCTTAGCATGCAAATATTAATTTTAATTGAAAACTTATGTTCAAGTAATGCATTAATGCAGTAAAAGGTATTGTCGATAAGCTATTTATACAATTTCTTTTTGATTTCAGTGGTATTAATTTTTTTGAACTCGCCCGGAATTTTATTACACTGCAATAAAAAATGAAATAGATCATACACACTAATTCTATAATTTCCTCGGAAATTAGTAATAACATAAAATAAAAATATTAAGCTACCTATATTTAGTATGGGATGGCGCTTGCAGAGCATCTTTGTATCCTTTAATTGCACAAGCCTTTATTTATAATCATAATTGTGTTCAGTCTCATAGCTGCACTGGTCAGACTATTGAACCGATACTGGGATCTACTTACTACTAGATACTAAATAATCGGTGGTTGGTTGACAGAGCTGTTAATACCAAAGTTAGCCACGATTAAAAAAAAAAGAAATTTACCATCGGATTTTTTGATTCCAAAACTTTGTATTATGTAGGTTAACTTAAGAACAATTTTTGGAATTTTGAAACTAAAGTTATTGACAAACATCTCTAGCTTAGTCAGTAGAGCTCTAGGGTTTTTTTCATACTACGTCGGGTGGCAGACAGGCATACGGCCCGCCTGATGTAAAGCGGTTACCGTAGCCATATTAACGCTCGCAACATAAAATATCGCTCGCGCGTCGCCATCCCCGCTGCCGCAGCGTCTCCTTCCTTTCTGGTGACCTCACTCATTTGCAGGAACACAAGAACCTCAAGGGAATTGTTATTTGGCTGCGGTATTCTGTGAGGTGGAGGTACATAAATTCTTCCAGCTGAGCTAAACATAATTAAGAACAATCTAAGCAGTTGTGTCATTTTTGCATTCAAAAAATCCGATGGTAATTGGCTTCGAACGCGAACTCTGTCGTTATTCACTTTTAGAAAATGTGGATTTCTATTATCGCTTGTCATAAATGGGTGCTATTATAGTAATTTGCTTATTTTGATTCGAATGTGAGCTTGAATAGTGAAAGTAAGAGTGAAGTAACGGAGCTAGTTCCACCAGGGTCACTGCAGCCGCGACCAGTACTGCTGGGACTCCTGGCCGGGCACCGCCAGCGGCACCGACACACCCGCGCCCAGCAATCCACCCAGCTCTGCAATTTATTAACATGTATATTACCTTTTAAAATACATTATGAAACATCGATCAGGCCTCCCCAACCCGTCTGGCCAGCGTGGGGAGTGTAGGCCAAATCCTCCTTCTGTCTGGGACGGTCGAGAGAGGGTCGTGCTCCTGTAGTGGAGACTAAAATGACCTGATGGTGATAATGATGATATTATCTTTTGACGTGGATATGTCTTTAGAATTGATTCCATAGGGAGGCAATTAAAAAAAACAATTATAAAATCGGGGGATACAGTTTGTTATTATCTCCATTCAAAATTCAATCACACCACTGGGTAGATGAAGGATCAAAGATTTATTACGCTAAGTAAGGACTATGGCACATCGCGTGCAGGGTAGGGGGGTTTTATATGCACTAAATTATCTCAAAATGGCAGCGCTATTTTGAGATAATTTAGTTTTTATTATATGCACTAAATTATCCCAAAATAGCGCTGCCATTTTGAGATAATTTAGTGCATATAATGTATTCACGTAGAATACACGGCCGTGTCCATGACACAGCCACACTACACTACGTTGGATGGCAAACAAGTATCCAGCACCTCCTGATGCGAAACGGTTACCGTAGCCATATAAAGGCTGGCAACATGAAATCTATACTAATATTATAAAGCTGTAGAGTTTGTTTGGTTGAACGCTTATATCACAGGAACTACTGGTTCGACTTGAAGTTTTTTTTCAGTGTTGGATAGCCCATTTATCGAGGAAGAATTTGTATAATATCATATTACGACTAATAGGAGTGGAGCACCATTGAAAAATGTTGCAAAAACGGGGAAAAAGTATTCCTCTTGAGAGCCGTTAAGTGCGGTGCGGAAACGGTTAAATAACAATCATGTATGAATTGTTTCTCTTAAAAAGTTCTAAAAAAAAGTCCGTGATATCATATGTATATCTTTTAAGATTGGCTCACTTTTAAGATTCAACCTTTTTAATGGTAATTCTACACTTCACTTTCAATCCTTTCTCTCATACGCAGAAGTTGCGTGAGTGAGCTAGTATCATATAAACCCTCCTAGTACTACTAAGTAGTAAGACATTCTCGAAATGACATTCGCATCAAAATCCGGCGCGTGGTTTAGGAAAATGTTATCGGATAAACAGACAGACGTGGAAAGCGACTTCGTTTTATACAATGAATGGATGGGAGTGCGTTCACCACGTTCCCACGTTATCGCTGCGAGTAGAGATGGGCTAAATGCCAGGTAAATGCCCAATAAATGTCTAGTTTTGGGCATAAACAGGGATTAAAAACAGCCCAAAAAGTAATAAGTACTTTTTGGGCATTTATCGCAAATGCCCGGCATTTTGCCCATCTCTAGCTGCGAAAGATAAGTACGAGTAGAATGTCTTAAACACCCTCGCTTTTAATATGGACTAATCGTCGATCAATGTCCTCCTTTAGTTACCTGGTGGTGGCGACGATGGTTCATGCTGGTACCCGTGGTGGTTGACGTAGGGGTGGGGCGGCTGTCGGTACCCCAATTCGTAGCGCGGGTACCCCAGGAATCCGCCCTTGCAGAGGTCAGTTTCTGCACTATCGCAAACCGGGGTCTCGGCGACCATGCCTCCGCCGTAACCCATGGGGGTTAGCGGGCTGAAAATACATAATCACCGTATAACAAAACGAAAGAAGAGTGCTTGAACACACGACAGAAGTGAAAACTACATCTCTAACTCCGTCTCTAGAAGACGTCACTAGAAGTGTGACGTCAGTCATTTAAACTCTGCTATTTGTAGCGTATGTCGATGCCATTCGCTTGTGTCTCACCATGACCTTCTTGAGGTGAAAAATAGGGTACGAAATGCCTCGATAAGGTAGTAATTTATGAACGAAGTATTCCATACTGATTTTATATGAAAATGTGCGTTGCTCCTGGTTTTACCCGCATAAAATAAAATATAACCTATTTGTAAAAATCCAACTGTTATTTGAATTGTATAATTAGCATGGACCTATTATCAAAAAATTAGGTTCATGGTGCTCTGACT
This sequence comes from Hypsopygia costalis, assembly GCA_937001555.2. Classification (NCBI taxonomy): domain Eukaryota; kingdom Metazoa; phylum Arthropoda; class Insecta; order Lepidoptera; family Pyralidae; genus Hypsopygia; species Hypsopygia costalis. Next base: position 10,942,069 of record OW443344.2, read on the forward strand.
AACCCATGTAACTAATTTGGAGGAATGGCGAGTACATCTCACATCCGTGGTATGCCGATGTCGTGGTCATAAAGGCTAAGGAAGGAATCGCTGGAGGATTTTCTCGATCCAGCCCTAGCTGGGGATAAGTTTGACAAAACGAAAGTTATGTACAACGACTTTGCCTCTCTAGCCCGGTTATTGTACAGAATGCAGCTATTAAAGTGGTCAAAGACTACATCTATCGTGGACAGTTACAGCTAGATCGGGGTAATTTCAACAAAGAGATCGATAGACGTATTTGACTGGGCTGGGCAGCTTTTGAAATGCTTCGGCACATTCGCACCGCAGATATACCCCAATGCCTGAAGACTAAAGTCTTCAATCAGTGCGTCCTCCCCGCTATGATCTACGGTACAGAGATTTGACGCTGACCGCCAGGCTGGTTTATAGGCTAAGGGATGCAGTTTCTCTAAGGGATCGAATCGGGAACGAAAAAATTCGACGGACGTTGTTGACATAGCTTTCAGAGTCAACAAGCAGTGGGCCGGCCACATCTGTCAGTGATGACAGATGGGGGAGGAGGGTCCTAGAGTGGATGCGACGTTTGTGGCGACGAAGAGAGGGGCGCCCCGTCTCTAGATGGACCGACGACTTCAAGAAAGCTGCTGGAAGCGGGTGGGTGCGGAAAGCGGAGGATCGCATATGGTGGATAGCATTGGGGAAGGCTACCCACTGTAGATACAGGCTGATAATGATGAATTTTTTTTTTTTTTTTTTTTTTCTCTAAAAAGCATGATGCTTTAAATATTACGATCTAGCTTACGGGCTAATAAGTAATTTAACTTTAACATAAACTTCTAAATATTATAGTCTAAGAATAATGTCCATTGACTTTTCTTAGTGTCTATTAAGGTCACTTTCTTGTTGTGTTTGTATTTAATGCACTATCAGTAATATTGTCTCACTTATCACTACACTAACTCAAAAGGTTTTGTCCTTTTGAGTCTTCTCACTAGATCTGTGTTATCGAGAAGTTTGACTACTTCTGGATTCACATGGTGATGAAGTCTAAGTTCATGAGCTTCTGCATATTTTTGTATCACTTTGTCCACAAACTCCACTTTAAGGTCCCGATGGAGATAGTCATTTTTGAAGTACCACGGTGCATTTACAATGCCCCTGAGTACTTTATTCTGGAAGCGCTGAATAATTTGTTTATTACTCTTTTTCGTACAGCCCCATAACTGTACTCCATAAGTCCAAACTGGCATAAGGACTTGCTTATATATTAATAATTTATTGTGAATCGACAGGCTAGAGTTTCTCCCAAGCAGCCAATACATGTTTTTGTATCGTATCTCTAACTCCTCTCGTTTCTTCTTGACGTGAGCTTTCCAATGTAATTTCGCATCTAGGGTCATACCTAGATATTTGGCTGTATTAGCATACGGGATATGTTGATTATTTAAAAACACTGGATGGTAGTGCGGATTTTTGTTTGTGAAGTCAATATGAACCGATTTTGACTCATTTAGTTTAATTCGCCATTTTTTTGTCCATTTGTGAACTTTTGTGATTGCAATTTGGGTTTTCTCAACTGCTTCTTTGTGTGTGTTCCCAACAGACATTATGGCAGTGTCGTCGGCGAAAGTCGCAATTGTATTATTTTCTAATTTGGGAATATCACAAGTGTATAGTAGATACAGGACCGGACCTAAGACACTTCCTTGAGGTACCCCAGCTTTAATTTCTTTTAGATCAGAGTATGCATCTTCTTGTCTGACTCTAAACATTCGGTGAGAGATATATGACTCTAGTATTGCAGCATACTGCTTTGGCAACATTTTGTTGATCTTATACATTAAACCTTTATGCCAAACTTTATCAAAAGCTTGTGCAACATCTAGAAATACTGTGGAGCACACTTTCTTTTCTTCTAATGCTTTTTCTATAATATTTGTGATTCTATGCACTTGGTCTATGGTAGAATGTTTTTCTCTAAATCCGAACTGATGTTGAGGTATCAAACCTTTTTCATCTAGTATGGGTTTTAATCGTTTGAGCAGAAGCTTTTCAAATAATTTAGACATTACTGGCAATAATGAAATAGGCCTGTATGATGTCGTTTCATGAGGCGGCTTACCCGGTTTTGCTATCATAATTACTTCAGCCACTTTCCAGATGTCCGGTACTAATTTTAACCTGAACGCAGCATTAATGAGGTTCGTTAATTTGACCAGAGCCTTACGAGGAAGGTGAAGTAGAACTTCTCCCGTTATGAGGTCGTAACCTGGTGCTTTCCTAGAATCAATATTGTTCTTTAATTCTTTCGCAACTTCTTTTGGTGTTACAAACTTTATGTCTGCCTTTTCTTTCGAAGTATCGTGGCTTGTCAGGTCATCAGATCCTTCATTGGGTTGAAATATTTTTTCCAAATGCTGAGCGAACCTTTTTGCTTTTTGTTCATTACTTATGGCCCACTTTCCATTTTCTTCCCTTATTGGGGATATTTGTATAATGGGTCTTTTTACAGTTTTAGTAGCTTTCCAGAGAGAATAGTTAGTCCTGCTATCATTAGTTAACTTTTCTAAGTGAGTTTTAAGAGATTCGTCTTTGAAAGTCCGTATCACTTTTCTAAGCGTTTTAGTGAGGCTATTCAGTATTTGTTTATCGCGTGGTGAACGTGTTTGGTGCCATTTTTTTCTTTGTTTTCTTTTTTGTGCTACCAAATTCATAATTTCTTCCGGATATCTGTTTCCTTTGGGTTTTCTATGGATATCTGGTGTATTTTGCCATGCTGATACTTGAATATCGACAGTAAATTTTTCTACTTCGAGATTTAACTGCTCTTCATTGCGGAGCGGTACATTAAGATTGATTTTATTTTCTAAGTCTATTTGAAAACTCTCCCAATCCGTCTTTCTATTTACTAATGTTGGATTGTTTTCTTTATATATAGCAGTATCACTTAAATTTAAAATAGTAGGCGAATGATCTGAGCTCATGTGAAAGCCGTCTTCAACACTCATATAATTACTAGATATATTTTTACAGAAAAAAAAATCAATCAGGTCTGGGATTTTTTGTGGATCAGTGGGCCAATAGGTTGGCTTTCCAGTCGATAGTACGTCACATTGATTTTCTTTTATAGCTTTGAGTAATTCTCGTCCTTTGGTTGTTGTTAGTCTGGAACCCCAGTATACATTTTTGGCATTTAAGTCACTTCCAAGGATAAACCTGGTTCCAAGTTTTTGTAGTAAGTTAATGTATTGATCTTTTTTTAGCGAGTATCTCGGCGGGCAATATATTGCTGAAACAGTAATCGGGTATTTTTTAGTTTTAATACATACCGCTACAGCTTGTATTTCTCGTTCTTCACACTTGTAGCATTCGTAGTGGTAAAGATTTTCTTTCACGATTATGGAACTACCTCCTCTTGCGCAGTTATCAGGATGTAGTGCGTGATATATTTTGTATCCTTTTAATTGAATGAATGACTGTTTAGTGAAATGTGATTCAGAAATTAGACACACGTCAATTTTTTCAGTATCTAGGACTACCTGCAATTCATTTTGATGTTGTAGTAGCCCATTTGAGTTCCAAGCCATGATTTTGAGAAAATAATTCATGATTTGCTTTTAGTTATAGTTTTTTTATTGTTATTTTCCATCTTTTTAAGGCGCTCATCAAATGATGTCATTAACATAAGTACTTTATTTAATTTTTCTTCAATGTCAGTATTCGGCTGAGCATCGTTTATTTTTTTTGCTGTGATTTGAGCGTAAGTAATTTTTTCAGTCTTACTTTTATCTTGTTGCCATGGTTGTGGTATTGACTGTGTTGCTACACATGTTTTATTTATTTTTAACATAGAGGATTGCTGTTGAGCATGTGGCTTTTTCTTTAAATTCTTGTTTTTGAAGCTTTGTAACTCTTTAGCAACCACACACCCCCTGTAGTTTGCGGGGTGTTGTTCGCCACAGTGTATGCATTTTGGTTTATCTTGTGGTGACTTTTGGCAGTCTTTGGTTAGGTGCTTGCCAGTGCACTTAACACATCGTGGTTCTTTAGAACAGTATTTTTGTGTATGACCGTAGGCTTGACATCGTTTACATTGAGGGACCAGCTTCGGTGTCTTAAGGGAGTGTATTTCTACTCTACATCCTAGTATACTTTTTATATCAAAAATTTTATTAATATCTTCATCGTTCTTAAAAGTAAGCATAAACATATTTAATGGTTCTTTATTTTTCCATCTTAATTTGTTTACCGCACTTTCTATTTTATAACCTTTGAACTGTAGTTCTTCGACTATTCTATCTGGCATGCACGTATGGTGCAGTTTTTTAGCGATCACTCTTATAGGACGATCTTGTTTATTCTCATATGAGTGCCATGCACAGTTATTGGAGGTCAGACGTTTCGTGATTGACCGATATGTTTCTTCATTATCGGCGTTCACTTTTACACTATCCCCACTTAACATTTTTACTGTAAATGGGTCGCCTAATACGCCTTCTACCAAAAAATCATAAAATTTTTGGTAATCTTTGACTCCATCCACAATTATTGGCGGCGGGGACGGTATTCTTTTGTTTAATTTTACCTTGGGCTCATTATTAATGCCCGGACTAGTAGTGGGGGACGGTGAGTTTATCAGCTTTCTTTTCTTTCTATTTTTTGCACGTACCCAACCAGTCTCTTTAGCCAACTCTTCTTCGTCCGTACAATATTCAGCAGGTTGAGAGGAGTTATATTTAGTATTGGTATCATTAGAAGAGTTAGGAGGCTGTTCCTGCTCATTATTTTTTTGCAATTTTGCTATTTCTAGCTGCAGTATTTCTAGTTGACTTTGCAATTGATGAACCTGGCATTCTAGCTTTTCTCTTGCTGCTTTCTCATTTTTATAGTAAGAATAGAGAATCATCTCATTCTCAGTATTGACTTTAATCGTAGTTGGGGAACCACTTGCCATTTTTTTAGTTTTACCGAACATGTATTATTTTAAACAAAATAGCTTCGCCTTAACAATTGTTCGAACAGCGTATTGCGTAAGTGGGTCATCGCGACGCGCACTGCACTGGATAATGATGAATGATGATGATAAAATCATACAAAATAGTATAGTATTTTGTATGATTTAAGTATTTTTCACAGGTAAGTGTTATTTTGCTAAAATAATTGTAAATCTAAAATAAGTTTTAATTTCGGTATGCACAAAATGCATGGAACGCTCGTTGATGTCTTTTTCTTGCTGGTGCTGTAACAACCTATCTGAGTTTTGTCTGTCACTTTGTTCCTCGCTGTAGATTAGCCAAATGTATCACTATACTAACTTTACGAAGGTCATCATATCAAAAAAGTACATTTTGGGCGCAAATTACTCGATATAATTGTAAAGGATAATCAAAGAAAGTTTTATGGATTTGGAATTGGTGTGACGAAAAATACCGCTGTGTCCTATAGCACTGGATTGTTTAGTTCAGTCCAGACAGGTATGGAAATGATGAATGCTCTATGTGGTATCATGTCTCACCTGTACGTATCCACATTGAGCGTCGGTTGGTACGGCTGGTGCGGGTGCGGCGGATGTGGCGGATGCGCAGGCGGCGTGGGGTGCGCGGCGGGGTGCGGCGCGGGCGGCGCGTACCCGCACTCGGGGCTGCGTCTCTGCGATCTGATCTTCTCCTCGCGCCGCCACTTCGCGCGCCGATTCGAGAACCACACCTTAAGGTCGGGTTAGGTTAACACAACGCGCGGGTACTACGCGCTACTAACACTAGTTTTAAATACTAATTGTGAAGAAACCTCGACTATAAGAAGCCTTTTTGAAGCATAACTTCTATGTCATTGTGTGCTTCACGACCCGCCTAATGGTAAGCAGTCATCCCAGCCAATCGACGCTTATCACCTTAGCTTAATATTTAATTAACATCAGAGGTAAACAAACGCGTTGTCGACCCTGTATAAACCCCTTTACTAAGAAGTCATTTCCCTTTAGTAAGAAGAAGATTTTCTTAGTAGACTACAGTGTAGGGTTCTTCAGGAAAGATCCTGAAGAACCCTACACTGTAGTCTACTAAGAAAACCTCAGCAGGGAGTTCATTCCACAACATATAGTTCACGGAAGAAATCCCCTCTGGGATCACAAAGCATGGACCGACTGATGTCTCCAGTTACTTTAGCATCTTTATGCTAATATTATGACAACTTGCCTGCCTGTTGAGGTTTTCTCAGGGGACTACAGCATGGGGTTCTTCAAAAAGGGCGTGAAGAGGTTTTTACAGGGTCGGCAACGCGCGTGTGATGCCTCTGGTGTTACAGGCGTTCATAGGCTACGGTAACTGCTTTCCATCAGGCGGGCCGTATGCTTGTTTGCCACACTGGTGGTATAAAAAAAAAAAAAACTTGCCTAATGTATTCCCACACAATATTATTGCAATAAATGCATTGAAATTGAAACTAGTAGGGCTTTAGTACCTAGTACCTAGTGAAAATGGCTAACATCGCTGGCGAAATTATTGTGCAGTATAATTGATTGATCTTTTTTATTTAAATAAGCAATGATATTATGTTTCTAGACAGTTATGAACAGCTCGATGACGTCGTTGCGCGTGTCTGTTCAATCGAACACGCTAGTTATGCAACGTCGACCATAGCCTATCCATGGATGGGTTTATGGCGAGTAGGAGCTCGCAATAAATAAACCTATCCATGGACAGACTCCGTAGCACGGAGGGGCCGTCGGTCCCGGTTGTTCTCAGTAGATGACAGTTGTTAAGCCAAGTCACTGGCCTCCGCCAATCCGCAGTTGAGCAGTGTGGTGGAGTATGCTCTAAACCCTTTCGATTGAGAGGAGACCCGTATCCCAGCAGTGGGATGAATAAGGGTTGTCGACGAGACACTTCTAAATTATCTTGAACAACTTCACAAGGAGTAGGTACAAATTATTATTAGTAGGTGGAAATGGAGCCATAGTTATATATGGAATCTAGAATTGCTGCTTTAGTAAACTCACCTGTATTCTTGCTTCTGGTAATCCTATTTTGGCCGCGAGTCGCTCTCGAGCAAACACGTCCGGGTAATGGGTCCGTTCAAACTCTGCAATTATTTCAGTATTGAACAACATAGTAAATACATTGATTTAGTTATAAATAAATAAGCAAAAGCTTTTGATGCGTTAGGTAATAATTCAATGGTTTAGGTCCTCAATAGTGTTAGATACTTAAAATCCGTGGTGCACGGCAGTTGAGCTTCACTTGACAAGCCATCTCTTTAGGCTTTTAATGCCTTATTTGCCATATTGCTGTCTCTCACATTGCTAAGAGGGGAAGTGAAATTCCGAAAGCTTCTTACTACTACTAATTTCTTGTGATTAAATTCGTTGTGAGTTCCAATGCAGCCATAGTTTTACCCCCGGGACTGCAATGGACTTCACTGTTCATTGCCTTTTTGGTGGTCGCTGCTGTTAATCCTGGCTACACAGGAGACACAGCGGTGGGAATGCGTGGTGGGCCCCCTTCCCGTATAAGCTTTTGCTCACAACTTTGCACTCCCGTATCCCAGTATCTCGTGAAAACTTTGACAAAATCCTTTCTGAACGGATTTTTTTTTATACCACCAGTGCGGCAAACAAGTATACGGCCCGTCTGATGGAAAGCAGTTACCGTAGCCTATGAACGCCTGTAAGACCAGAGGCATCACACGCGCATTGCCGACCCTGTACTACTTACTGGATTACTAGATTAGGTATATACGTCAGCCGTTGATTAGCCCGAACAAACAGGCAGACAGACAGACAAAAAATTAAAAAGGCATGGGTAGGTTCTGACAATGTACAAAAAATATCGTAAATCAGATCATATAAATTGCATGTAGTAATAGATGCAATATTTACGACATTGTCTAAAAATAAAGTTCTCCCAACAGCTTTTTGGAACAACATGACTCATCATCATCAACTATTCGCCAAGAATTGGCTATATTCAATGAAATGGAATTACGGCTGATATCCAGCAAAAACCTTTCATTAAAATTGAGACTTTTGGTGGACGGTTTATTCAATTAGGTCAAAGGATAAGTTATTTTGTTTGTCCAACAAATAGACGACGTGGCTGACCAGAGGCCCTACCGAGGCCGAAGCTGAAGCCGATTACCATCAATTTTTTGATTCCAAAAATAGGTCTTATGTTAAAGTTATTGACGAACATCTTCAGCTTAGTCAGTAAAGCTCTAGGTTTTCTTCCAGCTCAGCTAAACACAATAATTACCAACAATCTAAGCAGTAGCGTCATTTTCGCATTCATAAAATCCAATGGTAATCGGCTTCAGTTTCGGCGGTCCCCAGACTTACGAAACTCGCAAAAAATTATTAACCACATGGTTAAAATAAAAAAAAAACGTTAAATTAACGTTAAAACTCTACTACGAACTCTTTTGGGGTGTAAGTGGTTCATCAACAACTTTGAACCAAAGCCATCTTCACCAGCACGCGGTGCACCCTGCTGACTGACAAACGAAGCTCTGGCGAAAAGAGAGGTAGGGAGCGTAATTTGTAAGCTACCCGACTGGGGAATGTACCTCCTCACAGAATACCGCAGCCAAATAACAATTCCCTTGAGGGTTGTTGTGTTCCTGCGAGAGAGTGAGGTCACCAGAAAGGAAGGAGATGCTGCGATGGCAGCGGGGGTGGCGGCGCGCTAGCGATATTTTATGTTGCGAGCGTTAATATGGCTTCGGTGGTTACCGAAGCCATATTAACGCTCACATCAGGCGGGCCGTATGCTTGTCTGCCACCCAACGTAGTATAAAAAAATAATAATAATAATAACTACGAAAAAGTAAAAAAGCAACCAAGCAAGGCATTCATTCTGAGGTTTCTGTAACTGAGCCACGGTAAACATCAAAACAGATTCTCTGATACGGCTCATAACTTGACTTGAATTGAATTAAATTACACTGGATTAAATTAAATGAAATTGGGTTAGATTGAATCAAATTAAATTAACTTCAATGTACTAACGTAGATTAACATATTATGGACTACTTTATTGGTCCGAAATAAATATTATTTTATTTTATTTTTATAACTGAACACCGCCTGCGGACTTATTCAGTGACAGAAACCTGAACTTTCAACCAGTACGTGCCCTCAGAAGGGCCTCATGTATTCAGACTGGTTTGAACGAATGAAAAAGCTTTTTAAATGTAATGGATAATAATTATAAAACAATTAATGTATTACTTTACTTGTAAATTGTTTTATGTGAGTTAGATACGCAAAACTTTTATGGTATCCCACCCACAGGCGCGATATAATCGACATACTTTTAAGTTAGTAGGGATCATGAAAAACTCGCCATATTTAGGTCTTAATCATGTAATGAGAGCCTTTACACGCTCACCTCTTTCCAAGCTGTCTATCTGCTCATTAGAGAAGCTGGTTCTATTGCGTTGCAGCTTGCGTTTGAGCCTCAGTCGAGCTGCGTCGTCGTCCGCCCCGCTGGAGCCGGCGTTAGAGTTGTCTCCAGACCCCGTTTCGTCGGAGTGCAAGCCTTCTAGACCTTCCAACGGTTCTTCACCTAGAGAATTAAATAACATATAACAATAATAATATAATCTAATATAAGGGAGTTATACAAAGAGGCTGCCAAAAATCTGGTCCGGGCTTCGAATGACCAAAGGGCTGGCCTATCTATCTAATCTAGATTAAAATAGGCTAGGCCGCATTTCCATCGCTATACATGGAATGCGTGGAAATGCGGCCAGCCTTTTGACTACAATCTTTCGAAAATTGTCAGGATTTCATTTTAATTATGTTAAACATTATATATAATTATAACTATTAAGCAGCTTAATAACAATTCCTTCTTAATTAATTCTTGAGGGTTGTTGTTTTCTTGCGAGTGAGTGAGGTCACCAGAAAGAAAGGAAGGAGGCTGGCAACGGATCGGCGACCCCCTTGGTGTTGCTGATCTCCGTGGGCGGTGGTGATTGCTTTCCATCAGGTGACCCACATGGTCGTTTGCCCCCGTCTCATATATAAAAAAAAATGTATCTTATGTATATCGCCAGGACAGGATGTACCTCGTCCCATTATGTAAAACACTCATTTCATATCTATAGACGCTTAAATACACCACGAGGGTCCAAATAAGATATTTTGTATATGGGGGGGGGGGGGGGGGGGGACAAACCTTGCTCTTGCCTTCAGGCATTTGCTCGTAATCGAATGGACAATCTAGTAAAGGCATACCCAGACTTGGAGGATGCTTCACTTTAAATAGCAGTACATGAAATGTATCTTCAGTCAAAAAACCTCAGATTTCAGACAAAGGAGACCATGACTAATGGACAGGTAGTGCACGAAAGATCCAGACGTGCCACTGGTGCTGCGGTACTGGACCCATAATAACATACGATATGCTGTGTTTTGTATTTATCTATATATGTATTTATATACAATAAAATATATACCAAGGGAAATAAGGATATATGAATCCCTATTTCCCTTGGTCACGGGCCACGGCATCACGCGTGAATATACAAAAATACAAAATATAAAATCTTTATTCAATTCTCACATAACTTAATATACAAGTGATTGGGATCTCCTTTTAAGTATGACAATACCTGTGTTATCCCAGCTGAGATCCCAGCCCAATATGTCACGACAAAGTTCTTATGATAGAAAAAATAAGACAGTTGCGCCGAAAATTAGAAAAATTTAAGAAAACCGAACCGCCATATTAACTTTTGTATGGCGTTTGACAGAATTATTAGTCATTTGACAGCCTGCGCGAAACCAATTTGAATTCAATATTTATAGTTAGGAAGACAGGACAATGTCTGTCGGACCAGCTACTTAGTATAAAATAAATGGAGGAGGCAGATTCCTATGAAGTAAAACGGTAGAGATGCCTATATACAGATAATATATGAAGTTATTTTCCCGAAAATGTCTCGGAATGTTCCGGCTTAGAGGGTAGATACTTTATCAAAGTGATTCCCTTCGGCGAAGTTCCGAGTACTTCCGACCGCCGAACGCTCAAGTAATTAATTCCCAAACAAGACTCGATAACAGGGAATTTATTCGAGTTGCCGATTTTAATCTTCGTTCGGAAGGTGGCCGTTTACGCTGCGCCGCCGCCATTTGTTACCAGCGGGTATTCAATTGTGAAGAACTGATTACAGAAGTTGCCTACCAAATTATTATAATAGTTAATTTTTGTAATTAGCCTGGTTATGGATTTAAACCTTTCTTCTTTATGGTTTGGTTTGAAACTGATGTTAGCGAAGCAACATTTTAGTAGAAAAGACCTTTACCTAAACTACACTAAACCTTTGTGTTGCGAACACTTTTATATATATTTTTTATGTATTTTAAATTTAGATATATTTATTTGTTTAGTTACGATATCTCTAGAAACCAAAGTTACTCTCCAATTGTGCGTGCATATTCTTGTATTATTATTTTCCACCGAAATATATTCTGTTATCATCTGCTTTTTTTCATTATAGGTAACATCTCCACTAGCTCTCCGTTTCACTTTGGTTACCCAGCTACTTTTTTTTATAGAACGTTGCGTGGCTGAGAAGCACATGGCCCGCCTGATGTGAAGCCATATTAACGCTCGCAAGATGAAATATCGCTTGCGTGCCGCCACCCCCGTTTATAACGCAGCAACTCCTTTCTGGCGACCTCACTCACTCGCGGAAACACAACAACCCTCAAGGAAATTGTTATTTGGCTGCGGTTATTTGTGAGGTGGAGGTACTACCCCAGTGGTGTAGCTTACAAATACGCTATTACCTACCTCTCTTCTGCCAGAGTATCTATCGCCAGTCGGCAGGGTGCACGTGCAGGTGAGGATGCCTTTGGCTCTAAAGATCGTGGTGAGCTGCTACACCCCATGAGCTACTTACACCACAAAATTTAAAATGACATGCTCATAAAATAACTAATAATTTTCCGCGCAACTCTCTTATTTTTTTCTTTCACAAGAACTTGCTCCTGACAATAACAAATACAACTTAAGAAGATATAGTGAAATCGGTTCAGCTGTTCACGCTTGATACCATGACCAAGAGCAATAGGGATTTATTTTTTATGTATGTAAAGACTAGCTATGGACGGAGTCTTCGTACGCGCGTATCTTGGTATACCGTGAAAAAATTCAAAAACCTTTCTTAGTGTACGAGGGGAGGCCAATAAGTTCGCGGAATGGAGGGGTTGATGGGGATAAATTTACCCGTCCAGGTAGGCACTAGTTAAGCACCTCATTAAGAGTATATATACCAAGTTTGAACCTAATCGTGTCATTAACTTTTGAGTTATCGACCTGCAAACAACTAAATCGGGAAGAAGTCAGCCAGTATGGAGAAAATTGAACACCGTGCCGTTATTAAGTTTCTTACCAAGCAAGGAAAATCCGCTCAGACGATTTTTCAAGAGCTGTTAGCGGTTTACGCGGACTCTGCCCCTGGTAAAACCATGGTTTACAAGTGGCATGGTCTTTTCAAACAAGGAAGGGAGTCCATTGAAGACGACCCCCGCTCCGGACGGCCAATTGAGGCCACCACACCGGAAATCGTCGAAAAAGTAGAAAAACTTGTATTGGAAGATGCCCGACTGAAGAAGAAGCAACTTGCAGCAATGGTTGGAGTATCCGAATCAAGTATTTTCAATATCCTACATCATCATCTTGGGATGACTAAAGTCAGTGCAAGATGGGTTCCGAGAATGCTCACGCCACTTCAAAAACGCGAGCGTGTCGAGTGCTCTCACCAGTTTCTGGAGCTCTGTGGAGAGAGAAAGGAAGAAGTTATGGCCCGGATTGTTACTGGAGATGAAACCTGGGTTCACCACTATGAACCTGAGTCGAAGCAAGAGTCGATGCAGTGGCATAAAAAAGGCACACCTCCTCCAAAGAAGTTCAAAGTGTCACAATCGGCCGGAAAGATCATGGCGACTATCTTTTGGGATACAGAAGGTATTTTACTGATCGATTATAAAGAACGTGGTGCGACTATAACGAGACAGTACTACGCTTCTTTACTGGAAAGATTGAAAGAAGCCATTAAGAAAAAAAGAAGAGGAAAACTGTCAAAAGGTGTGCTCCTTTTGCACGACAATGCACCCGTCCACACGTGCCATGTTGCGACGGCTGCCATTCACCGATGCGGCTTTGAACAATTAAACCACCCACCATACAGTCCAGACTTGGCCCCCAGTGACTATTATTTATTTCCAAAAATGAAGAAAGAGCTGCGTGGAAAGAAATTTGACGACGATGATGAAGTCAAGTCGGCAATTTCGGCCTATTTTGACACCAAAGACAAATCATTTTTTTTCGATGGTATAAACAAGCTATTTGAGAGATCCGAAAAATGTATTAGGGTTAAAGGAGAATATATTGAAAAGGAAAAATAATTTGGTGTTTAATTTCAACCTCCTTCTCTCTCATTCCGCGAACTTATTGACCTCCCCTCGTATGTCTACTCGTACGTAATAATAGTTGCATGCCAAATTGCAGTTCGATCTGTACCGTATTTTGAGTTCTGTGGTCTCGAGTAGCGCTACCTATACGGTCTCATAGCTACATGATAGCATCGCGTAGCTACGAAACCGCTGCTGCTAAGAACAGCGGTCTCTGGTGGAAGGTTTCAGAGACTCAGATTTCTATATAAAAACTGAAATTTGTGGTTAATGCAGTAAAAAGAGAAATGTGTGTTAGACTTACACCAGCGACACTGTACTCCTAGTAGTTACTGTTGTGGAATAGCTAGCAATGGCTACTTTAACTCGTAGGTCGCAGGTTAGATCCTTGCAAAATACAAACATTTGTGAGCATGAACATGTATGCTTTGGTCTGGGTGTTTTGTATGTATTATGTGTATGTATTTACTAGGCCGGATTCTAGCCCACGGGGCTGAAATCGAGGTTTAGTGGAGCGAGTAGATTCGCCGAGTGTTTGTTTTCCATTTATTTCAATGAGAAATGTATTTAATTATCATTCGTCAATGACATGATCGATCTCAATTTTTTTTCGACAAAAACCTCAAGCATGTCGAGGTCTTTAACTATGACAAGTTTTAACAAAATCGGTTCAGTGGTTTTGGAGTCTCTTCATTTCCAAGAGTGACTTATCGGCGTACATAAGCGTTCCGCTTGTTCCACTCACTTACAACAAGATAACTTTTTTTTTTATATACTACGTCGGGTGGCAGACAAGCATACGGCCCGCCTGATGTGAAGCGGTTACCGTAGCCATATTAACGCTCGCAACATAAAATATCGCTCGCGCGCCGCCGCCCCCGCTGCCAACGCAGCATCTCCTTCCTTTCTGGTGACCTCACTCACTCGCAGGAACACAACAACCCTCAAGGGAATTGTTATTTGGCTGCAGTATTCTGTGAGGTGGAGGTACATTCTCCAGTCGGGTAGCTTACAATTACGCTCCCTACCTCTCTTTTCGCCAGAGCTTCGTTTGTGCAGGTGAAGTTGGCTTTGGTTCAAAGATCTTGATGAACCACTTACACCCCTCATATACATACATACATATCATATAAATGTATTAACCCATAGCATAAACTTTGCTTATTTTTGGGACTAGGGGCGGTGTGTACTTTGTCCACGATAAATTTATTTATTTACTACGGATTACTTTATACGAAAATATTTCGTATTACAACAATATAAATAAAATCGGAGCGTTTTTGTATCATAATGTGATGATAACTGCAATCTGTTAAGTTCAGCGAGTTATTTGGCGTTTATTGAATAATTTTTGCCCATTTGTCCGGATCTTTGATTAAATTTGGTACTTATGAAGAATTTGGTTGATAGCTTGAACGACCTTGGGCTTTACGAAAGGATTCGTGTTTTTTTCGAACTCTGTGAGTAACCAGAAGCTAGTTTAAATATATGACTAAGCTGCAAACCTAAATATACTTACTCGCTCACTGGCTGAAGCAAAATTATCAGCGTTGTGTTCGTTAGAACAAAACATGTAGCTAAGCTATAGCCATTTTGTGTTACTGTGGCGCACATTATTTTTGTGTTTTTTTTAACACTATATTTCACGTAAGTTTATTTGTAATTTCAGGACTTACGCATCGCTATGAAGTGCAATACCACACACTTTATTGCACTAATATAAAGTTTAAATAGCTACAATAAGTACAGAAGTAAAGAAAAAATATTCGGCATTATCGTGCGATTTCTTCCAGACATCTTTAGTAACAGTTGTCCAACTATTAATAACATGGCCATCGTAGATTTAAAAGGAATCTTCAATATACCATACTAATATTATAAATGTGAAAGTGTGTTTGTTTATTTGTTTGTTTGTCCTTCTTTCACGTCGAAAGTAACAAACAGATTGACATGATTTTTTTTTTGGAAATAGTTTAAGGCTTCGAGAGGGACATAGGTTACTCTTTATCCCGGAAAAACATCTTATTCCCACGGGAAAAAATAAACTTTATAATCATTTGTCCTTCTTTCACGTCAAAAGGAACCTAAGTACGGACATGATTTTTTTAACAGGGTATAGTTTACGGTCTGTAGAGTAACATAAGCTACTTTTTATCTCGGAAAAACATCTTAATCCCATGGGAAAAAATAAACTGTAAGTCAGCTTTCTTTTCTGATTACTTTTTTTCATTTTGAAGACGACAAAATGTTGATAAAAAAAATGTGTATATTGATTACTGGAAACACATACATAAGTGCATTCAGTAGAAATAATAATATAATGTTGTATCAAATTTAACACATGCTGGAATATTCAAGTATTTTTTCTGAATGTGCTTACTAGTTTGTCCATTTAAGCCAATTGTCTAGGTAACCGATCTTACAGTTAAATGTATTAACTGACCGAACAGTACATTCCAGTTATTCTGCAAATATATCTCGAATGTTAGTTAATGTACCAGCATCTCTAAACTAACTCCGCGAATAAATTAAGCTCAAGTGTCAAGATCTCACAGGCGCTGTCTCCAGCCGGGAGGGGGTGTAGGTAGGTAGGGAGTCTGTGAACGGAGGGGGGAGGGGTACCGTAACGCGCGCGTTCATGCAGAAACTGACGATAACGGCGGCCTAACACGTAACCCCGCTGCGTTACTGACTGAGATAACCATATCGGCTAAAAATGTATGCCTAATAATGGAGTGGTAGATTTGACAAGGTACACTTTAGTTTGGCAGCGTTACCTGCCTGATAAGATGGCGTAAATTTGAATTATGCGAATTAATGTTTGGGAATACTTTATGGGAATACTTCGGTGTTGGAGGTAGTTTAAAGTTACTGTTATTCTACTGCTAAATGATTACATAACGCAGTATATTCTTGTTATATGCAATGAGGTATATGGTATTGCAATCGTTTACGACAAACGCTTCACATAAGGTGGGTCGTATATTTGTAATGTATGTATCTTAAGCGATGTAAAAAAAATTATCATTAACATAGTTTTGTGTGTGTCAAATGTGACAAAGTAGCAAAATAAATTTATATTGATATTTACATAAAAATGAATGCTGATAAAAGTAAGAATGTATATGAATATCTCTTTTGCCTATCACCTTAAAATTTAGGGTATAAAGTGTATTTACATGCAAATATTTTTTATACTGTTAATTTTATTAAATAAAACTCCATGTCAGCGGAAGCAGTATTATTAAAAATACAGTGTATTGTAAGGTTTATGACAGTTATGTCATAAACCTTACAAATTAATAAGAAAAACAATAAAATAAATTTTGTATCTAAATTTAATGGATAAGTTACGTTAAATCGTTAATATCTACGACGTAGAATCTCGTAGCACGCTACGTAGACGGAACGGTGTTATTGTTTAAGGTAAAGATATCAATTGATAAACAGTTTATTAAATTGACAAATATAAGTTAAAATCTTACTCAAGATGATTTAAAAATATAATTAGGTTACGATGATGCTATTTAAGCTACGCAGAGTGCTACGAGATCTACATCGTAGAGGTTAACGGTTTTCCTTAACTTATCTATTAAATTTTGCTACAAAATTTATTGTGTTATTATTATTATCTCTCTTCAAATCACGGGATAAACCCGGTCATTTGGTAGGCATACGCGGGGATATGGATCCAACGCGTAGAGACCCCTTTGTGAAGTTTGATGTAATGTTGTACGCTCGCCGTAACCCGCTCCAGGAATATCAATATGACGATATACCCATGAGTCGGTCTCTGCAGGCGTTGAGATTATTTACAAATTTTATTGTATTATTATTATTGTTTGTTATTCCCCTAAACCTTACATACATAATACACTGTTTTTATATTTATAGGCTTTCGTTAACCCATTCAGTGCCGAGGCCGCCCATCGGCGTCCCAAAAATCTTTAATCACATGCCAAAGACGCCCATCGGCGTCTATTCGTTTTGTATTTAATGTCTAGGCTAAATAGTATCTATGGAGGCATGAACGTTTAAGTTCTTAATACGTAAGCCGGTAATTAATGGGTTAATTGATCATTCATTTTAGATACATTTGTTTTATCATCAAATTGTGTTTTATTTTATAAAATTTACTTAAATAACCTTTTTCATTCTACTCTCATTTTAGTAACAAACGGTATCCATATTTTTGCATTCATATTTTTAGTAGATAATTATGTAAAATAATTTTGCTTGATTTTTTTACTATCATCGTCATTTATTATGCTAATATTAATATATATATATATTATTATAAAAGTGATACTAAGATAATAAGTGATACAAAATATTTATACTTGCATGAATATTTTTTAAATCCAGTCGAGTTACGTGGTAGGGGTGCTCGGTTGCGCGAGGCTGGAGTGTTTTTACAGCGCTCGTAGCATCGATGAGGATCATAAAGAGTTTGGTTTTCAGCCATAACACTGGGGATTATGTTTACATATATGCTCATATCATATATGAACATATATTTTAAAACTAAGGTTAAACCGAATGACAAAGTAACGCTGTCCGTCTCTACGTCTTTTATAATTTTACGGCTTAACTGTTGAAAAGTGACTGGATGCAGAAAATGCAAAATCGCAGGTGTTAGAAGTCGTTGGCTTATATCTAGTGTGTGATGATGATACATCGCTGAACTGATTTTGATGAATTTTTGCGAGGAAATAATAGGACCCTGCACATAGTACTACTTTATTTTTGTGTCTCAAGATAGGACTCGGCTTTTCAGAACAAAAGTTAGTAAATACAGATTTACCATAAGACCTCAATCTGTAAGCGAGCGGTGGGTAAGCAAGCATTTATAAATTTATGCAAGTAACTTCGACAAATTATACCCGTCTTGTATTGTCACTGGCAAGAAACGATTGTTCTCACGTCACCAAGTTGTTTTATAATTAAATGTTACTTAAGATGAATTTCTACTTCTGAAAAGGTATATGTCAGAGTTGTGTAGGAGTGCAGAGTTTCGCTGGACTCTACGGATGCATACGTTTACGGCTAACCGTAACGTTATCCGTAAAGGATTTCATATACAACAGTTTTGCAGTATTTCCTAGGCGATTTCTGGAGAATTTGTAAATTAAACTGAATTGTGATTGAATACAGTTTATATGTACTACCCATGTAATCGTTAGCTAGTCTCATTTAGTATCATTATAATTTGTATCTACTATTTGTTGTTGTTTGGACATGGGTAAAATTCTTCGATCGTTAATAATGATCGGAGATGAAATTATATAAATGGATTCTTATGTTTTGAATATCAATGACTAAATATCGCAACTATAGTCTTATAACTATACTAAAATATCCGCTCACAACGAATATGACACTTCGAAATACACCCTAAAACAAATACAAATCCAACAACACTTCTGCCAATCCAAGCAACACTCTACCATCAAACGTTAAGGGTGAGATTCGCACGTTGTTTCATTTTATTAATGGCAAAATCCGATTTGTATCTAAAGCCCATCTGTCAGGCGCGAGAACATTAATGTTACATGATGCCGTGTACAGATCTGTATCAGATAATAGACGTGTCTCGTATTTACTGTCACTCAATGTCTAGGGACGGTGGAAATGTCCCATCAACTGATACGTAGTTTTTCCTGATATGTAATGAAATTTGCGTTACTTTGGTGTGCCTTTTTTGGTTAGTTTGTTACTCGGTTCCAGCGAACGATAATAGTGATTTGTAATAGCATTCTATTATAGATGAATAAAATTGGAAAAATGGAATAGTAGAGTTTTGGCCTCACAGCCTTTCGTCCGTTATATATATATCTAAACTGAGTAAGCTAAAGTGAGACATTACTAAGGTTGACTTTAACGTAAAAAGATAGTTAAGATAAAAGTAAAAAGATTAGTGCGATTTTAATGAAAAAAATGACTGGAGACAAGACATTATCTAAAGAAAGAATTATTATGTTTCTAGAAAAAATGTGTTTGGGAAGAGCATAAGGCTTTTTTTGAATAATATTTTTAAAAGTAAATATACTAATATACCATTGATATTACATGTAAATAAGAGGAGATATTATATCGGTATTAAAATTTCAATAAAAAAAATGGGGTGTTGCGGTGTCATGGACACGGCGTGTGTTGTACGTGAACATATATACACTACAATTATCTCAAAATGGCAGCGCTTCCCCCTACCCTGCACGCGATGTCTTCTGACTCCTTACTTAGCGTGATACATTTTTTGATCCTTCAATCTTCATCTATCCAGTGGTGTGAATTTTGGATGTAGAGCATAGATTCGAAACTACAACGCCAAACTGTCCCCCGATTTTGTTATCATTATATTTTTTGGATGATGGACCCGTATGGTAGTAAATTTAAAAACGTATTCACGTGACAAAAAATACAAGAATATGTGAAGTGTTAGTTTTGAAGAAATTGAGAAGTAACTAGTTAGTACATCTATAAACAACTTTAAGGTAATACGAGTTCGTTATACGTGGTTAATATCAAAATATCATTGGGTAATAATTAGAATAATATATTAATTCATTTGCTCGACTAAAGACCAATGTATTATTGTGTTATTATACAGGGAGATACTGCATCTACAGTAACATCGAGTCCATACTAAATCTCGAGACATGAGACAGTTGAACGTAAGTAAAATCTCGGAACCAGAGACAATGTAATCACTTGCTCTTTGTCAAATCCTAATGATAGATTGAAAAGATAGCTATCATAACTATGTATTACTGTCGCCAAGATGGCGGACTAACCATAAACAAAACTGGCAGAGTGGCTTATCGCAAAAATGTCGTGTATGACATTCGCGGTTCCCTCGTGTGCGTATTGACGGAGGGAAGGTTTTGTTTGCCTCCTGTGCTCTACTGTAGGTATCTAAGAATATCTACCTACCGATATATTCACTGTTATACCTACTCGACTATCTACAGGAATGGTATTGAATATACTTATGTGTAGGTAGATTTACTTTATTGACCACAGTATGGTTGGTACAATAGGCGGACTTAAGGCTAATTGCATTTAATTTATGAGTTAATGGTTTAAGAATTACTTATTACATAACAGTTGCACAGAATGACTCAAATGTAGGTGACTCACCATCATTTTTAATCTAAAGCCTATCTCTCCTGCACGTGGTGCAACCTGATAACAAGTTTCTGGCAAAAAAGAAGGAAGCACCTCCATATCAACCGCAACCAATGATGTTAGAAATGCTATAGATATGGCATACCCCCGTACTAACTTTACTTTGGTTTTGTTTTTCACACCTACTACGATATATTGACAGATTGACGTTCAGTTGCTCAGCCAGTAGTTTTTGTTATTTTATATTGTACCTACATTTACGTCTTGCTGTACCAAGACTCGACTCAAGGCGGAAGCTCACAAAAACCTACGTCATACCTCAGGCGCGGACGAACCTGGGTAGAAATGCACCTTTGCCACGAATGCTATCTAGCTATGATAGATTGAAAAGATAGATAAAATCAACAACTCATGTGATCTGGACATTAATCATGACTCACTTTTAAAGTTTAAGCGAAAGGTTCAGTCGTTTCATGGCGTTTGTTAATTATTATGGGATTGTCGCGATTTGTTGGCAATTGATATTTATATTTGAAGGATTACTTTTTAATTTTTTAATTTTGTTAATTTCTTGTGAAAGTTGTGTTCACCTGTAATTGGGTTGCATGCTGGGCCCAGATTTGTACAATTACATAAATTGAATGTAATCATGTAACCTGTTGGTGTACCTTAATAAATAAATAAATATATTTGGTCTAGTAAATTAACCGAGCAATTAAAATTGTAAAATTAGACTACTATTATATTAACTTGGCTATTATATTATTAAAAAGTTAATGAAAATATAAAACATACTAAACCTAACCTAACTTAATATTTCAGTCATCCATTCAGTATTTTTTAATTTAATTAATTTTTTTCTCTTATTTCGTACCTAAACCTATATAATTTTATTAAGAATTCGTATAACAGTAAACAGTCAAACTTGATAGACACAATACAACTCGTAGGGAGAGAAAAAGTCCATTGAGAATTCGCAAACATCCGGTGAAATTTATTTGAAAAGAGAGAATTTATCACAACCAGTTATGAATAAACGAAAATCGGTAGTCTGGTCACGCGTCGGCCATTTTGCGCAATGGCGGGAAAGGCAACGCTCGGTCCACCACAGGTGATTCAGCGGCAGCTGAATTAATTTAAATTATTTATTAGTCTTGTAGGCGTGTTGGAAAATATAAAATTATGAATATGGCAGGGAGCCATAGTTAATATTTTAAATCTAGAAGCGTGTTTGTTTATTCTTTTATTTGTTTGTTTGTCAATCTTTCATGTCGAAAGGAACCAGTTGTCATCGTCAACCCCTATTCATCCCACTGCTGGGATACGGGTGTCCCCTCAATAGAAGGGGTTTAGAGCATACTCCATCACGGTACTCAACTGTAGATCGGCCAGTGTTTTCAAAACGACTCATCTAATGACAACAGCCGGGACCGACAGCTTAACGTGCCCTCCGAAGCACACAGGAGCTCGAGATAAATAAATCCATCCATGGCTATCACAGACTATGGCTGACGATGCTTAACGTGAAATGAACCAATGGAAAATGCTATAGGTTACTTTTATCCCAGAAAACATTTTATTCTGAAGGTAATAAGTTTTATTAAAATAATGTCCTCGGGGGCAATAGCTAGGTAACAAATATAGTGGTTATACAATCATAAACTATTGTGAAGGTAACCTTAAGGTAACTAAACAATGCAAGAAGTATTTTTATATATAATTTTTGTATCCTACACGAGACATGGCATATTTGTGTAAATATTTACGTTCTATAATATTATCGTTCTATAATAGTAAAATATATAAATATATTTTATTCACCCGACATAGAGTTAGAAGTGGTTTAGTCCATAGACGTGTTGTAAATTGCCATTGCATTGGAATTAAATCAGAATTACAAATTTACTTAAATACAAACATAATTTTAATAAAAACTAATTATTAGGACATTAATTTGTAGTCTATACTGTACAAATGAATATAATATGTCTATGACTCTTTTTGCTGGGAAAATTTTGCATGCCAGTAATGGGTAGATTGTACCTAGGGGTTGGCAAATAACGTTTATTTATTCATTCATTGTATAACATTCATTGACACTAAATGACAGAGAGACCCTGAGTACAGCATTGTAATAATTTTAGATGGTTATAAATATGAATCAGCAAGCAGTAGAGAAGGTTTCTCCCGCGTACTGTCAAGCTGTGGAATGAACTGCCTGTCGAGGTTTTCTCTGGAGACTACAGCATGGGGTTCTTCAAAAAGGGCGTGAAGAGGTTTTTACAGGGTCGGCAACTCGCGCAATACCCCTGGTGTTACAGGCGTTCATAGGTTACGGTAACTGCTTTTCATCAGGTGGCCCGTATGCTTGTTTCCACTTTAGTGGTATAAAAAAAGTACTTTTTAACTCTAAAGCCAGAAATAAGTGTGTTAGAAAACTTTGTCCGTGTATGACTGTCCTTAGTATCATAACTAATAAGTGATTTTTTAAATTGATTTTTATAGTTTATTCTTAATTGAAGAAAATCAACTGGCTCCTTAGAAAAGATAGAAAGCGAAATACGGACTAAATTATATATTATTATTTAAAATAAAATCCATATGTATTGTTGACTGGTATAGAATGCTTTTAGCGTTAAGTCCTCCTTTTGTACCCTTATATAATTTAATAAAGTTTAAATAAATGTTTTAACATCGTCTTAAAACATCGATAGTCCTTCAAACCAATTTATACTTCTATACTATTTCTGTGGTTTATTCCGAAGATTATGTGAGCATATTGATGTCGAGTATGGCAGTATATGGCACATGGTGACACGCCGGCGTAACATACAATAATTATATGTTGTTTGTTGCGTGGGCGGGGCGCCGCGCCCGCCGCGCGCCCGCCGCTCCGCCCAGCGCCCCGGCCGCTGTTTTATTTATTATTTTTTCTTTCCACATCTCGATTGTTTCCAAATATCGTTTTTATTATGTGAATTTTGTATGTTATGGTTTATTTCGATTCTGTTCTGTTGGATGTTTTATTAAATTCTCTTATCAAATGAGTAGCTATTGGCAAGTAAATTTTCAGTAAGTGAGTTCAGTAAATTTCCATCACCTCTTTATATTTGGACATTCCAGTGCTGGGATATAGAGTGGCGGTATTATCAAGTGCCCAAAAGGGCTACTGAGTTGGCTTAAGGACTGTTATGAAATGTCAACAGCAGGGACCGATGACTTAACAGTGTCTTTTGGAGCACGGCGGAGTTTGAGATAAATAATATTCTATCCGTATACAGTTTCTCCGCAAACCCGCAGTTGAGTAGTGTGGTGGAGTATGGTCTAAACCACTTCGATTGAGGAGAGACCCGTATCCCAACAGTGCAGATATTTTATTTGCGACGAATATACCCATATACTTCGCGAATAAATATTTGATTTTCGTGGCGCTGAAGATGAATTTTGACAATATGAAAATCATACACAAAGTTTTCATATACAGATATTTTTAGAATTAAATGTTCCAACATATTCTGCTGTTATAATCAGCGTGCAAAAATTATAATAATAATGCGGTTACATACTAAAAATCTTCATACTTATAATTAATTTAACTGGTGACCCAAGATCTGGCACATTCCTCGCTCAAAGCATCAGTTTAGCCATCCAGCGAGGTAATGCTGCTAGCATCTTGGGAACGATGCCACATGGGCCAAACTTTTTACATTTATTTTAGTTTTAGGTTAGTTTTATTTTAGTATTATTTAATTTTTGGTAGTTAAATAAATAAATAAATATTGTCAGACAAATTACACAGCGCCATCTAGCCCCAAAGTAAGCAAAGCTTGTG
This sequence comes from Hypsopygia costalis, assembly GCA_937001555.2. Taxonomy (NCBI): domain Eukaryota; kingdom Metazoa; phylum Arthropoda; class Insecta; order Lepidoptera; family Pyralidae; genus Hypsopygia; species Hypsopygia costalis. The sequence goes on from OW443344.2 coordinate 10,966,449, forward strand.
TTATGGGTACTAGACAACTGATAAACATACGTAAATACATTGTTTTTTGTAAATACATACTTATGATACATAGAAAACACCCAGACTATGACAAACAGACATGTTCATGCACACAAATGTTTGTCCTATGTGGGAATCGAACCCACGAGCGTTGGTGTCGATGCCGCATCATTGACCGCTACGCCACCGAGCTCGTCAAAAGGTAGGTACTTTAGTTGAATTGTTTATAGCTTAAGTTTATAAATAATAATAATATAATAGTTCTAATAGGATCGAGAAGCAGTATTGAAATGGTTAGACATTGATCAGATTGAGATTTCCCACCACTTTGGTTATATGACTATAGTATCAGAAAACTAAAGGTGTGTATTGATGTTCTGCGTTTTCTATGTTTAGCGTCTTGAATATGTCCCCGAGTGCTGCGGAGAACAGCTACCACATAAATTAATGATTTCACAGGGAATCAAGCAAAGTCAGTACAGTGCTTTCATTTTTGAAGTTAACGCACTATTCCATCCTGTTAATTTAAGTAGGTACTTAAATTAACAGGATGGACGTTGGACAGGATGGACAGGAGGATTTGACGACGAGCATAGACTTATAACACCTACACTACGTAAACTACCTAGATTACGTAGTGTAGGTGTTATAAGTCTATGCTCGTCGTCAACCCTTATACATCCCACTGCTGGGATACGGGTCTCCTCACAATCGAAGAGGTTTAGAGTATACTCCACCACGCAGCTCAACTGCGGCTTGGTGGAGGCCATTGTTTTCATGCCACTTAAAGGCCACTGACTTGGCTTAACGACTGTCATCTATATTGACAACAGCTGGAACCGACGGCTTAACGTGCCTTCCGAAGCACGGCGGAGCAAGTAAACCCATCCATGGACAGGCTACGGTCGACATTGCTTGACTTGTGTGATCGATTAGACTACCACGCGCAACGATGCTATCAAACTTCTCTAGTCTATGCTAGTTACCAATTAACAATTTATTTTTCTTTGTTAGCACTAAAGTCTTTCAGATGATGCGTTGTGTACGTGTTTATTGCCTGATTCTTGTACTCCATGATTCTTTCTTCACTCCTTCGTATTTAGTCCTTCATTTTGAGTAATATTTTAATATAAATAAATATTCCTGGTCAATTTACACATTGCCCATTTCATCTCAAACTAAGTAAAACTTGTAGGTACTATAGGTAGATGATATTATACCTACTTACTTTTTATTAAATACATACATAGAAAACACCCAGAGGAAGACAAACATGCATGTTCATGCACAAAAACATTTGTCTTATGCGGGAATCGAAACCGCGACCTCGGAGTAAAAGTGGCCATTGCTAACCATTCGACCACCGAGCTCGTCAGATATTTAGTTTAATTTTATATACCAGAGAAATCAAGTCAGTAATCTACTTGAAAGGAGTTCCTCCTTTCAAGTAGATTATAGTCAGCATGTAACTTAAAACTCGATACATTGTCTGTAGGTTCAGCTATAAGCGCATAAAAAATCCTAATATTTATTGAACAAGTAATTTATTTTACAAACAGCTTTTTATTTCTCTTTTATCCGAAAACGTTTAACCGCTACATATTGAATATATCTAGCATGTAAACGCAATACGTTCGTTCCCGCAGCGTAAACCAAAATATCTTTCACATATACAAAGCACCTCGCAAATTAACAGATATAATTACATGTAAGCTAGGAGGGGTCCAAACCGCCCTTTAGCGAGCGTTTTCATGTTTTATAATCCGGTTTCATGCGTTATTGGCCCGCAAACCCTTTGTGCGGCCCGTTCGCGTGAAAAACCTGCGACACTACACAGCGGTAATTAGAAACGCCGTTTACAAAGTGATTTAATGAAATTTGAAACAAGAACGTGTTAGGGATTTGGTACAATTTAATGTGGATTATATATATATATATATATATATATATATATATATATATATATATATATATATATATAAATAGTATAGTAAATTATTTCAGCTACAAATAGATCGATGTAGTTAATCGTTACGTAATCTTTTTAATAGTCTTTTCAGTAGTGTATTATATAGATTATAAAAGTTATAGTTTTATGTAACTTCGATAGGAACCAAATTTTATTGTGCTTTCATGACTATGAATTTTATAAAGTTAATCATGAGTCAAATCTGAAGAAAATTATAAAGTTGCTACAGATAAACTAAAGCTATAAATATGAACTAAGTAGACTATCTGAGAATCTATTATGCCGCTACCAGCTGGCAAGGGTCTCAATATTCTGGCCCCGTTGCCGCGTTGGATAGCAACACTAATCCTATGGGCATCATTTAAAATGGAATAATAATTATAAATTAAAATACATACTTCTAGATAACAACAGTTTCGAAATTGTTTATGGGTTCCTAGTCGGAACCCAAAAACAATTTGGCTTCAGTTTGTCAGCCGCATCGTTTGCATGGGGCAGCTAAGTTGATCAATCTGCGTTCCATGGGTTATATTGTCAACTAATTGGCGGTAGGTTGTCTCGCCATGGCCCTTTTAATAATATTATTAAGAGGACTCTTACTATCATTATCGTACCATGCCCGTCCAGAACTCCGTGAGATAACACGTGAGGATGGTAAGAAATCCGATGATATGACACTGACGTCCTAAGAACGTGAGAATGCGCTACTGTGGGACGCTACTTATGTGGAAACACTACTCCCTTTCACCTCAGAGAGTCTGTCGTCGGGGATTAATTTAAACTCTACTATTGTTTCAAACAAACTACCTTTATATACCCATCAAAGCAACCAATGACGGATAAATAATAATAATAATAATAACTGGCAACACTACAAGTCAGCGGTAGTGGTTTTTCATTTCTCCAATTTCTAAAATTATATTGTGTTACAAGATCATAAAATTATTTCACATATTTACTGTTTTTATGTTTGGAATAATCTGCAGTTTAAGGTTTTTATATCAGATTTACATATTTTTATACTTAGAAAGTAAAATACAAAATTAAATAAAAACCATGACAGTGACAAGATGTCAACATAAAGAAATTCTACGAAATCGAATATTACACGAAAAGTTATGACAAAGCCAAGAAAATGAAAAACCCAAAGGATGCTGACCAGAGCCAGGAAACGGAACGCACAACTAACACCTCAAGACTCGTCGCTTGACTCCGCCTCGCAGCCGCCACCCATAGTGCGCATCACATCGGTATCGGCTGCAGATGCGTCGAGTTCGAGTGACGAGTTCTACACTCCCCCGGTGACGCCGCCACCTGTGCGCCGGCGAGGACGGCCGCCGACTCGCTTGGGACTACGTGGAACACATACCGCGAACAGGGTCCCCGCTGTCGGTGGTGCAGTGCGCCGCATGAGATGGAATCAACAGATTAATGAGAATGTCATGCGAGCGTACTACGAGGCCACAGAGGGAGGAACTAACCTCACTGCGTATCGTGACCGGATGCATTCTGTTTTTCAGGCCCTTGAACCAGCTGTCAACGTATCAACCCAACGACTATCGGACCAAGTGAGGGCCATCCATCGCTGTCATCTGTTGGATGATGCCACACTTCAGAGGCTGCGTTTACAAACCCAAAGTAGTCGTGTCACTTCTGGATCGTCACGGTCTGAGATCCATTCACAATCAATTACAGTGAATAATATTATCCACAATGTTGAAGATGATCATGAAGATGACACGACTATCATGGGAAACAGGTATGATGAATTGAGGAGTACTTTGGAAGATGCGATTGATGAATATCGGTATGTGCCCGCGCATCTTAGACCAGATGTACCACGGTTACCCATGCATAGACAAAATAGTCAGCTAATGGTAGCCCTGGATTCACTGTTGTCAAATTATTTTGATAGCAGTGAAAGTTTGGTAGATACGCACTCAATTTTATATTGCGCTGCGGTTGCAGCATGCCGTGTAGCTCATGTTAAATTTCCAAATTGTGACATGGCTACACGACAAAACCAAAAACCTACCTGGCAATATAGAATTGAGAAGCGTATAGCCGATACCAGGGCTCTCATTGCTAAACTTATTTGTTTCAGAGCGGGTAACACGCGCCCTAGGGTTATGCGTTTTGTGAACCGAGCATTTATTGGTACTAATGTAGCACCAGAAGAATATTTGTCTCGGGCCACAGAACGCATAGACCTATTGAAACAAAAAGTTTATGCATGGGCAAACCGTATACGTAGGTATAAGAGGCGGGTGGACCGATATTTGCAAAATCGCATGTTCCAAAGTAATCAGAGGAAGGTCTATAGAATTTGGGAACGACCTGAACAAAGTGTGGATGACACGCGCCTACCTGATAAAGATACCATGAACACATTCTGGCGGAATATCTGGTCGGCGCCTGTCAGCCACACTGATGATTTGTGGCTTGAAACTGTCAAGCAAGCATGCGAACAAATTACACCAATGACCAATGTCACTATAACCAAGGATGATGTAGCTGATGCGGTCCAGTGCTTAGCTAATTGGAAATCACCAGGACCGGATAAGCTACATAATTTTTGGTTGAAGTGGCTGAGAAGTTCGCATGCTTGTTTGGCGTTCCAATTCCAACAAGCATTAAATGATGGGTCTTTGCCAAATTTTATGACCACTGGTGTCACTCACCTCCTCTACAAATCTGGAAGTACCACGGATCCTAAAAATTATCGACCAATAACATGCTTACCTACCATCTATAAGCTCCTTACATCCATTTTGAGAAGCAAAATCACTCAGCATATTGATATCAATAATATTATGTGTGCTACTCAAAATGGATGTAGGAAAGGATCTCGTGGTACCAAGGAATTGCTCCTCATTGACATGGCCATTAGCCAACAGGTTCGTAGAAACCGTAAAGATCTATCGGCATGTTGGATAGATTACAAGAAGGCCTATGATTCTGTGCCTCATACATGGCTTATGAAGGTCTTAGAGTTGTATAAAATAGATACAACTCTATGCACTTTCCTGAAGTCATGTATGGGACAATGGAGAACAGTCCTTCTCTATTCAGGATCCCGATCGATATGTGGTGATGACGAACCGATTGAGATTAAAAGAGGTATTTTCCAAGGTGACAGTTTGAGTCCCTTATGGTTTTGTTTAGCTTTGAATCCTTTGAGCACGTTGTTAGAGGATTCAAAGCTAGGCTACAGGTTGCGAAGGGGAGGTCAGGCTATATCTCATCTTCTATACATGGATGATTTGAAACTGTTTGCATGTAGCAAAGTTCAATTAATGGCGTTACTAAAGATCACTGAAAACTTTAGTAATTCTATTAAAATGGAATTCGGTACAGACAAATGCGCTGTCATGCATGTAAAGAAGGGAAAGATATTAGTGTCTGAGAGACTCGAACTCTCAGATACTATACACCTGAAATCCCTTTCGGAAACTGAAACCTACAAGTACTTGGGTATGTCAGAAAATTTGGGAGTTGCCGAGACCGACATGAAGCAATCATTGCGAGAACGTTTCCTTGGCCGCCTGAAAAAAGTACTTAATAGTCTTTTATCAGGTGGAAATAAGGTGCGTGCTTATAATGGTTGGGTCATGCCAGTCTTGATATATTCCTTTGGCATACTCAAGTGGACTCAAACTGAACTTGACGCCATTGATCGTAAAGTCCGAACGATATTGACCACCCACCGTATGCATCATCCACGGTCATCAGTAATGAGGTTATATATCCCTCGAAAATGTGGCGGTCGAGGCTTTCTAAATGCTAAAACCCTACATAATCGAGAGATATGTAACCTCAGGGAATATTTCCTACAAACTGACGTGGAGATGCATAGGGATGTGGTCAGTATTGATCGTGGATTAACCCCTTTATCTCTGGCTAAAGAGAACTGGCATAAACCTGTAGTATTAAGTATTGATGATCGCAGAACCATATGGCAAGGCAAAGAACTGCATGGACGGTTTTACCAGGCTCTACATGGACCTGATGTAGATCCTGTTAGCTCCGTAACTTGGCTACGTTTCGGGGACCTCTTTGGGGAAACCGAAGGTTTTGTCTGTGGAATTATGGACGAAGTTATCAAGACGAATAACTACCGGAAATATATCATGAAGGATGGCACGCTTGACATCTGTCGGGCGTGTCATCTACCTGGGGAATCCCTGAGACATATAATTTCCGGTTGTTCTCATCTTGCTAACGGCGAGTACTTGCACAGACATAATCAAGTAGCCAAGATTATCCATCAGCAGCTTGCCTTGAAATATGGTCTTGTGACCACCGAAATGCCGTACTACAGGTATATGCCAGAAGCGGTTCTTGAAAATGACCATGCCACATTGTACTGGGATCGATCTATTATCACTGACAGGACTATTGTAGCCAATAAACCTGACATTGTGCTAATAGATCGATCAACGCGCCGAACAATCATTGTAGATATCGCTGTCCCACATGACGTTAATCTTGTGAAAGCTGAAAAAGATAAACTAACTAAGTATCTTGATTTAGCTCACGAGATTACCGACATGTGGGATGTCGATTCTACAATGATTGTCCCGATAGTTGTAACGGTTAACGGTTTAATCGCCAAGAGCTTCGATCAACATCTCAAGAAGCTCGCGTTGGGAAGCTGGATCAAGGGTCAGATACAGAAGGCTGTCCTCCTTAGCACGGCACGTATTGTGAGGAAGTTTCTGTCTCTGTGACCTTGACCACCGGTAGTTTGGACCCTGTTCCCGCTATCGGGGGGATTCTGTTTTTTATATTTTTTAATGTATTTTTTTTTTATATTATATATTAAAAAATGTATGAAATAAGATTTAAAAATAAATAAATGTGATAATAATAATATCTTTTTATTTCGGAACATGTCCATAGCTATGTTAGTAATACAGATTTTATATATCAAGGGGTTAGTATTAATTCAATCATTATAATAATCACAATAAATTCAATGTCATAACAAGAAATACCAATAAATATGTCATTACCCAATATACAAATTAAAAATAACAAATTAAATTCAATAATGTTTGGATGGCGGCAAGTTATTTTGCTGTCCTATTGGATGGTATGACATGCGTTGCCATCCAGTGTCGGAGGACCGGTCCATCCACTCTTTCGGCTATTGCTGTCAGGAGACTGTTGGAGCTGTCACGCACCCGCCGCATGAGAGACGCGGTTCTCTTTCGTATTATGGCGGCGAATCCATCAATGTACGCCGCGGCAAACATACCTGACGCACTGCAGTGACGCGGCAGTCCCATCAGCATCCTGAAAGCATTATTGTATTGGACGCGTAGGGCGCTGTAAGCCCTTTGAGTACAGTTCATCCACAAACTTGCAGTGTAAAAAGATTGGCAGTAAGCCCTAAAAAGGGTGAGTTTTACACTTTCTGTGCACTTACCAAATCTGCGAATAACCATGTTACTTCTGACTGCCAGCGCCCTACGCTCTCTTTCAATATCCATGTCGTCGTTTAGTGATGCGGTGACCCAGTGTCCCAAGTACTTAAATTTCGTAACTATTTTAAGTATGGTACCCCCTATTGTGACAACTGGTGTATGAGCGTATTGTTTGGTACCTGCTTTGAACACCAGCAGTTCGCTTTTGCTGGCATTGTACCTGAGACCATGGCTCTCCGCATACCTTTCGCAGATGTGTACTAGCTTTCTAAGCGCTCTGACTGAGGGGCTCAACAAGACCATGTCGTCTGCGTAGCTGATGTTGTTTACAAAGACATAAAACCCGTTTGCACATTCCCCGCTAAACTCGTACCTGCGTACAGTGAAATCAAAGGACGCAACCCGTTCGTTTGAACGTGCATTACAGGCGGCTGGGGTGCGATGTAATGAAGGCAGATTTAATTGCTATTTTGCGTGTATGCCGTGGTTTGAGGGCCCCGTCTCTTTCATCGGCCGGGTTATGTACTAATCTGTACGGTTTAGGCATTACATTTATTATATATCGTTATATATTTATTAAGGTACTATCTCTTTTACATTAACTACCGATCAAATACTGTTTCTTTTATATAGATTACTAGCTGACACGGCAAACGTTGTTTTGCTATAAAAAATAGATAACAATGTATTCTCAGACCTACTGATATAAAATTTCATAAAAATCGGTCAAGCCGTTTCGGAGGAGTATGGTAACTAACATTGTGACACGAGAATTTTATATATATTAGGATATTCATCGCATGAGGTTTTCTTTGAAATGTTTCAATTTGATGAAATACGAGTATACATTCTATCAGTCAATGAATTCAAACAAGTTCTAACAACCTACTTACAAGGTATATTTTGACGCGTTTTGAATCATGAACTATTGTTATATTACAATGTATTTTTTCGGCACTGTTATGTCTTTTGTTAATATTAGTTAAAATTTCCTGTTTACTCTCTTCTGTATGTTGCCAAAATAAAGCGAGAAAAAAGTCTCGATTATGATATGGTTTCATTTGAAAACTATTACGGGGCTAAGTTATTTATTTATTTGTATATATAGTCCATGCAGAAATAATTGTGCAGAAATCGATTGACAATCACAAAATCTGATGGTAATCGGCTTCAGCTTTGGCGGTAGGGCCCTAGAAGCGAATCTAAGAGACTATAACGTATGGGACGAGAACCGGAACTACCGTGGCTTAACTTGAATTTATGACGATTAAAACAAAAGACGGGTATGAAAAGTATGGACGTCTTAAGATTAGGCACACCCCGGCCACTCCATACAGATGTCGCATCGTTCACTACTACATAAACAATGATGTACATGCAAAGCTTTAATGAGCGTGTGTGCGTGCAGCGCCATACAAACTGCTCCAGATTAGTTTCGGAGGGAAGGTGAGGTCGACATGAGAGAGCGGCAGGGAATGGCCGTACTGTACGTAGTACTATTACTTATACTGTGAGTTAGGCCACACCGTTAAAATGAAGTTAAGTTAGTTTAGCTTCGCTCAAGTCGCTGCCGCGTCTTATCACACATCGGTTCACACAGCTATGTAGTTTGTGGTGTGAACCGTAGTATGAAAAGACGCGGTAACGATATGAGCGAATCTAAATGAACTTAGTTTTGGTTCGTTTCGCTCCTGGTGTGGCCTGCGCTTACGCAGAGACAAAGTGACATTGATGTTATAGCTCCAAAGGACAGAACTGATTTTAGTTTTGCTTTGGCGTTAAAGAAAAAAGAGATGACAAAACAAAAAAGAATGTTTGCATTTGCAATACTGTATATTTATACACAACGCATATTATGAAATAGGAAAAAGGAAAATTTGTAAGTAAGAACAAGATAAAAGAGATTTGTTCTCATTGCGCACATCTACTGTAAACAAATCTTTATATTTACACTTTAGCAATTTTCCCAAATTTTTTAGCTCATCACCAAAAAAATGACAAAACTAAATAAGAATAACAAAGAATATTATTTATAAAAGTGCAAAACGTGTCTAAGTGCCCAATGGCCGAATAAATAATTCCTTTTCAATTTATTACCTAAAACTACAGAAACAATAAATAAATCAAATACGTTTCTGTAGTTTTAGCTAGTAGTCCGTAGGAGGTACATGTGTTGTCAAAATGGTTCCAACACGGTATAGCTATGCTAATATTATAAATGTAAAAGTGTGTCTGTTTTGTTTGTTTGTCTTTCTTTCATATCGAAAAGAAGTACATAATGGTTTGTCATTTTATTCGGGCATAATTTAAGGTCTGTAGAGTGATATAGGGTAGTTCTTATCCCGGGAAAACATCTTATTCCCACTGGGGAAAAATGACCACACAGTTGATGTCGCGGTAAACAGCTAGTAAATAATAAACTTCAAATAGCTTTAGGTAAATCTCTCTAATCCTAATAAAGTGTAGGCATTCATACGGCACCCCAGCAAATTACACACATAACTAAAATACCTATCAAAACATACAAACAGCACATAGACATATGCATGTGTTCCCATATAGCCGGCGTGGCATGTCGGCGCGCTCAAAGACCGGCGGCGCGGCCCTAACGCTTTGATCTACACCGTATATGTATCAGCAGACTACCATTGAAGCTGGCTATTTTCGTATACATCTTGGCTAGACTGGGTGAATTTTAGGGTTTATTTCTAACAAGCTTCTACATACCATTTCGTCCTCGTGGAGATAAATAAATAAATAAATATTGTCACACAAATTACACAGCGCCATCTAGCCCCAAAGTAAGCGAAGCTTGTGTTAGGGGTACTAGACAACTGATAAACATACCTAAATACATTTTTTTTTTGTAAATACATACTAATGATACATAGAAAACACCCAGACTAAGACAAACAGACATGTTCATGCACACAAATGTTTGTCCTATGTGGGAATCGAACCCACGAGATAGAATCAGAAACCCAATTCACTTAATAATTTTACATTCGCAGAACGAAAATTGACCGAATCGTAATTGAATGGTAAATTGACTGAAAATTATATACTTAATTTCATGAATTATTTATTATTAATTCTTATCGTTGGCCAAATAACATCATAAGTTTGCTTAATTTTTGGTCATATTTCGATAAAATCCCACTTAAACTAAACGTTGACGTTTCATGATACGAGAATACCAAATTTGACATTCGTGTGATCGAGACTGGATCAGAACTGAATTTTGACTACATTTTAATTACTAGAATTGCCCCTTTGTAGTCGCAAGCAAGAGGAGGGTTGAAATGTCCCATGTTTTTATTTTTCGTACATATCTCGAAAGGTTATCATAGAGAGTCCTCAAATATCAAAATTGGCGACCTGATTCCCAGCAGTGATTTGATGTCGATGCAAATACATGATTGTGCTAAATTTTTAACACCCATCTAGATACCCAAAAAGTAAGTAAATCTACATACTTTATACATACTATAATGAAAATATACAGAAAAGAAATCCGTTTACAAAATATCAAGTGCGTTGGGTTTTCACTCAGTTAAATAACCAATAAATTACATTTGGTATCTTTAAGTTACTCGATACTAACATTTGAAAGTCGATTGATTTTGTCACAGTAGGGGAGGACATCCAGGACCCAGACACCCGGAGTACATTAAATTGTTTGATTCCCGAAACGACCCTCAATCACTTAATTCTCAATGACATAATTCGGAACGCCGAAGAGTAATCATATAGGTACTTTAAGCATGACTTTTTAATTCGAGATTAATTACTCGGAAGTTAATATTATATTGATTGGTATTTTTGACTTGAATACGTCTTTACAATTGTAAACGTAACAAAAAAATTGGTTGCCTGTAAAGTCGGTATACGGGCGAAAGTTTTACGTGACAACGACTTTGAGTGGTAAAATGTTTTCGAGTGGAAGGGACGCATGCCTTTCACTTTTTATGTCTGTCTCTCTCGCTCTTAGGCGGGCTAACCATGCCCGAGTGGAAGGGACGCGTGCCTCTCACTCGCTCTCATTGTGAGCGCATAACGTGAGCGCAGCGTAACGCAGTTTCTTGAAGTGTCACCCGGCTAACCAATTTATAAGACGTTGTCACGTCAAAAACGAGTAAAAATAAAACGAGTGATGACAAAATCGTGGGATACAGTTTGTTGTTGCAGCTACATACCTATCATCTTCATCCAAAATTCAATTACACCTCTGGATAGATGAAGAATCAAATAATTTATTACGCTAAGTAAGGACTATGGAACATCGCTTGCGGGGGAGGGGGAAGTAATATGTAAATTTTTTGATCCTTCATCTTTCCAGTGGATTGAATTTTGGATGTAGAGCATAGATCGAAATTACAACGCCAAACCCGATTTTGTTATCATTACATTTTTTGAATTGCCCCCGTATGGTGAGGGGTGTTCAAATTTTTGTGGCGAAAAATCCACGAGGACGAATTTGGAAACAAAAGCTAGTTTATGATAATTTAATCGAACCACGTTCCGTATATTAGAGGACACAAACACTTCATTTCCCCGACCGCAGACCGTTAAGACAATAACTTACGGGCCCAATAAATAAATATTCAACGGCCGAACATACATCTCACTAATTTACTACTACGGAACCCCATAATAACCATTTATCCGGGACCCCGGGAATAAATATCCCGCGACATTTTTCTTCGCCTTATCTAAAGAGACCAGACGGATTTTTGTCTCTGTCCGACTTAAGGACCAGTCGATATATTTATCCTTTTCATCTAGCATTTATCACGAGTTACCACCTCCCTTTATTCGGTACGTTTTATTTAGTTTTCGTCTCTTAATGGATTTATTCTGCGTTCGTTCTTTGACCTTGTGTCTCGTACTTCGTGGAATGAAAGTTCTTAAGGGTTGTTATTGTATGACCTCTAAATGGAGATCGAGCGCTGCGGTTTGTTGTCCCGATTCGTATGTGAATGTGACCTTATGAATGGCAGCGACTCTAGACCGGAGTAAATCTGAAGCGATAAAGATACGTCTTGCCTCTGATACAAGAGGACTTTTATATTGTGGCCAAATATGAGGAGCTCGATGGCATTTGTGGACAATTTACACAGCGACATCTAATCCCAAATTAAGCGCAAAGCTTTTAGAATGGGTACTAGAAAACTGATAAATGTGTTAAATACCTACATTTTTTTTTGTAAAATATATATTTTTTAATACAAAGAATTTCCACCATAGGCATGCGATCCTCCGCTTTCAGCATCCAACCGCTAGCAGTTTTTTTGAGATCGTCGGTCTAACTAGATGATGATGATGATGAATACATAGAAAACACCTAGCCCAAGACAAACAGACATGTTCATGCACACAAATGTTTGTCTTGTGTCTCTCTAATTGAACACGCAAGTTAAGCAACGTCGGCCGGAGCTTCTCCATGTATGGGTTATTATTTCTCTCGAGCTCGTCTGTGCTTCGAAGGGCACGTTAAGCCGTCGGTCCCGGCTGTTGTCAGTAGATGACAGTCGTAAGTCAATTCAGTGGCATTTAGGCAGCTTGAAAACACTGGCCTTCGTCAATCCGGAGTTGAGCAGTTTGGTGGATTATAATATATACCTAATGTATAGGAAACACAGAGCACGAAATCGCCGCGCCGAGCTGCGCGGCGCGGCGAGCTGGGCGCGGCGATTTCGTGCTCTGTGATAGGAAATAAATTTTACAAAATGAACATTGTTATTTTATCCATATAACAGTTAAATTAAAGTTGAATTTGATGAAACTGACAATTTTTAGACGCGCTCGAGTGTACCCGATCCCTATTTATGACATTTCTTTTCGTAATCCAATCTAAAAAGGCCAAGTATTAGCATTATTAACAAATTTTCGACATTTGTCATTTTCTACTTACTTCTAGTTACTTCTAGATGGTCCGATGACCTTAAGAAAGCGGCTGGGAGCGGCTGGATGCGGAAGGCGGAGGATCGTATCTGGTGGAAAACATTGGAGAAGGATATCCAGCAGTGGGTAGATACAGGCTGATGATGATGAATTGTCATTTATGTATAGATTAAAGAAAACGCCGAGATATAAAATAATTTTAGACAAAAAAAAAAAAAAACATTAGACGCGTCTAAGACTTGATGGCATACTTTATTTTTTTTTTACTTATGACATACCCCGGCCACTCCATACTATAATGTCGCGTCGTTTACTACTACATAAACAATGACGTCTGTGCACAGCATGAATGAGCGTGAGTGCATGCGGCGCCATACAAACTGTTCCAGATTTGTCTCAGAGGGGGAGGTGAGATGAGAGAGCGGCAGGGAGTAGTATATTGTACGTAGTACTGTTACTTATACCACAGTATAAATAATAGTACAGTTTGGCCTCTCGTGTCGTCCTCACCTCCCCTCTGAGACAAATCTGGAACAGTGCACGCACACTTTTTTGGGTGTAATTTTGGGGTGTAAGTGGTTCATCAAGATCTTTGAACCAAAGCCAACTTCACCTGCACGTGGTGCACCCTGCTGACTGACAAACGAAGCTCTGGCGAAAAGAGAGGTAACGTAATTGTGACCGTCTGGGGAATGTACCTCCACCTCACAGAATACCGCAGCCAAATAACAATTCCCTTGAGGGTTGTTGTGTTCCTGCGAGTGAGTGAGGTCACCAGAAAGAAAGGAAGGAGATGTTGCGTTGGCAGCGGGGGTGGCGGCGTGCGAGCAATATTTTATGTTGCAAGCGTTAATATGGCTACGGTAACTGCTTCACATCAGGCGGGCCGTAGTAATCAACGACGTGATCATTTGTATGGAGTAGTCGGGGTGTGCTTATACTGTGCTTCAAGTAAAGTTTAAAATCATTAACATGGCATAACTGTACCGCCGTCATAAAAGCTTAGGGGTGAAGAGCAAGTTCAAGTAGTACAAGGGTCCTGCGAGGGGCAAGTAGTTGAACTAATTTTATTTTCACCACCCCTCGCTACTGTTAAATATATCCAATGGCTATTATGTCAGGCTAACGAGTAGGTATGTTGACGAGCTCGGTGATCGAATGGTTAGCAATGGCCACTTTGGCTCCGAGGTTGCGGGTTCGATCCCCGCACAAGGCAAACATTTGTGTGCATGAACATGTCTGTATGTCTTGGACTGAGTGTTTTCTATGTATTATATGTATGTATTTATATAAAAAAGGTATTTAATTTATTTTATTTTATTTTATTCATTCGGAAAACTTACAGCTATAAGCATTAAAATATACAGTACTGATTAACTTCAAAAAGCCATTAAAAAGTTTTCACAGGTAACAAATACACTTATGATACTAGTTCAAATTAAAACTTTAAAATTGTAGATTTAAAATATCCACATCCAAGAAATCACACAAGTCAATATATACCCTTTATTATAACCATTGGAGAGAATCATTTGTCGCTGAAAAACCGACCGGACAAAGCTCGCCTAATTACCGCAGGACTACTTGTAAAAATGTCGATTGTCGGGTAATCATACGATAACACATTGTATTGCTTGCTTGCTCTGCAGATAAAAGAGTTTTGACGATAATTTGTGTTACATCGCGGGACATTAAAAGGTTGGAATTTTCTTAGTCGTCTATATGGAACATTGAATTTAATTTCATTGTGGAGTTGGGGACAATCTATTTTATTATTCAATATTTTATTCATAAAGATTACATCAGACGTATTTCTGCGTAGTTCAAGTGGAAGAAAATGATACTTCTTACATCTGGCGATATAATCGGGAAGTTGATTTCTGCATTTATACTGCAAGTACCTCAGGAATCTTTTCTGAATATTTTCTAATCTGTTTCTATAAACATCGTACATAGGATTCCATACTTCAGAGGCGTACTCAAGAATGCTATTAAGTATAATATAAGTTATTATCTAGTAACTAGTTTACCCATAGTACAAGCTTTGCTTAGTTTGGGACTAGATGGCAGTGTGTAATTTGTCCAGGAATATCTATTTATTCATTTGTTTATTTTATTACTCTCTGGTTCTTAAGACGACAAATTAAGGCTCAATTTACATCGCCGCGGAATGGAATGGAAGTGACTTGTTGCAACCTTTATGTCAATTGTATAACATATAAACTTAAAGACGATCCGTAGCTAGGGGAATTCCCGAGAATGCGCGAGGATTCCCTGGGAGACGCGCGTCCTTTTTTGGCTCGTATATAAGTTTATAAGTTATACAATTGACATAAAGTTCATTATGCTATGAACAATTGTGGACGAGCTCGGTGGCGTAGCGGTCAATGACGCGGCTTCGACACCAATGCTCGTGGGTTCGATTCCCACATAGGACAAACATTTGTGTGCATGAACATGTGTGTTTGTCGTAGTCTGGGTGTTTTCTATGTACCATAAGTATGTATTTATAAAAAAAATGTATTTACGTATGTTTATCAGTTGTCTAGTACCCATAACACAAGCTTCGCTTACTTTGGGGCTAGATGGCGCTGTGTAATTTGTCTGACAGTATTTATTCTTTTATTTTTTTAATTTCGTTGCAAAAGTCACTTCTTTTCCATTCCGCGGCGTGTAAATTGAGCCTAAGAAATTTTGAAAAAACGAACGTCTGAGTTTTTCGCGAAAATTATAAAACGTACGAATGATAACTTTTTTTACAACTATGTGACAAACAAGCGTACGATCTACTGTAATGTAATTTTTGACTATTTGTTCTTGTAAATAGGTTCATTTTGACAGTTGACGTTACATGAATGGTTAAGTTTTATAACTGAAAAAAATAACTGAATAGTTGTTATTGATATTTCAGTAATCCGCTAAGGATATCGTGTTTTAGCTGTTTTCCAAATCGGGATTACTCCGTCTAATTTCGGCTTTAGATATTGTGATTTCAGCTATTTTATTAATTAACCACCCGCGACTTCATATGCGCGTATCCCGGTATTCAAAAATCATTTCTTAGTCTAGACCCTATTAGAAACCTACGTGCAAAATTTGTAAAACTATAGATCGAGTGGTTTGACTCTGCGTTGATATGTCAGTTGGCCACTTAGTCAGTTTCGTCTTTTATATAATAATAGATCATGAAAGAATGAGAATAATATGTATAAATTTTCCGAACGTCGAAAATATCCAAAAAGTTTCGAGAATGATCGATTTATTAATCTGCATTTAAAATTAAAAAGTGTATCTAAAATTGTATTAATTTTTTTGCAGTAATGATGTCGTCCAGCCAGCCGCACAAAGCTAGAGTATATTACTCTGTGACAAAGCACAGCGTTGGCGGATAATTGGTACACAACAAAGTGTGCCTCGAGGGCAAGCAATTGTTTTGACACAATGTTATTGTTATGTATAAATTTATTTATTTATGTAACGAGTTAATCCCGTCACCATTATATATAAATTTTCCAAAGGCCGAAAATATCCAAAAAGTTTCAAACAAGAAACTCAAGGAACTGTTTGGAATTAACGTTATATATATAAATTTATTTATGTTAGTAGTCGAAATTCGACCATAATTAATTTAAATTATGACTTTAACAACAAGAGAGTATATATGAGTGTGTCTGTCAAATACATGGTAGTGTGTGTAATGTTTTTTTATTGATTTAATACATTTTTTATGCATATTTTTTGTAAATATTAGAATCCTGCACTCCTCTAGATATCCGTAAGAAGGGGTACAAAGTTTTGATTAATATATAGATAATGTAATGAATCATGAATTAATGTTTCAAACGACAAAAATCGATTTATAACCTGTGTTTAAAATGAAAAAGAGTATCTGAAATTATATTAGCATCGTTAACGACGACGAGTGGACAATTTAAAATCAAAATTTATGAGAAAAATACTATAATAAAAAATATAAATAAAATAATATGTTAGTTTTACAACGTTTCATGTAATGGAGCTTAAATGACAACAAAAAATTTGGAATATTAGTCAAATGAAAAAAAAAGTAGAAAAAGAAATATATACAAAAAGTTTGCGCACAACCAGCCAGTCGCCAACAAACATTTTTGTAGCAAAGAATTCGTACAGCCAGCCGCACAAAGCACAGCGTTGGCGGATAATTGGTACACAGTAACAAAGTGTGCCTCGGAGGCAAGCAACTGTTTTGACACAACGCTCTGTAAACAAGCGCCGGCTTTGTGACTTTGTAATTGTATCCACTTTCAAAGCTAATATAGCTACATAAATAACAAGTAAATTAATAAGATTTACTCGAGGAAAATTACTCAAAAGCACTACTAGAATAACAGGGTTTAGAATTTTAGATACAGGGACGAGTTGCTGCGTTTAGGTCTTTTTAAGGTGATTAATATTAGTAGTAGTGCTCTAGTATTAGTATGTTTGTAAGGATCTTTCAATATCAACATTTGGCTTGGATACAAAAGACCTTATTTCTTATGTAAATGAGATTAGAAGAGTTCTTTGATATGATGCCCATGGCCTTCACCTACAGTCACACCACTCGCAATCGACAGGGAATTCAACCTCACACATTGGAGTCAAAGTAGTCGCGTACTGTGCGGTTCCAGAGAAGTTTTCTCCCGCGTAAAAATTACTAAAAGTGTCGAAATTTCACACGGACGAAATCGCAGGCACCAGCTAGTAATGTATAATTAGAAATTTTTTGTTTATTGTATTTTGTATAAAAATTGTGGTTAAAACTTATGAACATTCACGATCTATACTCCAATGGCAGCTAAACTTGACTAGGTAATGCTATTTTAAATTTAACTAGTGAACCCGCCCTAGGTTCATCATCATCAGGTCATTTTAGTCTCCACTACAGGAGCACGACCCTCTCTCGTCCGTCACAGACAGGAGGATTTGGCCTACACTCCCCACGCTGGCCAGACGGGTTGGGGAGGATTACATATTATAATAACTAAACCTATTATAACTATTTTCGATATAACTACGGTCAAAAGACCTACTGTTTAAAATACCTAAAGATCGTATCAAATATTTTTGTTATAACTAATGAATGAAATTCGTAAAGGAGAATTCACCTACGGTTTATTCAACTACAATTAATTAACCTAAAGTTGATTGAAGCCACCAGAGGTGGCCAGCCGGAGATGCGAAGGCGAGCATGACGACATGAGTGACAAAGTGTTCACGCACACATTTTTTTTTGTCTTGTGCGGGAATCGAACTCGCGACCTCGGAGTCAAAGTGGCCATTGCTAACCATTCGACCACCGAGATCGTCATAAATAAATACTATAAAAAATAATATTATAGCCGGCTTAGTAACAAATGACAGGTCAGGCATTTCTGCCTAGTGTGGGACCACTGATAAATCATAGGTTATTATTAAAACCAAAGGGGGGAGCTCGGGGGGCGAAGCCCCCCGCCATATAAGCCATATTATATTATACATACCTTGGTTTAGAAGATCTCTCATATTATATTTAAGTAACTGTATCGTAGCATAATTTTCCTTTTATTTAAATAAAATATTTTGATTTTGAAAAAAAAATGTTAATTATGTAATGGCAACATCAAACATCGGGTGCGTCGTATCGAATATTTGTCTGAAGCATCGCATTGGGCACTGAGGCGTGCTGGAGAGCTATCGCCTTACCGATTTGCCGGCACTTTCACGCTTTGCGGCCGCCTTAGCCAGGCCCGCACCGAACGGACGATGATACTACTGCACGACGACAGGCGTCAGGTGATCAGGTTTTATTGTACATTTTTTTGGAAATAATTTAATCTGACAAAAAAATTACCATGACACAAATATTGGCAGTAAATTGGTTTCATTTGCTCGTTGGCGTTGTTGTACGTGTCAGTCTAATCGAACACGCAAGTTAAGCAACGTCGACCGTAGCCAGTCCATGGATGGGTTTATTTATTTCGAGTTTCTCCGTGCTTCGAAGGGCAAGTCGTCGGTTCTGGCTGTTCTCATTAGATTACAGTCGTTAAGCCAAACAGTGGCCTTTAGGCGGCTTGAAAACACTGCTGTTCCGCCAATCCGCAGTTGAGCAGTGTGGTGGAGTATGCTTTAAACCCCTTCGATTGAGGGGAAGCCCGTAACGCAGCAATGCGACGAATAAGGGTTGACGACGAGGTTTCAATTAAATAGTACTGCTAGGATCGGAAAGCGTCATAGTAATGTCTTTCGGCCGTCGTAAGTATACTCTTTCAAATAAAAAAAGATTTTTTCAAATCGATTTATAAATGACGGAGTAATAAATAACAAAAACATTTAAAAAAAATACAGCCGAATTGAGAACCTCCTCCCTTTTTGGAGTTGGTTAAAAATAGACTTTCCCATCAAACTTTGATCGCCATCAAGCAAGCCGTAAGATCGCAGATTGTTCTATAGTTACTACTTGTGTCTATTTTACTATATAAATATTAGAACGATGTCAAGTTACATAATAGAAGTAAATTTTAGCGTCGCCTCAATCCGATTCTGTTCTCAAGAACGAGTTTGAATGTGAGATCCGCTTCTTTCACGCTAGTTTGGATCCGTAAGAGTGTCACGGGCGATGTAGTTCGTATTGCCTACTGCAGTTACAATTTCAATTTTGATTTTAAGAAGAGAACGGAATCGGTAAATTTTGTGGCCACGCTTATTCTTTACCGATAACTAGGGTTGCCAACAATGATGTTATATTTCTAAATCTATAAAAATTAATCCCTATTTCCCTTGGTCACGCCATCATGTTTGAACGACTGTACCGATTTCGCTGTATCTTTTTCTGTTGTACTTGTTATTGTTAGGAGAAGGTTCTTATGAAAGAAGAAAATAAGAAAGTTGTGCGGAAAATTAGAAAAAAAAAAAAAAAAAAACTGAACGACAATATTAAGTTTTCTAATGTACCAATGACACAGTGGTGGGATTGTGGGGAGCCCCAATCTCGTTATTATAAGCTTTTATTTATTCGGTCCTTTTTAATATAATTAACATTGGTATAATAATAGAATTTACCTACTTGAAAATTAAACTCGCAAAAATTGATTTTTAACCGACTTAAAAAAATGGATTTCGAATCTACTGTATGTTATTATATGTTGTTATTTAGTTTTACAGAGGTGTGTGTAATAAAAATTTGCAAGTTAAATTTAAGCCACATAATAGTGTAATTGATATTGGCACACTTGTCTAGTTCTCATGACAATGTACAGTTATGCGGCCGCCGCAAAATAACGATTTAAAAAAATGTGGAAATGGGTTGAACGTGAACAAAAGGGATGAACATTTTATTTCTTTTTTTAAACAGGTAATAAAGTTGGTTTATTTTTTTATTTGTTTATTCCTGTTTTTATTTAAATATGTAACGCGATAGGATGTTTATGGACCGATTTTCAAAATCTTTATCCGGAAAAATGAGGTTGGTTCCTCTGTGGCCTCATATACTCGTATATTTTATAACGATATGAGCACAATATCTGAAAATTATGTAATACTAATTGTGAAATAAAATCTTTTAAATAAAAAAAATCATTGATGTCGACGCGTAATCAAATCGTTGTTTATTAAAAGGTTCAACTTCAATGAAGTCGATTTCCCTTTATATTTAAAACTTAGATCATGGTTACATTATGATCGAAGATTTAAAAGATTTTTATTGTTTTGATTTTGAGTATAAAATAAATATAATAGAATAAACGAGAAGCTAGATGGCGTCGTTGCGCGTGTCAGTCTAATCGAACACGCAAGTTAAGCATCGTCGAGCTTAGCCTGTCCATGGATGGGTTTATTTATTTAGAGCTCCTCCGTGTTTCGGATGTTTGTTTCGGATGTTGTCATTAGATGACAGACGTTAAGCCATGGCCTATGGGCGGCTTGAAAATAATGGCCTCGCCAATTCGCAGTTGAGCAGCGTGGTGGAGTATGCTCAAACCCTTTAATTGAGGGGGGATGCGTATCCCAGCAGTGGGATAAATAAGGGCTGACGACGAGAATAAATCAACGGATTTTTCTCATAAGAAACCGAAGGCGGAGAATGTGTTCGTACGAGTGATTATATTATAACTGCGCGTTATTCGTCTTTTATGTTTAAGACAAGAGTTTCTTTTGAATCTGTTATAATCGGTATTACGGGATCGAAATTAAAAATTCCATAACTCCGCGCTGCAGCTATGTGGTACTTTCAGAAAAATGCTCAAAGCCACCTAATTGGATACAGTACAGACCACTACAAAGGGGGATGTTTGAGATAAAAATGAAAATTAAATCTTCCAAGCGGATGAGCAGAGTAATGTTTTTGACGGTATCGTAGGCGGGACTCCCCCGTCCCTGGGACCCTGGTCCCCCCGCCCGCCGGGGGAACCTCAAATCGACTATCAAAATGCTGGTGAAAAAAGTTCCCGTACACCCAGACAGTGTGACCGGCTGTTGTGGCTTTTCTGCCTTTTTTCGCTCGCTCTTGTTTTATTTTCGCCATGTTGTCGGCACTGGTCGAGACAGATTTTAATCTGTAGTTTGAGTTAATATCGGTAATTTATGAATGGGATAATTGAATTGTTCTTGTGTACGTTAACACGATCTACTTCGATAAACTTGATTATTATTCAATGAGGTGCTCATTGATCATCGGCTAGGGTAATTTTCGGATTTCGAATATTTCTCGATGACTTGTTTGTTCATATACATTATGAACAAGTGTACACTGTATACTAGGTCGGATTCTAGCCCACGGGACCGAAATCGTGGTTGAGTGGAGTGAGTAGATTTGTCGAGTGTATATTTTCCATTGAAATCAATGGAAAATGTATTTGATGATCATTCCTCAAGGATATGATCGATCTCATTTTTTTTCCGACAGAAATCTCAAGCATGTCGAGGTCTTTAGTTGTGACAAGTTTTATCAAAATCGGTTCAGTGATTTTGGAGCCCATTATTTTCAAAAAATAACTTTTCGGTGTACATAAGTGTTCCGCTCATGAAGATATTATATACAGTGCACACTTGTACAGATTATTATATAGATAACAGTCTGTTTCGCATTACAAAACTGTGTGAATGATATTTGAAGCGTGGTAGGTGGACACCAAAGTTCAGGGGTTGGAAATTTGTTAAAACATTTTGTAACGAAAAAGATGCTCATAGTTCAGTATTGCTGATACCTACTTCTTCTTAGTCAAAATCTTGATTGCTTATCTGCGTAGTGCATCACATGCAGCACTAGTTTTTGCTGCTGTAAAGGCGGTAGTAAACTAGTCCAAAATATCCAGCAATCCTCTGCCTGAACCACTTAGAGGGATTTCAAAGAGTGAGTGTTTTCTAAACTAGACTTACCTTTTTTCATAGCTGCTATATCTCCTCCATTACAGGCTATAGCCTGAGGCCCTGGGCTCAGGCTGTGGATCTGATATGGCGGTGTCCTCGTGTCTATTTGCGTGGGCCATGGTGCCCGGGGCCAGGACGGCGCAGCCCCTGGAGTCCCCAGGAGCCGTAGCCTCTCGTACACGGGCGTAGAGCAGTCAGATGAAGGTTGCTGGGTGTTGGACTTCTCCTTTTGAGCTGCTAGGTTGCGTAGCACACGGTTTATTGATGATACCTGATGACAATTAATATAAAATTTTATTTTGAGATAATATTATTTTAAAATAATTTTGAAACTCTAAATTTTCCAGTAATACGAGTTTATAGTGCATACTTAAGAATGTGGCAAAGTATAAAATAATCTATGGCGGTGTAAGTGGCTCACCAACATGTTTAGAGGCAAAGCCAACCTCACCTGCACGTGGTGCACCCTAGCAAAATAGGCTATGGCAGAATAGAGGTAGGATACAGCATATTTAAAAGCGGCTCGACTGGGCAAGACTGCCTCCACCTCACAGAAAACCGCAGCCAAATAATGTTGTTGTTTTCCTGCTAGCGAGTGAAGTCACCAGAAAGGAAGGAGTTGCTGCGTTGGCAGCGGGGGTGGCGGCGATATTTTATGTTGCGAGCGTTAATATGGCTACGGTAATCGCTTCACATCAGGCGGGCCGTATGCTGGTTTGGGACGACTGAATGTCCTTCTCCACCATGAAAACGCATTTTTAGATTCCGCTATGGTAATGGAAGCGTATTTGAAGGCTTCAAATGTGGAATTGATGACGCTTTTCAGCCCAGACCTCGCACCATGCGACTTCTTTTTGTTTCCATCGAATGCAAAAATGCATTAATTGTGGGGGAACATACTTTAAAAACCAATAAATATATCGTAAGTCTTATATCTAGTCTTATTTTATTGGCCCGGTGGTCGAATGGCTAGCAATGGCTACTTTGACTCCGAGGTCGCGGGTCGATCCCCGCACAAGACTAACATTTCTGTACATGAACATGTCTGTTTGTCTTGGTCTGTATGTTTTATATGTATTACATGTATATATTTACAAATTATCAGTTGTCTGTCTAGTAGCCATAGTACAAGTTTTGGCACTAGATGGCGCTGTGTAAATTGTCCAGAAATTTTTATTTATTAGAATGTACAATCTTTCAGTATGCCCTAAGTTATGTATCCTAAGTTAAGTACGTTTTTTTTATGTGAGAGAGGGGCAAACGAGCATGTGGGTCACCTGGTGGAAAGCAATCACCACCGCCCATGGAAACCAGCGACACCAAGGGGTCGCCGATCCGTTGCCAGCCTTTTAAGGAAAATGAAAACTCTGTTCTTGAAGGCACCCATGTCGTAGTTGTTTGGAAATACCGCTGAGGGAAGTTGATTCCACAGTTGCACTGTTCGTGGTATAAAATGTCTTAAGAAACGTACTGTAGTAGATCGCCAATTATCAAGATGATAATTTATAAGTTATAAATAAAGTTATTATAAGTTAGTACATACTTATGCAGTGGTTTATCTTCGGTGTCGATGGACATTATACGCTACGATAAAGCAGTTGACAGTGACGACATGAGCTTGGAAGGGCGTGTTTTAATTTGATTATTAAAGTTATGTTACAGTCTCGTAGGCAAATATCATGTGTGGTGGTTTCAAATTGTATGTTTAAAGTACTATTCTGTTCGCATTGTTACATGACGATTGAGTAGTTTGTAGGAAAATCAAGGCTCGTAGCAGAGCGAAGTAGTTATTTATTTATTTATTTAATTCAACATTGCATTATATATGGGCCTTAATTAAATTAAATTAATTAAATCAGATACATATGCACCTTGTCAGGCATCGCAATGGTCGAGAGAGAGGTTAACACTACGAATTAAGGTATTCAGCGACCGAGTTTGCCTAATAAATGTTTTTTAAGAGAATTATAGAAAATCCTATCATTTGTTTCGTCTTTCATATATTAGGGCAGTTTGTTATACACCCGCACAGACATGGGGTAAGGCCCAGAACTATGTAATTTTAGCTTAGACGTTATTTGCATCAAATTGTTAGGTCTCCGTGATTGGTAATGGCGCGGCACGTCATTTACGGTACGATAAAAACTCGGATTTTTTGTTACAAATTTGCACAGTTCCATTATATATATATTTGGCAGTGTCAATACTTTTAAATTACAAAAGTGTTGTCTACAACTCTCTACCTACAAGTGTAAAGCAGCGTGTTTTTGAATTCTTCTTCTGATATATAATTATTTTAATAATAACGAAGTATAGTAACTTTATATTTAATTATTAGAAAATATTAAATTATCTATATAAATAAAAATGAATGTTGCCATGCGCAGCACTCGAAAACGGCTCGGCCAGTTCGGCTAATTTTTGTTTTCATATTTCCTTTAAGAGGAGGAGAAAGATGCGAGAGAAAAGATTTAAAAATAAAATACCACTTTCTACCGGTGCGAAGCCGGGCGGGCAGCTAGTTATTAATAAATGCAGAATTAAAAGATTTTTTTCCTATAGTAAATATTAGATTGATCAGTTGTAAAAAAAAACATTTATTTCCTTTCAAAGAAGTATTATAAGGAAATAATTGTGTTTTTTTAAGTAAGGTTAAACTAAAAGTCGCTAAAACACTTCTGTGAGATGAAGTACCTCCACCTCACAGAATACCGCAGCCAAATAACAGTTCCCTTGAGAGTTGTTGTGTTTCTACGAGTGAGTGAGGTCATCAGAGAGGAAGGAGTTGCTACGTTGGCAGCGGGGATAGCGATGTGCGAGTGATGTTTCATGGTGCGGTTAATATGGCTGCGGTAACCGCTTCACATCAGGCGGACATCTGTCTGCCACCCGAATTAATATAAAAAAAAGGAAAGTAGCAGCAAATTAAGTAATTAAGTCATAATAGAGCGTATCAATTTTATGAAACGATTATCTGGAATATTTTTAAGACTATTAAAAGTTTTTATTTAATCAACAACTAGATTGACATCAGATTGATCAGTTGTATATTAATTAATCAGGTAATGATGAAATTACGTAAGTCATCTTCGATCTACAACAGCCCACCCGCACCAAAGTGTCCACAATGATAAAGGAAATAAAAAAATGTCCTTTCCTTCGTAGCCTTACCAACTGTCACACACGCTTGTGACAGCGCGCCAAGCGGACGTAGAACGTAACTTAGACGTAGGGCAGGAAGGCCGTAAGACGATAGATGGTAACCTGATATGTGGTTGCGCGGTGGTCCCCGCCGCGCGCTGACTGGCAGCTGACGGAATGCCCGATGGACCGAGAAAGCGCGGCACGTTCGGAGAACGGTCATTTTTAAAAACAAAAGTTTTTTGTCTATGATTTTTGATGTCGACGGTTTGGTGGTTACCCGAATTAATTTGACCTTGGTTTTAAAAAATACAATAAAACCATTTTAAAGTTAAGCACGATCCACCCTACCGCCGAAGCTGAAGCCGATTACCATCGAATATTTTGATTCGAAAAATAGGTCTTCGGTTTTACTTCACTTCGGTGTCACTTCATCTTAGTCGCTAGAGCTCTAGACTTTCTATCAGCTAAGCTAATCACAGGTACCATAAATTTAAGTGGAAATTTGATATTCGCAATCAATTTTTAGACAAAATTTCGTCAAAAGATATTTATTTAGATCAGTGCTGCCTAACCTTTTATGGTTCGGAGACCATTTCCAGGTCCCTGTTCAATGTAGAGTTCCAACTGTCCTATAGATCAAGACACTTTATCTCGAGAATACAATATTGGGTTTGGTATTGCTCAATCTCTTACATTATAATTCTGCATCACGGACCTTGATTTAGCTCTCACGGACCACTAGTGATCCGCGGACCACCGGTTGGGAATCCCTGATTAAGATACATCGATAGATGGATAATATTTTTATTTGTATACGGAAACACATACAATACAGAAACTTACAATAATTCTAATATTAAAACAGAACCCCAGTCCAACCAATTTCTTATTTTTTCATTCTTAATGCCTATACTCGTATCTTGCTGTGTGGTTTCCGGCAGACTAAATAGAATCACTCTGTCTCTTCCCTTGGATGTCGTACAAGGCGACTAAGGGAAATACATTATAAAACATCGATCAGGCCTCCCCAACCCGTCTAGCCAGCGTGGGGACTGTAGGCCAAATCCTCCTTCTGTCTGGAACGGACGAGAGAGGGTCGTGCTCCTTTAGTGGATACTAAAATGACCTGATGATGATTATCTATATACTTACATTGTAGGTACCAATTCGTTCACAGCTCGACGGGTTTGACCATGACCGAATGTTGATATTTGGTTTAATCAATCGCCTTATGTCAGTCTAATCAAACACGCAGGTTAAGCAACGTCAACCGTAGCCTGTCCAAGGATGGGTTTATTTATCTCCAGTTCCTTCATAGGGTACGTTAAGCCGTCGGTCCCGGCTGTTGTCATAAGATGATAGTCGTGAGCCAAGTCAGTGGGCTTTAGGCGGCTTGAAAACACTGGCCTTCGCCAACCCGCAGTTGAGCAGCGTGGAGGAGCTCTAAACACCTCCGATTGAGGGGAGACCCGTATCCCAGAAGTCGGATGAATATGGCACGACGACGAATCGCGTATGAAAACTCTTTTTTCTATGGATGAAAACAACGTTGCAAAAATGCGATAGTAGGATATCTATTGATTTTCATAAACTCTTCATCATCATCATCAGGTCATTTTAGTCTCCACTACAGGAGCACGACCCTCTCTCGTCCGTCCCAGACAGAAGGAGGATTTGGCCTACTCTCCCCACGCTGGCCAGACGGGTTGGGAAGGATAAACTCTTATGGTTATATATTTCGTAAACTTTCATTTTTAATTCGTATCTTGAGTACTTTGAATTGAGAAATTATTCGAACATTGGAAATGAATGAAAATAAAATATTAAAAATGAAAATTGGATGCAAGTTAATATTTGTTCGATTAGAAAATTTTAACAAGTAACAAATAATTAAAAGTCAAGCCGTCCTATCAGGAATTCAAATATAATGCAAATAAAATTGAAAAGGGTTGAACTCAGATCAAGTTTTCTTGCAAATGAAATGGAAATTTTTAACAAGCTTTTTCGCTGGTTATCGAGGAAACAGGATTCATTGGGTCGTTTCAATTAAATGTTTGCTTGTGTTATTTGTTAATTGATTGTTTATGAATAATTAACATTGCTTTTCTTTTGCAATTATTTGAATTAAGTGTCATTTGTCAGTATTTTAGAAAAAAATATTGCTTGATATTTGGCATCAATAATTTGTTTTAAGGCTGCGTAATATATTAACACTGTGTTTTTTAACGGAACATGTCTGAAATTCGTAAAATACTTATAAATTAATATTTCTGGACAATTTACACAGCGCCATCTAGTCCTAAATTAAGCGCAAAACTTGTACTGGGTAATAGGCAACTCATAAATGTACTTTTTTTTTTGTAAATACATACTTATATTTTATTGAAACCACCCAGTTCAAAACAAACAGACATGTTCATGCATACAAATTTTTGTCTCGTGCGGGGCTCGAACTAACGACGTCGGAGTCAATGTAGCCATTGCTAGCTATTCGACCACCGGGCTCCCCAAATTAAGGCTATTCTTTTTTAACGTAACATCATTCATTGTCTGAAATACGTAAAATATTTATATTATAAAGTAACATATATAACTCAAGTGAATATTTTTTGGAAAGAAGATATATTAAAATAAAATAATAAAATATTTTTATAATGTAATTGTATGTCGCGAAACATAACTAACATATAATATTTTAAAAGTAGGCTATGTCACAACAGTTTAAACAAATTAGTAGGCAATATGTTATATTCCTGGCATTAGATGACACAGAGTATAATAACACTTTTATCTTCATTTAGACAATATATCGACAATAAACAACATTAAATTATTTTATTTTAATTACCATTGTAACAAATCTTAATACGATTCTACCTAAGTACAATAGGTACTAGACAACTGGAAAAGCGCTACAACTGTAAAAATCTACGTATTACGGGCAGAGGCTAAAAACAACCCAAGCGCATAGTGTGACGCCATGTGTGAAAACCGTGTGCGCACTGTCCATTTATGAAAAAAAAAATGAATAGGACGCAAAGTACGGACCTGTAAACATTCCCTTAATTCGAATTACACACATCGATTGATTTGTTTCCACAATTGTACTTACTAATACCTCAATTAGTAAATAACCCTTGAACTAAATATATTTATAGATGTTTACAAGCATTAATTTTCTTTAAAGGATTGCACATAGACAATATCGGGTTAACAATAGACTTTTTCGTGCGATTTGAGTCAAATGCGGTTGCGGTTGTGTTCATGGTGAATTAAATTCGATTTTAATTCGATATTTGGTGCCGGTAGCTGGGAATCATTGGATTTAATAGTTTTTTTCGTTGTAGGCAATGATTGTTGAGATTTTTTGTGCACCTGTCGGATTTGATTCGACATGTTTGTAAATAAGAATGTTGAAATTATATGAGAACTTTGAGAATAGATCGCGCAATTTCGCAACAAGAAACATCCGTTTTTTAAAATACCTAATCCGAACCTGTTATTTCATTTACTCGCCTAATATTTTTTGTACATAAAATATGCAAAGAAAATCGCACATTCTAAATGTATAAATTCTTTAAACATTTAGAGTTATTTTTTGTTTTATGTTAGGTAGAAAAATGGAACATGTACTTTTTACTGTACCCTTTTTGTACTTTAGAATTTTAATCATAATGACATTCTCAAGTACAGGCGTGTATGTTCGGCCAAATAAGTGGAATATCACTTTTAGATTGACAGTCGGCTCCTCCACGACCTCTCGATTACCGGTCGATGGCTCTACTGACTGTTTTTTTTTTCCTTTTTTAAAATATTTATAACAGTCAGACATGTTGTCCGATATAAATTATTTAAGTAATAATTATTTTGTAACTACTTATTATCTAGTATTGTAATTTTCGATCTACTCAAAAATTACGTACGTATCTCTTTTTCATAAGTGTTCATTGACTGCAAACACGAATACCAACCGTCAATCAAAGCTGCTGGGTTCCGTATCGTACGAGACACGTTTTGAATACAAAATAAATTACATTAGAGCTACCATCAAACGCCGTAAAAAGTATGAAAGGTGCCCCCTAAATACCGGGTGAGGTGAAGCGCGAAAATTATCTTATATTTGTTCAGAGCCCGTGAACGTAGGGCGACTGCGAGAATACTTTTCAATAAGCTTAGAGAGCGTTTTTTTTATTTCACGAGTCCCATCTTGTAAAGCGGCGCGTTGTGCGAAACGGAACGGGCAAATAGAGGGTGTCTCATCTATCGATCCATTTGATTTCTCCCACTGCTGTTTTGTGTTTTGTATGGAAATATTTTTGTCAATAATTTTTTGACGTGTTTATTTGTTTTATAGAATTCGAGAGTGTCTGAAGAATGTGAATTGGATATTAGTTGATGTCCGTAATAAGGATTAGTGATGAGGTGGATACTTGGGAAAAAAATTCTGCAAAGTAGTCATGTCTTAGTATAAAACTTTATGTTTTTTTTAAGGACAATAACTATGTACTTAAATAAGTAGAAGATGAAAAAATTATTTGAAGTTTAGTCAAACTGTGATCATTATAATACTAAATCGATATTCTTAGCGGTTTTTTTTTATATTAAGTCGGGCCATCCTGATGTGAAGCGGTTACCGTAGCCATATAAAGGCTCGCTACATGAAATATCGCTCGCACGCCGCCATCTCAGCTGCCAACCTCAGGGTACTTAATACAATATATTGAATATTTTTTGTCTTATTTTTGATACAATATGTCAAATTAATGTAGGTAATAATTAATTTGACATAACCCACAGAGAATAGTTTTTGTATATTGATGAGTCAGAAACTCGGAAGTAATATAATTAGGTAAGTATATAATTTCAGCATTTAAGCTTGAATTAAAAAAAAATATAGAATAAATAAAAATCCCTTCCTTCCCTAGACTTCCACAATACCAACAAAAAACTGCAATTTAAAAAATCTGCCATTGTTTGAAAACCATTTCCATATCTAATCCAACGCTCCTTACCTTAGCTCTCCATTTTAATGTTCCTCTTACAAAAAAGCAGTGCATTACGCCATTGTTGAGTGAAGCAGGGCTCTCACAATAGACAACCTGCTGGTTCATTGTGCGCGGCACTTTGTGTCTCAATATTTTGGTGACTTTAGCTCTTAGTATATTTTGCCTTGTCAGCGAACAACTGTTCACCTTTAGGTTCCCGTGTCAATGATTGTCCTTTGTTTTTGCACTTTTCGCGATTAATTGGAGTTCAATGGACGGAGTGCATGTTTGTTTTTCGTATGTCATATGTAATTTCAATAAAAAAAATCTTTTATACTTATTTCCAATTGTGGGTAGGTAGGTACTTAATTTAGTTAAAAATTTAAAAATTTTTTTTACTTTTTTAATGCTTATAGAAATATAAAAGATTTTATTTTTATGTTTTTTTTTGTAAAAGGATTTGTTTCCAATTGTAATTAATTTAGTTACTTCATCATCATTATCATCAACGTGTATCTACCCACCGCTGGATTTATATCCAGCAGTAAAGGCTTATGCTTTCTCCAATGCTTTCCACCAAATACGATCCTCCGTCTTACGCATCCAGCCTCTTTCTTAGGGTCATCGGACCATCTATTTAGAGCACGACTTGATCAGCGACCATCAATACGGCTTTCGTCATGGTCGCTCGACTGGTGATCTTCTAGTGTATCTTACACATCGCTGGGCTTCAGCCGTGGAGAGTCAAGGTGAGGCACTAGCTGTTAGTCTAGATATGGCGAAGGCGTTCGATCGGGTCTGGCACCGCAGTCTTCTTTCGAAGTTACCTGCATACGGTTTACCTGAGGGTTTGTGCGAATGGGTCGCTAGCTTCTTGTCCTGCAGAAGTATTAGAGCAGTTGTGGATGGTAGTTGCTCCGATAGCATGGACATTAATGCTGGCGTCCCGCAAGGCTCGGTATTGTCCCCGACGCTGTTTTTGCTGCATATCAATGATATGTTGTCTATTGACAGCATTCATTGCTATGCCGACGACAGCACCGGGGACACTTATTACACGGGCCGCGCCAATATCCCCCGCTCTCTGGTGGAGGAGAGCCGCGAACAACTTGTGTCGGAAATGGAGAGCACACTGAATAGTGTGTCCGACTGGGGGCGAAAGAACCTAGTTCAGTTCAATCCCACAAAGACACAAGTCTGCGCGTTCACCGCTAAGAAAACCCCTTTTGCTGTGGCTCCTCAATTCCAGAACACACCCCTTACCGTCGCTAAAAACATTGGGATTCTCGGAGTTGAAATCTCCAGCGACGTTCAGTTTCGTTGTCACCTGGAGGGAAAGGTCAAGCTGGCGTCGAAGAAACTAGGTGTACTCAACAGGGCAAAGCAGTACTTCAACCCGCGGCAAAGACTTATGCTTTACAAAGCTCAAGTTCGGCCGCATATGGAGTACTGTTGCCATCTATGGGCGGGAGCGCCTAGATACCAGCTTGCACCTTGTGACTCGATCCAAAGGCGTGCTGTGAGGATTGTTGAGGATCCCAAACTTACAGATGGTTTAGAACCGTTAAGTCTGAGACGAGATTTTGCGTCCCTTTGTGTGTTCTACCGATTGTACAATGGGGTGTGTTCAGAGGAGTTGTTTGACATGATGCCCACGGCCTCCTTCTACAGTCGCACCGCTCGCCATCGACAGGGAATTCATCCTCACACATTGGAGCCTAAGTGGTCACGTACTGTGCGGTTCCAGAGAAGTTTTCTCCCGCGTACTGTCAAGCTGTGGAATGAACTGCCTGTCGAGGTTTTCCCAGGAGACTACAGCATGGGGTTCTTCAAAAAGGGCGTGAAGAGGTTTTTACAGGGTCGGCAACGCGCGTGTGATGCCCCTGGTGTTACAGGCGTTCATAGGCTGCGGTAGCTGCTTTCCATCAGGCGGGCCGTAAGCTTGTTTGCCACTCTAGTGGTATAAAAAAAAAAAAAAAAAAAAAAAAAAAAAATCTAGAAGGAGAGCGTCCAACGTTTCGTTACTTATTTCAACTTTATTGTGTTTGAAAATTTACTAGTTACTTATTTTGACTTTGCCAGTTAAAATAAGTAAACAGAATGGTCTAAGGAACGTAAAGTGTATATTTTAATAATTATATAAAATTTATTTTAAATATAAGTATAGAAAGTGACAAGTGCAACTTATTTTAAAAGCAATTGGGTTTTTTTTTTAATTTAAACACTGTGTTTTCATGAGAATTTGACAATAGTGGCAACACCTCTTTTTCTCACAACATTAATTCAAAAGACACAGCTTTGCGAATTCGTTCGACGAAAATTCTCAATTTTCAAAAGCCACCCTATCAATCACCCTATCTATAATAAATTATTCCAAGACAAAGACGGCCGCTGAATAGAAGAAATCCAGAAATCGCCAACAATTAATTCATCAATCACAACAAAGGCTGAGATATTTTCGCACAATCAAAATAAAGGTAAGCACACACCGCCCCGACACGCCTATCGTTTAAAACTCTGGCCGAACGATGACAACATTCGAGACTTGCTTAATTCGAACGATTCCCACGAAATTTAAATCGAATTGTCGTTATACTATTGTATTTTCCACAATCGAAGAAATGGGTCAATACGTAAGGAGCTCATAAATCTATTGTTTGATTGACTTATAGGCATTTTGTCAATACTTGTGTGTATTATGACCCCCGGGGGTCCTATGAGGGTCCTGTTATGGCGTATTTATTAACTAAGTCGGAGGCGCTCGCTTCAGATGCCCACTATTCGAAGTCACCTGAGGGTGAAATGATATGCAGCGATTTATTAGGTGCGTTCACATCGGTTTTGAATAAATGAAATGTTTGTTATTGGAATTTCAATATCGTTAAATCGGTAAACTTGGTTAATGAAATGTAAGTCATTCTATTGCATTATAGGCTGAATATGATTTAAAGCAGTTTAATACTGTTAGACAACCTTAGTAGTCTTGGTAGTTTAGTAGATAGATAAACTAACGGTTGCGGTTCATTTCCCGCACTGGAAGAAGTTTTTATGTTATGGCGTGCTTCTTTTTAGGGTTCGCTACCCAAACGGTAAAAAGGAACTACTAAGGCTCCGCTGTCCGTCCGTCCGTCCGTCTGTCACCAGGCTGTCTCTCTCTATATCTCATAAACCGTGACAGTTAGACAGTTGAAATTTTCACAGATGATGTATTTCTGTTGCCCCTATAACAACAAATACTAAAAAATAGAATAAATTTTATATTAAAGGGGGCTCCCATACAACAAACGTGAATTTTTTGCTCGTTTGAAATACTCACATAATATTTAGTTTTATATCCACTTTATAAATAAATAATTAAATAAAAATAAAACAAATATTTAAAGGGGGCTCCCCTACAACAAACGTGTTTTTTTTTGCCGTTTTTACAATGCGCGATGAGTGCGCGTCCGACTCGCACATGGCCGGTTTTTTTAATTTACTCTCGAATAAGCCAGTAATAATCTATATAATGGATATTTTCTGTATGCTGACTAAATTGTTTCTATAGTATCTAATGACAAATCTAATATATAATATCTAAAAAAAATCTAATATCTAATGACAAAAGCAGTGATATTTCCGACAATAGAATTAATCAAAGTTAATGATGGAAAGAGTATTGAGTTGACAATAGCTATTCCAGTGTAAAAATAAAATAATGTTATTTTAAAAGATTTCGCATTCTTCAATTATTTATCATTAATTGGTAAATCATCTTCGTACTTATATACATAATAATGATTCTTATAATATTACTTGATGACGAGCTCGGTGGTCGAATGGTTAGCAATGGCCACTTTGACTCCGAAGTCGCGGGTTCGATCCGCGGGTCCCGCACTGGACAAATATTTGTGTGCATGAACATCTCTGTTTGTCTTGGTCTGGGTGTTTTCTATGTATTGTATGAATGTATTTAGAAAAACCTAACCCAACCCGTTTGGCCACCGTGGGGAGTGTAGGCCAAATCCTCCTTCCGTCTAGGACGGACGAGAGAGGGTCGTGCTCCTGCTGTGGAGACTAAAATGGACCTGATTATGATGATTTAGAAAAAAAAGTATTTAAGTATAATATTAGTATATTTTAGTATAAGCTTTGCTTAGTTTGGGACTAGATCATCATCATCATCATCAGGTCATTTTAGTCTCCACTACAGGAGCACGACCCTCTCTCGTCTGTCCCAGACAGAAGGAGGATTTGGCCTACACTCCCCACGCTGGCCAGACGGGTTGGGGAGGCCTGATCGATGTTTCATAATGTATTTCCCTTAGTCGCCTTGTACGACATCCACGGGAAGAGACGGAGTGATTCTATATTGGGACTAGATGGCGTTGTGTAATTTGTCCAGGAATATTTATTTATATTTATTACTATACTTCTAATTAATTGATTTGGTCCTGCCCACTCTATGCACAAATTCGTTACTTTAAGGCTGCCTTCAAAAGATGGCTCTCAGCAAAAGGCCGCCTTGTTGCATATATGTATACACGTCTGTAATAATTTATTGATTAACTGTACTTAAAATTTGTAATATGTAAATAAAACATATTTTATCGTCTATCTATCTTTGACTCTTATTATATTATTACAAACTTATTATATTACTAGCTGCGTCAACTCGCGCTACTCCGTCTGCGTGTGACAGAGCGTTGAGAGTGAAGCGTAAGGTAATTTGAAAGGTTATAGTGAGCCGATCTTACAAGATAGATATATGCTACCACGGACTTTCTTTTAGAACTTTTAAAGATGAATAATTCCGTCGTATATAGTTGTTGCGTAACTTGTACCGTTTACGCAGCGCACACAACGGAAGCTCTCAAAAGGAATATTTTTTCCCATTTTTGCAACATTTTTCATTGGAACTCCGCTCCTATTAGTGGTAGTGATGTTATTATAGCCTATAGCCTTCCTCGTAAAATAGGCCATCTAGCACTAAAATATTTTTTCTATTCGAATTAGTAGTTCCTGAGATTAGCGCTTTCAACCAAACAAACAAACTCTTCAGCTTTATAATATTAGTATAGATATTACAAACCAAAAAATAAATTTATATCAGCATTCAAAAATCTATGAATAACAGTAATATTTGGTACTTATTCAACCATAGAGTATTCTTATATCCATAAATAATAAATGGATAAGAGATTCCCGCGTTACCCGAAAGGCGGAGGCAGGACGCGATTTTCCGGTAGATGTATCGGCAGAATAATAAAATTGTGACAAAAATACTTCAGTCCGAATAGGCTGCCGTAAAATTGATTATCGATTCTTTACATTTGTATTATATCGCAAGTACGAGATTGTCGTCTTCCGCCCTTACGCGTCACTAGTATGAAATAATAGGGGCCGAATTGTGACGAAGTGATTTTTACGGCAAATAAAATATGGGATATTATTTAAGTAGACAGATTTTTATGTTTTTATTTATGGGTAAATGTAATTTGTATTATATGAAGTTCTTTTTTTGCGCTATGTCGGTTGGGAAATAAGCATATAGCTCGCCTGACGTGAAGTTTTTTGGGGTGTAAGTGTACACAGAATACCGCTGCCAAATAACAATTCCCTTGAGGATTGTTGTGTTCCTGCGAGTGAGTGAGGTCACTAAAGGATGGAGTATAGGCTGGCAACGGGTCGGCGACCCCTAGGAGTTGTTGATCTCCATGGGCAGTGGTGATGGCTTTCCATCAGGTGACCCATATGCTCGTTTGCCCCTCTCTCATAAAAAAAGTGATCACCGTGCAGGTAGCCTTATTAAACCGTTTGCAACATAAGGAGCGGTGTTCGTCTCCGCTGCTAACGCGTCAACTCGTCAAGAACTTCCTACTGATGTCACTTCATCACATGGACTCATCAAAAAATTGTTGTGTCAGTTAACAGGGAAGACCTCGAGGATTTTTGTCTTGCTGTGAGCGAGTGACATCACCAGAGGTGAGGAGGTGCTGCGTTAACAGAGGGGCTCCAATCCCGTATTCTTTTACAACATTCGAGGTGGCACAAAAAAATGTTTTTCGTTTAGTTACCCGAAGGTATTTCAGCTGAATGTTATTGAAACTCTAAACTTTTTCAAACCAACTTCAACTTATGAGTAGTGGTGCGGTAGCTTATTAGATGTTTGCAACTGGGCATCAGTAGTAAATTACTATTGGCACAACTACACCCAACATAGCACTATCATACTATAATCACTAGGTCTGGGACGGGGCCCACCACACATTCCCACCACTGTATCTCCTGTGTAGCCAGGATTAACAGCGGCGACCGCCAAAAAAGGCAATGAACAATGAAGTCCATTGCAGTCCCGGGGGTAAAACTACGGCTGCCTTGGAAATCACAACGAATTTAATCAGAAGAAATTAGTAGGAGTAGGAAGCTTTTGGAATTTGACTTCCCCTCTTAGCAATGTGAGAGACAGCAATATGGCAAATAAGACATTAAAAGCCTAAAGAGATGGCTAGTCAACTGAAGCTCAACTGCCGTGCACCACGGATTTTAAGTTTCTAACACTATTGGAGACTTGAAACATTGAGTTGTTACGTAACATATCGATTCCAATAATATGAATTGCAAAATCGAACTGAACGCTTGGTAATTCTCCTTGTTACTACCAAATCTGAATAGATCTGCATCACTAGGTCTATTAAATAATTACTTACAGTTATTTAGTAGACCGCAACCAAACTGGACGCTGACATTTATAAATTAAAAGCATTCCTCCAATCGGGCTGTTTATAATTTAGCAATAAAATATATATTTTGGTTTTATTTGACAGGGAGGCAAACGAGCAAACCCACATGGGTCACCTAATGGAAAGCAGTCACTGCCCATGGAGGTCAGCAATACCAAGGGGTCGCCTATACTCCTTCCTTTCTTTCTGGTGACCTCACTCACTCGTAGGAAGACAACAACCCTGAAGAAAATTGCTTTTTGGCTGCGGTATTCTGTGAGATGGAGGTACTTGCCTAATCGGGCAGTTGCCTTTTCGCCAGAGTCCCGTTTGCCAGTCAACAAAGTGTACCATGTGCAGGTTAAGTTGGCTTTGATTCAAAGATGTTGATGAGCCACTTACACCCCATGTTGATGAACTACGAAAACCACTTACTTACGTATTTTTTAAGACCACCTGAAACAAATAAGCCGAGACATCGAAAGACCTTATTAATATTTGGAATGCTTGTTCAAAATTTCCATATTTCCATATGAATAACAAAACGTTCCTTGTTTATGAAAAGTAGTGAAATATGGCACAATAATGGAGTGAAAACATTTGAAGGGTCAATATAATTAAACACCTATGTCTTTGAGACCCAGCCGAACGGCAAGAGTCAATTGTGTTTACTTTGTGAACCGCTCTCGGTCCCAATAATCATTTTATATTAACGCCGATAATGGCCGCTATTATTATTATTATTAAAATAATATAATAGTGTATTATTACGTTCTGCGCGGGGATGAACGCTCGAATGATTCAGAATGACAACTTTACAACGGCTTTTTTTTATTTTATTCATTTTTTGTTGTTAAATATTCGTTACAATTGTGTTGTATGAAATGTTGAATATGACGCGTGCTTAAGTAGTTTTTTTTACATTATGCTATCGATTCTTTTTATATTCGTTTTAATTAAAACTTTATAGTAAGAATATAATGAACATAATTGCCTGATAGGTAGTTGTACTATTCCAATAAATAGAGTTAAACTAATCAGAGGAGCTCGATGGCGTCGCGTCGTTGCGGGTGCCAGTCTAATCGACCACGCAAGTTAAGCAACGTCGACCGCAGCCTGTTTATGGATTGGTTTATTTATCGTGAGCTCCTCCGTGCTTCGGAGAGCACGTTAAGCCGTCGGTCCCGGTTGTTGTTATTAGATGACGGTCGTTCAGAAGATGCAAAGCTTTTGGGCGGCCTGAAAACATTGGCCTACGCCAATCCGCAAATGAGCAACGTGGTGGCGTATGCTCTTAACCCCTACGTTTGAGGGGAGACCTTACTTGAAGGGATGAATAAGGGTTGTCGACGAAGACGAAATAACAGTAAAATCAACTACAGAAAAATAAATAATGATATAACCTAGGTGCTTTAAATCTATAGTAATCGGATAACACATTCTAAAGGTTTTCTTGAAAACATTGCTTTTAGCAATAAGCCCGCCTTGTTGTATTTACATGTTTGTAACAAAATAATATTTTTATTGGATTTCTTTTTTATGTAAACTGCAAATAAATCTTATTCTATCTATCTATCTATTCTAATACAATATCGAAAAATACTATTCAGAAAATTCAACAAGTGCGAAAATTTAAATTAAACCAAATCTGTGACATTTTACAAATAATGGAAAATACCACACATTCTTGTATACTAATAATACAATTTAATGTGTAATTTAACACTACAATATACCGACCACCCGACCACAATGCGGCAGCGAAACAGCAACTGTAATAATTAAAGACAACTGACACCCCGTAATCACCGAATTAAATCTCGTATCAGATTTGTAGAAAAAACACATTAATATTCATCATGTATCAAGATAGCACAGTTATTACATTTAGTGTCCCCACCCTCGAACAACAAAAACCCAACGATGTCGTTTAGCACACAATAGTGTGGACGCCGCATAAAATTATAATAAATATCGATAGAGTGGGTGAGGAATAGTTTACAAAGAGGAGCGAGTGGGACAGTGAGAGGTCATCCGTGACATAGGTATGAAATGATTGAACAGCGCATTCTGTGATTTAAATAAATGTCATAGGTACAGTAAATCCATATTTGTTTGGAATATTCCCGGAGATTTCAGTTTGTCACGCAAGTATGTTTTAAATTTTGTCAAAAAGACCTGAATAAAAAATGACGTGTAATTGGTACATTTTCTTAGAAACAATTTAGGGAGGATGTGTTCACTCATCATTTATATATATATATATATATATATATATATATATATATATATATATATATATATATATATATATATGACTACTACTACTGACTATCAATAATACGTATATTTATTAACAATCGGATATTACATTAAAAAACAACCACTACATTATATAAAACTGCTAATGTACTAGTTCAAAATGTTCAAGGATATTATATATATCCTGTTAGGAATCACTGTATGTAAGAAAAACAATGGTGTATTCAACTTTCGGAAAGTATAGACATCCGCGTATCTGATGTTCCATACATTTTGAACTAGTACATTAGCAGTTTTATATGATGTAGTGGTTGTTTTTAATGTAATATCCGATTGTTAATAAATATACGTATTACTGATAGTCAGTCCTCAACAGAGTTGAAATTCGTTATGTTTGAAATTTAGTAAGACTATAGACAAATAATATTAAACACAAACAATATTAATTTATTCTCAATTGAACCACAGACTTTAACAATAAACAAAAGAGTGTACATGGTAGATAGATAGATAGATAGAATATGCTTTATTTACACTATACAAGCTACAGAAACAATTTATTCAACATACAGAAAATATTCACTTAAAGAGTAGGTATGTAAGTGCAACAAGGCGGCCTTATTGCTAAGAGCAATCTTTTCAAGGCAACCTTAAGGTAACGAATACATTAAATGAAATAGGTAAGGTTTGCAAGACGACGGAAATGTGAAAATACAAAATATACAATATATAACGAATAAACATAATATGATAATATTACATACCAATACATACATACTAATACACACATTACATACATAATATAATATTACATATATAAAAATATTACACATACTTACAATACCATAATTTCATGTCTGCGCTACGCTATATAAGAAATCAAAGACCAAGGAAATGATTTTTTACTTGTCTCTTAAAAACATATATGGATATGGTAGTGTGTGTAATGTTTTTTTTAATCGTTTTAATGTATTTTTTAAGCATAATTTTGAAAAAATATTAGCATTCGGCACTTCTTCTCAATATACACTATATGTGTGCGAAATTTCATACTCCTCCGTCCGCGTAATTTACGTAAAAATGGGTACAAAGTTTTTGCTTCACGTATTAGTATATAGATGCAAGGTAATAATTTTCAAAATTCGTAGCCTACTCTTATTAAGTCAATGATCCCTAGTGATGTACATCGTGTTACCACATTCATAAATCGCGAAGGTGACAATGCAATGACGTGTCATTTGGATGTGAACAGGGGCTATTAGATGTAGTGTCCGTGGGGTCTCCTCTCCACTCGTAATAACTCATAACTCGTGTGTTAAGTCGAGGGTACTCATTGTCTGCGGATTCGATTCGGATCGAAACGCATTATTTTCGGCTGGCCGCCGATTTCCGACTCTTCCGTCAGTCTACTAGGGAGCGTGTTAGTTTGTCATCTGTGAAATTATTTTAAAATGCCCTTAAATTTGATAAATGTCGGATAATTATATTTATTGAATTTATAAAGAGTTACGATGGCGATGCCAGTTGGCTATTTTAATGCATTCTAGTGACGTTTATATACATTTTGGTTAATATTTGATTTTGTTTATTTGTAAATAATATTATGTTTCTTGTTACGTAAATTGTATACATGCAAGTTTGCCGTACTGAAAAATCTTCAACTATATGCATAAGATTTCACTTACCTTTTAATTTTATATTATACGTACATACAGTTTTAGCTCTTTCGCTACGAA
Organism: Hypsopygia costalis; assembly: GCA_937001555.2. Classification (NCBI taxonomy): domain Eukaryota; kingdom Metazoa; phylum Arthropoda; class Insecta; order Lepidoptera; family Pyralidae; genus Hypsopygia; species Hypsopygia costalis. The sequence goes on from OW443344.2 coordinate 11,007,942, forward strand.
AGAGCTAAAGCTAAACCTTTACTACAGTATATCGTAGCTAACTATATCATTTTTTTTAAGGAATAAAGCCTTAATGATGGTTTCATCAAATTAACATAAGGTTTAATTTTCGATAGACTAGGAAGTAAACATGCGACCCAGCTGATTTGTAGCAGTAACAATAACTAGTCTATAGACGTTTCCCACCAGGTTATCACACGCTACCAATGGTGTAACTCCTTCTAGGTGAACTCACTCACTTGAACGAACATAGTAAGCCGCCAGAAACTTGTTATTTGGATGAGCAAACGCTCATGTCGGAGGTGTAGGTTCCTTTCAACGGAAGCATACTCTACATCTCTTTAGATTCTCCAGAACCAAATTATTAATTGGCACCACGTGCAGTTAACGTTCAGTTTGGCTCAAAATGATAATGATAAGTAGCTTATCATGAGTCACTTACACCCCATAATAGTACTGAGTAGATCTTAAGAAAAAGGAAACTAATACAACACGTAAAAGTATCACCCATATTGGATATGGAAAAGAATGATTTAACTGCGATAAAAAAATTACATAAAATTTTTAAGTGAAATTAAACTCTTATGAACAAAGCCGACATTCAAATTCTTTGACTCCGAGGTTGTGGGTTCGATCCCCACACAAGACAAATATTTGTGTGCATGAACATGTCTGTTTTTCTTGGTCTGGGTTTTTTCTATGTATTTATGTATATTTTTTATGTATACATATGTATGTATGAATATATATGGATATGTATGGATGATAGAATATGTATGTATTTATGAATATAATATGTATATGTATAGTTTATGTATAGTTATTATTAGTCACTTTTTTAAGTTTCTTGTTAATATAGTTTTAAACCGCATTCGTGGATGTCCGCATTTCCCGAAGGGTGGCTGGTAGAGAATGCTTTTAGCATTAAGTCCGCCTTTTGTACTATTGGTCTTATTGTGGTCAATAAAGTGTGTAAATAAATATATGTATGTATTTACAAAAAAAATAATATGAGTTATCTAGTACCCATAGTACAAGCTTTGCTTAGTTTGGGACTAGATGGCCATGTGTAATTTGTCCAGGATAATTTATTATTATTAATTAATTAAATATAATAGTAAAAGTATCAAGATAACTCAAAATGTAGATACACTATTTTAAAACGATTTATAAATAGAACAAAATATGTAAGCATTTTTAATTGGATACAAATTTTTATAAGCGTTAGTAACCGTTTATTATTTGTTTTTAAAATCTTGTAAACAAGTGTCGTCGTTTAGCAAATCTTGTTTATGCACGGTGGGGTGCGTCCGTGCAGCGTCCCTGGCGCATACGAATATCGACATATGCTACGACTTTCACGCGTTCGATAATCCACTCTCGGTGATTTGCATTCGTTATTTTTAGCGTGCATATATCCTAGGTAAAAAGTCATTTTATTTTTTTAGTTTTATCAATTTACATAAATTGATAAAGTCTAACACGCGCCTAACACAGTATTTGTATGTCTATCACAGGGCTGTCCAAACCATATACAATACCGGGCCATTACAAGTTACTAAATAGATTAGCGGACCGCAGAAACAAATACCTACTTGACATTTTTACTACCTACTAGGAAAGTTTAAGCTTAGTTATAACTAGTTAGTTATAAAATTTTAACTTTTCTAGAAATGCACAATTTTCAGTTAATGTAGTGGTAAAAAACTGTATAAAAACCGGTAAATGAAAAACACGTCATAGGCCGCACAAATATAAGCCGAGAGCCACATGCGGCCCGCGGGCCGTGCAATAGCCCTGGTCTATCATGTAGCTTCCCGAGCTAGCAGTAAGGACTTGGAATTGTGATATAACGAACATTTTTTTTTGTAAATATTCCAATTAAGTATTCTTCTTTTAAGCATGTTTGATACATTTAGTATGCTGTATATTTTATTTAATTTCATATTAAAAAAAATAAAAGCAACTTAAGGCATTATCAAAACCACATCCGACTTCATATTAAGAGTCCGTATGTAAAATTGCGCCGATTTTGTTGAGCTCAACTTTTCCGACTAGCTAGTTTTGGTGGCTTGTAGTCATCAAGCCTTCGAGCGACACGATTACTGATAACCTTTGAAAACAGCTTAGGGGCCATTCATTTATTACGTAAGACTATTTTCGCTAGTTTTTGACCCCTTACCCCCCTTTATAAGAAAAAATAAGAATAGGCCGACCCCATCCCCCTTGTTAAATACTTATTACGTAATAATCTAAAGGAAAAAAACAATTTTTCTAAGTAACAATTTTTAGAAATGTTTATTTGTACTTACAAGTAATAAACTTTGGTTTTAATCATTCATCTATAATTTTAACATTGCGCATTTGTGATCTTACGTAAGAACTATCAAGACTCCCTGCCATCCCCTTGTAAGAAAAAATAAAACATGGCCGACCCCCCTCCCCCCTAAATCGTCTTACATAATATATGAATGGCCTCTTATAGGCCAGATCGTTGATCAGGAGTGAGATCGGTCTATTCACCTTTTTTGATTTTTGAGAACAAGACGACCAAATTCCTGGTTAAACAATGGACACAATGACACCGCACCAGCCACGTATGGCTGGTGCGGTCTATTGTGAATGACGACGGAATTAAACAGATGTCGTAGTTTCTTTAGAACTGCAGTTCCTCCAGCTTTCAACAGTTCTGTTGTAACTTCGTCTTCACAATTTTTTAGCTGCTAAGGGTTATCTTGAACATCCACCCACCACCACCCACAATGAAGTCCACACTCACCCACAGTAAATGTCTACGGATTCGTTCAAGTTAGGTAATGTAGGGTGAAGTGCGTATGCAACAGTTTGCCATAGAATCTCTACCTCCACGAAGATCACTGTCTTCGAAGACACGATTCGACCATCCTTTATCTTGAGCTTCGACACTTAAGCCTTTTCAGAAGGCCGAATTTATTTAGTCATAATAAAAAAAAATATAATTAAAGGAAAATGACGGATCTGTCATCACACAGTGTGAACTAATGAACTCAAACGCATTGATAAAATTTGGCATACAAGTGTTTTTTTTTAAATTTAGGATACTGGAATACGGGATAACGAAGAAAAATACTAAGGTCGAATGCTATTTTCACTAGAACTTCATTGTTGATAAAAATTTGCTTTGAATATATTTTTTTCTTTTTGTTTTGCTAGGATGGCAAGCGAGCGTGTGGGTCATCTGATGGAAAATAATCACCACCGCCCATAGACATCATACCATAGGTAGGTGGATCCGTTGCCACTCTTTTAAGGAATAAATTTACTCTGTACTTGAACGCTCCCATGTTTATTTGGGAATACTGCTAAGGGAACTTGATTCCACAATTTCACAGTTCTAAATAATTTAAAAAATAAAATTACCGGTTACAATTTCAAATCGGTAATTAAAATTTTCCGGTTTCCGGTAGGTATATACTAGTAGCTTAAAACTGGCTATCGCAGCCCTCGGCCATTTGGACTCGTTGTGTCCATTCATTAGCCGATGTTAGCATTCCAAGCGAGCGTGTGCAACGCTGACATACATATATGCAATTGTGCATATATATGCACATTGCAATGCAGTAGTAACGTTGCAAATTCTGCGAATGTTGCGTAGATATCACAGTATTACAGTATACGTATGTAAACTCTATTATACCAAAAAACAATACAAAGAAAAGTAGACAAATTAATTAAACTGTAAGTATAAAGGGGGACTTATCTCTGAAAGAGATCTATTCCATGATGCAGTTTTTTTTTTGTTATACTACGAATGCCGTATGCTTGTCTGCCACCCAGACAAGCATACGGCCCGCTTGATGTGAAGCGGTTACCGTAGCCATATTAACGCTCGCAACATAAAATAACGCTCGCGCGCCGCCACCCCCGCTGCCAATGGAGCATCTCCTTCCTTTCTGGTGACCTCACTCACTCGCAGGAACACAACAACCCTCAAGGGAATTGTTATTTGGCTGCGGTATTCTATGAGGTGGAGGTATATTCCCCAGTCAGGTAGCTTACAATTACGCTCCCTACCTCTCTTTTCGCCAGAGCTTCGTTTGTCAGTCAGCAGGGTGCACCGCGTACAGGTGAAGTTAGCTTAGGTTCAAAGATCTTGATGAACTACTTACACCCCATATCACTTACACCCCAAAATCACTTACACCTGATATCATGATTAAGATATTTTAGGAAATACCATGATAGCCTTGAAAATGCCAGAAACTGTTTTCAAGAGAAATTCCTAAAATGTGAATTTACCGCCTTTATGAGAAATTATAACCATAGAAACTCTACAATAGGTACAAAATGTTCTAACGGATACCCAAACTTTGTGGTACAAGTGAAAACAAATTAAAGCCCTCCAAGACGCTAATGTTGGTTATCAAAGAAAGCCTAACGTCTGATTATGACCGGTGCGTAGTGTGCAGGGCTTGCGTTTGATGTTCGCTCATCCGAGAGGGCTCTAAGAATGCCGCCCGCCCAGACGGACTGCCCTAAACTTACAATTTAAATAAAATGTAGGTAAATTAAACGTTTACGTTATGTACTGTATAACTTAGATGTTGAGTACAGAAATAGTGTTGAAGAAAATTTACCGGATGTAGTTGATGGATTTCAAGTTACTTATTTTATCGGTATATTTATTGAAAGAATGTTTTAGCGACTTTAAAAGAACTAAATCAGACAATAAAAGTAATACGTTTGAATTAGTTTTTATTAAATTATTAAAGTTCCAAACATCTACGATGATTGAAGAAGATATGTTTAAAGAACACAAAGCTATAAGTACAATGTTTTAAGCGCAGGCAGCAGTGCGACGTTAATTATTATTATACAAAAGTTACCTTTTTTTTAAGTATGTACATGCATGCAAAATGCTATATATATTTCATTATTTTTTAAACTTTCATATAAATCGAAGTTAATAAATAAAATATAAATAATAAAATTTATATTTCATTAATTTATTGAAAGTAAATACTTCTAGTAAAAGCCCACGATCTTGCCTTGAGTGAACGTCACAGCATCGGAATGAAAGAAATTTTGTGTGTCAAAATGTATGCAATATATGGCCTAAGAGCCTGTGACTGCCAGACTTGCGGGCTGGGCGTGCGCATCGAGGATTCAGAACACAATTTTAACTTATTTCGGGTTGTATATCGATCACTCGTTCAGGTAATTTCCAAGTATCAATTATTACATTACAATTTACAAAACATAATATGTGTCATGCACAACTATATAAGTATATCAATGTCACGAATTGTCTGTTCTTATAAGCATTCATATAGTATATTATATAGTAATAATACAGTTTATATGCTATAGATCAGCGTTTCTTAACCTTTTCCGGTTCGCGAAACCTCCCTAGAAAATCATTAACACAACACAGGAATAAATTTAGGACAATTTATTTTAGTACTGAAAAAAAAACTACATATTCATAAAAAATAAAAATACTGTACTAATATGAAGGTTCTTTGCAAGTCTTGCTGGTTTTATTTATTAATTCAAATGTTCATAGATAAGACAGCGGACCCCCTATATATACTCGCGAACCCCCTCGGACCACAGGTTAAGAAACACTGCTATAGATCATTGGCTTTTTCCGAAATAAAACGGTTTAATTGAGGAGGACGCTCGCCCATATGTACTTGTTTGTAATCACCATCTTATCTAATATCACTGATGTTATCTCTATTTAATATTGCGTCGAATCGGGGGAGACAGGGTATAGTCGGCAAAATAAACGAGTATTCCTAAACTATCACTTATTATTACATATATACAAAATACTTTATTTCTTCTCTCACACAGAGTGATTAGTGCGTGTTTTTTTTTGTCATATTCGAATGTGTTATGTTAACGTTTACAAGCCGACCAAATTGAAAAAAGTTTCATATTGTGAATTTACCAAACGCGTGTTACATATCTAAATAAGCCGGGTTACTCACTTCAAAATGTGAGCAAGTAAGCCACATAATTTTGATATGTAACACGCCTCTTATAAATTCACAACATGAGAGTTCTTCTCTAATTGGTTGGTTTATTTACGTAGACATGATCGAACGCGAACAAAAACCTCGCACTAAACACTCTGATGTACAATTAAGGATAATAAGTGCAGTGCCACCTACCTTTGACATTGAATAAAATATATATTTATTACAAAATAAAAAAAATATTTAATTTATTTTGTACCCCTAATTATTATCTAGAAATTAATTTATGGAAATTTTTATTTCATAATAAATATGTGTTTTATTCAAAATTAAAGGTAAGGTGTACACACACAGGTGACACAAACAGTCGAAACAAAATCATTTAGTTTTTTTTATGCCTTCAAACGTAAAAGAGTGTTTGTTTTATGTTACTGTAATGATTTACACACACACTGAATTTTATTATTAAAAAAATTTTAATTGCAAATAGATCAAAATCATCTATTTTTAAACCGGACAAATAGGATGACATAGAAAACCATTCTTAAGAAATACCTACGACATCAACCCATAATCATTCCACTGCTGCGATACGGGTCTCCCCTCAATCTACGGGGTTTAGAGCATACTCTACCACGCTGCTCAAATGCGGGTTGGCGGAGGGCAGTGTTTTCTAACCGCTCCGAAGGCCATTGACTTGGCTAAACGACTGTCATCAAGAAATACCTATGTTATACTAAAAATACATACATAAAAAATCTAACTTGATTTATTTCTTATTACGTTTATAATTTTCATTCGCTGTATATTATTGCAAGCTGTTCGGTGTGTTTCATTAGGTTATAGTTACAATTTAAAATATTTATATTAGCTTAATTGATTTGACGAGCTCGGTAGTTGAAGACAAGTGCGGTGGTCGAATGGTTAGCTATGGCCCCTTTGACTCCGAGGTCGCGGTTTCGATTTCCGCACAAGTCTGGGTGTTTTCTATGTATTAATTTTAATTTACAAAAAAAAAAGTATCTAAGTACAAGCTTTGCTTAGTTTGGGACTAGATAGTCGTGTGTAATTTGTCCAGGAATATTTATTATTTAATTAATTAATTTTCGCTGGGTTATGCGGTCAGTACACGAGGATCAGCCGCGGAGCGGTCGGATGATTCGGTCGGATTGGCCGCTCCGGGATTTAGCGCTAATATACGGAATCTGTTACTACACGCCACGCAATGTTGCCGAATTATAAGTAGTTATACACATACTTTATATATACTTAGACGCACGTACACGTATACGTACTTTGGTCCTTTGTTTAAGAGAGGTAGGGTATAGCGTATTTTTTAAGATGCCCGACTGGGGAAGTACCTCCACCTCACAGAATACCGCAGCAAAATAATAATCCCTTTGGGTTGTTGTGTTCCTGCGAGTGAGTAAGGTCACCAGAAAGAAAGACAGGAAGAAGTGTTGCTGATTTTCATGGGCGGTGGTGATCGCATTACATCAGGTGACCCAAATGCTCGTTTGCCCGCCTCTCATATAAAAATAAAAAACTTTTGATTCGTTTGTGAAACTTTCATACTTCTAGATATCCAGCGGTTTCCGCTGTGCGTTGATCGATCAGTCAGTGAATCAGTCAGTCAGTTTCTTCTTATGACTATTGACAAAGAAGTAATTATTGATATCAACCTTTTATATTTTTGTGTGCCTGTTTTGGGGTGTAAGTGGTTCATCAACATCTTTGAACAAAAGTCAACTTCACCTGCACGCGGTGCTATCTGATGGCTGACAAACGAAGCTCTGGCGAAAAGAGAGGTAGGGAGCGTAATTGTAAGCTACCCGAATGGGGAATGTATCCACCTCACAGAATGCCGCAGACAAATAATAATTCCATTGAGGGTTGTTGTATTCCTGCGAGTGAGTGAGGTCACCAGAAAGGAAGGAGATGCTGCGTTGGCAGCGGGGGTGGCGGCGCGCGAGCTACATTTTATGTTGCGAGCGTTAATATGGCTACGGTAACCGCTCACATCAGGCGGGCTGTATGCTTGTCAGCCACCCGACGTAGTATAAAAAAAATGCCGAAATCTTTATATTATAATAAAAAGAAAATATATAACTCCATGAATACCAACATCGCTCAACAGGCCTTTGGATGCCATATTCTATATTTGCGAATTAATAAAAAATCTTGAGTTGAATTATAAAAAATATTAGAAAATTGATGATAGTATTTTTTAAACAAACTAAAAAATAAGTAAGTATATATTTTTTTATATTAGCTTCCTAAAAGCAGCTTAATATATTTTTTATGTTATCTTCCGTGCACGTGCAATATCGCCGCCCGTGTTGTAGAGATTGCATATTGATTTTTAAACCGTCAATAATTTAAAATTTCTCATAAAACACTCCATAGTTGCCAGGCAATAATAATAAGAGGAGAATAATACAAAAATTGCATATCCCGGCTTAGCGCGCACGTGGCGCGGCGATATTTATCGCGCTTGGCTTGGCACCCTCGGCCCGCCCGCCCTGCTCCACGGCGAGCATCCACTGCCGGTGTTTTTGTTGACTGTACTCGAGAATTTGTAACTGTGATTTTTATGAAATAGCTAACGGTTTATTGACGTATACACGTATGTTTTTACTGACTCAAGGCTTTTTTTCTTACTTTTTTTCTTTTTTTTTATACGATATCGGTTTTATATACTCATACGGTCTATATTAAGTAAAACCTATAGATACTTGCAATACCAAGAAATATTGCTGGACTGGACGGGACCTGAATAGAAATTATAATATTTGCAGCTCTATAAACTTCTTTACCTTCTAATGAAAATCGAATTAAATTCGGATAAGCCGTTCCGAAGTCAACCGTGAACAAACAAAACAGACTCTACAGTTTTATTTATATGTAGACACATATAGAGAGAGGCTGGAAGCGGCTGGAGGTGGAAGGCAGAGGATCGTGTTTGGTGGTAGCCACTGAGGAAGGCATCCAGCAGATGTATGGGTAGATACTGGTTGATGATGATGAAGATGACGTAGAGACATATCCAACATGGGCATTGACCATAATATTGTAAATATATTAGTACTCTTGACCCTGTGTGGTTTCCGGCAGACTAGAATAGAATCACTCCGTTTCTTCCCGTGGATGTCGTACAAGGCGACTAAGGGAAATACATGATCAAATATCGATCAGGCCTCTCCAACCCGTTTGGCCAGCGTGGGGAGTGTAGGCCAAATCCTCCTTCCGTCTAGAACGGACGAGAGAGGGTCGTGCTCCTGTAGTGGAGACTAAAATAGACCTGATGATGATGATGATGATGATTAGTCAAAGTCAAAGTCAAAGTCAAAATATCTTTATTCCTTGGACTTTATAAAGCACTTAGAAACGTCATACAAACTAAATATAAGAAACATGTGTAAATCATTACTACTCTAAATCCGCAGAGCTTAGATTCACTTTCATCACACTATCTTGAATGTGAAAGTGAATTTAAGTGCCAGTTCCGGCGACGGGGCTTCTTGAGAAGAACTGGCAAGAAACTCAAGGCCGACTCTTTTAATTGCCAATATCGTTACATTAAATACAAATACAATCATTAATATAACATAACAAGAGCAATTCATTTCCAAATACTTTTATCATTTATGTAATCTGAGATACAATAGTAAGCCTTTTGACATAGTCTAGTTTTGATAAATCTTTTAAATTTACCCATGGATAATTTAAACGCGTCATTTGGAAGTTTATTGTAGAAGCGTATACATTGACCTGGGAACGAGTTAGAGATTTTATGGAGCCTAGTAATATGCATAGCGAGTTTGTTTTTATTTCTTAAATTTAATTGATGGAGATCACTGTTTTTCCTAAATTTAGTTTGATTTTTATGAACGTAAATAAGATTTTCATAAATATATTGAGAATGTAATGTCATAATATTTATCTCTTTAAATTTATTTCTCAGTGTCTCCCTGGGACTCATCATATAAATAGCACGGATAGCTCGCTTCTGGAGCACAAAAATTGAGTCTACATCCGCAGCACTACCCCAAAGCAATAAACCATATGACATAATGCTGTGAAAATAGCTAAAATAAACTAAACGCGCAGTGTCAACATCAGTCAGTTGACGTATTTTCCTTACGGCGTAAGCTGCTGAGCTGAGTCTACCTAATAACGTTTCTATATGTGGGCCCCATTGTAATTTAGAGTCTAATGTTATCCCAAGGAAGACAACCTTATTGACCAATTCCAATCTCTCATTGTCCATCACCACACTGGTTTTTACTTGTTTCACATTTTTTGTAAAAAATCTAACATATTTGGTTTTACTACCATTTAAAAGTAGGTTATTAGCACTAAACCTACTTAGTAGAAATCATGGGGGACCCTGAAGTTAAGCAAACTCTGCACTGACGCTTAAGTGAAAGAGTTAGGGCATTTCCAGCCCGACTAGTACTGCATCTACATCACAGAATATCGCAGCCAAATAACAGTGCTCTTAAGGATTGTTGGTTTTGTTGTTTTTGCGAGTGAGTGAGGTCAACAGACGCATGGAGATGCAACATTAGCAGGTCGTGTGCACCAGCGGTAACTATAAATATATAAATAAATATTCCTGGACAAATGACACACTGCCATCCAGTCCCAAACTATCCAAAGCTTGGACTATGGGTACTAAATAACTGATATTATACTTAAATACATCATCATCATCATCAGGTCATTTTAGTCTCCACTACAGGAGCACGACCCTCTCTCGTCCGTCCTAGACGGAAGGAGGATTTGGCCTACACTCCCCACGCTGGCCAGACGGGTTGGGGAGGCCTGATCGATGTTTTATAATGTATTTCCTTTAGTCGCCTTGTACGACATCCACGGGAAGAGACGGAGTGATTCTATTCTAGTCTACCGGAAACCAGACGGCCACAAAATATCTTTATTCCTTGGACTTAAATACATATTTTTGTAAATACATACATATAATATATAAAAAACACCCAGACCAAGACAAACAGACAAGTTCATGCATACAAATATTTGTCTGGTGCGGCGATAGAACCCGTGACCTCGGACTCAAAGTCCCATTTCTAGTCATTCGACCACCGGGCTAGTCAATATGTCTACTGCTTTACATCAGGCAGTTCGTACGCTTGTTTGGCAACCGGATTTATATAAAAAAACACACAAGCAGTAGGTATTTGATAAAATCATGCATGTAAATTGTTTTAAAGCATGCAAATCGCCGTTGAACATATTGCCTATGCATACAATGTTTAGGGGAGGGCAGTGCGAGGGTACCGTTTATTGGATACAAACCTTTATAACTAACTCGTTGTGGGATCAACAAGAGTTAGTAGTATCAATTTAGGATACCCACGATCGAAGGGGTGTTGAGCATACTTCATCACGCTGTTCAACTGCTAGGTGGTGGAGGCCAGTGTTTTAAAGCAACTTAAAGGCCACTGACTTGGTTTAACGATTGTCATCCAATGAGATGAGAACCCGTCCGGATACCTACGGCTTGACGTGCCCTCCTCGCTCGAGATAAATAATCCCATCCACGGACACGCTACGGTCGACGTTGCTTAACTTGCGTGTTTGATTAGACTGAAAGGCGCAATGACGCCATCGAGCTCCTCATATCTTCGAGCTGCTCTTAGAATAAAATACGATGTTTTTGACGTGACAACGTCTTATAATTCGATGGAGCCGGCTGCACGTACGAAAAAACATGACGTATGCGGCGTTACCTCGCTCTGAGGCGTTCCATTAAAATTTTCTTTTGAAAAATGCGAACATTCCATCAGTATTTTCTTATGACGTTGTCACGTTCAACTATCGTCAGGAAACCGACTTTACAGACAACCGATTTTTTCTTATATCTTTAAGTTAGCAATAGAATATTGTTTGTATGGCAAAAATAGGTTATCAATACAGCATATTCTAGTATAGGCAGTGGAAGCTGTAAAATATTTTTCAAGTCGTCAATTTTATTCTAACCCATGTGCCGTTTCCTATACATTAAAAGATTATTATTAAGGACAACTATAAGAAAAATAAAGAACAAACAGTTTGTCGAGAAACCTTGAGGGCATTATTGCAAATGACATCAACATTAACCGCACATGACGGACAACACTCGTAATTATATATATTTATTTGCTCTTCCGACTACACACTCGACATCAATATAAGCCTTAAATCCTTTGAATTGTGGTATTAATTTCCCTCTAACACTTCTTACTTTTAAGTAACTTTCTAACTCATTTCAGTCATGCAAAAATATATCTAACTGTTATTAAATAAAAACTATATTCCTTTGTTTCCTTGTATGATTTTCTTGTATTGTTATTATTAAAGAAAAATAATTCTTATTTAGTAGGAACAAAGTAGAATTTAAAATACTTGGGATGTGGTAGGGTAATAGCGTCTATCATGGACGCATGCTGGTCACGCGCGCGACACGCGCCATATACGATAATCTCCTTTACTGGACTCCTTTGTTACAATTTGTTGCTGCGATATATTCGCTCTGCCGGCCCCCGTGAGATCCGAATCTCAGATATGATCCGTAATGATATTTTAAATCACTGTTTTGAACAAGCTATTTATTGGCTTCAATATTGCTTGAACAAGATTAGGAATGAGAATAAAAAATCATTGGTGAACAAACTTGTGATGACAAGAACATTTTTTTAGACAACTCTTAGAGTATATAAATAAATGGTGATAGGTAACCATTTGTTTTTAGGGAATTTAGGAGTAGGTTCTAGTGATTTGAACTAGCTCGCAATCACAACGAAGAAATCAGGATTGTTATTTAGAAATTTCAAGGATCTTTTCCATTAATTTTGTTGAAGTTTATTAACTAACTTTGTCAGTCTCAAGGTTGGAAACATCGTGTTGTTTGACGTAATTATTATTGTGAATACAAATGTTCGATTCTGAAATGATGGGATTCAATTAAACTTCATCAATTTGCCGAAGTTATCTATGGATTTTATTGAAATAACATTCGGTTCATATATCTAACCTTTTAGCCGCAGGGTCTTGGAAATAGAAGTGATCATCCTGAATAAACTCTTTTTTATAGCCATGCATATCATAACTTGTAGGATTGGACGTAATCAACTACAGTTCGTAGTTCAAACCATACCCAACTTTATCCAATTAAGTGATATTTGATTCCCTCAGGAGTGGTTCAGTTATATCTACACAATTCTCAAGGTTAGCCTGACACTGTCAGAATGAATTTTAAAATGAAAAATAAATCTGTATAATTACAATGTTCATATATCTCTATGCTGTGTTTTTTAAGGCTTATATTTTTTAAAGTTGCTTATATTTTTAAGGCAGCATGTGATTTTTCATTTGCTAATAATTAGCTGTTTTAAAAACTGTAATATTTGGTTTAAAGCGGGCCCTAGGCAACATTGTATTTCCGGTCCTACTAAAGAAGTTTACACTTCAAAAAATAAAATTAAAAACCAAATTTTCGGGCTCCAAAAATTACAGGCTCTAGGCATGTGCCTAGGTTGCCTAGGCCTTAGTCCGCCGCTGTGTATAACTTACAGCCACCCATGAAATATTGATAAAAACAATTATACGCTTATACAATGACGGACATCCGTCATCGAAACAAAATACCGTGAAACCTTCGCGTGAAACCTTCCAAAAGTCAAACCAACTGTCGAAAAAAGCAATGTGCTTGTCACCAAGTGACAAGAAAATATTACGATACAATGAAATAAAGTTGTCATCCCCAGCAAGGGCAGGGAGCGTGCTAAATGCATTAATTTGGCCTGGATTTAGTGGCCCGGAAGTGATTTGCAACGGGAACGCATGTACCACTGCGATATGGCCCAGTGACAGCAATTGACCCTCTTACCCTACTTATTTTATCTAAATGAAACTATACCGCAATACATTTTAAATACAATTTTGATTGACAACATGAAACGTTTAGGGACGTATGAATTGTTAACAGCGTTACTGCTTTTTAGTTAAGGGTTGTTACTGCAGAGGCTTAGTGACTGTTTCGCGCTCTTGTTTGCTGTTAATCTACCGTAGCAAATATTAATGACAGTTTTGGGGTGTAAGTTGCTCGCTATCATCGTCCAAACCCAACCTGACTTAGATATGGACTAACGAGGCTTTGGCGACAGACAATTAGCGTATTTATAAGTCGCTCGCCTGGCGAAGTACCTCCACCTCTCAGAATACTACAGGCAAATAACAATTAGGTACCCTGAGAGTTGTTATGTTCCTATGAATGAATGAGGTTGCCAGAAGGAAGTTCTTGCTGCGTTGGCAGCGGGAGATACGTGCGTTTATTTGTTGCCGTACGATTGTTTGCCACCCGTAGCATAAACGAAAATGGTGTCTTAGTACTTTTCTTTTTACAACAGATTTTTATTGCAAAAAAAAGTCTTATACAGAAATAGTTATTTGACTCCGAAAGTTTTTGAAACTGCCCAGTTAAAATGAATTTAGAGGATAAGTTTTTGCTTTATTAACATATTTATCAGGTTTAGGAGAAAATATTCCGCGACGTTTATTGCACCTGATATTGTCACTGGCACTATTTACTACATTTCGATATCGACACTACACTAGGTTGCGATGGATTCTAAAATTGACAACATTTTTTGTGAACAAGATGACTTACCTGGGGCCATATCGCCTATGCTGAAACCGAATACGAAAAATTTTTTTTAATGCAAAAATGAAACTTTAACCACACTCTGGCCACTCCATACAAATGTCGCATCGTTCACTATTACCTAAACAATGACGCCTGTGCAGAGCGGGAATGAGCTTGTTGCGTGTGGCGCCATACAAACTGTTCCAGAGGGGAGGAGAGGTCGACACAAGAGAGCGGCAGGGAGTGGCCATAGGTATCTTCTAAGAAGTGTAGATACTTCCTCAGTCAGATTTACAATAACCTAGCTTTCATGTGTCAGAGCCTATTTTGCTGGTCGACAGGAATTACCACGTGTACCTACTGTACTACTCATACTGTGCTTTAACATAGTTTAGTGGTAATCGTGTTTAGCTTAGTCGGTACAGCTCCAAAGTTACTATCAGCTAAGCTAAATACCAATACTACCAACAATATAAGCTAAATATAGATTTTTGCAATAAAAAATATTCGATGGGAATCGGCTACAGCATAGTGGAAGGGCGCCTGAGCACATTCGGGGAATTAAGATTACGTTTATCAAATATAAATATTAAATATTCCTGGACAAAATACACACGACCATCTAGTCCCAAATTAAGCAAAGCTTAATGTAATATGGGTACTAGATAACTGATATTATACTGATTTTTTTTTTTTGTAAATTTATACATACATATATTGCATAGGAAACACCCAGACCAAGACATGACCAACAGATATGTTCACGCATACACATATTTGGCTTGTGCCGCAACCTCGGAGTCAAACTGGCAATTGCTAACCATTCGACCACCGGGCTCATGAATCAAAATACGTTTATTGCTTAAAATACCTTTATATCTTCATATTATTATAAACGTAAAGTAAACGACAATCAATAAATTTCCGTATCAGAGATTATTTGATAATGTTCATATTTAATCAATTTAATTTATTCACGTGTATACATGTTATTTTGTCATGACTTTCAGTTTTCATTAGACATAATGAAATTCGACGAGAGTTTAACGTATGTTGAACCCCAACGTTAATATATTCAATCATTAAGCACCCTTAAGACAATGTACGTTCACAAACACGCAATATAACCCAATATTCGACAGATACGCGACTTCAAACGCTCTTACGTATAATAACCGTACACCTACCACCCGTTTATAGGTGCCTACGCCCGCCCTTAGAGGTTCCCTCGCTGATAACTTAAAGACTTTATCCCCTGTATAGGAATTTTTACGGTAACAAAAGCCGTCATATTTTCTTTATTCATGCCGTGTCAAAATCGCCCGCTCTTCCCCCCTTTTGAAGATGAAAAAAAGAGACATCAACACAACTCTTTCGCTCTCATTAGCGACGGTATATCGCTGTCTCGTTTCTAGATTTTCCCTCTGTTTCGGTTTTATGTTTTTCTCGATATTCTTGACGGCGAGTACTTAGTGTGCACCGTTTTTTTTTTCATGGAAAACGTCACCAACAGGGTGATGGTGCGTATTTCTTAATTAATTTATGTTAAGTATCCAAGAGGGGATTGTTTCTCATAAAAGGGTGTTAAGAATTCCTAAGTCGTAAAGACCTGGTTTTTGAAGACTCATTGTGTTATGATAATGAATGCAACTCCTTCGGTACGTTAATCTTTACGGTGTTTTTATTGAGTGTTTATAATTATTTTGCTTCTGATATTTGTTTGTTTTGTCATCACATAAGTACATGGTTGATCTATTTGCATAATGTGCAAAAAGTACTGAGTGCGGCCCTGTGCTTGCTGAAGCATATGGCTTGCACGACTTCTTAGAATGACTCGGCAGCCTCAGACACTTTTAATCAAAGATTCTACTAATTTTATGCACTCAAATGATTACTTGCACCATAAGACACTAATCTCTATTATGAATCAATGTCATTATACATTATTAGATTATGAGAATTTGTTTAGAAGCATAACCGCGCTCACCGAGTACGCGCCAAAAAGACGAGAAAGAAAATTATGTGTATGCTGGACAATGATGTTATATTTCGATAGATACGCGCATGCTACTAAGCGTCAAAACGAACACTCGAAAAGTGAGGTAATTGTCACACCTCGCAAATAGTCCACACAAGCAAGATGACGGATCTGACGTATGACAATTGATTGAAACAGATAAAATGCCGTCTTCTGTAATAAGAAAAAGGACTTCTTCTGTAACATAAATATGTTGATAAAATAAATAAAGCCCAAAGGATCACATATCACAAGAAAGTACACAATAATATTTTGGTGTTTACGCGTATTTTAGGTTAATTTCATATTTTTGCAAGAAAATAAGACGTCATTACACTGGTTACGCACTCAGTGAGAAAAAGAGATAGCAAGTATATAAAAGAGCCGAATTGATAAGGGTAGGATGATAGCGATAGGCTGTGTCTAACCATTATCATGCCACATCTGTTATATTTATAACATCATTGGTGCTACCAATCAAATACGAATAATTGTTTCATTCATTTATTCAAACAAAGAAAAAAATGCCAATATGCATGAGTATCCATGTACGTACATTAGCAATATATGTACATACTTATATACATAGGTTTCGGTAACAGTGCCGCGAGTTTAATGGTTTTTTCCCATCTCAAAAAATGCCCAACGCGCTTATATAGAAGTTTTCGCTTCAAAAATCTTATCAATCTATCTCATTTCCTTACGCGTTTTTTTGTGTGAGTGCGATGGAAACTAGTGTCAAAGTGCTTATAATTTTCTCTGTTTACAATAATATTGAACAATCGAGAAGGTTTTGTGCTCGTTTTTTCCTATAATAATAGAGTGTGCTGGTGCATCTTATTTTACTTTTCTTATTATAATGCCCTGTGGTCAATTACTATTGTAGGGGTAACCTCATCTACTAAACACCAGCTAATGTGGCAAATTGAACTCCGCTTGATTTTCTTGAAAATTGTAAAGAAAAGGGATAGTGTAGAAATCATTTCCAAATCAAATTTCATGCAAAGGTTGGAGTTACATTACACGGTTAAGTGATATTGTCGAGTAATAAAAATTTCGGTATACATTATACGCATGCGAGCTCGTTGATGTTGTTCGTCAACCAATAATGTTTCTTTTAACTTCCCAGTGCATAGCCGGCCAATCACTAATCTTTTGCCACTTCGCGCTGTAATTAAGTCAAACGAGTTTAATAATAAAAATGATATTAAGAACTTGTAAGTAAACTTTGAACGCAAAATAAATACACTTAGTTAAGAATTAAAATGAAATTATTATCTAGAGGTTATCGGCAAAAACCCATAATCATCCCACTGTTGGGATACGGGTCTCCCCTCAATCCAAGAGGGTTTAGAGCATACTCTACCACACTGCTCAACTGCGGATTGGCGGAGGCCAGTGTTGGCTTAACGACTGCCGTCTAATGACAACTACCGGGCTCGATAGCTTAACATGTCCTCCGAAGCACGGAGGAGCTTGAGATAAATAAACCCCTCCACAGACAGGCTATGGTCGACGTTGCAGAACTTGCGTGATCGATTAGAATAACACAACAAGATTAGCGCAACAACGAGTTCTCTCGCGGTGGTCAATAGTGCCTAATTTATCATAAATGATTTTATTTTTGGAGAATGTTTTAGCGAGTTGCTTACGTCTGTCTGCTGAAATGACGACGACGTTTGAGTGTATGTGAAAATACTTAAAAATAGTATTATACTCCGTCAAATACATATGCATTTATTGCAAAATTTTCTTCATGGGTAAGTGTTTCTGGCACCAATAGTCATATAAAATAACTAGCTGACCCGGCAATCGCTGTTTTGCCATAAAAAATAGATAACAACCTATTCTCAAACCTACTGAATATGTATATAAAATTTCATAACAATCGGTCAAACCGTTTCGGAGTAATATGGTAACTAACATTGTGACACGAGAATTTAATATACAAAAATAATAAAGGAATTTTATACACACTTATGACTAAAAACGACCCGACATTATTATAAAAGCATCCACCTCTATATCGGAAGACGTATCGACGTCTAAAGGTTGTCCCAGAAGGGAGCAGCCCCGTATTCAAAAAGGGGAAAAATGAAGAAAAAAGTATAACGTCATATTGTTTTGCCACGAAGTGGGGGCGGGCGGGACAGAAAGGGGACCTTGTATAGTGCGGGGGCAAGATAAGGCGTTATAGCATCCTGTATATAACCGCAGTATAGCTACGGTGCGCAAAACCATTGTGTTTCAAGGCTCGCCCTTCCATAATTTCATACTTTCCAAAGGCGTTTCGGTAGAACGTGCAATTTCCATTTAGCGAGTTCCGAAAAAATATTTTCATATTGTGTTTTGTTTAAATTGTTTTCGCCTCACGTGGATTATTACGTCGACGTGTTATCACGATGGCTAAAAAGCTGTCGGTTAAAAGATTTTACCGACTTCCCAATAGGAGGTTTGTTTAACCCGTATGTATGTAATATGTTTCATCTTAATATTAAGATGTAAATACGATAGTGCAATTGAACGATAGAGTTTTGGACGTTTTATCTAGATGTTAAGATGTGACTTATGTTTTACAGTTATGCAGTTTACATGCTTTATGTTTACATACTTTATTATTTACATTTATCCTCTACAGTTATGTATTATTACCTACTCAGCGTATGTGTTAATTTTGGAAGATATTATGTAAGTATGTACAATTTCTAAATGTTGTAAAAATTTATAATAATAGGTACTACCGCTCCGTTTCTCGATCCATCCGATCGACTGAGTGTTTCTCAATGTAAGTAAATACTTTGTTCTGTTTTTGAGAAATTAATGTCTTAAACCATAATACGTTTGCGATTTTCTGGAAAACTACTGATCCGAATTGGATGGGGCTTTCACTATGCGACTGCATATTCATCTTTGAAGGTTGTGTACAAAACATTGTCATAGACAATACGATACCAGAGCTATGGATTAAAATACAAGATGTAAGTGAAAGTTTCGTCAGGTAGGTAATTTTTTCTTAAAAATGTTATGTGAACGTTATAGTTCTATTTCAAGTTTAACATATGCATTTAGTAAAAAGCGGTTATTTTAATATTACAAACAGACACTCCAATTTTATTAATCTGTATAGATGTATAGATATAGACTATACGCAAATGACCATAAATTAATACTTCTGTTCTATCAGGTACTCACACTAGGTATGTTGTCCGAAGTGCAGACTCCTTCGCTGAGCAGGCGGTCTCTGATCTCCCAGGCGAAGATCGAAGGACACTCTCTCTTGTACTGGGCAATCTTGCTCACCACCTCAGCAGTCGCCACCCGGGGCTTTGACCCACCGATGGCACGGGGCCTTATCGACCCAGTCTCGTAATACCTGCACAAATTAAGATGCATTAGAATAAAATATAACCGGCCAAGTGCGAGTCGGACTCGCGCACGAAGGGTTCCGTACCATTATCTATATAAATGTATGTTGTATGGGAGCCCGCCTTAAATATTTATTTTATATTTATTTAATTATTTATTTTTAAGGTGAATATAAAACTAAATATTATGTGAGTATTTCAAGCGTCAACAATTGCCGTTATCAATTGCGAGCAAAAACGAGCAAAAAAATCACGTTTTTTGTATATTTTTTTTTTATTGTTAAAGCGGTAAAAGTAATACATCATCTGTGAAAAGTTCAACTGTCTAACTATCATGGTTCATGAGATACAGCCTGGTGACCGACGGACGGACGGACGGACGGACGGACGGACGGACAGAGGAGCCTTAGTAATAGGGTTCCTTTTTACCCTTTGGGTACGGAACCCTAAAAAGCGAGCTTCTCTAATAACAGATCTTTAGTAATAAAGTGTAGAAGATCATATAATTATATCTTAAATCCTAAACTCTTAAGAGTCCACGATATAAATTATCTACTTAGTCACGATTACGAGGCATTAAATAAGACTCCTCGGCAAGTTGGCTGGCAATAGTGACTTGTGAAATAGCTCGCTGACTCAGCATTTATAAGAGTGAATCCGATTAGGTTGCAATAATGTATCTAATACATTTCCGGAAAAAATATGGCTCTATTGAAAACTCAACAAAGCGGCAACAGTTTAGTTACGAGTCGTCGTCACCCTTTATTCATTGTTGAGATATGGGTTTCCCCTCATTCGAAGAGATTTAGAGCGTACTCCACCACACTGCCCAATTGCGTGTTGTCGGAGGTTTAGTTAAAAGTACCTATTGGTTATAAAATTATTTTATTTTAAGTTTAATAATTGGAAGTCAAATTCCAAAAGTTTCTTACTCCTACTAATTTCTTGATTATATTGATTCATTGTGAGTTCTAAGGCAGCCGTAGTTTTAACCCCGGGATTGTAATGGAATTCACTGTTCATTGCCTTTTTTGGCGGTCGCCTCTGTTAATCCTGGTTACACAGGAGATATAGTGGTGGGAAGTGTGGTGGGCCCCCGTCCCGTTTACATATTGGTAATATGTAACTTAAAATTTTAATGGGTTCCTGAAACTTCATGTCAAAATTTAACTTAGGTCTCAAACGGCACTACACTACGGCAGGTATCATCAGAGTATTTCGCCAAGAGGGTGGCCGACAGTTTGCCGGTGTCGGGTTGCTTCGCCTGCAGTATCAGATTCGATTCCAGGTAAGTATACATGGCGACTGCCATTGGCCAGCTGACGTTTCGTAACAAAAAAGTGGGAAGTGTAAAACGAGCACTTGAAATAATTGATTTTCTTTAAACTAATATAAAATTTAACATTCTATCTATTGGTAAAATGAGGATATATAATTATATCGATTATGTACCATAACGATTATAAGCAGTGTATCGCCTAACACTATCATCTTTATATTAGAAAGATTTGTGATCTTTAGTTTCATGAACTTACGTCCGACTTGTTTTAAATCGATCAAAGTTTGGCGCGACAGTCCATTTTGAAATGGTGAATTAAAAGTGTGACATCGTAACTTAGTATGAAGTGTTTTCTATATTATTATATTATTGTCACGTCCTTACATATCAAATGGGACGGGTCTCTACCACATTTCCACCACTGTGTCTCCTGTGTAACCAGGATTAATAGCGGCGACCGCCAAAAAGACAATGAACAATGAAAGACCATTGCAGTTCCGGGGGTAAGACTACGGTTGTCTTGGAACTCACAACGAATTTACTCAGAAGAAATTAGTAGGAGTCAAATTCCAAAAGCTTCTTAGCTTTTGGAATTTGACTTTCCCTCTTAGCAATGTGAGAGACAGCAATATGGCAAATAAAGTATTAAAAGCCTAGAGAGATGGCTAGTCAAATGAAGCTCAACTCAAACATTTCAAAAATTTACATGTCAAATTGTAAAAAAAATACTTCTTCTTTGTCTTCATCTTTAAAAGGCAAGCGTTACTGAAAGCACAGCTGAAACCACTGGATGGATCTGGTTGGAATATAGCATACTTATGACGTAGACATTCACTATGAAAAAGAATTTTGAAAAAAAATGTAGAGGTACCAAATCGGTCAAGGTGTACAACACAAAACCTTAGAATATACGCAAGCTCTTTCTACTCTTAGCTAATACTACTGTACGTTTTGTAGACTATCTAGACGTAACATTAACCAAGGTGTTCTCCGTGGATAAATAATATCTCTATTACATTATCTAAACCTCAAATCGACAGTTTCTCTAACCACAGCCACGTACAAAAATCATACGACGTCCGTGCGTTGTACAAAAATAGACCTTCTTATGTTACCTGTCATTGGACCTCACCTTCGTCACCTTGTCCGTCTGTTTATGTCACCAAAGTTACTAGACCCCCATCAATAAAATATCAGGATGCTATGATTTTGCTATCGATTTCTTTCGGTTAGATATATTGTAGAATTTTCCCGTGATACGGTAACACTGGGTCTCCAAACGTGTTTTACCGATTGTAATCTATTGTTTGCCAAATTTCATTCAAATACGTTCATCCATTTATCCTCAAATTGTAATTTGCTTCTAATTTTCGCGTTTATTTTAGTTGCTCCTAAACAGAACTACTTATATATTTTTTTTGTATTTTTTAATAAATGGAAACAATAAAATTATATATTTTTCTACATTTGCGTTACAAATACGAAGTAATTAGTATTTTATGACATCAAATTCAAATTAAAAGAATCAAATTAGTCAATGCAGGTCATTCATATCGGTAACTAATTTGATTTTTAAATTAATAGAAATAAATAAATAAAATAGAATTAAAGTATATACTAACAATTTCTAAAAAAATAATTGATACTTTAAAATATTTTGACTATGATCAAAAATTTGACAGGCAACAATGACTATGTATGTGAAATGAATGCCATAAACGAATGAGTGAATGAGTTTGTTTGCATTGAATGATGTAACATAGGTGTTAGTATGTCACTGTGAGCCATATCATTCAGCCAGCTGGTAGCAAGCAAAATTATATAATCGTGCAGAATTAACATTCGACATACAAAGTCATATTGACTTTGTTTTGACGTAAATACGTCTTTAAAGGAGGCAATTCAAAAAAACGAATGATAACAAAATTGGAGAACATAGTTTGGTGTTGCAGCTACAAATCTATCGACTCCATCCAAAATTCAATCACACCACTGGATAGATGCACGATCAAAGAATTTATTACGCTAAGTAAGGATTAAGGAACATCGCGTGCGGGGGAGGGAGAAGCGCTGTCATTTTGAGATAATTTTAGTGCATATAACGTATTCACGTACAACACAGCCACACCTCATTTTTTTTAGAGGATTGCTAGAATAATATTCACTTGTTACATATTTAATTACAATTTAGTATATAACGTTATCGACTGAATATACTCAGCAGGGATAAAGTGTCTTTAAGAATCGGTCGGTTTGTGTGGTTTTAGAGGTATGTGGACGTGATCCTGCGGTCACGACCAGTTGAATTGCGGATCTATTTCCACGGCATTTTTGGGATAGTTTAGTGCGGTGTTGCCAGCATTGGTCTACGGTAAATTGCTAAGGTATTTGCGAGAATTGCTGTGGTGAGAAAATAGGTTGTTGTTTATAGTATTGACATTTGTTTGTTCAATGTTAGACCTCTAAACGTTTGTTATTGTATTGGAATTGTGTCGATTTCTACGGATTAAATTCTAGATTTGGAGGGTTTGTTGGTCGATTGAAATATTGTCTTATTGTTGCTTTTAGACTCTACATATTGATGCAGCTATAGAGAAAAAGTATGTATGTAATGTAATGTATTTAATAAATGCATATGCAAATGGCACGTGATTGAGATCAATTTAAGGTGAAAGGAAGATGTTGTAAAATTTGTAAAAGACATTCTATTTACAGGAATTAAATGTCATATCTAAAATAATTTATTTCATGGCAATGAAGATAATTAGATAAATATGTTTAGATAGTGAAAAATAACATCTAGTTTCTACTGCTAATTAAGCTTACATTTTAGCTACGTACGTATGTATGTACGTACGTACAAGTAAGTACCTAATAATTTATTAACTGAGTACCCATATCACATTGAATGCTTCTAAGATTAAATAAGATTTCAACTACAAAACTCGATGATGCACAAAGAGATGTAAAAAAATAGAGAAAGCAACTTACCTGCCCAGTATTTTGGAGACGCAGCCGTTGGAGACCTGCAGGATTCGGCTGATGTCGCAGGGCCGTGCTCCCGAGTGCGCCAGCTCCACGATTTTCTGCCGCGTCGAGTCAGGCAGCGGCCGCCCTCCTACAAACACGCCGCCGAGCTGGTTAACACCGCTGTGACCTGTCGCATCATAAGTCTGCTTACTCTAATTAATCATGCATTTACACTTCCAGGTACAGTAGACTTGCTAATGCAACAGGTTTGTATCGAGGCACGTGCATGATATAATACGACAGCGCAAATTGTAATCTAGTATATTTATTTTTTTTTGTACATAAATTCTTAACATTTAACATCCCTTAATTTGTATATGAGTATTATGGTAATGAGTGAACGCTTAATTTATTATGTATAAAAAGTTTGTATTGAAAAAAATATGTATTTATTTGTCTCTAGCTTTGGCAAACCCACTATTTAATTAAGGTTTTCTTATTTGATATCTTCAAAATATTTATATTTAATCTTTTTTCTGTAATTGATTCAAAATTGATACAACTTGCTCTAAAATTAGTAGTTCTAGTTCCTCTAATATCAGACGCGTAAGTACTATTAATGAATAATATATATTACACAAAACAATTGCGCTGTCGTTTTTTTTTAATAATATAATTATACAATAACCTGTTTATAATCTGTCGATGAAGGTAATTTCAACGCAAACAGATTGTACACAGGTCTGAACTGCTTTTAAAATTCAGGGAAATAATATATAATAACTATATCTAATTTATCAATTTAGGAATTCATGAATTAAAGAACTAAAAAAGTCAAAAAAACCGAATGGATTATTTTGCGAAAGTCAAATTTACAGGCAACTTGATCTACATTACTTTGAGTGCTTCCGCCGTTCCTATAAACTACTCCCGGCCGGCACCCACCCACTACCGGTAGTAGTGCGACTGCAGCTGGAGCAGAGACAACCAAAGCAGCCACGGCAGTCGCATGCATCTACTAACCGTGGTGGGTGGGTACCGGGCGGCAGTAATTTGTATGAACTAATTGGCGGCGAAAGCACGCAAAGTAGTGTACTCTACTCGTACATCAAGATACCAATTAAATAATAGTTTTGTTATTGATTTAAGCTCGGTACATTTTGATCTTCTTCAGGTAGTTTAGTACCTAAAAATTTAGCAGTTTCCGCTGAAATACTGGCAACACTTTTGGGGTGTAAGTGGTTCATCATGATCTTTGAACCAAAGCCAACTTCACCTGGACGCGGTGCACCCTGCTGACTGACAAACGAAGCTCTGGCGAAAAGAGAAGTAAGGAGTATACCTCACAGAATACCACTGACAAATAACAATTCCCTTGAGGGTTGTTGTGTTCCTGCGAGTGAGTGAGGTCACCAGAAAGGAAGGAGATGCTGCGTTGGCAGCGGGGGTGGCGGCGCGAGCGATATTTTATGTTGCGAGCGTTAAGGCTACGGTAACCGCTTCACATCAGGCGGGCCGTATGCTTGTCTGCCACCCGACGTAGTATAAAAAAAAAGACACTCCAAATACACATGTATTAAAAAGATACTGATTACACGTCATGATTGTTAATTAAGCCTTACATCACATATTGGTGCTTCTACATAGGTAGAAGGCTTACTTTTCCATGTATGTATACTCATACATAGGTACTTACTTATGTCCCAATACAGTTCTGCTCATATGGATACTCCTCCGGCCTATTGCTGGAAGAGATCTGGCAGTGTTGCGCAAACTTTTTGTGTTTAAGCACACCCCGGCCAATCGTTTACCACTACATATACTATGACGTCTGTGCAGAGCCCGAATGAACGTGTATGCGTGCGGCGCCATACAAACCTGTTCCAGATTTGTCTCAGAGGGGAGGTGAGGTCGATACGATAGAGAGGCAGGGAGAGGCCATACTGTACGTAGTACTATTACTTATACTGTGGTTTAACGTACATCTAGGAAAACGAAAATTTTTGGAGGTACACACCATAAACGAAATCACTTTTAATTTGTAAGAATTTTTCTTTCGTCCGTCTATTTAACTTTGTGAGATAACCTTATTTTTCCGAGGCACACCAACTAATGACCACGGTACACCAGTGTGCCGCGGCACTCAGCGGAACACTGCTATAGGGAAAAAGTCCTTCTTTTTAAAAATTGTATGTAAACATTTTTATCATGCTGTAATGTGTAATGCAATGTTTTTGTACCATAAATATATCATATACAGGACACGCACCCATTACCTAACAGCTAATGCGCCCCGTGTGCCAACCTTCCGGTTATATCACGGGTTGCGAGTCTCTCGTCCAGTAAATCAACCAGACGAGAGGACCTTTACCTGCACCGCTTTTGCGCTCAGTAAACCAACCGAGCACGCAAGCGTAGCAGTAGCAGGTCTTTGTAAGAATTTTCATAGAAATAGAAATCATATACAGGACAATTTATACAGCGTCATCTAGTCCCAAATTAAGCGAAAAGCTTGTACTATGGGGTGTAAGTGGTTTATCAACATCTTTGAACCAAAGCCAACCTGCACGTGGTGCACCCTGCTGACTGACAAACGAAGCTTTGGCGAAAAGAGAGGTAGGGAGCGTAATTGTAAGCTACCCGACTGGGGAATGTACCTCCACCTCATAGAATACCGCAGCCAAATAACAATTCCCTTGAGGGCTGTTGTGTTCCTGCCAGTGAGTGAGGTCACCAGAAAGGAAGGAAGGAGATGCTGCGTTGGCAACGGGGGTGGCGGCGCGCGAGCAATATTTTATGTTGCGAGCGTTAATATTGCTACGGTAACCGCTTCACATCAGGCGGACCGTATGTTGTCTGCCACTCGACGTGGTATAAAAAAAAAAAGTATCATGCTGTGTAATGCAATGTTTTTGTACCATAAATATTCAAACCTACATGCGCAGCTTGTAGGCGTCAAAAAACGACTGCTGACCACAAGATCGGGTCAGAGTCTTGTCCCACATACGCAGCACGGTTAGAGTTCAATATTTTAAATACTACCTATGGATAACGTCGTAATTGCACAACTAAATCTACACAACGACAAAATTGCAACGTCCGAGCTAGATAAGCTCGTTGCGGACTATAAGCTCGACCTTGTTTTAGTTCAAGAGCAGTACCAAAGATCGCAATTAAACAGTACATTTATACAACTTAATAACAAGTCGCGCGCGGGTATATATGCGCCAAGAGGCGGACTTACTATAACATCAATCAATGACCTAATGTCCACTCACTGTGCGGTAGCTGAAGTAACATCTCCATATTTGAGAGTATTTGTAGTTAGTTGTTATTTTCAATTTTCTGACCCTGTGGATTCGCATTTGTATCACCTACGAAGAGTTTTGCATGCTCTTACCGGTCATAAGGTTATTATAGGGGCAGACGTAAATGCATCATCACCATTATGGCACGGCAAGTTGAGAGCGACCGATGCCGACAGACGCTCTGCTGTTGAAGAGTTCATTGCTGAAATGCATCTTCATATTCACAATACCCCTGAAGCACCACCTACTTTTAGTAGCCCTATGGGCGAGTCTTTTATTGACGTCACACTTTCTAGTGCAGACGTCCGAATACAAAACTGGCGCGTTCTTCCTGAAGCTTCTTGTAGTGATCACCGTCTGATCGTATGTGAATTCTCCCCAGTTGTTGAAAGCTTACATCGGCAACAGTTAATAAGTTTTCAATATAAAACTAAGAATGCTGACTGGGCAAGCTTAGCTTCACTTTTCGCTTCCCGCGCTAAAGATTTTACTCGTAGTGAACTTACAGTCACAGAAAGTGTTGAAATTATGTCTGACACATTCGTGTATTGCGCTGACGTTGCATTAGGCCGAAAACCTATAGTTAATAACAGACGATGCGATTGGTGGAATGATACCCTTGTTAGGTTGCGTAGGAATTTCCGTGCCGCTAGACGTAAGATTTCAAAATTAAAGAAACGTAACATCGAGGGAGAAATTTATCAAACAGCTCTAAATGACTTGCGTCTGCTAGATCTCATTATCGCGCTGCTGTTGAAAAATCCAAAGGTAATTTATTAAAACGTATTGTAGAAAGATTAAATTGTGAGAGCCCGTGGTCTCCCCTATATCACGAATTTAAAGCAAATAGGCGGATTGATCAGGCCTACATATGTATCCAACATAAAATTTAATAATTCACATACCCTTGGAATAGAAGAGACTGCTGAGACAATTCTGCATGCGTTAATTCCTGATGATTGCGCCAATAGTGACAGTGACTACCATCGCGAGATTAGGAGCGCAGCGGATCTATGCCCTTCCACTCTAATATTAAATGTACCGTCGATGGATGAGTTTCTGTCTATTGTTAAAGCTTTGCCTACAAATAAAGCCTCCGGTGATGATAAAATTTCGAATAGAATGATTAAAGAAGCTTGTAAAGTAGCCGCTGAACCTATCTTAACAGTACTTAATCGGTGTATTGTAGAAGGTCATTTCCCTGGCATTATGCGAAGTGGCGTTATAAAAATAATACCAAAAGGTGGTGATAAACCACCTGACGATCCGAAGTCCTACCGTCCTATTACTCTGCTACCGTCGTTGGGTAAACTACTTGAACGATTAGTTGTACCACGGTTGCTGCCCGGTGGCCTACAATTTCATAAAAATCAATACGGCTTCACCATTGGCAAGTCTACTGTTGATGCTGCGCTCGCAGTTCGCAAAGTTGTTGAGCTCTCGGAGAACAAGTATGTAGTACTTAGCTATTTTCTTAGACATCTCAGGTGCCTTTGATAATGCTTGGTGGCCAATGTTGTTGTTGAAACTTAAGGCGCGAGGTTGCCCTAGCAATATCTACTCTCTCATTCGTTCGTACTTTTTGAATGGTACAACGAAATTAAAACTTGGCCATTACGTTGCTTCAAAGGTGCTCACGCAGGGCTGCCCCCAGGGTTCAGTGTTGGGACCGTATCTCTGGAATATCGGTTTTGATGATTTTTTTAGCCCTTACCGGAAGGGTGCTCATTAACTGGTTACGCTGACGATGGTCTTTTATTAATCAGTGCTAATTCAAGATCTAGCATAGAGAAACTAGCCAACGCTAGCCTAGGCTTAATTTCAGATTGGGGTTAACGTAATCGTCTAGATTTTGCACCACATAAAACATATCAACTCTTGCTTAAGGGAAATTTACAGGTTTCACCGCGATTTCATTTTAATGGAGTATCAGTTGCAAATAGAAGTTCGGTTTGTTACTTGGGTTTGCTTTTGGACAGAAATTTTAACTATATCGAGCACATGAAACAAGTAGGTGAAAAAGCAAAAACTCCTTCCTTTCTGGTGACCTCATTCACTCGCAGGAACACAACCAACCCTCAAAGCAATTATTTTGTTATTTGGCTGCAGTATTCTGTGTGGTGGACGTACCTCCACAGTAGGGCAGTTAAGTTTGTCTAAACATCTAAAATCAACCCAAGCCAAGTTGGAGTGGCTCTATATATTCGAGCCAAAGTCAGTTTAACTGAACATGGTTTAGTGTGCCAATTTGTGAATTATATCTTTGTGAAAGAAATGTAGAGTGTAGTCTCATTTTTCATTCAATCAGAATTTTCTTCTCTCCATATATATATATATATATATATATATATTCCTCCCCAACCCGTCTGGCCAGCATGGGGATTGTAGGCCAAAACCTCCTTCTGTCTTTTGGACGGACGAGAGAGGGTCGTGCTCCTGTAGTGGAGACTAAAATGACCTGATGATGATGATACTTTATATTTAATGTTTCTACTAATGTAAACACATTACTTTGTTTGCTATATATTTCCATATCGATAATAAGTTGTCACATTCTCACAACGCAAATACCGGAAACTTTAAATCCTAAAGTCTTCAACCAGTGCATCATCCCCACCATGACCCACGGTGCAGAAACTTGGTTGGGCTGGTCCATAAATTAAAAGTCGCTATTTAAGATATACATAATGGTATCATTATGTATATATTAAATAGTAGTGGGCCAAGCAAAGACCCTTGCGGGCATCTAATGACCATGACCTTCGCATGGCGGGGAGGAAGCACGTCATGCTGAACCACGTATTGAAGTAGCTCCTTGAGTTGCAAACGTTGCTATGGTAACTGCTTACCTTCAGGTTTTTGTTTTTATATGAGAGAGGGGCAAATGAACGTGTGGGTCATCTGATGGAAAGCAATCACCACCAACTATGGAAATCAGCAACATCATGGGGTCGGCGATCCGTTGTCAGCTCTTTATGAAAAATATAGGTACTCCGATCTTGAAGGCTTTTTTTAGAAACACCGTTGAGGGAAGTTGATACGTGAGGGAAGTTAATCAATTTATTCGCTACATTAGCTATATGAACAATCTACAAAAAAATAAATACGTAAAATAATGACAGCAGTTAAAAAACACCCCCACGAAAGAACGGTAGCCGTGGTATTGTATAACCTACATTTGGCCCTTAGTCAACCAATAACGCAAACTCTCTGTCAGATTTGTTGATTACATATTTTCACCGTACGTGGTATAAAATGTCTTAGGAAATGTACTGTAACAGATCGCCAATTATCAAGATGCTAAGGATGGAATTTAAATTTATGCCGAGAGGGAGTTGTACGATAGTGGAATTCAGCGGCAGGTATCAAATCAAACAGCTCATCCGAGCACTCCCCGTGATATAATTTGTATAGACCGAAAAGAAACGCTACATCTCTACGTGTAGAGAGAGAGAGAGTCCAATCGATCCGAGATCATTGGGTCATCGACGATTCGAACTGCTCTTCGTTGTATGCTATCAAAATGGAACTAGCAAGTAAGAACGCACCGGCTCAGAGGTGCGAACAGTATCCATGTGAGGTTAAACTTAGGCATTATATAGTTGAAGGCGATGTCGGGGTGTAAAATACCGCCGGGCTTTATTGATGACACCAATCTTCCTAGAAGCCAGTTTGGCCTTGCAGTCCAAGTGACCGCGAAACTGAACATCACTCGATATGTCAGCACCCGAGATGCCAATGCTTGGATTAACAATAAGGGGAGCACCTTCTCGTTTAGGAGCTACGATATATGGGAACTTTTTAGCGGTAAACGCGCAAACCTGTGTCTTTGCGGTATTTAACTGTACCGAACTCAATTTACTTCAATCCGAGACGTGTCCAAGGGACTTCTCAATCATAGACACAAGTTTTGTCTGTTATTGTTCACAACTGGTGCAAACACAAGTTGTGCTGTCTCTGTTTGCTACATTACACGTGTGCGTAAAAGGCTAGCTTTTATCAAACTTGCTACATACTAGAGGCGCACGTTGTAGCTATTTTGGTTTTACAATCGGTAATTGTTAGAAGTTATGACTCTTTATCAATTTTTTTACCACTAACTTGGAAAAAGCATACGACCTGTGGGATGGTCAGCAGTTACCGCAGCCTATAGATGCTGGCTACATCAGAGGCATCACTCACGCGTAGCTAACCCTCCAAAAACCCCATCACGCATTTCTTGCAGAACCCCACACTGTAGTCTCGTGGGAATACCTCAGCGGGAAGTTATTAGTGCAGGATGTTATTACTCGTGAATAAAAAATAACTATACCGTTACTTTTTCTGGTTTTATTGTGGTCTCACCATCATCATATAATTATAACTATACCGTACATATAATGTAGAACTGTGGTGCAGTTAGCCTGTTTTTCGGTGGTAAAAACACAGTGTGGTGAATGCACCGTACTTCATGTGGATCTGAGTCAACCATTCCGCTTGCTATAGTGGTCATCTAGCAGCTTGCAGCCGGCTCGAGTATAAATAGAGACCATACCAAATATTATGAAAATGGCAGGCACCATTACCTTTACCTTTGTGAGCCAAGTCGTCCATCCGGTCCAGCAGATTGCCGTCGGGCGGCCATGGACTGATTGGCGCCAGCTGCTGCGCCGGCAGCATCGTGTACACGCCGTATTCTTCTATGGTGACGACCTATGAAGAAATAGGAGGGCTCAGTTCTATGTTGTTAGCTATGAGGACTTTAGTTTCCTATGCAAGTCTGACTAATAGCTGGTATACATCGTCTCAATCAGGTGTGGTTTTCAAATATTTCACTCCTATGAAACAACGTTCAGTACAACGTCGAGCCCCTTACCACCATCTCTTATTGCGATTCAATAATTGAATAGATTGCTTATTCATACCAATGAATAAGCGACTATATTCCATTTAAAATAGAGTCGCTTATTTATTAGTATGAATAAGCATTCTATTCAGTTATTGAATCGCTATAAGAGATGGTGGTAAGGGGGCAGTACTGGATGAGAGTGAAAGAGATTTCTTTCCAGTGACTTGAAAATGATAGGTTTGTATGTGAAATAAATAAATAAAATTAAAATAAATATTTCTGGACAATTTACACAGCTCCATATAGTCCCAAATTAAGCGCAAAGCTTGTACGATGGGTAATAAGATAACTGATAAATGTACTTAAATATTTTTTTTATAAATACATAGAAACGCCTAGGCCAAGATCTCGAAGTGAAAGTAGCCATTGCTAGCGACCATCGGGCTCTTCCATAAGGTAAGGTAAGGTACGGTGCTCCAGTCTTTGGTCTATACTATGACTTTTATGGAACGCTTTATAGGTTTAATGTAATGCTGCAAAATCTATTGCACCAAGTGGAATAATAACTTCCACAACGTTTGACAATGGTTTATTCCGCGGCACATCAAGTTTCTATTTCGAATCTTCTTGTACATTCTTGGTCCATTTTTCGTTCTTTACCTGTGTTACCACCTCCGACAAATAATGATATAGCCATATATTTTTTTAAACTTAGTACGATGATTTATGGGCAAGTTTTTTAAGCAACTGAACTTGCATATTTTTTTTTTAATGAATGTACAAGAGGATTCTTCAATGGGTTCAGTTAACGCATATTTCAAACATGAAACTTGTCAAGTAAAATATGTCTCTGAAGTACTACTGAAGTAGGATTTACAATCTTATTCGGAAAGTAAGTGCAGCATCCAAGCTATAAGTTATGTTTTCTCATAATCATCTCATCATAACTACCACTTCTAATGCGAATTTTTATACCAACCAACAGAATGTTGGAACGTCATACCTCCACCAATACGTCATTGGGTTTAGGTATTTTAAATTGCTTTTTACTATTGAGTGATTTCTCAATCCTATTTATAGTATAAATATGAAAGTTAGATGTTTGTTACTTTTTCACAGGTAAACGGCTCAACGGTTTCGATGCGATTGAGCACACATTTATAATATGTTCTGGATTGATCATCAGATTCATAAAATATTTATTATCCAGGTACTGTGTTCATTAAGGGCAAAACCTGGTAAAGAAGCTAGAAGTAAAATATTCTTCAAAAATAAATGTATTACATAAACAAGAAAGGATATATAATTAATTACGTTAGAAAACTAAAATTACATATAAATAACTTAAATTTAAATTTATAATATAATAAACTAGATTAAAAACTAAAATTATAATAAAAAGAATTAATATATATATAATATTTTACATTTATTTTAGTTTTAGGTTAGTTTTATTTTCGTGTTATTTAATTTTAGGTACTTTAGTTTGATAGTTGAATTGTATGTATTGTTTATTTGAATAAAGACATTTGAAAATCATACAAAGAAACAATAAAAAATATTATTATATTAACTGTCCCGACAATTTTCGGGGATTGTGGACAAAAGGCTGGCCGCATTTCCGCGCTGTATGGCGATGGAAATATTTTGACTTAGATATTGGCCAGCCCTTTGGTCACCCGAAGCCAAGACCAGCTTTTAAGCAAAATAAATTAAATAATATTTTACTACCAACAAGTACTTAATATCCCTTAAGATTTTAATAATGATCTTTTTGTATGCTAATTGCCATTACGATGGAGTGATTTCAATCACAGTACAAAAGTATACATAGGTTGTATAACCTTCCAAGGTCGTAGAATAAATAATAATAAAAAAGACGTGTGGCACTCGGGGACTGCCGCGGTAAAGCTATTGCATAGCATTTTGTATCAACTTATGCAATTATAATTTTATTTATTTATTTTATTCATGCAGTATTGTTTTTTCTTTGATATTAATTCAAGTTACACTTTTTGAGCGTGGTGACCGATAAGAAAACAAATTTTTCTATTATTAAATAAATAAAACGAGTTTCGTAGAGTCGTACAATACGTCTAATCGCACGCACACAACGCCGTGTCGAAGACTGCCGAACTGAAACGACGTTAGACGATGCACGGCCTTCAAGCCACACCTCCTTGCCCGTCGGAGTGGGGAGCGTGAGGTTTTTTCGTTACGGAATTTCTGGATTCGGTCCCCGCGCTCAAGGCCCGCGATAGAAGCTATGCAATAGCTTAATAATTATTGTCAGACAAGTTACACAGCGCCATCTAGCCCCAAAGTAAGCGAAGCTTGTGTTATGGGTACTAGACAACTGATAAGCATACGTAAATACATTTTTTTTTGTTGTAAATACATACTTATGACACATAGAAAACACCCAGACTAAGACAAACAGACATGTTCATGCACACAAATGTTTGTCCTATGTGGGAATCGAACCCACGAGCGTTGTTGTCGAAGCCGCGTCATTGACCGTTACGCCACCAAGCTCGTCAATGATTCTACGACCTTGGAAGGTTTGACTAGAATATTGAACCAAATGCAGATTCTACTAGAATCTGCATTTGGTTCAATAATCTAGTCAAATATGTAACAATTTTAGGACTAGAATTTGTAGTTTGTGATATTTGTATGTTACACAATTCGTCCATCTTGGTTGCAGTTGTGCTTTAGTATGACAGATTCTTGATTGCTTCAGAATGTCAGTATTTACCGCATCTCGAGCAATTCTATAACTTCAGTTTAATCGGTAGAGCGCTTACGTCCCTACAGGCTAAGCATGACAGGGACGGAATTAATATAAGGCTTAGCTTGTTGGTAGTAATGATACCATTACCACAAATTTAAGGTGAAGTTAGAATTGAAAATTTGGGGTGTAAGTGGTTCATCAACATCTTTGAACCAAAGCCAACTTCGCCTGCACGCGGTACGCCGAAGGTGAAGAGCGTGATTGTAAGCTACCCGATTGGGGAATGTACCTCCACCTCACAGAATACCGCAGCCAAATAACGGTTCCCTTGGGGGCTGTTGTGTTCCTGCGAGTGAGTGAAGTCACCAGAAAGGAAGGAGATGCTGCGATGGCAGCGGGGGTGGCGGCGCGCGAGCGTTAATATGGCTATGGTAACCGCTTCAAATCATGCGGGCCGTATGCTTGTCTACCACCCGACATAGTATAAAAAAAATATATTTTGTAATCAAAAAATCCGATCATTATCGACTTAGGGCTCCTGGTTGATTAAGCTGCATAATTTAGTTTTTATATTAGCGCATATTATTTTTATTACCAAACCGTGTTATGCTTGTTTCTTAATATACTAAGAAATGTATAGTATGTATGTGGTCGAATGGATAGCAATGTCCACTTTGACTCCGGGGTCGCGGGTTCGATCCCAGCACAGGACAAATATTTTGGTTTGTCTTGGTCTGGGTGTTTTATTTGTATTATTATATATGCCTTTACAAAAATATATATATTTAAGTATAATATCAGTTATCTAGTCTATCAGTTACCCAGAGTTCAAGCTTTGCTTAGTTTGGGACTAGACGGCAGTGTGTAATTTGTCCAGGAATATTTATATAAATGTATGTGTATATTTCTACTTTTGTTGAAGTATTGTTTTATGTATGATTTAAGAAAAATGAAACGTTATTTGCTTAACAAGATAGTGAACAATTGTATTTTTAGATCTTTAAAGGTTTAAAACGAGTCAGTTCTTTTTTTAATGCCCGCACGTCTCTCAACGTGGCAGAATAAGACAGAACTACTTTTTATATTCACATCTTGTAATCTTATCTGAACCTTATTCCTACAAGCAAATAATCTGAATTTGAATTTTGTATATTGGAAATGGTATTTTAGCTCAACCCCTCTCGTCCAATGACCGTATATTAAACTCAAAAGAATTAGCTTTCCGAGTTTCTTATCCAGATTTGTTGGTGAACCAAATGGCAAACCAATTCTTAGGCGAACAGAATTTACATGTTGTTCCCTAGTTTTGTTAAGCAGAAATGATGTATTATAGCGACTCATCCGTAGAATGAAGATCGAAATTTTCAAGAGAAATATGAAGACGGAAGGATGGAGCATGACAATGAGATCGGCACTGTTTATGGACAACTTGAAAGTCTTTTAGATAGAAATTGTCGGCCTTTTATAAACTAAGGTTCTAGAAAGCAAACCGTGATAAAAATAACGCTTGGACGTCGTGTCGTCGTTTCTTTTCTCCGAGTTCGCCACAGTCTATGGAGTGGACATTACGACGTGAATTGGCAAGTAGAACATGGAGTAATAAACGAAAGAAGGGAATCTGCAAACAAATAAATAAATAAAATACACAAATAACCTATAAAATATAGTATAAGCAATAAAAATATTAGGTAACTTCAAGTATCATCCGTAAATAATCTTGTTAATCCAATTTTGAAGGAAAATAAAATAGGAGCCATCCGAGTTATTGATTGAAGGAAATAAACAGGTAAATTTTTATCCTGACAATTCAACTGAAAAGACAAAAACATTTAGACATGCGGAGCCGCAGTCATCAAACCAGCAAACGAGAATGAAAATTATATTTTCTTTTATCTAGAATTGCATTTCATTGATGCGTTCAATCATCGATTTTTGCATACTTGTACGAATTCCACTACTTTTATTTCAAAACATGTATTATAAACAGCAATTTTCTGCATTGATGTTGTATTTGATTTTAAATTCAAAGAATGTTTTCAGTGACTTACAGGAGGATTTGATTTCAGAGTTATATTTGAAGTATTTGGAAGCTGTGGACAGCGGTGAGAAAATGATTATTTTATTAATCTCTATTTAATTAATCTAATAAGTGTTAATTAATTTACTCTTTTAGCGTAGGTAAAGAATGAGACCACGCAGATTTGTGTCAAGTAAATTGGACTAAGTTCAGTTGTTTCTAAACGATTACTCTAGTCAGAGTACAACGATTCAGAGACAAATCCTTCGTGGCTCTCCTTTACCTGCGAGCAAGGAACATTAGTTCTATTTAGTTCCATTTACAGATATGTTTTATTTTTTGATATTTTTATTAATTGTTATTCAAATTTTGTTATTTTAGATTACACAACATCAAATCGTCGTCTATTCAAAGAAAACAGAGAGTTTAAAATTCATGTCAAAAGACTCAAAGAAGTGAACGGTTTGAAAAAACACAATTTGTTAATTAAGGAAATACCAAGAACAGGACAAAAACAACCTCTTATTTATATAAATAACCCCGTAGAATCGAAATTACCAAACACGTACTTGACTTTAGATGAATTTAAAGATGCATTAATTTCTAGACACGCGTCTACTAAGAAAAAGCTGGTAATAACTAGAAACAGTAAGAACCACGGAGCTATGAATATAATCGTTACACCGCCAGCAGTGCGTAATTCAAATGTTTTAAATAAAATAATTCATATACCTACAAGACTTGTCCAAAACATAGAAAGTACTAGATCTAAGATGGATACCACTACGACTAAATCAAATAAGAAAATCATAGGATTGAAAAATATTTTACCAAAGCTTTCCTCTAGAAATCATAATACAAAGGAAGTAACTAAGGGAAAGAAGCATAAGTCAAGAAGTAATATGGAACAGATTACTACAAAAATAATTTCCACTAATGATCTTGACATTACTGATGCTAGTATTGTAACATTAAAAGTAGGCATATCTGATAATGACAGCGGACAAAATAAAACAGCCATTAATGTCAACAAAACTACTTCCACAATAACACCTGTAAATATTATAAGTTTGGAAAATACTTCTTACAAAATACAGTTTTATAGAGCAAAAAATAATTCAGATGGAACTGCAACAAATATAATAATTGAACAAACAACGCTAAATTCCATAGAAAAGACTGATGATGATTCTACAGTGAACCATACAGTTTCTCTATTTGAGATATCCACAAATGAAGACAATGCACAAAGTAACACAAAATCAACTGCTAATGATAGCAATAAGCCAATCGAAATCAGTACAATAGATACAACTCCAAATATTACAAGATTAGAAGATAGTTCTTATAAGGTATTGTTGTATAGAACTACAAATAATTTAGAAGAAATTGTAGCAAATAAACTAACTGAAGAAATAACAACAAATACTGAGGAAAAAATTCCTGTAAATAACACAATTTCTACATTAGTTACTATGAAACCACAAAAAAATAAATCTGCGGTTACATCGGACTTCTTGTTAGATATTATATCTAAACGTAAGATTAAAAATAAAACTACAAAATCAATAACTACAACTACTACTGTGAGAACTACCACTACGAGACGCAAGCGTTTGGAGGTATGTATCACTGCTTTTATTTATGTAACTTCAAGTTTCGTAAAGGTTGTATTAGCAGTTTACATTTTTTCCTCTTATTGTTTATTTATTTTCCTAGATACCCTATTACCTATACTGCATTGGAAGAAATTATACAATTTTGGATAAAAAAAAAGTTTTTAAATGTTGTAGTAAATCCAAGCTGATAGCATCATCTTGCGCCCTACCTGAACTCAATTAACTGCCAAAGCTAAAGTTGATTCCAATTGGATATTTGTGACTGTGTTCAGTTTACGGTAGGGACCTTGGTGCTCTGCTGACGAAGGTGAAGATGTTTGTCATAATCTAAAGTCCGATTTACGGTATAAATAAATCAATTTCATCAATTTCAGTCTAATGTAACTTAATTAACGTTGGGTAATCCCTAACTCATTAAATTATTAAACTTATTTTTCGAACCACTAAAGTGTTAAGAAACTTCCTTGTGGTTTCCAATTTCTTTTTTAAATAACAATAGCAATTCCTAAATTATGATACGAACTTAGAATATAATAGCTGTAACGGAATACAATACACAGAAATAATACGCTTTATTATATCGAAATAAGGTTTAAAATGACAGTAAATGGAGGTATTATGTTCAGTGCAAGAAAGAAGTTCAATATGGTGGGGGCAACAAAAATTACGATTGGCAACATTAACCCTTGCTATTGGTATCAAATGCTAGATCTGGATGAGCGAAACACAATATGCAAAATTTTTGTTTACTAATAAAAATTGTAATTTAGATATAGTTACCTACCTACCTACATAATTTTTTACATATTTATCTATTGATGAGACCCTTTATTTTTACTTTCAGAGACCACTTGTTTTTATGGGAGGTTAACACCACGCATGCATTGCAATCGTCGTCATCATGGTCATTTCAACCGACAAAAACATCCAGCCACTGATAAGACTAATGCTAAAGGACTAATCCCCCTCGGTACATAAAATTGTAGAAGTTAAAAAGGTTCAATTACTGCAATGTGCATCCGTAGATGGGTAAAATGTACTAACAGCCTTAATAATCCCTCCAAAATTCTTTGTATTTTATATTTTGTCGACAAGTCAGAAATACATTTTTATTTCTACACTATTATGTACCGGACCGCGTTTTCCAGTCTAAGCATGAGAAATAATTAGCTCTTTAATGTAAATTATTATTTGTTAAAAAAGATATAATATTAACTATAATATCAGTTATTTAGTACCCACAGTACAAGTTTGTTTAGTTTGGGACTAGATGGTGTAAAGTGTTCAGAAATATTTATTATTTATTTATTTATGTTTTATTATAATAAAGAGCGTTAATAAAAATATGAAGAATATTGAAGCGTTTTCATATCTTTCATAATATTATGTCATAATAATGATGTAATATAATGATTTTCCTGTGGCCTTAGATTAATGATTGGGTAAATCTCCAATGATGACTGACCCAGGGATCTACCGCCTAACAATATTCCTTTCATTATTGCTTTAATTTTCTATTTACAGGCTTCAGGCTTATTATTTTATCTACTGCTTCGATTACAAAGATTTATTTGCTATTATTTGTCATAATTCTTTTGTGAAAAAGACTGTTATGTTCAATAAAAACTTTTCTTATCGTAACTTTAAATTAAATTACAGAGAAAATATAAAAATTAGTATTTTTTTTAAACACTTTAAAATTGCTCTAGTTTCTACAAAAGCAAACTTTGATCGAAACACTTATTTTTTTATTTATTTGTAACAGGTGAAACCAAAATTTCACATTCAGGAGCCAGACCCAAAAATTGTGTTGACCGGTGACGTTACTAATGTGTTAAATTCTAATAGCTTCCAATATTCTCAATCGCGTTTGAGACAATAAAAGCCTATAACCAAACCTAGTACAATTCTTAAAGCAATACAATACACAGGCGGTATACCCACGGGGCAATCATTAAAAAGAGATCTGGCAATCCATAATCGAAATGTGGTTTGTACTGAGGCTTATTAGTTGTATAAATAATTATGTCTTATAATAAATAGAGTAAGTTCCCAACTTATAAGTTCGGGGTGTAAGTGGCTCACATCTTTAGAGCCAAGTCGAGCCGAGCTAACCTCACCTGCAAACCTGCAAGTAGGCACCCTGTCAACTAACCAAAGAGGCTCTGACAATTTTTATTTGTAAGCTGTCCGATTGCGGGACTACCTCTACCTCATAGGATATGGCAGCCAAATAACAATTCCTTTGAGGGTCGTTGTGTTCCTGCAAGTGAGTGAGGTAACATGGAAGAAAGGAGTTGCTGCGTTGGCGGCGGGGGTGGCGGCGTGCGAGCAATGGCAGATTTTTCTTAAGGCCAACTAGGCCCGGGCCTAGGGCGGTCAAATGTTAGGGGCGGGCGGAGTAGGGTATTACCGAAGGGTAATTCTTACAAATTACAGACTGCTATGGCGGTTTTGCGGAGAAGAATTATGTAAATTGGTATGAAGCTGATAAATAAGAACCAAGATACTGTATAATAAGGAATAAAGAGTCAGCTAAAAAGAACCAATATACGGCGTAAGGCGGCCACGATACGACCTAGGGCGGCAAAGACACGCCTAGGGCGGCCAAGACTACAAATCCGCCCTGCGTGAGAGGAATATTTCATGTTGCGAGCGTTAATATGGCTACGATAACCGTTTCATGACCCTTCATGACATGACCAACCGGTAGCGGAGCTTGAGGGCGTCGTTGCGCGCGTCAGTCTAATCGAACACGCAAGTTAAGCAACGTCGACCGCAGCCTGTCTATGGATGGGTTTATTTATCTCGAGCTTCTCCGTGCTTCGGAGGGCACGTTAAGCCGTCGGTGCCGGCTGTTGTCATTAGATCACAGTCGTCAAGCCAAGTCAGTGGCCTTAAGGCGGCTTGAAAACACTGACCTCCGCCAACCCGGAGTTGAGCAGCGTGGTGGAGTATGCTAACACCTTCGATTGACGGGAGACCCATATCCCAACAGTGGGATGATTATGTGTTGATGCTGATGCCGAATCGCTTCATATCAGACGGGCTGCACGCTTGTCTGCCTACCGACGAAAATACCTCTTTTAGAGATAAGCTTGCCTATTTAATTTTTAATTTAATTATATAAAAGCTTGTGAAAAGTATATGACACTGTATAAAATCAATGTTGCAGATTTAAGATCAAGGCAATATGGCTCATGTGGTCTTTTCCTACATCCATCAAATATTACTACTTACTCCTCTTATACCGACTACTGCGGAACTACTTGCCATTTTAAACTTAATTCATATCAACTTATACAGAATTAAAGTAAATTTTATCTATATAACGTAAATAAGGCCTGTTTTTGTTATGTTTGTAATAATAATAAAGAATTAGTTTAGTTAAACACATGTAACATTTGAAAATATATAAAATTAAGATTTTTTACAAACATAAAACCCTTAATATAATGAAATTCCTGTCCTTTTGGAATAAAACCTATTGTAACGTATTATCCTTACCTTGCGTCAACTGAGAGCTAAGATAGCCTGAAGGTGAATTGTTTGGTGGTAAGTAAACTTATAATTAATACGAATAACTCCAATATGGTATTAATTTTACTTAGTTGATAAGTTACACTATCTATTTAAGATAAGTTACACTATCTATCTAATCCTCCTTCTGTCAGGGACGGACGAGTGAGGGTCGTGCTCCTGTAGTGGAGACTAAAATGACCTGATGATGATGATGATTATCTATTTACTATCTATCTATAGGTAACTATCTATACTCGTACCTAGGTACCGATTGAACGATTTTGTGTGAAAAGTTTAAAAAGTAGATTTAAAAAAAAAATTGAAACCGACTTCTGTTGGCGAGCGCAGCTTATTGGTGGAATACCGCGGCAGACGCTGCTGCCCGTCTTCCGGGAGAAAAGTTATCGCGTGACACAAGATTCCTTAGTCGCCTTGTACGACATCCAGCGCAAAGCAATGGAGTGGCACAATTTGATTCTGCCGGCTACCATAGGGCAAATTGAAGGATTTCCCTCGATTTTTCTGGTATCCCATCATCAGACCCTGACTTGGTGAATA
Organism: Hypsopygia costalis; assembly: GCA_937001555.2. Lineage (NCBI taxonomy): Eukaryota > Metazoa > Arthropoda > Insecta > Lepidoptera > Pyralidae > Hypsopygia > Hypsopygia costalis. The sequence goes on from OW443344.2 coordinate 11,050,769, forward strand.
TGGAACCACCTCGCAATTACCCTTTCAAATAAAAAAAATGAATTTGACCATACGTGCTTATAAAATTTAAGGGTTTCCCTTGATTTCCCTGGCATTCCATCATCAGATCCTGACTTGGTGAATATGGGACCACCTTACAATCATACCCTTCAAATAAAAAAAGAATTATGAAAATCTGTACACAATTCGCAGAGATATCGAATAACATACATACAAAAAAAATATTCAGTCCTCCTTTTTTGAAGTCGGTTAAAAAAGGACAGTGTATTCGGTAGAGGTAGAGTTTGCTCAAGTTTTCAGGACAGAAGGAGTTGTTATATTTTCAGCGGGATTGGCAGCACGGTAGCAATATTTCATGTTGCGAACGTTTAGGTATATGTCTATGGTAACCGTTTCACATCAGGCGGGCCGTATGCTTCTTTGCCACCCGATGTAGTTTAAAAAATAGTTTAATTTTAGCACATTTTTAGGTACTTAATTCATAATTTATTTATTTGTTTGAAATTTTATTGACCACAATATTTTGGTACAATTGGCGCACTTAATGCTAAATGCATTACGCAAGAAATAAACTATTAAAAATTACAAAAAATTATATAAGTAGTAATACAATATAAAATATATTATTACATACATAAATTATACATATAAACATAAGATTAGGTATATACCTACACAATAAACTGAGACTTATAAAAATAACAAATACCTACTTACAAAAGTTAAATAAATTTAAATTATATACCTAACTACTGTGTAGTAGGTACCGATTGAAAGTTATTGTGTAGGTACTACTATACGCTATGTACTGATGAACAAACAGTGATTCAATTAATCCCAATATACTACTTTGACAACTTTTCAAGAAGGTAAGAACGCACTGTTTTATACGAATTTGCTAGGGAATTATTTGTTTCATCATTATCATCCTGTATCAATCCCCAGCTGGGTATACCTTCTCTATGGCTTTCCACCAAGTACGATCCTTATAATTTGTAAATTATATAAAGAATTGTAAACCTACCTTAATTAAAATACTCCAAAAAATAATCCAAGTTATTGCCGAGGCAATAACTGTTACAATCTTCAACTGGCCGTCGATGACATCACAAAAAACTACTCTACGTCTCTACAAAAAGTCCACAGTTAGCCTTCGGCTGTATGTAATAACTTTTCTTGTACGCTGCGTGTTTTAAAACACGCGAAATGCTAATTCCCGCCAAACGAGTCAAACTGTCAAAAACGCGAACATTGTGCCTCTGCTTCTGAATAAAGGCGCCACTTCACTGATTACAAAACACAATCTCACGTGGAACTGTTCAGAACGTACCCCTATAACTACATCGAGACAGTTCTATAGGACTACAGCCCAACAGAAAGAGACAGCACCATTACCTAGTGTCAACTCCCATTGTAAACCGCTTACGGCATTCTGGATTGCTCATTTGAGTGACAGAGACGTCTAGCTTTTTATTGTGCTTCGACTTTAATACGCGTACCGCCCATTTCTCATTTAACCCCCCAGTGGTGGGGTAGACTTGGGCAGTTTTAAATTATCTATTATAATAAAATTATTTCGCAAAATAAGGGGTTGGTTATGGTAATGATGTGTTTAATTTATGTCGATATCTTTATCTTCAATGGTCTGACAGTTATGTCAGTTGGCAAACTCGTATTCGTATTGTATAATTTTCATATTTAGGATTATTTTTGAGTAGGAAAATATTTATTTATTTATCAAATATAATCTCGAATAATGTTTCTGTGAATAATTGAAAACACCTAATTACTAACATTATCTTAAAACGTATTAAGTAATACCCAGACAAACCTAATCTAGATTTCATTTTAAATATAAGTAAGTACCTAATTGTTTTCATAGTTATTGCATGTTACCAGTAGACTATGAGTAGCGGTTAAAAATACATAAACTCTATAAATACACAAGTATCTAGAATAATAAAATACTATGCGACTATTCTGGTCATTGCCTTTATCTCTGTCAGAATGATGCTTTTTTATATTCGTCTACAAACTCATTTACAAAATAAGTTCTACGGAAAGTACTAGACGACAGATAAAACGCGTTGTCTTTTTTCTGACGCAAATTACCACCTACACATACAAAAGTATAACAGTGCAGACCAAGCTAAAACAAGCGTTTATTTTAAGAGAGTCTATTTCAGTAATGCAACCCTTTAATGCTAATGTCGTCCCTTTCCCGCAGACGTCGAAAAGGCTTGCATTTTAGCTCGCCATCTCTTTTCTTTGCGCACTTGTCATATTTCTGTAATAAGTGGTTTAATTATAAAAAGAAATAGCAATCCTAAGGAGTCGCAATATGGTCTATTTTTAGATGGTAGTATATGTTTAAGCTTCTGTCAACATTTGCGGTCGAGTTTCGCGGTTTATCTCCCCCGCACAAATAGTTAGTAATACAAACATTATCTTTGACCAATGGTACGTAGTCGTGAACCTTTTTTAGCCAATCAAAGCTCTTAAAATTTTTGGTTTCGCGCGCTTCACAGTTTAAATTTTTTCTTTTTGTTCTATTTTAAAGTATAATATTCGTTTTAATGCTGACACTTTTCGTATTGTCTGGTAACGTCTTTACTTTTTTTTTAATATTGGCGCAAATGGGCTTTTAGCGATGTTGTTTTAAGTAGAGTTATAAACAGTGGCGTAATTATACCATCAGGGGCCCGTGACAAATTCATCAGATGAGCGCTCAGAGAATGGGCATCTCTCTAATAAATCATCTATGTAACCAACAATAAAGAAGTATTTTGTATATTTTTTAATAATAAATAAATAAATATAAATATTGTCAGACAAATTACACAGCGCTATCTAGCCCCAAAGTAAGCGAAGCTTGTGTTATGGGTACTAGACAACTGATAAATGTACTTAAATACATTTTTTTATATACTTATGATACTCTATGGATTATAAGTATATGTATTTACAAAAAAAAATGTATTAAATATCCAGACCAAGACAAACAGATATGTTCATTCCCTTGAGGGTTGTTGCGTTCCAGCGAGTGAGTGAGGTCACTAGAAAGAAAGGAGTTACTGCGTTGGCAGCGGGGGTCACGGAGTACGAGCGACAGACAGACAAACATACGGCCCGCCTGATGTGAAGCGGTTACCGTAGCCATATTAACGCTCGCAACATAAAATATCACTCGCGCGCCGCCACCCCCGCTGCCATCGCAGCATCTCCTTCCTTTCTGGTGACCTCGCTCACTCGCAGGAACACTACAGCTCTCAAGGGAACCGTTATTTGGCTGCGGTATTCTGTGAGGTGGAGGTACATTCCCCAGTCGGGTAGTTTACAATTACGCTCCCTACCTCTCTTTTCGCCAGAGCTTCGTTTGTCAGTCAGCAGGGTGCACCGCGTGCAGGTGAAGTTGCCTTTGGTTCAAAGATGTTGATGAACCACTTACACCCCAAAATTCTCTGTGAAAATTGTCCAGAAATATTGAATATTTAATTTAATAGGTAGTATCAGTTATCTAGAACCCATAGTACAAGCTTTGCTTAGTTTGGGACTAGATGGCAGTGTGTAATTCGTCCAAGAATATTTCTTTATTTATTAATTTTTACCTCCAACTCCAAAATAAAACATCTTCATCTATAAATATAAAAGACAAGCTGAATTGCTGTCTAATCAGTCAACAAAACGCAAATAGTCGAACAGTCAAAAACCGCTGAATATTAAATGTAAATAAATAATAATCTAGTCCCAAACTAAGTACCTACAGCTTGTACTATGGGTACTTGATATACTTACTTAAATTACTAATAATTAAAGTATTTTTTGTAAACACATACATATAATATAACACCCAGACCAAATCAAACAGACATGTTTGATTTGGTCTGGGTTGGGAGCCCGCGAACTTGGAGTCAAAGAGACTATTACTAGCTATTCGACCATCGAGCTTGTAATCTCAAATGACCGCATTTACTCGTTTGGTTCTCGTAACAACTGTTACAGTTATTACGAAAACCAAATGAGTGTGCCAAATTTCAGCTCAATCGGACACTTGGAAGTGGGTCAAATTAAACTTGCAAGATTTGATTACATATACGACATGCGAAGCTAAATAAAAGCTTATAAAAATAAGAAATATTCCTGAAAAAATTACACAGCGCCATCTAGTACCAAACTAAGCAAAGCTTGCACTTACTATGGGTACTAGATAACTGATATTATACTTAAATACATTTTTTTTTGTAAATACATACACATAATACATAGAAAACACCCAGACGAACACAAACAGGCATGTTCATGCACACAAATATTTGTCTTGTGCGGGGATCGAACCCGCGACCTATAGTACCTAAATAAACCAGACCTAATGTAGTCAATTAACTGTAGGACAATAACATCTCCGAGGGTCTTCATAATAAGTTTGGTGATTGTTTTCGTCAAAGTGGAATGCTTACATTTCCTCTTTAATGCTCAATTTGGCGAAGAATCTACTAACATTGAGCTCGGATAATATGGAGGTGGCTTTTATAAATAGATAAAGAAAGAATTGATCTTATTTACGGGATATTTACAATACCAACTATATACATTATATAAGTAAGAAAAAAAATACGTAGCTCTGTTTTTTCTCATTTGATTAAAAAATATCTTATTTAGGTATTTTATGTAACTATTTTTTTAAGAGGGGGAAATATGTAATGGAAGTGTAATTTGTATATTTAACGTCCACCATGTTTACATCACTAAATCAGAATCATTTAAACCTTCTTTTGTTTCACTCGATATCCTTCATTTATTTTATTATGATGTAAAGCAGTTATGGATGCTTGTATAGTTTACTGTATAGTTGTAGCAGAAGATGCTTGCAATATAAGGAGTATCGCGCGCGCGCTGGTACCCTCGGTGCTAACGCTGCATGTCCTGTATGACTGTAATTTGATGCGGCCTTCTGTGAGGTGGAGTACTTCCTTAAACGAGCTAGTCGACAGGGTGCGCCATGTGCATGGAGGTTGATTTGAAGAGATTTTTGTCAAGCTCGCATTTACGCGCGCCGAAGAACAGTATAAGTAATTTCAGCTTTAACAGTATAGTTAAGGGCGCAGAAACTCTGTCGAATGTAAGAGAAGAGGCGCTAAAAATTAACAACCTAAAAAATAAAACTACGTGAATATAAATAGGAATAGAATAATTCCATGGCACAATAAAAACAAGGCGATATCTCCACATTTTTTTAGAATAGGTAATTGTTAGTTCTCTAACTGCCCTCAGAAGAATAGAATAATTCCATGGCACAATAAAAACAAGGTGATCTCGCCAAAATCTTTTAGAATAGGTACATTGTTTGTTCTCCAACCGCCCTCATTCCATCAAAAGATTAAGAAAGGGTACCTAAGTGTTTTTTTAACTGTTTTTAGGGTTCCGCACCACAAAATTAAAAACGGAACCCTTATAAGATCACTTTGTTGTCCGTCTGTCTGTCTGTCTGTCTGTCAAGAATTTCTATGTCGAGAATGCGTGGAGGTATCAAGCTGAAATTTGAACTGTATACTCAGGTCTACGGTCCCATGAAGTCGTAAAATAATCAAACTGCTAAGTTTACGTAGAAAAAAGTTACGGCCGTTTATTCAGCAAAAAACGCATATTTTGACACACTCAAGGGAATCAAAACCTATAGGGTACTTCCCGTTGACCTAGAACTATGAAATTTGGCAAGTAACATCGTTATAGACTACAAGTACAGGAATAAATCTCAAAACTATACATTTGTAAATAGATCTTAAAAAATAGGGGGGTCTATATTTTTTATAGGGTGTCGAAATTTCAAATTGAAACTACTAGTTCAAATGGGGTATCATATGAAAGGGCTTGATGTACACATTGCAAAATATATTTTATTTATTTTTTTCGACGCATTATTTCTTATTTATAATGAAAAACATAAAATTTAATAATGATACTACGTACCTACGGAACCCTCGGTGGGCGAGTCCGACTCGCACTTGCCCGGTTTTTTTTTATCCTATCCCTGGTGTAAGATTTTAAACCATGCGATTAGGGCCCTACCGCCGAAGCTGAAGCCGATTACCATCGGTTTTATTGATTCCAAAAATTGATCTAGATTAAAGTTATTGGCTAACATCTTCAGCTTAGTCGGTAAAGCTCTAGGGTTTCTACCAGGTGAGCTAACCATAATTAGCAACAATCTAAGCTGTTGTTTTATTTTCGCATTAAAAAATCCGATGGTAATCTGTTTCGGCGGTAGGGCCCCGGGTCTCCTTTTAATATACAAATGTTTAATATTCAGATCCACTACCTTTCGCACTTCCATATGCTGTGTACTACCCATGGGGGTAAGAATAGTGACCTGCAAAATGACAATTAATAATGAAGTTTACCGTTAATTGAAGATACAAATAAGGAAATCTTCATTCTATAGGCACTATTAAATAAGTTATTCTTGGATGCACGATCGTCTATGAAGATCTCTTCTCTCTATTTGGGTCGAGAAATCGATCAATCACGATCTATCTTCGAGAAAAATATATTTTAAATAGATATTTATAGGTATTTATTGAAATCCTTACAGCATCATCTTTTATTGAAGAAACGGATACCTGCAACTTATAAGCACTATTGTGATGTATGATAATAATATAAAAAATGTTAAAGGTAATAAAAAATACAAAGTTTTTGCAAAGATCACTTATAGAAAAAAAAAAGTATTTTACATCACATTCACACACTTAAGGATGGCTCACACTACGCCAAGCCGGGCACGAGCCGTGCGCTTGGCGTGCAATAAAAAATAAACCTTATTACCAGAGAAATACATAATACAATAATTAGCTCGGTCGTGACACAGACAAGACAAGTCCAGGCCATCCGGGCGGGACCGCCAGCATTGCAATTCATTGTTTACACGTTTGTAGTAAGATACACCCTTTAAAACTATGTACAAAAACATTAATAATTCTCGTAAAAGGCTGTGACTCGGACCATTTTATAAAATCGCTTTGTTTGTTCTAAAGCTTTATGACGCGGCATAGCTACAAAGCAATGCAGCGTGTAGCATTGCGGTGCTGTGTTTATGGTTATTTTGTGCCTATGTATGGGATGGATACTATCCATTGGATAGTCCTGTTGTGGTCACAAGTGCCACAATACAGCGTGTCGCAGTCACAGTACCGAGCATGGAATGACCCATTGCAGTGTATGCGAAATTGCACATCAATGAGATAGATGGAGCTGATGCTATAAGTGTTATAACACTGTCAATGTGTAACATAACATTATTCTTTATAAAAAAAACTTTTGTTCCACCCAATGTAACAAACAGTGTGTCTCCACAGTACCGAGTACTTCTGCCCTGCGCAATGTGTGCGCAATCGCATATCAATGGGATGAATAGAGCTGCAACTAGAATATGGATGCCAACTTTTTTACAAGAAATAAAGAATATTTAGGTCGGAGAAGAATATCAAACAGTATTTTAGAAAAATGAACAGTATTTTATTTGTTTCATGTTTTAAATACATATGTTTTAGAGTTTATTATTACACATGCTTCACCACAATTATAACTCAAATTAAATCTGGAGCTCATTTATTATTACAAATTAAAAAAATATATTACAAATGCGTTAGTCAGTTTAGTGTTAAGCATTTTGATGCTGAAAACAGTATTTTGTATACTTTATTTTTGTTCAACAGTAAAAAATATAAAGTAGTGAAAAACAGTATAATACTGTTTTTAACAGTATAGTTGGCAACCCTAAACTAGAAGTACCACAACACTGCCAATGTTGTACACTATTCTTTAAAAAACCTTTCGTTCGACCCATTTTAACAATCCACTCGTTTTAACAAATAGTGTGTCTCCACAGTATCCATCATGGTGCAGCCAGCGCAGTGTGCGCGCAATCGTATATCAATTCGATGAATAGAGCTGCAGCTAGAAGTACAACAACACTGCCAATTAGTGCCAATGGTATGTCACAATATTTTTAAAAAAATGGGTCTGCTGTGTGATGTGTCATGGACACGACCGTGTGTTGTACGTGAATACGTTAAATGCACTAAAATTATCTTAAAATGGCAGCGCTTCCCCCGCCCCCGCACGCGATGTTCTATAGTCCATACTTAGAGTAATAAATTCTTTGATACTTCATCTATCCAATGGTTGATTTTGGATGGAGATGACAGATTGGGACTTCAAGAACAGAGTCAATATTTCCCTTAAAAGGCTGGCAACGGATCGGCGATTCCTTGATGTTGCTGATTTCTATGGGCGGCGGTGATTGCTTTCCATCAGGTGACCCACATGCTCGCTTGCCCCCCTCTAATATAAAGAAAAGATTTGTAGCTGCAAACTATAACACTAAACTGTGTCCCTCGATTTTGTTTTCATTCGTTTTTTTGAATCACCTCCCTATTGAAGCAATTTTAAGCACGTATTCAAGTCAAAACCGTTCGTTCGTCCCATTTTGACAAATAATGTGTCTCCATAGTATCGAGCACGGTGTGCCCAGCGCAGTGTGTGCGCAATTGCACATCAATGGGATGGTTGGAGCTGCGGCCGCTCCGCTTCCAATGTTACATTACATCCATTGCGCAACCATTCGCTATTTATTCATCACACCTGTACTAAATTATATATTATTTACGTGATGAATGAGTAAAATGGTGGCTTTTTTTTTATCGGGACAGAAGGGGGGAGGGGGGGGGGGGGGGCACCACACAATCCACTCACCACTCACTGTGTCTCCCGTGTAGTCAGGATAAACAGCGGCGACCACCAAAAAAGGCAATGAACAGCGATGTGCATTACAGACTTGGGGGTAAAACTACGGCTGCCTTGGAACTCACAACGAATATCATCATCAGGTCTATTTTAGTCTCCTCTACAAGACCACGACCCTCTTTCGTACATCCTAGACGGAAGGAGGATTTGTCCTACACTCTCCACGCTGGCCAAACGGGTTGGGGAGGCCTGATCGATATTTGATAATGAATGCGGGACTAAAATAGTATTCTTAATATAGATTGGTAAATAATAACACGGCGGGGTGTACCATTTGCAGCTAACTTTTGCTCTAAACTACTCTTTATTACAAATAAACAATTACATAACGTAGTAATATCAGACGTATACAAAGGTGAGCTTATCTCTACAAGAGATCTCTTCCAGTTAACCTAGAGATGATAAACTAATGAGTAAGTTCCTCTAGAGGAGCTCGATGACGTTGTTGCGTGTGTCAGCCTAATCGAACACGTAAGTTAAGCAACGGCGACAGCAGCGTGTCTATGGATGGGTTCATTTATCTCGAGCTCCTCCGTGCTTCGGAGGGCACGTTAAGCCGTCGGTTGTCAAGGACAACTATATGAATAAAAACAACGACTGTTTTTTTTAGTCATTCAGTTGTCATTGACAACACGGAGACCCGTATCCCAACAGTGGGATGATTATTATGGGTCGAAGTTCCTCTTACTTGCCAGATTAACACATATACTCGTAGTATCATTTTCGAATAGACCATCAACTTACAATTAACACTACCCGCTGCCCACAACTTGGTCCGCGTGGACTTTCAAATATAATTTCATCTCAATCTTAACCCACTAGGCCACTAGATAAAAAATATTCTATCAATTAATTTGGACCAAATTACAAATAATGTGCTTTATAGGGTCGTTCGTTAAGTCGTCGCTCCCGGTAGTTGTCCTTAGATGACAGTCGTTAAGCCAAGTCAGTGTCCATTAGGCGGCTTGAAATCACTGGTCTCCACCAACCCGTAGTGGTGGAGTATGCTTTGAACCTCTTCGATTCAGGGGTGGCCCGTATCCCAGCAGTGGGATGGATAAGGGTTGACAACGGCGACGACACACACTGTTCCAAATTTCATTAAGATCGGTAAAGTTATTTCAAAGTTTAGCGAGTGGCAAGTCTCAAGTGGCAGTGGGCAGGTCATATAGCCCGAAAGCAAAGTTCGTGGTGTAAAACGATCTTGGAGTGAAGGCCCTGGGGGGAAAAACGGCCCAGAGGAAGACAGATGAAGTGGAAGGACGACGTTAAAAAGATAGCAGGACCAAATTGGATACAGGTTGCACAAGATCGAAGGAAATGGAAAAATCTGAAGGTGGCATACGCCAGACTGTTGGTAGAAAACTGCTAAAAAGAAAGAAGAAGAAGGTAGTTTTAACCTTCTAGATTTAAAAGTATTTTTTTTTAGAAAACCAACCCGTTTAATTATAACAATTACCGTTCTAAAGCAATTATGATCTCAAGCATTAAAAACGTACGGCAAGCCGTGTCTTTTATTGAATACACTTTATTTAAATTACGATAAAATCTACTATTATCCCAACTAAGTCCTCGCACAAAGCCACAAAAGTATAAACCCATTATAACGCTCACTGAATGACACCGAGGGATGAGGGAGATACAGGGACTCGACGTCGAATGGTGTTGCCCGTTCACAATTTAGAAATGCCATATTTTGCTATTTAATAATTTAAATTTGTTAGTTATTTCTAACCTATTGTTAGTTATTACCATCAGCGTTGCTTACATATATTTTGCGCTGACAGAACTTGATATTACTCGTACCATACCATACCATACCATACCATACCATGACATCCTCGACTAGCAGGATCTGCTTAAAAAGTTGGTTGACACTTTCCACTCACGAAGAAGACTCAGGCGTATCGCTGAATTAGAATTAGAGTTTGGGGAGGCATACAAACAAATTAACAATAATCATATAATATCAATAAAATGCAGAATATCGCGAATCAGTGGAAATTGCAAACGTATATGAGGAAATAGTTCACAATGCTTCTATGTTTGCCTCAACAAATAATGAACCTGTTGTGATAATTTTACCATTGATAGCACAGTAAATTCTCAGGAAGTCACCTGAACACAGAAGATCAGTCATAAAAATTAAAAAAATATTTGAATTAAAAAAACAATTTGTAAACTTGAAAAAACATTAAACAAACAATCAAATACAAAATTGTCATTAAAAAAGTCAGTAAATAAGAACATTAAACTATACACTCATTTAAAAGGGCATAAAAACAGTTTGGTGGAAAGTGAACACCGGTATAATACTGACATACAAGGTCTGAAGATGGAATTTGCATCTTAAGAAAATTCCTTTTGAAAATTCTGTCTATTAGTGCTCCGACCAGTCAAACTTTGGGAGTCAGTACCGAAAACAAGATTAAAAATAAAATAAAAACGGTAATTTAAAAAACTAAAAAACCCGACTGCTTTTCTGTGTAATTTGGAAATGAAAAAACCCTAAAACAAGAAAACTTGTAGCAGTCGGGACCCTACATGTGCTCTAAATTCACTAAGCCTCCATTTCTAGAATGGGTCCCGACTGCTACATGTTTTTTTCTTGTTTTAGTTTTTTAAATTACCGTTTTTATTTTATGTTTGTTAGTTTTATTTATTTTGATATATGCAATGTCGCTCTCACAGTAAATACATATACATATAATGACAAGCTAAAATCCATCGAGACTTGGCGCCAAAAATCCTCCATTTTGTTTTGTTTTTTTATTTTGACGTACCCAGTGTCACTCTCACAGCAAATGCGAATCTAACCACACCTCTCAAGCTAAAATCCATCCAGCCGTTCGGGCTGTAGAGCGTGCCAAACAATTATATATACATACTCTCGAAAAACATAACTCTCCTTCTTTCGCAGTCGGGTAAAAAGAACATTTTTTTTCTCACAAGATGGCCTGTAATTTGGGTACATCTATATATTTATATAATCATTTACAGGGATAAATTATTACTTATTGTATGCCCAACGCCTCCTATAAGCAAATTTTACAAACCGAAGTAGATGACAAGACAAAACAAGTTAAATAATTTTATTTGGAAATAGTACTAGAATACAAAAAAGTACACTATGGCTTCAATAAATCATTAATTTAAATATTTTCAAGACAATCCTCTGTGCGTACTGTACAGACAGTAGCTGCTAGTCTCAACGGTTAAATACTAAAATACACAATTTAAATGTAATAATGCATACGCTAACATGTCGTGACAATTTTATATTATTTGACACTAATACTTTTATTTAAGACTTGAGAATGTTGCGAGGGTGTGGTACTCCAGTCGTGAGGAGTGTGGATTAAAAAATATCTCTGAGCAAGTAGCAGAAGCAAGCTTACAACCCCTATTTTATACGCTTCAAGGCTGAATTTCCTAAAATCCTTGCTTGTTTACATACGCCATAATATAAACGTACCAAAGCTACCGTCCAAACTTCGTATTCGTCGGTAGTTTCGGCTTTACCTTGAAAAGTCAGTAACAGGAAAAATGGCATTCTTATTTTATATTGTTAGTGTAGATCAGTGTTCCGCAAAGTGTGTGCCGCGGTACACTGGTGTACAGTGGCCATTGGTTAGTGTGCCTAGGTAAAATAAGTTTATCTCATAAAGTTAAATAGAAACGGATGGAAGAAAAATACTTACACAAATAAAATTTTATTTTTCATTTATATGTACATGTACCTCCAAAAATTTTCGGTTTTCCTAGTTTGCGGAACACTGGTGTAGATTAATGAGAAATTTATGTACACAGTTTATGTAATAGTACTACGTAGTTAATATTTTATTTCGATTATTGTAGGAACACGTAATTCTATAAGAATTTTAGTCACATATAGTGTCTTTTTTTTTTTTTTTTTTTTTTTTTATATGAGAGGGGGGCAAACGAGCATATGGGTCACCTGATGGAAAGCAATCACCACCGCCCATAGAAATCAGCAACACCAAAGGGTCACCGATCCGTTGCCAGCCTAAAAGGCTGGCAACGGATCGGTGACCCTTTGGTAGGGAAATATTGACTCTGTTCTTGAAGGCCCCCATGTCGTATTTATTTGGGAATACCGCTGGAGGAAGTTGATTCCACAATTTCACAGTTCGTGGTAGAAAATGTCTCTAAAAGCGTACTGTAGTAGATCGCCAAATATCGAGATGATGAGGATGGAATTTTAATTTATGGCGAGTTGTACGATAGTGGAACTCAGCGGCAGGTATCAGATCAAATAGCTCATCCGAGCACTCCCCGTTATTAATATATTATGAACGCAAAGAGATGCAATATCTCTGCGTGTAGAGAGAGACTCCAGCCGATCAGAAATCATTGGGTCACCGACGATTCGAACAGCTCTTCGTTGTATGCGGTCAAATGGAGCAAGTAAGTACTGGGGCGCACCAGCCCAGAGATGTGAACAGTATTCCATATGAGGCCTAACTTGGGCTTTATACAGTTGAAGGCGATGCTGTGGTGTAAAATACCGTCTGGCTTTACAGATGATGCCAATTTTCCTAGAGGCCAATTTGGCCTTGCACTCCAAGTGACCACGGAACTGAACATCGCTCGATATGTCAACACCCAAGATACCAATGCTGGAGCTAATAGTAAGGGGAGTACCTTCCAATCTGGGAGATACAACAAAAGGGGACTTTTTTGCGGTAAACGCACAAACTTGTGTCTTTGAGGGATTCAGTTGGACTAAGTTCAGTCTACACCAATCAGAGACGTGTCCAAGAGACGTCTCCATCTCAGACACAAGTTTTGTTCGGTACTCATCGACGCTATCCCGAGAAACATTGCATAGACCACTGTATCTTGCGTCCAAGGTACTGTCATCTGCATAGCAATGGATGCTGCATACATGCAGCAAGTCATTGATATGCAGAAGAAACAATGTGGGGGACAATACGCAGCCTTGTGGCACACCAGCGTTCAGGGGTAATGGATCGGAACGTGCACCGTCAATCACAACTTTAATGATCCGCCCAGTGAGAAAGCTGGCAATCCATGTGCAGAGTCTCTCAGGTAATCCAAAAGAAGGAAGCTTGGATAGTAGTGCCTTATGCCACACCCGATCAAAGGCTTTTGCGATATCCAGACTAGCAGCCAAAGCCTCGCCCTTGCTTTCCACTGTCTCCGCCCAACGGTGAGTCAAATATACCAGAAGATCACCAGCCGAACGACCTTGACGAAAGCCATATTGACGATCATTAATCAGCTGGTGATCCTCTAAGTATGCCATCAACTGTTGGTTGATGATATTTTCCATTATTTTGGAAAACAAGGATGTTATAGCAATGGGCCTGTAGTTGGACGGATCTGAGCAAACACCTTTTTTAGGGATCGGGTGAACCAAAGCCTCCTTCCACGAGCTAGGGACCACGCCAAGCGAGTACGAGTACCGAAATAGGCGGGTTAGAATTGGGGCTAACTCCGCGGCACACATTTTCAAAACAACGGATGGAATGCCATCCGGCCCACTCGACTTATGGATGTCCAGGGAGAAAAGCGCTCTACGCACGGCTCTTTGCCTGAACTTAACTTCTGGCATAGAGCTCTCACACCGAGGGATGGTAGGTGGTGTGGCTCCCCGATCATCCAGAGTCGAGTTAGATGCAAAAAGAAACCCTAGAAGATCGGCTTTCTCCTTTGCAGTATGGGCCAGACAGTCATCCATCCGCTGCAATGGTGGAAACGACGACTGACAAAAGTTACCTTGAACGGCTTTGGCGAGCGACCAGAACGCACGAGACCCAGAGGGCAAACGCACTAGTCTCTCGCCAATTTCGCTAATAAATCTGGACTTTGCCTTCGCGATACAACCCTTCAACGATCTGGAATCAGAGTTGTATTTTTTTTTAAGTACGCCGGTATTTGGATCTCCAGTTGCCCGAGCATTGCACCAGGCACGGTAGGAATCTTGCTTCTGACGCGACGCGGCTCTGCAAGACCCACCGAACCATGGTCGAGATTTGCCGCCAATGGGCACTGCAGAATTGGGAATAAATAGTTCCATACCTTGCAGAACCACATCAGCGACAGCATTTGCACAGACACTGGGATCATCCAGCGAGAAGCAAACTGGTCCCCAAGGATAGGAAGCTAGGAAGTCACGCAGCCCATCCCAATCTGCTGACCTAAAATGCCACACACGACGGATACCTGCTGTACGCGGTCGCTTTTGGTGTATGAGTGGCACCACACATCCTATCAGGCAATGATCTGAGGAACCAAGAGGGGCGCCAACAGACACGCGATAGTTATCCGGGTGGGAGGTCAGCAGAAGATCCAAAAGGGATGGTACATGGTTCTCCACATCCGGTACCCTTGTACGTGAAGAGACCAGCTGCGTTAGACCATATGCCAAGGCAAAGTCATGAAAAGATCTTCCAGCATGGTTAGTAGAGCGTGACCCAAGCCATTCGACGTGGTGGGCATTGAAATCACCCATAATCACAATCTCGGCAGAAGGCATTTGCTGGAGTAGGTTGTCAGTCGTCGTTTGGATGTGCTCAACAAGGCGCTCCGTTTCGGCGTTACCGCTGTGGGACCTGTAGAGGCACGCGTAGATACGAATATGGTCGTCAAAATCTGCGCGCAGCCACATAATTGACAGGCCCCTCTCTTCAAGACTGCCAAGACGTCGACAACAGATATCCTCCCTAACGTACGCGCACACACCGGCTCGTGGCATAAAATTGTGTTCCAGTTTGTACCCTGGGTAGCGCAGATACGAGATGTCGGATGGTGGGGATATCTGTGTCTCAGTCAAAAAGAGCAAGGCTGGCTTAGCCGTCTCAAGGTGCTGGTGGACGGCATTCAGGTTGGAGTGAAGCCCCCTTATGTTACACAGCTCGATATGGAGCTCAGGGGAACATGCTGTCCTCTTCTTACACTTGCTCCTGGCAGAGATACAGAGCGGCATAGTGCCCGCCCCAGAATACGTCGGGCGGCCTGAGTAGTGAGAGTGGGACTCAGGGAGGGATTCTCCTTCACCAACGGTGACGGTACCCTCCTGGGGTATTCTTCTTCCTAATGCCACTGCCTAGTCGAGGTTTTTGGTTTGGGCTCCGGGTCATGGGGCATTCCTAGCGATTTGTTCCAGATTTGTCTCGGAAGAGGTCGTTAGATGCTATACAATTGTTGAGCAGTGATCGATTTTCGACTAAAGTGATGTGATGATGATGATACAGATTTGAAAATAGAATTTTCATTTCTCAGACGGTCGTAGAACCGCTACGTTACATACGCGTAGCAGTGTTTTGGAACCGTAGAACTGCCGTAGTATACGGCAACTATTCTGCAATGGCAACACCGAGACAGTCCCTCTGCGGTCCCTTAATAAGGTGCACTCTGTGCCAGTACAGATGTCCCTCACACAACAAATTAATGCCTATGTTCGGGGACACTTGTCCACTGCGACACGGTTGACAGATCAACAAATTCGGATAAAATATCCGAATTTGCATACTATTCTGCATACTAATCTGTTATAATTAAATGTGGGAGATATTTATCTATGTATAAAATTTATCGGCTTGACGGCCTCGTTGCGTTTTTCAGTCTAAACGATTACGTAAGTTAAGCAACGTCGACCGTACTTGGTTCAAAGATGTTGATAAACCGCTTACACCCCAGAATTAATAATTGGTTCCGTTTTAGGTATTCTTGTTTTCTGAACCCTAAAAATAATAATTAACATTTATGCAACCATACCCACACCTAACAATATGTGCATACAGCGAAGTGCACAAATGCATGTAGAAATATGCGTCGCGCGGCCATCGGGCGGACTTCCTACACGGAGCGCGGCGCAATTATTATGCAAATGGAGATTGCAACATGGCCGCGGCGGTTGTGCATTTACATGCATTTAAAAAAATGTTACGAATTTTTAACATTCTTCTTGACGAGCACTTTGATTCAGGTCTCGGGTTCGAAAAAAACACGTATACAAGTCCAGATGAGGTGTAAGATGTTCATCAACATCGTTGAAACAAAGCAACTTCACCTGCGCGCGGTGCACCCTGCTGGCTGACAAACGAAGCTCTGGCGAAAAGAGAAGAAGGGAGCGTAATTGTAAGCTACACGACTGGGAAATGTACCTCCACCTCACAGAAACTGCAGCCAAATGACAATTCTCTTGGGGGTTGTTGTGTTCCTGCGAGTGAGTAAGATCACCAGAAAAGAAGGAGATGCTGCGTTGGCAGCGGGGGTGGCGACGCGCGAGCGATATTTTAAGTTGTGAGCATTAATATGGCTACGGTAACCGCTTCACATCAGGCGGGCCATATGCTTGTCTGCCACCCTACCAATATAAAAAAAAAACGGCCAAGTGCGAGTCGGACTCGCGAACGTAGGGTTCCGTACCATTATCTATAAAAACGGCAAAAAAATCACGTTTGTTGTATGGGAGCCCCCCTTAAATATTTGTTTTATTTTAATTTAATTATTTATTTTTAAGGTAAATATATAACTAAACTTATGTGAGTATTTCAAGCGTAACATGTAAGCTCTTACCGTTATGAATTACGAGCAAAAACGAGCAAATAAATCACGTTTGTTGTATGGGAGCCTTAAATATTTATTTTATTCCGGTTTTTATATTTGTTGTTATAGCGGCAATAGAAATACATCATCTGTGAAAATTTCAACTGTCTAACTATCACGGTTCATGAGATACAGCCTGGTGACAGACGGACGGACGGACGGACGGACGGACAGCGGAGCCTTAGTAATAGGGTTCCTTTTTACCCTACGGGTACGGAACCCTCAAAAACAAATTATTCCTTCTAGATAGTCCGATGACCTTAAGATAGCAGCTAGAAGCAGCTCGATACGGAAGGCGGGGGATCGTATTTGGTGGAAAGCTGGCTTTGGTGGCTTATATCCAGCAGTGAGTAGATACAAGCTGATGATGGCGTACATTTAAACCCTTAATTTGGTCATATTCGGTGGGGCGAACATTTAGCTTTTAAAAATCCTGTAAAAAAAGTGTATTTTATTTATTAATACAGTTTCTACAAATCTTACTAAATATTTATGAAAATATTTTATATGTGTCTGCAACATTGCTTGATAAATTGTGTCTGCAAGTCTGCGTTGTATATGCAACGTCGTATCGTTCATTCCGAAACAAAATATCTAGCCGCAAGGCATCTATTTTTGGTCAAGATATTTATAATTATTTTTAATAGTATTTTTCGTTAAATTGACAATGTTTTCAGTAAGTTAATCTATACTAATATTATAAAGTTTGTTTGTTTGAACGCGCTAATCTCAGGAACTACTGGCTCGAATTGAAAAATTCTTTTAGTGTTAGATAGCCCATATTTCAAGGAAGGCTATAGGCTTATATAACATCACGCTACGACCAATAGGAGCTGAGCACCAATGAAAAATGGGAAAAAAATATTCCTTTTGAAGGCTTACGTTGCGTGCGCTGCGTAAACGGTTGAATTTACGCAAAAATCATGTATGATGGAATTGTTCGTCTTTAAAAGTTCTAAAAAAAGTCCGCGACAGCATAATATGTCTATCTTTTAAAATTGCTCACTATAACCTTTTTTATGGTAATCAATAGGAGAAAAAATAAATTGTGTCTGCAAGTCTGCGTTGTGTATGCAACGTCGTATCGTTCATTCCGAAACAAAATATCTAGCCGCAAGGCATCTATTTTTGGTCAAGATATTTATAATTATTTTTAATAGAATTTTTCGACAAATTGACAATGTTTTCAGTAAGTTTATTAAATGATATAATGACAAAAGCCATGGAATATGATTTTTTTGTGTTTTGCTTGCGTATTGGTTGTTTTTTCACGCAAAATGTTTGTCCGCACAGCGTCACAGGACAAATAATATTTTGATATTATATCGCGATTACTTATAATTACTCGCATAGTTGGCAATGTCCGCCTCGAGGGACACTCAATATCTCATCATCATCATCATCAGGTCATTTTAGTCTCCACTACAGGAGCACACTACCCTCTCTCATCCGTCCCTGACAGAAGGAAGACTCAATATCTAGAAAAGTATAAATAATAGATTTTTTTAATTTTTTTTTATAGGTCCCTGGATGTCCCCTTTAATATACAATAGTGAAAGCAATATCATTCTGCAACTTTATTCTTCCTGCCAAATTAAGGGTTTAATAAATTATCTACTTCCCATAGTACGAGCTTCGCTTTGTTTGGGCCTATTCATTTATTAGAATTTTACTTACGTTATTCTTTAAACGTGAATACGTCTTTAAATTCGCTACCTTACGAGGACAATCCAAAAAATCGAATGCTAACAAAATCTCATATGAAGATATATCATATGACAATCATATATCATATGACAATCCAAAAAATCTAATGCTATCAAAATCTAATGCTAACAATATATATAATCATAACAAAATATCATTATCAAATCATACAGTTTGGCGTTGTAGTTTTGAATCTATGCTCTACATCCAAAATTCAATCTCATATGAAGATACATGAAGGATCAAAGAATTTATTACGCCATAATTATGCGTGCGGGGAAGCTGTCATTTTGAGATAATGTTAGTGCATTTACCGTATTCACGTACAACACAAGGCCAAGTTCATGACACACCCACATCTCATTTTTTTATTCATCTTCAAATGAACATAAGGATAGGATGTGGAAAGTAATCACTATCCCAAAATACAAATACAAAGCCTCCAGATATCAGAGAAGGGTAAATGAAGCTCACGCCCCTTACCATCAACTTTAGGACCAAAGTCCACCCCACCCTGCCGACTAGCATATGTGGTTCTGGCGAAAGAGAAGTAGTACGTCGAGATTGTTGAGTTCGACTGGGGAAGTACCTCCACCTCAAAGAAGATCTTAGCCTTGAGGAAGGTTGTGTTCCTGTGAGTGAGGTCAACTGACGTAAGGAGATGCTGTGTTAGCAGCGAGGGCGTCAGCACGCAGGCAACTTATTGCATTGGAAGCGTTTATAGGCTACGTTAACCGCTTTACATCAGACGGTCATATGTTTGTTTGGCATAGAGCAGGGCATAAAAAATACCAACGAATTGTAAACACGTCACACAGACTCCGCTTTTGAACTTATGTCGTATTTAGCAGAAGAAGTTCATTTAATAATTTATTTAATTTATCTATTTTGCGTGATGATGGCTCTTTTCGTAGCTATTATAATATTTTTAATTCAAACAATCTGGGCAAATTTTAACGATATTTTCAAACAAAATCTTAGATATTAATTATTAACCGTGTGTTTTTTGTACTCATACTTTTAAATCTATGCGTGCATCTCTACCATAATTATCAGTTAGAATAGATGAGTAAACCTATTGTAACACTTGTACGTAGCAATTACTCTTAGGTACCATTACATGTTACGGTGAATGTATAAATTGAGAATTACTATTATATATCAAAATATAAACTACTGTCCACGGGTATGCCGAAGCATTGAAATTTATTATATTCACTGCTTCGACTTCATAAAGTCTTAGACTTAGTAAAGCCGAATTGCTTCGGCATACCCATGGATAATTTGACTAATTAGAATAAACAAATAACATTCAATATTTATGTGCATACAGACAAATTAAACAAATCACATTCAATCTCTATGTGTCTACAGAGAAATTAAATAATTAACATTCAATCTCTATGTGCCTACATAGAAATTAAACAATTAACATTTTAATGTTAATTGTTATATTATTATTGTTAGAGATTGATCTCTATGTGCCTACAGACAAATTAAACAATTAACATTCAATCTATATGTGCCTACAGAGAAATTAAACAATTAACATTTGAATGTTAATTGTTTAATCTCTATGTACCTATAGAGAAATTAAATAAATAACATTCAATCTCTAATGTGTTTACAGAGAAATTAAACAATTGACATTCAATCTCTATGTGTCTACAGATAAATTAAATAATTGACATTCAATCTCTATGTGCCTACAGAGAAATTAAACAATTGACATTCAATCTCTATATGCCTACAGAAAAATTAAACAATTAACATTCAATCTCTATGTGTTTTTACTAAGGATAAACATTTTGTTAGTGAAACAAGAGTGAACTAATTACCTATAATGTAAAGAGAACGAATGACTTCAAAACCTTCGCTCTAAAGCGAACAAAAAACGAGAGCCAACTCATTGCCTAGTTAAACCTTATAGATTTATTTATTATCCGTCCTTAAAAATCTTAAAAGTTTACTAGGTAATGAGATTAAATATTTAGAGCTTATTGAAAACAACAATGAATTCGATTCCTCTTTTTATTAACAATTTTTTATTCTGCTAAAACTTGCTGAAAAGGCCTATTTTTATCAGTTTTCAGCAATGGTTTTAGTAACACTGAGAGAACATAAACTAACGCGAGTCACTTGCGAAGGAGAGTTACGACAAAAAGTATGCCCGCATGCCCCTTCCAACCTTAGCTTTACTCTTCTGAGGCTTTACTGGTGCCATTTTTGATCACCTCCTGAATCTGTAAAATTAGTAAAATATAACATTATTCCAACTGTGCTACGAAAGTATTGTGTTGCCCTCTATATTACAACGTCTGTAAAAGATGCTTTCGCTGACAACATGTTAGACAGCGCCACAAACCTTAATGAACTTTATATGTGGCTATCAAATAATCGCAAAATAGATGGCAGTATTAAAGACGTTATAAAAAAACATAAATGCTTGTTAACGCAAATTGGTTTTCCAACCCTCTAACAGATGTCACTAGTTGTAACTTGCTTTTGGCGCTTGAATCCTGCAAATTGGATTTCGAACCATGTAACAGATGTCACTACTTTTAAGTTGCCTTGATGCTTGAATCCTGCGAATTGTTTTTCCAACCCTCTATAAGATGTCACTAGTTGTAAGTTGCTCTTGGTTGGTGCTTTTTAGAAGTTTATTGATACGGTGTTTATTGATAGTATATATGAACAAAAACTGGGATAATATTGCACGATGGCGTCGTTGCGCGTATCTTTCTAATCGAACACGCAAATTAAGCAACGTCGACTGTAGCCTGCCCATGGATGGATTAATTTATCTCGAGCTCCCTCCGTGCTTCGGAGGCCACGTTAAGCCATCGGTCCCTGCTGTTGTCATTAGACGACAGTCACTAAGCAAAGTCAGTGGCCTTTAGGCGGCTTGAAAACACTGGCCTCCTCCAACCCGCATGAAGTTTAGAGCATACTCGACCACGCTGCTTAACTAGCATCGTAGTGGAGTATGCTCTAAACGCCTCCGATTGATCCGTATCCCAACAGTGGGATGATTATAGGTTGATGTTTTTCATATTAAAGTCCTATTAAATCTAAATATTAATTCTAATAAGAGAACTAGAAATGAGAAATGAGTAGCTACTATAAAAGATACCAGTTCTGAATACTGCGTCCTTTTGAACTCCATACCGATAGGATCCGTTTCGACTGACATCCAATGAACTAATGATGTAGAAAGAGATGTCATCATCGTCATCAGCTTGTATCTACCCACTGCTGGATAAGAAAGAGATGTAATGGCTGCGCCGTGCATCAACTACTGAGCGGGTGCTGCCAGAGGCGACTTGTCTGCCGTGGCTGTCATGGTTGCAAGATCAACGATAGGAGGATTTAGATTAAGTAGAGTTAGACAATAGCGTAACATTAGATTATTAGCATAATAGAGACGTGCAATTAATAAGTTGTTACAAAATTGTGACATAAAATAGAAGATGTAAAGAAAAAGTACGGACCCCGAATCTGTAGATTGTAATTATTAACAAACAAAAAACCGCTTTACAGCAGACGGGCTGTATGCTTCTTTATTAAAAGAAATAATATCAGACAACCATTTAATGCAAATATAAACAACATAGTAAGCAACGTAGATGCTAAAATAAGTAATATTAAATATAGCATAGGTTAATTTAGTTTCATAGGTTCACAATACGCTATTCCTATGTAAACATAGCGTATTACTTTGTTTTTAGCGCCTTTTACGGTGCGCGTTAGAGCAATTTGCATTTTATGACGCGTCGGCTTCAGTCGTTAGTCGTTACACAGGAATATGGAGAAATATCTAAGTTATAAAGAAAGGTTTTGTATCCGAACTCGAAAATGTACAAAATAATGTGCGTGTGCTGTGTAAATGACAATCGAAAATCGTTTAATAACCATCGTGATAGATATTGTTAATTTTAAACATTTATGTTTTTGTTTCTGTTTTGCTTTGTTGTCTGATTATTTAAATAATGATCCATATTGGCAAATTTGTTTGAGCAAGAGCCCAATGACTGAATAAATAATTTCACCCCACTCCACTCCGCCCTGCTGCACTCCACTCCACGCCACGCAGTTGAAAATATCTATCTATCACCTATCTATCGCTGGTAGGTAAAAATGTATTAAAGTACATTTATCAGTTGTCTAGTATCCATAGTACAAGCTTTGCCCTTAATTTGGGACTAGATGGCGCTGTGTAAATTGTCTAGAAGTATAAATATAACTAGCTTTTGCGGCTTTGCTTGCGTGAAATTCGGGGCAAACATACGTACGAACAAGCAGCGGTCATTAATGACATATTACTGAACTCCTGACCAGTAGTCCCACGGGTAATACGTGCCGAAGAGGTAAAAGTGTGTCGTAAATGATCGTTTTTATAGCCCTCAGTCAAGATTTTAAAATTAACAAAAAATACGACGAAGATAATGTCTCCGCCGGCCAATTTTCGGAGCTTTTGCAAAAATTTTGCATTGGTGATTTCTCGATACAAACTTTGGACCCCCGTTTCACCCCTTTGGGGGATGAATTTTGAAAAATTCTTTTTTATACTGGACCCCTAGAGATCATAATATTAAAAGATTTTAAGAAATAATATTAAGAGAGGTAGGAAGCATAATTGAGAACAGAATACTGCAGCCAAATAACAATTCCTTTGAGGGTTATTGTGTTCCTGCGAGTGAGTCAGGTCACCAGAAAGGAAGGAGATGCTGCGTTGGCAGCGGGGGTTAATATAGCTATGGTAACCGCTTCACATCATGTGGGCCGTATGCTTGTCTGCCACGCGACGTAGTATAAAAAAAATCATAAGGAACCTAAGTACCAAATTTGGAGTCTCTAGACCCTGCGGTTTGAGCTGTGCGTTGACATATATATAATATCAGTCAGTCAGTCGGTCAGTTTCTTCTTTTATATATTTAGAAGATTAAAGGTAATGATGAGCTACGCTTACGACCCAAAGGTTTAGGTTACCTGTTCCTGCTAATGATAGAGTACGGTAGAATAAATCACGACCATTTTATCTTAAAAGTAGGTACCAACTGCATGCACATTTTATTATCTAAATGGAAAGCTGGGAAAAACATATCTTTTTACTCGAGTTTTATAGTCCTTATTCCCATACGTCAGCATATATTTGTATGAAGAATATAAAACTCCGGATGACGTTATTATCCCCTTGGAAAATGATCGTAAAATTTGCTTACAGTTCCTTCTTAAGCTTAATATGCTTTAAAATTGTCGTTTTTATTATATTTATGTCTATAATCATGCCAGGCTCAAGGCAGTTTCACAAAGGGAATCTGGGTATTGGCTCAATGCGTACCCATGTCCCAATATAGGAAACTGCCTTGATCCTCATACCCAAAGCGTAGGGTATTTTATTATTCTTTATTTAATTCGTTTTGAATTCAAACAAAAATTAAATAGTTCGACTTTTATTGAATTTAATTTTTGTTTATCTATTGGGTTCATATATCAACCAAGGAATAAACAATTTGATTATTAAATTGTTTTATTCCTTTGTGGAAATACATGCTAAACTTAATCTAATGTATCAAAAAACCACTTAAGGCCTAATTTGCTTAATTTAGTCAGAACACATTCACTTCATTTACGTCGTATTAGAATAGAGACGTGGGCAGAAATCATGAATCTTCGTTATTTTATTCAAAAGTGTACTAAACAAAATGGCTGAGATTGTAATGTAGTCCGACCAAACAGTCTTGGTACAGTAATTGTTATATTGGCAAAAAAAGTCTTTGATCTCTAGACCTTGTTATTAGTGTTCATTAATAATTATATATAATAATTATATATAATAATATTATCATAATAATTATTAGTTTTTTTATGCTGGAAAGCGTTTAGTTTTTATTTATCTTGTTCATCATCATCATCATCATCAGGTCATTTTAGTCTCCACTACAGGAGCACGACCCTCTCTCGTCCGTCTCAGACAGGAGGATTTGGCCTACACTCCCCACGCTGGCCAGACGGGTTAGGCCTGATCGATGTTTTATAATGTATTTCCCTTAGTCGCCTTGTACGACATCCACGGGAAGAGACGGAGTGATTCTATTCCAGTCTGCCGGAAACCACACGGCTAAATACACTTGATGAACATTGTGGCAACGAGTCCGTCTCTCAAAAGCTCCAAAGTCCAGAAATATATTTATTTATTGAAACTTTATCGACCATAGAATAAGGGTACAAAAGGCGGACTATTGCTAAGAGCATTCTTTACCAGTCAACCTTTGGGGTATATTATATTGAATAATAAGACAAAGTAATTTTTGTTGTATGCAACAACAAAAAATACTATGTGAATTGTTGAAAATTACTTTGTGTTAATGTTGAAAAGTACAATAGTGAAGTAATTTTAAGTCACATAGTATTGTTTAATACGTACAACAAAAATACTAATATTTAAATATTTGATTTCAGCCTACTTGTCAGAATATTATAAATATAAAAAAAATGGAAAAATTCACCTGGGGAGGTGAAGGTGCTTAGGTGGGGGAAATTCACCTCTCCGCTTAGGTGGGAGATCCCACGTATGTGGTGAGAAGGAGGTAAATTATTCCATTTTTAAAATATTTATAATAAAAATACTGTATCTGAAAATTACTAATATGTGACTTAAAAATACTTCACTATTTTACTTTTCAATGACATGCTACCGTATATCATATCATCATCATCACGCTATAATAGTCACAGCAGGATGTACACTTCTGTGATTACTTCCACTATAATATAGTATATTATACGATAGCATTTTGCTCAAGGTGAGTCACACATTGTGAGCTGCATCTACAACACAATTTATTTATTAAATCTCTGTACAACTTAAAACAAATATCACAAACTATAAAATACCTATGGTGCAGAGACTTGACACTAACCGGTCCACAGGCTAAAGGTCGCGCAGCGAGCGACGGAGATGGGTTAAGCTCGTGGTTTCTCTGAGTCGAATCCGGAATGAAGAAATTCGACGGAGAACCTAAGGTTGACGACATAGCCTTGAGGGTTTGCAAGCTTAAGTGGCAATAGGCCTGTTACATCGGCCGAGTAAGTGATGACAAATGGGAGAGGTAGGTATTAGAGTGGAGGCCGCGCGTAGAATGACGAAGCGTTGAGCGCCCTCCTTCTAGACGGACCGATGACCTTAAAAACGCGGCTGGATGCGCAATTTGGAGAGATGGAGGATCGTATTTGTAGGAAAGCATTGGGGCAGGCCTATATCCAGCAGTGAGTACACACACAGGGTGATGATGTTGATGATTAAATAAGAGTAAAATAGCCTGCACTTGTACAATTTTGAACCAGACATCGATTATATTGACCTTCCACCACCAAAACGATAGCTATTGTATATCAATAATGTTAATATATATTCTTTATTGCATATACAATGGTTATTTAAAATAGTGTAAACAAGAAGGTGTACAAGGGTGAGCTTATCTCTTGAAGAGATTTCTTCCAGCCAACATTAACAATCATAACGAAACATTATTTGGCTGGTAGGTGAATTATGCAAACATGTATACAGACATGCTATGATTTTATATAAAATATACAATAAGGGTGCATAAAGTCGTTGTTGTTGTTGAAAAAATCTTTATTGTACAAAAGAAATACAAACATGTTATAAAGAATGGGAGAGTTACATGTACAATGGCGGACTTATCCCACATGAGATTTCTTCCAGCCAACATACGTAACATGGCGAACTTTGGGTTACACTTACATGTTGAACGATTGGTAACAATAATAACAATAAAAGAATAATGTAAATAAATAATAATTTTGGGGTGTAAGTGGTTCATCAACATCTTTGAACCAAACACAACTTCACCTGCACGCGGTGCACCCTGCTGACTGACAAACGAAGCTCTGGCGAAAAGAGAGGTAGGGAGCGTAATTGTAAGCTATCCGACTGGGGAATGTACCTCCACCTCACAGAATACCGCAGCCAAATAACTATTCCCTTGAGGGTTGTTGTGTTCCTGCGAGTGAGAAAGGAAGGAGATGCTGCGTTAGCAGCGGGGGTAGCGGCACGCGAGTGATATTTTATGTCGCGAGCGTTAATATGGCTACCGTAACCGCTTCACATCAGGCGGACCGTATGCTTGTCTGCCACCCAATGTAGTATAAAAAAAATAAAAAAATATTCCTAGAAAAATTACACATTCCCATCTAGACCCAAACTAAACAAAGCTTGTACTATGAGTACTAGAAAACTAATATTATACTTAAATATATATTTTTTGTAAATTCATACATATAATTTATAGAAAACACCCAGACCGAGACAAACAGACATGTTCATGCACACAAATATTTATCTTGTGCGGGGATCGAACCCGAGAGCTCGGAGTCAAAGTGGCCATCACTAACCACTGAGCTCGTCAAATCTGGCAATAATTAAGAATATATTACATACTCAAGCATCAGTAATTAAATGCATCCTCAGATGCAGCTTGGCAGAGTACTTGTTGCTGTTCTGAAAAAAAATACTTTAAATTTATTTCTGAAACATACTTACTATTCAGAGGCGGATTTGTAGTCTTGGCCGCCCTAGGTCGTATCGTGGCCGCCTAATGCCGTATATTGTTTTTTTTTAGACGATTATATAGTATCTTGGTACTTATTTGTCAGCTTCATACCTATTTACTTAACTCTTATCCGCAAAACCGCCGTGGCAGTCTGCAATTTGTAAGAATTGTCTTTCGGTAGTACCCTGCTCCGACCGCCCTTAACATTTGGCCGCCCTAGTCCGGGCCTAGATGGCCTTAAGGAAAATCCGCCATTGTTACTATTGAGTAGTCGCAACGGCGTAGGTATGACGTTCCAACAATGTGTAGATTGATATAGTGACTCATAAAAAACTTCACACGTCTAATTTATATTTTTATTAAGTAAAAATAGTGCAATAACTTGATTCATCTTCATCGTTATCAGCCTGTATCTACCCATTGGATATAGATAGGCCGTTCCCAATGCTTTCTACTATATGCGATACTGCGCTTTCCGCATCCAACCGCTACCAGCTGCTTTTTTGAGGTCGTCGGTCCATCTAGAGAGGGGGCGCTGTACACTTCGTCGCCCCATGCGTGACCTTTATATAACTTGATTAGTCTCATAATCATAATATGACACAAAACCTAGAGAAAAAAAAAGCGACTGTGCTTTAGACCATATGACTGAAGTAAAACTTCTTTAGCTCTACTAAATTATATCTCCCTCTCAATTTCTGTTCGCCTCGCCCGATCACACTTTTCGTAACGCTCTCGTCACGCATTCATCAGCTTACTCCACAAGTAAAGCGTGCTTAAAAGAAATTTTACTTCAACAATATCTTTGTGATTCAAACATGAACATGTTCAAATAGACTAGAATAGAATGGAATGGAGTGGAACGGAGTGGAATGGAATGGAATGGAATGGAATGGAATGGAATGGAATGGAATGGAATGGAATAGAATAGAATAGAATAGAATAGAATAGAATGGAATGGAATGGAGTGGAGTGGATTGGAATGGAGTGGAGTGGAGTGGAATGGAATGGAATGGAGTGTAGTGAAATGGAATGGAATAGAATAAAATGGAATAGAATAGAATATTTATTTGCAAAAACATTAGGTAGGTATAACGGGTGGTGTGATTTCTATGAATACGGAACAAAATGTTCGCCTCTTTCTCACAGGCATGAAAATATTTGACATCGTTTTCTTTTTAAGTTTGGTTTACTTACAACAAAACTAACAATATATTGGAATAGTCCTAATAAATTGATTGTATACACATGTCATTCTGGATATAATAAAATTAATAATGACAGATAAAGCCACGACAGTTCGTTCGGAGTATACGTCGCGTCTTAATATGATCACGTATGTCTCCGGCACTCACTCTCAATTTGAGCCCTACGTGTCCTAAGCATTTAAATAATGCATCGACATGTAACAAACAACTATCCACATTCTTAGAGAATAATAAACAAGCCGTATCGCATGACGTAGGCTAGGATGGATTGAAAGGATGGCGATGATGTAATATACGAAGAAAATATAAGGGGAAGTTACGAGTTTGGGGTGTAAGTGGCTCATCAACATCTATGATCGAAAACCAACCTCACCAGCATGCACCCTGCTGACTGACAAACGAGGCTCTAGCGAAAAGAGCGTCTACCACTCTTAGCATAGCATATTTTTTAAGCTGCCGCACTGGAGAAGTACCTCCACTTCACAGAATACCGCAGTCAAATAACAATTCCCTTGAGGGTTGTTGTGTGAGGTCACCAGAAAGAAAGGAAGGAGTAGAGAGTGTTTCTGTGAGTGAGTAAGGTCACCAGATAGGAAGGAGATGCTGCGTTGGCAGCGGGGGTGGCGGCGCGCCAGCGATATTTTTTGTTGCGAGCGTTAATATGGCTACGGTAACAGCTTCACATCAGGCGGGCCGTATGCTTGTCTGCCACCCGTCGTAGTATAAAATTAAAAAAAAAATCAATTTAATATTTTCCATAAATAATTTCATTTCATTTCAAAATAGCTCACATTTACCGAGTAAATTAAGATTTTCCATAAAACAATCTGAGAAGTCATTCCTACGCAGAATTATAAATGTTTTTAATTCAATAATAAAAAAACGAAGTTCTAAGACCCTCAGTTAAATCATTAATTAGTTGATTTAAAAGTTAACATTTCGTGACCAGAATTTTGATGACTAACTGAAATGGTTAATTAATAATTCCAATTTAAAATATCCCGTATTAGAAATTGAAAGGCTGGCCGTATGCTTGTTTTCCCCACGACGTGGTATAAAAAAAAAGAACAAAACGTTACAGATATTCCATATATCATACATAATATATTATAGTTCATGGGTATTACTGCCAGCCGGCACCCACCCACTACCGTTAGTAGATGCATGCGACTGCCGTGGCTGCTTTTGTCGTCTCTCCAGCATCTGCGGTCGTCTCTGCGACTCTCCAACATCTGAAACATGCTACTGCCGCCGCCGCTCCGAGAGCCATGGTCGTCTTTGCGACACGTGTTGCGCCTCTACGTGAGACATCATCAGGCGATCTGTGAATGTTGATATGAAGTATACGGGGTGAAGAATGAAATAAAAGATGTTACTACTTCGGCTGTCACGTATATTGTTAATACCCATTGCGTTATATATATATAAATATAAACTTAACTCTAATTTAATCAAATTAGAATGAACTCTAATTGCATCAAAGGTCGCGCATGCCATCAACCTACATACACTTCCGATGGACATGGCTATGTGCACTTAATAGGTAAATTATAATAATCTGAATGATTTTACTTACATACTACAGATCGTTAGAACAACAACCTACGTCTACTAACGGTAGTGGGCAGGTGCCGGCCGGTGGTAATTTACATGAATCAATTGGTGGTAGAAGCACGCAAAGTAGTGTAATCAAATTACCTGTAAATTTGACTTTCGTAAAATAACACCTGAATCAATTAACTAAAAACTATTAAATACCGACTTATTTAACAACTAATTAGCTTTATTAATTATCTGCCCTTTAATATTTATTAAGATTGTTTAAGTTAATTAGTTAGGTTAATGTTTGATTAAGATTAGTGCTAGACAATATTCATAAGTTTATGCATGGACAACCTTACTGCACTAATACGGGATTTATATAAGTTATATCCATCATATTAAAACCAATCTCCCGTTCAATTACTCATTTAGTATTAGTGTACTATATTTAATAAATATAGTATATAATATAAATAAATATTTCTAGACAATTTACACAGCGCCATTTAGTCCCAAATTAAGAGCAAAGTATTACTATGGGATACTAGACAATTGAAAAATGTACTTAAATACATTTTTTTGTAAATACATAGAAAACACCCAGGCCAAGACATACAAACATATTCATGCACACAAATAAGATAAACCTCGGAAACGTAGCCATTGCTAGCCATTCGACCACTGGGCACGTCAATATATAAGAGTAATGGTTGCTTCTTTTTTTCAGCAAATCAGGACTTTACACTACAGTATCGCTTGCAGATCAAAGGACAGTGACTACAGATTGGTACGTCAACACTTGCTTGCCCAGAGTCTTAAAAAAAGTTCTCGAAAAGCGTCCTCAAAGCAATATCCTCCTTCAACATCATAACGCATTCTCGCATTCCACTAAGGCTTCCAATGTGGAACTGGGGCAAAAATAGGTCAAGTTAAAGTTATTGACAAACATCTTCAGCTTAGTCGGTAGAGCTCTTGGGTTTCTACCAGCTGACCTTTAATATGCAGTGCCACAAAATTTTGCTCGACATCTTGAGGGATATTTCGACTGACGAGCTCGGTGGTCGAATGGTTAGTAATGGCCACTTTGACTCCGAGTTCGCGGGTTTGATCCCCGCACAAGTCAAACATTTGTGTGCATGAACATGTCTGTTTGTCTTGGTCTGGGTGTTTTCTATGTATTTTAGGTATGTATTTACAAAAAAAATGTACATATTTAAGTACATTTATCAGTTGTCTGGTACCCATAACACAAGCTTTGCGCTTAATTTGGGACTAGATGGCGCTGTGTAAATTGTCCAGAAATATTTATTTATTATTATTTATTTATATAATTAGTAATAATCTAAGCAGTAGTTTCATTTTCGCAATCAAAAATTTCGATGGTAATGGACTTCAGCTTCGGCGGTAGGGCCGAATCCACCTTACAGTCCAGACCTTGCACTCTGCGACTTCATTTTATTTCCAAAAGTAAAAGACGAACTTAGAGACACACGTTTTACAAACTTTGAATCTGCGGTGATTGCGTTTCTTGAAATAACATTTCTAACTGCTTTGTAGAATGGTTTCAGCGAATGCAAAAATGCATTGCAAGGGAATATACTTTTTGAACGTCGTATTTTTGCAGGTCTAACCTAAAACCTGGTGCATATCTTGATTTGCCGAGTAGACTTAGAACTATTATAAAAAAATAATAATAATCTTTATTAAACCACCTATAAAATGTAAAAATCCGACAACTTTATTGATTTAAGACTTAAAAGGGACATGATACGAGGTTTAATAAAGCGACATAAGGCCTTCACTTGCAGATAAACAGGTTAGTGGTGCATGTAAATACTATAACATCGACACAAAGTTTCCTGAAAGCAGCACCGGATGTGCGTGGTAATTCAGTTTTCGAGCCATGTATCGGATACGCGGTAAATTTAGACCTGATGTTTATGGTATGGATTTTATTGCTATAGACTAATCTCTTTGCGGTCAAAGTGAAGCAATGTGTTTAGTAATATTTAAACGTTAGGGAGCCACAATAGAATCATAGTTTTTTTATTAGACCATACGAGTAAGTTCACATTAGGAATCAACTTCCCTCGGCGGTATTTCCAAACAATATAAAAAAATATTATAGCATTATCCACAAAGATGTTTTATTTCTATAGATATGCCACTAAGTGTCAATACCGAACACCCGAAAGTGAGCCAATTGTCTCACCTCACTGACTTTACTTATATTCGATACTCAACTGAAATATCGAATATAAGTAAAACAGCCGTCTTCTGTATTTAGAAAATGCAAAATTTATGTTGATAAAGTAATTGAAGCCCAAGAGATTACATATGATGCGAAAGTACACAATAATAATTGATTTTAACACGTAGGTACTTCAGTTAATTCCATACATTTGAAAGAAAAATTGGCGCCATTACCGCTAAGTGAGGAAAAGAGATAGTAAGTACATTAAATGGCTGATATGATAAGGATGGCGATAGTCTATGTCCCAAGTCCCAACCTCAGCTATAACCGTTATCTGACACAGTTTAGTATGGGTATGCCCTATCTATAGAAATATATAACTGATTATCCAACATTTTGTAACAATTTATGTAGAGTCAAAATAACAACAAAATGTAATGATTTAAACGTTGTGTTTACCTTATAACGGAATATTAATAAACAATACATGTAACTTTTGCTTTTATATCGAAAAACAATTATTAAGTAAATGAAATTTATATAATGTTATAATAAAGCACTTGTACAGCCCCCTTACCACCAACTCTTATTGCGATTCAATAACTGAATAGAATGCTTATTCATATCAATGAATAAGCGACTTTATTTCAACTTTCATAGATTCACTGTTCATTTCATTGTTCCACGTAACTAAGGCATTGATACAGAGTAACTGATACAGAGTAGAAACACAAACACCATCTGCTTACCTTGATAATGATACAGATTGATACAGAGTAACTGATACAGAGTAGAAACACAAACACCATCTGCTTACCTTGATAATGCCTTAGCGGCGAAACCGGTAAAAATAAATGTAATAACAGTACAAGTGCTTTAGTATAACATTATGATAATAATGTTTCACCAAGTGCCAACAATCAACAGTATCAACTTGATATTATATACTTAACGCCAATATCAAAACGTCTTAAGTACCAATTCAATTTTTTTTTATACTGCGTCGGGTGGCAGACAAGCATACGGTCCGCCTGATGTGAAGCGGTTCTCGTTGCCTTCAAGGGAGTTGTTATTTGTCTGCGTTATTCTGTGCGGTGGAGGTACATTCCTCAGTCGGGTAGCTTACAATTACGCTCTCTACCTCTTTTTTCGCCAGAGCTTCGTTTGTCAGTCAGCATGGTGTAACGCGTGCAGGAGAAGTTGGCTTTGGTTCAAAGATATTGA
The DNA here is from genome assembly GCA_937001555.2 of Hypsopygia costalis. Taxonomy (NCBI): domain Eukaryota; kingdom Metazoa; phylum Arthropoda; class Insecta; order Lepidoptera; family Pyralidae; genus Hypsopygia; species Hypsopygia costalis. The sequence goes on from OW443344.2 coordinate 11,084,620, forward strand.
TGAACCACTAACAAAATGAAAATTCGAAGAAATGTTTTATATAAATAAAAGGAATTATATAAATATCGGAACGTAGATATTAAAGATATTTACTTTTTATAATTGTCAAACATTGCTAATGCTTCGACGGTCACAAATATTCAAATATATATTTTGTGGAGTCAAATAGAGCACAGAATTTGTCTCTCAAGTGAACAAACAATATTATCTAATGAAAATAAAATGCAAACAGACAGGAGGAAGCATGCTAATTAGCTATTTACTTAACCGCTATTTAAAGGAAAACACTGAAGACTTCATGCCACGATCAGCATGCTTACCTGGGGCCCTACCATCGAAACTTAAGCCGATTACCATCGAATTTTTTTATTGCAAATATCAAACTTCAAACTAGATTGATGGTAATTGTGTTTAGCTTAGCTGGTAGAAACCCTAGAGGTCTACCGACTATGCTGAAAATGATTGTCAATAACTAAAACGTAAGACCTTTTTTTTCGAATCAAAATATTCGATGGCATAAACAAAATTTTGGCATAGGATATATTTTTTTTTTTTCATATTTGCATCTTGATACTCTACGTGGTTCTAAGAAAATTTTACTTGACTAGACTCAACGGGAAAGTGCTGGGCGTTAACGATAATTTTCCAATAATTGGCCGTGTGGTTTCTGGCAGACTAGAATAGAATCACTCCGTCTCTTCCCGTGGATATTGTACAAGGCGACTAAGGGAAATACATTATAAAACATCGATCAGGCCTCCCCAACACGTCTGGCCAGCGTGGGGAGTGTAGGCCAAATCCTCCTTCCGTCTAGAACGGACGAGAGAGGGTCGTGCTTCAGTAGTGGAGATTAAAATGACCTAATGATGTAAATGTGCAATAATCGCCCAGTTTCTGAGCATTAAATAGGGAATTTATATGTATTTATTGGGAATTATTAAGTTCTCTACTCATGATAGAAATCTGCGCTCTGAAAACAACGGAGCCTTTGGCTACAGCTAATGCGCCCCATTGCACTAACCTTCTGGTTATATCACAGGATTGCGAGTCTCTCGCCTAGTAACCCAACCAGGCGAAAGGAGGAGGGCAATCGCGCTCCGTAAACCAACCAAACACTCAAGAAGATTCGAAGTAGGTCTTACACTCCTTTCACCTGCAAACAAGCTATTTGGGCACACTTAAGTCGAGTAGCTCGTGGCGACCGAAGTTAGGTTTCCCCAGCATCGTGGCCCTACCACCACTCCCCAAACTCCATGAAGCTGAGCTGTAGGCTCGCTCATATCCCGACGCACTCTGTACGCCTAGTGTAATTGTACCCACACCTGGGTGCCAGATAGCTGGCTACTCGATGTCTATGACAGGTATCGGAGCTGTAAGGCACGCTCACTTCTTGACACCCAGAGAACACCTACCCCGACCTATGGTAGAGTGACCGGGCTTACGGAAGCGATCGACGGTTATCCTCTTGCTTAGCAGGCAATTACACGAGCGCGCGAATCGAGCTTTACCGGCTTGGAAAACGGTAAGGCCGCTCCGAGCCCCGTGGGTAACCACTGTGGCGGCTCTTCGTCTTAGGCCTGTAGCCAGCCACTCCGTCCTACGTCCGGCCGACAACTACAGCGAGGCAGACATGCTAAACCTCTGTAGCTAAACCATATGCACGTGAGTGATTACATGCGCATAAAGCCATCTCGAATCCGGATGGGTCCGGATTCGAGATGGCTTTATGCGACTGGCAAATTATGGGCTTGTCTGGCAGTCCCCGAGGTACCCTGAACCAAATAGTTCGACTCGTTCCAGCTGCGAAACTCCTACTTATATAGATATAAGAGGAGTTCCACTAGCATAATTCAAATTATGGTGGTAATCACACCATATATAAAATATGGTGTTCCTCAGGGAGCATACTGGGCCCAACGCTATTTCTAATATACACCAACAGCCTTTGCGATATGGAAATCAGTAACGGGCGCATTTTCTCGTATGCTGATGACACTGCTGTAGTTTTTGCTGGGGACACGTGGGAGACAGTTCGCCAAGTGACCGAAAGTGGGATGTGGAAGATTGTGGACTGAGACTCCAACCACAAATTATTTGTTCACAAAATTGTACCAAATGAAGAAATTTTGTAAAAAAAAAACAAAAATAGTTGTGTACTTAATGTGTTTGGATAATTTCAGTACATAGCATCCCTTCTACAAATAGATAATAATGTCCCAAAGGTAAAGCGGGAGACAGGGAGACAATGCTTCTGCATTAAGTTCCCCCTTTGTATATAGGTACTTTTTACCCTTTGTATACACTTTGTATATAAAAAAAAATCATATGATCGTATATAGGATTGTGTACAACAAAGAATAAATAAATAAAATAAAAAACAAATTTGAATTAAATGCCCGATATTATCCCATCTCTAGTCTTGACAAACAGACGGACAACGTCACTACCTTCCTATAGGGTTCCATTTTGTGGTTCATATTTAAAATTCGCAAAACATCTTGTATTTAGGTTGAAAGTGGTTCATCAACATCTTTGAACCAACGTAACCCCCTCACCTGTACGTGGTGCACCCTGTTGACTAACAAACGAGGCTCTGGCGAAAAGAGAGGTAGGGTATTTTGTAAGTTATCTGGCAGGGGAAGCACCTCCACCTCACAGAATACAGCAGCCAAATAAGATTGAGAATTGTTGTGTTTCTGCTAGTGAGTGACGTCACCAGGCAGGAAAGAATTACTGCAATGGCAGCAGGAGTGGCGGCGTGCAAGCGATATTTCATGTTGCGAGCGTTAATATGGCTACGGTAACTGCTTCACATCAGGCAACAGGCGGGACGTATGCATGTCTGACACCCGGCGTAGTATAAAAAAAACGCATTTGATATTGAAAATTGTACGTACTTGTACTTTTACACGAATACGCAACAAATAAGTATTATATTTTCAACGTTCATTTTTTTTATCAGAACAAGGTTATCGTAGATTTTAATTAAACAAAAAAAATACTAAAATGTTTACACTGTGTTTTTCTCATCAAGCCCTTTCATTCGATACCCATCTAAAAAAGGTTAAAGTAGAAATTATAAATCGCCATTTTGTGGCTGTTGCCATATTGGACTAAATTTGACGACATTTACCATCAACCAAACCAAGCGAGTGTGCCTAATTTCAGCTAAGGAAAATCGGTCAAAATAAACTTACAAAAGCTTGTAAAATATATAGAATACTAGCTGTTACCCACGGCTTCGCCCGCGTTGTCCAGGGGAGCTGCCATTGATTTATGTATGTTTTTTTTCTTGTCGTTTTTCCTGGATAAAAGGTAGGTAGGTAGGTATGTCACTCTCGTATCCCCTGTTAAAAAATCATTTCGGTACTTAGGTTCCTTTCGACGTGATAGAAGGACAAATGATAACAAAGAGTATTTTTTCCCATTGGATCAAGATGATTTTCCGAGATAAAAAGTAGTATATGTCACTCTCCAGACCGTAAACTATCCCCGTTAAAAATCATGTCGGTACTCAGGTTAGTTTCGACGTATAAGAAGGACAAATGAATACAAAGTTTATTTTTTCCCAGGGGATTAAGATGTTTTTCTGGGATAAAAAGCAAAAGTAGCCTTTCTCACTCACTAGGCCTTAAACTATCTTCAAAAAAAAAAAACATGTCAATCCGTTTGTTACTTTCGACGTGAAAGAAGGTCAAACAAACAAACACACTTTCACATTTATGATATTAGTATGGAAGAATGGATATTAGTTTAAAGCTACAAATATATCGTTCTTTTGATAACAGTAGTCAGGATTTTAATTAATTTAATTAATAATTTGTTTACTTGCATTATCAGGTTTTCTCAGAGTAAAGTTTTCAATCAGAAACTGCGTTAACACCGTTACGGCTCATTAGTTGAGTTAAGCAACGTATTAGTGTATTGGAAAATTGGCAGTAGTCGAGGGGGTGTGGGGAGAGTCTTAAATGAATTATCTTAAACACTCCGGACGTGATTTTGCTACCACGCCGTTCTGTGGCGCTCAAACGGTGAGCCGGCACGTATTTTCGTTTACACTTTTAAGCAAAGGAATCAAGTATGTAATGTATATTTTTTTCGAAGCTATGAATGATGAACGTACAATATAGAATTAGGGACATTGGCAGAATTACTTTTAATAGTGATAAGTTCGCCTTTGTACAAGCCAATTATATTTTTTTATAATTATATAGTGTTAATTCTGTTTGCAATTGATTTTCGAACTTTCAAGCACGACAGCCTGCGACCAGAACTCCTACGTAATTCAGGGCGGCAGATGGTCGATTCGTACTCTGTCATAAAAGCATTACTGTACATCAAGCATCGAGGAAGAAAAGTTAATTTTGTACAAGGTCTCAACTGGTCGACCATCAATTGTACCTAAAAGTAGCCTTGTTTCTAACGTTGAAGTTATAGACCGTTGCAAACATTCCGGTAACACCCTACCGCCGAAACTGAAGCCCATTACCATCGAATATTTTGATTCGAAAAATAGGTCTTACTGTTTAGTTATTGTCACACATCTCCAGCTTAGTCTGTAGAGCTCCAGAGTGTATACCAACTAAGCTAAACACAATTACCATAAATCTAAGTTAAAATTTAATTTTCGCAAACAAAAAATCCGATAAGAATCGGCTTCAGCTTAGCCGGTAGAATCTCCGGTCTTGTATCCGCCAACTGCAAGTGCAAGGAGCGTACAAGTTGTACGCTCCTTGCACTTGTAGTTGGCGGATAAAATAGATTCGTGTACGTACAATCAAACTAACTAAGGCAGTGATAAAAAGTAAAGATACATAAGCCAATTGCTTTATCCTTTTATGTGACTGGAGCGAACTATTTTTAAAAATGTAAATGTCAGTCGAATTATTTTAAAATCAATAGTGGTTTTAAAAAGTTTTTCTATAACCTTGCTGCCCCATTTCAATTTATCACACTATACGTATACGAAATGTAAAGTAAAATATTCTAAATACTATATAAACGCTAAAATAAAACATAATAGAATGGAATACATATTTGTTTGCATTAAATATGATATACATAAATATATACAAATCAAATAGTAAATATTTCGCCAGATAATTGTGCGTGTGTATATTACTTTAAATTTATTTATTGCATACATATTACATAGTGATAAACGTTAACACTAATCTTTGGTGCCTACACCCGGGCGGTTAAAAGTTTGAGAGCCACTGTTGCGAGGGCGTCCCGTCCTATATAAAGTGAGATACAGGGATCGGGACAGCATTCAGGCGTGCAACAGGTGGCGGAGTTCAGGTGAGTAATACATTCATAATATTTTGAGTGCATGAAAAATAATACCGGTAACTCTTTTTGTGACTAGAAAAAAATACATATTTTATTGTCTTAGAATTCTAAGATTATTTTTTTGTATTATTGTTTTTTTTTCAATTCAAACTTTTTACTGGTCTATAGTTCAGATTTTGGCATAAAATATTTTCTGTAAAAAAAGTAATCAAAGTATTATTGGTTAAATTTATGAATAAGTTAGGGATATCACGCATATTGTATAATTATTTGAAAACAGTGTCGTTGTCTGTAAATTCATTTTATGCCACGACAACTCTGATGCTTTGATTTTCGTAGTAATTGTAAAATTTAAAATTCAAATCTATTCATAACAAGGCAGTCAGAACCGTATTCATATCTGATTCATACATGGTGTATTATTTAAATAAATAAATAAATAGGTAAGAGCAAATAAATAAAAATATTGTTGATGTTTGTAAGTTGTTTGTATAATGAATCCTTGATAAAAATAATATTTTTTATCAAAGGATAAAACCACAACGTTTTTTTAATTTCTGTCCGATTGTCACTTATTGGGCCCTACCTTGTTTATTTGAAAAATTTGGAGCCGGCTGGCTGAGGCTAAAGGGATTGTTTTTTTTTATATGACAAGGGGGCAAACGAGCATGTGGGTCATCTGATGGAAAGCAATCACCACCGCCCATGGAGATCGGCAATACCAAGGGGTCGCCGGTCCGTTGCCAGCCTGTACTCCATAATTTCTATCTTTCTGGTGACCTCACTCACTCGCAGGAATACAACAACTTTCAAGGGAATTGTTGTATTCTGTGAGGTGGAGGTACTTCCCCAGACGGGCAGCTTAAAAAATAACTCATGCCTCACCTCTCTTTTCGCCAGAGCCTCGTTCTTGCGAGTTCCATCAGCGAATTAAAAAAAACCGGCCAAGTGCGAGTCGACTCACGCACGAAGGGTTCCGAACCATTATCTATAAAAACGGCAATAAAATCACGTTTGTTGTATGGGAGCCCCCCTTAAATATTTGTTTTATTTTTATTTAATTATTTATTTTTAAAGTGAATATATAACTACATATTATGTGAGTATTTAAAGCGTATTATCGTTGTCAATTGCGAGCAAAAACGAGCTAAAAAATCACGTTTGTTGTATGGGAGCCCCCTTAAATATTTATTTTATTCTGTTTTTTAGTATTTGTTGTTATAGCGGCAACAGAAATACATCATCTGTGAAAATTTCAACTGTCTAACTATCACGGTTCATGAGATACAGCCTGGTGACAGACGGACGGACGGACGGACAGCGGAGCCTTAGTAATAGGGTTCCTTTTTACCCTTTGGGTACGGAACCCTAAAAAGATGCTAAGCTAGCACCCGGGGAAGCAGTGCGCCTTAAATATGCCTTGTGATGCAAGCATTTATAGGCTTTATTGTAGGAATAGACATTACACATCAGGCCCATTTTCTTTACAGTGCGTAAAAATTAACTTTATCAAATCTGATTACTCAGATTTTTATTATTTTTTTTAAATCTGAGCCCAACGCCATTAACTATAGAGGGCTGGCCATATGACCTTGCTCAGAGGATTAGCATTGCTATCCAGCGAGGTAATGCCAGCATTCTTGGTCCACTACCGACGGGCAACGATTTTGGGAGAAATTATTTACTTATATTTTTTGTTTTGTTTCTTTTCTTCCTTATTTTTATCTCTATGTTAATATTTTATTTGTTAATAATAAAAAAAAAATACATTTTAAAGACTCTAGACTTGAAAGAAAGCAAGATAAAAAAAATTACACGCGATTCAGAATCTGCAGACGGAAGAATTAATTTTTGTCTTGGTTCTAAATATCTATGATTTTTTTCTATATGAGAGGTGGCAAACGAGCATGTGGGTCAACTGATGGAAAGCAATCCCCACCATGGAGATTAGCAATACCAAGGGGTCGCTGATCCGTTGCCAGCCTATACTCCTTCTTTTCTTTCTGGTGACCTCATTCACTCGCAGGAACACAACATCCCTCAAGGGAATTGTTATTTGGGTGCGGTATTCTCTGATGTGGAGGTACTTTGCCACTCGGGCAGCTTAAAAAATACGCTATGCCCTACCTCTCTTTTCGCCAGAGCTTGCACAGAGCCTGCTCAGAGGGTGCAAGATGGCACCCCCCTGACTGACAAACGAGGCTGTAGAGGTGTAGTTGAATTTGGTTTAAAGATGAAGAAACCAATTAGTATTTTATGAATAAAAAAACAAAATTTCACGACAAAAACCACGTTTTATTCAAACACAAGAAGAAAATATATTATTCTTTAGGCCTTTTCCGTTTATAGCATTTTACGTATTTGGCAATACACGTAAACATTTTTTTGATTCAGCGAAGTGCAAAAAATCAAGTTGGTATTTTACGTTTGTGGTATTATGCGACGAAAGGGTCGTAGGTGCCGACTGAAGGGTTTGTTGTAAAAGATTTTTCAATTTATCTTCGGAATTTCCCCATGTTTTCCCCATCTTTTGGATGTCTTGCAGTGTCAAATAGGTGTAGCATCATGAGATACTTGTGAATAGAAGCTATGCTGCCTGGAATATATCAATTGACAACTGACTAAATATCATCGACCCAATTGAATTGTGATCCATTTTGATGATAAATTATTTGAAATCGTTAAAATAGTAAATCGTTTTCTTTTCTAGTGTGCCTAGTTATGTGCCAACAGTAATGATATTTCGAATTTCTTCTTCATTTGGTATCGCTCCACACAGGCAATCAGAGAATTATTATTTAATTGTTTTCTAATTATTTTTCTATCACCAGAAAGTACGTACTTATAATTCCATCCATATCATCTTGATAGTTGGTGATCTACCACAGTACGTTTCCTAAGCCATTTTATACCACGAACGGTGAAACTGTGGAATCAACTTCCCACAGCGGTATTTCCGAACAATTAAGATATAGAACCCACGAGAACAGAGTATTTACGTATATTTCATTTAAAAGGCTGGCATCGGATCGGCGCCGGCGCTCCCGTGGTGTTGCTGATCTCCATCCGTGGTGGTGGTGATTGCTTTCCACTAGGTGACCCATAAGATCGTTTGCCCCACTCTTATATAAAAAAAACCGGATAAGTGCGAGTCGGACTCGCCCACCGAGGGTTCCGTAGGTACGAAGTATCATTATTAAATTTGATATTTTTCATTATAAATAAGAAATAATGCGTCGAAAAAAATAAATAAAATATATTTTGCAATGTGTACATCAAGCCCTTTCATATGATACCCCATTTGAACTAGTAGTTTCAATTTGAAATTTCGACACCCTATAAAAAATATAGACCCCCTATTTTTTAAAATCTATTTACAAATGTATAGTTTTGAGATTTATTCCTGTACTTGTAGTCTATAAAGATGTTACTTGCCAAATTTCATAGTTCTAGGTCAACGGGAAGTACCCTATAGGTTTTGATTCCTTTGAGTGTGTCGAAATATGCGTTTTTTGCTGAATAAACGGCCGTAACTTTTTTCTACGTAAACTTAGCAGTTTGATTTTTTTTTAACTTCATGGGACCGTAGACCTGAGTATACAGTTCAAATTTCAGCTTGATACCTCCACGCATTCTCGACATAGAAATTCTTGACAGACAGACAGACAGACAGACAGACAGACAGACGGACAACAAAGTGATCTTATAAGGGTTCCGTTTTTTCCTTTTGAGGTTCGGAACCCTAAAAAGAAGCCACACAGTCAAGATTATGACGAGTCACGTTTAAATTTATCGATAGTTATATCCTCCCGGACCGTAAATATAAAAACACCGAAGTTGGAGTCGAACTCTTAATCGATATTGTTTTCAAAATAAATGAACGAATTCGTTTATCATGGATCATTAAAACAATAAATATTATTATAGATGTTTTACAATAATTAGTACAATGAGGACTAACTCTGAAAATCATAATGTAGATAAAATTATATTTTTCATATTTACTGTCAGCATCTATACATATAATAAAATTGCAACTGACCAATGACTGTTCATAGTAGATATTTAAGAAATAAAATATTTTTGAAAAAAAAAATTGAACCGACTTCAAAAAGTTAATAAGGAACTCACTATAAAGTAAAAAATAATCAAACTTAGATTTTTAAAATAAAAAAATAAATGTTTTAATATGAAATATTTACATAATAATCGTTATAATAACTAAATAAAAATAAACAAAAACCTTATTTAACCTATCTCCTACACGTATTTTATATATATAGTGAGTTCCTTATTAACTTTATGAAGCCGGTTCAATTTTTTTTCAAAAATATCTTATTTTACACTTTTTAGTATTAGATAGCTACTCAATAAATTACGCAGTTACACCTCAGGAGTAGATATACCCTTCTATACAACCCTATTATTTTTGAGAAATTGTCTCGATTTCACTGAGATTTTTGTTAGAATTTCTCTCGATATCTCGAAAATTTCGTGATTACATCTTTTAAGCATCACGTTAGCCCTTCATACAACTAAGTAGTTTCCTTCGACCAATTGCAGTACTGTCCCCCAACTCCTAACCGTTAAGGAGTTCTGTAGCTTGATCATCAGCACAAGAGCATCACATGTTGTTTCAAGCACCACGTTAGCATACATACTACATACTTCTAAGTAGTTTCCATCGACCAATTGCAGTACTGTCTAACCGTTAAGGAGTTCAGTAGCTTCATCATCCGCACAGCAGCATCAGATGTTGGCAACCTGACGTGAATACCTGAGTAAGACATGATTATTATTACGTAACAAAAGCACCATACGGGCATTTAATTTTCAGTGGTTGCCTTCGATTTCTCCTGGATCCCATCATCAGATCCTGACCTGGTGAAAATGGGACCACCTCAGAAGTGAACTCTATCCAAGAATAATTTTTTTTTTTGAAAACCGTCTATAATTGACGGAAATATCGGTAAACATACATAAAAAAAAACACATACAGTCGAATTGAGAACCTCCTCCTTTTCTTGAAGTCGGTTATAAATAATATAGGTTCCTTTCTATTTCATCATATGAGCAATATAGTAACGTAACATTACTATATTTCGAATTTCTGGCTGTCTGTGTGTATGTTTGTGCTGACATGTACAAAAAATACTGCACAAAATTGGACACAGTTTTGGCAGTAGTAAAATCTGGTGTATGTTTTATCTTGATTTCCTGTAGAAGTGGAGTTATTATTATTTTTCAATCCCAATCTCCATGATGGGTACCGGAGCTGTATGACTCGCTCACTTCCCGGCGCATAAGTACAAGTACAAGCGCGCCTAGTGTTTCTGCACCCACACTGGGGTGCCAGTTAGCTGGCTTATACAGCTCCGGTACCTGTCAAGGAAATCAGGGTTTCCTTGACAGGTACCGGAGCTGTATAAGGCACGCTCACTTCCCGGCATCCTTTAAAGAAAGGGAACCTCAAGGGAACACGCACCCTATACCTAACAGCTAATGCGCCCCGTGTGCCAACCTCAAGGGAACAATTGGAAGCGGCTGGATCCAGATAGCGGAAGATCGAATATGGTGGAAGGCATTAAGGAAGTCCAACAGTGGATAGATGCCACAATGCCTCATCAACTTACATTAAGTAGCAGCAGCTTAATGGAGGGGGTATCTTGGAGGTATTTGAGCTTATTGGAATGAACTTAATGAATGAGTTATAGATAGGAAGGAAGGAGTTATAGGCTGGCAACGAATCGGTGACCACTTGGTGATCCTGATCTCAATCTCATTGGTGGTGATTGCTTTCCATCGGGTCAACTGCAGGCTCGTTTGCCCCCCTCCATATATATAAATAACAAGGAATTACCAACCTGTGTTTCACGGACCATTAGTGCTCCGCCAGCCCTAATTAAGGTCCGTAAACTGCGTGATGCAAATATATGAAACAGATGAGGCACTGACATATAAAATACTATAATATTGAGTTAGCATAACGCATAATATAACGCATAATTTACAAGACAATCAACAAAATAGATAAAATCCAATGTGGGATAAGTTCGCCATTGTACCATCCTATTTTTATAACATGTTTGTATTTCATTTGTACAACAATAAAGATTTTACAACAACAACAACAACAACAACAATTTGGGTACACCCAAACAAAAATCTCGAAGTGGTCTAAAAACTAAAAAAAAAATACAGTCACTTTTAAAGATGGATGGGGTCTGTTAAATGAAGTAAAGGAGATATTTATTCTTATGTAGGTTTCATTATAGAATATGTTAGGTTTCATACAAAGAGAGGAATGGAGATCCCATCAAGAGACATATGTCCAGCAGTGGACCTAAAATAGATGCTGAAGAGAAGAGAAAGAAAAGAAGGTTTCATTAATTGTAGATAAGAATTCAGTTTAAAGTACAAGAACTTCAAAAAGGTAAACAAAGCCGCAAACAATAGGCAGTAGCTTAACAAAGAAGGTTTCCAACTGTTCAGGAAAATAATTTAATAGTATATTTACATACAAATAACCTGAATAAAACTGAAGTCTAACTATTTATTTTTCTATGAATACCGCTTTTAGCAGAGCGCTTTGGAATTATTTCAAAACACACGAATGAAAACCGACTTTGTTCCAGTAATTTATCGCGTCCTTTATGCTATTCAAATGACGCATTTCCGAGAAGGAACTTTCAGTAATTTTATTTCACTTTTTACCTTTTTCAATGAAAATTCAGAAAATGTAACTCGGACTTAAATATGAAACGTGCGGTTTACAGGTTTAGTGATTTCATCTTTAGCGCAACTTTGTTAACTCAGGGACTTTTTTTGCTGATTTTTTAGAGATTTAGATTTAGAATTAGATTAGACTTAGATTGTTGGTAATTAGGTATGTTTAGTTCAGCTGGTAGAAACACTAGAGCTCTACCCACTAAGCTGAAGATGTTTGCCGATAGCTTTAAGCTGAAAGCAATTTTTGGAATCAAAAATACCGCTGGTAATCGGCTTCAGATTCGGCTTCGCCTCAGAATTCACGTGTAAACAGGGGTCTGAGTGGAAACGATATGATCGCACTCGATTACATCTAAACTATTCAGGATATTGAAAAACTGTTTATTAATCCTGAAAGTGCTTCAAGTGCGATATCAATAATAGTTTATGAAATAAACGGGATTTATTCGCATCTTTGATGTATCCGCCTACCATATATTTAGATTTATATACAAATTACACGTATCTATTACAATTTTATTATTCAACAAGAGGAGCTCGATGGTGTCGTTACGCATGTCAGTCTAATCGAACACGCAAGTTAAGCAACGTCCACCGTAGCCTGTCCATGGATAGGTTTATTTACTTAAGCTCCTTCGTGCTTCGGAGGGCATGTTAAGCCGTCGGTCCCGGCTGTTGTCATTAGATGACAGTCGTTAAGCTAATTCAGCGGCCTCTAGGCGGCTTGAAAACACTGGCTTTCGCCAACCCTGAGGGGAGCCCCATATCCCAGTAGTGGGATGAATAAGGGTTGACGATCCCAATTATTGATACAGGTACATACATAATCTGCCCCTTTACCACCAACTCTTATTACGATTCAATAACTGAATAGAATGCTTATTCATACCAATGAATAAGCGACTCTATTCAAATTCAAATTGAATAGAGTAGCTTATTCATTGGTATGAATAAGCATTGAATAAGCGACTCTAATCAAATTCAAATTGAATAGAGTCGCTTATACATTGGTATGAATAAGCATTCTATTCAGTTATTGAATCGCAATAAGAGTTGGTGGTAAGGAAGTAATATAAAAAAAGGCTGATTTGCATGATTTAAAAATTCTGTTACATGAACACGAATTATTATTTCAGTGATATAGTTTTATTTTTTGTATATTTCATCCCTTAACTTTTTCTTTGGTTTATATATAAAATATATATGTTTTAGATTCGTTTTAGTTTAGTTTAGAATGCTTATTCATACCAATGAATAAGCGACTCTATTCAGTTATTGAATCGTAATTACAGTTGGTGGTAAGGGGGCTGGTTATTAATAAGTGCATAATATCTCTTACCTATCTAAATTATAAAATTTTCACTCTATGTGTTGCGGACTCTTTAGCGGGCAACCTCGCAACTGGCCACCGACAAAGAAAGAACTGACAAGACTGAAAAGAAAATGACTAGGAAAAAGAGGACAACTTGGGTTGCCACCCGTACTTTACAATAAAGTATTGTACGTTATTTCAAGTAGTTGTACTCTATACTTTATGAGAATAATAAAGCACACTAAAATACTTAATTTCGAATGATTTGATTTTATTTAGATTTTGAAGAGTTTAAATGAATTACTTATTTACTTTAATTTAGTTTATATAAACCAGTGACGTCTTTAAATCCTACACTATGAGTGCCATGTCGTCATACTAATTCAATAGTAGGAGGAAACAGAATAATCGGATAGATGTAATTTGTTTTATAGTCTTTTTTTTGATACTATATGATATATATGTCGCAGTCGGATTGTATAATTCGTCATATTACAAAACGGCGAGCCGTTTTAAAAACCAGGGCCGTTTTGTATTACGGCGGGTCAACGATAAGTCGGATTGCAATACGGCTGAATGATAGTTTGCCGTATTGTATGCAGCGCTTTGTGTTCATCAACACGGCTAGCCGTAATGTATTACAGCGGCTCGATAGCCGCCTCTTTGGCAGTTATTAGTACCAATTTTTTACACTCGTGGCGCTACCTGCCATTACAACAACAATGGCATCGAATACAGAAATTGTGTTACAAAACGTGACAAATGTGTATGGGAACTATTTTAGAATTATTATATTAAAGTCCTATGACTTTAAAGACAAATTTAACGTGCAATTAAATGATTTCTATGAATCTCAATGCGGAATAGTAAACCGTGGACAAAGGAAGGAGTTTGAGAGTTTATAATGCATATTAAAACCGCTAAGGTGACTATGGAGTCTGGTGTTTTTTTTTTTTTTTTTTTTTTTTATAAAACGTTGGGTGGCAGACAAGCATACGGCCCGCCTGATGTGAAGCGGTTACCGTAGCCATATTAACGCTCGCAACATAAAATATCGCTCGCGCGCCGCCACCCCCGCTGCTATCGCAGCATCTCCTTCCTTTCTGGTGACCTCACTCACTCGCAGGAACACAACAGCTCTCATGGGAACCGTTATTTGGCTGCGGTATTCTGTAAGGTGGATGTACATTCCCCAGTCGGGTAGCTTACAATTACGCTCCCTACCTCTCTTTTCGCCAGAGCTTCGTTTGTCAGTCAGCAGGGTGCACCGCGTGCAGGTGAAGTTGGCTTTGGTTCAAAGATGTTAATGAACCACTTACACCCCAAAATGGTGTACCGGAGAATCCTTATAAACTCTCGTAGGTTAGCGAGGAGCGCGTTAGGTTGACATACACAGCCCACGAGCCGAGTGAGCGAAGCGAGTCATCATTTTAATCAAAACTGTCTCCAAATATAAATCATCAGCTTAACAAACTATTAGTATGATTTAATTCGTTTGATCATCAAAATAATAGATCTGTCACCTAATAAATAGATCAGCTCCTTAATTTAATGAAAAACATACCAATACATAGTCAATGTAATAAATCATGTTTTGGTTAGATTTGAGTTGATTTTTGGTTAGGTTAGTAAGCTTAATTATTAATAATTGACAATATAATACATATATAAACATTTATTTGGTACTAGACCCTATATCTCCATGATTTTAGGTGATTTATTGGGGAATCGATTTTATATTGTTTGGTGACTACATTTTGGTGACAGATCTATTATTTTGCGGGCAAACCCTATTAGTTAAGAAACACAAAACAAATTAAATTGGCGATAGCTTTTCTTAATGCATTTTTTATTTTGCAAACACTGTTTTACTTTGTTAGTGTGGTCACTCTACAATTAGAATTTACTACAATGCGGCTAAACGTGTGCCGACATTTTGTAGAACGTATAGTAATGACAATCCGGCTTATCGTTGACCCGCCGTAATACAAAACGGCCCTGGTTTTTAAAACGGCTCGCCGTTTTGTAATATGGCGAATTATACAAAACGACTGCGACATATACAGCTCGTAATGCACTTTCAGCATCAGTATTGACTATAAAATAAGGCTGTCTGAAAAAAATATGTTTTTGGATACTGGTTGTCCAATTTCAATAAGCCGTTAAAGCCTCTGACGCACCTTGCGAGTGTTTGTCGACACCCGATCTTGAAACATTGCTTACATCACTGTACTTTTATTTATTAAACGATTGTTGACGTGATAACGTCTTATAAATCGCTGAACGCTGGCTACAAGTACGAAAAAGCATGACTCATTTTCACATTCCGCCTGAGCCGAGGGTGCAAGCGAGAGCGCCGCTTATGACGCATCTCTCTTTTCCACTCCATCGGCCGATGTTTTCTTTCACGTAAAATTATTGTCCCTAAACCGACTTTACAGATAACCAATTTTTTTTTGATGATTTTAGTTTCAATACCTGTATACTGTGATATGCTGCACGAATCACATTCTTTTGTGCAATATGGATAATAAAGATTTTATTTAAACTTTATTTAAGTTAGAGTACTTTTTGTACCGAGTCATGCTATCAGCAATAATAAAGGGTCGACCCTTTATTATTGCTGATAGCAATGGGCGGTGGTGATCACTTGCCATCAGATAACCCACATACTTGGTCTGCCTCTAATATAACTAGGCCGGATTCTAGCTCACGGGGTCGAAATCGAAGTTGAATGGAGCGAGTAGATTCGCTGAAAAAAATATTGTTTTTCAAGTTTATTTTCTATTGACTTCAATGGAAAATGTATTTGTTGATCATTCCTCAAGGGCATGATCGATCTCAATTTTTTTTCGACACAAACTTCATGCCGAGGTCTTTAATTGTGACAAGTTTCATCAAAAGTTCAGAGGTTTTGGAGCCTATTAATTTCCAAGAGTGACTTTTAGGCGTATATAAGCGCGCCACTTAAAAAAACAAGGCAAAATATTTAAGATTAAAGTAATCAACAAAGATTATAGAAAGAGGAATAACTCGTATACACTTCTAGTACAACTCCACACAGGTTAAGTAATGTTGTTATGAAATTCAAAATGTTAAATTGCGATGTTTATCTACTTTCAAACTTTAATCCACAGATGAAAGATAAGACGTGAATCGTTTATGTATTCACAAATACGATGAATATTTCAACACTTTATATTAGAGATTATCTTAGCAAGTGTAGTAACGGAATCATTTGAAACTCTGGGGAAATTTATACTTAGTTGTAATTAAATTTGTAATTATTAAGCTTATTCTAATGTAGTTACAATATGTTATTAAATTTTAGTGTTAGATATTGACGAGTCCGGTGGACGAATGGTTAGCAATCAAACATTTGTGTGCATGGACATGCCTGTTTGTCTTGGTCTGGGTGTTTTCTATGTATTGTAAGTATGTATTTACAAAAAAAAAAAAACGTATTTAAGTACATTTATCAGTTGTCTAGTACCCATAGTACAAACTTTGCGCTTAATTTGGGACTAGATAGCGCTGTGTAAATTATCCACAAATATTTATTTATTTATAGATATCTCAGGTAGTTCTAATCATGGTACAAAGTTATATTCTGTACTAGCTGACCCAACAGACATTGTCCTGTCTTTTTAACGTCAAAATGTCTGACAGTTCTGTCAAACGACATAAAGTTACATTAGAAAAAAAAAATTGTGCAAATTGTTCCATCCGTTCACGCGTGATGAGATGACATAGGGAAATAGACATTAATTTCTATATATAGAGATTAACAAATGTGGTCACGTGATTTGAACTTGCTTAGTTCATCAGTTGTATTTCGCATGGAAACTGACAGATTTTTAATAACCAAACTCGTGACGTTATCTTATAATTGATTATCTAAAGGCACTTCGATGGAAAATCGCACACATAGCTCAATTTTGAAATCAGTTCCCTTATTCCTATTAAAGTGTGTATGGTTTTATAAAAAAAAAACTTGCTTAAATATCGAAACTTGAGTTCAGTAATTTGGTGCATGGATAGAAGTGGCAAAGCGTAGGCCAAACGGGTTGGGGAGGCCTGATCGATATTTGATAACGTATTTCCCTTAGTCGCCTTGTACGACATCCACGGGAAGAAACGGAGTGATTCTATTCTAGTCTGCCGGAAACCACACGACAAATAGCGTAATTAATCGTTGAAAAATATTATAGAACAGCCGATAATTCTCGGCTGCAAAATTATTACCTCTGTTAAATATCTGCTTTCAACCGTATCTTTATTTTTAACGTGTTTTTTCCCCTCAGGCACCATGCAGTCAGCAGTAAGAATCACCGTAGCTCTAGTTCTTCTCACATCTGCAATCGCCAGTGCTTACCGTAAGTATACCACATCATTTTTCTCGAAAAATACTTTTTTTGGAATTACAATTAGTGTCTAAACTCCATTATATTATAAATGAGGTGAAAGTAATTAGCACAAAGAATGTACTTATACAATTGTTAGGTGCGTTGTTGGGGGGTCAACCGCGACCCAGCGACCTATTGTGCCTTGGCCAGTTCATGGCGTATACATTTATTTCCAATTTGATTTTTGTTTGTGTCTAACAACAAAAAATATTGCCGCAGCTGCGTAAAAATTGTATTACAATATGAATTCAGACAACAGGATCGCTTCTTCCAAATTGCATATAGCGACATTGCATATATCAAAATAAATAAAACTAAAAAACATAAAATAAAAACGGTAATTTAAAAAACTAAAAAACCCGACTGCTTTTCTGTGTAATTTGGAAATGAAAAACCCCTAAAACAAGAAAACATGCAGCAGTCGGGACCATACATATGCTCTAAATTCACTAAGTCTCCATTTCTAGAATGAGCCCCGACTGCTACATGTTTTCTTGTCTTAGGGGTTTTTCATTTCCAAATTACACAGAAAAGCAGTCGGGTTTTTTAGTTTTTTAAATTACCGTTTTTATTAATTTTTATTTTGGAAGTGAAAACTATTTTAGTAGGCCCGGAAATACAATGTTGCCTAGGGCCCGCTCTAACCTTAGCCCGCCACTGCCTGGGCTGTCTACATCCTGCATTATATGGAAGATACATTAATAATTATAATAAATTCATATCCACTGTTTGATTTACGTAACACATTTAAGATAAATGAAAACAGTTACAAATACTATATTTTTTGTAGTCACTCCCCAAGACCCTTAAGTATTTTCCTTATATTATAATGCAGGAAATGTCTTTCTTCAAACTATTCCTTTATAAATACAAATATTTCCGTTTTGTTTTTTCAAATAACATACACACGACAGAAACAGGAGAAAACATGATTATCCTGTTGTTACTGTATAATTATTGGAATCATATGTCTGGTAATGCTAACTGTAGCGTATTTGAAGAAAATGTACGGGTAAAAAAGTTTATATATACCAGGTGGAAAGGGCAAGTGATTTCAATCAGTATCAGTAAATTTACTTTCAAGAAGAGGTGCGCGCTCATCTATTACAAGGTCCATTAAAGCAGTAGTCATCTGACATTAATACAGTCACTTTATTTTATTTGTGTCCTTATTATTCTATACTAATATTATAAACCTGAAGAGTTTGTTTGTTTGGTTGAACGCGCAAATCTCAGGAACTACTCAATTGAATTAAAAAATCTTGAAGTGTAAGATAGGCTATTTTTCGAGGAAAGCTATGGGCTAGATAACATCGCGCTAATAGCAATAGGAGCGGAGTACCAATGAAAAATGTTGCAAAAATGGAAAAAAAAATATTCCTTTTGAGGCCTTCGGTTGCGTATGCTGCGTGAACGGTTCAAGTTACGCAACAATTGTATACGACGGAATTATTCATTTTAAAAAGTTCTAAAAAAATGTCTGTGACAGCATATGTCTATCTTTTAAGATTGGCTCAGTATAACCTTTCAAATGGAAACTTACGCTTCACTCTCAACGCTCTGTCAGACGCAGACGAAGTTGCGCGAGTCAGCTAGTGTATGTATATATTTGTAGGTATGTATATTTGTATATAACTGTGCATATGTAAGTATGTATAATGATGTTATTTTTATATTATTTATCTATTAAATTACGTATTATGTTTACTGTACATATTAAGTTATTTGATTGGTATATCCGCAATCATGTTACTCTCCGCTCCCAATGGTTGACTGATAGAGAATGCAATAGCATTAAGTCCGCCTTTTGTACTATTTTACTGTGGTCAAAAGGTTTACATAAATAAATAATTAATCAGTTTTTCCATATGTCACTATCTGTGATATTAAAAAAACTGATTACTAACCTTGAAAGGGCTACACTAGTGCAATCAAATCGTTTTAATAATAGTTTGTAAACTGGATTTACTCCAAAATCGATTTTTCCTTCCCCGATATATTTAGTATGACGATATGGCACTCATAAAGTGAGATATTCAAACTATAAGTGTACAAGTATAGTAGATTTTTCCCTAGTCATTGGAGCCTAAGTGGTCACATACTGTGCGGTTCCAGAGAAGTTATCTCCCGCATACTATCAAACTGTGGAATGAACTGCCTATTGAGATTTTTGCAGGAGACTAAGCATGGGTTCTTCAAAAAGGACGTGGAGAAGTTTTTATAGGGTCAGTATTACGTTCGTGTGATGTCTCTGGTGTTACAGGCGTCTATAGGCTGTAATAGCTGGTTTTCATCAGGCGGGCCGTATGCTTGTTTGCAACTTTAGTGGTACAAAAAATACTTATTTATTGAGAGAAATAATATACCTGTAAGTTTAAGAGATGTAACTATGGATAAGAGTAACAAATTAACATGTTTTTTTCTTAAAAGTACTCGCAAGTAATTAAGATTGATGTCTGAAAAGAATAAATACGGTTTTCAGCCCCCTTACCACCATCTCTTATTGCGATTCAATAACTGGATAGAATGCTTATTCATACCAATGAATAAGCGACTCTATTAGAGTCGCTATTCTTATCTATTGAATCGCAATAAGAGATGGTGGTAAGGGGGCTGTTAAAGTGAGAGGCAGGGAAAAAGATAAAGTTAACAAATATAATAATCCCTGCGAACTGTTGATTATGAATATCATAAAACATAATTCTGTAATTTGCCTTTCTTTATTTTGACTTGAACACGTCTTTAAATTTGCTACCATACGGGGGCAATCCAAAAAAGCGAATGATAACAAAATCGGAGGACACAGATTGGCGTTGCAGTTTCGAATCTATGGTCTACATCCAAAATTCACACCACTGGATAGATGAAGGATTTATTACGCTGAGTAAGGACTGTTGAGTATCGCGTGCGGGGTAAGGGGAAGCGGTGCCATTTTGAGATAATTTTGGTGTATATAACGTATTATACGTAGTACACGGCCGTGCCAATGACACATCCACATCCCATTTTTTATCGCATTGTAAACGTTGTACGAAAGCACAGTATTACTTCTTAATACTATTACTTATACTTTTTTTTTATATGACAGGCCCCAAGGGGGGCAAGCGAGCACGTGGGTCAACTGATGGAAAGCAATCACCACCGCTCATAGAAATCAGCAACATCAAAGGGTCACCGATACGTTGCCAGCCTTTTAAGGGAAATATTGACTCTGTTCTTGAAGGCGCCCATGTATTTATTTGGAAATACCGCTGGAGGAAGTTGATTCCACAACTTCACAGTTCGTGTTAGAAAATGTCTTAAAAAGCGTACTGTAATAGATCGCCAAATATCGAGATGATGAGGATGGAATTTAAATTTATGGCGAGTTGTACGATAGTGGAACTCAGCGGCAGGTATCAAATCAAATAGCTCATCCGAGCACTCCCCGTTGTATAATTTATATAGAACGCAAAGAGATGCAACATCTCTGCGTGTAGAGAGAGACTCCGGCCGATCAGAAATCATTGGTTCACCGACGATTCGAACAGCTCTTCGTTGTATGCGGTCAAATGAAGCAAGTAAGTACTGGGGCGCACCAGCCCAGAGATGTGAACAATACTATATACTATATATACTGTGGTATTACTAAAAATACTACCTCTGACATCTGTAACAGTTTGTATGGCGCCGCACATACGCACACTCATTCATGTCCTGCACAGACGGTATTATTTACGTAGTAGTTCACGACGCGATATTTGTATGGAGTGGCCGGGGTGTGACGAAAGCCACAGGGGCTCAAAAAACATCCTTATTCCCTCTGTATTTATATTATTCTCTCTTAATTGTCATGTCAATGTTTGTAATCTCTTATTGTTGCCGGATGGGAATTATTTGAGCTTCACCATTTACCAAAGAGATTTAATAATATATATTGTCTTTGGTTTACACGACCGACCTACTATATCGTGTGCCAAACGACCATTCGGTCAGCGTGATGTAAAGCCATTCATAACCTATAGACCTGGCAATAAAAAGTATTGCTTCCGCTGCTTATGCAGCATCTCCTCACTTCTTTCTTCTGGTGACTTCATTTTCTTATGTAATTGAGCAGCACATGAATAAAATATTGATTTAATACGGGATTTAAAAATTTCTTTGAAATATCTTGGTAGTGCTATTACTTTACAAAGTAAACTGAAAAAAAAAGACAAATACTTCTGGGATGGTTATGATTTGTGTAGTAGCATGAGACAATCGATCAGTATTTAAAAATCTTTTACGTGCTCTATATAATGAATTATTCATGGTACTGAAACTAGGTGTTAAATTTAAATTAAAAACCTTTTTCTTAGGAACGCGTGGAGGTATCAAGTTGAAATTAATATCACATACTCACGTCTGCAATAATGTCTTAAAGCAGTGAAAAAATCAAGCTTCTAAATAAACGCAATCAAAATATTCGTTCGTTTATGTTCCATTTATATCGCATATTTTGATATTCGCATAAGGAATCAATACATATAGGGTACTTTCCGTTGACCTAGCACAAGTAAAGGAAAAAATCCGAAAACCGTAAATTTGTAGTTATATCACATATATCACAATTTTTTTTTGCTGAATGTAGCTGCACATTTTACGGAACCCTCATTGCGCGAGTCCGACTCGCACTTGAACGGCTTTTTATTAGCAAAGACGTAAGTAAAGATATTAATCTTTCCTCAACTTTAGCATTGCATCTTCTACAATTTTAGACACTGGTCCTAAATTTTTGACGAATAATGATGAGCTCGGTGGTCGAATGGTTAGCAATGGCCACTTTGACTCCGAGGTCGCGGGTTCAATTCCCGCACAAGACAAACATTTGTGTGCATGATTATGTCTGTTTGTCTTGGTCTGGGTGTTTTCTATGTATTATAAGTATGTATTTAAAAAAAAATGTATTTAAGTACATTTATCAGTTCTCTAGTGCCCATAACACAAGCTTTGCGCTTAATTTGCGACTAGATGGAGCTGTGTAAATTGTCCAGAAATATTTTTTTTTTTTTTTTTTAAGTACAGCACATTTTAACTTCGGTCTTTTCTTCACTACTTCATACTTCCATCAATCTTAATACAACCATAGACGCCTCGTGAACATGGGCAGATTCTCGTACTATATTTTGATTATCCTTATCAAGTGTGACCGAGGCACTGCAAATACGGCCACAATATAGCCGCCATTTGTATTGCTTTTATTTTTGGAACATCGATGTCCATTACTACCAATCAATAACCAACTTTTTTGATTCTTAATAATTTCTAAATCTCGGATCATTTTGTTCTATTTATAAGGTTTAAATTCTAAAAAGGAAGCTATAAATCACAAATATGATTTTTTTTTATACTACGTCGGGTGGCATGCAAGCATACGGCCCGCCTGATGTGAAGCGGTTACCGTAATAAAATATCGCTTGCGCGTCGCCACCCCTCTCGCTGCCAACGCAGCATTTCCTTCCTTTCTGGTGACATCACTCACTCGTAGGAACACAACAGCCCTCAAAGGAATTGTTATTTGGCTGCGGTATTCTGTGAGGTAGAGGTACATTCTCCAGTCGGGTAGCTTACAGCAGCAAGTGAAGTTGGCTTTGAACCACTTACACCCCAAAATGATTCTTGGTTTACTAAATAATATACTGATATCTTTTCTATTTGCAGCAGCAAAACTACAATTTTTATTACATAAACGAAGGTACTGCAAGACGATCACTTTTATATTTTACTTGTGTAATTTTTTACATTGAGGGTCACCTCTTGGTAAGCAATCACTACGCCCATGGAAGTCGATCAGAAAGGGATCGACGATCCGTTGCCAGCCTTTTAAGGGAAATAAATACTCTATTCTTGAAGGCTCCGATGTCGTAATTGTTTCATAAATACCGCTGAGGAAAGTTGATTCCACAGTTCATGGTATAAACTGTCTTAGTAAACGTACTATAGTAGATCGCCAATTATCGAGATGATATGGATGGAATAATAAGTTATGGCAAGTAAAATTATTAAAGATATATTAACTCTGTTCGCCGAGAGTTGATAAATATTACGACAAGTCTTGAAATAGCGATTGTCGGCGTCGCATACTGTATGATGAGGTGTCACGTGTGTCGCAATTTCTGTGCTCTCGCTAAGTTTTATGGTATGGGGCATGCAGCTGTTGTCAATCGCAGGCCGTTGGCGCGTCAAATTTTTTATTATCTATCGATAAAAATAATTAGCTGACCGCAATTTATGATGAGATCAGAATCCCTGTTTTTTTTATCAACTCTCAACGAACAGATTATAGATAAAAAAACACAAATATCATTCCTGTAAAATATTCGTTGTTGCCTAACAAAACGAACAGACTGTAACAGATTATTTTCAATATAAAAATAAACCCATGCAATAGTCCCAGATGTTAGTTTGTTGATTATGAAATAATGAATTGTCATAGGTACATGTTATAAATAAAGATATTGCTAGATTGTACACGGAGTATGCTTTTTTATTGTTATTATTATTATTCCTGGTGGCATTCACCACTCCTGCATTTCATTATAATTAAAAGTTGTCATTATGAGAAGTTGGCATTGTGAGCAATTGGTATTTCCAGAAGTTGGCATTTTGATAAGTTGGCTATAAAATAAAAATAAATATTCCTGGACAATTTACACAGCGCCATCTAGTCCCAAATTAAGCGAAAAGCTTGTACTATGTGTACTAGATAACTGGTATAATACTTAAATACATTTTTTTGTAAATATATACATATAATACATAGAAAACGCCCAGACCAAGACAAACAGACATGTTCATGCACACAAATGTTTGTCTTGTGTGGGAATCGAACCCGCGACCTCGGAGTCAAAGTGGCCATTGCTAACCATTCGACCACCGAGCTCGTCATATATACGAAGGGTTATATATGAACGGTTGGCATTTCGAGCAGAAAGAGTATCACGGACGCGTTGCCGACCCTAAAGAAATCTTAAAGAATCAAAAGTTCTATACTAGTTATAGAAATCTATGCAACTACATATTTTTGACGTGACCTTTTTGGCTTTTCAACGTCTTATAAATAGATGAACGCCGGCTGCACGCACGAAAAAGCATGACTCATTGTCACGTTCCGTCTGATCTGAGCGTGCAAGCGAGAGCGCGGAACAAGCAACAATAGATATCACGTAAAATTATCGTCTATAAACCGACTTTACCATTTTTTTTTAACATGGTTATTTTATTAAATATCTACAAAGGGGACTGAACTAAACTGTTCTAATGAAATACTTTGCGATACATTAAATTAAATTAAAACTTAATAATCTGTGTTCAATTACGAAGTCGTCCTAACTTTGTTGATTGAATAGTTTCACTTAATTTCGCTGATTGACGAAGTAATCTCGAACTACTTAATTTGAGTCTGCTATTTAATTTGAGGTCTACCGAAGGCATGGTGCTTGATTTTGAATTAAATAATACTATAATTAAAATATTGAAAAACAATACACTCATATCTTTTCGTTTTGTAACGGACTCCAAAAATGGAGGAGGATGTATTTTTTTAAATGTTTGTTACTTCGTTACTACGTCATTTATAAATCGATCCGAAAAAAAACTTTTTATTTTTATTCCAAAGATATACAATACTTATATATACTTATACAATAGAGATATACTTCCAGATTGGTCTTATTTTTTTTTCATATCATAAAATTCAGTTCTGATAGTGTTTTTAAGATTTTAGTGGTGCGATTTATATTAGAGATGTATAGTAATTTTTAGAGACCCTCGACCTCGGAGTCCATGTGGCCATTCGATCACCGGGCTCATCAATTATAAGTCTTTTATACTGATTTACATGTAGGTATGTTAATAATCTTAAAATTTTATTAGAGTAAAATATTTAAATTAATGGTTAAAGTTATTTAGTTACCAAATAATAAGTCCTTTGATTATATAATAAATGACTTATTATATTTTATTTGTTATATATTTGACTTAAAATTAAGTGTCATAACTTATTTGCATAATCTTCTAAATATAATACCTGTGATAATACTTTGTTTTATGATTGTACGTTATGAAGAAACCGAATATGAATGAAGACCGTACTTTCTCTACAATCTGTATTCTCCGAGGAACAATATTACATGAGTTTTACGCGTATATTTTCCATATCAAAGGAGTTACAAATAGGTGTAATATTAGGATATTCCGTGTAGGAATATCCTAATATTACACTTACTTTTTACTTATATTTGCCAATAACCCTAAATCAGCTAAATATGTAAAGAGTTGTGTCGCTATTTTTTTTATATGAGATGGGGGCAAGCGAGCATGTGGGTCACCTAATGGAAAGTAATTACCACCGCCCATAGAAATCAGCAACACCAAAGGGTTGCCGATCCGTTGCCAGCCTTTTAAGGGAAATATTGACTCTGTTCTTGAAGGCCCTCATGTATTTATTTGGGATACTTCTGAGGGAAGTAGATTCCACAACTTCACAGTTCGTGGTAAAAAATGTCTTAAAAAGCGTACTGTAATAGATCGCCAAATATCAGTTGTACGATAGTGGAACTCTGCGGCAGGTATCAAATCAAATAGCTCATCCGAGCACTCTCCGTGGTATAATTTATATAAAACGCAAAGAGATGCAACATATCTGCGGGTAGAGAGAGACTCCAGCCGATCAGAGATCATTGGGTCACCGACGATTCGAACGTCTCTTCGCTGTATGCGAAGCAAGTAAGTACTGGGGCGCACCAGCCCAGTTATGTATGTAGGTATATACAATAAGATACCAAATGTTTAAAGATTCAAAATCACAATTCATTCAAACTTAAGAATGGCAAGAATGGCTAAAGAAAGTATAACTTTTATGATGCGAATGAATAGCGGAAAGGAATAAATAGCGATTTAATTTCATAATCTATATACATATACGAGTATATTATATACAACGTGCAACTTCAAGTATGCAAAATCTAAAAATAGTCTGTTCAGAATCATGAGTAGAATCAATTCCATAATTTTCATCAATTTTTAAAGTAACTGGTTTTGAAAAATAATAATTATTATTTTTAATTGCCGTGTCTATTATTAAATTGCGCTCGAAAATAAAGCTAGAAAATGTGAAGTAGGTAAACAAACGTATTACAGTCGCGTCCAAAAAATCTTAAGCGCTGTGCAGAGAGCAGCGCTTACGCGTCATTGACGCGATGCCCGCTCTTTGGCGCGTCTTTTTGATAAGAAAGCGCCACAGAGCTCAGAAACTATTAGAATTATTAAGAAAATAAAAAATTGTTCATATCTCCGAGTTTTTTTTTTTCGAAACTATTACTTAGATATAACAATTTATAATGATAAAACTCAGTTGGGGTGTTTGAGGTTTTGCGTACTTCAAAGTTACACATTGTATGTAAAATAAATCTCTATTTCCCTTGGTTACGGCATTACGCGTGAACGTCTGCACCGATTTCGTTATTTATTTTACGATGTATTTGTTAGTGTCTGGAGAAGGTTCTTACGAAAGAAAAAATTAAGGAAGTTAAGCGGAACATTAGAAAATTTAAGAAAATAGAATCACTATATTAGTTTTCAAACGTAACAGAACTGTCAATCGTTTATAGTTTTAATTTAATAGTAACTGAATTCAGTTCAAATTTGTATGCTGACTGTATCAGCCAAACATGCGAAAAATTTTATATCAAGATCTTTATACCAAGTTTGTGAGCAAACGATTTACTATTATTACTATTACAAATTTGTACTAATATATAAAGAAAGACTTCTATTTTTGTTTGTCATGGATAAACTTAAAAACTACTGAACCGATTTTCAAAATTCTTTCACTTATAGAAAGCCGGATACCCCAATATTAAAACATTAAGGGTCCGTTCACACAAACCGGCTCGGAGAGGAGAGCAGATTTTGGATCCATTTAAAATAGAGTTTTGTGTCTTTGGCATAAGGTGTACTTTAAAAATCCACATTGGCTCTCGAGCATTCTCATATAACAAAAGAAGTGAATTCACTTCTTTTGTTTTGGATCATTGGCATAAGCCAATAATCCAAAACTCTGTTTTAAACGCCACCAAAATCTGCTCTCCTCTTTGAGCCGGTCTGTGCGAACGGAGCCTTAAGTCTTCAACCAGGGGCCCTACCGCCGAAGCTGAAGCTGATTACCGTCGGAATATTAGAATGCGACAACAACACATAAAACTTCTTACCATCATACACACCACTAAGTGTTTTCAATAGTTCCATGTCAAACTTTGATTGAACACCGGGAGAAACATACAATCTGCAAAGTCCTCTAACAATTTATAACATAGAAACACGAAAGAGCGAAAACTTTTATTGAAATCTATGGGGAAAGCTTTATTTATATCGACAGTCACGCAGCGAGAATTCAACACATTTGTCTGTCAATTTGTAAAGAGAGCCTTCGGTTCTTGGAAGGATAATTATGTTTTTAGGGTTCCGTACCATTACCTATAAAAATGTTTTATTTTTATTTAGTTATTCATTTTAAAAGTGAATATATAACTTTATATAACCGTGCCCGACTCTCACTTGACGGTTTTTTTTTATTTAAATAGCTCATTATTACCGACTTTACCTTACCAAAAACAATATTAATATATATAAATATATGACAATATTATTAAATAATTCATTACGCATTACGGAACTGTTTGCAATTATTTTATCTATATTTTGTAGAATTCGTTTGAGTCCATTTTCACGATTATTTTGACGATTTCGTTTATTAGTTTCAAAGTTTCAGCTTTACAAAATTTCAAAAAACATTTCATAAAAAAATTGAATTAATGAGTGCGTGAGTGATTGAATTAATGAATGTTTATATATATTTGCCAGAAGGTTATTGTACAGTTGCCATTTTGTCAATATTTTCCATAATATTATTCTGCGATCGAAAATGGCGAGCAAATATTAAATATATTGGAGAAGAGGCCTACTTATTTGTATTTAATTAGCGATGTTATAAATTGTGGTATTTCTATTTATCGTCATAAAAATAAATATATATAACTTCTCTATACTGTTATTAGATCGTTAGATAATGTAAACATACGTTTTTTAACCCCGTATTTGCTGTGAGAGTGACATTACATCAAATATAAAAAAAATCAATATGGCGGCTGTGAGCCGCAAAATTGTCGTTGCAGTAATTTTTTTTTTTCTTCTAAATATATCGATATGGTTATCAAAATAAAGGTCTCGATGACCTGATTTCAAATATATATTTGTAATATTAGTTTTTGCCTGCGGCTTTGCTTGTATGGAATTATATTATTGTTGCGCGTGATTAATAAATCTGTTGTAGGTGCAGTCGGATTTTTGATTTTTTAATTAACTTAACTTGTTCGAGAGTATGTATGTATGTATAATTGTTTGGCACGCTTTGCAGCCCGAACGGCTGGATGGATTTTAGCTTGAGAGGTGTCGTTAGATTCGTATTTGCTGTGAGAGTGACACTGGGTACGTCAAAATAATAAAAAAAAACAAAATGGCGAATTTTTGGCGCAAAGTTCAAATGCAAATGCGCGCCGCGGTCTGGACGGCTCGATTGATTTTAGCTCGAGGGGTGTCATTAGATATGTATTTACCGTGAGAGCGACATTGCATATATCAAAATAAATAAAACTAAAAAACATAAAATAAAAAAGGTAATTAAAAAAACTAAAAACCCGACTGCTT
This sequence comes from Hypsopygia costalis, assembly GCA_937001555.2. Classification (NCBI taxonomy): domain Eukaryota; kingdom Metazoa; phylum Arthropoda; class Insecta; order Lepidoptera; family Pyralidae; genus Hypsopygia; species Hypsopygia costalis. The sequence continues at coordinate 11,114,083 of OW443344.2, forward strand.
TTCTGTGTAATTTGGAAATGAAAAACCCCTAAAACAAGAAAACATGTAGCAGTCGGGACCCTACATGTGCTCTAAATTCACTCCAAGCCTCCATTTCTAGAATGGGTCCCGACTGCTACATGTTTTCTTGTTTTAGGGGTTTTTCATTTCCAAATCACACAGAAAAGCAGTCGGGTTTTTTAGTTTATTAAATTACCTTTTTTATTAGCTGACTATTTATACCTTATTATATAGTATCTTGGTTCTTATTTATCAGCTTCATACCTATTTACATAATTCTTAACCGCAAAACCGTCATGGCAGACTGTAATTTATAAGAATTATCTTTCGGTAATACCCTGCTCCGGCCGCCCCTAACATTTGGCCGCCTTAGAGTCGGGCCTAGTTGGCCTTAAGGCTGGGTGGGATTCAAATTTGAGTTTTTTAAAACCATCTGAGACTTAGATAATAATATTTTAAATTCTGAAAAAAATATATGTGTTAGGTAAGGATCTTGTCTAGTCAAAATCGCATTCAATGTCACGACCTAATCAACTTCACTCGATAAAAAAAATTCCCAAAATCACCCCTTTGTGTTAATGTTTTTTCAATATTGTGACTATAATACTGAACGAATACATTTAATTTTTGTACTCAATTAAAGCTAACAAATAGTTACAGACAAATTCGCAGAGTACGATTAAATAATATATATATTTTTTTTACTGTGTGCAAATTTCCACTAAATATGAGAGCGCGGGGGTTCGGCAGCCCATCAGTCGCGTGCTGGCGCTTATAGACGACGGACCTGTGATCGGTGCCTGCGCATCAGTATTTTTTTTGAAAAATTTGTGTGCTTCAAGTGATTCTTAATGGGCAATAAACAACGTAAGCGAAAGAAGTCGTCCAAAGCAATAAAAATAACTAACAGAAAGAATGCACTGCGAAGATATACAAAGAGGTAAGTACCTTTATGTAGATGTTTGATTTTTAATGTAATGTGGTATTTAATATATTAAAATTAGATTGTTTTATATATTTGTGTTTCATCAAAATCTTTGAACCAAAGCCAACTTAGTTAAAGTAGGGAGCGTAATTGTAAGCTACCCGACTGGGAAATGTACCTCCACCTCACAGAATACCGCAGCCAAATAACAATTCCCTTGAGGGTTGTTGTGTTCTTGCGAGTGAGTGAGGTCACCAGAAAGGAAGGAAATGCTGCGTAGGCAGCGGGGGTGGCGGCGCGCGAGCTGTGTTTTATGTTGCGAGCGTAGCCATATTAGGCTACGGTAACCGCTTCACATCAGGCGGGCCGTATGCTTGTCAGCCACCCGACGTAGTATAAAAAAAGTCTGATTGATAATTTACAAAAATATATTATGGCTAAACTTGCGGCCATCATGCCACAGTATAAGAATATCCAGTAAGTACTAAAGAACGATATGATTTTTGATAATCATGTTTTGTCTTTATCGGTACATATCTGCCTGGCGTTTTATTGTAGGTCAATGCAGCAGTCTCCAATACCAGACATCATCGCCGAAGTAATTAATATGGACAGCGGCGAATAATCAATCTGTTATCTGCGGATTCAACTGAAAATAGGTAAGTAATTACCATAGATCGAGATAGGTACGCAGAGCTTTTTAAACAGTTTTAATATGTCCCGTTTATACATATTTGCTTAGTCATGTCAAGTCAGGAGGCGCAACGTACGTACCCAATACTTACGGACTTCTGACGGACAGACTTATCTATACTTCTATACTAATATTATAAATCTGAAGAGTTTGTTTGGTTGAACGCGCTAATCTCAAGAACTACTTATTCGAATTTGTAAAATTATTTTAGTGTTAGATAGCCTATTTTTCGAGGAAGGCTAATAGGCTATGTAAGATCACACTACCACCAATAGGAGCGGAGCACCAATGAAAAATGTTGCAAAATGGGAAAAAAATATTCCTTTTGAAAGCTTCCGTTGCATGCGCTGTGTAAACGTATTATAACAGAATTATTCATCTTAAAAAGTTCTAATAAAAAGTCAGTGATTGCATATATCTACTCGTTCTTCTTTTAATTTTCTTCTTTTTTTTTGCTATCCTTCTTTCAATTAATATCACCCTGCCTTTAGGACTTTTATGTAAAGAGAGGTGTACGACTGAAAATGCGGATTTAATGTTAAACGAAACAACAGCTGCTGAGCTCTTGCTTGGTAACCTCCTTTCAAAGGATTTTTTTTGGTACGACCAATCAATTTCACGCTGACACTATTATAACACTGAACAGTGTTTGTATCATCGTAACCGAAAAATCTGCGTGATTTTGCTGTAATGTATAAAACAATCGTGTAGAAAGACGAATTCTGGATCTATTTCAGCTCTTCGTTGTCATTTCCATCTTTGCTACAAATATTCTTGGTACATACATTCTGCACGGTTAAAAAAATAATTGTGCAATTTTGACATTGCTGTGTTGTGAGAACTTTTAGAGGCTTTGTGATGTATTCTTACATACTGTACAATTTGATTTCTATATTATCAAATTTTTTACATTATTAAGCGATAAAATAATTATTTCAAATGCGTCCATTATTTAGTTCGGTAAATGTCCCGTATAACTTATTATATATTATAGACAGTTATAATTAATATAATATGATAAATTTTCAGGCACATTGATGTTCCGACGTGTAGCTACACAGCTGACGTTTCCAAGAATTCTTTTATGAGATTAGATCCAGACGCTCCACTACGAACTAACTTTTACGTAAGAATCATATTTTATTTGATTGCATTTAATATAGTTTTTTTGGGAGTTTATTAATTTAGCATAATAAAAACTATAAAAAAGTTAGATAATGTACATCCAAACAAAATATTATGTTTTATTCCGAAACATGTAATTATTTACTATTATGTTTTAGAAATACTGAGGAGACATCCCTTATCGAGACGAACCCTTGTTTACAAAACGCATCGAAAGGGACGATAACTCCTGGAAAACGCAAATGGAGCAAAAGTTGGTCAAATTTTATATGAAGTGTTTAATGCCAGAAATTGTTGATAGTCGACACGCACGTGGAATAGCATTAAGCACATTGTCCTTACAAGATGACAAGGAAAATGTAAATTATGTAGACTCCCCAGACTTGCCATCACTTGAGCCACACATGCGAAATGTTAATTCTGTAGAGCCTATAGTTCTATCATCTTCTGAACTACAGTCAGATTTGCACCCGGGTACAAGCTCACGAGAAATATATTTTAAACAATTTTAAGAGTAAATAAATATTTTTTATTTAATACTATCTTTTATTTATTTATAATAAAAATGTACAGAAAAACTCTTAAAAGAATCACCATGACATTCATAGTTTTTTAAAAACACCGGGCCTGCCATACGCACATTTATGCCTCCTATATGACAAGAAAGATGAACAATGGATTCTGCTGTAATATTAGTTTCCTTTTCTAATATCTCAAATCAAATCTAGGAAACGCGAACAGGTTGTTATTTTTTTTTTATATTCTATACCTAACCTACATTACTTATTATTTACGAAACTCTTGTCACTACTATAAAAATATAAAAGTGCATTTCTGAAGTTTTAAAATTAACTAGTTACTGCTTATTCCTATACTGTGTGACCGGGCGGGGTGACGCGAGTTCATCGCGCCGCTGCCTCCGCGTGAATAAGTTCGCGCGGTGCCGGCAACGCTGAATGCCTACTTTTGCACGACTACCTAGCCTTAAGGAAAATCCGCCATTGCTCGCAACGGCGTGCAAACCGTACTTAAATGTTGCATTTTATAGATACAGACAAGGTTTTGTTGAGAGCTGAAGCACTGTTATTATAAGTAGTACTTGTACATCTTATTTCTTCGATACCAACTGTACCTTCTCCTTCAGGTGACTTAGTAACTGGTCTTCTCTGTGAACTACATTATTGTGGAGCGAGCGGAACCGTCGAAAAGTCACTCTTGGAAATGAATAGGCTCCAAAACCACTTTTGAACCGATTTTGAAGAACCTTGCCCCTTACCACCAACTCTTATTGCTATTCAATAACTGAATAGATTGCTTATTCATACCAATGAATAAGCGACTCTAAGCAACTTGAAATAGAGTCGCTTATTCATTGGTATGAAAAAGAATTCTATTCAGTTATGGAATCGCAATAAGAGTTGGTGGTAAGGGGGCTTGTCACAATTAAAGACCTCTTCATGCTTGAGATTTGTGTCGAAAAAAATTGAGATAGATTATGTCCTTTAGGAATGATCATCATATACATTTTCCATTAGAATCAATGGAAAACATACACTCAGTGAATATACTCGCTCCACTGAACCGCGATTTCGGCTCCGTGGGCTAGAATTAGGCCTAGTTTTAAAACTTGTCTATATTTCAACAGATAGCAGTGCAAAGCTTCGCAGAGATGGAGTCCTCAACCTGTACCCTTTCCCGAGGGTAGGAAGAGCTTCCAGACACACCTGGCAAGTCCCTATACCACCACACAATGACTTATATTTAGGTAAGTCATTTTTATATAGAGTTATCTTCGTCGAAGTATTATTAGTATTTGTCCATTGGGACGACCACAATGGGAGATCCGTATTCTCATTATAATGATAAGTAATATACTCACCTGTTCCATGAGTTCCTGAATATTTTACTCATCAATTTCCAAGTAACCTTCAAAAGAAAAAAAAAATCAAAATTATTTATTCACTATCTTTTCGCTATGTTACAAATTGCTGGATGCTCCTTTTATTTTTTAAGTGTAAAAATAGGTGTATTATGAATGTCAGCTAAGATACTTGCCTTAAATGCCTGTATATAATAAATTTAATGCTGTGATACCCACCTCTCCGTACACAAACTACAAACAGTACAAATGTTCAGCGTCTGCACGGAGAGAAAGTATCGAGCATGTAAAAGAAAGTGGTTGTCTGTAAAGTCGGTTTTCGGTTAGGCCGATCGTGCCTCTCTATTGCTCGTTCCGCGCTCTCGCTTGCACGCTTGGCTCAGGCGGAACGTGACAATGAGTCATGCTTTTTCGTGGGTGCAACCGGCGTTCATCGATTCATAAGACGTTATCACGTCAATATTTTTCCTTATTTACTTAAATTTGAAGTAAATATACTCATCCGCAGAATAAAGTCCGATCTGTATTGTTAGTAGTTCACTTTAAAGGAAAAAGGCGCCATTGAGTTAGTAACGCGTTCAATGAGGGCAAGAGATAGCAAGCATTTTGAAGCGCTGAGATGTTAAGGGTAGCGGTAGTCTATCTCTCAGGCGACGTTATTGACAACTGGAACCGTTTTCTGACGTAATTTAAAATGGGTAAGCCATATACAAATTTACATCAATCATCAATGATGGTTTATAAACTGAATATGGAATTACTATAGGAATTGATGTGTTAGGTAACAACTCAATGTTTTAGGTCGTCAATAGTCTTAGATACTTAAAATCCGTGGGGCACAGCAGTTCAACTTCACTTGACTAGCCATCTCCATAGGGTTTTAATGCCTTATTTGCAATATTTCTGTCTTTTACATTGCTAAGAGGGGAAGTCAAATTCCACTCCTACTAATTTCTTCTGATTAAATTCGTTGTGAGTTCCAAAACAGCTGTATTTTACCCCTTGGACTGCAATGGACTTCACGGTTAATTGCCTTTTATGGCGGTCGACGCTGTTAACCCTGGCTACACAGGAGACACAGTGTTGGGAATGTATCATGGGCCCCCGTAAACTTAATATGGCATACCCATGTAAATTTTATAACTTTTGACAGATTACGAGCCATTAGAGAAGCGCCAGTTGTATGCGTTTCCGCGGGTCGGTCGCAGTGACCTATCACTGCTCCGTGTAGAACCGATACATGCGGAACAGATACCGATGCCGGCGCGACGCTCCGATACCACCGGCATGTGGTTCGGACCTCGGATCGGGAGGTCTTTCAAAAGCGAAGACGATGGTAACAAATTTTCTTTATAAACTGTACATAACTGTGATAAGGCAAAGATTTTAAAGATTTCCGGTTTATAATCACTCTTCACTTACACCACGAAATTCATGAAACATTAAGTTTTCTATGTTTATAGTTAAATATAAAACATTTATTAGACTATTCCCTTGTACATTAGCTCACTTAAGAGCATTACTTGATTTTTGTAACTATATGAAACGGTTCATGCACACAGATGTCTTGTGCGGGGATCGAACCCGCGACCTCGGAGTCAAAGTGGCCATTGCTAACCATTCGACCACCGAGCTTGTCAATGATGGAGTAATGAAATAACAAACCTAACAGTGGGTAGATACAGGCTGATGATGATAAAAATATGGGACCTATCTGGAAGTATACTCTTTCAAATAAAAAAAGTTTTTTTCAAATCACTTAATGAATCACGGAGTAATTAAGTAACAAACATTAAAAAAAATACAGCCGAATTGAGAACCTCCTTTTTTGTAGTCGGTTAAAAACCATTGCAACCTTTCTAGTTGTGCTAGGCTTACTACGTACATACTCGATAATAGAATGTATGGAACTGAAAATAACTAATATTCATTAATATTGGCAGATACCACGATCCAGAACGAGAGTGATCGCAGTGATCCGGAACAAATTGAAGCTGTACACGAAGAAAGAGAGAAAAGGCAAACCAAACAGAATTAATTCTATTCCGCCTAGGCAGCTGCAATACTCAACATACCAGCATAATATCCTACTCGAATAAATACCACCTATACTTGTATAAGTTAAACTAATATTTTATTATACAAAATACTTAGTTACGCGTGCCCAATTGCCCCGTCTCTAATGTGTCTTAAGTAAATTTTTCAAAATTTCATAAATTGTAAATGAGACTCTATCGTCAAGTATTAAAGCCTATTATGAATGTGTAATGATAATTATTGTAATTATTAGGGTATTAGAGATGTTATTCTACTTGCCAGGATTATTTCGCAGGCTGGGTGGATTGTAGCTGTGTTATTTTTAATTGTATTTATTGCTTGAATCCATGAAATGATTCTGGCAAAGTCGTATTATTCTAATAATATATTGATAATTGTTTGTAAATCATCAGTTTATTGAAATAAAAGATGGATGAATAAATATAAGTTGTTTGTATTCCGTCGTCTAATTTGCAGTGATCAAACAATCCTCCGCAATTTAAGAGGCTATTTGGATAAAAATATTTTCCGCGGGAAAAGGAATTTAATTAGAAAAAATACTTTGATGCAATATTTGACAGCCCGAATTGTCGTTGTTTGCCTAAAGGTATGCCTGCTCCTCTAAGCCAGAGATCTTTGCAGAGACATATTTTTATCCAAATACTCTACCTCTGCGAAGATCTCTGGCTTAGAGGAGCTTAATAAGAGATTCTATGGCAAACTATATAGTTTGAATCTCTCTACCTCTACCTCTGCGAAGATCTCTGGCTTAGAGGAGCAGGCATATGCTGCACATGCACCTGTCCCTACATTAGATGTTCGTGTAAGTGATCGTCGAGCCCCGATAACTCGGCACGAAACCGAAGATATTCCGGACATCAGCATGGGTGAGATTAGGATAGCCCAGAGCAGCTGAAAAATGGTAAGGCTCCTGGTTAGGACGGAATTACAACAGAACTGTTGAAAGCTGGAGGAACTCCGGTTCTGAAGGACCTACAACGTCTGTTTGATTCACAATGGGACCGCTCCGGTCGCGTGGACCAGGAGTTTGGTCGTCTTGGGCTTCAAAAAGGTGACAAAACCTTATTGAAGAATTATAGACCGATCTAAAATGAATTGAATCGAGCAGAGATGTATGCAGTCTAGAATATCATATCATCATGACCTCTACTTCCTAATGTTTTTTTTTGTTTAGTAATTTTTTTTATTGTATTACGGCGGGTGGCGAACAAGCATACGACCCGCCTTATGTGAAGCAGTTACCGTAGCCATATTAACGCTCACAAGATAAAATATCGCTTGGGTGTCGCCACCCCGCTGCCAACGCAGCATCTCCTTCCTTCCTTTATGGTAACCTCACTCGCTCGCAGGGACACAACAGTCCTCAAGGGAATTGTTATTTGGCTGCGGTATTCTGTGAGGTGGAGGTACTTTCCCCAGTCGGGTAGCTTACAATTACGCTCCCTACCTCTCTTTTCGCCAGAGCTTCCTTTGTCAGTCAGCAGGGTTCACCGCCGCAGGTGAAGTTGGCTTTGGTTCAAAAATGTTGATGATGAACCTCTTACACCCCAAAAATGTGTTGCCAATTTAAAAATCAAAACGCTAAAAAAAACAGTATTTACATGCAGTTGGCAGTACATTTAAAAATATTGGATAAGTGCAACATTAAAATCTTGATTGTTATGTTTAGGTAAGTAATAAATTTCGTTTTTATGTAAATTTGCTTATAATATTTTGTTATTAAGTGCTAGCAATAATTAGCGTCACTAATCGCCCTACCATAAAAATCATCGTGTTAATGAAAACATTAAATACTAATGGATAGTTACGACCTACATATTTAATTTTTAATTTGCCGTCGCCGCCCAGAGCGAGATCATCCCCAGTTATCTCGCTTTTAATAAACATTAATATCTCACAAGAAACCCCTGTTTACAGGGAACTAATATCTTAGTTGTAATATACTCGTAAATTAAATATACAATGTAAATTTAATTGGAATGGAAAATAGTTGTTTGATGTTTATCATGGATATATCATCGTCATCAGCCTGTATCTACATACATAAATGTAGAGTAAAGTTTGGAGTCGGTTTTTTTTTGTTAAAATTATACCATATACTTAAAGATAGAGATCCAAATTTAAGTTGCATACGAACGAACATAATATACTGAACTAGCTTGCGTCCGCGACTTCGTACGCCCGTATCCCTTGGGAACTTTCCAATAAATAAATATTTCTGGACAATTCACACACTGCTATATAGTCCCAAACTTAGACAAGCTTGTACTATAGACAAACCCCGGCCACTCCATACAAAAATGGCGCTTTTGCATGTAGGAACCAAATGACGTCTGTACACGTGCCTATGTTTGAGTGACGTTCTCTAGGGCTGACATTATTCAATTATTATTCGGACATGTACGAGGGTGTAAGTGGTTCATCAACATCTTTGAACCAAAGTCAATCTCACCTGCACGGGGTACGCCTGCTGACAGACAGACGAGGCTCTGACGAAAAGAGAGGTAGGACATAGCGTATTTTTTAAGCAGCCCGACTGACGAAGTACCACCACCTCACAGAATACCGCAGTCAAATAACAATTTCCTTGAGGGTTGTTGTGTTCCTACGAGTGAGTGAAGTCACCAGAGAGGATGGAGTTGCTGCGTTGGCAGCGGGGATGGCAGCGTGCGACCGATATTTAATGTTGCGAGCGTTAATATGGTTACGGTAACCGCTTCACATCAGGTGGGCGTAGTGAAGAAAAAAAAACGGTGTGGCACTCGGGGATTGCCGCGGTAAAGCTATTGCATAGCATTTTTTATCAACTAATGCTCGTTTGCTCGTTTGCTCGTTCATCCATCCATCCAACCATTGATCCATCCATCCATATCCATTCATCTATCCATCCATCCATCCATCAATCCATCCATCCATCCGTCCATCCATCCATCCATCCATCCGTCCGTCCGTCCGTCCGTCCATCCAATTTTTTTTTTTTACTTTCCAATTATTATTTTTTTACATCCATCCACTGCACAAATAACTCTCATCTTTTACATACTCCCATATTTTAAACTGAAAGGAGAATAAAATACAAGCGACGTCAATTCGCACGTTGTGGCATTCCTTGCGAACGGTTCCAAATCGGTCTCATAGGGGAGGTGAGGTCGACTAGTGAGAGCGGCAGAGAGTGTCCATACTGTACGTTAGTACTATTACTTATACTGTGCTATAGAGAAGTAGACAACTGATACTATACTTGATACATTTTTGTAAATACATACATAGTCATAGAAAACACCCAGACCAAGACATGTTCATGCACACATATACTTGTCTTGTGCGGGGAACGAACCTGCAACCTCAGAGTCCAAGTAGCCATTGCTAACCATTCGACCACCGAGCTCGACGAATGATGTTATATTTTAATGATGTCATAATATATAAACTGACCATTTATGTTTGAACTCAAAACGGGACATTAGCCGGTTAACAGTGAAAATAAACACCACTTTTTAATTTTCTTTGTTTATAAAAAGTGTAACTTAATGCCAATTGTAATCACTTATATATTCATATTAGGTACCTATGTAATTGTAATTATTTGTATTGTAACAAGTTGTGAAAAATAAAAATCAATCACCAATCCACCAGCTTCATTAAAGCAGTGTTCCTCTGACAGTAATTATTTATGAAATTTTCGTGCGGTTCCGGGACTATTGTGCGTCCCGGCGCTTTGTTTGGGGACAACGGGACAGGTGACTGAGAAAAGGGACAGTCCCGTTCAAAACGGGACGTATGATCACTTTAGATTTGCCACAAGCGTCAAAAACGTACACCCGAAACACACCGAAAAGCAGGTGATTGTTTTACCTCGCAATAGGCTGGATGTCAATTTTTTTTTTAGATGTGGTATTTAAGGACTTCATTATAATATAGCTATTAGTGAAAGAATTACTTCGATAGCATAAAAACCTTTCTAGATAGGTATGATAACTTCAAAATCACTATTTTGGACATTCCCGAAAACGCTCCTGAAAAAAGGCTACTGAATTATAACATCACAGTTACGTATTTTAACGTATACGTTAAAACAGAAATTTGTACGAGAGCTATGTTAAATACTGCGTTTATGTAGCTAGTGCCGTAACAAAAGTTATAGTATTTTTTATTGTTTTTCTAAAGTTAATATTTTTTTTTATAATTTCATCCTTTTAAATTGGACTTTCCAACCAAACTTTGCCTAAGCGACTCTATTTCAAATGGAATAGAGTCGCGTATTAATTGGTATGTATTCCATTTGAAATAGAGTCGCTTATTCATTGGTATGAATAAGCAATCTATTCAATTATTGAATCGCAAAAAGAGATGGTGGTAAGGGGGCTGTATGCTATTCCACCCAGTGATATTTATGTACTACCATACTAAAAGGTTTTTAAATGAAGGCATGGCGCTTTTTACACCAATAACGTGGCAAATAATCATACCTACAGCCCTTGAACGCGATATGTTTACATAAGTATTGTAAGCTGACGTATTTGTGTTTATAGATCCTGCTGTATCTGAGTGGGTGCTTGTTTTGGTGTGGTCTCAATTGAAGCGGAAATAATATTAAATTATCCTAACATAGTTAATATTACTTGTATTAAGCAAATGATTGCATACGGTGCATAAAGACTGAGTTGGATAGCGTACAGCACAAAAAACTAATACCAAATAATTCCAATATAAGCTACATAATGCTTTCATGAACTATTGTTGATGAACATGTCTGTCTCTCTATATGTATCATGACTTACTTGTAATTATAAATTAAAACGGCAGAACCAAAACTGTTTAGCCGTTTGGATGAAATTTGGGCATACATGTATTATAATAATAAATAATTAATATTTTTACATAATTTATACAGCGTCATCTAGTCCCAAATTAAACGCAAAGCTTGTACTATGGGTACTAGATAATATACTTAAATATATATTTTTTTGTAAATAAATACATAAAATACATAGAAAATACCCTGACCACGACAAACAGATATGTTCATGCACACAAATCTTTGTCTTGTGTAGGGATCAAACCCGCGAGCTCGGAATTAAAGTGGCCATTGCTAACCATTTGACCACCGAGTTCGTCAAGTATATTCTGGATTGACGTAAAGAATATTTTTGTCCGGATATAATGTATAACAGTACACGCGAGGCGAAGCAGTGGGTAGATAATAATATATTTACAGTAAAAATATACTAGTATTTTATATGACGAGCTCGGTGGTCGAATGGTTAGCAATGGCCACTTTGGCTCCGAGCTCGCGGGTTTGATCCCCGCACAAGACAAATATTTGTGAGCATGAACATTTTGAACATGTCTGTTTATCTTAGTCTGGGTGTTTTTTATGTATTATATGTATGTATTTACAAAAAAAAAATGTATTCAAGTATTATATTAGTTATCTACTACCCATAGTATAAGCTTTGTCTAGTTTGTGACTAGATGGCCGTGTGTAATTTGTCCAAGAATATTTATTATTTATTTATAAATTAATTCTAATTATCTTTGGCGCTATTAGAGTACGTATAGCGTGCACTCCAATACTATAGACAAAAAGTGCTACAACGTATTGTAACGGAGAGCTATCATTAGCGGTTTTACAAATTATTTCCGCTCCGCTTATGCCCACGCTTGCAGTAGACCCCCATCCGGGCTCCACTAAATAAGTAATGTACAAACACACAGCCGTGTGCCCTGGCCCCACTAACGGCTTTGTAATACCTGCAGCTGGATTTATGAAATGCTGATATTGGTATTATTACGCAATAGGTATTATTTCAATTAATTTATATAAAATTATATAATTTATATATTGTTTCAATTAATTTATATAGGTAAAATTAATTGAAACAATACTTAGAATTAAAATATTCAAAATAGGTCACTTCAAACTTTAGATAGATGAAAAATTATGTGACTAATTTGTAATTAACCACTATAAAGACATAACTAGAAAAAAAAAATGCTGTTGCACCACACCCCAGCCACTCCATACAAATGTCGCGTCGTTTATTACTACATAAACAATGATGTGTGTGCAGAGCGTAAATGAGAGTGTGTGTGTGCGGCGCCATACAAACTGTTCTAGATTTGTCTCAGAGGTGAGGTGAGGTCATTTTTATGTCCAAAGGAAGTGAGTTCCACAGTTTTACCGCTTGGACGGAAATGATTTTGTGTATGTCAAGCTATGTCAAGTTATGTAGAGGAATTTTCAGCAAAGGATTATGTATGACGCGAAATTGAAACCTTTCATTTAAATAACCTGGAGCTGGATTAAAGAGCACATTGAATAGCAAGGAGGGGAGATGGAAGTTTCTTCGAAGTCTGAACGGGAGCCAGCCAAGTTGATTGAGAAATGCGATGTCGACAACTTTGGTTTTCCGTCGAATTTCTTCGTTCCGGATTCGATCCTGCAGAGAAACCCCGAGCATAGCCGACTCCATTATTCGCTGCGCGACCTTTAGTCTGTGGACCAGTCCGATGGTTAGTGTCCAAGTGTCTGCACCATATGTCATTACAGGGAGGACGCACTAGTTGAAGACTTTAGTCTTCAAGCATTGGGGTATCTGTGTGGCGAAGATGTGTCGAAGCTTCCCAAAAGCTGCCCAGCCAAGTCAAATACGTCTATCGATCTCTTTGATCTTTTTGTTGAAATTACCCCTGCCAAGCTGTATGGAATGTCCAAGGTAGTCTTTAACCACTTCAATAGCTGTATTCTCTATGATAACCGGGCTTGGGATGACAAAGTCATTGTACATGATTTTCGTCTTATCCCCAGCCCCAGAGATCGAGATGCAGCATTAAGATCAGTCAACGTACGACCGAGATCCTCTAGCGATACAGCCATTATGACCACGTTGTCGGCAAACCGAAGGTGTGAGATGTACTCGCCATTCACACTGACGCCCCCTTTTTCCAGTCCAGCATCTTAAATATGTCTTCCAGAGCAGCGGTAAATAGTTTCGGGGAAATAACATCCCCTTGACGGGGAGTACGTCAAGGGGATGTTATTTTTATATAGCTGCAGTTTTTTTTATATACATCAAAATCTTAAAACTGATGTACAAAACAAGGCATTAGATGCTTACTAATGTTTTCAATAGAGCGAAGCACTATTACGTATTTTTTTTATAAGTACTTTTTTTATACTACTAAAGTGGCAAACAAGCATAAGTGGCACATAAGCTATGAACGCCTGTAACACCAGGGGCATCATACGCACAAAGCTTCAGGTTCAGCTCGCGACAAAAAATCTGCTTTACAAAGCGCAAGTGCGAGCTCACATGGAATACTGCAATCATCTCTGGGCGCATCGCTCGCTAAAGGCAGGGAATTCATCCTCACAGATTGAAGCTGAAATGGTCACGTACTGTGATCCAGAGGAGCTTTCTACCTAGAACTCGCAAGTTGAGGAATAAATTCCCTGACAAGGTTTACTCAAGATACTACAGAATGGGAATTTTCAAAAAACGCATGAAGGGGTTCTTACAGGGTCCGCAACGCGTGAGTGCTTACCGTAAGGCGGATTGAAGCTTGTTTATCACTTTAGTGGTACAAAAAATAATACGTAACAATGAGTGGACTTTGCTTTAACATATAATTTGAACTATAAAAATTTTGCTACACAGAATGTATCTTAATGCCAAAACAGCACTCCAGAAGATAGTGTTAAGAACAGAACGGCCAAAGCAGTGGGTTCCACGCTGCCGGCTCTGTTGCAGTAATCGTCGAAACACTGGCAGGATGTCAACGTCTGCTCCCGGTTGCTAGCATTGTGGCAATCTTCGTCAGTTCGAAACCAGCCACAACCGCGTTGTATTCGTTCTTCATGTTCAGGGGTGTAAACTGGAAAAGAGGTAACTATATTATGAGAGAGAACCAATAAGCCGTCGTTGTGCGAAATTGATACAATGTTTTCGGTAGCTTGGCTATGGATCGGTGTATTTATTTAAAGTTCTTATTATATTTCGCAGAGCATGTTTTAATTATAAACTAAATGAAACTATAAATTAATTTATACTAAAACTATTTAAAAAAAAAACATACTACTATTCTAAAGAGCTAGGTCCCCAAGGTAAGGTGCTCATGACCCAGGCAGAATTCCCGCGCTGAACTGTTAAAGATAGACACTGCGCGAGAAAGCCGCTTCCCTGAGGCGCTTGCTGAGTTCCCTGAAGAGCCCTGACCTCACGGACTGAGAGTCTTGACGCCAAATGCGATCAATTCGTATTGGACACAGAGACCATTATATTTGCCTTAATATAGGTATCCGTTCGTGGGCTTCCACCACCGCGCCGCGCCGTCTCGTTTAGTACTTGTCAGGAGGTAAGAAGCCGCTAAAGTATCGGCGCACGTCGCATTTCATAATTGCGCACGACCTCCACTGAATGCTCCACGGCACTAAGGACATCCCTTCTCTCATAATTTGCTGTTCTAATTCTAAAGCCGTGGGAACGTTGACGGTAGCGTCCTTCTAGATTTTTGTCAATTGTGTTTATTTTAGTCCTTCTAAATAAAATCGGTAGAGTTAAAGAAGGACCTCTCTTCTGTAGCTATACAGACTAACCTGAAGATGTTTGTCACTACTCAAACCTATGAGGTATTTTTGCAATCAAAATATATCTAAATCGGATTCGGCTTAGGCCGCATGGCCTCAGGAATGGATTGGTGTGGCGGAGTACTCTTTAAACTCATACAATAAAGAATTTGTAAAATCTAATAGTGAAATGAGTATGAATTTGTTTGTTTGTTTTATCGTTATTGCATATATCGAACATATGCCTACATAAAAACAATTAGTCAGGAATACTCAGTATGACTTGTTAATCAAGACTGTGTGAGTTACACATGCCAGTGATTGGAGTAGCTAAAATTATGCTTAAATATCAAGTCAGATTTCGTTTAGCATTGAAGTTGTTATCATAATCTTATCTTAGAGTGGGTCCAGTGCTGCATGCAGCATCGGTGACACGTCGACCCTCATAGATCTTTTGTGCTCTCCCTAGTCCTTTAGTTACTCTCCCCTGTCTGTCTGGAGAGATGTTTCATGTACTTCAGTATGCAGCTTCAGGTCCGGGTATGACTTTCCTAGGATGTCCATTCGTTTACCGGCTAGGGAATCACAATGACACATCAAGTGTTTCATAGTCTCTATTATCTAGATTATTATAGTTTCTATGTATTACATGTATGTTATCAAAAAATCAAAAATCAAAAAGTTTATTTCAGTTTACATGGACAGTAATTATAAATAATGTTGGAGTTTCCTTTTAGGCAAACAAGATTTCTGTATTAGGATCATATATAAAGGAATGAAGGATGTTATACAAAAAAAAATGAGTATTATATCAGTTATCTAATACTCATAGTACAAGCTTTGCTTAGTTTGGGACTAGATAGACGTGTGTAATTTGTCCTGGAATATTTATTTATTTATTTTTGCATAAGCAGTTAGCCATACATTTCAGTTTGAAATAGAGTAGCATATTGCCCCATACTCTGACTGTGTTATATGTCCTTACAGAAAATGCCCGCTCCTGTACCTTCTTTAGTTTTGGAGCCTATTTTTGTGAGGCTATTTTTCTCCTTGGGTTTGAATTCATTGTTCTTCCACTCATCTCTGGTTGGAAGATGTGTTCTGTAGTTCCTCTTGAAGATGTACTTCGGCAACATCTTATCACTTCACATTTCCATCTTTCTCTTTAGTTCTAAAGTGGACTCCATAATATGTGTGTGCCTGGTCTGAGGGGAATGTCTATCCCATAGACCAGTCGTTTCGATCCTGTATAAGGTTTTACAAGCCTCCACCTCAATGAATATATGCAATGGTAAGAGATTACTATTGCTATTGTGGGTGGAGTAGGGAATGCTCCCATGACTGCACAGCAGACTAGTCATTGCAGTTTCATCAGGGACATCTTACTTGTCACTTGGCTTACTTTCGGCCACTTATTGAAGTTGTTAAATTTCATTGTTTGGCAAATTGGCAATGTCACCAAAGAGACCGATAGAGGCATTTGATTGGGAGCAGCTTTGAGAAAACTTTGGTACATCTTCATCGGACGGATACGTGTAGAGAGCTAAATACGTCAGGCAGGTTCATCCCTTCTCCCCTCCCCTATAATAGATGGACCGATGACCTTAAAAACGGAGTGAAGAAGTGGGTGGATGCGGAAAGTGGAGCATATGGTGGAAAGCATAAGGGAGTGCCTATCCAGCGGATAGATGATTGATGATGATCAATGTAGAATTAATTTCTGCATCGCATTTTTAACTTTGCGCACTCTTTGGGATTATGATTGACTCTAGTTATTTATTGACATTCCATTCCAGTTAGATTTGTCATCGGCCTGGCATAATCTACGCCAGAGCAACAAGCAGAGCTTAATCAGGAATAGTCAGTGTTCCGGGATACACTGGGATTGAGGATAACGAGATGGCGGATGAAATGGCCAAATCACGTTGCGAAGTACAGTAGGTCAGATTCTTTTCTCTGAGAGAAGACTATCACTCGTATGGGACTGTAAATAAACAGGGAGTACGAGATAAATGTTATTAGCCTGTTTTTTTTATATTCGCTTAGAATTGTGAATTAAGATGATGGCATTAAAATCAGATACTTTTTATGAAAGTCGATCTCGCGAGCGATCGCTTTGTAGATTTACACAGACTGCTTTGCACTTGTATGTAATTCGCTCGAGAGTGTTATTGATTTTCACGAGCACAAAGTGTACAAAGCACAAAGTACAGACTATGAGTGTCTGCGCTGGTATTCAGTATGTCAATACGCTCCCTGGCAAGACATGTCAGCTTACGACAATGGATAGATAAAATCCAGCACTGTTTCCACAAACTTGCGTCATCAATCGCCCGAGCATTGGTTATAAAACCAGCTAATTCCGAAACGCGACTTACTCATAGGTTCATCACGAGTTTCTCATTAAAAGTACGGTGGTAGGAAGTAGGTGGGTATATACAACGTGTAACTCCAAGTACGCAAAACCTCAAACATTCAACTGAGTTTTTACCCGACTGCGACAGAAGGAGGGTTATGTTTTTCGAGAGTATGTATGTATGTATAATTGTTTGGCACGCTCTGCAGCCTGAACAGCTGGATGGATTTTAGCTTGAGAGGTGTCGTTAGATTCGTATTTGCTGTGAGAGTGACATAGGCTACATCAAATATAAAAAAAATGAATATGGCGGCTGTGAGCCGCAAAATTGTCGTTGCAGTAATTTTTTTTTTCTTCTTCTTAATGTATCGATATGGGTATCAAAATGAAGGTCTCGATGACCTGATTTCAAATATATTATATTTGATATATTAGTTTTTGCCTGCGGCTTTGCTTGTATGGAATTATATTATTGTTACGCGTGATTAATAAAGGAACAATATTTTCTGTCACCTAATTTTGGATGTGTCACTAATCTGCAGTACCCTAATAATAATATCTATCCCCAAGAAATATGTTAGTCATCATTTTAATCAAAACTGTCTCCAAATATAAATCATCAGCTTAACAAACTACTATTATCATTTAATACGTTTGATCTTCAAAATAATAGATCTGTCACCGAATAATTAGATCAGCTCCTTAATTTAATGAATAAATGGCTAATAGGGGCGAAGTCAAATTGGCGTCATATTAACTGACGAGTCTTGCCAATACTTGGTCAATGCAATAAATCATGTTTTGGTTAGATTTGAGTTGATTTTTGGTTAGGTTAGGGTTTTCTTGTGTCCTGACATCGGAAATAGTCAACCTAGATGATGAATGATGTGGTGCCAAGTAAGCTTAATTATTAATAATTGACAATATAATACATAAAAACACATTTATTTGGTACCTCCTATACCTCCATGATTTTAGGTGATTTATTGGGGAATCGATTTTATATTGTTTGGTGGCTACATTTTGGTGACAAATCTATTATTTTGCGGGCAAACCCTATTAGTTAAGAAACACAAAACTAATTAAATTGGCGATAGCTGTTTTACTTTGTTAGTGTGGTCACTCTACAATTAGAATTTACTACAATGCGGCTAAACTTCTGCCGACATTTTGTAGAACGTATAGTAATGACAATCCGGCTTATCGTTGACCCGCCGTAATACAAAACGGCTGGCGGTTTTTAAAACGGCTCGCCGTTTTGTAATATGGCGAATTATACATGTCGTACAAGGCGACTAAGGGATATACATTATCAAACACCCATCAGGCCTCCCCAACACGTCAGGCCAGCGTGGAGAGTGTAGGCCAAATCTGTCTACTTCTGTCTGGGATAGACGAGAGGGTCGTGCTCTTGTAGTGGAGACTAAAATGACCTGATGATGATGTAACACAAACCATAACAGTTTTGTTGTTTACAATAAGATGATAATATAATTGAGGCCGTGTGGTTTCCGGCAGGTTAGAATAGAATCACTCCGTCTCTTCCCGTGGATGTCGTACAAGGCGACTAAGGCAAACACTTTATCAAACACCGATCAGGCCTCCATAACACGTCTGGCCAGCGTGGCGAGTGTAGGTCAAACCCTCCTTCTGTCTATGACGGACGAGAGAGGTGGGTCGTGCTCCTGTAGTGGAGGCTAAAATGACATGATGATGATGATGATGAAAATAATTATCTCTTTTTCTGTTATAATGTAAATAATCTTACAATGTAATTAATAAAAGAAAACTTGTTCTTACAAGTTTGTATAATCTTCCGACACAAGACTTGGCCCCCGTATGGATTTTCCTTACATTTGATGCTGAGACGCGAGCGCTCCTCATGGCTAAGGTTTTGGACGTCGAAGCATGCAGTGTCGTTGAAACTGTAGCAGTGGTAACAGTTTAAAGAAGACGCTAGAAAATATATAAAACATTACTGGCCCCATTTGGGTCCAAATGATTATTGACGAAATATACAACGAATCAAAACCTCTTGTTTATTAAGCCCCATAGTTTTTAGTAAGTCAGTAAATTGATAAAACGTTATACATAATAATTATTATTTAAATAGTTGATTTCGGTCAAAATATTACTTTTAAATGAATGCACACACATAATTAGTTATTTCCAGTATTATAACAATTACTTATAAACTTAAGTGAAATATAGTGTTAAAAAAATGAATATTAGAAATATTTTAAAAACGATAAAAATCCCCGCCTAGGTGGGATTCGAACTCAAGATACCGGACCTTAGTAATAGGGTCCCGTTGGCACCCTTTAACTTCGGAGACCTAAAATTAGCAATATTACATACTTACATTTGTGAACTGCAGACAGCAAAAAGATTGAAATGCACAAAATTGTTTTCCACGCCATTATCTAAAATAAGAATTGAGACTATTAAATCTATACGGATTTATATCCGACATCTATAAACCAAAACTTTTTTAAAAAAAAGTTTTTAAAAAGGACAGGTGTAAACCAAAGATATTATCAAATTTGGAAGTGGTTACTTGTGATGCGTGCCGGCGTCTAGCTGTCAAAAATAAGTTCTTGATAAGTACAAGAACTACATAGTTCTTGTAAACAGTTTTATCGTCGTCATTACATTCCTAATAAGCACTAAGGACATATTCCAGGCGGCGGACTTTAATTAGTGATGGATTCGTTAATCCAATAATGATAACTGTATAAATCAAAAATATATTATAATAATATAATATTCTTTTTACTTATGTATCTTCCTCAATAGTATGCTGTACAGCGTAATATAGAGGACGATATAGATAGATAGGAAGATTTTTTTAAGAACTACTTATGTAGTTCTTGAACATAACAATAAAAAAAATAAAAAAAATGTATTTACGTATGTTTATCAGTTGTCTAGTACCCATAACACAAGCTTCGCTTACTTTGGGGCTAGATGGCGCTGTGTAATTTGTCTGACAATATTTATTTATTTATTTTTAACAGCTAGACGCCGGCGCGCATCACTAGTAACCAGTTCCAAATTTGATAATAAGTATCTTTGGTTTACAACTGTCGTTTTTGGATCCAGTCTTAAATTGAAGATAAGGTAAGATTTACATTTGTTGTTATATTCTTAGCACATTGTATTTCAATATTCGTTGATTCTTTCTGTGGGAGATCATTATGAAAAAAGACCAAATTTTAAATATTGAAGGAGACGAATTATTCGCGTTGACATCCTGAGATTCCAATTCTTTCATCTTGTCTATCATTTGGGTCCCTACGATATTTTCAAATTCTTTTAGTGACATAGCTTATTTGAACCGTTATACTTTTCATTTTTTTTTCTGTAGCTAGGCATATGAAGTAATCCATTGCATTCACGTCGAACGGATACAAGCCACTCTGAAATTATTTATTATATATAGATTCAGGTTTTAAGTCATCCCTGACTGTTTTTAGAATAGTGGCAATGTTCAACTTCGTTACATCCGTGCTACAGTTTTCTGATTGAAATTTTCGAACTGCTTTTCGGTACATTTTCTTAAATGATCGAAAGACAGAAACATCTGATAGCAAGACGGATTGCAAATTGGGGTAAAGAGCGTTTAGTTAAATTCCTAGCTCTTTACAAGTTAAACTAAGCTATGAAGTGATATGGCTTTTGTGGCCATCTATAAATATAATAATTGGTTTTTTTAATATTGTTTTCAACAAGGTATGGAGCAAATGTTTCGGTGATAAACTGGTTGAAAACATTTGCCGTTATCCATCCCGTATTACTACGTCCGGTATCCCATATAACTGGCACTGACGTCGCAATTTTATCTGGCAGTCGTTTGTAAGAAAATACTATAAAAGGAGGACATGTCTTGCCGTAAACAGCAGTAAACAATTTATTTCAAGAAACCATTTCTTTATATTACTTGTAGTAATAAGTTGCAGTGAAAGCCCTAATTTAATAGTATTATTATGAAATGTAATTAAAATAAAAAGATACGGATAAAAAATATAGCAAAACACACATTTTTTGTACTAATAACTTTTACAGCCTAGTAATCATTTACTACACTCACAACCACAGTATAAAATTTACCGATTGAGAGTATATTTATACAAAAGCGAATACGTCGTTCCACTTATTTTAATCAAACTGAACTCATTATTCTGTGCCAACCCATGGATGACAGTAGATTGTTTAGCCTGTAATATTTATACATAATATATGTTCACATTTATAATTATTTCATATTTTATGTTTTTCAATGGTGATGGCCAATTCTACATCTTCTTCTAACTTCTTCTTCATTTCATTCATTCGATCTTGACTTAGACACTTTATATCGTAATTTCTCTGAGCCTCCCAGTCTTGATGATACTGTTAAAAGGTCATCTCTCCAAATTCTGTCCAATACGCAGCGACCTAAGTATTCCCCCTTCTCGTTTCGTAGTATTGCGGAAGAGGATGTTAAGAAAAGCATTCTGTCAATTTCGACTAAAGCTGTCGGCAGCGTTGGCGTGAGCCTTGATATGCTTCTATTTATTCTGGATTATATTTTGTCTGTTATAACACACATTCTTAACTTCTCCTTGGCATCAAATATCTTTCCGTCTGCAGCAAAAGCAAATTCACTTCTATTTAGTCGCAAATGATCTCCTTAATTCATTTCAATCAATACTTCCCCTACTAACCGCAACTTAAAATACTGTCATACTGCTGAAGGTTGGCTACGAGTAGAGATAAGCTCGCCTGTGCATACAATTTACGTAAATTCTTGTAAACTTTTTTACACATTAAAAAACAAAACACAGTATCTTAATGACAGTCTTTACGCACAAGCTATCAAAATAAATTTAAAAAGTTATATTTCGATACAGCTCTTATATGGACAACTGTATCGTAAAATAACTTTTTTACCATTTCGATACAGCTTCAGCCCTGGATACAGGTATTTTAAACAGGTTGCAATGCAAATACATTGCAACTTAGCAAAATTTTTCTACATAATCTGTGAACGCGGCGCAGCGCGGCGCGTCGCGTCGCAAATGGATTTATATGTAAGAATTATAGCTGTTATATTAACTTCATGGTTGTATTTAAAATATTATTATCATATATTTCATGAGATTAGATAAAGTAGTGTATGAAACTGCACATAATTAGGTATTAAAATACTCGTGTTATCTATTATAACATTCGCCTTCGGCTCATGTTATAAACTTACACTCGTATTTTAATAACCCTTATTATGCAACAGTTTCATAAACTACTATTTTATAATGTGCAATAAAGAATATATACAAATAAATAAAGCTTTAGTTAATTTGTTAAACATGTACATTTATCAATTTATTTTCAAAAAATACTAATAAAATAAAGTAATAAAATAACATGTTGCTTTTTAATTTTATGAAACTACTAGCTGTTACCCGCGGCTTCGCCCGCGTGATTCAGTGGAGCTGCCATTGATTTGTGTATATTATTATACACAACCAAAGCGCGATTTAGAAATGAGACAGCGCCATCTAGTGATCTAGTGAGAGAAGGACAAATGATTATAAACTTTATTTTTCCCCGTGGGAATAAGACGTTTTTCCCGGATAAAGAGTAGTCAATGTCACTCTCCAGGCCTTAAACTATATCAAAAAAAAAAACATGTCAATCTGTTTGTTACTTTCGACGTGAAAGAAACAAATAAACAAAACTTTCATATTTATAATATTAGTATGAATGATTATGGCTCAGTAGTACATGGTGCATTCTAGACGAAAATGTATTAACTATTGCCTAACTCCTAACCGTTCCAAATGCAACTTATGTAACTTAATAACATCAGAAAACTCATCAATTACTGTATCCATGTCCAAGCCTATAAATTTCAATCCTTTCTCTCGATTTCCCATGGAGCCCATCATCATATGCTGATTTGATTAATATGGGACCACCTGAAGAGAGTACCCTCTCAAACAAATAAGAATTATTAAAATTGCTGTACAATTGATGGAGAAATCATTGAGATTATATTAAGAAATACATACAGTCGAACACAGAACCGCCCTACAAAAAATTACATTAACAGATAATTTCTGGCATAAAAACTATCTTACGTCCTTTCCTAGGACTCAAGGTATCTCTGATCCAAATTTCATCTAAATCGGTCCAGTGATTTAAGCTTGAAGAGGTAACAGACAGACACTTTGTCGGATTTATAACATTAGTATGGATTAGCGTTACGAAAACCCGGAAAAAAGACACGTATATATTTATAATATTAGTATGGATAGATTAACGTAGATATTTTAACCCCATCGCACCCAAATAGGGGATGACGGGGTGGAGTCACGTTAGCCACGTTGAATTATAAAATCGTTATTGTTTTCGTAATCAGCGACCAGCTAAACCATAAGAACAATACTCATGACGATTTTGACACTTTTTGACCCCATTTTTACCCTTTTAGGGATTGTTGAAAAATCTCGAAACACGTTATCTATGAAGTACTCGTGCAAAGTTGAGAATAAAATAGTCCAACAATCTCGTTTCCCCATACAAACCTTTATTTTTTTTCCCCTAACAGAATGTAATGGAGGCCATTACTAATGTAATGGCCTCCATTACATTCTGGATTTTTAAAATTTTACCCCTAACATAATTGTTAGGGGTAAAATTTTAAAAATCCTATTAAGTAATTTCGTGTCCACTATGTTATACTTTCAAATCAATGCTATTTTCCTAATTGGCGTTCCAGAAAACCATAGTATCAACACCCATATTGATATTATGACATTTCAACCCCATCACACCCCCACTGGGGTGATTTTATGCCACGTCGTTACACGTACACTGTGTTAGATTATAAAATAGTTGTTGTTTTCATAATCAGCGACCACTAAACCATAAAAACAATACGCATGACGATTTTTAGACTTTTTCATCCCATTTTACGTCTTTAGGGGTTGAATTTTGAAAATTCCTGAAACACGTGTTGACTCATTTATCTATAGAACTCGTGTAAAGTTTCGAATAAAATAGTCCAACTAATCTTGTTTCCCCATATAAACTTTACTGTGATTTCCCACGGGAATAAGACATTTTCCCGCAGCAAAACGTAGCCTATGTGTTAATCCAGGGTTAATTCTATACCAATTTTTATTAAAATCTCTCCAGCCGTTTAGACGTGATAAGTACACACACACTCACAAAGTTTCGCCTATATGATAATTTATTTGTGATAGTGTGACAAGGTGACCCGGCAATCGTTCTTTTGCCATATAAATTTAAGGGTTGAAGGAAGAAGAGTGAAAATTTGAAGTTGTATGTATTTTCCAATGCTAAATCATAATATTTTTTTTTTTTTATCATTTAGGGGTATGAAAAATTGGTGTTGTCGATTCTGAGACGTACCGGATATGCACACAAAATGTCATAAAAATCGATCCAGCCGTTTCGGAGGAGTTTAGTAACATACACCGCAACACGAGAATTTTATGTATTAGACAAGGTGATTATTATATTCATTAAACAAATATATGTTTTTATGTAATTACGAGGACCAATTGTTACAAAATGAATGGTAGTCCCGGTTTATGAAAGGTTTAGGTTATGGTAGGCTGTCAAAACTCATTAAAAATTATTTTAGTTCAGTGAATAAGCAATAAATAACCAAATATAAGAACGGGAATGAACGCGATCATGCATAAGGGTATTTACATACATTTATTATTGCCTGACGTTTTGACCAGGTTGCACCGGCCGTGGTCACAGGCTGACTGAGTCGGCCTATTATTTCATAAATCATGCAACGCGAAAATTTAAAAGTTATAATAAATAACAAAGTTCCTCATACAAACCAACCTTTCTCCTCTGCGTATGCAGGGTTCCCTTCGTTCTATTCTGGCTTGATATATAGAAAGTTTTACCCGATACGAAACAGATATGATTGACCTTCTGGTACACAACTAATATCGGCTACTGTAGGTTCTAAAGATTTTTCTCGGGCCATATCGTTGCAAAATTGCTAGATATTGCCACATTCTGGCCAAACTGAAGGATTCGTAACATATCTATATATATAAAAGAAAGTCGTGTTTGTTACAACACTTATAACTCGAGAACGGCTGGACCGATTGCCATGGTTTTTGATTTGTTGGATTTGTTTCCGTCCCGAATAGCAGAATAACTATTAAAAACATTGGAAAATTCTCGAAAAAACAAAATAAAAGAAAAAACATTTTCCCATACAAAATGTTCGTGGTTGTCGTAGCTGTCAAATGTGACGTTGTCGTACGTGCGTACGCCAAATGTATGCGTGCGTTCAGAAATGTATATTAAGCTCATTATAGAACAAATATCATAGATAAAAACAAATGTTAACTCTATTGGTCTCATTTTTACGTCTTGAAAGTTGGCTGTGATTTGTTTTGAAAACAGTTTTGTGGATTTAAATATTTATTGGTTCTAAAATATTTATGCGTGCGTTCAGAAATTTAAATCAAGCTCCATAAATCTATATAATACTAGCGGCCCGGTACGTGCTTCGCTACGTATAAAGTGAAATAATAAAAAAAAAAATTGGAACACCAAATTCATTTATTCAAACAAAAAAATATTTATTCATTGTTAGCTATTTTAAAACTTAATCCAAAACATTTGGATAAACAATATTTTTTGTTTTTCCATTTTTAGCATGAATAAACAAACGGATGGGTGTACCGACTCTGGAACAGGCAACATAAAGTCGAAGCACGTCCAAAATGAAATGACCGCATGAATGACATAACAACATGCTTGTTCTGTCAACAATGAAAAAAGTTTCAATTTGACAGCAAAATCCCCATTAACAAAATGATCCGCCATTTATTGAACTCATTTGTTACAAAAAATGTGATAATTGAAGAACCGCTCTACCGATTTTGTGCAAACTTCACATAAACCATCTATTAAATAGTCCGAACAAAGCCTAAACATTTGGTTTGGATAGGTGAGCCCGTTCTTGAGTTATAAAATTACAACGAAAAGTGGCATTGATTTTTATATATATAGATATAAAATAATGTCGTGTCTTGGTCGGGAAAGTATTAAAAACATTGAAAAATTGACGAAAGAATTAAATAAAAGAAAAAACGTTTTCCCATACAAATAGTGCCAGTTAAAAAGGATTGGAATATTTATTGATTGTTATGTAAATGTCAAATCGATTGGTCTCACTTTTACGTCGCGAATGTTGTCTGTGATTTGTTTTGTGGATTGAACTATTTATTGTTGTCAATTGGTACTTTTTTTGTGACTTTGTAAAGTACTGAACTTATTATTTACCCACTGCTGGGATACGGGTCTTCCCTCAACCGAAGATGTTTAGAGCATACTCCAACACGCTAATCAACTACGGGTTGGGCCACTAACTTGGCTTAAGGACTGCCATCTAATGATAAACACCAGGACCGACGGCTTAACGTGCCTTCCGAAGCACGGATGAGCTCGAGATAACATAAACTCATCCATGAACAGGCTACGGTTGACGTTGCTTAACTTGCGTGTACAATTAGACTGACACGTGCCTCACGCCATCGTGCTTTTCTATTATTTTCTATTATTCATTCTATTAATTTCAAGAAATCATAAATTTTGTTCATAATATATATATATGTACATCACGACATTCATTGACTGTTAGGCGGTACGAAGTTCGCCGGGACAGCTAGTAAATAAATAAATAAATATTGTCAGACAAATTACACAGTGCCATCTAGCCCCAAAGTAGGCGAAGCTTGTGTTATGGGTACTAGACAACTAATAAACATACGTAAATATTTTAATTTTCTTTTTTTTTTATTAAGAACTAATTTGTTATCCCTCGGGATAATATATTATATTATTTCTACATGACTTTCATCTTGTCAACATTCAACCGCAGCGCAACAGCACGAAGCTGCATTGAGATCCTCCAACGTTTCAGCCATTAATATTTCTGGACAATTTTCACGGCGCCATCTAGACCCAAATTAAGCGCAAAGCTTGTGTTATGGGTAATCGACAACTGATATGATCTATGATTGCTATTGTACATTATCATCACTCCAGCTCGTCGTTTGCTGAACATAGGCATCTCTCCGTAGAGTGCTGACTATGTTATTTTACACATCTCAGCAAAATTTACAAACTTTCAGCAATACAGAGAAATAGAAGTGAAGTAGCGGTGATACTTATTTATGTATGACTATACCTACTTAAAAGACAGTGACCCCACTGTCTGTTATGGCTGACTGGCTCTGGCTGGTATGACTTTGAAACATGGCAAAGCGTGCAGCATGTGCGCTCACAAACAAACAACATGCCACGCACAACAAAACACATTTTGGGGCATAGTACGTGACGCCCCAAAATGTTGCTCGACATCTTAAGGGACATTATACCCCTAATATATCCCAGACTTTATCGTTTTATTTACACTATATTGCATAAAATTTTAAAACTGGCGTACAAAAGAAGGAATTCAATGCTAACTGAATGTTATCAATAGAGCGAAGCAGTACATCAGCTCGCAACAAAAAATTCTGCGTTACATAGCGTAAGTGTAAGCATCACATGGAATACTGCAATCTTCTCTGGGCGGGAGCACATACCTATATTATGGATTCTGAGAAGTTGTGTGATATGATACCTACTGTCAGGAATTCTCCTGTGAATTCTCCAACAGCCTCCGAGCGCCATCTGTTGGCGATCGGGTTAATCTAAACATGTGGAATAGGCTGTTTGACTAACATTTTTTTCGGTTTGATATGTAGGGACGTCTCCATAATATAACCATAGGTGAAAGAATTACTTCGATAACACAAAAATCTCTCGAGATATGTTAATTTAAAAATCACAATTTTTAGACTGCCCCAAAACGCTCCATACAAAAGACTACCGAATTATGACGTCACAGGTTTGTATTTTGTATGTATCAAATCAGAAATTTGTACGATAGCTATGTTAAATATTACGTTTATGTAATTAGTATCATAATAAAAATTATAGCATTTTTTATTGCTTCTCTAATGGAAATATTATTTTTTAATAATTTCATACTTTTAAAATGGACTTTCCCGCCAAACTTTGATCGACGCTAGAAAAAAGTCTGACTGAAGATATTAGAATGAAAGTTTTCAGATCTTTATAGTTTTGTGTATTTTACGATATTGTTAATTTATTTATACAATTTTAAACATTGGAAAATAGCCTATTCATCATCATCATCATCATCATCAGCCTGTATCTACCCACTGCTGGATATAAGCCTTCCCCAATGCTTTCGCTATACATTGGGAAGTAATGCCCTTAAGTCGCCACGCTGGGCAGGCGGGTTGGCGACTGTCGCCAGAGCCTCGTCCGCTTCTCGGCAGGGTGCACCACGTGCAGGTGAGGTTGGCTTTGGCTCCGAAGATGGTAGTGAGTCACTTACACCCCTATTGTAATCGATTAATCTGGTGTTATATTGTGTTAAATTGTTAAATACAGCGGTTGTTCGTTTGAGGGTTGTGTGCGTGTGCAGTGAAAGCCCTGAAGAGTAGAGGGGGTCCCCTTTTCGTCGAAATGCCAGGGAGATCAAGACGCATTACGGCCAACGCTGTAAGTAACCTTTCATGTAACAATAAGGCGCGTAATCACGTCAGATGTTTGCGACAGAATTTCGTTCTTTTATAAAGCCAGAGGCCGGGAATTCATCCTCACATATTGGAGCTGAAATGGTCACGTATTGTATGGTTTCAGAGGAGCATTCTACCTTGAGCTCTCAGGCTGTGGAATAAATTCCCTGTCAAGGTTTGCCCAAAAAAAAACAAGGTTTAAAAAAAAAAGGCGTGAAGAAGTTCCTACAGGGTCGGCTACGCGTGACTGCTTACCATAAAGCGGGTTGTACCATAAAGCTTGTTTACCATTGTAGTGTACAAAAAATAATACGTAAAATTTCACTTGGACTTCACTTTAACATTTAATTTGAGCTATGAAAATTTGCTACATAGCATGCATCTTAACGCCAAAACAACACTCCAGAAAACAATGAAACAGAAGACAGAACGACCAAAGCAGTGGGTTCTACGCTGCCGGCTTTGTTGCAGAAACCTTTCAAACACCGGCAGTAAGTCCACGAATAGTACTGAGTAAGATTCCATGTGATTGTGACGCAAGTGTCGTCACGATATTCAGAGCCACAACCGCGCCTTATTCGTTTTTCATAAACTATAGAGTTGTTAACTGGAAAATAGATAACTATATGAGAGCACCACGAAGACGTCGCAGTCCGAAATTCAAACAATGTTGTCGGTAGCTTGTCTATGGATCGTGTATTTATTTGGAGTTCTTATTATATTTCGCAGAGCATGCTGTTTTCATCATATTGCTGTCCATAATCCAAGTCAGTGGCCCTTTAAGCGGCTTACCATCACTGGCCTTCGCCCATCTGGGGAATTACCACATAAGCTGAAACCGACTCTCATCTGATTTTTTGAATACAGAAATCAAATTTCGGATTAATAATACTGATTAGAAACTAAATTTGGCATTTATTGGGTTATTTGGCTGCTATATTCTGTGAGGTGGAGGTACATTCTCCAGCCAGTAAAAATGTTTCCTATGTTTAATTTTTAGTTAAATTTAGTTTATACAGAGGTAGGGAGCGTAATTAAAACGTAAGCTACCCACGTTTTAATTACGCTCCCTACCTCTGTATAAACTAAATTTAACTAAAAATTAAACATAGGGAGCATTTTTAATTAAATTTTCATCAAAAGTACGGTGTTAGCCAATCAGGTATATACTCTATTACCGACTGAGGAGATGGAGTCTCAAGAAATCCTTTCGTCACCTTTTACGACACCCACGGGGAGATAGGGGCGGTGATTTTTAGCCTTCTGTCTCCTTCACTGCACGGATAATATGATAGAAGGAGATGAGCAGAACTCTATTCTGTGAAGATTTTTATAATTTTATGAGACCAGTACGTTGTATGAGTCCATTATGTGCTAGTATTTTTTTTGCGTTATTTCTTGTTCCTGTAGCCAAGCTTTTATTAATAATTTTTTTAAACGACAAAAAGGTGAAGAGGCTGACGATAAGCAGTCATCATGGTGTCAGAAGCATCCATATGCTGCTATGAATGCTTCTGACACCAGAAGCATCACTCACCTGCATGATGTACTTATAGTTTTTAATCAAAAAGTAACACAAACCACAAGAGTTTTGTTTTTACAATAATTCAATGAATAATTAGGCCTAAGTTGTGTACATTGACTTGAGACAGTGCATGAGTAATTTTAGGAAAATTAAGATCCATCTCACGGAATACGGCAACCATTAGAACAAAAATGATCGTACAGTGTAATTAAAAAATTACAAGTTGTCCTTACAAGTTTCTTCAACCTTCCAACAGTAGGAGCGAGGACAGTATACGCTTACGTCCCTTTTTCCATACATGTTAAGGCTGTGAATGTCCCAGCATAAATCGTTCTGGCGAGTGTCACATTGGTAGCAAATTACAGAAGACGCTATAAAATATATAAAACATTTTTTTAATACGAATGAAACGAAAAGCGGGCGCAGCACTATTAAAACCGGCGCGCCTCGAGTCAACGTCTGGACATCCCTACGCGATGTCCGTGTTGCCCCCTTACCACCATCTCTTATTGCGATTGAATAATTGAATAGATTGCTTATTCATTCCAATGAATAAGCGACTCTATTCCATGGGATAGAGTCTCTTATTGCGATTCAATATAGTCGCTTATTCATTGGTATGAATAAGCAATCTATTCAATTATTGAATGGAAAGTGTAAGCCTAGACTTTGGTTTGAAGATAAACCGCAGCAAAACTAAGATAATGATTGTAGACAGAGCCCAAAACAACTTGCAGAACATAAACCAAATCGCGAACTGCGATGTCGTACAATCCTACATATATCTTGGGGCTCTTATCTTAAATCAAGGGGGCTGTATAGATGAAGTTAAGCGAAGTATGGCTATTACTGAGATGAGATATATATGAGTGAGATGGAAAAGCTCAGGAAAATATGGGCCAATAGAAACATCACAAAAGCCACAAAGATTCGGCTTGTCAAATCGTTGGTGTTTCCTATATTCTTAAATGCCGCAGAAACATGGACTATACGGCGGACGGAGACAAAGAAAATTGACGCGTTGGAAATGTGGTGTTGGAGGAGGATGCTCCGAGTTTCATGGACTGAGTTCCGCAAAAATTCCTCCATCCTTGCTGAAATAGGCACTACAGAACGTCTATCCACCTTGGTGCAGAGTCGTATTATGCGGTTCTTTGGACATGTTAGTCGCCGCGGAAATGACTCAATAGAGAGACTTATTGTGCAGGGGAAGGTTCAAGGCACAAGACCACGGGGCAGATCCCCCATGCGTTGGACCGATCAGGTGAAGGCGGCGGTGGGCGCCCCGGTACACGAATGTACCCGATTGACGACCAGCAGGCAGAGGTGGCGAGACGTCGTGAGGCGAGCTGCTGCCTCATAATGATAACCACGACCACTCTGGCAAGAGTGAAGCGACAAAGAAGAAGAAGTACTTCTTAGTACCTAATTTGACGAAAGATGGCAGAAGGCCATCTTTCGTCAAATTAGGTTCTTGAATCACCTGTCAAAACAGCGATTAAAAATGTACTAAAATGAAACATACGTGTAAACACAGGCTTAGCATACTTAAGTGAAATACTTTTTTAAAGTTAAATTATGTAATTAATTATAATTATGTAAATAATTATAGACCGTAACAATACAACCTAAAAAAAAAACCGACTTCAAAGTTTTTTTCGACGCCAGTAAAGATCAATAGGGACAACGTAGTAAATAGACGTCGACTTCAATGAAGTCAGTTTTATTTTTTCACTTTTTAGTTCATGTGACGACCTAGATATCCTTATGTGGATTACGAGAAAGCCTTCGACTCCATCGAAACTTAGTCTGTTCAACAGGGCTGGACTGTATCTGTGCTTAACATCGGCTCCATCTGTCTTCTGATTGAGGTACCTTTCATTGTTTGTAGCTGGTTTGTCAATGATATTACCCAATGTCGCCGTTTAAATTGTATGAGTTGCTTGATATACAATATTCGATACTGTATAAATCCCATGTATCTTCTTCTTGAATAAAAATGGCTGCTCAATACTAGTCGCGATTCAAGCCTTTATTTTATCTCCAACTTCAAAACCCCATAAGTCACTGCCATCATAAGGGATTCAATATGAGAATGATGGACCTTCAGCCGAATCATATAATAAAAACCGGCCAAGTGCGGGTCGGACTCGCGCACGCGTGGCCTCGGCAATGGCGGAGAGAAGGAGATCGTGGAGTTTTAGTCGGTATGGCAGCCACTGGTCATGGCAGCAGAGTCCGACATAACCACGCTTGGGCAGCGTAGTATCCTTAACGGATTTCCCCACGTAAAAAAAAAAGATGGATAAAGCTTATAATTTAAGAAAATTCTTAAACGACTTTATGCAGTGTTATCATTCTTTATTGTCACTAGATGTTAAAAACTTATCTGATGTCATATTGATTCATCTGGCTGTCTTCGAAGATTGACTATGGGTCGTTATAGGATTACGGGCTTCAAAGGAACTCGAACGAGTTTCTTTCCATACAAACTTATAAACCATATAAACTTTGTTGACTTTTTATAGAAAAGCTGCAACCTGCACTGTGTCTCATGTTGCGGCAAGTATCTCTCAAAAGGCAATTGCATCCCTAACTGTAAGTAAACATTGTTTACTTTGCACTAAATCTCACATATTAGCGAAGTTTTCAAGTTTATGAAATTGTCTCCTTCTGACAGGCTTAGCTTTTCTATAACAAAAAAAGCTATGTACACTGTGTTTATCGGGGTCTCATGACTTGCCCAATTGTTCAAGGACAAATAAATATCGCTGTAAAAAATGTCAGCAAAAACATTATCACACTTTATGTCGATAATAAGATGTCTGTTTGTAATTTTGTGAAGGATGATCTAAATAAATCATCATCTTTGCAAGTGTCTCACTTTTGTGAGAATAATAGCGTGATTTCATTGCTATCTACTGTCCAAGGCTATCTGTGCGATTCAACCGGCAATCGTGTTGTATGTAGGATGCTACTAGACATTGGTAGTCAGAATAAATATATTACTGAGAAGTTGGCTAGTAAATTTTGTAGTGATGACTTTGACTGCACTGATTCTGTGATAGCTGGTGTAGGAGGTCACATTAGTAAAATAACCAAGAGGGTTAAATTATGCCTATGGTCTCGTTGTTGTTGTTGTTGTAAAGTCTTTATTGTACAAAAGATAATAACATAACAAGACAATAAAATAGTTATGTACAATGGCGGACTTATCCCAAATGGGATCTCTTCCAGTCAACCATTACAGACTTGAATGTAAACATAGTTTGGCAGAAACATAGGTACAATAATGAATACATGGTGACAAAATCAGGATAAATACAAGAAGAATCAATTATGACAAAAGTAAAAGTAACGTTTAGACATAAGTTTAAACAGACTGTATAACATATACCTATATCAGAATAAGAGAGAGAGTTAAAGTTAATAGGACTAATTTAGTGTAAGAACATTAACAGTCACACCGCCCAAATGCCTTCTCAGGTGCAGCTTGAATGAATCCATACTTTGTGACATCATCACATCAAATGGGAGCGAATTCCAAAGACGTGCTGCTCGCACAGTAAACGATTTAGTGTAGGAATAGGAGTTGGGAACAGGAATATTTAATAATGGAAGGTTGCTAGATCGAAGACGATCATCCATAGAACGAAACTGGAACCGTTCACGTAGATAATAAGGAGCTGAGGGATTAAAAAGCACATGAAATAGAAAGGACAGGATATGAAGAATTCTTCGTTGCCTTATTGGTAATATGTCTAAGCGCGAACGGTATTCCGAAATATGGTCTGATTTACGCAAACCAAAAACAAACCTAATGCACAAATTCTGAATGCGTTCCAGTTTATTTATTAACTCCTCTGTTGGATCCAAATAAACCACATCCCCATAATCAATTAGCGGAAGTAGGAGGCTACGTGCCAATAAAGCCTTGGTTTTTACAGGAAGAAAAGCCTGAAGTCGTTTCAAAGAATGGAGAGAGGCAAAAACCTTGCGGCTTACTTCGCTTATTTGAGGAGCCCAAGACATGGTTTGGTCAATAATGATGCCCAGGTTTTTAACTGTTGGGGAGAAAGGGATGATGCTATTATTAAAAACAATATCCGGGCAAACAACATTAAAATTTTGGACTTTTGATATAAGGTAAGAGCTACCAATAATAATTGATTGAGATTTTGAAGGGTTGACCTTCAATCCAAAGTCATGAGACCATTTAGCAATGACGGAAAGATCTTTATTGAGAACTCTAATAACATCCTCAAGGTTTTCAAGCGAAGCAGCTGCATATATTTGGAGATCGTCAGCATAAAGGTGATGTAAAGAAGACAGTGAGGATGTTATACTATTAATAAAAATAGAGAAGAGAATTGGGGAAAGTACTCCTCCCTGAGGAACGCCCGAGTCGAGGTGACACCAGTCAGATCTGGTTTCATCAATCTTCACCAATTGGCGACGATTGTGGAGATATGAATTAAACCATGACAAGGCTGATGGTGACGGATTAACTGCACGCAGCATGCCAAGCAATATGTCAAAGTCTACCGTGTTAAATGCATTAGTAAAATCTAAAAGAACCAAAACCGTTAGCTGTTTGTTTTCCATATGGAGTCTAATATCTTCGGTAACCTTAACAAGTGCAGAGACAGTGCTGTGCCCAGCGCGAAACCCCGACTGGTGTTCACTTAGAAGTTTATGCTTGCGTAGATGGTTGGATAAGCGTTCGTGCACAAAGTGCTCCAGAACCTTTGAAAGAACGGGTAATATAGAAATAGGTCGGAAGTCTGAGAAGGAAGAGGGGTTTGATTTCTTTGGAAGAGGAATCACATGGGCATCCTTCCACAATGAAGGAAAAACACCAGAAGAGAGAGAACAGTTCAAAATGTCAGCAAGAAAGGGTGCGATCTGTTCTTTTATAGGATGTAGCATACTAATGCCAATATCATCATTGCCTGTAGCTTTAGACTTGATGGAACCTAACAGTTTTGCAACCTCGGCTGCCGATATCTCACCCAACTCAAACTGCGCGAAATCAGGTGCTACTGAGTTTAAATGTGCTAATGTTGAGAGCTTCTTATTAGGGTTAGTAGCCTATGGTCTCGTTGTTCAGACTTCAAATTTGAAGCTGATTTTGGCGTGTTAGATATTCTCACTGATTGTTTGTCGCACGCCACATTTGCTAAAAAAGGATTACATTGGCCCTCCTTCGTTTCGCTTACTGACCCTGATTTCAACCACCAGCAAACACAGTGTTAAAGATTCTCCGAGACGACCACAGCAGCTGGAGCAGAGACGACCAAAGCAGCCCCGGCATTTGCATGCAATTACTAACGGTAGTGGGTGGATGCCGGCCGAAGTAGTTTGCATGAACTAATTGGTGGCGGAAGCACGCAAAGTAGTGCAGATCAAATTGCCTATAAAGACATGAACAATGGCCCAATTAAGTGGCTAAGTGCGGAAATAATCCAGTGAAATTAAACTATTACGTTTCAAAGGATACTGTCCTGTGACAGATAGGTCGACAGACAGACAGAGCCTTAGTAACAGGGTCCCGTTGGTACCCTTTGGCTTCGGAGACTTAAAAATAACAATGAATATTACATACTTACATTTGTGAACTGATGACAGGAAAAAGATTGAAATGCACAATATTGTGGTCCACGCCATTATCTAAAACAAGAATTAAGGCTATTTAATTTAAATAAATAATATTATATTGTAAGTAATATTTTAAATAATAAATATGTTTAAACGTTTATTTTGAATGATCATGATTCTGAGACTGAATAAAACCCAGTCATGTTACAATGGTACACTAATTGTTCCGCGCGAATTGTAATGGTCATTAAACAATGTAATCTAAACATAAAATAGCAGTCGTCTGTTAAAAATCTGGACTCAAATCATAAAATTGAAAAGTCGATGAATTCGACGGTAGATTTTGTAAAGTTATTTGATAAACTGGAAAAGATAAATTGATTTTCAAATGAAAAAAAATAATATTCAATGGTAATGAATACATGATACAAAATTGATTTGAGAACAGATACTACGAACGAAGTTTCGCAATAAGCGCGCCGCATGGCAGCCCTTGCAATCGGTTTCGCATTCGTCTCAGAGGAGAGGTCTTGAGAGCGACAGGGAGTGGCCATACTGTACGTAGAACTATTACTTATACTGAGATTATATTCAATAATATATTTTTGATATACATAGTTATATTATCATTATTTGATGAATGAATCCATCACTAAGTAAAAAAAAGAATGCCTTAATAAACTGATTTTAATAACTTCATGAAATATAACAACTGGAATTAACGCGATCATGCATAAGGGTATTTTTACATACCTTTGTTATTGCCTGACGTTTCGACCAGGTTGCACCGGCCGTGGTCGCAGGTTGACTGTCTCAGCGGTGTTACTCTGTCTCCGTTGTCGAGGTCGATGAATCTTCATCTACCCCCGTGTTGTTCGATATCCATGTACCGCGACATACTACACTCACGACATCCCTATTCTGTGAACTAACCGACGCGGGCATTATCTGTTAGTCTAGATATGGCGAAGGCGTTCGATCGGGTCTGACACCGTAGTCTTCTTTCGAAGTTGCCTGCATACCGGTTACCTGAGGGTTTATGCGAATGAGTCGCTAGCTTCTTGTCCGGCAGAAGCATTAGAGCCGAGCCGTTGTGGATGGCAGTTGCTTCGATAGCATGGACATTAATGCTGGTGTCCCGCAAGGCTCGGTATTGTCCCCGACGTTGTTTTTGCTGCTATATATCAATGATATGTTATCTATTGATAGCATTCATTGCTATGCCGATGACAGCACCGGGGACACTTATTACACGGGCCGCGCTCACTGGTGGAGGAGAGCCGCAAACAGCTTGTGTCGGAGATCGAAAGCACACTGAATAGTGTGTCCGATTGGGGGCGAAAGAACCTGGTTCAGTTCAATCCCACTAAGACACAAGTCTGCGCGTTCACCGCTAAGAAAACCCCTTTTGTTGTGGCTTCTCAATTCCAGAACACACCCCTTACTATCGCCAAAAACATTAGGATTCTCGGAATTGAAATCTCCAGTGACGTCCAGTTTCATTGTCACCTGGAGGGGAAGGTCAAGCTGGAGCGTCGAAGACACTAGGCGTGCTCAACAGGGCAAAGCAGTACTTCAACTCGTGGCAAAGACTTATGCTGTACAAAGCTCAAGTACGGCCGCACATGGAGTACTGTGGCCATTAATATGGGCGGGAGCGCCTAGATACCAGCTTGCACCTTGTGACGCGATTCCAAGGCGTGCTGTGGGGATTGTCGACGATCCCAAATTGACAGACGGTTTAGAACCTTTAAGTCTGAGAAGAGATTTTGCGTCCCTTTTTGTGTTCTACCGATTGTACAATGGGGTGTGTTCTGTGTTGTGTGTGTTGTTTGCCACTTTAGTGGTATAAAAAAAATGTTCTCAATAGAGCGAAGCAGTACTTCAGCTCGCAACAATAATTCTTGCTTTACAAAACGTAAGTGTAAGCTCATATGGAATACTGCAATCATCTCTGGGCGGGACCATATACTAGGTTACACCTTTTGAATCGATCCAGAGACTCTGTCTATCTTTGCGTTTTCTACCGTCTATATAAAGGATTCTGAGGAGTTGTTTGATATTTACCTACGGTTTCTTTCTAAAGCCAAAGGCTGGGAATTCATCCTTACATATGAATATACTGAAATGGTCACGTTCTGTATGGTTCCAGAGGAGCTTTCTACCTTGAGCTCTCAAGTTGTGGAATACATTCCCTGTCAAGGTTTGCCCAGGATTCTTCAAAAAAAGTACTGACAGTATTCTTCAAAAAAAGTCATTTCTTGCGGGTCGGTTACGCGTGAGTGCTTACCATAAGGTGGGTTGTAGCTTGTTTACCACTCTAGTGTACAAAAAAATAATACGTAACAATTAGTGGACTTCACTTTATCATTTAATTTCAGCTATGAAAATTTGCTACATAGCATGTATCTTAACGCCAAAACAACACTCCAGAAAACATTGAAACAGAAAACAGAACGGCCAAAGCAGTGGGTTTCACGCTGCCGGCTTTGTTGCAGTAATGTTTGAAACACCGGCATTCTGTCCTCGAATAGTTCTTCCGGATAACATTTGTGTAGCAAGTTGTGTCAGTTTTCACACTGTTGCTACAACCGCGCCTTATACGTTTTTCATAAACTGTAGAGTTGTTATCTGGAACATAAATAACCATATGAGAACTCTCTCATATGGTTGACCACGAAGACATGATTGACCGAAATTCGAACAATGTTGTCGGTAGCTTACCTATCATCATCATCATCAGGTCATTTTAGTCTCCACTACTTCTGTAGTGTCGTGCTTCTGCACGACCCTCTCTCGTCCGTCACTGACAGGAGGATTTGGTCTACAATCCCCACGCTGGCTAGACGGGTTGAGGAGGCCTGATCGATGTTTTATTTAGATTACCTATGGATCGGTGTATTTATTTGGAGTTCTTATTATATTTCGCAGAGCATACTGTTTTTATCATATCGCTGTCCATAATCCAAATCAGTGGCCCTTTAAGCGGCTTACCATCACTGGCCTTCGCCCATCTGGGGCCTTACCACATAACCTGAAACCGACTCCCATCTGATTTTTTGAATGCAAAAATCAAATTTCGGAATTATAATACTAATTAGAAACTAAATGTAGGATGGTAACAGTGTGCGAGTGAGAGATATGATGTTTTGACAGGCGAATGAAAGGGACGTAAGAAAGGTAGGAATATATATGGCGGAGAGTATAAGATCACAGTATAAGTAATAGTACTTAAGACGAAAGACTGGTGTGATTTAAAGCAAAAGGCGAAATAAATTAGAAAAAAGTGTAACAGTTGTTTGATTTCGAACCCCAACGCTCCACATAAATTTGGCTTTTATTGGGTTTAATTGGCTGCTATATTCTGTGAGGTGGAGGTACATTCTCCCAGTCGTCGGGAAGCTTACAATTACACTCCCTACATCTGTATAAACTAAATTAAACATAACGAGATTTTTTAACGTATTTTTCTTCAAAAGTACGTGGTAGCCAACCAGGTATACATATACCCTACTAGCTTTTGCCCGCGGCTTCGCTCGCGTGAAATTCGAGCATTTTAGATTATCCAAGCCAAGTCTAATACGCAACGGAACCACCTTCATGTAGCACCTTTAATTGTACTAAATACGAATGCAAGAACTTTCCCGATAACTACTACACCCGTCCCGCTCCCTCCGCGCCGCCCGCGTTCGTATAAGCACTGATTGACGCCAAATACAGATTTAAAAACCGGCCAAGTGCGAGTCGAACTCGAGCACGAAGGGTTCCGTACCATTATCTATAAACACCGCAAATAAATCACGTTTGTTGTATGGGAGCCCCCCTTAAATATTTGTTTTTTTGTTTTTTTTTTTAACTGAATATATAACTAAATATTAGATGGATAACATAAGTCTTATTCCATCAACTTAAAAAGGATAAATCAAACTTTTAAAAAATTACACCGGCTTCAAAAATCTCAGGAAGTTGGAAGTAGTTATTTTTGGCTTTTTCAGGTCAGAATTTCGTGTGAAGATTCAGTTTTTTTTTAGTGTATCTTTTTTTTATTTATTTATTATAATAATGGGTAAGTAGTAGTGATATGGTGCCTTCTAGTCGAAAATACATGAATTACTATTAAGTATGAGGAACGGTTAGGAGTTAGGCAATAGTGTTGAGTTTTTTTAACTATAAAAAAACTCAACACTATTGCCTAACTCCTAACCGTTCCTCATTAGCTCAGCAGTGTCACACGATGACTTCCCAATGCAAATTGTGTTGCCTGATAACATCAGTATCCAGGCCCATGTCTATAAATTTCAACTCTTTCTCTCGATTTCCCAGGGAGCCCATCATCAGATCATGATTTGATTAATATGGGATCACCTGAAGAGTGTACCCTCTCAAACAAATAAGAATTATTAAAATTGCTGTTTTTGATGGAGAATTCATTGAAACTATATTCAAAAAATACATACAGTCGATACAATACTTAATAATAGAATGCATAGAACCGCCCTTCAGGTACAATATTCAATAACAGGTAGGTAATTTCTGGGACAAAAACTATCTTATGCCCTTTCCCAGGACTAAAGGTATCTCTGAATCAATTTTCATCTAAATCGGTGCAGCAATTTAAGCTTGAAGAGATAACACAGCAACATTCTGTCGCATTTATATTAGTATGGATTGGCGTTCCGAAAAACCATAAAAACGACATATACCTACCTACTCGTATATTGATATATAGACATTTCAACCCAATCGATCCCCAATAGGGGATCGTTTCCCCATACAAGCTTTGGACCTCCGTTTCACCCTCTTAGGGGTAAAATATGTTTTTTTTTTTAATAATTTCGTGTCCACTATGTTATATTTTCAAATCGATGCCATTTTCGTAACTCACGTCTCAGAAAACAATAGAATCAAAACCCATATTAATACTAGGACATTTCAACTCCATCGCACCCCCATAGGGGTGATTTTTATGTTACGTCGACTATATTGAATTATTATATAGTTCTTGTTTTCGTAATGAGCGACCCGATAAACCATAAAAACAGTACCCATGACGATTTTCAGACTTTTTGACCCCATTTTACCCTTTTAGGGATTGCATTTAGAAAAATCCTGAAAAACGTGTTTTCTTATTTATGTATAGAGTGTACTCGTGTAAAGTTTCGAATAAAATAGACCAACAAATCTTGTTTCCCCATACAAACTTGGGACCCCCGTTTCTTACCCCCTTAGGGGACGAATTTTGAAAAATCCTTTCCTAGTGCATCCCTAGATGTCATAAGGAACCTACTTGCCGAATTTGGAATCTCTAGACCCAGCGGCTTGGGCAGTGCGTTGATATATAAGTCAGTCAGTCAATCAGTCAGAGATACCACTGAATCAATTTTCATCTAAATCGGTCCAGCAATTTAAGCTTGAAGAGATAACACAGCGACACTCTGTCGCATTTATATTAGTATGGATTGGCGTTCCGAAAAACCATAAAAACGACATATACCTACTCGTATATTGATATATAGACATTTCAACCCAATCGATCCCCAATAGAGGATCGTTTCCCCATACAAGCTTTGGACCTCCGTTTCACCCTCTTAGGGGTAAAATATGTTTTTTTTTTTAATAATTTCGTGTCCACTATGTTATATTTTCAAATCGATGCCATTTTCGTAACTCACGTCCCAGAAAACAATAGAATCAACACCCATATTAATACTAGGACATTTCAACCCCATCGCACCCCCATAGGGGTGATTTTTATGTTACGTCGACTATATTGAATTATTATATATAGTTCTTGTTTTCGTAATGAGCCACCCGATAAACCATAAAAACAGTACCCATGACGATTTTCAGACTTTTTGATCCCATTTTACCCTTTTAGGGATTGCATTTAGAAAAATCCTGAAAAACGTGTTTTCTTATTTATGTATAGAGTGTACTCGTGTAAAGTTTCGAATAAAATAGACCAACAAATCTTGTTTCCCCATACAAACTTGGGACCCCCGTTTCTTACCCCCTTAGGGGACGAATTTTGAAAAATCCTTTCCTAGTGCACCCCTAGATGTCCTAGGGAACCTACTTGCCAAATTTGGAATCTCTAGACCCAGCGGCTTGGGCTGTGCGTTGATATATAAGTCAGTCAGTCAGTCAGTCAGTTTCTTCTTTTATATATTTCGATTACCGGCTGAGGAGATGGAGTCTTAAGAAATCCCTAAGTCGCCTCTTACGACACCCACGGGCATAGTGGGGCGGTGATTTTTCGCCTTCTGTCTCCATCACCGTACGGACAATATGATAGAAGGTGATGAGCAGAACTCTACCTCTACCAAACATTCTACCTCTAACGACACTGACATTGCCTGGTAGTGAATTCTGTGAAGATTTTTATAAGACCAGTACGTTGTATGAGTTCATTATGTGCTAGTATTTTTTTGCGGTATTTCTTTTTCCAGTAGCCAAGCTTTTATTATTTCTCCAATCTTTTTTTTATACGACGAGGAGCTGATGGTAAGCAGTCTTCGCAGCCTATGTATGCTTGTGACACCAACAAAAAGTAACACAAGCCACAAGAATTTTGTCTTTACAATAATTCAATTAATAATTAGGCCTAAGTTGGGTACATTGACTTGAGACAGTGCATGAGTAAATCTAGGAAAATTAAGATAACTGATCCATCTTGTGAGAGAGAATACCGCAACCAAACACTTACAAATTTCTACAATCTTCCAACAGGAT
The DNA here is from genome assembly GCA_937001555.2 of Hypsopygia costalis. Classification (NCBI taxonomy): domain Eukaryota; kingdom Metazoa; phylum Arthropoda; class Insecta; order Lepidoptera; family Pyralidae; genus Hypsopygia; species Hypsopygia costalis. The sequence goes on from OW443344.2 coordinate 11,157,186, forward strand.
TGTTTTCCTGGACAGTATGAGGCTACGTCCATTTCGTAATTGCGGGCAAGCCTGGAGATGTTCGAGCATCCAGCGTGCTGGCGAGTATCGCATTTGTAACACAATGTAGAATACGCTATAAAATATATAAAACATTTTTATAATACGAATGAAACGAAAGGTATATCTATCTATCTATTATAGATATATAATAAGGATATACGCATTTATTCAATAAAAAATTGCGTACAGGAAAGCCACTGGAGGCAGTGGCTTTGATCAACGCTTTCCGTTGTAACTACAAGGGAGAGCGCGGAACAAGCGACAGAGAGGCACGATCGGCCTAAGCGTTCGGCTTGTGACACATCCTATCTCCCAAGGATAGGATTTGCGTAAAAATATTTAAACCGATACGAAGTTTACCGAGTCAGCTAGTAAAATATATATTTATATTACATTTTATAATAAATAAATATATATAGATACAGTCGTAGGCTTAGCATTGTAACATTTGTATTGTTGTTGTGTTTTATTTTAGTTTTAGTAATAGGGAATAACATAAGAGTGCATACTTGTATATAATTAATATAGTTCTTAAGGAAATCATAATCATGTAAACATAATCACATTTGTAATGTTACATAGGCAATTTAGTCGAAATATTCATAGAAATATATAGAAATTGGACATAAAATTTACATAATAAAGATAATTTGGTAGCGAGACAGGTAAATAGAATGTAATTAAATAGATCAGGTGTGAAAATGTATATTAACTTTGCTCATAGTATTTGTTCATACATAAAATCAGCTACAAGAAGTTTCTATGGTAAAATTTTCATTTTAATTATGTGTAGTATAGCTAGATAGAAAGGTATAGAATTAAGCTGAAAACATACGAAAATGTAAGCGTGTGTATAAGGAGAACGTGGCGCCGTCTGGTGTCGAGTAGCGAAACTAATCGCGCAAAAAATGAGAACAGTTGCTCACGATTTCCTTAAAACCGTACTAGAGACGGTACGAAATCACTCCGATCGATCCACCGCCTTGTGGAGGATCCTCTCGGAGATCCACACCAGCCCGCCGCAGACTATACACCGTCCCCCCCCCCCCCTTTCCTCTAGCGTTCCGTTTGCGCTTTTATAGCCATCGTGGCTAAAAGTAGTTAGGCAGGCGGTTTTTAGTCAGTTAAAACCTGATTCGCCTTTGAAAGGTCAGCCTGGTAGCAACCAGGCTGATGGGGTGTCGAAGAGGATTTTCCCCGTTCAAAAAAAGTAGGAAATCATATCTCAACCTGCCTCCGGCCACAGCACGTGATTGCAGACCGCAGGAGCACGACAGATCAATGGGCACGATTTCTCCAATCTTCGGCATCGCTTCGTGCCTGCAGAAGTTTGAAATGGCTGCTAACCTTTTGGGATGTCATTGACTGGTTGGAGTAAGATCACATTTAAAGACATGCACAATGGCGCAATCAAGTGGCTAAGTGCGGAAACAGTCCAGTGAAATTAAACTATTACGTACAAAGGATACTGTCCTGTGACAGATAAGTCGACAGACAGACAAAGCCTAGTAGTAGTTAGAAACAGGGTCCCATTGGTATCCTTTGGCTTCGGAGACCTAAAAATAACAATTAATATTACATACTTACATCTGTGAACTGATAACAGGAAAAAGATTGAAATGCACAATATTGTGTTCCACGCCATTATCTAAAACAAGAATTGAGGCTATTTAATCTAAATAAATAATATTATGTTGCAAGTACATAATATTTTAATAATAAATATGTTTAAACGTTAATTATGAATGATTGTGATTATGAGACTGAATAAAATCCAGTCATGTTACAATGGTACACTAATTGTTCCGCGCGGATTGTAATGGTCATTAAACAATGTAACCTAAACATAAAATAGTAGTCGTCTATTAAAAATTTGGACTCAATATCACAAAATTGAAAATTCTATGATTTCGATGGTAGAGGTAACGTTATTTGATAAACTGGTAACGATAAAATGATTTTCAAATGAAAAAACTAATATTCAATGGTAATGATTTACATGATACAAAATTGATTTGAGAACAGATACTACATACGAAGTTTCGTAATACGTGACGCCGTATGACAGCCCTTGCAATTGGTTCCGCATTCGTCTCAGAGGAGAGGTCGTACTTATACTGAGATTATATTCAATAATAAATTTTTGATATATTTAGTTCAATTATCATTATTGGATGAATGAATTCATCACTAACTAAAATGCTCATAAGGCCTTAATAAACTGATTTTAAGTTTCGTATTCATTAACGTTTCATAAAGTTCATCCTCAAAAGGTTCAGAATCATCGTTTATTTAAAAACAGTTATGGCACTTAAATAAAAATGAATGTTTGTCTGTATGTCCTTTATGCATTCGTTTACCGCTCATCCGATTGCAATGACGTCTCGTCTCGTATTGGGGTAGATTGAATTTGGTGCAGTTAAATCCCTCCAAGACACAGGTTTGTGCGTTTACCACTAAAAAGTCCCCATTCGTCGTAGCTCCTAGTTTGGAAGGTACTCCCCTTAGTGTTAGAACTAGCATTGCCATCTTGGGTGTCGACATATCGAGTGATGTTCAGTTTCGCGGTCACTTGGAATGCAAGGCCAAACTGGCTTCCAGGAAGATTGGTGTCATTAGTAAAGCCAGGCGGTATTTTACACCCCGACACCGCCTTTAACTATACAAAGCCCAGGTTCGATCTCACATGGAGTACTGTTCGCATCTCTGGGCCGGTGCGCCCCAGTACTTGCTTGCTCCATTTGACCGCATACAACGAAGAGCAGCTCGAATCGTCGGTGACCCAATGATCTCGGATCGATTGGACTCTCTCTCTCTACACGCAGAGATGTAGCGTCTCTTTGCGTTCTATACAAATTATATCACGGGGAGTGCTCGGATGAGCTGTTTGATTTGATACCTGCCGCTGAATTCCACTATCGTACAACTCGCCATAAATTAAAATTCCATCCATATCATCTTGATAATTGGCGATCTACTACAGTACGTTTCCTAAGACATTTTATACCACGAACAGTGAAACTGTGGAATCAACTTCCCTCAGCGGTATTTCCGAACAACTACGACATGGGTGCCTTCAAGAACAGAGTTTTCATTTTCCTTAAAAGGCTGGCAACGGATCGGCGATCCCTTGGTGTCGCTGGTCTCCATGGGCGGTGGTGATGGCTTTCCACCAGGTGACCCACATGCTCGTTTGCCCCCCTCATATAAAAAAAACATGAAACTTTGGTGGGATATTCTAAGTATACTGGGTAAGGTTTAGACAGGACAACGTCTGTCAGGTCAGCTAGTGGCAAATAAAGTCAGAAGGCTCATCGTCATCTGGAATGTGTCTTTGGTGCTTATAAGGAATTCAATGACGATAATAAAACTTTTTACAAGAACTGCATAATTAGGACTTATTTTTAATATTTAATTTAGCTGGCACTGACGTCTTCTTATATCAAATAGCAGACTGGAATCGTTTTCTGACGCAATTTTTTACGGGCATGAATTTTCTAATAATCTATAGTATTTATAACACCATTGGAATTTTCAAACATCCTTTTTACCTAATACCTACGTCATATCGTAATAGATATCTGGGGGCCTACCGCCTAAAGCCGAAGCAAATTCCCATCGCGGTTTTTTGATTGCGGAAATCGAACTTCTGTTTAAATTTGTGATAAACATCTTCGGTTTAATCGGTTGAGCACTTTCGTCCCTACCTGTTAAGCTTATCACTATTAGCACAAATGTAAAGATTTTGAAGTTACAATTTAGCAATCAAAAAATTCGATAGGAATCTGCTCCAGCTTACCTACGAGGTAGCGTCCCTGTATGTTATTTTGCCCAGTGGTAAATAAATACAGAAAGATTACTGAGCAAGAATATCCGCAAATACAATTAAGTACGAATAAAAAAATCAAGTCGAAATAGATTTCTTTTTCTTTAACAGCTTTTTTACGAGACCGACTTTTATAGACTACCATACTAAAAATGTTTCAGTTGAACAATTACCTAGTTAAAAATATTTCCACCATTTTTTTAATGAAGGCATACCGCTTTTTACACCACTAAGGGGGAAAATAATCATACTTACAGCCTTTTCGTGCGATTTGTTTATATAAATGTAATTAATGTAAGTAATAATGAAGCTGACGTATTTGTGTTTGTGGATCCAGCCGAATCTGAATGAGTGATTGTTTTGTTGTGGTCTCATTTGAAAGTGAAATAATACTAGGCCAGGTCTAGCCTACGACGGGGCCGACATCAAGGTCGAGTGGAGCAAGTAGATTCGCTTAGTATTTGTTTTCCATTGATTTCATTTAAAAATGTATTTGATAATGATTCCTCAACAACATGATCGATCTCAACAAACTTCAAGCATATAGAGGTCTTTAAGTGTGACAAGTATCATCAAAATCGATTGAGTGGTTTTGGAGCCTATTCATCTCCTAGAGTGACTTTTCGGCGTATAAGCGTTCCGCTCGCTCCATTCAATTATCCTGTAACGTTTGCTTGTTATCAACAAGTCATGGCATAAAGTGAACTGAAATTTTGGGTAAGTTAACTTTGTTTAATTTGAGATTTTTTGTGACGCGACGAATAAACGCAAATAAGAAGATCAAACTTGAATTACAACACTAGCTACATAATGCTTGCATGGACTATGTTGATGAATATATCTGTTTTTCTATATCAATGATCCTACTTCCTATTAATATTATATTCGGCTTAACCAAACCCGTTTACCCGTTCTGATGAAATTTGGACATACATGTACTCGTATGTTCTGGATTGTCGTGTAGGATATTTTTATCCTGATATAATGTACAATAGTACACTCGAGGCGAAGCAGCAGGTAGACGCTAGTAATAAATATTTACGGTAAAATGTATTTAAACATATTCAATAGTTATCTAGTCTGGTAGCAACAATAACAAGCTTTGCTTAGTTTGAGACTCGATAACGATGTTTAATGTGTTCAGAAATATTGATAAATATTTATCAATTCGAATTATCTTTGCCACTATTAAAGTACGTATAGCGTGCGCCCCCAATACTATAGACAAAAAGTACATGTTTTGTATCGGAGAGCTATCATTAGCGGTTTTACAAAATAGTCCCGCTCCGTTTATGCCCATGCTTGCAGTTGACCCCCATCAGGGCTCCACTAAATAAGTCATGTACAAACACACACACAGCCGTGTGCCGAAGCCTCATCAACGGCTTTGTAATACCTGCAGATAAATTTATGAAATGCTGTTATTGGTTTCCTAAAGCTGTAAGTATTATTACAATAAATTTAAATAGAATCTTTCAAAATAGGTGAGGTGAAAATTTAGACACAAGAAAAATTCGAAGTGGGGTGGCTTGGCTTTGACGTGCGGCAAAGAGTGCGCATGTGCGTTCGCTCCCGAAGCGGTAACAAACAAACAACATGTCACGATTCACGTACTGAGTGCTGAGTGCGAGTTTTTTATTCACGTTCGATAATGTCAACGTAAACAAACTGACCAAATAGAGAAGTACTCTCATGTTGTGAATTTACCAGACGCGTGTTACATATCCAAATTACCAGGGTTGCTCACTTCGAAATGTGAGCGAGTAAGCTATATAATTTTAATACAGCACTCTGAGCCCCAAAATATTGCTCGACATCTTGATTGGGCCATTTGCCTCTAAGTATATCCAAATCTTTATTTCTTAATTTAAACTATATAACAGTGACGTACAAAAGAAGGAATTCAATGCTAGCTGAATGTTTTTTCGTCATGCTCGCTCGATTGATGGTGATCTTCTAGTGTATCTTACACATCGCTGGGCTTCAGCCGTGGAGAGACAAGGTGAGGCATTAGCTGTTAGTCTAGATATGGCGAAGGCGTTCGATCGGGTCGTGCACCGTAGTCTTCTTTCGAAGTTGCTTGCATACGGGTTACCTGAGGGTTTATGCGAATGAGTCGCTAGCTTCTTGTCCTGCAAAAGCATTAGACCCGTTGTGGATGGCAGTTGCTCCGATAGCATGGAGATTAATGCTGGCGTCCCGCAAGGCTCGGTATTGTCCCCGACGCTGTTTTTGCTGCATATCAATGATATGTTATCTATCGACAGCATTCATTGCTATGTCGACGACAGCACCGGGGACACTTATTATACGGGCCGCGCTAGTATTCCCCGCTCTCTGGTGGAGGAGAGCCGTGAACAGCTTGTGTCAGAGATCTAAAGCACACTGAATAGTGTGTACGATTGGGGGCGAAAGAACCTGGTTCAGTTCAATCAATCCCACTTGACACAAGTCTGCGCATTCACCGCTAAGAAAACCCCTTTTACTGTTGCTCCTCAATTCCAAAACACACCCCTTACTATCGCCAAAAACATTGGGATTCTCGGAATTTAAATCTCCAGTGACGTCCAATTTCGTTGTCACCTGAAGGGGAAGGTCAAGCTGGCGTCGAAGAAACCAGGCGTTTTCAACAGGGCGAAGCAGTACTTCAACTCGCGGCAAAGACTTATGCTTTCCAAATCTCAAGTACGGCCGCACATGGAGTAGGTACTGTTGCCATTTACGGGCGGAAGCGCCTAGATATCAGCTTGCACCTTGTGACTCGATTTAAAGGCGTGCTGTGGGGATTGTCGACGATCCCAAATTGACTGACGGTTTAGAACCTTTAAGTCTGAGAAGAGATTTTGCGTCCTTTTGTGTGTCCTACCGATTGTACAATGGGGTGTATTCAGAGGAGTTGTTTGACATGATGCCTACGGCCTCCTTCTACAGCCGCACCACTCCCCATCGACAGGGAATTTATCCTCACACATTAGAGCCTAAGTGGTCGCGTATTGTGCGCTTCCAGAGAAGTTTTCTCCAGGTGGAATGAACTGCCTGTCGAGGTTTTCTCAAGAGACTACAGCATGAGGGTCTTCAAGAAGGGTGTGAAGAGGTTTTTACAGGGTCGGCAACGCGCGTGTGATGTCCCTGGTGTTACAGGCGTTCATAGGCATATGTAGCCTATGAATATATATATATACATATATATATATATATATATATATATATATATATATATATATATATATATATATATATATATATATATATATATATATATATATATATATATATATATATATATATATATATGTGTATATATGTATTTAAATATATTATATAGTATAAGTTTGTGTTATAATAAAAAAAAAAGTTCTGAATAGAGCGAAGCAGTACTTCAGCTCGCAACAAAAATTTCTGCTTTACAAAGCGCAAGTGTAAGCTCACATGGAATACAGCAATCATCTCTGGGCGGGAGCATATACCAGGTTGCACCTTTTGAATCGATCCAGAGACTCTGTCTATCTTTGCGTTTTCTACCGTCTATGTAATGGATTCTGAGGAGTTGTTTGATATGATAGCTACGGTCTCTTTCTAAAGCCAAAGGCCTGGAATTCATCCATCGTAAAAAGCTCCTCTGGATCCTTACATGGTTCCAGAGGAGCTTTCTACCTTGAGCTCTCAAGTTGTGGAATAAATTCCCGGTCATGGTTTGCCTAGGATACAGTATTCTTCAAAAAAGGCGTGAAGGAGTTCTTACAGGGTCGACTACGCGTGAGTGCTTTCCCTATGGCGTGTTGTAGCTTGTTTATTTTTTGTACAATTAGTGGACTTCACTTTTGCATTTATTTTGAGGTATGAAAATTTGCTATATAACATGTATCTTAATGCCAAAACAATACTCCAGAAAACAATGAAACAGAAAACAGAATGGCCAAAGCAGTGGGTTCCACGCTGCCGGCTTTGTTGCAGAGATAATCGGAACACTGGCAGGATGTAACCGAATTGTTCTTCCAGTTAATATATGTGTCGCAAGCTTTGTCTTGTTGGTCCCAGCTACAACCGCGCCTTATTCGTATTTCATAACGTTGAGAGTTGTTATCTGGAAAATAGATAACCTTATGAGAGAGCACCACGAAGACGTCGTTGTCCGAAATTCAAACAATGTTGTCCGGTAACTTGCCTATGTATTTCTAAAAGGATTTTCGGTGTATTTATTTGGAGTTCCCATTATATTTCGCAGAGCATGCTGTTTTTATCATATGGCTGTCCATAATCCAAGTCAGTGGTCCTTTAAGCGACTTATCATCACTGGCCTTCGACCATCTGGGGCCTTGCGATATATAAGCTGAAACCGACTGCCATCAGATTTTTTGAATGCAAAAATCCAATTTCAGATTAATAATACTGATTAGAAACTAAATTCTGAGGAGATGGAGTCTGAAGAAATCCCTGTCGCCTCTTACGACACCCACGAGAAGAGAGGGGCGGTGATTTTTAACCTTCTGTCTCCATCACCGCACGGATAATATGATAGAAGGACGACACTGGCATTGCCTGGTGGTGCATTCTGTGAAGATTTTAATGAGACCATTACGTAGTATAAGTTCATTATGTGCTAGTATTTTTTTTTTGCGTTATTTCTTGTTCCAGTTCTAGTTCCAGTAGCCTAGCTTTTATTATTTCTTCAATATTTTTTTTATACGGATGACAGGTGACAAAGAAGCGCATGGCTTGGCTGATGGTAAGAAGACATCACAGCAGTTGCATCAGTCACCTGCATAATTTATTTACAGTTTTTAACAATAACACAAGCCTTTACATAAGTTTTTACAATAAGAGTAATGCATACAGTGACTTGAGACAGTTCATGAGTACCGCAACCATTACAACAAAAATCGTACAGGGAAATTAAAGAATGACAAGTTGTCCTTACAAATTTCTACAATCTTCTGACAGAAGCCTCGCCAGCTTTGGGATCCCATACGATCATCACAGGTTTCTGTTAGGGCCACTCGCTCAGAAAAGTAAAGATTGCTGAGGTTTGAGCATCCAGCGTGCTCGCGAGTGTCGCATTTGTAACACATTACAGTAGACGCTATAAATAATAAAAAAAATATAATATTATTATATATACTACTATTATATATATTATTATATATATATATGCACACTAAACAATTCGGTTTCACTCATGGACGGTCAACATGTGATGCTGGGGTAAAATTACTAGAATGTATATATGAGGCTTGGGAGGAGTCACGGAACGCCTATGGGGTGTTTTGTGACTTATCTAAGGCTTTTGATTGTGTGCAGCATGAAACTCTAGTCAGAAAACTACACCACTATGGTATAAGAGGCATCGCTCTTGATCTTCTTACTTCTTATCTGAGTGATAGGGTTCAGAAAGAAGATATTAATGGAAAGCGATCACATGGATCAACTGTAGCGATGGGGGTGCCACAAGGCTCTATTTTGGGCCCTTTCCTGTTTCTCGTGTACATTAATGATCTACCTCATCTTGTAAAGAATAATCACGAAATAGTATTGTTTGCAGATGACACTTCTTTAATTTTTAAGGTAAATAGACAACAATCAGAAATTGACGATGTAAATAATGCTCTTTCAAAAATAGTAAACTGGTTTAGTGCTAATAACCTACTTTTAAATGGTAGTAAAACCAAATATGTTAGATTTTTTACAAAAAATGTGAAACAAGTAAAAACCAGTGTGGTGATGGACAATGAGAGATTGGAATTGGTCAATAAGGTTGTCTTCCTTGGGATAACATTAGACTCTAAATTACAATGGGGCCCACATATAGAAACGTTATCAGGTAGACTCAGCTCAGCAGCCTACGCCGTAAGGAAAATACGTCAACTGACTGATGTTGACACTGCGCGTTTAGTTTATTTTAGCTATTTTCACAGCATTATGTCATATGGTTTATTGCTTTGGGGTAGTGCTGCGGATGTAGACTCAATTTTTGTGCTCCAGAAGCGAGCTATCCGTGCTATTTATATGATGAGTCCCAGGGAGACACTGAGAAATAAATTTAAAGAGATAAATATTATGACATTACATTCTCAATATATTTATGAAAATCTTATTTACGTTCATAAAAATCAAACTAAATTTAGGAAAAACAGTGATCTCCATCAATTAAATTTAAGAAATAAAAACAAACTAGCTGTGCATATTACTAGGCTCCATAAAATCTCTAACTCGTTCCCAGGTCAATGTATACGCTTCTACAATAAACTTCCAAATGACGCGTTTAAATTATCCATGGGTAAATTTAAAAGATTTATCAAAACTAGACTATGTCAAAAGGCATACTATTGTATCTCAGATTACATAAATGATAAAAGTATTTGGAAATGAATTGCTCTTGTTATGTTAATGATTGTATTTGTGTTTAATGTAACGATTTTTGGCAATTAAAAGAGTCGGCCTTGAGTTTCTTGCCAGTTCTTCTCAAGAAGCCCCGTCGCCGGAACTGGCACTTAAATTCACTTTCACATATAGTGTGATGAAAGTGCATCTAAGCTCTGCGGATTTAAGTAGATAGTAATGATTTAGATACATGTCTTATATTTAATTTGTATGACGTTTCTAAGTGCTTTATAAAGTCCAAGGAATAAAGATATTTTGACTTTGACTTTATATATATTTGCGTACAGGACGTGTCGTCCGACTCGCGGCTACGACGCAGCGGTGGTGGCGACTTTCGACACTGGGGGCGGTGGCTTTGAACAACGCTTTCCATTATGACTACAGAAACTAAACTCGTTTTGATGATTTTGTATAAAAGTATAGTAGTATATAAAAGTGTAAAAACGTATAGTTTTTAACGTAATAACGTCTTCAATCCTCATAAATCGATGAACGCCGGCTGCACGCACGTAAAAGCATGACTCATGAGTGGAAGAGAGGCGCTGTCACATGAAACTAAATAAAATATTTACAGGTGTAGTTAAAAGACACTTGTTTACTATATCACAGCTTATTAATATTTCTATTATATATTTATTTGTCTATTTACATGTTCGTTTACTAGTCCAGTCAGTCGTCGATTGTCCTATTTTTTCTTAGTCATTTCCTTTTCCGTCTTGTCAGTTTATTCTTTGTCGGTGGCCAGTTGCGAGGCTGCTGAAGAGTCCGCAACAAAAGGCGATACGAAGTTCGCCAAGTCGGCTAGTAAAATATATATTTATATTATATATATAATATATATATAATCGTATGCTTAGCATTGTAACATTTGTATTGTTGTTGAGTTTTATTTTAGTTTTAATAATAGGGAATAACATAAGAATGCAAAGTTGTATATAATTAGTATAGTTCTTACGGAAATCATAATCATGTAAACATAATCACATTTGTAATAATTACATAGGCAATTAAGTCGAAAAATCCATAGAAATATATAGAAATTGGGCATAAAATTTACATGATAAAAATAATTTGGTAGCGTGACAGGTAAATAGGATGTAATTAAATAGATCATGTGTGAAAATGTATAATTAACATGGCTTCATACATATCGTATTTGTTCATACATAAAATCAGCTACGAAAAGTTTCTACGGTAATTTTTTTATATTAAATATGAGTAGTATAGCAATATAGAAAGGTATAAAACTAAGCTTGTGTCGGTATTGTAACGTGGGCAAAAATAAGAATGTGGGCAAGGTTACCGTATAAGGAGAACGTGGCACCGTCTGGTGTCGAATAGCGAAACAGTTAATAACGCAAACAATGAGAATGGTAGCTCACGATTTCCTTATAACCGCACGAGAACCCGCAGGTAATCACTCCGATCGCGATGTGTTTTCTGCGATGGGCTGGGCACGGCAATGCGGAGGACCCTCTCGGAGACCCACGCCAGCACGCCGCAGACTACATACACACCGTCTTCGCCCCGTCCTTTTTCCCTCTAGCGTTCCGTTGGCGCTTTTAAAGCCATCGTGGCTAAACGTAGTTAGGCGTTAAAAATAAAGTAGGAAATCATAACTCAACCGGCCTCCGGCCACAGCATGCGATTACAGACTACAGGAGCATGACAGATCAACGGGCACGACTTCTCCAATCTCTGGTATTGCTTCCTGCCTGGAAGCCTGCAGAAGTTTGAAATGGCTGCTAACCTCTTGGGATGTCGTTGACTGGCTGTAGTCACGAACCACAATAAAGACATACACAAAAGCCTAATCAAGTGGCTAAGTGCGGAAACAGTCCTGTGAAATTAAACTATTACGCATCAAAGGATACTATCCTGTGACAGGTAGAGCCTTAGTAATAGGGTTCCGTTGGTACCTTTTGGCTTCGGAAACCTAAAAATAACAATTAATATTACATACTTACTGATGACGTGAACTGATGACAAGAAAAAGATTGAAATGCACACTATTGTGGTCCACGCCATTATCTAAAACAATAATTGAGACTATTAAATCTAAATAACTAAATAAATAATAATATTTTGTATGTAATATTTTTAATAATAAATATGTTTAAACGTTTATTTTGAATGATTGTGATTATGAGACTGAATAAAATCCAGTTATGTTACAATGGTACACTAATTGTTCCGCGCGGATTGTAATGGTCATTAAACCATGAAATATAAATGAAGTATGAATAAAAGCATAACCTATTACCAATTAGGTATCGCAGAAATGTTCACATCCTTTCACTTCTATACAATGTCCTTTTTAATCCGACTGCTTCCATTTATCTTTTTAAATGCTTTAACTTTGGGGTTGTGGATAACCGTCTTCGAGCCAGCAATGATCCAATTTTGAGAATTCCTCACCATAATTCTCAGTGATTCACAAAATCGTTCACTGTTCATGCTGCCTGTGGAATGCACTGCCGATTATGGGATCATGCGCGTGAGGGGTTACCATAAGGCGGGTTGTAGCTTATGTACCACTCTAGTGTACAAAAAAATAATACATAACATTTAGTGAACTTCACTTTAGCATTTAATTTGAGCTATGAAAATTTGCTACATAGCATGTATCTTAACGCCAAAACAACACTCCAGAAAACAATGAAACAGAAAACAGAACGGCCAAAGCAGCGGGTTCCACGCTGCCGGCTTTGTTGCAGAAATCTTTGAAACACCTGCAGTTTGTCCTCGAATAGTTCTCCCGGGTAAAATTTGTGCAGTGATCTGTGTCAGTTTGTCCAGAGCCACAACCGCGCCTTATTCGTTTTTCATAACCTTTAGAGTTGTTATCTGGAAAATAGATAACCATAATGAGAGAGCACCACGAAGACGTCGTTGTCCGAAATTCGAACAATGTTGACGGTAGCTTGCCTATGGATCGGTGTATTTATTTGGAGTTCTTTTTTATTTATTCGGTGATATGATTATATTTCGCAGAGTAGTGTTGTTGTTGTGTTGTGTAATGTTTTTATCATAGGGCTGTCCATAATCCAAGCCAGTGGCTCTTTAAAAGCGGCTTACCGTCACTGGCCTTCGACCATCTGGGGCCTTATCACATAACCTGAAACCGACTTCCATTTGATATTTTGAGTGCAAAAATCAAATTTCAGATTAATAATACCGATCGAATCTAAATTTGGCTTTGATTGGGTTATTTGGCTTATTTATTATATATTTCTTGTTCCAGTAGCTAAGCTTTTATTATTTATTCAATCATTTTTTTGAGGGTGACAAAGAAGCGTACGGCCTGGCTGATGGTAAGCAGTCATCGTAGCGTAAGGATGCTTGTAACACCAGAGGCATTACTCACCTGCATAATGTACTTATAGTTTTTAATCAAAAAGTAACACAAGTCACAAGAGTTTTGTTTTTACAATAATTCAATGAATAAGGCCTAATTATTCATTGAATTATTGTAAAAACAGTTGGGTAAATTGACTTGAGACAGTGCATGAGTAAATCTAGGAAAATTAAGATAACTGATTCATCTCACAGAATACCGCAACCATTAGAACAAAAATAATCATACAGTGTAATTAAAAAAAAATACAAGTTGTCCTTACAAATGTCTTTAATCTTCCAACAGTAGTTGTAACGACCACAGTATACCAATGAGTTCATTCTGTCATAGCGGTTGAAGCTGTACATGCCCCGCATCCAGATCCAGCAGCGGCCTGGCGAGTGTCGCATTTGTAACACATTACAGAAGACGCTATAAAATAGATAAAATATATTTTTTTTAATACGTACTACAGGTACATATATATATCTATATGTATATACATATATATACAACAACAGTTTTGTTAGCAGCAAATTATATTATTTGACTAAAGGTGCTATTTATATGATGAGTCCCAGGGAGACACTGAGAAATAAATTTAAAGATATAAATATTATGACATTACATTCTCAATATATTTATGAAAATCTTATTTACGTTCATAAAAATGAAACAAAATTTAGGAAAAACAGTGATCTCCATCAATTAAATTTAAGAAATAATAAAACAAACTCGCTGTGCATATTACTAGGCTCCATAAAATCTCTAACTCATTCCCAGGTCAATGTATACGCTTCTACAATAAACTTCCAAACGACGCGTTTAAATTATCCATGGGTAAATTTAAGAAATATATCAAAACTAGACTATGTCAAAAGGCTTACTATTGTATCTCAGATTACATAAATGATAAAAGTATTTGGAAATGATTTGCTCTTGTTATAATAATAATAATAATATATAAATATTGTCAGACAATTGGTGTCGAAGCCGCGTCATTGACCGCTACGCCACGCGTTATGTTAATGATTGTATTTGTATTTAATGTAACGATATTGGCAATTAAAAGAGTCGGCCTTGAGTTTCTTGCCAGTTCTTCTCAAGAAGCCCCGTCGCCGGAACTGGCACTTAAATTCACTTTCACATTCAAGACAGTGTGATGAAAGTGAATCTAAGCTCTGCGGATTTAGAGTAGTAATGATTTATACATGTTCTTATATTTAATTTGCATGACGTTTAAGTGCGTTATAAAGTCCAAGGAATAAAGATATTTTGATTTTGATTTTGATTTATGTATATATATATATAAGTACGTACATAATTTGCGTACAGTACGTGTCGTCCGACTCTAACGCGCGGCTACGACGCAGCAGTGGTGGCGACTTCTGACACTGGAGGCGGGAGGAGGTGGCTTTGATCAACGCTTTACGTTGTGACTACTGGAACTAAAATGATTTTGATGTTTTTGTAAGGTTATGCATGTGTAGTCAAGTCAAACGTGATAACGTTTTAAATATACATACATAACCTTACAATAACATCTCGCACTCTCTTAAACTCTCTGCACGCTCGTAAAAGCATGACTCATTATCACGTTCCGCGTGAGCTGAGCGTGCAAGCGAGAGCACGGATCAAGCGACAGAGAGGCACGATCGGCTTAAGCGCTCGGCTTGTGATGCATCTATCTCTTTTCTTTTTTTATGATTTTATATATGAACAAATATATCCACTCCATCGGCCGATGGAAAACATCGGCCGTTGGAGTGGATAAATTTGTTCATATATAAAATCTGCTACTAGAAGTTTCTACGGCAAAATTTTCATTTAAAATACGAGTATGCGTAGTATAAAGCTAGATAGAAAGGTATAGAATTAAGCTTGTGTCGGTACTGTGATGTGGGCAAAAATAGGATTGTGGGCAAGGCAATACACGAAAATTGTAAGCGTGATGTTACAACCTCGTTTTTCTACCTATGGTTGGAGGTTATATGAAAATCAAGACCGCAAAGGGGGTACCTAGTATTCAAACGTGGGATTTGATTAAAATATCATATACGTAAAGGTTAGCTCTTTTTATTCAATACAAGTAAGCGGTTAGACACAGTTAACTTTGAATTTATATAACACAATGTTTCCAAATAGGTACAGCTCCAAATATGGCGGGTGGATGGCGTCTAGAGATCGCCAGCTGTCGGGCGTTGTCCAAAATTAAATTCGGGCGGTTTAAAAAAAAATCGGAATTCGGGTATAAAATACCCGAAGCCAAAAAAAATTCAAAAAGTGTCCGGATGGGTCCGAGGTCCGAGGATTTTTTTTCTTTTATTGAATAAATGAGAAGTTAATATCGTTTAAAATTTTATGCCATCGTATGTATTTTCATTAAATTAAAATTTTATCCCAAAATCAGTAATAATGTCAAAAATAATGATGTCAAAATCGAATGTAATAATAATAGCGAAAAAGTTCAAAAAAAGTCTTTAGTCATTCACACACCAACATCGAATAAAGTTACAAAAAGAGTAATGACCACATCGAGGCGCGAACGTAGAAACGATAGTTCAAATTGGTTACACATTTACAACTGCGCCATTGACTCGATGATACTCACTGGCCAAATACGAGTATGTATCGTATAAGGAAATGTTCTTGCCAGTTCGAGCCCAAAGGTCATATTAGGGGGGTGTTAGGCTTTGTTTTCGTTACGGAATTTCTTGATTCAGTCGCCGCGCTCAAAGCCCGCGATAAAAGCTATGCAATATGCAATATCTTAACAATTAATATTACATACTTACATCTGTGAACTGATGACAGGAAAAAGATTGAAATGCACAATAGTTTGTTCCATGCCATTATCTAAAACAAGAATTGAGGCTATTTATTCTAATAATATTATATTGCAAGTAATTTTTTTAATAATAAATACGTTTAAACGTTTATTTTGAACTAGCTGATGCCCGCGACTTCGTTCGCGTGGACTTTATGATTCCGGCATATTAATACAAATACGAACTAAAGTAGATACATAAGAAAATATTTGGGGCAGTATTATACGTTAAAAGTCAACAAATTATTATTTTTATTTAAGATAGTCACCATAGTTTCAAAAAAAAATATAAAATAAATGAAGGGAGTCTTTCCTTCGGGAGCTAATATGAAAAGACCTCAAGCGTTACTAATCCTCGATAAAGCCACATTGTTGGCCATTTCGCATTCATCTGAAACGATTAGACAGCAATCCTGAAACATTTTCGCTTTGACACAGTTTCGTGTCACAAAGCATGTCGGTGTTTCCGTTCTGTATAAATCGAGTAGAATATTGAACATTGTATTTGCGTCCTTCCGCCTAGAGGTAATATTATGGCTGCAATACCTGGCGATGCTGCTGTATGATATTATTTTGGCGCCTGATTTCAGCGAGGATTGCTCTCGTCAGGTATGTTTTTCCAGTCCCTCCTGAAGCATCTAAGAAAAACAGTTTCCCCTCGTTGTTTAAAAGACTTTGAGTCACAAAATCTTGCTACATAGCGTCCCGCAAATGCACGCATTCTTCTGGTTTGTGCGAATATATACCAATCGTTCCATTTCAATTTTAGCGTACACGTCTATATAAAACTGACTAAACAGACCACGTTAACTTTATATATAAATATATATATATAAATATATATATATATATATATATATATATATATATATATATATATATATATAGTTTTTAGTAGGGTTGGAAGTTTGTATGAAAGTTCTATGTTTTTAAAGTAAGAAACTTGAAATTTAAAATGTATAGATAGTGTGGAGGTGTACTAATAATGTATCTTTAGAAATCAACCTATTTTTGGTGTTAAAACGGGGGTTGGAAGTTTGTATGAAAGTCCTATGTTTTTGAAGTAAGAGACTTGAAATTTAAAATCTATGCTCTATAGATGGTATGGAGGTGTACTAATAATGTATCTTTAGAAATCAACCCCCTTATGGAGTTAAAACGGGGGTTGGAAATTTTTATGAAAATCCAATGTTATTGGAGTTAAAGTAATTATGGCAGAAGGATTTTAAATGATATTTAAAAAATATTGAAAACAACTACATACTTACTATTATAAGGAGGGATGTATTATTATAACAATAAAAAGTACTTTAGGTTTTACAAAGAGGTTTTAAAAAATAATATCCGTCGACTTCATTGATTCTAAAAATTCGTCTAGATAAATTGTTTTTAACTTTTTCATCTTTTTCCTTTCATTACGTATTTAGCTTTTTCGAATGTAATTAAAAATTATTTGCAAATAACTAATTCCACGCGTACGAAGTCGCGGGCGGCCGCTAGTATATATATATATATATATAAACATATACATATAAACATATATATATATATATACATGTTACATGCGCAACCCTAATGAATATCGCTGACGCGGCCAACAACACTGCACACGGCACTGTGGTGCTAAGCGACCTCGATTGCGAAACACATCGCGCCACTCGCGTAAACTGCTGATACGACGAATCGCCTGGCGTCCACGAGGCGGCGACGGCCCCGCGCACTTTACTCCGTTTCTAGCATCGAGCGAGTCTAGTTAATTAATTAGTTATTACTTTGTAATTTTACTTAATAAATTTGTTCCTTAAAAATTGGTTTTTTTTGGGACTTCTGGCTACGATTCCTGTTTCTGGCGCAGTCGGTAGGATACTCGGGATAGCGCGCGCGTAATCGGGATAGGACCAAGATTTCCGTTTTTTCAAGATTTCCGTTGGAACCCAGACCGAGCCCCGCGCGGCTAACTGGTTCCCAAGCCTTCACCGAGTATCCGAACAATACAACGAGTCCAGCCAGAGGAAGTATCAAGACATCGATGCTGTACTCAAGAAACCAGATGTATATGTGAGTTGCACAGAATTATCTCTTGTGTTGCTTTCCCTAGCTCCTAGTGCACCTAAGCCTCCAAAATTTTTCATCCCAAATCCTCGGGATCCTCCCAGACTGCTCCCAAGCGGACTGGTAGGGCTGACTTAGTAGATAACCTTAGAAATATAGAATTAGAAAAGATAGAAGACACCCAGACTGTCCCAATTCGACAGACTGAGATAGTTAGTGATAAATTAAATTTAACTGATAGGTATAGGAACGTAAATATGTCATTCGACCCAGACACTATTTTCAAGGCTTTGCGTGTAGTACCTGACTTCGATGGGAACGTTAACGTACTCCCTCGATTCATTCGGATCTGTGACCAACTGGTGACCGATTACCTCAAACAGGGGCCTGGCAGCGAATTGAATAATTTATCGTTAATAAATGGAATATTAAATAAAATAACTGGGCCTGCCGCTAGTCTTATTAACTCAAACGGCATACCAGAAAACTGGTTAGGGATTAGAAATGCCCTCATTAACAACTTTTCCGACCAGAGGGATGAAACTGCCCTATATAATGATATAGTTCTACAATCCCAGGGCAATAGCTCCCCTCAGGAGTTTTATGACAGATGCCAAACTCTTTTTAGTACGATAATGACGTACGTCACTTTGCACGAGTCCGTCGGGACTACCGTTGCAGCTAAACGGGATCTCTACCGTAAACTAACCTTACAGGCTTTTACTCGAGGTCTCAAAGAGCCCCTCGGATCTCGCATAAGGTGCATGCGACCCCAGACATTAGAGAAAGCATTGGAATATGTGCAGGATGAAGTTAACGTTATGTACCTACAACAGAGAAATGAATCTAGCAAATCCACTCAGCTTCACCCTAGTACCACTAGCAAACCTGCGCTTACGGGATTTAATATGCCGCCCGCACATGCTCCAATCATTTCTAAGCCAATGCATATCATGCCATCTAACTGGAATCGCCCGCTTCCGCATAACCCAATTCCTTTTAAGGTACCTACACAGCTTAACCAACAACGTCTGCCCGGACCATCCCGTACGCAACAGATGTTCCGCGCACCACCACCTAGTTATAATCCTAACAACGCCGGATTTAGATTTCCACCACGCAATCTGCCCCAGGCATCGACAGGTCCGAAACCCATGAGTGGCGTAACCTCTTTTACGTCAAGACCGTTGCCACCGACAGGACATGACTGGCGCAGGTTCGGAAATCCCCCTCCATCTAATTATTTTAAAACACGAGATATTAACGTTAATGAATGTGCCGCTTATAATGACTATTACTATTACTATCCTGAGTATTATGACCAAGATTATTACAGCGTGAACCCAGAGCCGGAGTATTACGCGTATAACGATTATAGTAACACTGAATACCAAAATTATCCGCAACAGGCTGACATGTCCTATGAACCTGAAGACTATGAGCAGTCTTCCTCCAGTAGACCGGAGGATTTTCAGGAAGTAGCTCTATTAAAAAAGCCAAAATAGAGGTTAACCTCCAGACTCAAAGGCAGCTGCCTTACATTAGTATCAGCGAACCACCTCTAAAATTACTGATCGACACAGGGGCTAACCAATCATTTATCAGCCCCGACGCTGTTAGAAATTATTACTCTCAGATACCTCTCACATACGATCCTTTCGAGGTGACAAACGTCCACGCTACTACTAGAAGCGACTACTCAATAACTTTGCCTTGTTTCACAGAATTCAACGACAGAGACTCTATTAAATTATTTGTGTATAAATTCCATGACCACTTTGACGGTTTGATAGGTCTGGACTTGCTTACCAAATGGGAAGCCAAGATAGATCTAAAGAATCAAGTACTAAGCACTAAATTAGCCCAAAATCCTATAAGAATGTATAATTCTAGGAATGTTAACCTGTACGAGGATATTATCCCAGCTAATAGTACAAAATTAATAAGAATACCGATTAATACTCAGGACGGTGAAGTACTGATACCCGAACAAGTAGTCTGTAACTGTGTAGTGCAGGAGTGTCTAACCACTGTCATTAACAACCGAGGTATCGTAGAAGTCGAGAACCCCTCCAATAACGACATCATATTCTCACTAGATCACCCGGCCCAAGCCGATGTATTTACTACTGAATGCGAACACTCAACTGTACAACCATCAAGTAGAGATCGAATTGAAGAGGTTCTTTCGCGATTACGTACGGATCACTTAAATCCCGAAGAGAAAGCCAATCTTATTTCACTCTGTTCTCAATATTCGGATGTATTTTATATAGAAGGGGAACCTCTTGCTTTTACCAACAAGGTCAAACACCACATTAAAACAACCGACGAACTTCCGATTTATACAAAAAGCTACCGATACCCGTTCATACATCGCGACGAAGTTAGGGACCAAATCAGTAAAATGCTTGAGCAAGGTATCATTAGACCATCAGACTCTGCTTGGAGCTCCCCTATTTGGGTCGTCCCCAAAAAGGCTGACGCTACTGGCACAAAAAAATGGCGTATTGTAGTGGACTTTCGGAAGCTCAATGAAAAGACCATCGATGATAAATACCCTATACCAAATATAACAGACGTACTTGACAAGCTTGGCAAATGCCAATATTTTACGACTTTAGACCTTGCTAGTGGGTTCCACCAAGTGGAAATGAGCCCTAGTGACATCCCTAAGACTGCCTTCAGCGTGGAACATGGACATTTTGAGTTTTTGAGAATGCCCATGGGATTAAAAAATGCTCCCTCAACCTTCCAGAGGGTAATGGATAACGTTCTACGCGGGTTACAGAACGTCATCTGCTTGGTATACTTAGATGACATTATTGTATTTAGTACCAGCCTACAAGAGCACATGATAAACTTAGAAAGGGTATTTCAGAGACTCCGAGAATCCAACTTCAAAATCCAAATGAACAAATCGGAATTTTTGAAGCTAGAGACCGCCTTCCTAGGTCACATCATAAGTAGAGAAGGCATCAAGCCGAATCCAGATAAAATCATAGCAATAAAAAACTACCCCATACCTAAAACTCCTAAAGAGATTAAGCAATTCTTGGGCTTACTCGGATATTATCGTAAGTTTATTCCAGATTTCGCTCGGGTTACTAGGGAATTCGCTAGGTGGCGCTAGCACAGCACATAACGTCTCCGTATATTAAAATAAATAATATTATTCAACAAATTATTACCAGTTAATTGTTATCAAAATCTGTGACTAAAGTGATAGTAAATGTGTGTTATCGTTTGTGAGTAAAAGAACTCTGATTTTGTATCAAAAAACTGGAGTGTGAAAATTGATTACAAAAAAGACAATAGATAGTGATAAACAGTAAACAAATAAATAAAAATATTAAAATCTGTGTTTTACGCAAACAAATCGAAATAAAAATAAAATATTTTGTGAATTTTGAGTGATAATGTGTAAATATATATTTTTGTGTGAAATTGCTATATACCTGCAATGTAAAATATTGTAGTAACGTACTTTTATTACGTACTAAACTAAATTCAAGTAATGCACAAATTCGACACACAACTTTAAAGCAGTGGTGGCAAGTTAGTACAGAGCCAAACATAAGATCCAAGGACTTGGGTTCGCGCCTATCTGACTTCAGTTTCAATTATTTACTTTTTGTGACATAAATTAAGTTTTCCTACAAAAAATTGCATATTTTTGGATTTTTATTTTGGAACTTTTTGAAAATTTCGTTATTGCAAGTTGCCGTAACAATGGAGCTGGAGTGCGACAAGTGTGCTAATAAAATCACTAATATGCAAAAATTAATATGTTCATCTTGCAAGAAACAATTTCATTTGGATTGCACTAGTGTATCATTCGGCCGTTTTCGTATAATGACTGGAGAGACAAAATCAAATTGGAAATGTAGTGGATGCATAAATAAAACACAACAGAATATTACGTCTACACCTATTGTTACAACAAATTCAAGCTCGTCAACCGTATCAAACGACAACATTACACTCCGAAATAAGAAATTTAAAATCAATATACGCACGGAAAACTCTTTTCATTCTCTATCTGAGGACTCTGACGATGAACTTGAGGGCCACACGCAGGATTCCTCAAGCATATTAAATAGAAGCTGCCCAGAGAAACCATTTACGAACTTTAAAAAGATTAGAGAATTGGAAAATGAAATTGAACTATTAAGAAAAAAATTAGAAATAGCGGACAACGAAATAGGAATTATACTACAAGAAAACTTGGATTTAAAAAGTAAAATAAAAAAACTCACACACATATGTAAATCAACTTCTAGAAAGACAACGACACGCACAAAAAACAAAAGAAGAAGCTTAAATCAAGTTAAACTGGATTTCTCCCACGCAGCTTACCAAATTAATCAAGAATTACCAAAGAGCCAGAGTATCGAAGAATTTATCAACTGCGATTTAAGTACGGATCCGAAGATATTAGAACAGACAGACTCGGATCCATTGCTCTGTAATAATAGACCCCAAAAAATATCCGAGCTCATACAAACTGACCTTGACCGTAAACCTAAAATACATATTTTTGGAGACCAGCAAGTGATTGGCCTATCAGCTAAGATGATAAAAGCTAGATTTGGAAAATGGAACGATGTCTACGAGATAAGTAGTTTTGTCAAGCCCTATGCTACTTCTTCACAAGTTTTAAGTAATTGCCATAGTATAACAGACATAACAAAAGATGATATTCTTGTTTTATCTATAGGGTCAAATGACAAAAATCCTTATACAATGGTAACAGAATTATGTGATGTTGTAACTAGATTTAAGGAAAACAAGATACTTGTTTTGAATGTACATTATAACGAATGTCTTAATGTTCATAAAATAAATTACGAATTGGAAATGGTATTAAGAAATTATTCAAATAGTAAATTCTTAAATATTTATTATCCTAAATTGCATGGCATGTCATTGCTTAACTTGATAACTATGAAGCTGAATATTGAAATTGACTATCCACGATATATTGATGAATTCGTAAATAATGTATTTAAGTTACACATGAGTAATTGTACTTCAGTTAAACAGAAAACCGATGTAACTAAGTTAAAACTTAAGAAAAAAATTACAGACTATTTTCCCAAAAAACCTAACATTGAACAAAAACTGGTAAAGAAAAAGAGCATTCTTGACTATTTTCCTCGAGTATGTAAAAAGCCCTCGAAGGGAAATACTAATAGTTCTAACAATGGTGATAGTGTAGAATGCGTGCAGTTTTTTCGAGAATAATATATTGGTTGTATTACATCAAAATATAGCAGGAATACTTAGCAAACAGGATATACTATCGGTGACTTTAGTCGAATTGTCAGAAAAATTTAAAGATATAGATGTAATTTGCTTGTCGGAAACGTTTATAAAATCTGGTACAGAAAATAATCTTCATTTACGCGATTTTGAGCTCGCCGAGTCGTATTCTCGGAAGAACCAAAAGCGCGGTGGAGTATGTATTTTATGTAGGCAACATTTAGAATATAAAAAACTGACATATTTGAAAGATATGTCAGTGGAAAAGAGTTTTGAGTGTTGTGGCATCGAAATACCCGAACACAGGTGTATTATTATATGCTTGTACAGAATTCCTGATTGTAAAGAATCTAACCCATATGTTTTTTTGGAAAGATTGCAAATGTTACTACATAGACTTAGATCAAAAATAAAGAAAAAAATTGTCATAACTGGAGATCTGAACATTAATACGCTGAAGGAAAGTAACATCAGCGAATATTTTCTACAATTACTCCAAAACTACAACTATCAATCGCATATTATCGAACCGACAAGACAAAGTTCTTGTATCGACTTAATTATCAGCAATGTAGAAGGTGCTATTGGTAAGATACACCATTTAGGTCTATCCGATCATAATACAGCACAGACTTTAGAAGTCCCCATCGAGAAATCTAACAGATTGTTGCATTATTTTAGGAAAAAACGAGATTTTAGCCCTGAAAATATTCAGAAATTCAATGAATGTTTGAAGAGTTTGAGTTGGTCGGAAGTATACAATGAACCAGAACCCAACAAAGCGTTTAATATATTTCATGACCTTCTTACGTTATTCTACAATCTATGTTTCCCAATACGGAAAATCAAAATAGTAATGAAACAAAAAAATATGCCATGGATAACGAAAGGAATACGTTTAGCATGCAGAACAAAGCGTTTGCTCAGATTTACGTATTATAAAAAAAGAAATATACAAAATAAAGAGAAGTACCTAAAATATACCTCTGTCCTAAAAAAATGCATGCATACTGCACAAAAAATTAATAATAAAAAATATATAAATAGGTCAAATAACATATGCAAAGCATCTTGGAATTTAATAAAATGTAACAATACCATAAAAAATAAATACATCACACGTATTGTTCACGGAGGAAATGGTATTAGTGAGCCAAGGAAAATAGCTACAGCGTTTAATGACCATTTCATAAATACAACAAATATAAACACATGTAAATCAATATCTTCGGATAGCATTAATAACATTCCACGCGTTAATGACAGCATATTTTTAGTTCCGACAGACAGCAGTGAAATATGCAAAATAATCACAAATTTGAAAAATACATACGCTGTAGGCTATGACGAATTATCTACAAATATTATTAAATCAACAAAAAAAATTTTAGCGCCTGTACTCAGCTACTTAATTAATATATCGTTTGTTTATGGGGTATTTCCTAGCAAATTGCAAACAACAGTAGTAAAGCCTACTCACAAGAAAGATAATACAGAGGTTCTAGATAACTATAGGCCTATCGCACTGGTACCGATATTATCCAAAATTGTCGAAAAAGCCATGCATGTTAGAATTACGAATTTTATAAATAAACATGATATAATGGACGAAAGTCAAAATGGGTTCCAGAGAGGAAAATCTACGGTGCTAGCTGCTTTCAAACTAATAAATACAATCATAGAACACGTAGACAAATCGGAGGAGGTTATAGCGGTATTCATAGATATGAGTAAAGCATTTGATTTTGTATCGCATGAACGGCTCCTATCTAAGTGTGAAAGGTATGGTCTTAGGGGAAATGCACAAAACTGGCTGAAATCGTACTTAAGTAACAGAACGCAGTATGTAGAAATTACCAATCTTGATCCAAATATGAATGAAATATCGTATAAATCAGAAGAGAAAATTAATAACAGAGGTGTACCGCAGGGAAGCGTCCTAGGGCCTTTGCTGTTTCTTTTGTATATAAACGACCTTCCAAAAGTGACTAAAAATTCTTGTACGCTATTTGCTGACGACCTTTCTATAGTGATACCAAATTCATTTAATTCCAAATCTAATTATAATAATGAAATTAATAATACTCTATCTGACATTGCCAATTGGTTGAATAAAAATAATTTAAAATTAAATTTAAAGAAATCGACTTGTGTACAATTTCATAATCAAAGAAATAATAAGATCACTGATTTATTAATACAACATGACGGACAACATATTGAGGAAAGCAATGAGGTGCCATTTTTAGGAATAACATTAGATAATAATTGTACGTGGAAGCCCCATATAAAAAATGTATGTAAAAAAATCAACCGTTTTTCTTATGTATTATGGCGGCTTGGTAATATAACAGACGAAAAAACAGCCTTACTGGCGTATCATGGATATGTGGCGTCAAATTTAAGATATGGTATCGTGTTATGGGGCAATTCAGTAAATGTAGAAAGAACTTTTATTGCTCAGAAACAATGTGTACGTTCTATATGTAAATTATCGCCGATGACCAGTTGTAAACCATTCTTTAAAAAATTGAATCTGTTAACAGTACCGTCTATTTACATCTATGAGGTGTGTCATTTTGTAAAGGTTCACATACACCTCTTTAAGCAAAAATGTGATGTAGTCATAAACTATAGAGGCAGATTTCCAAATCAACTGGTGCTGCCTAATATATCGACAACTTTATATGATAAGAGTTGCTATCCAATGGCAATTCGAATATATAATAAATTGCCGAAAGATATCACAGATCTTCCTTTGAATAGATTTAAAACTAGTCTACATCGGTTGCTCTCTGACAAATGCTATTATACGGTTACAGAATACCTGACGGACAAATTCCTTTAAATTGAAAAAATGTTATTTTTATTAAATGTACCTATATACTGACATTCTCCTAAGTTATTAATTTATTTAAAATAATCTTAATGTGCCATAATGTATGATTGATGTTAAAATGAATTTGATTTAATGTATTTTTGTACTGTTATTACCTATCAATGACGTTATATAATTGTGACAATTTTATACGGAAAAGTGCTTAGTACCTAGTAGCTCCATGCTATTAATTAATGTATCCACAAATATATATTTGCATGTCTAATTTGACTAAATGTGAAATACTTTATTATTGATCAGAACACCATCAATGTAATCACTTTTAATGCGAATAAACTTTATTCTTATTCTTATTCTTATTCTTACTAAACCTCTTACTCAATGTCTGAAAAAGGGAAGAAAAATAGCACTAGACTCTGAATATGTAAATTGCTTTGAAAAATGTAAAACGCTTCTTACTAACGACCCCATCCTCCAGTATCCAGATTTCAACAGGGATTTCCTCCTCACTACGGACGCGTCCAATTTTGCCATCGGCGCTATCCTATCCCAAGGCGCTATAGGTTCAGACAAACCGATTTCATTCGCTTCACGAACATTAAATGAAAGCGAGATAAACTACAGCACTATTGAGAAAGAGTTGCTAGCGATAGTTTGGGCTACAAAGTACTTTAGACCCTACTTGTTTGGCCGTAAATTCAAAATCCTAACAGATCATAAACCATTGCAATGGATTATGAGCTTGAAAGAGCCCAACTCCCGTCTTACTCGATGGCGCTTAAAACTTAGCGAATATGACTATACAGTTGTTTATAAGAAGGGTAAAAGTAATACTAATGCCGACGCTTTGTCCAGAATCGAAATACATAACGAGATAAGCTCAATAATTTGCGATGACCCCACAGACAGACCACGGACTCCTAACAGCTCAGTAGTCGCAAACCCCACTGATCGGCCACCTACACCCGCAAATTCCTCCACGGTAACGGCACATACCTCGCAAGAGCACCCCATTTTAGAAGTACCTATTACCGATGACCCGTTAAACAAATTCCACCGTCAGATATGCCTAACGATAGTTAATGATATTACAAAACGACCTATAGTTTCAAAGCCGTTCGATACACACACACGCACCTCCATACAAATATCGGAAAACAATCTCGAGGAAGACGTTGTTAATATGATCAAAGAATTCGTTAACCCCAAGATCAAAACTGCCATCTTAATAACGCCAGCACTTGCTATGTATTCAGTGATACCCATTATACAGGAAAAATTCAAGAGTTCATCAATGAACCTAGTCCTAGTAAAAAAGGAGTTAGAAAATGTTAAACAATATCTAAAGCAGCAAGAAATCATTAAACACTATCACGATGGTAAGACGAACCACCGTGGCATTAACGAATGCTATCTTGCCTTAGCTCAGAAATATTACTGGCCTAAAATGAGAGAACACATCACTAAATTTATCAATGACTGTACAATATGCGGTCAGGCTAAATACGACCGCAATCCAATTCGTCCACAATTTAATATAGTACCCCCACCAACCAAACCATTCGAGATAGTGCACATGGACCTCTTCACAGCCGAATGCGAGAAATACGTCACATTCATAGACGTATTCTCTAAATATGGTCAGGCTTACCACTTACGGGACGGAACTGCGCTTAGTGTCATACAAGCACTACTAACCTTTTGCACGCATCACGGACTCCCACTAACCATCGTATCCGATCAAGGTACAGAGTTTACCAACCAAATGTTTGCTGAATTCACAAGGTTGCATAAAATCATTCACCATAAAACCTTAGCACACGCCCCTAACGATAACGGTATGATCGAAAGGTTTCATTCTACCTTACTAGAGCACTTGCGAATTCTCCGTCTACAAAAAAAGGGTGAACCCGTGATCAATCTTATGCCCTACGCCGTGTTAGCCTATAATAGTTCCATTCACAGTTTTACCCGATGTAGGCCATACGACTTAATACTTGGACATACTGACCCTCGTGACCCGCTTGACTTTAACCCAGCTGAACACCTGCTACAACAATACATTCAATATCATAGGGAACAGATGAGGAAGGTATATGATATAGTTAACAAATCGGCTCTTACTAACCGCACTGACATAATAGAACGTAGGAATAAATACCGGGAAGCTGAGGTAGATTATCAACCCCAGCAACAGATATTTGTGTCTAACCCCACTGCAGCAAGGCAAAAACTAGCACCTCGCTTTACACAAGACACGGTATTGGCAGACTTACCCATCCACATTTATACTTCTAAAAAACGCGGACCTATTGCCAAGTCTCGCTTAAAGCGTGTACCTAAGAGCGCAAAATTGTTGCAGAATACCGCTGCTGATACTGACACACCAACTCGTGGGAACTCAGGAGATAAAACTTGAGAGCTTGAGTGATGGACCCGGCTTGCTACCATTTAACCTGGGAGCCATGAAACTCATTACCCATTATCATGCATTCCTACAGTATATAGATTTAGATGATATAGATAATAAGCTTAGTATAGTAAAAAATCAAATAGAAGGTATAGAAACCCATCTCACTAACTACACTTATGCCCTCTACGAAGTTCAGATAGGACATCTAGTTACTAAGTTAGATAAAGCTCTAGCCCAACTTAATAGCTTAGAGCCAGGTCGTGCTAAAAGAGGTTTGGTAAATGCATTAGGTACAGTAATAAAAAGTATATCTGGGAATTTAGATTATAACGACGCCTTAAAATATGACGATGCCTTGAAAATACTTAAACAAAACCAAGATCAAGTCATAAATAATCTTAACTACCATATTAGTCTTAGCAAAGACTGGATGGCTCAACATACGAACATAACATCGAGGTTAGTAGAGAACGAGAGTAGGATAAACCAAACGATACAACTAATATTGGATAAAAGTAAATACGAAGACTACAACCTTATAAAGTATGCTCAATTCGGCCAAGTTATAGATAATGTTAGTGATAATATTAATGATCTAATTTTAGAATTACGTAGGATAGAAGACATTTTAGCGTTTACTAGGTCCGGTAGTACGCACCACTCTATGATAGATACGGATACATTAAGAAGTATGATTAAACGTTTAGAAAATATATACAGGAATGATGAGTTACTAGACTTAGACCTTCGCGAGTACTATGAGATAGTTAGGACAGGATCCTACTTTAAGGGGAAGCAAATAGTCATAGTCTTTAGAATTCCCATAATAGCCTCACCAATCTTCCAGTTGTATCACCTATCCATAGTACCTAACCGGAAAAATCAAGTCCTCATCCCACCATATCCCTTCATAGCAACCAATGGTCACATTCATGTGTACATAGAGGCAGAATGCCCGAAGGTTAACAGCCAGTATCTATGCGAAGAAAATCTCAATAACCAGATGAGGACTGAACCCGACTGTATCGTAAAGCTGCTACGCGACCAAGCCGTAGACAAGACATGCAGAGCTACATCGATATCTTTATCAAAGGGAGCCATGGAAAAATTAGATGATCGCCACTATGCTGCGATATTCCCGAAACCCGCGAGGATACAACTCAACTGCGGACGTCGAAACGACTACACCACACTCAATGGAAGCTACCTTGTCACCATACCTCATGGATGCTTACTGCGCACTACTGACTTCACCCTAGCAAACTCTAACGACAAGTTAAGAGGACAACCATTGAAGATTCTCCAATATGCACTCAATGAATCCCATGTAGCATCATCTCAGATCCAAACGTCTCTTAAGATACACTCCATTAACCTGAAGGACCTACATGACCTGCAACATAGGATCGAGACACAATCATTAGTCATACCAGAGCAGACTCATACGCTGTATCATACCACTATACCACTGTACGTTACACTGCTATGTGCGCTGTCACTCATTATAGCGTTTTGGACTAAACGCAAACCATGCTGTCGTCGAGAACGCAAGACACAACCTGCAGCACAATTCCATGTTGGACTGGCCAACGCAGTCCCCGCTCCAGACACAACCCAAGATAAGGCGTTCCCCGCAACATTTTCGATGAACGTCTAAAATAGTTGCGGTTCTTCGGGGGGAGGTGTTACATGCGCAACCCTAATGAATATCGCTGACGCGGCCAACAACACTGCACACGGCACTGTGGTGCTAAGCGACCTCGATTGCGAAACACATCGCGCCACTCGCGTAAACTGCTGATGCGACGAATCGCCTGGCGTCCACGAGGCGGCGACGGCCCCGCGCACTTTACTCCGTTTCTAGCATCGAGCGAGTCTAGTTAATTAATTAGTTATTACTTTGTAATTTTACTTAATAAATTTGTTCCTTAAAAATTGGTTTTTTTTGGGACTTCTGGCTACGATTCCTGTTTCTTACATATAATATTTTATATGTTATTATATATATATATAAAATAAATAAGACTATTGCGTCTAACTTGTAGCAGGTAAAAATAAAAGTAGCACTGTGTGTGGTTATTTTTTTTACAATACAATCAATATTTTGTTAAACTATTTATACTCATCAGGCTGAACAACTTTTGCTAAGGCGTCATTTTTATATTTCTTATAGTTTAGCTGAACCATTATGGTTCTGCATCAGGTGTTCCAAATCTTGGATTTTTATACCGAGATGGAAATTTCTTGTCCACGTTTTCAAATCGATGCCATTTTCGTAATTGACATTTTAGAAAACCATAGAATCAACACCCATATTGATATTGTAACATTTCAACCCCATCGCACCCCCACAGGAGTGCTCTTGTGTCACGTCGATTATGTTAGATTATAAAATAGCTGTTGTTTTCGGAATCAGCGACCCGATAAACCATAAAAACAATACCCATGTCGATTTTCAGACGTTTGCACCTCATTCCACCCCTTTAGGTGTTGAATTTTGAAAAATCCTGAAACACGTGTTTACTCATTTATCTACAGAAGATCTCGTGTAAAGTTTCGTATAAAATAGTCCAACTAATCTTGGTTCCCCATACAAACTTTGGACCCCCATTTCACCCCCTTAGGAGTTGAATTTTCCAAATTCCCGTCTTAGTGGGCATCTACGTCCTGAAAGGAACCCCCATACAAAATTTGAGACTCCTAGCACTCGTAGTTTCTGAGATTTGGTGATGAGTCAGTCAGTGATTTTTATACTTAAACTTTAAATGACGATAACTTTTTAATCTGACATCAGATTTCGATGAAACAAAGCCTATATGTTGCTCAGGGATGACCTTAATCTTTTAGTGAAAACCGCGTAAAAATCTGTTCAGTAGTTTTAAAGATTAGCGAGTACATACAGACAGACAGACAGACAGACAAAAAAATCAAAAAAATCTTTTTTGTGTTCTGTTACTCTTTTTTTATCGCCCACACTCATTTTTTGTTAATTTTATCAAATGTACAGACACGCGGTTCCTACTGTTTTATTATATGTATTGATGATCTTGATTATGAGACTGAATAAAATCCAGTCATGTTACAATGGTACACTAATTGTTCCGCGCGGATTGTAATGGTTATTAAATAAACATAAAATAGCAATCGTCTATTAAAATTCTGGACTCAATGTCATAAATTTGAAAATTGTATGATTTCGACGGTAGAGGTTATTTTATTTGATATTCTGGAAACTATAAATTGATTTTCAAATGAAAAACTAATATTCAATGGTAATGATTTACATGATACAAAATTGAATTGAGAACAGATACTACGAACGAAGTTTCGTAATACGTGGCGCCGTGTGGCAGCCCTTGTAGTCCGTTAGCCAGATGGTATAGTTTGTCAGTCATTTCCTCTCAAGCGATAATTCGTGAAATACTTCAGAGAGTTGTATAAGTTGTATTATACCGTATGATAAACGTCAGCTGCCGTTCCGTGGGTGAGTTGGGCAGCGGCAGCATTTAATCACGTAAAAAAAAATGTTTTCAGTCTTTTCCTCCCGACTGAAAATTCGGAGATAATAAAAAAGTTAGCTGGCCGTACCGTGGTGGAATATACGTCAACTGGTCACTCGAATATGTAAAAAAAAAATTTCGTTCAGTGATTTCCTCTCACTTAAAAATTTGTCAGATGATAGCTAATATGCAACTCTGAATAAATAAAAACGTCAGTTGCCTCTATGTTGATGGAAAGGGTGTCAGCTGATGCAGTGAAAGGTGGCGCATGGCCTAGGCATGAGCGCCGATCGCTTATTTAAATATATATTTTTTTTTGCATGTTCGTGTGACCAGCTGACGTATAATCCACCACGGTATGGCCACCTGACTTTTTTTAATCTTCGAATAATTGCGTTAACTATTATTTAACAAATTTTCAGTCGGGAGGAAATTACTAAAAACAATAAAATTATTTTTTTATGTGATTAAGAGGCTGCCGCTGCCCAACCTACCCACGGAGCGGCAGCTACCGTTTACCATACGGCATAATACAACTTTCTGAATTATTTCCCGAGTTATCTCTTGAGAGGAAATTGGTCAGGAAAATCTGTTGCTGGCTCACGGACCATTGCAATCGGTTCCGCAGTCGTCACAGAAGGGAGGTCGTGAAAGCGACAGGGAGTGACCATACTGTACGTAGTACTATTACTTATATTGAGATTATATAAAATAATATATTTTTGATATATATAGTTAGCTATATCATCATTATTGGATGAATGAATTCATCGCTAACTAAAATGCTCATAAGGCCTTAATAAACTGATTTTAAGTTTCGTATTCATAAACGTTTCATAAACTTCATCCTCAAAAAGTTCACAATCATCGTTTATTTAGAAACAGTTATGGACCATAATATATAAAAACTAGCTTTCGCCCGCGGTTTCGCTCGCGTGAAATTCGGGGCAAACACGTGTTTACTTATTTATATATAGAAGTACTCGTGTAAAGTTTAGGATAAAATAGTCCAACTAATCTCGTTTCTCCATACATGCTTTGGACCTCCGTTTTACTCTCTTAGAGGTAAAATTTGAAAAATCCTTTTAAGTAATTTCGTGTTCAAATCGTCCCAGAAAACCATAGAATCAACACACATATTGATATTATGACATTTCAACCCCAACCATAAAAACAATACCCATGATGATTTTTAGACTGTTTCACCCCATTTTACACATTTCAATCCCATCGAACCCCAATAGATGATGATGGTCACGTTAGCCACGTTGAATTTCCAAATCGTTATTGTTTTCGTAATCTGCGACCCGATAAACCATAACAACAATACCCATAACAATTTTCAGATTTTGTGGTCCCATTTTACACTTTTATGCTTAAATTTTGAAAAATTCAGAAATACGTGTTTGCTCATTTATCTATAGAATGTAATGTAAAGTTTAGGATAAAATAGTCAACTAATCTCGTTTTAAAAATAGTGTGGACAATTTTTGGACCTACGTTTCACCCTAGGGGTAAAATTTGAAAAGTCCTCTTAACTAATTTTATTGCCACTATGCTATATTTTCAAATCGATGCCATTTTCTTGATTGACGTCCCAGAAAACCATAGAATCAACACCCATATTGGTATTATGACATTAAAACCCCACATAGCCGACGTGACAAAATATGTCACGTCGGCTACGTTTGATTATAATATAGTTGTTTTTTCGTAATCACCGACCCGATAAACTATAAAAACAATACCCATGACGATTTTCAGACTTTTTCACCCCATTTTACCTTTTTAGGGGTTGAATATTGAAAAATCCTGAAACACGTGTTTACTCATTTGTCTATAGAAGTACTCATGTAAAGTTTCGGATAAAATAGTCAAACTAATCTTGTTTCCCCATACAAACTTTGAAGAATTTTGAAAAATCCTTTCTTAGTGTACCCCTAGACGTCATAAGGAACCTACGTGCCAAATTTGGAATCTCTAAACCCAGCGGTTTGGGCTGCGCGTTGATATATCAGTCAGTCAGGACTTTGAATTTTATATCTATAGATTAATGTTTGTCTGCATGCCTTTATGCATTCGTTTACCGCTCATCCGATTGCATTGAAACTTTGTTGGGATATTCTGGGTATACAGAACAACGTCTGTCAGGTCAGCTAGTGGCAAATAAAGTCCGAAGGCTTATCGTCATCTGGAATGTGTATTTGGTGCTTATTAGGAATGCAATGACGATAATAAACATTTTTGCAAGAACTACATAACTAGGACTTATTTATAGCACCTAGAAGCTGGCACGTATCACGAGTAACCACTTCCAAATTTGATAATCTCATTGATTTACTGCTGTCGTTTCAGTCTTAAATTTGTTTTCACGTTTCTCTTCATTATTTTTAGTTTCAATCTCAATGATCACATTTGCTTTTCCATTTTCACATTCTTTGTTTCCCTTTTTCGACTTCTTTCCTACGCCTTTTCCATACCTTTTTTTGACTTCAGAGCATTTTCTTCCTGTGCTGCTGCTTTATTTTCTCATTTTTTTATCTTTTCATTTTTAAATTCTCTCTTTCCTACTTTTTAAACAGCTGACCTAAAATTCTCAGAAGAAGTTACAAACACGGTTTTTTCTGTCCTTCGAATAAATTTTCTCTTATTTTCTGGGGCTTTCTGTACGTAATTATTAATTGTTGTTATGATAGTCGAAGTGGAAGGCTGGCACAAATCTAGTGGATTTTAGGTATTCTTATTTTTGTGATTTTTACTGTTGTCATATTATTTTCGGCGGTAAGATTCAGATTTTTGTCATGTTATTAGCAGATTGTATTTCAATATTCATTTCTTTCTGTTTCATTTTGAAAAAAGGACCAAATTTTAAATATTGCAGTAGACTAAATTATTCACGATGACATCCTGAGATTTCAATTCTTTCGTCTTGTCTACCAATTCGGCCCCTACGATAATTTTCAATTCTTTAAGTGACATAAGCATATTTGCCCCGTTATACTTTTCAAGATTTTTTTCTGTAGCTAGGCATTTAGTAATCCATTGCATTCTCGTCAAAGGGACAAAAACCACATGCTCTGAAACCATTTTATATAGATTCAGGTTTTAAATCACCTATGACTGTTTTTTAAAATAGTGGCAATGTTCAACTTCGTTACAACCTCGCCAACGTTTTCTGAATGAAATTTTCGAACTGCTTTTCGGTACATTTTCTAAATGGTCTAAAGACAGAAATCTCTGCTAGCTGAGTGATACGGACTGTAAATTGGGGTAGCAATTATTACTTCAATTTCTGGCTCTTCACAAAGTAAACTAAGCTGTAAAGTGATATGGCATTTGTGGCCATCCATAAATAAAATGTTTGTTTATATTGTTTTTTAGCAAGGTATGGAACAAATATTTCGGTGACAAACATCTACAGTCATCCATCATAGATACATGGAAATAAAATGGTTAATTTGTAATTAAGCACTATAAAAATGTATAATTATTGTATTCTACATTGTCATCAGTCCAGTTCCTCCTTTCCTGATTATAGGCATCCCACCTAGACAGGACATGCCGTCCACTCTAGTAGTCAGTGCTTATACAAATGCCAACTATTATTTTGGACATTTCAGCAAAATTTACAAATTTTCAGCAAAACAGAGAAAAAGAAGTGGAGTAGATGGGTTACTTATTTATGTACGACTATACATAATTTACAGCCACTGGGATGGCTTCGCTTTGACACGCAGGAAAGCGTGCGGCATGTGCGCTTGCTCTCGAAGCGGTAATAAACAAACAACATGCCGCGAGTCATGACTGTGCACCAAAATGTTGCTCGACAGTTTTGGAGGTACTTTTGATCCCTGGTATATCCGAGACTTTATTTCTTTATTTACACTATATTGCATTAATTCCTAAAACTGACGTACAAAAGAAGGAATTCGATGCTAACTGAATGTTCTGAATAGAGCGAAGCAGTACATCAACAACAAAAATTTCAGCTTTACAATGCGTAAGTCCAAGCTAACGTGGAATACTCCAATCATCTCTGGGCGGGAGCATTCGAATACCAAAATAAAGATGCACCTTTTATTCGATCTAGAGACGAAACCGGAACTCACAAACGTTGTTGGGCTATTAAGTCTGACGAGTGACTTGGCCTGTGACTTGGCCTATCTTTGCGTTTTCTACAGTCTATATCATTATATAGACTGGGTTCTGAGGAGTTTTGGTTTTGGATCGTAAGTGGTTCATCGACATCTTTGAACCTAAGCCAACTTCACCTGCACGCGGTGCACCCTGCTGATTGACAAACGAAGCTCTGGCGAAAAGAGAGGTAGGGAGCCTAATTGTAAGCTATCCGACTGGGTAATGTACCTCCACCTCACAGAATACCGCAGCCAAATAACAATTCCCTTGAGGGTTGTTGTGTTCCAGTGAGGTCACCAGAATAGAAGGAGATGCTGAGTTGGCAGCGGGGATGGCGGCGCGCGAGCGATATTTTATGTTGCGAGCGTTAATATGGCTACGGCAACCGCTTCAAATCAGGCGGGCCGTATGCTTGTCTGCCACCCAACGAAGTATAAAAAAAAAGTTGTTTTATATGATACGGCCACGGCCTCGTTCTGAAGCTATGGGAATGGAATTTGAATTATTAAAAAAAATCTGGTAGGGAATTCATCCTCACATATTGGAGCTAAAATGGTCACATACTATATGGTTCTAGAAGAGCTTTCTACCTTGAGCTCTAATAATTAAGTTGTGGAATAAATTCCCTGTCAAGGATACTACAGCATCGGATTCTCCAAAAGAGGCGTGAAGGAGTTCCTACAGGGTTGGCAACGCGTGAGCGCTTACCATAAGGCGGGTTATGGCTTGTTTACCACTCTCGTGTATAAAAAATTAATACGTAACAATTAGTGGACTTCACTTTACTATTTTATTTTAACTATGAAAATTTCCTATATAGCATGTATCTTAACGCCAAACTCCAGAGAACATTGAAACAGAAGACAGAACGGCCAAAGCAGTGGGTTCCAAGCTGCCGGCTTTGTTGCAGTAATCGCTAAAACACTGGCAGTCTGTCGTCGAATAGTCCGGGTAAACATTTGTGTAGCAATCTTCGTCTTTCCGGACCCAGCCACAACCGCGCATTACTCGTTTTTCATAACTTTCAGAGTTGTTAACTGGAAAATAGATAACCATATTAGAGTAAACCACGAAGACGTCGTTGTCCGAAATTCAAACAATGTAGTCGGTAGCTTGCCTATGGGTCGGTGTATTTATTTGGAGTTCTTATTATATTTCGCAGAGCATGCTGTTTTTATCATATGGCAGTCCATAATCCAAGTCAGTGGCCCTGTAAGCGGCCTACTAATCCATTAATTATAACTAATTTATTAGTGGATAACTAATCCATTTCACAGGTTACCGCCATTACAACCAATATGACAAGTAGTTCTTACTAATTTCTTCAATCTTGCGACAGAAGTAGTCGCTAGCGCCTGGTAGGGCATGTTCACAGTCTATCGCCGGAACGAGCGATTGCTCAGCGCGGCTAAGGTTGTGGACGTTCAAGCATGGAGCGTACTTGCTACTCTCGCAGTCGTAACAGCTTATAGAAGACGCTGTAAAGTATATAAATCATTTTTTAAGACGAATATAATAATATGTACATATATATATATATATTCAATAAAAATGTTGCGTACGAGACGTGTCGTTCGCCTCGCGTGTCGTTCGGCTACGACGTAGCGGTGGTGGCGACTTTCGACACTGGAGGCGGTGGCTTTGTCAACGCTTTCCGTTGTGACTAAACTTAGAAACTAAACTGATTTTGATGTTTTTGTACGGTATAGTTTTTGACGTGACAACGTCTTTTAAATCGATGAACGTCGGCTGTACGCACGAAGAAGCATAACTCATTGTCAAGTTCCGCCTGAGCCGAGCGTGCAAGCGAGAGTGCGGAACAAGCGACAGAGAGGCACGATCGGCCTAAGCGTTCAGCTTGTGACGCATCTATATCTTTTCCGATCCGATCCGGCCGATGGTTTCTTATGACCCGCTCGGAGACCCACGCCAGCCCGCCGCAGACTACACACCGTCTCCCCCCTCTAAAGCCATCGTGGCTAAAAGTTGTTAGGCAGGCGGTTTTTAGTTTTTAGTAAGTTAAAGCCTGATTCGCCCTTGAAAGGTCGGTCTGGTAGCAACCAGGCTGATGGGGTGTCGCGTCGGAGATGATTTTCCGCCCCCACGTCGCGTCATATCTCAACCGGCCTCCGAACAATATATTGTACGTCCACTAAGAAATAGAAAGAATAAAAGTTTACTGGTTCCCAAGCGTTCGTTTCGAATTCTTTTCAACCCAGCAACAGCAAATGTATCTACAATGGCTACAGGAGTAACGCCACAGCACGCGATTACACACTCAAAAAAAAATCGGTCAACAAAGCAACAATAAAAGCGTTGTCAAAAATTTCCTGTTGGTCCAACTAAATAGTTTGCTACTATCACAGAAAGAATATAGTGCTCATTGCAACGTTTTTATTGTTCAGTGTTTGTTGTGATAGGAACAACACAGCTTTTGTTACCATGGAAACGTTATTAGATAATTAGCTCGGCCGACAATGGAACGTTGTAGGTATATTAAAGTATAAGTTTGTCACAAAAATCTAACAAATTAACTAACGCTGTAGTATACAAGTATCTTTTGTAAAATTAACAATTTTAATTATAGCAATATAAAAGTTGTCATGTTTACAAAGTACCATGCATTACAATGGCAATGTGTGCGCGGGCGCGGGGCAAGAAGGGGGTGACGACGGTGACGTACGGACACACAGGTTGCATCATCCATCCAGTTGCGTGATGCGCGACGCGCGTTCGTTCCTAATAATCCATTTAATTTTGTAATTTAAATGCTTGTCAAGCAATTTTGAGTCTGTCTTCTATCGTCTTTTACATAGCTGGTGTACTGTAGGTCTGTGTGGACATTCAAACGGTCGATTTACTTGAACGCTGAAAGAAAAGTTACAACAGTACTGTGATAGTGCATTTTTACCTACCTACAATACAATGGAGGAATTGGAAGAATTCCTTCATGACGCCAACTTGGGACATCTTGTCCACAATATGATCGGTAAGTCTTCTTATTACGTACCTACCTACCATCTACCTTACATGTTTTATTGTAAATAGCTAATTTTTTATTCACAATAAACAGTTATTGTCGTACACTTAGAATTACAAACATGCTTTGTCGCGGGCTACATGCGACGAACTGTGCTCAACAATACTCAACATTGTTAATGGGACAATTTGGGGTGCATGTAGGTAATGGTCACAAAAGTAGTAAGCGAATAGATCTGAATAATAATTTCAGATGCCCATGGGGTAATTTTTTACTCACATTGGATATAGGTACTTAGACATTTTCTTTTTCCTTTTTTGTAGAACAAGGAGTAACTCTAGATGTTTTACTAATAGATAACGATCATGAATTCAGTCTGCTCACCCCGAAGGTGGTAGACAAAATCAAATTACGAGCTGCATTGCAAAAATTATGCGCCTAACTCAGCGGCCCATAATGTGCAGTTAATAGCCGGGCACTGCGCCCTACCTCTCTTTTCACCAGAGCCTCGTTAGTTGATCAGCGATGCGCCACATGCAGGTTGGCTTTGGCTCCCTGATGATAATGAGCCACTTACACCCTAAAGGCTACACAGTACACACTACAATTTATAAATCTATCTGCAAAGAAATATTATCATAAAAAAATCTTTACTTACCTATCTATCTTATATGTTATAAAAGTTATCAACCTTTTTAAAAAACTGTATATTTTTTTTCAGGATTGGAATTTACAATTGGATGCAGAACTAGCAACATCAGAATCATTCGACTTGAAAACATTGGGAAGTGGAAACGGCAGGAGTCTGCGTCGGCTTTTGATGACAGTAACTATTGGAAGACTTACTTGCAAAGGCGGATAATGGAGAGAAACTGAACTCACGCGATCGCGCTTTTATTGTAAAGCTAATATAATATCAAGCATATTTGTCTAGCGCAACAAACTTGACAGGCATGCTTGATCAACTGAGGCAAGTATTGTTAATTTTAGGGTACCTACCTACTCACAATAAATACTTACTTATAAATTATGTTGTTCTTAATTTTACTATAATTTCCTTTTTTTTTACATAATTTACTAAGCTCGTTTTGGTACCCTAACAAAGTTAGTTTGTCTCTCTCAATGTTATGTTTATGGGTGTTTACACATCAGAGACTACATTTCAAGCCTCGCTTTTACTGCTACGGTGACCTGGACAGGTGCCTGCTGTACAGTCTGTCACCGGTGCATTGATAGTATATTAAACAATAGAAGACATATTTTAGAAGTGCTTATATATTGTACTTTTTTAGAAAAATATCTAATTTCAAACTATGATAGTATACATAAGCATTTCTAAAATATGTCTTCTATTGTTTGAATATACTATCAATGCACCGGTGACAGACTATACAGCAGACACCTGTCCAGGTCACCATTGCAGTAAAAGCGAAGCTTGAAATGTAGTTTCTGATGTGTAAACACCCATAAACATAACATTGAGAGAGACAAACTAACTTTGTTAAGGTAGCAAAGCGAGAGAATTTGCTATGGCAACTAAGGTGCTTTGCTGGGAAAGCAAAAGAAACTTCGCTTTAGGAACTAAGTTTCTTTGCTGCGGAAACAAAAGGAGATCTGCTACAAGAACAATGTTGCTATGCTGGGATAGCAAAATGAGGGTGGATCAATAAAAAAAAAACTTTGTTATGATAGCAAAAATTTTGTACAGGTTACAAAACAGAATAATTGTCGGCGCCACAAAATTGTGTTGTTCTACTGACAATATCGAATTGTTGTAGTATTAAGGCATACTGTTGTTAAAAATATTGTTGCGCTAACAACTTGCTTCTTAACAATAAAAACATTGCAGTAGAGACTATACACTATGAACGGCTCCCCCCTGTTAAAGTTTTGTTGTCGTACCCAACAATATTTTTTTCTGAGTGCAGAGCGTAGGAGCATGGCAGATCAACGGGCATGACTTCTCCAATCTTCGGCATCGTGTAACGTAGTACACGGTACTAGTTAATATAAAATTATCACAATGTCTATTATTTAAAAATTTAAACAAATTTACTTAAAACTAAACTAAAACTAAAATTAAATAAAAGAAAATATATAATACCTAAACTTATTTACAATTAAAATAATAATAAACATATATTCACATAAAAACAAACTAACTTATCAACACTACTTACGATAGAAATTGGTCAACTCAAGAACGGCTGATTCTGCATTAGTGTCTGCAACATGCCGCGTTTTTTTATGTAGGCAGTTTATTTCTTATATCTCGATGCACCGCTAACCGGTCATCATTGGCATCGCTTCCTTGCTACGAGACACACTATATACGTTCTCATCCCAGAACGTCCTTGCGTCGTGATTTGAATTGTGGAAGAAGTGAAAGTTTTATACTAAACTTATACCAGTATACGAGTACCTAACAACTAACTAAAGTGTTAAGACCTAAGTGCTATTCAAACCCGAAATTCGGGTTCCAGTTACGGACTACAGAATAAGAGATACCCGTACGGGCACATACTACCTCAGCACATAAATACCTGCCTACTTGAGTCCTGGACAGCCGCAAGATCAAGCCACCGGCAACTCCACTCCCCAGCACTGGACCCCAGGACAGTACCTCTTGACTGGGAAACCAGAACTACCGGCATAGTAGGGCCTCTAAACTCACCCCTGAGCTATTTTTTTTTTTTTTTTTTAATAAATTATATTTTGTTAATTGAGTGTTGTATTGCTCATGTATAGCACCTCACGCAAAACGCTTCAATCGCTCCCTGCCTGGAAGCCTGCAGCAGTTTGAAATGGCTGTTAACCTTTTGGGCTGTTGTTGATTGGTTGGAGTAAGATAACATATAAAGACTGCATGTCTTCATATGTTATCAATTTCGCAATCAAGTGGCTAAGTGCAGAAACAGTCCAGTGAAATTTATCTATACAAAAATACAAAATTCATTATTTAGTATCAGATTACATTTCCGTGTAGCGATTTAGGATTTCTTTTAAATAAAAATATATTTGTGTTAAAATTTTGTTGATTTTATTGTACAAATGAGCAGAACGTATCAAAAATTGCCGCTTTTCATATTGCGTTTTAATTGCTACCGTTGGTGTAAGGCAAACTTCTATGCACTTTTAATGTTATCGACAGTATGTAAAGTTGTCGCACAGAAAGAACTCCACTGATTTGGTACAAGTCTTCTGTAGTATACCGTAACGATTTAAAGTTTATTACTTTGAGGAGTGCTCTTTGTGCTTTTTCTAGTTCAAGAAACTTTATCCTACTAGCGCCACCCCAGACCGGGACACAATAGACCAATATTGACTGAGCCAGGCAAACGTACAACAGTTTGAGTAACTTCTTGTCTGCAACATGTCTCATTTTCCCAAATACTTACATGAGTTTTCTAATTCTTCCCATCATTATTTCAAGATGACCATGCCAAGACAGTCGCTGGTCAACTATGATTCCCAAGTATTGGTACAATTTACTTTGACGAGCTCGGTGGCGTAGCGGTCAATGACGCGGCTTCGACACCAACGCTCGTGGGTTCGATTCCCACATAGAACAAACATTTGTGTGCATGAACATGTCTGTTTGTCTTAGTCTGGGTGTTTTCTATGTATCATAAGTATGTATTTACAAAAAAAAAAATATTTACGTTTGTATATCAGTTGTCTAGTACCCATACATACCACAAGCTTCGCTTACTTTGGGGCTAGATGGTGCTGTGTAATTTATCTGACAATATTTATATTTATTTATTTGATAACGGCACTGCAGGAACAGGTCAGGTCTTGGTAGTAACAATTATGAATTTGAATTTTATAGTTAGTATTAGGCTGAGATGAATTATAATTTGTGAAAGCAATGTAATTTGTTTTATAGTGTAAAAAGGTTTGATTGTAACGAACGAGCTATCCCCGCAAGGCCCACCTCAGTGGCGTGATGTACAGAACCCCACGTTTTGCCAGTGAAAACGACGGCAGTTTCGTCGGCATAGGAAAACGCGTGTTCAGAATTGATATTCATACTACAGAGACCGTTGATGTAGATTAAAAACAAGGTTGGACCAAGGACACGCCCTTGTGGGACTCCATACGTCACGCCACATTCGTTACTGACATGTTGGCCTATTTTA
The DNA here is from genome assembly GCA_937001555.2 of Hypsopygia costalis. Classification (NCBI taxonomy): domain Eukaryota; kingdom Metazoa; phylum Arthropoda; class Insecta; order Lepidoptera; family Pyralidae; genus Hypsopygia; species Hypsopygia costalis. The sequence goes on from OW443344.2 coordinate 11,200,924, forward strand.
ACGCGTTGTTTGCGCTCAGTGAGGTAATCTGCAAACTAATCTATTACGCTTCACAGGATACTGTCCTGTGACAGTTAGGTCGACAGACAGACAGAGCCTTAGGAATAGGGTCCCGTTGGTACCCTTTGGCTTCGGAGATCTAGAAATTACAATTAATATTACATACTAACATTTGTGAACTGATGACAACAAAAAGATTGAAATGCACAATATTGTGGTCCACGCCATTATCTAAAACAAGAATTGAGACTATTAAATCTAAATAAATAATATTATATTGTAACTAATATTTTTAATAATAAATATGTTGAAATGTTTATTTTGAATGATTGTGATTATGAGACTGAATTAAATCCAGTTATGTTACACTAATTGTTCCGCGCGGATTGTAATGGTCATTAAACAATGAAATATGAATAAAAGCTAATTGCCGAATGGGTATCGCAGAAATGTTCACATCCTTTCACTTCTATACAATGTTCTTTTTAATCCCACTGCTCCCTATTATCTTCTTGAATGATTTAAAATTCGAGTTATGGATGACCGTCTTCGAGCCAGCAATGATCCAATTTTGAGAATTCCTCACCATAATAAAAATTCACTGTTTATGCTGCACGCCTGTGGAATGCACTGCCAATAAAAGTGAGAATGTCCCAGTCACTCCTTTAAAATTCAAGTGAAGAAACGGTACGAGTATTGTGTATAGTATGTTGTCTAGTTTTTATTTTGTATTTTATATGGTATGCATGTATTGTTCCAAAGCCCAAAATTGAAACTCCCTTTCAAGCATAATGTAGTTGACTGTAAGAGATCTCTATTGGGACAGGTCCGCCATTGTATCATCATCAGGTCATTTTAGTCTCCACTACAGGAGCACGACCCTCTCTCGTCCGTCCCAGACAAAAGGAGGATTTGGCCTACACTCCCCACGCTGGCCAGACGGGTTGGGGAGGCCTGATCGATGTTTTATAATGTATTTCCCTTAGTCGCCTTGTACGACATCCACGGGAAGAGACGGAGTGACTCTATTCTAGTCTGCCGTAAACCACACGGCACCGCCATTGTATACAGTATAATGATTTTTGTTTTTTATGTACTTATGTTATGTATATAATAAAGTTTTACAAACAAACAATGTAATCTAAACATAAAATAGTACTCGTCTATTAAAAATCTGGAATCAATATCATAAAATTTAAAATTCAATGATTTCGACGGTAGAATTAGTAATGTTATTTGATAAACTGGAAAAGATAAATTGATGTTCAACCGACAAAACTAATATTTAATGTCTTAGGATTTGTTACTTTCGGTAATTTTCGGTTTGTCATTTTGTAATGTTTAATTTAAATTAGTTGCACTAGCAACACATTCTTTCAAGCTTTTGACTGCGCTGGTCTGTGATTGGCTAAACGATCAGATGCTAGCATTTAGTCATTTCTGATTGGTAAAACGAGTAACTATTACTATCTATTACTTATACTGAGATTTTATTCAATAATATATTTTTGACTAGCAGATGCCCGCGACTTCGTTCGCGTGGACTTTATGATTCCGGCGTATTAATACAAATACGAACTAATTTAGCTATATAACAAAATATTTGGGGCAGTGGGCAGTATTATACGTTAAAAGTCAACAAATTATTATTTTTATTTAAGACTAGCTGATGCCCGCGACTTCGTTCGCGTGGACTTTATGATTCCGGCATATTAATACAAATACGAACTAAAGTAGATACATAAGAAAATATTTGGGGCAGTATTATACGTTAAAAGTCAACAAATTATTATTTTTATTTAAGATAGTCACCATAGTTTCAAAAAAAAATATAAAATAAATGAAGGGAGTCTTTCCTTCGGGAGCTAATATGAAAAGACCTCAAGCGTTACTAATCCTCGATAAAGCCACATTGTTGGCCATTTCGCATTCATCTGAAACGATTAGACAGCAATCCTGAAACATTTTCGCTTTGACACAGTTTCGTGTCACAAAGCATGTCGGTGTTTCCGTTCTGTATAAATCGAGTAGAATATTGAACATTGTATTTGCGTCCTTCCGCCTAGAGGTAATATTATGGCTGCAATACCTGGCGATGCTGCTGTATGATATTATTTTGGCGCCTGATTTCAGCGAGGATTGCTCTCGTCAGGTATGTTTTTCCAGTCCCTCCTGAAGCATCTAAGAAAAACAGTTTCCCCTCGTTGTTTAAAAGACTTTGAGTCACAAAATCTTGCTACATAGCGTCCCGCAAATGCACGCATTCTTCTGGTTTGTGCGAATATATACCAATCGTTCCATTTCAATTTTAGCGTACACGTCTATATAAAACTGACTAAACAGACCACGTTAACTTTATATATAAATATATATATATAAATATATATATATATATATATATATATATATATATATATATATATATATATATAGTTTTTAGTAGGGTTGGAAGTTTGTATGAAAGTTCTATGTTTTTAAAGTAAGAAACTTGAAATTTAAAATGTATGCTCTATAGATGGTGTGGAGGTGGTGTTTGGGGTTAAAATGGGGGTTGAAAGTTTGTATGAAAGCTCTATATTTTTGAAGTAAGAAACTTGAAATTTAAAATGTATAGATAGTGTGGAGGTGTACTAATAATGTATCTTTAGAAATCAACCTATTTTTGGTGTTAAAACGGGGGTTGGAAGTTTGTATGAAAGTCCTATGTTTTTGAAGTAAGAGACTTGAAATTTAAAATCTATGCTCTATAGATGGTATGGAGGTGTACTAATAATGTATCTTTAGAAATCAACCCCCTTATGGAGTTAAAACGGGGGTTGGAAATTTTTATGAAAATCCAATGTTATTGGAGTTAAAGTAATTATGGCAGAAGGATTTTAAATGATATTTAAAAAATATTGAAAACAACTACATACTTACTATTATAAGGAGGGATGTATTATTATAACAATAAAAAGTACTTTAGGTTTTACAAAGAGGTTTTAAAAAATAATATCCGTCGACTTCATTGATTCTAAAAATTCGTCTAGATAAATTGTTTTTAACTTTTTCATCTTTTTCCTTTCATTACGTATTTAGCTTTTTCGAATGTAATTAAAAATTATTTGCAAATAACTAATTCCACGCGTACGAAGTCGCGGGCGGCCGCTAGTATATATATATATATATATAAACATATACATATAAACATATATATATATATACATATAATATTTTATATGTTATTATATATATATATATAAAATAAATAAGACTATTGCGTCTAACTTGTAGCAGGTAAAAATAAAAGTAGCACTGTGTGTGGTTATTTTTTTTACAATACAATCAATATTTTGTTAAACTATTTATACTCATCAGGCTGAACAACTTTTGCTAAGGCGTCATTTTTATATTTCTTATAGTTTAGCTGAACCATTATGGTTCTGCATCAGGTGTTCCAAATCTTGGATTTTTATACCGAGATGGAAATTTCTTGTCCACGTTTTCAAATCGATGCCATTTTCGTAATTGACATTTTAGAAAACCATAGAATCAACACCCATATTGATATTGTAACATTTCAACCCCATCGCACCCCCACAGGAGTGCTCTTGTGTCACGTCGATTATGTTAGATTATAAAATAGCTGTTGTTTTCGGAATCAGCGACCCGATAAACCATAAAAACAATACCCATGTCGATTTTCAGACGTTTGCACCTCATTCCACCCCTTTAGGTGTTGAATTTTGAAAAATCCTGAAACACGTGTTTACTCATTTATCTACAGAAGATCTCGTGTAAAGTTTCGTATAAAATAGTCCAACTAATCTTGGTTCCCCATACAAACTTTGGACCCCCATTTCACCCCCTTAGGAGTTGAATTTTCCAAATTCCCGTCTTAGTGGGCATCTACGTCCTGAAAGGAACCCCCATACAAAATTTGAGACTCCTAGCACTCGTAGTTTCTGAGATTTGGTGATGAGTCAGTCAGTGATTTTTATACTTAAACTTTAAATGACGATAACTTTTTAATCTGACATCAGATTTCGATGAAACAAAGCCTATATGTTGCTCAGGGATGACCTTAATCTTTTAGTGAAAACCGCGTAAAAATCTGTTCAGTAGTTTTAAAGATTAGCGAGTACATACAGACAGACAGACAGACAGACAAAAAAATCAAAAAAATCTTTTTTGTGTTCTGTTACTCTTTTTTTATCGCCCACACTCATTTTTTGTTAATTTTATCAAATGTACAGACACGCGGTTCCTACTGTTTTATTATATGTATTGACGATAACTTTTTAATCTGACATCAGATTTCGATGAAACAAAGCCTATATGTTGCTCAGGGATGACCTTAATCTTTTAGTGAAAACCGCGTAAAAATCTGTTCAGTAGTTTTAAAGATTAGCGAGTACATACAGACAGACAGACAGACAGACAAAAAAATCAAAAAAATCTTTTTTGTGTTCTGTTACTCTTTTTTTATCGCCCACACTCATTTTTTGTTAATTTTATCAAATGTACAGACACGCGGTTCCTACTGTTTTATTATATGTATTGATTATCATTATTGAATGAATGAATCCATCACTAACTAAAATGTTAATAAGGCCTTAATAAACTGATTTTAAGTTTTGTATTCATAAACGTTTCATAAATTTCATCCTCAAAAGGTCAGAATCATCATTTAATACAAAACAGTAATGGCAAATAAAGTCAGAAAGCTCATCGTCATCTGGAATATGTGTTATTAACTTAACAAGGACTTATTTTAAACAGCTAGACGCTGGCACAAATCACAAGTAACCATTTCCAAATGTGATAAATCTGCTGCAGCTGTCGTTTCAGTCTTAAATTTGTTTTCACGTTTCTCTTCGTTATTTTCAGTTTCAATCTCAATGATAACATCTGCTTTTCCATATTCACATTATTTGTTTCTCTTTTTCGACTTCTTTCCTACGCCTTTACCTTTTTTTGACTTCAGAGCATTTTCTTCCCGTGCTGCTGCTTTCTTTTCTCTTATAAATATTTATTTAAGTGTTTAGGTATATAGGACAGGGAGATAAAACAATCAGTGAAGGAACGTTTCTTTGGCCGTCTTTCAAAAGTACTGAAAAGTCTTTTATCAGGTGCGTGCCTTCAATGGTTGGGTTATATCTTTGCTTGTATACATCTTCGGAATACTAAGGTGGACTCAAACCGAGCTCGACGCACTGGATCGCAAAGTCCGTAAACTGCTTACCGCGTATCGTATCATCACCCATGCTCATCTATGATGAGATTATACATCCAAAGGAAGTGTGCGGGTCGAGGCTTCCTTAATGCCAAAAATCTACACAACCGTTAGGTGTGTAGGCTCAGGGATTATTTCGATCATGTTCAGAGTGGGTTGCATCGAGACGTCGTAGCAGTTGACAAAGGACTGACGCCGCTGTCCTTGGCAAAATAGAACTGGCACAAACCACTTGTATTAAGCACTGAAGACCGCTTGAACATATGGAAGGGTAAGGAGCTACACGGACGATTCCATCGGGCCCTTTATGGACCCGATGTTGATCTTTTGGCGTCCGTGACCTGGCTACGATTCGGTGACCTTTTCGAGTAAACCGAAGGTTCAGTCTGTGCAATTACTGATGAAGTTGTCAAGACTAATAACTACCGGAAATACATCATGAAAAACGGGACTGTGGACATATTTTTTTCAAATTGATTTTTGTTCAAATTGCATAAAATCTTAAAACTGACGTACAAAAGAAGGATTTCGATGCTAACTGAATGTTCTCAATAGAGCGAAGCTGTAATTCAGCTCACAACAAAAATTACTGCTTTACAAAGCGTAAGTGTAAGCTCACGTGAAATACTGTAACCATCTCTGAGCGGGAGCATATACCAGGTTGCACCTCTTGAGTCGATGAATAGAGTTTGCCTATCTTTGCGTTTTCTACCGTCTATATAATGGATTCTGAGGAGTTTTTTTATAAGACACCTACGGTCTCTTTCTATAACCGAAGGCCGGGAATTAATCCTCACATATTGGAGCTGAAATGGTCACGTTCTGTATGGTTCCAGAGGAGCCTTCTACCTTGAGCACTCAATTTGTGGAATAAATTCCCTGTCATGGCTTGCCCAGGATATTACAGTATTCTTCAAAAAAAGGCGTGAAGGAGTTCTTACAGGGTGGGCAACCCGCGAGTGCTTACCATAAGGCGGGTTGTAGCTTGTTTATCACTCTAGTGTACAAAAAAATAATACGTAACAATTAGTGGACTTCACTTTAACATTTAATTTGAGTTATGAAAAATTTGCTATATAGAATGTGTAGAACGCCAAAACATCAATCCAGAAAACATTATTAAGAACAGTACGGCCAAAGCAGTGGGTTCCACGCTGCCGACTCTGTTGCAGTAACTGGTGGGGCACTGGCACTCTGTCCTCCAATAAGCCTCATATTCTTTTGACCAGCAATCTTCGTTTTGTCGTTTCCAGCTACAACCGCGTTTTACTCGTGTTTCATAACTTTCAGATTTGTTAACTGGAAAATAGATAACCATATGAGAGAAGACCACGAAGACGTCGTTGTCCGAAATTCAAACAATGTTGTCGGTAGCTTGCCTATGAATCGTGTATTTATTTGGAGTTCTTATTATATTTCGCAGAGCATGCTGTTTTTATCATATGGTTGTCCATAACCTAAGTCAGTGGCCCTTTAAGCGGCTTACCATCACTGGCCTTCGCCCATAGCTTACAATTACGCTCCCTATCTCTATATAAACTATATTAAACTAAAAATTTAATATAACGAGCATTTTTAACGAGTTTTTCCTCAAAAATACGGTGGTAGCCATCCAGTTATATACTCTTACCCTACCACCGGCTGAGGAGATGGAGTCTCAAGACATCCTTAGTCGCCTCTTACGACACCCACGGGAAGAGAGGGGCGGTGATTTTTAACCTTCTGTCTCCATCACCGCACGGATAATACGATAGAAGGTGATGAGCAGAATTCTACTTCCAACAAGCATCGATACTGGCATTGCCTGGAAGTTCATTCTGTGAAGATTTTTGCTTGCGACACCAGTGGCATCACTCATCTGCATAATGTACTTTCAGTTTTTAATAAAAAATAACACAAGCCACAAGAGTTTCGTTTTTACAATAAGAGTAATTCAATGAATAAGGCCTAAGGTGTGAACAGTGACTTGAGACAGTGCATGAGTAAACCTAGGTTTAAGACAACTGATCCATCTCACAGAATACCGCAACCATTAGAACAAAAATAATCGTACAGTGTAATTAAAAAATGACAATCTGTCCTTACAAATTAGTACAGTCTTCTCACAGAAGGATTGCCTGGCGCCTGGTAGGAGAACTCCACAGTCTACGGTCGGAATGAGCGATAGCTCAGCGCTGCTAAGATTGTGGACGTCCAAGCATGCGGCGTTCTTCAGCGTGTCGCAACTGTAACACTTTACAGAAGACGCTGTAAAATATGTAAAACATTTTTTTTAAAACGAAATATGTGTATAAATAAATATTTCTAGACAAATTACACAGCGCCATCTAGTCCCAAATTAAGTGCAAAGCTTGTACTATGGGTACTAGACAGCTGATAAATGTACTTAAAAATATATTTTTTTAAATATCATCATCATCATCATGTACATTTTAGTCTCCACCACAGGAGCACGACCCTCTGTCGTCCGTCCTAGACGGAAGAAGGATTTGGCCTACACTCCCCACGCTGCAGCTGGCCAAACGGGTACGGCATTCGCTGCTGCATTCAAAGTTTTGTATTAATAAATTGCTGAACCCATTATTTTTCTATAGAATTAGATTTACATAGAATTAGAAAATAGAAATAGATTATTAAAACTTTTATACCCATACTGACTGATACAATTTACCCAAAGGTTGCCTGGAACGACGTCAAAGAGTGGCTGGTAGCGGTTGGATGCGAAGAGGATCGCATGCGGTGGATAGCATTGGGAAAGGTTTATAATTCAGCAGTGATAATGATGCAGACTGATAATATAAATGATGACGACCTATTATTCCGTTAAATTAAACACATACATAAAGGTTTATAACCAGCAGTGGATAGCCTGTATATAGATACAGGCTGATAATGATGATGATGACCTATTATTCCGTTATATTATACACTAGCTTTCGCCCGCGGCTTCGCTCGCGTGACATTCGGGGCAAACACATGTTTACTCATTAATCAATAGAAGTACTCGTGTAAAATTTAGGATAAAATAGTCCAACTAATCTCGTTTTCCCATATAAACCAACTAATCTCATTTTCCCATACAAACTTTGGACCTCCGTTTTACCCTCTTAAAGGTAAAATTTGAAAAATATTTTTAAGTAATTCGTGTCCACTACGTTATATTTTCAAATCGATGTTATTGTGTGTGTAACTAACGTCCCAGAAAACCATAGAATCGACACCTATATTGATATTATGACATTTCAACTCCATTGCACCCCTACAGAGTTGTCACGTCGGCTATGTTGGTTTATTAAATAGTTGTTTTTTTTTTCGTAATCAGCGACCCGATAGCCGATATACCATAAAACCGGCCAAGTGCGAGTCGGACTCGTGCACGAAGGGTTCCGTACCATTATCTATAAAAACACATTTATTGTATGGGAGCCCCCTTAAATATTTGTTTTATTTTTATTAAATTATTTATTTTTAAAGTGAATATATAACTAAATATTATGACTGTGAGTATTTCAAGCGTTTACCTATTGCCGTTATATTATATTATATTGTGAGCAAAAAAGAACAAAAAGATCACGTTTGTTGTATGGGAGCCCCGATAAATATTTATTTTATTCTGTTTTTTAGTATTTGTTGTTAGAGCGGTAACAGAAATACATCATCTGTGAAAATTTCAACTGTCTAACTATCACGGTTCATGATATACAACCTGGTGACAGACGGACGGACGGACGGACAGCGGAGCCTTAGTAATAGGGTTCCTTTTTACCCCTTGGGTACGGAACCCTATAAAACAATACCTATGATGATTTTCAGACTTTTTCAACACATTTTAGACATTTCAACGCCATCGCACCCCAATAGGAGATGATGGTCACGTTTTCGCCCTACAGGTACAATAAATATCAATAATAGGTAATTTCTGGGATAAAAACTATCTTAGGTATGTTCTTTCCCAGGACTCAAGGTATCTCTCAACCAAATTTCATCTAAAACGGTCCAGCGATTTAAGCGTGAAGAGGTAACAGACATTCTGTCGCATTTATAATATTAGTATTGATTGGCGTTCCGAAAACCCGTAAAAACGACACATATATCGATATATAGACAATTCAACCTCATCTCACCTCAATAGAGGATGATCGTCACGTTAGCCACGTTGAATTTGAAAATCGTTGTTGTTTTCGTAATCAGCGACCCGATAAACGATAAAAACAATACCCATGACGATTTTCAGACTTTTTGACCCTATTTTACCCTTTTAGGGGTTGATATTTTCAAATCGATGCCATTTTTGTAATTGACGTCCCAGAAAACCTTAGAATCAACACCCATATTGATATTATGACATTTTAACCCCACCGCACAGGTGATTTTATGTCATGTCGGCTATGTTGGATTATAAGATAATTGTTGTTTTTGTAATCAGCTACCCGATAAACCATAAAAACAATACCCATGACGATTTTCAGACTTTTTCACCCCATTTTACTCCTTTAGGGGTTGAATTTTGAAAAATCCAGAAACATGTGTTTACTCATTTATGTATAGAAGTACTCGTGTAAAGTTTCGGATAAAATAGTCCAACTAATCTTGTTTACCCATACAAACTTTGGACCCCCGTTTCACCCCCTTAGGGGATAAATTTTGAAAAATCCTTTGTTAGTGCACCCCTAGACATCATAAGGAACCTACTTGCCAAATTTGGAATCTCTAGACCCAGCGGTTTGGGCTGTGCGTTGATATATATGTCAGTCAGTCAGTTTCTTCTTTTATAGATTTAGATTATGGAAATTCTGGGAATAAAGACGGTTTCTCCTGCACCGCAACCTGTTAAAATTTGAGCCTCCTATTAAATTTTGTTGCAACTGGGTTACGCGGTGCTTGGCAAGTTTCTTACTCAACCATAAAAGATAGACATATGCTGTCGTGGGATAATTATTATATAATTTTAAGGAGAACATTTCCATCATACATGATTTTTGTGTAGCTTTAACCATTAAGGCTGCACACACAACGGAAGCTTAAGAAATGGAGTAACTTGTATTGTTTTCCCAACATTTCCCTTCACTACTCTGCTCCTATTGATCGTAGCGTGATGAAAAGTATACTGTAACCTGCCCAGGAGTATGAAGAATAATTGTACCAAGTTTCGTTAAAATCCGTCGAGTAGTTTTTGTTTCTATAACGAACATACAGACAGACAGACAGACAGACAAAAATTTTACTGATTGCATTTTTGGCATCAGTATCGATCACTAATCAACCCCTGAAAGTTAATTTGGAAATATATTTCATGTACAGAATTGACCTCTCTACAGATTTATTATAAGTATAGATTATTATAATAATGTTCCACCAAGTAAAGGCGGTATTTTACACCCCGACACCGTCTTCAACTTTACAACGCCCAGGTTCGACCTCACATGGAGTACTGTTCGCATCTCTGGGCCGGTGCGCCCCAGTACTTGCTTGCTCCATTTGACCGCATACAACGAAGAGCAGCTCAAATCGTCAGTGACCCAATGATCTCGGATCGATTGGACACTCTCTCTACACGCAGAGATGTAGCGTCTCTTTGCGTTCTATACAAATTATATCACGGGGAGTGCTCGGATGAGCTGTTTGATTTGATACCTGCCGCTGAATTCTACTATCGTACAACTCGCCATAAATTAAAATTCCATCCATATCATCTTGATAATTGGCGATCTAATACAGTACGTTTCCTAAGACATTTTATACAGCGAACAATGAAACTGTGGAATCAACTTCCCTCAGCGGTATTTCCGAACAACTACGACATGGGTGCCTTCTAGAATAGAGTTTTCATTTTCCTTAAAATGCTGGCAACGGATCGGCGACCCCTTGGTGTGGCTGGTCTCCATGGGCGGTGGTGATGCTTTCCACCAGGTGACCCACATGCTCGTTTGCCCCCCTCTCACATAAAAAAAAGTGCCAACAATCAACAGTATCAACATTACAAATTGAAACGTCTTAACGGATTTGTATGAAATTTATTTCTTCTTAGAGCCACTCATGCTGGTCTGCAATCCTATCCTCATAGAATAAAGTTGTTGCCTTCCCGTACCAAAAAGTTCGGCAAGTTATTTCTCTGCCGAACTCTTGTGAAATTTACTGCCGGTACACGTATTTCCTTGTTCCTTGTCGGGTCGTATGCTTGTTTGACACCCCAGGTGGTATAAATATTTTGTTTCATAACACTAAAGTGGCCCGCCTGATAGAAAGTAGTTATCGTAGCCCTATGAACGCCGTAACACCATCACAAGCGCGATGCCGACCCTGTAAAAACCTCTTCACGCCTTTTTTGAAGAACCCCATGCCGTAGCCTCCTAAGAAAACCTCGACAGGCAGTTCATTTCACAGCCTGACAAGAGCCCAAGAAAACTTCTCTGGAATCGCACAGTACGCGGAAGAAAACTTCTCTGGAACCGCACAGTACGCGGGAGAAAACTTCTCTGGAACCGCACAGTACGCGGGAGAAAGACTTCTCTGGAACCGCACAGTACGCGACCACTTATATCCCAGGGTCGTTTAGACGAAGCGTGAAGAAATACATACATGAGTCGTCAAGAGCTGGACCGTCAGCGCTGCACTAATCGGTCCTCACATTTAGTCATCACTTGTGGTTTCCCTCAAGGAGTATAAATTGAGTATCGTATTTTTTTTAATGATTGTTACTTAATTACTTCGTGATTTATACAACGATTTGAAAAACAACTTTTTTATTTGAAAGAGTATACTTCCAGATTGGTCCCATATTTTTTTCATCATCATCAGCCTGTATCTACATAAATGTAGAGTAATGTTTGGAGTCGGTTTTTATTTTGTTAAAATTATTTAATATTTTTAACCATTACAAAAAAGGTCATACATATAGAGTAAGTTCCGGATTGACATGTAGGAACTTTAATAATATATTTTACTTAGTTTGTGATTAGATGGCGTTGTATAATTTGTCCAGAAATATTTATTTATCAACTAGCGGCCCGCCCACCACCAGGGCTCCGCTATATAAGTAATGAACAAACACACAGCCGTGTGCCGAGGCCCCACCGACGGCTTTGTAATACCTGCAGTTGGATTTATGAAATCGTGCTATTGGATTTATTACGCTGTAAACACAGTATAATATATAGTAATAAACTTCAAAAATAGGTGAGTGTATACATTTTTTAATTAAAATTTATCGTATTAATATGTATTTCGATAAATCTAAACTAAAACTTTAAAATAGACGAGTTATGAAACTATGAAAAAATATAATTGTTAGTGGTTAATTTGTAATTAGGCACTATAAAGAAAACGCTAGAAAAAAAAAAACAATAATTTCTATTGAATATTATCATCAGAATCTCAGTCCGTTCTATGCTGCTGACTATATATACATCCCATCAAGCATTCATTAGCATAACTTTCTTGAGGTCGCAGCGCCATCTAGTACCCGAAAACGTTTCATCTGCATTGGTTGTCTGTAACTCGTTGTTCAGCTACGTGCAACCACAGTATAAGCAGGGACGAGAGATAAAGGACGAACAATGTTCATAGTAAATTGCGTACAACAGAATTTAGTTACTCTAAAGAGCAACAGAGGTCGCTAAGAGTATCAAATTAGATATAGGTAATTTGATTAGTAACTAAATCAGTACACGAAGGTTCAATTTGTTTAATTATGCTTTTCTGTTTTAATCAAAAATGGCTAGATGGCGCGCAAACTACTAGCACTCTATCAATGCTTAAGTAGGTACGTAGGTACCTACCTACCATAGCACCTACGTACCGTTGTATCAAAAATGGGATGGCCGCGCGCCGATAACCGAGAGTTTTTAAAACCGTTCCGTTTTACGTACCAATCGCTTGACTCAAGAAGTCATGTGCTGTAAATAGAATGATTTATTAAAATGAAAAAAAGTTTCATACGACAATTATTGTTTTCAACATAAGCATAAAATTTTAATATGCATTATCAATTAAAATCGTAGTATGCTAATAGTTATATTATTAATAACAACGATATTTTATCGAAAGTTCTGTGGCGTAAATTGGACTTTATTGACACGGCGCGGAATTTTTTTCAACTTTTCTCACATCGAATCGACTGTATTGTTTGTGGTTTTTCTTTTACGTGATATTTCTCTATTTTTGCGACCATTTTTATTCCTATCTTCCATCCTATAAAGGTTTATTCATTAGCTGCCCGGCTGGGGATGTATCATCACCTGACAGAATACGGCAGCCAAACATCCCTATAGGGTCGTGTTGCTGCGAGTGAGTGAGGTCACCAAGAAGAAAATCCAGGAGTTCTGCGTTGGCAGCGAAGGCGACCGTGGGCTACAGTACTTCATGTTGAGATTTGCATTTATACAGCCACGGTAACTGCTCCACACCAGGCGGGTGGTATGCTTGTTTTCATCCAACATTTCACAAAAAAGCAAGTTACGGTTTTTTAGTAATGTTTCTACTAAGTACATTGCTAAGTAGTCTACTACAAAATATTCCTAAAAAACCTTAATTTGTTATAAAAAAATATTTTAAAAATGACAAAATCAAAGGACTATGGTGGGATTTGAACTCGGGACATAAGTATTTCGAGAAGAGTGCTTTTCCAAATGAGCTATGAGGCTAATTTGTAACATTGGCGAATTTTTGCATTATACTGTATTACTGTTAATTCGTATTCATTATGTTTTTTTTAAAAGCAAACCTTAATTTGCTTTTAAAAAACATTTTTAAAACATAATATGCACGAAATTAGACTAAAGTATAGTGGTAATCCCATACAAAATATTAAATATAGCGTCCCTCGAGAGAACAGTTGCAAAATCTTAAGTCCCGCCATACACTGAAATCACAATATTGTGCAAATTAACTAAAAGATTATGATGACTGTATGACAAACAAATATTTTTATCATCCTTTAAGCTGACAATAAGTCAGCCTGAGATACGTTATGAATATTATTTAAAAAAAATATCTACAACATATTAAAAATAGGTACAAAATATTCCTAAAAAACATTAATTAGTTATAAAAAATATTTTAAAAATGACAAAAAGGAGGACAATGGTTGGATTTGAACTAGGGACTTATGTATTACTAGCAGAGGGTTCTTCCAAATGAGCTATGAGGCTGATTTGTGAGATTGGCGAATTTTTGTATTATAGTTTATTACTGTGAATTCGTATTCATTATGTTTTTTTTTTAAAAAGCAAGCCTTAATTTTAATAATAAAAAAAACATTTTTAAAACATATGCACTAAATTAGACAAAAGTAGAGTGGTAATCCCATACAAAATATTAAATATGGCGTCCCTCGAGCAAACAGTTAAAAATCTTAAGTCCCGTCATTCACGGAGTTCACAATAATGTGCAACTTAACTAAAAGAATATGGTGACTGTATGACAAAAAAAATATTCTTATCATCCTTTAGGCTGACAATAAGTCAGCCTGAGATACGATAAGAATAATATTTACCTACTTTCCTATCAGCTAAGATTTCGTTCACAAGTTGCTATTTTTCTTTGACCGCGGCGCTAGTTTGTACGTTGTACAAAAAATCTGCCGCTACTAGCGCCAAAAGTAACTAAAAAAAATATAGCATCATCAAAAGCATATCAGAGCGACATCTATTGGTAAGGGTAAAATTGAAGATTATTTTTTAGTGTTAACGCCTGCGAGAACAACACTAGCGGTCAGCGGTGAGGTGAGGGGTGCAGCCCTGTCGACGCGGGTCGGCGGCGCGGCGAACTAGACCACATAATGACGCCAGCGCGTGCACACGCTCATTCGTTCTATTTTTTCATAATGTAAAATATTGTAATATCGTTCTTTATAGTAAACCATCTCAAAAGGTATTTCTTGGTTTTTGTTCATTCCTGGACAAAAAGTGGCGACCGTGACAGGACGAATATTGCAAGTTGGTTGGATTGAGGACGACGCCTGCGCTGCCCGGGAGGAATTCAAGCGTTAGCGACCGATGGTGTGACGCGTCACCGTTCAGTAGTACAGGGGAGTGCCGTTCCTTACTTATCCTATACCTAAATAATTATTGTTCCCTCTTTAATTTGTGTGTGAAGTGTGTGAAACTCTGAGTGAGTAAAATTATCATTATATTTGCATACCAAACTGGCTACAGACAAGATTTTGTCTAGTTTGTATCCGCCATTTGCCCGCCATTACGTTTTTAAGTTGGGTGTTTTTGGTTCAATTGCTAGCATTCAATAGCGTTTACCTATACATAAAGTTGCTTCATAACAAATAAGCATCGTTCGCAAAGGATTCATAAAATTGTCACGGCTTTGTTTATGCGTGCACTTAAAATTTTCGCTGCGTAATTGCCATAGGTAACCTACCTATTGATTGCATCTTGTTCATAATTCCCTCTATTACCCCTCTAATTGCCTTTAAACAACAGCTAATAATATACCCATCGCAAGCGCTGTGCTATTTTCGCATTATTGGTCTCACTTAAAAAATAAAATTCCACTTAATTATTTATTTTCTATTTTGCTAAATTCCTTTTGCACATAAATATTTCGCATTAGGTTTGAAAGGCGCTATAATCGTTAGGTACGCATTATATTCACATAGAATTTGCCGAACATTCCAGGGGCAATATCAAGCGTTGCGCGTACGACCTTCATTCGACCGCTTCGCCGGCTGTTGCCACGGGTACGCTCGCTTACTTCACTTCGTGGCGGGCGCTCACTGGTGCATCGGGGACTGATCGCCGCATCTCTTCAATTGGTTTGATGCATTATTTTTTACCATAACTAATTTGTTGATTTGTACCTACTAAGTGCGTTGAAAATGACTAATGATAAAAAAATTGAGGATACTTCTGGAAATCAAGCGAACACATCCGCCGATAAGTCCTTGCAATTGAGAGACTTAAATACTTTGCGGGGTACAAAAAAAGGTTCTTTAACTAAATTTAAAAATTATGTTAGTCCATTGTTTACAACTGCATTAGAAAGGGTAACTAGTTTGCAAATCAAAGAATTATCTCTCCGATTAAGCAAGATAGAGAATATGTTCCTTGACTTTGACGAAATTCAAACTAAAATAGAACTTTTAACAGACGAGGAACAACATCATCTCGAGCGAGAATTATTTGAATCTCAATTTTATCACTCGGTGTCAATGGCTCAAGAAATAATTGAGTCTTATGCTAAATTACATAATGAAAACTCCGACAGTAATAAAAAAGAAAGTGATCATTCCGGCAAGTCATCATGTTCGACCGCTTGCAGTAATCAGTTTCATAATTTAAAACTACCAACAATTAGGTTATCAATCTTTGATGGGAATTACTTAAAATGGTTGGAATTCCGAGACACATTTGATTCCTTGATTCATTCAAATAAGTCTATCACTGACATAAATAAATTTCATTACTTGAGAGCTTCTTTAGAGGGAAGCGCTGCCGTTGTTATTAAATCTATTGAGTTTACTTCAAGGAATTATACGTTGGCTTGGGATCTTCTTTGCCAACGATTTGATAATAAGAAAATTTTGATAAATAATCACTTAAAAGCCATATTCAACATTGAACCGATTAGTCGTGAATCACATAAAGCTCTTCGATTTTTTATTGATCATATTTCTAAAAATTTGAGGGCTCTTAATAATTTAGATTTACCAACCGATCAATGGGATACCTTAATAATTTACACAATGTGTACAAAAATTGATGCTACTACATTAAGAAAGTGGGAAGAATCTACACATAATGATGCAACCCTACCTACATTATCTGACTTCATTCGGTTTTTGCGCAATAGAGCCGACGTTCTTGAGACAATAACGGCCGGCAGAAGTGACAAAACTGATCATAAAAATACTTCATGTCATAAAAAACCTGAAAATGAACATAAAAATTCGTTTCAGCATAAAAATAAAAGTTTTGTCTCTTCGACTAGCTCAAAGTCGAATAACTATAATCCTCTGTGTCCTATGTGTAATCAAAAGCATAGAATTGTTGAATGCAGTGACTTTAACGCCTTATCATCCGAGGGCCGATCAGGTGAAGCCATAAAACTTCATCTTTGCTTGAACTGTCTTCGGAGAGGCCACACCGTGAATGAGTGCAGGTTGGGCGGAACTTGTAGAATCTGTAAGCAAAGACATAACACATTATTACACATTACCAAACCTGAAGCTAACAATAACACAGTCTTAAACTCCTTACCTGTGTCATTGTCGGCTCACTGTGCAAGTCAAGTACTTCTAGGTACGGCCATAATAAATGTCGTGAACCCTGAAACAAAAATTACTTACCGTGCTCGTGCACTGCTGGATGCTGGCAGTCAGACTTCATTCATAACGGCTAATCTGAAACATAAAATGAATCTTATTAGTACCAAATTAAGTACCAATGTGACCGGCATAAATAATGCTCCAATATTTTTGTCTGAAAGTTGTGAATTAATAATGGAATCATTAGTTAATCCTTACAGTACTAACCTTAAATGTTTAGTAACGCCTCAAATTACTGGGCACTTACCTAATGCTCCCGTTGACGTCTCGCGGCTTAAATTACCCGACAACATTCGATTGGCAGATCCTGAATTTTATCGACCATCTGATGTTGACTTACTGTTGGGAGCAGAGATATTCTTCGACATCATCATTCCTAATCAAATGAAATCTTCTCCTGGTTTACCTATCCTTCAGGACTCTCAGTTGGGTTGGATAGTTGCAGGGCCTCTTAACCATAATATAAGTCATAATACGCATAATAAAATTCATTGTAATTTTACAAAAGAAATAAGTGAAAAGTTATCTCAATTTTGGAGTCTTGAAGAAGTTCAGTCATCAAAACAGCCTATGTCCGCTAACGATGAATTTTATTATGCGTATTATGACTTATATTATGGTTAAGAGGCCCTGCAACTATCCAACCCAATTTTTTTTTTTCTTCATACACTGTGCACAGGTGCCAGTGCCCTTCGGTCCACATATGCATTGAAATGTGTCAGTACTTGATGTGGTTGCGGTTGGTGTTCCTGAGCTTGGGACTGAAGTGAAGGTGGGCTGATGTGGGAGAGGAGGAGGGGGAGGTGGAAGAGGGGGAGGAGGGGGTGGTGAGGTAGCTGACTGAATTGCACAGGTTGTTATTGGTAAATCTATTGATGAGGGAGTTGAGAGTGGGTTTTGATGGGGCTGTAGTTTGAGGTCAGTTGGTGATGATGGTGTGAGTGAAGTTGCGGATGCTGGAGTGGGGCCTGTGGTGGGGGACTTGGAAGGAATGTCTATGACCCCTATTTTCTTGGTTAGCCGAAGACTTGCCCTCTTGCGCATCATTATGTAGTTCCCAGCTTGGCTTGCTGTGCTTGTTCTGCTATTAGTTGTCACCTCACTAGTTGTTCTGGGAACTATGGCTGTGGGGGGAGGTGTGGGACCCTCAACAGCCTTTATTGGTTTCCCGACTTTGTCACTTGAGCTCTCACTGCTGCACAGGCATCAAGGTAATTCATCTCTCTCTTCGAATCTATGATGTTTAGGAGGGCTTCCATCGCATGCAATGTGGTGTTATCATCTGTCAACGCCGAAGCCAACATGATCTTGTCTTTTAAGTCATCAGTCACTAGCGGGCCATTGACTGCAGCCATGACGTAACTCTCTGATTGTGACAATAGGTCCTCTAATGCTGTCCTCTCCATCCTCCTCTTCTCTTTTGGTGTTGCAAACATGATAGACATTTCAACATTTAGGACCTTGGCAATCCTTATCAGACCACTATCACTAGGCTTCAGAATTCCCGGAAAGATGGTGTGTGTCATGATGCATGGCAGTGTGATGCCATAGAACAGCTTAGACTTGAAGTCAGAAGACAATTCATCCTTTATGATTAATGACGCTGTCACAGGGAGGAATGCTTGAGCCAGTCTAGATAATGTTATGGTGGAGGGGGTCATGCTGGCTGTGGATGACTTGGATGTAGTGTTAATACCATAGTGGCTGCATTTGCGTTTGATTATATCCACCACTCCAGGTTCACACTTAAGAAGGATCTTGGCAACATTGTTCCCTCTTTCTATGAAGAGTGTGATAAGAAACATTAGATCTGTGCCATGTCCGGCCCTGTGAACAGCTTGAACCTTTTGCCATCTGTGAGTGTCACCACCTCTTCAGCACCCTTAACCCCATTCTGTGCTCTAGTCATAAACTCTTTCACAACTTTTATTGGGTTGAACCCAAGATAGGATACTGCCTCCCTCATGTTGCTTCTTGATGCCCAGTACTCATCAGATAATGCCAGGGTGAGTGCTGGCTCGTACGTCTTTCCTGATTCACCAAAAGGTGCTAGTATTGCTGCCAATTCAGATTTGTTGAGGCTCAACACCTCCTTCACTCTCGAAGGTCCTGCTGAGGTTGCCATTCTGAAGAAGAATCACACGTGAACTAGTAACTTGTAGCATATACAATTGAGAACTATTATATATGATTATTACTCCGTCTTTGTGTGAAAGAAAATTGCCACGACAAAAATATAATGATAATTTTACTCACTCAGAGTTTCACACACTTCACACACAAATTAAAGAGGGAACAATAATTATTTAGGTATAGGATAAGTAAGGAACGGCACTCCCCTGTACTACTGAACGGTGACGCGTCACACCATCGGTCGCTAACGCTTGAATTCCTCCCGGGCAGCGCAGGCGTCGTCCTCAATCCAACCAACTTGCAATATTCGTCCTGTCACGGTCGCCACTTTTTGTCCAGGAATGAACAAAAACCAAGAAATATCTTTTGAGATGGTTTACTATAAAGAACGATGTTACAATATTTTACATTATGAAAAAATAGAACGAATGAGCGTGTGCACGCGCTGGCGTCATTATGTGGTCTAGTTCGCCGCGCCGCCGACCCGCGTCGACAGGGCTGCACCCCTCACCTCGCCGCAAATGAAATCTTCTCCTGGTTTACCTATCCTTCAGGACTCTCAGTTGGGTTGGATAGTTGCAGGGCCTCTTAACCATAATATAAGTCATAATACGCATAATAAAATTCATTGTAATTTTACAAAAGAAATAAGTGAAAAGTTATCTCAATTTTGGAGTCTTGAAGAAGTTCAGTCATCAAAACAGCCTATGTCCGCTAACGATGAATTTTGCGAACAGCACTTTATTGATACAACTAAGCGGTTAGATAACGGCCGATTTTCAGTCATGATGCCTTTTTTTGAGGATCCTGAAACGTTCTTGGGTAACTCATACGCCATGGCTGAAGGGCGGTTCATGAGTCTTGAAAGGAAATTAAATAAAAATCCTGAGTACAAACAACAATATGCTAATTTTATTAAAGAATATAAAGATCTAGGTCACTCAACGCCTATTGAGCGAGGTTTATTTGGCTATTTTATGCCACATCACGGCGTCATAAGAGAGTCCAGCGAAACTACCAAGCTTAGAGTGGTTTTTGACGCGTCGGCAAAGACCACCTCTGGCAAATCTTTAAACGACCTTCAGCGTGTGGGGCCAGTTGTACAAGATGAATTATTTAATATTCTCATCCGTTTTCATCAACATAAATACGTGCTAACTGGTGATATCGTTAAAATGTATCGACAGATTAGCATTGATGAAGCTCAAAGGCACTTCCAACTCATCTTATGGCGCGGTGATGATTCAAAGCCACTTAACACTTTACAACTAAACACTGTCACGTACCGGACGGCGTCTGCTCCTTTTTTAAGTACAAGGTGTTTGGTACAGTTAGCTACAGAATGTTCAGACCCATTAATTTCAGAGGTCATTAAAAAGGATTTTTATGTTGATGATCTTTTAACCGGGGCATCAAATGAACATGATTTAACATATATTCATCAAAATATCATTAAAACATTGAATTCTGCGTGCTTTCCTATTCGCAAGTTTCGCACAAATTGCCCTCAAATATTTTCGGAAGACACTGAGACAGAGTCACTTGATTTGAACAAAGAGTCTAGTGTGCTAGGAGTATTATGGGCACCTAACACAGACACATTAAGATTTTCAATAAACACAGACACAAAGACACATGATGTAACAAAAAGAAATATTCTGTCTAACACTTGCAGAATATTTGATCCCCTTGGCCTTCTGAGCGCCTGCGTTATTACATTAAAAATATTACTTCAAAAATTGTGGCAGTTGAAACTAGACTGGGACGACCCCGTTCCAAACGACTTAAAAAATACTTGGAAAAGGGTAATCAGCCAATTTGACGTTTTGCTTTCATTATCTGTCCCGAGGTTTGCGTTATGCTCTTCTTGGTACCAACCACCTTGGTAGGTTCTACTCTGTGGTGGCAGGGTCCTTCCTTTCTCATAAAGAAAGAATCGGAATGGCCTTCTCCTAATAACTCAAGTGTAAAATTACCAGAGCTAAAGGTTCACCTAATTCATAAGGATAAATCTGATGATTAGTTCATTGATTTTGAAAAATATTCCAACCCATCAAAACTGAAAAGAATATTTGCTTATGTTCTTAGATTTATAAATAACTGTAAGACAAAGAGTAGAAACACGGATACACTAGATCAACATGAACTTAATACTGCCTTAAATTACTTGATTAAAATATCACAAAAAGAGTCGTTTTCGATTGAAATTCAAATGTTAAGTCAAGGACAAACACTTAAACCTAAATCTAATATCTTGCAGCTCTCTCCCTTTATCGATGCGACCGGCGTACTGAGGCTTGGTGGTCGGCTGGAAAACGCTGCTCTTAACTACGAGAAAAAACACCCTGCTTTACTTGATAGCAAGCATCATTTTACTAAAATACTAATGGCAGCCGAGCATCAACGTCTTTTTCACGCTGGCCCGCAGCTACTCCTTAGCTCATTTCGAGAACAATTTTGGCCTCTTGGGGGTAGAAACCTAGCAAGATCTATTGTTCGTAAATGCGTTATTTGCACAAGATTAAAAGGTAAAACCATAGACCCATTGCTTGGCAATTTGCCGTCAAGCAGAGTCTCTCAATTCTATGTATTTCAGACATGTGGTGCCGATTTCGCTGCCCTTTCATGATTTCAAGCAAAAAAGGTCGTGGCAATAGAATTTCAAAATGTTATTTGTGCTTATTTGTATGTTTTTCGACAAAGGCACTACACCTTGAAATAGTCAGCGATCTCGGTACGCATGCATTCATTATGTGTTTGAAACGCTTCATTTCCAGAAGAGGAAAGCCTCACGTCATTCATTGCGATAACGGAAAGAACTTCGTCGGGGCAAGCAACGAATTAGGTAGGGTATTGCGATCTAGTCTTCGATCCATTAAAGAGTTTACCGCTGACGAAGGCATAAAATTCATATTTAACCCCCCCTACTCCCCTACTTTTGGCGGCCTTTGGGAGGCAGGCGTTAAAAGTGCAAAACACCATCTTAAGCGTATAGTGGGAAATGCTAGTTTGACTTTCGAAGAGTTGAGCACACTCTTCACTCAAATTGAAGCAATCCTCAACTCCCGACCCCTGATTCCTTTATCTCCTGACCCCAACGATCTTTCTCCTTTAACCCCGGGGCACTTCCTCATTGGACGTCCACTGACATCGATACCAGAACCACCCAGTGAGAATCAGAAAATACGTACCAGATATCAACTCATAGAGCAATGTCGTCAGAGCCTTTGGCAGCGCTGGACGAATGAATACTTAGCAGAGATGCAGCAACGTAACAAATGTCGCTTGAGAAATGAAAATTTGAAGATTGGAGATCTGGTAGTATTCAAAGAAAATCTTCCACCCCTAAAATGGAAATTGGGAAGAGTTCATCGTCTTTATCCTGGCGTTGACGGCGTGTGCAGAGTTGCAGATTTTAATACCTACCGCGGAATCGAGCGTAGAGCTCTCAATAGAGTTTGTCCCTTACCTGTGGCCTCAGATGAAGATGAAGCGATCTTGAAAGCAGCTGCTTTCAAGGGGGCCCAAGATGTTAACGCCTGCGAGAACAACACTAGCGGTCAGCGGTGAGGTGAGGGGTGCAGCCCTGTCGACGCGGGTCGGCGGCGCGGCGAACTAGACCACATAATGACGCCAGCGCGTGCACACGCTCATTCGTTCTATTTTTTCATAATGTAAAATATTGTAATATCGTTCTTTATAGTAAACCATCTCAAAAGGTATTTCTTGGTTTTTGTTCATTCCTGGACATTTAGTGAAAAGCATCATTTGTTAACTTTATTATTAGTGTTAAATATCAGACAAAAACTATTTTGTGTAATTTTTAAAATTATTTTATGATTATGTATCAAATTTCGTTGAGAAATATTCGGTATTAAATTTTTTCATGTCTTATTGCCCGCACCATCTAGAAATAATACGGAATTTTGACTTTCGTTCGGTGCACGATATTTTGTATGGGATTAAACCTCTATATTAATTTATATACTCTATGGTATAAGTAATAGTACTAACGAAGTGCTACATGACAAGCTCATGCGATTAGGACAGACATACTCAACCTGCAGCCCGCGGGCTGCATGTGGCCCACTAGTCTTTTCTACCAGGCCTAGAACAGCACTTTTAGAATAACAATAGTTAATTTTTTGCACCATTTTTGTAACGGTACAAAAATTGTGCAAAAAATATGTTGTTCATTTTTTACCGACGAAAAAACGGAGGAGGTTCTGATTATTTCTTAAATAGTTTATATAGAATACAGTGTAGGCAACGTGCTGTTGGATATTTGCGGCCCGTAAGGTAGCTACTATGTGATCCAGGTAGGAAAAAAGGTTGAGTATCGCTGGATAAGGATGACATAATTTGAAGTCTACAATAAGCAGTTGGCGAAAATGAGTTTTACTATGGTAATATGGTCCGTTGTTTGATCTCGGGTAATGCCTCGGATTACCCGAGGTTTGTTTGTAGAGGATAAAACAGCGCGACAGCTGTATCTCATGACCCGTTATAGTTAGACAGTTGAAATTTTCTCAGATGATGTATTTCTGTTGCCGCTATAATAACGAATGACTAAAAAATAGAATAAGATATATATTTAAGCAGGCTTCCATACCACAAACGTGATTTTTTTACTCGTTTTCGTTAATCGATATTGAAAACGGCATCAGATAGACGCTTGAAATATTCACCGAATATCCTTACTAATATTATCTACTATTACTTATACTTTGCTAATATTATAAATGGGAAAGTTTGTAAGTATGTGTGGATTGTCGGATGTTTGTTACTATTTCACGCAAAAACTACTGAATGGCTTTTGATGAAACTTTACAATGGCTTATACATCAGAATAACTAGGCTATAATTTATAAACATATTGTGTGAATTGTCTAAAGTCTATAAATATAAAATTCAAAGTCCTGACTGACTGATATATCAACGCCCAGCCCAAACCGCTGGGTCTAGAATTACCAAATTTAATATATGTATGTTTCTTATAACGTCTAGACGTTATATGAAACATACGTGCCAATAACAATAATAATCCTTTCTTAGTGTACCCCATCGCCTAGTGGGGTGAAACGGGGGTCCAAAGTTTGTATGGGGAAACGAGATTAGTTGGACTACTTTATCCGAAACTTTACATGAGTACTTCTATAGAGAAATGAGTAAACACATGTTTCAGGATTTTTCAAAATTCAATCGATAAAGGGGTAAAATAGGGCGAATAAGTCTGAAAATCGTCATGGGCATTGTTTTTGTGGTTTATCGGGTCGCTGATTACGAAAATAACAACTATATTATGATCTAACATAGCCTACCTAACATAAAATCACCCCTGTGGGGATACGATGGCATTGAAATATATAAAAGAAGAAACTGGGTGACTGACTGATATATATATCAACGCACAGCCCAAACTGCTGGGTCTAGAGATTCCAAATTTGGCACGTAGGTTCCTTATGATGTCTAGGGGTGCACTAAGAAAGGATGTTTCAAAATCCATCCCTTAAGGGGGTGAAACGGGGGTCCAAAGTTTGTATGGAGAAACAAGATTAGTTGGACTATTTTATCCAAAACTGTACACGAGTACTGGTATAGATAAATGAGTAAACACATGTTTCAGAATTTTTCTAAATTCAACACCTAAAGCGGTAAAACGGGGTGAAAAAGTGTGAAAATCGTCATGGGTATTGTTTTTATGATTTATCGGGTCGCTGATTACGAAAACAACAACTATATTATAATCCAACATATCCGACATGACATAAAATCACCCCTGTGGGGGTGCGGTGGGGTTAAAATGTCATAACATCAATATGGGTGTTGATTATATGGTTTTCTGGGCCGTTAATTACAAAAATGGCATCGATTTGAAAATATTAACCCCTAAGAGGGTAAAATGGGGTCAAAAAGTCTGAAAATCGTCATAGGTATTGTTGTTATGGTATATCGGGTCGCTGATTACGAAAAAAAACAACTATTTAATTATCCAACATAGCCGACGTGACAACTCTCTAAGGGTGCACTGTGGTTGAAATGTCTTTTAACAATATGGGTGTTAATTCTATGGTTTTCTGGGACGTTAATTACGATAATGGCATCGATTTGAAAATATAACGTAGTGGACACGAATTACTTAAAAAGATTTTTCAAACATTTTATCTTTAAGAGGAGATCCAAAGTTTGTGTGGGGAAATGAGATAAGTTAGTTTGTATGGCAAAACGAGATTAGTTGGCCTATTTTATTCTTAAATTTTACACGAGTACTTCTATTGATTAATGAATAAACACGTGTTTGCCCCGAATGTCACGCGAGCGAAGCCGCGGGTGAAAGCTAGTATAACGATAAATATCAAGCAAGTAGGGAAAAAATCTGTCATCTGCGAGCTATTCTGGCATGCACTGCAAAAACTGTTAGAGCTACACGTATATAATGTATAATGCAAATGTTTCTCTTAAATAGTGTTACAAAAAAGCCCGTGACAGCATATAGGCATTGCCAATGTAGAGAACTATAAATACAATAAAAAAATATACTTTATTTTTAATGCACATGTAGTAATAAATTAATCCGGTATTTAAAGTATTTAAAGTAGATAAACTTTGCCTTTTACACTACATCATTTGGACAAATATTTTAATAGTTACGACGATGACAAACCGAGTACGCAATACTACGGTGCGGTCGAGTGCGCGACCCGTGCGGGCAGACGCGTACGCGTACTCACAGAATACCGCAGCCAAATAACAATTCCCTTGAGGGTTGTTGTGTTCCTGCGAGTGAGTGAGGTCACCCAGAAAGGAAGGAGACGCTGCGTTGGTAGCGGAGGTGGCGGCGCGAGCGATATTTTATGTTGCGAGTGTTAATATGGCTACGGTAATCGCTCCACATCAGGCGGGCTGTACGCTTGTCTGCCACCCAACGTAGTAAAAAAAAAAAACTCGAAGTACTAAACCTGCGCAGACGAAGTCCCGAGCACAAGCAATTTTTTATAAATAAAAAAGGAGCTGTGGCTAATAAATACTAGCCACTGATATAATAATGTGTAAATACACACAATCCTTATTAGTCATAACGTACAAAAACACATATTCGTCACTAAAACTCTGTCTGTCTTTCACGGGAAAACTACTCTACCGATTTTGATGAAACTTGCATGCACGCAGTTTGAACCGTAGAAAAGACATAGAGTACTTACTTTTTATCCCGTTAAAATATAATTGACAACGTTTGAATCAACCGAATTATCTATCCTATCTATCTATAAGCAAGTCCAATCCAATACAAAAAGAATTTGACGTGACAACGTCTTATAATTCGATAGAGCCGGTTGCACGCACGAAAAAACATGACGCGTGCGACGTTACCTCGCTCTGAGGCGTTCCATTAAAATTCTTCTTTCTTTTGAAAAATGCAAACATTCCATCAGTATTTTCTTATGACGTTGTCACGTTCAACTATCGTCAGTAAACCGACCTTACAGACAACCGATTTTTTTTTATCGGGTCATAATTGGCACAGCTGTTTCACCCGTCTGGCCAGCGTGGGGAGTGTAGGCCAAATCCTCCTTCTGTCAGAGATGGACGAGAGAGGGTCGTTCTCCTGTAGTGTCGACTAAAATGACCTGATGATGAATGAATGAATGAATTAAGATACATAATTTGCATTTGGAAGTCATCATGTGACACTGCTGAGCTGATGAGGAACGGTTAGGAGATAGGCAATATATTCTTAATTAATTTATTCATGTATTTTCGTCTAGAAGGCACCATGTCACTACTACTTATCTATTATTATAATAAATAAATAAATAAAACATTCAAAAGAAATAAACTTAAAAAAAATAAACCAACTGAAAAATCCTGACACGAAAAAGCCAAAAATGACTAAAGTTTGATTTATCCTTTTTAACCTGATGGAATAAGACTTGTGTTGTCCTAATAGGTTTTGGCGTCAATTCTGCAATTACCTCTGAGCGGGAGGGAGCACATACCAGATTGACATACACCTTTTGAGTCGATCCAGAGACATCTTTGCGTTTCTACCGTCTATATAATGGATTCTGAGGAGTTGTTTGATATGATACCTACGGTCTCTTTCTAAAGTCGAAGGCCGGGAATTCATCCTCACATATTGGAGCTGAAATGTTCACGTACTATATGGTTCCAGAGGAGCATTCTACCTTGAGCTCTAAAGTTGTGGAATAAATTCCCTGACTGCCCAGGATTTTTGCCCAGGATACTACAGTATATGATTCTTCAAAAAAGGCGTGTAGGAGTTCTTACAGGGTGGGCAACGCGTGAGTGCCATAAGGCGGGTTGTAGCTTGTTTATCACTCTAATGTACAAATTATTAATACGTAACAATTAGTGGACTTCACTTTATGTGCTTTAACATTTAATTTGAGCTATGAAAATTTTGCTACATAGCATATCTTAACGCCAAAACAACACTCCAGAAAACAGTGTTAGGAACAGAACGGCCAAAGCAGTGGGTTCCACGCTGCCGGCTCTGTTGCAGTAATTGCTATTACACTGGCAGTCTATCCTCCTATAGCCCTCGTAATCTTTTTTGCAGCATTCTTTCCTTTGTCGCATCCAGCCACAACCGCGCGTTACTCGTTCTTCATAACCTTCAGAGTTGTTAACTGGAAAATAGATTACCATATGAGAGAGGACCGCGAAGACGTCGCTGTCGGAAATTCAGACAATATTGTTGATAGCTTGCCTATGGATCGATGTATTTATTTGGAGTTCTTTTTATATTTGGCAGAGCATACTGTTTTTATCATATTGCTGTCCACAATCCATTGTCAGTGGCCCCTTAAGCGGCTTATCATCACTGGCCTTCGACCATATGGGGCCTCACCACATAAGCTGAAACCAACTCCCATCAATTTTTTTGAATGCAAAAATCAAATTTTGGATTAATAATACTGATTAGTAACTAAATGACAATTGGCTACCACTTTAATTCCTTTTTTTATACATGTATATAATTAAAATAAACTTAAAATATATAAAGTAAATAAATACATCTAAATTAAAACTAATTAAAATAAATTAGAAGCAAAACTAATCAAGTAAACCGCTGCCCGTAAGCAAAGTTATATGCTGGCCCAGTGTTGCCTCGTTAGATCCCAACACTAATTCTTTGTTCAAAGTAGAGGCCAACATTTTGGCCACAAGAAGTTTCGACCAGACGCGAATTTTTTTTGGCACTCGACCCCCATGGCCATAACGTTTCCATCCCAAAAGGCTCAAATATATACCCGCTATCCAGATTACTATATTTGCGCCTTTTGAGGCATTCAGCAGATTCAGCCGCCGCACCAGCCCTGCTTTGTGTCCTGGGAAGATAAATAAATAAATAAATAAATATTGTCACACAAATTACACAGCGCCATCTAGCCCCAAAGTAAGCGAAGCTTGTGTTATGGGTACTAGACAACTGATAAACATACGTAAATACATTTTTTTTTTGTAAATACATACTTATGATACATAGAAAATACCCAAACCAAGACAAACAGACATGTTCATGCACACAAATGTTTGTCCCGTGTGGGAATCGAACCCACGAGCGTTGGTGTCGAAGCCGCGTCATTGACCGCTACGCCACCGAGCTCGTCAATGATGATGAGATGAGACGGTGCAAGAGTTTTAGCACAAGTTGCGTCCGAAACAAAGGACCGCCCCATCCTCCAAGGTACCAAAGTCATACCGTCCTGTCTTTTACCATCATCCCGTACAAGAACATTTGGTTCGAGTATGGCCACCAGTTAGCGGTGCCCAAAGCCCAGCGGATTATGTCATTAAGACTGGCAGGGAAGTCGCTATTCTAAAATGTGAGGAATCTATAATATATAAATTTGAGGAATATCTATAGGGTACCAGCATTAGACGAAAAGAGACCCTGCAGCCACAAACCTGGAAGTTATGTGGAAACCAGATTCTCACTAGCTAACAGCTAAAAGTAACGCTGAAAGAGACGGGCACGATCTGTAGAGTTCAATATATAATTTATATTTCTAAGTTATATTTAAGTAGGTATTTTATTTATAAGTTATTTGTATATTATTATAAATTATAAAATAATAAATAAATTAAATTTATATTAGTTAAAAAATGAGGTGAGTGATTTCAGTGATGGCGGGAAACTTTGCGAGAATTTTAGTTATCAAATTTTGATTGCAGAAGACAGGAACACAGGGAGAAAAACTCCAGAGATCGAACGGATACCCAGGCCCCCGAAACGTACTGGTAGAGATGCCTGTAACCACTCTCGATCATTTAAGTTTGTGATTAATATTAAAGCCAAAGTTTGTTTGATAATACTATCTAAATTTTTAATTATATAAGGTCTGTATGTTTCCAAAGTTGAAAGATAAGTAAATTTGCACATCTTATAAGATAAGTAAATTTGGGTACGAAAAGATAAAAACGAATAATTGTAAAAGCTTTAAGAGTATTAATTTTGGCTAAGCGGTTCGAAACTAGTAGAAAATTTTGAATTTTGTCATACCTCGTTATAAAACGAGGGAAAGATTCATCTAAGATAGGAGACCCTTGCAAACAGAGCATACTATTATCGACTGTTTTTATATTTGATATATTTTTAGGGTTCCGTAGTAAACAAGGAACCCTTATAGTTTCGCCATGTCCGTCTGTCCGTCCGTCCGACCGTCCGCGGCCTAGCTCAGAGACGCTTGATACTAGAAAGCGGTAGTTTGGCATGTAGACACATATTAACTATGCTGACAAAGTGGTAGAATAAAATTTTGAAAAATATATTTTTACGGGGTACCTCCCCTACACGTAAAATGGGGATGAATTTTTTTTTCTGCACCTACCCCATGGTGTGGGGTGTCGTTGGATAGATCTTTTAGAAACATTGGGAGTGTGGGAAGATCATTTTTCGATATAGTAATCTGTTTGCGAAGTTAACGTGCAAATTTTTGTTAGACGCACCTAGGTTTATCTTAAACCTAGGTTTACTCATGCATGGTATTTTATGAGATGGGTCAAAACTATTGTGGCTTGTGTTATTTTTTATTAAAAACTAAAAATTCAATGAATAATTAGGCCTAAGTTGTGTACAGTGACTTGAGACAGGTCACTGTACACAACTTAGGCCTAATTATTCATTGAATTTTTAGTTTTTAATAAAAAATAACACAAGCCACAATAGTTTTGACCCATCTCATAAAATACCGCAACTATTAAAACAAAAATAATCGTAAAGTGAAATTAAAAAAATACAAATTGTCCTTACAAATTAGTACTCTCTTCTCACAGAAGGCTTCCCTTTGGTCTCGTAGGATAGAGGCACAGTTTACGGTCGGAATGAGCGCTAGTTCATCGCTGCTAAGGTGGTAGACATCCAAGCATGCAGCGATCTTGCGAGTGTCGCATTTGTAACACTCTAAAGAAGGGGTGCGCCAAAGTTCACCTAAAATTTCAACTCCGATAATTTGAGACTCTGAAAATGTTCTTCCTAACATTTTCCATCCTAACAATCACAATTCCTAACTACCCTGTTCCTAATGTTAATAATTCCGAATCGATCAACTTCATAATGTCAGTAGCAATAAACATCTATCATACTACCTATTAATTGTTTTCCTATATTCTCTCAATATAACCGTCTTTTACACTATTAGTCATATCGAGCTCGGTGGTCGAATGGTTAGCAATGGCCACTTTGACTACGAGGTCACTGGTTCGATTCCCGCATAAGTCAAACATTTGTGTGCATGATCATGTCTGTTTGTCTTGGTCTGGGTGTTTTCTATGTATTATAAGTATATATTTACCAAAAACATGTATTTAAGTACATTTATCAGTTGTCTAGTACCCATAACACAAGCTTTGCGCTTAATTTGGGACTAGATGGCGCTGTGTAAATTGTCCAGAAATATTTATTTACTAGCTGTTACCCGCGACTTCGCCCGCGTGTTCCAGGGGCGCTGCCATTAATTTGTGTATATATATATTTTTTTTGTTTATATTTTAATCATCATCGTCTATGGATGAATTTATTTACTTTAACACTTATAATATTAGCACCACATAAATATTTTCCCTCTGCGGGGATCGAACCCGCGAATCTCTGACACAAAATTAGGTTCCTTTCGACGTGATAGAAGAACAAATGATTACAAAGTTTATTTTTTATCCCATGGAAATAAGATGTTTTTCCGGGATAAAAAGTAGCTTATGTCACTCTCCAGACCGTAAATTATCCCCGTTAAAAAAAACATGTCGGTACTTAGATTCCTTTCGACGTGATAGAAGGACAAATGATTACAAAGTTTATTTTTTATCCCATGGAAATAAGATGTTTTTCCGGGATAAAAAGTAGCTTATGTCACTCTCCAGGCCGTAAACTATCCCCGTTAAAAAAATCATGTCCGTACGTAGATTCCTTTCGACGTAAAAGAAGGACAAATGATTATAAACTTTACTTTTTCCCGTGGGAATAATATGTTTTTCCGGGAATAAAAGTAGCCTATGTCACTCTCCTGGCCATAAACTATCTCCAAAAAAAAAAATCATGTCAATCCGTTCGTTACTTTTGACGTGAAAGAGGACAAACAAACAAATACACTTTCACATTTGTAATATTAGTATGCATTTATTGTCAAAAAAAAAAAAAATTTTTACTAGTTTTGCCCGCGGCTTCGCTCGCGTGAACATTTTAGATTATCCAAGCCTAGCCTAACACCATAGTAAAAATAGAGAAGTAAGGTAACTTCATACAAACGCACCGAGCGCGGTTTGTATGTGAGCGCGCCCGTACGTATGGCTGTCGCACGCACACGCTGACAACATTTATAGGAGTTTAATGGAGCGCCACTCGGGGCTGCTGCGCCGTACGCAAAACCGCCCGCTCCCACGCAAGATTCGCGCCTGCGTTCGTTAATAATTTGAACATTAAGGTATCTACATACGTCGTATATAACTACAAATACGTTAAAGATGGCTACAAAGTCGACTAGCCATAAAAAAACATTGCAGTGTTCATGGATGTCTCAATAACAATTTGTCGGATACCCTAACCATTCGGCCACCGACACTCCTAATAATGATAAGTGTGTAAATTAAAAAGTAATAAAAATAGTTTAGTGTAAAAAATAATACGTATATAATAGATTATTTATTATGATTCAGTAAAGCTACGTTTTAATTAATCCTATTTAGAAAATTGCAGTCACTCCTGGTGTATGTACAAAAATAATTATTTTTATTCTTTTTAGATTTCCACATATTACTAAGACTCTGGTGTCCGTCTGTCTGTCAGTCTGTCACCAGGGGTATCTCATGAACCGTGGTAGCTAGACAGTAAAAAATTTCACAAATGATGTATTTCTGTTGGTGCTATAACAACAAAAACTAAAAACAGAATAAAATAAATATTTAAGGGAGGCTCCCATTCAACAAACGTGATTGTGTGTCGTTTTTGGTACGGAACCCTTCGTGACCGAGTCCGACTCGCACTTGGCCGGTTTTTTGTTACAGATCCCTAATACTTACCCTACTTAATTTTGTACCTTACTTCATCATCATCATCATCAGCCTGTATCTACCCACTGCTGGATATAAGCCTTCCCCAATGCTTACTTAATTTTGTATAATAGAGATTGAGTAAGTATTTTTGACGGTTGAATAAACTATTAAACGACAGCCCT
The DNA here is from genome assembly GCA_937001555.2 of Hypsopygia costalis. NCBI lineage: Eukaryota > Metazoa > Arthropoda > Insecta > Lepidoptera > Pyralidae > Hypsopygia > Hypsopygia costalis. Next base: position 11,234,243 of record OW443344.2, read on the forward strand.
ACGTGTTTGGGCTATTATCGCCCGCTCGGGGCTTGAGTTGTCCTACTTCTTTATTTTTATTATGCTAACACGCAACGCAACCACCTTCACGTATAGTAGCACCTTTAATTGTACTAATCAATTACAAAGTACTCTGTGTTACTAGTTACGGATGCAAGAACTTTCTCGATAACTACTACACCCACCCGTCCCGCTCCTGTCTCGTCGCCTGCGATCGTATATGCACTGATTGACGCCAAATACAAATTTAAAAACCTATTAGGAAAATACAAGTCTTATTCCATCAACTTAAAAAGGATAAATCAAACTTAAAAAAAATACACCGACTTCAAAAATCTCAGGAGGAAAGTAGTAGTTATTTTTGGCTTTTTCGTGTCTGGATTTTTCAATTGGTGTTTTATTTTCATGTTTATTTCTTTTTTTGTATTTCTCATAGAATTGCCCTACAGGTACAACAAAATAACAAAAACAGATAATTTCTGGGACAAAAATTATCTTATATCCTTTCCCAGGCCACAACGTATCTCTGAAACAAATGTCATCTAAATCTAGAAGAGGTAACAGACAGACACTCTGTCTCATTTATAATATTAGTATGGATTGGCGTTACAAAAATCGGTAAAAACGACACATATATTTATATATAGACATTTCAACCCCATCGCACCCCAGCGGGGGATGAGGGTCACGTTAACCACGTAGAATTAAAAAATCGTTGTTAATTTCGTAATCAGCGACCCGATGAATCATAAAAACAATACCCATGACGATTTTCAGACTTTTTGACACCATTTTACCCTTATAGGGTTGAATTTTGAAAAATCCTGAAACACGTGTGTACTCATTTATCTATAGAAGTACTCGTGTAAAAAAGTTTAGGATAAAATACTCCAACTAATCTCGTTTCCCCATACAAACTTTGGACCTCCGTTTCACTCTCGTAAGGGGTCACCCCTACGAGAGTTGAAAAACCTTTTAAGTAATTTCACGTCCACTGTGCTACATTTTCATGTTCGGGTTTTCCTACCCTCATAATATTCCATTTACTGTACTGATTTATTATTTATCACGTGATAATTGTTATTAATAGACTTATTTAATAATGAATTATTCACATTCGAAAGTCCCACTGGACCGCTGTCGAGTAATCATACACCCCTCCGTGTATTCACTTTAAAAGCTGACGAAGGTGGCAATAAGTCATTCTTAATATGTAGAAATTCTTCTCTATTTTCTTTTAGGCGGTCCATCGTAGCGTAAGTCGACTTCATCTCATCAATAACATACTGCATCCTCACCAGATCCGTCAAAATCTTCGAACAATCAAAATGGTCAAAACTTAGGACTGGGAGTTTTTCCAGTTGACGGGCCACAAATACTGGAATTTCGTCGGGATTGGTAGACTTGAATAAGTTAATGATGTCCGCTAAATTACGTCCGCATTGTTCTTTCGAGTAACTTTGCGTAATTTACGTTGCAATGGAATCGAAAAGTAATGATTTCGGCTTCTTCATTTCTTCATCGGTGAATGCGAAGTACAAATTTGCACCAACGATTCTTCATCCATCACCGACACTTTGTTTTGAATGCTTGCACTTTAAAATATTCGACATTTTGCTCGTAGTATACGCGCGTCCGTCTCGAAGCGTAATTTAGCTTTTGTCAGTATTGTGACGTAGGCAAAAATAAGATTGTGGGCAAGTTTACCGTAAAATACACGAAAATTGTATACAATATACTTTATTGCACCAAAAGGAAAAAGAAAAAAATATACAGAGAAAAACATTAAGTACTAGTACAAAGACGGTCTTATCGTCGAGCGATCTCTTCCAGACAACCTTAGGGTAGAGGAAAGAGTAATCTGAAATAAGCGTGTGCATAAGGAGAACGTGACTCCGCCTGGTGTCGAGTAGCGAAACTATTCGCGCAAAAAATGAGAACTCACGATTTCCTTATAACCGCACGAGAGATTGTAGGAAATCACAATGATCGCGATGTGTACTCTGCGACGGACTGGCCACCGCCTTGCAGAGGGCCCTCTCGGAGATCCACGCCAGCCCGCCGCAGACTACACACCGGCTCTCCCTCTTTTTTCCCCCTAGCATTCTGTTTGCGCTTTTAAAGCCATCGTGGCTAAAAGTAGTTAGGCAGTTAAAGCCTGATTCGCCCTTGAAAGGTCGGTCTGGTAGCAACCAGGTTGATGGGGTGTCGCGTCGGAGAGGATTATCCGCCCCCACGTCGCGTTATAAAAAAAATGTAGGTAAACGTATCTCAGCCGGCTTTCGAACAAGAATTTGTACTACGGTCCACTAAGAAATAGAAAGAATAAAAGTTTTCTGGTTCCCAAGTCTTCGTTTCGAATTCTCTTTAACCCAGCAACAGCAAATGTATCTACAATTGCTACAGGAGTAACGCCCCAGCACGCGATTACAGAGCGCAGGAGCATGGCAGATCATCAGGCACGACTTCTCCAATCTCCGGCATCGCTCCTTGCCTGCAGCAGTTTGAAATGGCTGCTAACCTTTTGGGATGTCGTTGACTGGTTGGAGTAAGATCATATATAAAGACATGCACAATGGCCCAATCAAGTGGCTAAGTACGGAAATAGTCCAGTGAAATTAAACTATTACGCACAAAGGAAACTGTCCTGTGACAGATAAGTCGACAGACAGAGCCTTAGTAATGGGGTCCCGTTGATACCCTTTGACTTCGGAGACCTAAAAATAGCAATAAATATGACATACTTACTTCTGTGAACTAATGACAGGAAAAAGATTGAAATGCACAATATTGTATTCCACGCCATTATCAAAAACAAGAATTGAGACTATTAAATAAATAACATATTATATTGTAAGTAATATTTTGAATAATAAATATGTATAAACGTTTATTTTGAATGATTGTGATTAAAAGACGGAATAAAATCCAGTCATGTTACAATGGTACACTAATTGTTCCGCGCGGATTGTAATGATCATTAAACAATGTAAACTAAATATAAAATAGTAGTCGTCTATTATAAATCTGGTATCTATATCATAAAATTGAAAATTCAATGATCAATGATTTCGACGGTAGAATTTGTAAAGTTATATGATAAACTGGAAAAGATAAATTGATTTTCATATGAAAAAAGGAATATTCAATGGTAATGATTACATGATATAAAATTTATTTGAGAACAGATACTACGAACGAAGTTTCGTAATACGTGGCAGTCCTTGCAATCGGTTCCGCATTCGTCTCAGAAGGAAGGTGAGGTCGACTCGTGAGAGCGGCAGGGAGTGGCCATGCTGTACGTAGCACTATTACTTATACTGAAATTATATTCAATAATATATTTTTGATATATATAGTTATATTATTATTATAGGATCCATGAATCCATCACTAACTAAAATGCTCATAAGCCTTAATTTGAAAACGATTAAAATAGAAGTACTCGTGTAAAATTTAGAATAAAATACTCCAACAAACATACAAACTTAGGACCACCGTTTCACCCTCTTAGAGGCAAAATTTGTCCACTACGTTATATTTTAAAATTGATGCCAGTATTGTAATTAACGTCCCAGAAAACCATAGAATCAACAACAAACAACATGAAGAAGAAGGGGTTGAAAATATCATAATGATATTATGATATTTTCAACCCCACCGCACCCCCACAGGGGTGATTTTATGTCATGTCGGCTATGTCGGATTATAAAATAGTTCTTGTTTTCATAATCAGCGACCCGATAAACCATAAAAACAATACCCATGACGATTTTCAGACATTTTCACCCCGTTTTACCGCTTCAGGGGTTGAATTTCGAGAAATCCTGAAACATGTGTTTAGTCATTTATCTATAGAAGTACTCCTGTAAAGTTTCGGATAAAATAGTCCAACTAATCTTGTTTCCCCATACAAACTTTGGACCCCCGTTTAACCCCTTAGGGGATGAATTTTGAAAAATCCTTTCTTAGTGCACCCCTAGACATCATAAGGAACCCACGTGCCAAATTTGAAATAGTCAGTCAGTCAGTTTCTTCTTTTATATATATATAGATAACTTAATATTAAGTAATAACTTATACTGTGATAATGGGTTGTGTTCTGAGGAGTTGCCACTCAAATAACGAGTCCGTCCGCGTCAACTGTGGCAACCGAGTTTTATTTCGACATTAGTTGAAATTTAATTGAGCGTTGCTCCTTTCGTTAGGAGTTTGGGACTGTGACAGTGTGTGTGATTGCAACTGGCAATCTGTGGAATGCAAAGAACAAGTCAGTTCAGTCGAGACTGTATAAATCGAATTGCAATATTTCTCGCGGGTTTGAATCGTCGTTCAGTCCAATGCGCATAGCGAGTTTTGGTTACCTGACTACAATCACCGTGTAAGCCCGGGATCCGGGATCAGTTGACGACAATCCCGAAATCCGGAGATTAGAAAAAGTATCCAGGAACGAATTCCCTGCCTCCAGTATGGGGTTCTACAAGAAAGGCGTGAAGGGTTTCATATACCCTTGTCACAAATGTGTACGACTACTATGGGTGCCTACCTTTCAGGCGGGTCGCATGCTTTTTTTCTAGTGGTATAAAAAAAACTGCGAGGACATTGGAACAATTTTTGGACTTTATTTTGATATTTCATTGTAACTATGGAAATTTGCTATATAGCATGCTACATAGCAAGTATCTTGACTAAATAAACTACAGAAAATAATGTTGAGAACAAAACGGCCGTATTAGTGAGTTTAACACTGTCGGCTTTATTGCAGAGGTCTTTGAAACACTGGCAGGTATACTCGGCATGGTCCACGGAGTCGCCACTGTAGCAGTCTTCCTCGCTTCGAATCCAGCCACAACCGCGAATCACTCGTATTTCATTTTGAAGGGAGTAAACTGGAAAATTTTTAGTCATATGAGAGACGATCTCGAAGACGTTGTCTGCAAATCAAGCAATGTCGACGGTCGAGCTGGCCGGGCTCTGTGTATTTATTTGGAGTTCTTTATATTTCTCAGAGCTTGTTGTTTTCTTTATATGACTCTCCATAATCCAAGTCAGTGGCCCTTCAAGCGGCTTAGCATTATTACTTTCGCCAACTTGGAGTCTTACCGCATATGCTGAAGCCGACCCAACGGATTTTTTTTTAATGAAAAAATCAACTTCCGGTTATTAGATTTGTGTTTAGTTTAGCTGGTATAGCCTGGAGCTCTACCGACTGACCTGAAAATGTTTGTCTTTAATTCAAACATAAGAACTATTTTTGGAATGAAAATATTCGATGTGAATCGATTGCAGCTTAGGAGGTAAGGCCCCTGGAGTGGTGTAGAGTGGCAGAATACGCTTTATACTCTTTCAATAACAAGGAGTTTGTATATATATAGTAGTGAATTTGTATGAGTTGTTGACGACGATTGCCAGGGAGTAGCTAAAAATATAGTTAAATAGCAATTCTGAATTAATTTCTGAATCGCATCATTTGTCACTTAGACGTTGTTGTTTAGTCTACTACTCTATGGTAATGATTGATATATTTATTTATTTTATGTGAGAGGGGAGCAGACGAGCAGGTGGGTCGCCAGGTGGAATGCAATCTCCACCATCCATGGAGACCAGCGACACCAAAGGGTCACCGATCCGTTGCCAGCCTTATAAGGAAAACGAAAACTCTGTTCTTGAAGGCACCCATGTCATAGTTGTTCGGAAATACTGCTGAGCGAAGTTGATTGCACAGTTTCACTGTTCGTGGTATAAAATGTCTTAGGAAACGTATTGTAGTAGATCGCCAATTATCAAGATGATATGGATGGAATTTTAATTTATGGCGAGTTGTACGATAGTGGAATTCAGCGGCAGGTATCAAATCAAACAGCTCATTCGAGCACTCCCCGTGATATAATTTGAATGTAACGCAAAAAGACGCTACATCTCTGCGTGTAGAGAGAGAGTCCAATCGATCCGAGATCATTGGGTCACCGACGATTCGAGCTGCTCTTCATTGGCTTTGGTGCAAAGATGTTGATGAACCACTGACACCCCAAAATTACTGTATTCTGTGAGCGGTTAATATTGATGTTCACATGGACCTATAAGCTGAGGGGTGAGGAATTACAAATATTAAAGGTCGATGTATTTCTATAGGACAACTGGTAACTGATATTAAATATAAGACTTTGGTATCTGTGTATATAAAACATCATTTACTATGGTTATGGAACACTATGAATGTATTATCGATTTTTTCACAATGGGATATCTTATATGTTGAGGTGTACTATGTAGTTCAATGCAATACGGAGTTATAATAATAGTATACGGGGAGTATACTATAGTGATAATTATACTTGAAGTGTTGAGTGTTATAGCAGAGAATGTAAAAAGAGTTACTTACGGGCTGTAATAGTGTATATGATAACATCAGGCTATTTTTTGTGGCTTCATTAAAGGATTAGATTTTTTTGTTTTTTTTAAAAAAGGTATACCTCGGCCGACCAGGTTCGTGTCGACACCTGTTGGCTGTCGTAATGTATTAAGGTGCGCTTATACGGGCAACAAAATTTGCTCAATTATGAGCAGTGATAGTCGATTGCGACGTGACAAAATATCAAGCGATTTACGACAACGACAACAAGCAGCAATTTGGTAAAATGTTTTGCAACTACAATATTGAGCGATAAAGAGCAACTCCAAGAAACTAGACAATACTTTCATACATGAGCAATTCAGTTGGAAAACTACGCTCGCCATGGATGACATTTTTCTTGCAGCGGCGCCGGCGGCTTGTAGCGCTTTTATATCATGAGTCAAAAGCAAAAAAGAAAGAAAAGGAATAGGCGTATCTGGGTGCGATCGTTTTAGGTGATATTTTATTCAAAAACTTTACTAGAATGTCTCGAAGTGATTTTGAATAAAGTTAGCCCAGTTAGTTAACAGACGACCAATATGAGAGAACCAATTCCTGCATCAACAAAACTTGCCTTAACCCTTCGATTCCTAGCTACTGTGCCGCTGTACTTCCACCCGCCTCTCGCTCTCCCCGCGCAAGCGAGTAGAAGCCGCAGAATAAATAAGTGCATACGAGATAGAAAACAAATTGACTTGAATTTCCATACCCACTGGATATTTGGCAATTCGTATTAGCGACATTGAGCAATATGAAATATATGGAGCGATTAGAAGTAATATTGCCGAAACAATTGCCGCATTTTGTTGTAATTGCTCAACTAATTACTCCAGATTGATCCATTCGTGTTGCCGAGCAATTATTGATCAAAAAATTGCCCGTATAAGCGCTCCTTTACGCAGCATTAAATGCTGAGCGATGGCCAATTAACATCATGATTATGACATGTTGTTTGAAATGCTTAATGCTATTGTGTATTGTGTAAATTTATTGATTCATGTTAATAAACATTTTTTTTTTCTTTTTCTTTCTTTCTTTCTTTCTAAGATTCGTTCTTCATCTGAATTTCATTAGTCTAAGATGTTTATCTTTTTTTAATGTTACTATGCAAATAGACGTCGATGTTCAGGAACTAATTATAACTTACTAGTCTGTATAGTCTTCCGACAGAAAAAATTGACGTCAGTTCTGGACATGTTGGTCTCGCAGTTGACGATGAGTTGCGAGCGCTCCGCCTCGTCCATGTTGTGGATGTCCCGGCATGCTGCGTAGTTGGCACTGTTGCAGTAGTAACAGTTTATTGAAGACGCTAGAAAAATGTATAACGAAAAGATTACTAATTGACAAAATCACTAAGGCTGTCCCTGCTATAAAACTAGCTCCACTCATCGGGATAAATTATTATTATATTATGATAAATGTGTATAAACCGGTTTTGCCTCGGCCGTTTTCCTGGCATTTCGGGGTTCGTTCTTCTAGTGAGTGGCAAGCCAAGTTTTGGGGTGTAAGTGGTTTATCAACATCTTTGAACCAAAGCCAACTTCACCTGCACGTGGTGCACCCTGCTGACTGACAAACGAAGCTCTGGCGAAAAGAGAGGTAGGGAGCGTAATTGTAAGCTTCCCGATTGGGGAATGTACCTCCACCTCACAGAATACCGCAGCCAAATAACAATTCCCTTGAGGGTTGTTGTGTTCCTGCGAGTGAGTGAGGTCACCAGAAAAGAAGGAGATGCTGCGTCGGCAGCGGGGGTGGCGGCGCACAAGTGATATATTATGTTGCTAGGGTTAATACGGATACGGTAACCGCTTCACATCAGGCGGGCCGTATGCTTGTCTGCCACCCGACGTAGTATAAAAAAAAAGCCACCGCTTGTCGCAAATAACTAGCAATAAAAGCAGTTATGGCAGGCATCCGTCCCTCTTCTGTAATAGCCCGGTATTAAGTTCACCCAGATCTCATCTTCATAGCCCATTTATTTTCCATCACACTTTGTAACAATCTCAACGCCTGCCGAGACCTGCTCATGGGTATATCGTTCCATTGATATATCCTGGAGCGGGTTACGACGGGCGTGGGCGTACAATTACATCAAACTTCTCAAAGGGGCCTCTACGTGTTGGATCTATATCCCCGCACACGCCTATCAAATGACCGAGCTTGACCCGTGAATTAGAGATGTGTATAATAACTATTATAATAAATAATTATTTATTCCGTCGAGTAATAATTTATTCATCGAGAGACCCCATAGTTTTATAATAACTCAGAAAATTTATAAAACACTAACGGACGCCACATAAATTCAGAGGCGGATTAATCTTGGCCGCCCTAGGCCGTGACTTTGCCGTCCTAGGTCCTTTCTGGGCCGCCTTATGCCATATATTGGTTTACTATGCTTTTTAACTGACTATTTAGGAATCCACTCAAGCGTCCGCCCCCCCCCCCCCCCCCCTAGATGCCGTCTCATGCGTCCACGTATCTCTGTACCTACGAGCGGCCCCTACGTTGTAACAAAAATCGTCATAGCTGGCGTAATACTACAGCTATGTTGAAATAAAAAATACCTATGGATAGGCTATAATATGCAGAATTAGACTACATTGTCACAAATTGCTAGAATTGAAGCTAAAGTGCAAAAAAAAAAATGTGAAAGTCAAAGTGTATCAATATTTTGCTACATTTTTTTTTTCGAACAAGTTTTTATCAATAAACTTTTCATTTCGAAGCAATCAGACTTATATTGAAATAAACTACACTATTTCAGCTTTAAAATGACATATTAATATCTTTCGTAGGTTTACACAGCGTGGAGAAATAAAATAAATAGTATCAGTACTACTCACCAGTCACGGATTCATCTCCATACAAAATTCACGATGAAACCCGGAGGGCGCGCTGACATAAAATGTCATTATTTACACATCCCACTATATTTCTGTTAAAAACTATTTTTTATATGTTCACAATACACTATTATTCACTTATCTTGCTTTTAAAACACTAAAATAGCATAATTAATTATTGTAAACAAACAAACACAACACCGCCATTTTGCGCGAAAGTACTGCGCAGTGCGCAGTCCACTTTTCGTGTTCACAGATAAACATGAGTGTTTCGAAACTCATTTATCTAAACACACACACGAAGTACACATCACAACGATTCTTTTGATATATAATAACCGTAGAAATAAACACTTTAATCACAATAAATAATTAAAATACCCGAGCCGACCGCCAACCGATAATAAACCGAAAAAAAACTTGACAATAATAAACAAAACTTTTGATTTTAGAAAAATTTTGTACTGCCAGTGTCACTTTTTAAATTTTTGACGCGTATTAGACTATATCCATCTTATTTTTAATAAAAGTTTCAAGGCTCTGGATAATGAGAAGTTGGAAAAATAAATTTTTGAAGCCGGGCTTCCTGCGCTGGTACCAGCTGTTCCGGGACGTTTCGTACCGCTTTCTCAGTGGGTAAGCGGTGCTTCCCGCAGACGTTTCAGTGGTAAAGTATCTTGGTTCTTCTTTTCAGCTATCAGCTTCCTGCCTATTTACATAATTCTTAACCGCAAAACCGCCATGGCAGTCTGTAGTTTATAAGAATTATATTTCGGTAATACCCTGCCCTGCCCGCCCCTAACATTTGGCCGCCCTAACCCCGGGCCTAGTTGACCTTAAAAAAAAATTCGCCATTGCATATATTAATTATCCTGTCTTTCTATCTATGAATATTGAATAAGAATTGGTGTCGCGAACGCTGTCAAATCACAGTGCTGTCAAACGCCATAAAATGAGTTGTGTTCTGCGGGAGCTGCTGCAGCATCAGCGGAGACCCTCAAACGGCGCAAATATTCAAACCGCATCGGTAATTATGTTTTTGAGCCGTTTGGAATGGAAACACTTGGCCCTTGGGGTCCGAGCGCAAGAATTTTATTTCGAGATATGTCCAAACGTTTGGTCGACTCTTCCCGTGACTCGAGGGCTGACCTATTTCTCGCTCAGCGAATAAGCTTTGCCAATGCTTCAAAATCCAGCCTGGCAATGCTGCTAGCCTTCTGACCACTTTACCCTTTGACGGCGATGCGGAAGAATTTTTAGACGCCATTTAGATCACTCTATTTCATCCATAAAATCACATTGGAAAAGTAAATATGGTGGTTCAGTTTCCGTAAATTTTCTAACATTCCGCTCAACTTCCTTATGTGTTTCTTTCATAATAACTCTCTGTCGACAATAATAAACACAACAAAAAGAATTGGCCAAATTGCTTCACTCGTTCACGCGTGATGCGATGCGGTGTTTGAAACACCATCTGTTTACGTTGATAATGCCTTAGCGGCGAAACCGGTCGGTAATATTAAATATAATAACGTGGAATAGTACAAGTGCTTTATTATAACATTATGGGAAAATTATAATTGCGGCCAAGTGCGAGTCGGACTCGCTCACGGACAGGTTCCGTACCATCTTAATATATAAAAATTTCGTGTCACGTTGTTTGTCCGCGATGGAATCCGAAACCACTGAACCGATTTAAATCAAATTTTGCACACGTGTGCAGTTTGATCCAAATTTAGATAGAGGATAGTTTTTAGCTCAAGTTATCTTAATATATATAAATTTCGTGTCACGTTGTATGTCCACGATGGAATCCGAAACTACTGAACCAATTTAAATCAAATATTGCACACGTGTGCAGTTTGATCCAACTTGAGATACGGGATAGTTTTTAACTCAATTATAAAACAGAAGCACTTATAATTTTATTCTGTTATTTAGTATTTGTTGTTATAGCGGTAATAGAAATACATCATCTGTGAAAATTTCAAGTGTCTAACTATTACGGTTCGTGAGATATAGCCTGGTGACAGACGGACGGACGGACGGACGGACGGACAGCGGAGCCTTAGTAATAGGGTTCCTTTTTACCCTTTGGGTACGGAACCCTAAAAACTAAACGCCAGAGATAATGCAAGACTTACTACCATTTCAAATATTATTAATGTTTTTATTTGTAAAAAATGCGATGTGGCATGGACACGGCCTTGTGTTTTACGTTATATGCACTAAAATTATCTCTAAATGGCAGCGATTCCTTCTCCCCCACACGGAATGTTCCATAGTCTTTGCCTAGCGCAATAAATTCTTTGATCTTCCATCTATCCAGTGCAGTGGTGAGATTAAATTTTGTATGGAGATAATAGAAATGTAGCTACAATACCAAACTGTATCACCCGATTTTGTTATCATTGGTTTTTAGAGTTCCGTACCTCAAAAGGAAAAACGGAACCCTTATAAGATCACTTTGTTGTCCGTCTGTCTGTCTGTCAAGACCCTTTATGTTGAGAATGCGTGAAGGTATCAAGCTGAAATTTGTACTGTTTACTCAGGTCTACGGTCCCATGGAGTTGTAAAAAAATAAAACTGCAAAGTTTACGTAACAAACAGATACGGCCATTCAGCAAAAACTCATATTTCGACACATTCTCAAGGGAATCAAAACCCATAGGGTACTTCCCGAAGACCTAGAACTATGAAATTTGGCAAATAACATCATATTACGGTTTACAGGGTACTGCCCTGTGAGAGACGGGCCGACAGACAGATGGACAAACAACGGAGCCTTAGTAATAGGGTCCCATTGGCACTTCTTGGCTTTAGGGGTCTAAAAAGGGCATCTTTTTGGGGTGTAAATTTTTATAATTCTTATTTGTTTGATAGGGTACACCCTATAGGTGGTCCTAAGTTATTAAAGTGAATAAGGAAAAAGTTTAGGGTTTAAGTGGTCCATCAACATCTTTGAACCGTGTACCGCGAGCCCGATCGAGCCCGACTGTGGGACATACCTCCACCTCACAGAATACCGCAGCCGAATAACAATTCCCTTGAGGGTTGTTGTGTTTGTCGAGTGAGTGAAGACACCAGAAAGGAAGGAGATGCTGCTTTGGCAGCGGGAGTGGCGGCGCGCGAGCGATATTTTATATTGCGAGCGTTAATATAGCTACGGTAATAACACCACATCAGGCCGTATGCTTGTCTGCCACCCAACGTAGTCAAAAAGACGGGCGGACAGACAGATGGACAAGTAACGGAGCCTTAGTAATAAGGTCCCATTGGCACTCTTTTGCTTCAGATGCCTAAAAATGGCAATAAATATTACATACTTACATTTGTAAACTGTTGACAGTAAAACTACTGAAATGCAGAATATTCTGTTCCACGCCATTATCTGAAACAAGAATTGAGACTGTTAAAACACAGACATGAGGTAAATACGTAATTCGAAAAATATTAATTATTTTCAATAATATACTTTTCTAATATGTAGTTAGATTTCTTAAGCGCCTGTTGTTCTTTATTACTTTTTATGCTTGTATTTGGTACTATAAAGTATGCGAATATATATATAATGTAAGTTTATCTTCACACCAATCTATAGCCGTAACATATATAAAAATCAGTTTTATCGTGACTAACAGATGACATAGCACAGTTTGCGGCTATGTAGACTTTTTTTTTATACTCCGTCTGGTGGCACACGGCCCGCCTGATGTGAAGCGGTTCCCGTAGCCATAGTAATGCTTGCAATATGAAATATCGCACGCGCGCTGTCACTCCCGCTGCCAACGCAGCATCTCCTTCCTTTCTGGTGACCTCACTGACTCGTAGGAACACAACAGTGAGATTGACTTTGGTTCAAAGAAAGAGAAAAAAGAGAGAAGAAAGAAGTTGATGAACTACTTACACCCCAAGAAAAGATTCTTTTGAAGCAGAAAATTGCTGTCTTCTAATGCAAAATTCGTATTTTACGCAGTTCCTTTATTTTCTACTCACTCTCTCTGTCTCTCTTAGCCATTTCTTCTCTTCAACCTCAAAATTTTATATTTGTAACATCATTGGTTCCATTTTATATTATTTTATAAACTTTGCCAAAAGTATTGGGATTCTCGGCGTTGAAATCTCCAGCGTCGTCCAGTTTCGTTGTCACCTGGAGGGAAAGGCCAAGCCGGCATCGAAGAAACTAGGTGTGCTCAACAGGGCGAAGCTGTACTTCAACCCGCGGCAAAGACTTATGTTTTACAAAGCACGAGTACGACTGCCTATGGAGTACTGATGTCATGTCATCTATAGGCGGGAGCGACTAGATACCAGCTTGCACCTTGTGACATTGTTGTGAGGCTTGTTGACGATCCGAAATTGACAGACGGTTTTTCTAAACCGTCTGTCAGTTTCGGATTATATGGTTCTCCTTGAAGTCTGAGAAGATATTTTGCGTCCCTTTGTGTCTTCAACCGATTATAGAATGGGATGTGTTCAGAGGAGTTGTTTGACATGATGCCTACAGCCTCCTTCTACAGTCGCACCGCGCACCATCGACAGGGATTTCATCCTCACACATTTGAGCCTAAGTACTGTGCGGTTCCAGAGAAATATTCTCCCGCGTACTGTCAAGCTGTGGAATGAACTACTTGTCAGGAGACTACAGCATGGGGTTCTTCAAGAAGGGTGTGAAGAGGTTTTTATAGGGTCGGCAACGCGCGAGTGATGCCCCTGGTATTCCAGGCGTTCATAGGCTACGGTTACTGCATTCCATTAGGCGCGCCGTATTCTTGTTTACCACATTAGTGGTATAAAAAAATAAAATAAAACAACATTACACATTGCTTCAACCTCTTATCTTACATCCCTACGTGATAAATTTTCACAAAAGCGGAAATAATTGTTTCATTATTTTTAATTAAGAGCACGCGTGCTAATTTTCAGGCAATAAATATTATTATTTTTAGGGGTGCAAGTGGCTCACTACAATCTTTAGAGCCAAAGGCAACCTTACACATCACGTTGCAATAAAGCACGTGATGCATCATGAAGAGGCAGGTACAACGTACCCTTAACCTAACAGCTAATGCGCCCCGTGTGCCAACCTTCTGGTTTTATGACGGGATGCGAGTCTCTCGTCCAGTAAATCAACCAGACGAGAGGACCTTTACCTGCTACGCTTTTGCGCTCAGTAAACCAACCGAGCACGCAAGCGGAACAGTAGCAGGTCTTACTCCGCTTTCACCTGCATGCAGGCTACTTGCCTACTCTTAAGTCGAGTAGCTTGTAGCGAACCGACGCTCGGCGAACCCTACTACCACTCCCCGATCTCCATGATGGGTACCGGAGCAGTATGGCATGCTCACTTCCCGGCGCACGAGTACAAGTACAAGCGTTTCTGTACCCACACTGGGGCGCCGGATAGCCGGCTCCCTGATTTCCTTGACAGGTACCGGAGCTGTATAAGCTCGCACTGTGGGGATACTATAAAAGCTCGCAATGTGATACCCGACTGTCGGGTACTCTGTGGTAGTAATCTTTGGTGAAAGATACTCTTTCGGCAGCTCTCAATATAAATTTTAGAGAAAGATCTTGGAACCAGGTTTCCTTACCTATACGTTTGGAGATATTGGGATAACCACTATTTCCAGTGTTGCTTTGCCAGCTTTTTTGTCTTCCGTTCATAGTGTCGAAAATTTTACAAAAACAATTTTATGTTTTTTTTTTTTTTTTTTTTTTTTTTTATACCACTAGTGTGGCAAACAAGCATACGGCCCGCCTGATGGAAAGCAGTTACCGTAGCCTATGAACGCCTGTAACACCAGAGGCATCACACGCGCGTTGCCGACCCTGTAAAAACCTCTTCACGCCCTTTTTGAAGAACCCCATGCTGTAGTCCCCTGAGAAAACCTCGACAGGCAGTTCATTCCACAGCTTGACAGTACGCGGGAGAAAACTTCTCTGGAACCGCACGGTACGTGACCACTTAGGCTCCAATGTGTGAGGATGAATTCCCTGTCGATGGCGAGCGGTGCGACTGTAGAAGGAGGCCGTTGGCATCATATCAAACAACTCCTCTGAACACACCCCATTGTACAGACGGTAGAATACACAAAGGGACGCAAAATCTCTTCTCAGACTTAAAGGTTCTAAACCGTCTGTTAGTTTGGGATCGTCGACAATCCTCACAGCGCGCCTTTGAATCGAGTCACAAGGTGCAAGCTGGTATCTAGGCGCTCCCGCCCATAGATGGCAACAGTACTCCATATGCGGCCGTACTTGAGCTTTGTAAAGCATAAGTCTCTGCCGCGGAGTGAAGTACTGCTTCGCCCTGTTGAGCACACCTAGTTTCTTCGACGCCAGCTTGACCTTCCCCTCCAGGTGACAACGAAACTGGACGTCGCTGGAGATTTCAACTCCAAGAATCCCAATGTTTTTGGCGATGGTAAGGGGTGTGTTTAGGAATTGAGGAGCCACAGCAAAAGGGGTTTTCTTAGCGGTGAACGCGCAGACTTGTGTCTTAGTGGGATTGAAATGAACCAGGTTCTTTCGCCCCCAATCGGACACACTATCCAGTGTGCTCTCGATCTTCGACACAAGCTGTTCGCGGCTCTCCTCCACCAGAGAGCGGGGAATATTAGCGCGGCCCGTATAATAAGCATCCCCGGTGCTGTCGTCAGCATAGCAATGAATGCTGTCAATGGACAACATATCATTGATATGCAGCAAAAACAGCGTCGGGGACAACACCGAGCCTTGCGGGACGCCAGCATTAATGTCCATGCTGTCGGAGCAACTGCCATCCACAACGGCTCTAATGCTTCTGCAGGACAAGAAACTAGCGACCCATTCGCATAAACCCTCTGGTAGACCGTATGCAGGCAACTTTGAAAGAAGACCACGGTGCCAGACCCGATCGAACGCCTTCGCCATATCAAGACTGACAGCTAATGCCTCACCTTGACTCTCCACGGCTGAAGCCCAGCGATGTGTAAGATACACTAGAAGATCACCAGTCGAGCGACCATGGCGACAGCGATTTAGCAATGCAACAGCCACCAATGTGACAGCGAAACGAGACCAATGTGACAGCGATTTAGCAATGCAACGGAAACCAAGACTGCATGGTCAAACTTAAGTCCAAATTCAAATTTTCCTGTTGTTTCTTACTCCCAAAGACAATGGGACGAGCCGCTTTGTAGAATATTACGGGATAACCTAAACATCCGTTGGTTCTAAGGAGCGGGCTCGTCTCTTAGCCGTTTCGGAGTGGGAGTCCGGACTTTGGCTGCAGGCCATACCTTCGGCCATCGGCGAACGTCTGGACCTTACTAGATGACACCTCATTTAGTTTAACCACCTGCCTTCGTATAGGGGCACCCTGTAATATCCCCTATCGTTGTCCTTGTGGTACCGTAGTCGACCAGCTGGGGCATTACGGCCTCTCATGCAGAAGAAGCACCGGACGTTGGTCTCGTCACGCCGGCCTTAATGACATAATTCGACGGGCTCTTGTCAGCGTCTGCGTTCCAGCCATTTTAGAACCTAATTTTATTTTATTTTATTATATTTGGAAAACCAACAGCTTATAACTAATTTAGAGACTAAGTTTTAACATACAGAGCCAATTAAAGGTTTCCGCTTATAATGACTTAGTAGCTAAAAATGTTGTGAGCATTAAACTGGCAAGATATATAAACTGTACATAGTATCAACATCAAGGTACATAGTATGATACACTCCAATGCAATAAATTCAAAATAATGTAAATTATACATCTACAGACTGGCAACAAACTGTTTGGTCATCACCCTCCTCACCGACGCACAACTTGAGTTGAATAAGTCTAAATCGAGCTCCGCGCCAACCGCGTTAAACTGTTTACCCGCTCGGTACATAAAGCAGTTTTGCCGATAGTTCGTGTTCACGGATGGCAAAGAGATGGGAACATAACGCCGATTCGATCTAGATGGCACTCTGAAGAACATTTTAGACAACAGATCCGGACAATCAACCAAGTTGGTAGTAATTTTAAGCAGAAATGTTATATCTGCGATTTCGCGACGCTTGTCTAACGGTAGAAGGTGGTGTTTACTGCAGACGCGGTGGTAGTCATCACTCCTGTATCTGTGGTTAGTTCGATAACATAGAAACCGAATGAACTTTCTTTGGACGTTTTCTATACGATTAATATAGAGCTTATATCTGGGATTCCATATTTGCGATGCATATTCTAGGTTACTTCGCACGAGAGCGCAGTATAAAATTTTTAATGTTTTAGCTCGTTTAAAATCTTTGGAACTACGCATCAAGAACCCCAGAGCTTTAGATGCCTTTGAGACAATGTTGTCAATGTGTAAGTTAAAAATTAGTTTGGAGTCATGGGTAACTCCAAGGTCTTTAACCACCGAGCTCCTAGCTAACTGGTGACCCTTTAATGTGTAGTTATAAGCTATTGTGTTATGCTTGCGTGTGAATGACACCACAGAACACTTTGCCGGATTTAGGTCTAGATGATTAGCAGCACAATAAGACTCTAGCCTAGAGAGATCAGATTGGAGACAGCGGGCATCACTTTCTGATGATATTCGCCTAAAAATTTTCATGTCATCAGCAAAACATAAAATTTGGGATGAATTAAGGCACAGGTCGATGTCACTCACAAATATAGTGAACAGCAGGGGACCCAGCAAGGAGCCTTGTGGGACACCGCTGGATATAGGTAACCACTTGGAGACACAGTTGTTGATAGCTACAGCCTGTGTGCGTTTGTCTATATACGATGCAAACCACCGGAGTAAGTCGCCCCGTACACCAACACGCATTAATTTATCCAACAACAGCCTGTGATCTATCCTGTCAAAGCACTTGCTATAATCTGTGTATATAACATCGACCTGCGCCCCATTATCCATGGCCTCAGTCAGGAAATCGTTCAGCAGTACCAAGTTTGACGTTGTAGAACGGCCCGGCATAAAACCATGCTGATATGTACTTAACGAATTCCCGACCGCCAAGAACACCCGCCTATAGACCAATTTCTCCAGTACCTTGGCTACAATGCACAGCTTCGATATTGGGCGATAGTTAGTCGCATCCGTTTTCACACCTTTTTTGTGCACCGGGGTAATGAATGCTCGCTTCCAAAAGGTGGGTACAATACATTCCCTAAGAGATCGATTAAATAATATAGTGAGTGGGACAGCGATCGACTTGGCGCAATGTATCAGAAATACAGCCGGGATACCATCAGGACCTGCCGACTTGTGAGGGTCTAAATCAGACAGTAACTTTACAACCTCATCATAATTAACCTCTAAAGATGAAATATCTGATACATTGTCCTGCGACAAATGTTCCATATAGCACGGGTGAGGGTTGCTAGTATGTACAGGTGCTAAGAAATTCGACTGAAAAAAATCCGAAAACATATTACAAATAGTTTCAGTGGACGATACCGTTACATTATTATAATTCATGACATTTGGCAATGTACATGCTCTAGACTTAGTTTTTATATACGTCCAAAACTTTTTCGGATTATGTTCAATCGATTCCTCAACAGTAGCTATATAGTGTAAATAACAAGTAGATTCTAAAGTTTTAGCGCGTTCTCGTAATAATTTATACGTTTCAAAATCAGATAGATTGTTGTATTTTTTAAATTTATTGTAGTATTTATATTTTTCTTTTAAAAGCTTTTTTAATGCTGGTGAGAACCAAGGTGGATAGGAGGCCTGGTTCACCTTCCTAGTTGGGACGTTTTTAGTAATAATTTCATTAATGCAGCTATAAAAATAATCAACGACGTCCTCCAGAGACCGCGCACTCAAATCAGTTTCCCACTGAATAGCATTTATATCTTTGTTAATTGCCTCATAGTTGCATTTATTAAATAAGAAACGTGTGAATAGCGATGGTTTCAAAGTTTGTAATTGAGCGAAGCTAATATTAATACAGAGCGCACCGTGGTGGGGGTCGGTAGGGACGAGTGGATCATTACTTTCACATACGGTGACGTCATAATCATTGCAAAGAACTAAATCCAATATCCTGCCAAATGCGTTACTAATTCGATTGTGCTGCTTAAGCCCATGTGTGTTAATTTCGTCAATAAATTTCGTTTCATCAGGTGATAACGACTCAGTTGAGATGACTGAATCTAAGTTCGCTGGCCACCCTATAGAACTCATGTTAAAGTCTCCAACAATTAAGTATTTATCACTGGGATTTTGCATTATAATTTCATCAAGCTTACATAAGTAATTAGTTAACTGCTGTGAAAAAGTATGACCACGGTTCTGTTTGCATAAGTACAGTACACACACATGCAAACTTAAGGTAGATCGTTTATTAGAGTTACCAATTTTTAATGTTAACCACAAGTCTTCAGCACTGGACTGAAAGCTACTTTGCATTGAGACAGATATATCTCGGCGAGTGGCAATAAGGACGCCTCCCCCGCGTGACTGACCCGTTGCGGAGTAGTCCCGGTCTCGTCTCCAAATCGTATACCGATCATCGAAAAGCTCACTATTCTGCACGCTGTCCGTTAACCAAGTCTCAGTTAGGAGAATAATATCGTAGTTAGAAAGACATAAATTCCTAAAGAAAACATCAGTTTTTGTCCGTAATCCACGCACATTCTGGTAGTAGACACTCAGATCGGTCGACGCAACATTACCATCACCATGCATTCGTATATACATAAAATAAAAATAAAATAAAAACTATATAAATATAACAGTAAAAACACAATATGTTCGGCAATATCCCACAAGCGTATTGTTTGCATAAAACACTTAACATTATAAACAGTTGCATTGAGGCAGTAAAAATAAAAGTCATAATAATTATTATGTGGGCATACGCAAAGCAAATTAAATAGTTATACGTGCGAATGAGTGGACAATAGGCAGCAGTTATTAGAAAAATATTATGCATGAGCGGGAGAAATAACAAGTACTCGGTTGGTGGGGCAGTTGCGGTCGGCTCGGAGTGATCGAACATTAGCGAACAATAACGATGTGTTAGCGCGTCATAGGAGGCAGGAAATACAAACCTGTGGATGCAATATAGTGCAAGCGGTTTAGTGCAATTAACAATAATATGTAATGTACCAAAAAGTGACCAAAAGGTGCCAAAATTAAAGTGTTTATAAGCAAGATAAACATATGAGAACAAAATTAACTTACATGGTATGACACATATTAAACAATTTTGTTTAAATCGCTCTCATTACGCACTATAAAGACCTGTGAGGTATCGTTTTTACGCAAGTGGATTTTCGCAAATTTTACCCAGACGTACTGATAGTCCTTCGAATTAGCCAAGGCCTTGGCTTTGGTTAATAATGACTTCATTTCAGGTGATAGATGGTCATTTACGAATATCCGCCCGTCATTGGATTCAAAGCCAATGTCACTGGCCAGAACAATCTTCTTAGCGCGAGCCGCCGCAATGAAATCTTCTTTTGTATATCTGTTCAAGAATGATACAATAATACCTTTTTCTTTGGAGTTTGGTATTGGCACTCTAGCGATATAATTAATCTGGGACTTCGAAACATTGTACCCAATTCCACTTCCCAGATTATCGATAATAGAATATAAGTTTTCATTACTTTTGAGAGGTACTCCCTTTATCTCTATATTATTCATTCTGGTCCACTGGTCCCTAGTACGCAGTTCATTGTGGAGCCTACTGATTTCGTTTTCCACCTGCAGTATACTATCCTGCGCACGATCTATTTCTGGAAGCTTTTGCTCGACAATAACAAGCCTGCTATGGAGCTCCTCTGTCCTGGCGCCGTTAAATTCGCACGAGCTTTTCAGGTCGGCGATGTCACTTTTGATGCTTTTGACATCTTCAACCATGGCTGAAAGACTGGAAAGCTGCCTCTTGACGTCACGTAATTCAGACATTATGGTTTCCAGCGACACTGGTTCCGCCTCCGTCTTCGAGCTCGGCGAAGCTCCCTTGCAAAATGGACACCTCCAAGCAGTTCTTCGTTCAGGGCCAAGTTTTCGGTAGCCGGCTTCCGAAATATCGGCACAAGAAAAGTCTAAATGCTTCCTACAGCCCTGGCACTGTACTCCATCATTAAAGTTCTTGTTACAGGATGCACACTTATTCATTATGATGGCAAAGGTTGACGATATCTGACTATGTACGAAAGCAAGAAACCAGTCCCGACTCAATGAATGCTCACAGCTGACTGAATGTTTTGGTTTGAGACGATGGCAAGAGACCTGATGGAATGACTCTGTTGCCCTGGAGGCTGGGACGCGCCTTGGTGTGGGACGTTACATGCGTCGATACTCCGTCTCACCTCACGGCAACAGGGTCTAAGGTCGGTACCGCAGCGGCTTCTGCAGAATGCCTCAAACGCCGCTAATATAGTAGTTTAAGCAACAGTTACATATTTGAGCCGTTTGGGGTAGAAGCCTTGGGGCGTGGGGCCCGTAAGCCCACAAACTATTTAGAGATATTTCTCAAAAATTGGTCGACACGTCCTATATATAACCAGAAGGCTGGCCATTACCTTGCTCAGAGAATAAGTATAGCTATACAGCGAGGTAATGCTGCCAGTGTTCTGGGGACACTACCGAAAGACAACGATCTTGGGGATATTTTTTATTTGTAAGTAAATTTGTATTATTTTATATTTATTTTTTATCCCATAACTTTTTCTTTGGTTTATAGATAAATTAGATAGGCTTTTAGATTAGTTTTAGTTTAATATACAATTTAGAATATAACAGTGATTAATTAACCTAAAAGCAGAATTGAAATTTTTTTAATGGTCACACTGATCTCAATAAATTTAGTTCAAATGACAAAAAGAAAATGAAACAATTTTTTTGGCAAACTTATGTACCTACCTGTAACTATTTTACATTATGATCAAAATAATCTTGACCATTTCATAATATTTTTTGAAAAATGTCAAAATTCACCTGCCCCCGCTGCTGCCGACACTGAAATGTTTCATAAAATGCGACCATTACATGAAATTCTCGAACATTTCACGAAATGAAGAAATCTACGATATGGCCACGACATATACATCTGGTTAATTTACATCACTTCAACGAACAATAGGTATTTTAGGTCTATGCTAGATGTGATAGAAGAGATATGTAAGTACGTGAAAGTTAGATAAAGAACCTATGTGTATATAAGAAGTATGAATGTGTGAGAGAAAGTCTGGTATAAGTATATAGGGTGATGTATGAGTGAGATGTATGACTGCGTTAAAAAATAAAAAATAAAATTTAAACTTAAAATGGGGATTTACAGTACTACTTCAAATTTTACGTTGCGGTACAGTACAGTAGTTTTTCCTACTCCCATGTGCAGGCACGGCAAAAAATTAGCTCAAATATTATTTTTAAACAGTAGCTAATGTGTATTTATTTATTTCCCATAATACACTTTAAAATTCATTTATTTATTTTTATATTTACCTACAAACTATATTTTGTTAATTGTGTCTGCTACTTTGCAATATGAAAGTACTAGACTAGAATCACAGTATAAGTAATAGTACTAACGTACTAGAATGTCATCTCATCGGACTGTATTAAAGTACAATACTAACACAGTAGGTAATATAAAATGTTTTATTCGTAATGTTACTTCAAATGTGTAGCTGAGCTTCTGTACGCCTCGCCTCATTTAATCTATATCTCTCTCAGCGTTGCGATGCGATGAGAGCGTTGACTGCTATGCCTACTTTAGTAGTGTAATTACTTAATAGGTTGATGACGTCACACTGTGACTCACACAGTATAGAAATATAAGATGCAAAAATTCGTCAGCAACACAAACCTTCGTGGTAGCTCAGTTGGAAGAGCACTCGACCGGTCATCGAGAGGTCGTGGGTTCAAATCCCACCTAGGGGGGGCAGGCGAATTTTTCCATTTTTCAAAAAATAACAAACATGATTGTTTGTTTTAGGTACGGAACCCTTCGTGACCGAGTCCGACTCGCACTTGGCCGGTTTTTTGTTACAGTACCCTAATACTTACCCTACTTAATTTTGCATTTTGTGCCTTACTTGTATATAGAGATTGACTAAGTATTTTTGACGGGTGAATAAACTATTAAGCGACAGCCCTACGTGTTTAGGCTACTATCACCCGCTCGGGGCTTGAGTTGTCTTACTTCTCTATTTGTATTATGGTAACAGCGACGCAGTACCACAGAATAATATACTCTAACAGAAGATCCACTTCCGACACAATTGGAATTTAATTTTAATTTAACCCCTATATCTAATGCGTTACGAGCGACCGCCGCTGCTTTTACAAAATGGTTTAATTCGGTAAGTTTTATCATGTGATGTTGTATAAGACTAGGTAGTAAACATCGAAAATTAATTTACTATAACAACTAATACATAGATTATAGTAGAATCACAGTATAAGTAATAGTACTACGTACAGTATGGACTCTTCCTGCCGCTATCTCGTGTCGACCTCACCTCCCCTCTGAGACAAATCTGAAACAGTTTGTAATTTGTATGGTGCCGCACGCACACACGCGCATACCCGCTTTGCACAGGCGTCATTGTTGGCCGGAGTGTGGTAGAATCAAGTTTAACCACAGAATAATATACTCTAACAGAAGATCCACTTCCGACACAATTGGAATAAAAGTTAACAAAATATCAACTTTCGCTACGCGCTAATACGGTCCAAAAAAATTCTGCAGCTGTACTCGTACCTAACTAAGTCTTTCAGCGGCATGGACAATCGAAAGTAACCCCTATATCTAACGCGTTACGAGCGACCGCCGCTGCTTTTACAAAATGGTTTATCACGGCCTTGACGAAACGCGGCTGCATGTCGCTCATAGGGTTGAACCACGTTGAACATGAAGCGCTCGCGGTCGAACCTCGTAGATAGGTATAAATACATACGCTTGTTTATTAATGATCAATAAAATACATATACTTAAACTACCAAAAATTGTAGTAGGTTTACTTAAGTGTACGTTTATTACTCTGCTGTACTTACATAAGTTACTATAGCATACTCTGTGATTATTAAGTACATAGGTAGGTACTTAGTAACAATAATGTTACGTGATGTTGACCCTGATAGAATGTATAATTTTAGTGTTTTAACAGGAATCATGACCGTACGTACTTACAGATCAGGTTTACTATTCACGTTGTCCCAATAATAGCCCGGATGTGTCTTTACCACGGAAAGTAGGACTTTTTATACGTAGCATTCGTACCTACCGTATAACCTAACCTACAACAGAACTATAACTGCATTGAATTTGTCTACTTCTTAGTTAAACTAAAGTTATAATTACTATTAGTACTTGTTTACTTACCTTTCGGGATTATTCGGAAGTTTGCGCAAGGTTATCCTTATCTTTAAAATTTGTGTTCGTGCATCCGAATGCGGAACAGTCGCTTTTGTTTAAAAACCATCTTGGTCGCGTCGCATACCGCGTGCGTAAGAGAGCGCGCGTGACACTCGACTAATTATTGCTCTCGGGGGCGTCGGGCGTGTAGGTAAATAACTCGGCCGAATGGCGGAGTGACACAGGCCTGGCAGTACCTCAGTTTGTAATAACGACTCTACTTTACAAAACCTTTGGGGTGTAAGATGTTCATCAACATCTTTGAATCAAAGTCAACCTCGCCTGCACGTGGTACACCCTGCTGACTGACAGACGAGGCTCTGGCGAAAAGAGAGGTAGGACATAGCGTATTTTTTAAACTGCCCGACTGGGGAAGTACGTCCACCTCACAGAATACCGCAGCCAAATAACAATTCCTTGCGGGTTGTTGTATTCCTGTGAGCGAGTGTGACAGCGGGGGTGGCAGGGCGCGAGCGTTTTTTCATGTTGCGAGCGTTAATATGGCTACGGTAACCGCTTCACACCAGGTGTGCAGTATGCTTGTCTGCCGCCCGACGTAGTATAAAAAAAAAAACAAACCGCAAAATGAGACCTTACATGGAATACTGCTGTCATCTTTGGGTCGGAGCACCGAAATACCAGCATGCACCTTGTAACTCGAGTTTTGTAGATAAAGTCAAGCCCTCGGATGGAATTGAGCCATTAAATCTGAGGTGGGACCGTGATTCCCTTTGCATTTCGTCATCATCATCATCATCAGGTCATTTCAGTCTCCACTAAAGGAGCACGATATATATATATATAGATAAAATTGAACACAACTGTATTAAATTTTTATGTCGACAGGATCATGTATTTTCAACAATTCATAGGCATAATCCGTCAGTACATAGGCTATCGTTATCAGGTCCATTTTAGCCTCCACTACAGGAGCATGACCCTCTCTCGTCCGTCCCAGACAGAAGGAGGATTTAGCCAACACTCCCCACGCTGGTCAGACGGGTTGGGGAGGAGGCCTGATCGATGTTTTATAATATATTTCCGTTAGTCGCCTTGTACAACATCCACGGGAAGAGAAGGAGCGATTCTATTCTAGTCTGCCGGAATCCACACAGCCATTGTCTTTTCTATCGTCTGTATAATGATGGGTTGTATTCTGAGGAGTTGCCACTCAAATAACGAGCCCGTCCACTTCAACTGTGACAACCGAGTTTGAGAAATGGTCTTATGCAGAAGTAGTCATAATAAAAAGTGGACACTAAACGTCAAACGGTCTCCGTCGTTTTCGAATCCGACATTAATGGAAATTGAATTGAGCGTTCCTCCTTTAATTAGGAGTTTGGGACTGTGACAGCGTGTGTGATTGCGAATTCGTAATCTGTTTAATGTGAAGAACGAGGCAGTTCAGTCGAGACTATATTAATCGAATTGCAATATTGCTCGCGGGTTTGAATCTGCGTTCAGTACAATGCGCATAGCGAGTTTTGGTTACCTGGCTACAATCACCGTGTAAGCCCGGGATCCGGGATCAGTTGACGACAATCCCGAAATCCGAAGATTAGAAAAAATATCCAGGAACGAATTCCCTGCCTCCAGTAGAGGTTCTACAAGAAAGGCGTGAAGGGTTTCATATACCCCTGGTGTCACAAATGTGTACGACTACTATGGCTGCCTACCTTTCAGGCGGGTCGCATGCTTTTTTCTAGTGGTATAAAAAAACTGCTTTAGGACATTGTACCAATTTGTGGACTTTATTTAGATATTTCATTTTAACTATGGAAATTTGTTATATAACATGCTACATAGCATGTATCTTGACTAAAAGCACTACAGAAAATAGTGTTGAGAACAAAACGGCTGTATTAGTGAGTTTCACACTGTCGGCATTATTGCAGAGGTCGTCGAAACACTGGCAGGATATCTCGGAATAGTCAAGGTTTCTGACACTGTAGCATTCTTGGTCGCTTCGAACCCAGCCACAACCGCGAACCACTCGTACTTCACTTTTAAGGGCGTAAACTGAAAAATTGATAGTCATATGAGAGAGGATTTCGAAGACGTCGTTGTCTGCAAGTCAAGCAATGTCGACGGTAGTTGGCCGCGATCTGTGTA
The DNA here is from genome assembly GCA_937001555.2 of Hypsopygia costalis. NCBI lineage: Eukaryota > Metazoa > Arthropoda > Insecta > Lepidoptera > Pyralidae > Hypsopygia > Hypsopygia costalis. The sequence goes on from OW443344.2 coordinate 11,260,961, forward strand.
TTTATTTGGAGTTCTTTTTATTTCTCAGAGCTTGTTGTTTTCTTCATATGGCTGTCTATAATCCAAGTCAGTGGCCCTTCAAGCGGCTTAGCATTACCACTTTCGGCGACTTGGAGTCTTACCGCATATGCTGAAGCCGACCCACCGGATTTTTTTTGTTTGTTTGTTAACTTTATTGTACTAAAATATACTTAGAAAAGGTACAAAAGAAATGTCATATACAATGGCGGACTTATCCCATGCAGGGATTTCTTCCAGTCAACCATCGAACGCATAATGATGAAAGATGACGTGGGTTTGGTAATTAGTACAGTGCATACTCATGCACTGTATGTTGTACTCACAACATAGAGCTTTAACAAAAAAAAAAAAAAAAAAAAAAACTTAAGGATAATAAAACATGTAAACCCTTATTACATACGAATTATAACTATTATCTATTATCTAATTTATACTAGCTTTATACGCAACAATGCATATCCAAATCTCATATATGCAAAATGTAGATACACAAGCTACATACCAATTTTGTATATAATTGAAATATATAGCTCAAACATCAGGAGTACAACCATAATGCTTCCGAAGTTGAGATTTGAAGGAGTAAAGTGACATTTTGATATTCACTGGCAGTTTGTTCCAAAGGCGAGCAGCGAGGACAGCAAAGGATTTAGAATAGCACTGTGAGCTATGATGAGGAATTACAAGGCAAGGAATTTTGCTTGAACGAAGCCGGTCATCAGAGACACGAAACTTGAATTTTTCACAAAGATACACAGGCGCTGTTGGATGAAAGAGAAATTTTTGAGAATTTTTTTCTAAAGTGGTAGAGCTAAGCTGGAGTGATTCAGTATCCACGACATGGTCGCGGTCAAGTTATGGAGATTGAGTGACTGCAGCTCGTAATTGGGCCGGCTCGTCCGGGGTAGTACCACTCTCTCACAGAAAACCGGCGTGAAGTAGTAGCTTGCTATTGCGTTTCGTGCGGTGAGTGTTGAGACCCGGAGCCCAAACCAAAAACCTCGACTCTGGATATGGCAGTGGCATTAGGAAGAAGAATACCCCAGGAGGGTACCGTCACCGTTGGTGAAGGAGAATCCCTCCCTGAGTCCCACTCTCACTACTCAGGCCGCCCGACGTATTCTGGGGCGGGCACTATGCCGCTCTGTATCTTTGCCAGGAGCAAGTGTAAGAAGAGGACAGCATGTTCCCCTGAGCTCCATATCGAGCTGTGTAACATAAGGGGGCTTCACTCCAACCTGAATGCCGTCCACCAGCACCTTGAGACGGCTAAGCCAGCCTTGCTCTTTTTGACTGAGACACAGATGTCCCCACCATCCGACATCTCGTATCTGCGCTACCCAGGGTACAAACTGGAACACAATTTTGTGCCACGAGCCGGTGTGTGCGCGTACGTTAGGGAGGATATCTGTTGTCGACGTCTTGGCAGTCTTGAAGAGAGGGGCCTGTCAATTATGTGGCTGCGCGCAGATTTTGACGACCATATTCGTATCTACGCGTGCCTCTACAGGTCCCACAGCGGTAACGCCGAAACGGAGCGCCTTGTTGAGCACATCCAAACGACGACTGACAACCTACTCCAGCAAATGCCTTATGCCGAGATTGTGGTTATGGGTGATTTCAATGCTCACCACGTCGAATGGCTTGGGTCACGCTCTACTGACCATGCTGGAAGATCTTTTCATGACTTTGCCTTGGCATATGGTCTAACGCAGCTGGTCTCTTCACCTACAAGGGTACCGGATGTGGAGAACCATGTGCCATCCCTTTTGGATCTTCTGCTGACCTCCCACCCGGATAACTATCGCGTGTCTGTTGGCGCCCCTCTTGGTTCCTCAGATCATTGCCTGATAGGATGTGTGGTGCCACTCATACACCAAAAGCGACCGCGTACAGCAGGTATCCGTCGTGTGTGGCAGTTTGCTTCTCGCTGGATGATCCCAGTGTCTGTGCAAATGCTGTCGCTGATGTGGTTCTGCAGGGTATGGAACTATTTATTCCCAATTCTGCGGTGCCCATTGGCGGCAAATCTCGACCATGGTTCGGTGGGTCTTGCATAGCCGCGTCGCGTCAGAAGCAAGATTCCTACCGTGCCTGGTCCAATGCTCGGGCAACTGGAGATCCAAATACCGGCGTACTTAAAAAAAATACAACTCTGATTCCAGATCGTTGAAGGGTTGTATCGCGAAGGCAAAGTCCCGATTTATTTGCGAAATTGGCGAGAGACTAGTGTGTTTGCCCTCTGGGTCTCGTGCGTTCTGGTCGCTCGCCAAAGCCGTTCAAGGTAACTTTTGTCAGTCGTCGTTTCCACCATTGCAGCGGATGGATGACTCTCTGGCCCATACTGCAAAGGAGAAAGCCGATCTTCTAGGGTTTCTTTTTGCATCTAACTCGACTCTGGATGTTCGGGGAGCCACACCACCTACCATCCCTCGGTGTGAGAGCTCTATGCCAGAAGTTAAGTTCAGGCAAAGAGCCGTGCGTAGAGCGCTTTTCTCCCTGGACATCCATAAGTCGAGTGGGCCGGATGGCATTCCATCCGTTGTTTTGAAAATGTGTGCCGCGGAGTTAGCCCCAATTCTAACCCGCCTATTTCGGTACTCGTACTCGCTTGGCGTGGTCCCCAGCTCGTGGAAGGAGGCTTTGGTTCACCCGATCCCTAAAAAAGGTGTTGGTGCTCAGAGTGCTCAGATCCGTCCAACTACAGGCCCATTGCTATAACATCCTTGTTTTCCAAAATAATGGAAAATATCATCAACCAACAGTTGATGGCATACTTAGAGGATCACCAGCTGATTAATGATCGCCAATATGGCTTTCGTCAAGGTCGTTCGGCTGGTGATCTTCTGGTATATTTGACTCACCGTTGGGCGGAGACAGTGGAAAGCAAGGGCGAGGCTTTGGCTGCTAGTCTGGATATCGCAAAAGCCTTTGATCGGGTGTGGCATAAGGCACTACTATCCAAGCTTCCTTCTTTTGGGTTACCTGAGAGACTCTGCACATGGATTGCCAGCTTTCTCACTGGGCGGATCATTAAAGTTGTGATTGACGGTGCACGTTCCGATCCATTACCCCTGAACGCTGGTGTGCCACAAGGCTGCGTATTGTCCCCCACATTGTTTCTTCTGCATATCAATGACTTGCTGCATGTATGCAGCATCCATTGCTATGCAGATGACAGTACCTTGGACGCAAGATACAGTGGTCTATGCAATGTTTCTCGGGATAGCGTCGATGAGTACCGAACAAAACTTGTGTCTGAGATGGAGACGTCTCTTGGACACGTCTCTGATTGGTGTAGACTGAACTTAGTCCAACTGAATCCCCCAAAGACACAAGTTTGTGCGTTTACCGCAAAAAAAGTCCCCTTTTGTTGTATCTCCCAGATTGGAAGGTACTCCCCTTACTATTAGCTCCAGCATTGGTATCTTGGGTGTTGACATATCGAGCGATGTTCAGTTCCGTGGTCACTTGGAGTGCAAGGCCAAATTGGCCTCTAGGAAAATTGGCATCATCTGTAAAGCCAGACGGTATTTTACACCACAGCATCGCCTTCAACTGTATAAAGCCCAAGTTAGGCCTCATATGGAATACTGTTCACATCTCTGGGCTGGTGCGCCCCAGTACTTACTTGCTCCATTTGACCGCATACAACGAAGAGCTGTTCGAATCGTCGGTGACCCAATGATTTCTGATCGGCTGGAGTCTCTCTCTACACGCAGAGATGTCGCATCTCTTTGCGTTCTATATAAATTATATAACGGGGAGTGCTCGGATGAGCTATTTGATTTGATACCTGCCGCTGAGTTCCACTATCGTACAACTCGCCATAAATTAAAATTCCATCCTCATCATCTCGATATTTGGCGATCTACTACAGTACGCTTTTTGAGACATTTTCTACCACGAACTGTGAAATTGTGGAATCAACTTCCTCCAGCGGTATTCCCAAATAAATACAACATGGGGGCCTTCAAGAACAGAGTCAATATTTCCCTTAAAAGGCTGGCAACGGATCGGTGACCCTTTGGTGTTGCTGATTTCTATGGGCGGTGGTGATTGCTTTCCATCAGGTGACCCACATGCTCGCTTGCCCCCCTCTCATATAAAAAAAAAATAAAAATAAAAAGAGAACTTGATAAAGTAGGGAAAGAATATGAAGACTTCTACGTAGTCTTATGGGCAGCAAGTTGAGTTTTGCGCGATACTCTGATATGTGGTCAAACTTCTGTTTACCATAGACATATCTTATGCACATATTCTGAATACGCTCCAGTTTATTAAGAATTTCTTCAAATGGGTCCAGGTAAGCTATATCCGCGTAATCTAAAATCGGAAGAAGAAGAGTATGAACAAGCAATATTTTCATACTGACTGGGAGGAAATTTTGCAGTCGTTTCAAGGAGTGAAGTGATGCGAAAATCTTCCGACTAACTTCGCTGACATGCGGCGCCCAAGACAAGGTTTGGTCCATGATGATTCCCAAGTTTTTAACTGTAGAAGAGTAGGCTATAATGTTACCGTCAAATATTACATTGGGGCACATCATATTGGACAATTTGGAAACAAAATAGGGACTGCCAATTATAATCGCATTTGATTTAGATGGATTTACCCTTAATCCGAAATTTCTAGACCACTGTGCAATGGCAGAGAGCTCATTGTTGATAGTTCTGACCGCACCTGGAAAGTCCTCCAGCGAAGCTGCCGTATAAATTTGGAGATCATCAGCATACAGATGATAAGAAGAAGATAGTAACAAAGTAATGTGATTAATAAAGATTGAGAAAAGAATAGGAGATAACACACCACCTTGAGGTACACTCGCAGTAAGACAGCACCAGTCAGATCTAGTGACACCAATTTTTACAATTTGACGGCGATCAAATAGGTAAGACTTGAACCATGATAAAACCAATGGTGATAGATTGAGAGCACGAAGCATTCCAAGCATAATGTAAAGATTAACCGTGTTAAAAGCGTTAGAAAAATCTAGTAAAACAAGCAGTGTTAATTTTTTGTTTTCAATGTTCAGTCGAATATCGTCAGTGACCTTAACGAGTGCCGTAACGGTGCTGTGGCCAGTGCGGAATCCAGACTGGTGCTGACCTAACAGGTTATGCTTTTGAAGATGATAGGATAAGCGTTTGTGCACAAGGTGCTCCAGCACCTAAGAAAGGAAGGGTAAAATGGAAATTGGGCGAAAATCTGAAAAAGCAAAAGGCATAGACTTTTTTGGAAGAGGAATTATATGAGCGTCTTTCCACTTAGAGGGAAAGACACCAGATATGTAGACCGATATCGTCGCTGCCGACAGCTCTGGACTTTATGGATCCTATCAATTTCACTACTTCCTCTGACGTTATCTCATTAAGCTCAAATAAAGGAACTGATTGCCGTGCCGCCATGTCCAACTGGTTCAGTGCTGATATTTTAAGAACGGGATCTATAGTAACAGGACAACTAAAGTGCTTATTTAAAGCATTAAGGTCAATATCAGAGCCAGCACTTGGTTGCTCCCTGCCAACACCATTCGACTTAAGAAACTGCCATAGTTTCGTAGGAGGACAATTTTCTATGTGTGAGTGCATATAATTGCGCCTTGCTACCCTACAGGATTTATTGCACTGGTTACGCAAAGATGTATATTTATCGCGATTAACCTGACTGGGATCATGACATCCTACAAAGTTACGTAAAAGTGAAACTTTGTACCTTCGCTTAGGTGGCTGCAGTTTAAAAGAGGCATAAATCAAATCATGCGCTGAGAAGGCAGGTGCATTGAACTGTCCAAAGTCAACAACTAGATTAAAGGAAGAGGTAATTATCAGGTCAAGCAGTGATGGAGGACCATTATGAGGAACGTGGGTAGGACCAAGTGGAAGAAGATCCAGATCAACCGAATGTAAAATAGAACGAAGGTTTTTTGCACAGACATCGTCTTTAATGAGGCAAGTGTTGAAATCTCCCATAATTATGGTGTGATCATACTTTGAAGATAGTTGAGTCAAAAGTATGTCCAATGAATTGAAGTAATTTACATGAAGGGATGAACTGTAATACACACCTAACAAAATTGTCACGTGATGAAGGGTTACCTTTAGGAATAAGTGTTCAGGAGATTGGGATAACAACTCATATGGTATATCGCTTCGGAGATAAATAGCCACCCCACCATATCCCACCATTCCAGCAACACCACTCTGAGTTCTAACACAGGTGCGATCATTTCTAATGAGCCTGAAACATGGTATGGGGTACAGTGTAGAGGGGAGAGATGGTTTAAGAAAGGTCTCAAATATTAGAACAGCGTGAATGTTACTAGAAGTGAAAGTAGCAAGTATATCAGCATAGTGGACCGCAACACTTTGAGCATTTATGTGTATGACGTTGAAGTTTTTATTTAATGACACAAACTTTATGTCGAGAGTTTTACCCAATGAGGGAGCATTAGAATCATCACTGCCACTGGAAAGACTTTCAAATGACGAGGAATCTCCAGAAGTTGATGAAAATATCAACTTCTGGAGATTAGATTTGTGTTAATTGTGTTTAGTTTAGCTGGTATACCCTGGAGCTCTACCGGCTAACCTGAAAATGTTTGTCTCTAACTCAAACCTAAGAACTATTTTTTGGAATGAAAATATTCGATGTGAATCGATTGCAGCTTAGGAGGTAAGACCCCTGGAGTGGTGTAGAGTGGCGGAATACGCTTTACACTCTTTCAATAACAAGGAGTTTATATGATCTATGTAGTATTGAATTTGTATTAGTTGTTGACGACGATTGCCAGTGATTGGAGTAGCTAAAATATTGTTATATATCAATTCAGAATTAATTTCTGCATCGCATCATTTGTCACTTAGACGTTGTTGTTTAGTCTATTACTCTATGGTATGAATGAGCAGACGAGCATGTGGGTCGCCTGGTGGAAAGCCATCCCCACCGCCCATGGAGACCAGCGACACCAAGGGGTCGCCGATCCGTTGCCAGCCTTTTAAGGAAAACGAAAACTCTGTTCTTGAAGGCACCCGTAGTTGTTCGGAAATACTGCTGAGGGAAGTTGATTCCACAGTTTCACTGTTCGTGGTATAAACTGTCTTAGGAAACGTACTGTAGTAGATCGCCAATTATCAAGACGTTAAGGATGGAATTTTAATTTCTGGCGAGTTGTACGATAGTGGAATTCAGCGGCAGGTATCAAATCAAACAGCTCATCCGAGCACTCCCCGTGATATAATTTATATAGAACGCAAAGAGACGCTACATCTCTGCGTGTAGAGAGAGAGTCCAATCGATCCGAGATCATTGGGTCACCGACGATACGAGCTGCTCTTCATTGTATGCGGTCAAATATAGCAAGCAAGTACTGCGAACAGTACTCCATGTGAGGTCGAACCTGAGTTTTGTTTAGTTGAAGGCGGTGTCGGGGTATAAAATACCGCCTGGCTTTACTGGAAGCCAGTTTGGCCTTGCATTCCAAGTGACTGCGAAACTGAACATCACTCGATATGTCGACACCCAAGATGGCAATGCTAGTTCTAATACTAAAGGGAGTACTTTCCAAACTAGGAGCTACGACGAATGGGGACTTTTTAGCGGTAAACGTACAAACCTATGTCTTGGAGGGATTTAGCTGCACTAAATTAAATCTACCCCAATCCGAGACGTGTCCAAGGGACGTCTCAATCTCAGACACAAGTTTTGTTGGGTACTCATCGACGCAATCCCGAGAAACATTACCTTGGCCAGTGCATCTTACGTACACTGTACTGTCATCCGCATAGCAATGAACATTGTGTATAAGCAGCAAGTCATTAATATGCAGAAGAAACAGCGTGGGGGACAATACACAGCCATGTGGTACGCCAGCATTCAAGGGTAGTGGGTGCGAGCGTGCTCCGTCAACTACAACTTTGATGCTACGCTCAGTTAGAAAACTGGCAATCCATATGCAAAGCTTCTCAGGTAGCCCAGAGGAAGGAAGCTTGGATAGTAATGCTTTATGCCACACCCGATCGAAAGCTTTTGCTACGTCCAGACTAGCAGCCAATGCCTCGCCCTTGCTTTCCACTGACTCCGCCCAACGGTGAGTCAAGTATACCAGAAGATCACCAGCTGAGCGACCACGGCGGAAACCATGTTGGCGATCATTTATCAGCTGGTGATCCTCTAAGTAGGCTACCAGCTGTTTGTTAATGATAGTTTCCATGATTTTGGAAAATATGAAAGTTATCGCAATGGGCCTATAATTGGACGGATCTGAGCAAGTGCCTTTTTTAGGGATCGGGTGGACTAAAGCCTCCTTCCATGAGCAGGGGACCACGCCAAGTGAGTAGGAGTACCGATATAGGCGTGTTAAAATCGGAACCAACTCTGGAGCACATGTTTTTAAAACAATAGGTGGAATGCCACCCGGCCCACTCGACTTATGGATGTCCAAGGAGAAGAGGGCTCTACGGACAGCTCTTTGCGAGAACTTAATGTTTGGCATAGAGCTCTCACAACGTGGGATGGTTGGCGGTGTTGCTCACTGATCATCGAGAGTCGAGTAAGTCGAGTTAAACGCAAAGAGAAATCCCAGGACATCGGCCTTTTCCCTTGCAGTATGGGCCAGTGAGTCATCCACTCGGTGCAATGGTGGAAACGACGACGGACAAAAGTTACCTTGAACTGCTTTGGCGAGCGACCAGAACGCACGAGACCCAGAGGGCAAGCGCACTAATCTCTCGCCAATTTTGCTAACGAATTTGGACTTTGCCCTGGCGATGCAGCCCTTAAGGGATCTTGATGCAGCGTTGTAATTCTTCTTAAGGACACCAGTGTTGGCATCTCCAACTGCCTGAGTCTCGGGCCAGGCTCGATAATAATCCTGCTTATGACGCAACGCGGCTTTGCAAGACCCATCGAACCATGGTCGAGATTTGCCACCAAGGGCACCGCAGAATTAGGAATAAAAAGTTCCATGCCTTGCAGAACCACATCAGCGACAGCTTTAGCACAGGCGCTGGGATCTTCCAGCGAAAAGAAAATCTGCACCCAAGGGTAGGAGGCCAGGAAATTACGCAGCCCATCCCAATCTGCCGACCTAAAATGCTACACACAACGTGTGCTGGCTATGCGCGGTCGCCATTGGTGTGTGAGTGGCACAATACTCTTTATGAGACATTGATCCGAAGATCCAAGAGGGAGCGCCAACAGACACTCGATAATTTTCAGGGTGGGAGCTCAGCAGAAGATCCAAAAGGGACGCCATTTGCTCCGACACATCCGGCACCCACGTGGGCGAGGAAACCAGCTGTGTCAGACCATATGCCAAGGCAAAGTCATGGAAAGTTCTTCCAGCATGGTCAGTTGATCTAGACCCTAGCCATTCGACGTGGTGGGCATTAAAATCACCCAGTATCTCTGCAGAAGGCATCTGCTGGAGTATACTGTCCATCGTCGTCTGTATGTGCTCCACAGACGCTCCGTTTCGACATTTCCGCTGTGGGACCTGTAGAGGCACGCGTAAATACGAGTGCGGTCCTCAAAATCTGCGCACAGCCACATACTTGACACGTCCCTCGCTTCAAGACTGCCAAGACGTCGACAACAGATATCCTCCCGAATGTACGCGCAAACACCGGCTCGTGGCACAAAGTGATGTTCCACTTTGTACCCTGGGTAACGCAGATACGAGATGGCAGCAGGGGTGAATATCTGGGTCTCCGTCAAAAAGAGTATGGCCGGCCTAGCCATCTCTAGATGATGGTGGACAGCATTGATGTTGGAGTTAAGTCCCCTAACGTTACAGAGCTCAACGCAGAGCTCAAGGGGAGGTGCCACCACACTCTTCTTGCGTTTGCTCCCGGTAGAAATATAGAGCGGCGTAATTCCCGCCCTCGAAAACGTCGGGCGGCCTGAGGAGTCGTGCTTAGGGAGGGATTCTCCGTCACCAACGGTAACGATACCCTCCTGGGGTATTGTTCTTTTTACTACCGCTGCTATATTTAGAGTTGGGGTATTTGGATTGGGCTCCTGGTCTCAACGCTCACCATACGAAACTCAATAGCGCGTGCTATTACTTTACGCTGGTCTTCTGCGTGAGAGTGGTACTGCCCCGGACGAGCCGGCCCAGTTACGAGCTGTATTCATTCAATGTCCAAAACTTGACCGCGATCATGTTCTAGACACTAAACGACTACAGCTTGGCTCTACCACTTCAGAAAAAGGCTACTCGTTTAGCACCACCCAGGGGGTCACGTGCAGGGAAATTAGGGTAAAGCCTGCGGACGTGAGTAGCATCAACCCCTAACATAACTTTATTGACGCTCTACTCCATATAGGAGTGTCATCGTAATGTAATTAAAGCTAGAGCAACAAAATGTGCTTTTGGTTTCCTATGTTGTCGCGTCATCTAGCGCGGAGAGCGCGTCCCAAGCTCCTCTACCAAGCAGGTCCCGTCTTCGTAGAAGAAAGCCAATGTGCACCCGGTGCCCAAAAAAGGCGATAGATCTGATCCGTCGAACTATAGCCCAATCGCTATTACTTCTCTTCTCTTTAAGCTAATGGAGCGGGGTAGTAAACATGCGGCACCTGAGATACCTAAAAGATCACGATTTGATCGGCGATCGTCAGTCAATACGGCTTTCGCAAAGGTTGTGTTACTGGCGACCACCTGATTAATGCTGGTGTCCCACAAGGCTCTGCGCTGTATTCAGCACACTGCTGCACTGCATATCAATAATGTTATGTATTGAAGATAATTATTGCTGCATTGCTGAGAACTTTGACTCTCTATAAGCATTCGACCGACTGTACTCCGGTCATCGGTTGTGTTCGGAGGAGGTTTTTGATATGATTCCCACCGCCCGTTTCCATAGTCGCATCGCTCACTATAGGCAGAGAATTAATCTTCACACATTAGAACCTAATTGGCGGCGTACTGTACTGTCTGGTGTTGCAAGCGTCCATAGACTGCGATGACTTTTGTGACCCTAGTCCTTCGATCATTATTAGTGATCGTCGTTAAAGAAAAGTATTATCGAAGACGCGCCCTCAGTGGTCAGGTTCTCGAACAGGTGATTACAGGAGCCAGAGTGAGACGTGGACTCACCACCATCGATTTAGACCTGTCTAGCAGTCAAGAACCCCGTCGCGTGTACATCAATGAGCGATTAATTAAGCAATGTAGGCAGCTATTTTACAAAGTCAGGGAAGTGGGTCTACAGAAAAAGTGGAAATACATCTGGACGCTGGCCGCATATACGCCCGTCAGGTACAAAATGGGCCAGCTCACCGCATCAAAGATTTTGCTGACATAGAAAATTTTTTTGGGTGTGACGTGGTTGGTTCCTATGAGTGATGTGAGCGGGGGCGTATACAGTCAAGGTTTGATGTTTACATTATTCTGTTGCTGTCACGGGTGATTAATCTACATATCGATCCACTGTATAATATGCCTAGGAATAGTTGTTATATTTGTTATATATTATATAGTAGGATTATATGAATATGCAATTACTGTATTCTGTGAGCGGTTAATATTGATATTCAGATGGACCTATAAGCTGAGGGGTGAGGAATTATATCTTAAAGGTCTATGTATTTCTAAAGGACAACTGGTAACTGTTAATAAATATAAGACTTTAGTTTCTGTGTATATAAAACATCATTTACTATGGTTATGGAACACCATGAATGTATTATCGATTTTTTCACACTGGGATATCTTATATGTTGAGGTGTAGTAAGTAGTTCAATGCAATACGGAGTTATAATAATATTATACTTGAAGTGTTGAGCGTTATAGCAGAGAATGTAAAAAGAGTTACTTACGGGCTGTAATAGTGTAATAGTGTTTGGGGTGTAAGTAGCTCATCAACATCTCTCAAGCTAAAGCCAACCTCACCTGCACGTGGTGCACTCTGCCGATCAACTAACGAGGCTATGGCGAAAGAGAGGTAGGACGCAGCGAAAAATTATACTGTGTTCCCCTTTTATTAGTAAGATGGAAGAGGGACATAGTAGGGTTGTTCGCTCCAGGCTTGGCCAGCATCCGTCTGGGGAAGTGCCTCCACCTGGCAAGAGACCGCAGCCATAATGGCTATGCTGTGTTCCTGCGAGTGAGCTAGGTCACCAGGGCTGTTTTAGAGGAGTTGTTATGCTGACGGCGGAGGGACCAGCGGCTGTCGAACCGCCGCTAGCGGTGTAGGCGCGGCGTATTGGCGCGGCGGTCAGGGAGACCCGGTGAAACGGCTGTCCGCTGGCCGCCCGCAGGTTAGTAGGGTTCCCGAACCCGGGGATCACCTAATCTCCGCCCCGGGAGGCTGGACCGCCAACTTGTGAAAAGTCTCTGTTGTAGTAGTCGTGCCGGAGGAGGAGACCGGAGTGGACACGGCTGCTGCAGCAGGGGGGGACCGGGGGCCCTTCCGCCCGCCGCGCTAGCAAATCGCACTACCTGCACTGTGCTGCGGGGATAGACACCGCGCTTTTTGTCTCTTGCGCCGTCAGTGAAACAACTTCTCTTATTTATAAACCTCTAACACCTTCTAATGGCCAGAAAGAAAAAGAAAAAGGAGATTTTTCCAGCGGCGTCCTCATCCACGTTCGACGTGGACTTCTGTAACGTCAGGGGACTTCATTCAAACATAAATGCAGTTCACCATCACCTCGAAACTGCAAAGCCGACCCTACTTTTTTTAACGGAGACGCAAATATCTTGTCCGGTCGATACATCTTATTTATTATACCCCGGGTACAAACTTGAACATTCTTTTGTACGTAGAGCCGGGGTATGTATGTACGTCCGGGATGATATTTGCTGTCGACGTCTTCACGGCCTAGAAGACAGGGACCTGTCAGTGTTGTGGGTACGCGTGGATCAGGGCGGCCGCACCCGGATCTACGCGTGCCTTTACAGGTCCCATAGCGGTGATACGGACACAACTCGATTGATCGAGCACCTGCAATTGGCGACTGACAAAGTCATCGAGAGGTACCCCTCCGCGGAGTTAGTGATTTTGGGAGACTTCAATGCCCACCATGCCGAGTGGCTCAGCTCTCGGTCCACTGACTTCGCGGGGAGGTCTGTACATGACTTTGCCCTGGCCTATGGTTTCTCACAGCTGGTTCATTCTCCAACGAGAATACCAGATATTGAGGACCATACTAGCTCTCTACTGGACCTTCTGCTGACCACACATCCGGATGGGTACACAGTCTCAGTGGATGCGCCACTTGGCTCATCGGACCACTGTCTCATCCGGACCCAAGTGCCATGTGCTAGCCCTAACGTTCCCCGGTCTACCGGATGGCGTCGTATGTGGCACTATAAGTCAGCAGACTGGGATGGACTGCGTGAATTTTACGCATCGTACCCGTGGAGGCGGCTCTGTTTCGAGTCAGAACATATAGACATCTGTGCATCTGCTGTAGCTGAGACGATTTTGGCTGGGATGGAATTATTTATTCCAAACCGGCGGGTGGCTACTTCAGATGCTAAGAAGCGGCCGTGGTTTAATCGGTCTTGCAGAGAAGCTAAACTCCGCAAGCAAGCTGCATACGAGACTTGGACCACGGCTCGTATTAATGGAGATCCTTGTGTTTCTGACTTGAAACGTGTGTTCAATGCTGCCTCGAGGTTCAGTAAGAGATTAATTGCCAGGGCAAAGTTTGAGTTCATCGGCAGGATTGGTGAGCGCCTAGCTAAGCACCCATCTGGGAGCCGTGCCTTTTGGTCGCTTGCTAAGGCTGCCGAGAAAAACTTTTGTCAGTCGTCCTTTCCACCACTCCGAAAACCGGATGGTAGTCTGGCCCATAGTGCTAAGGAGAAAGCCGATCTGTTGGGCAATCTCTTTGCCTCAAACTCGACTTTGAACGACGGGGACGCCGTACCGCCTTCCATCCCGCGATGTGGCGAATCCATGCCGGAAATCTCATTTACTCAACGAGATGTTCGGCGGGCATTGCTATCCCTCGACGTTCATAAGTCGAGTGGGCCAGATGGCATTCCGGCAGTGGTGCTAAAGCTGTGTGCTCCTGAGTTGTGTCCTGTACTGACGCGCCTTTTCGCGCTCTCTTATTCCACCAGGCAGGTTCCGTCATTGTGGAAGACTGCGAACGTACACCCTGTACCCAAGAAGGGTGACAGATCAGACCCATCGAATTACAGGCCTATCGCTGTTACCTCCATTCTCTCCAAGGTAATGGAGCGCGTTATTAATAACCGGCTCCTGAAATACCTAGAGGATCACGACCTGATCAGCGACCATCAATACGGGTTTCGTCATGGTCGCTCGACTGGTGATCTTCTAGTGTATCTTACACATCGCTGGGCTTCAGCCGTGGAGAGTGACAGATCAGACCCATCGAATTACAGGCCTATCGCTGTTACCTCCATTCTCTCCAAGGTAATGGAGCGCGTTATTAATAACCGGCTCCTGAAATACCTAGAGGATCACGACCTGATCAGCGACCATCAATACGGGTTTCGTCATGGTCGCTCGACTGGTGATCTTCTAGTGTATCTTACACATCGCTGGGCTTCAGCCGTGGAGAGTCAAGGTGAGGCATTAGCTGTTAGTCTTGATATGGCGAAGGCGTTCGATCGGGTCTGGCACTGTGGTCTTCTTTCGAAGTTGCCTGCGTACGGTCTACCTGAGGGTTTATGTGAATGGGTAGCTAGCTTTTTGTTCTGCAGAAGCATTAGAGCCGTTGTGGATGGCAGTTGCTCCGGTAGCATGGACATTAAAGCTGGCGTCCCGCAAGGCTCGGTATTGTCCCCGACGCTGTTTTTGCTGCATATCAATGATATGTTGTCTATTGACAGCATTCATTGCTATGCTGACGACAGCACTGGGGACGCTTATTACACGGGCCGCGCTAATATACCCCGTTCTCTGGTGGAGGAGAGTCGAGAACAACTTGTGTCAGAGATCGAGAGCACATTGAATTGTGTCTCCGATTGGGGGCGAAAGAACCTAGTTCAGTTCAATCCCACTAAGACACAAGTTTGCGCGTTCACCGCTAAGAAAACCCCTTTTGCTGTGGCTCCCCAATTCCAGAACACACCCCTTACCATCGCCAAAAATATTGGGATTCTCGGAATTGAAATCTCCAGCGACATCCAGTTTCGATGTCACCTGGAGGAGAAGGTCAAGCTGACGTCGAAGAAACTAGGTGTGCTCAACAGGGCGAAGCAGTACTTCAACCCGCGGCAACGACTTCTGCTTTATAAAGCGCAAGTACGGCCGCATATGGAGTACTGTTGCCATCTATGGGCGGGAGCGCCTAGATACCAGCTTGCACCTTGTGACTCGATTCAAAGGCGTGCTGTGAGGATTGTTGATGATTCCAAACTGACAGACGGTTTAGAACCTTTAAGTCTGAGAAGAGACTTCGCGTCTCTTTGTGTGTTCTACCGATTGTATAATGGGGTGTGTTCAGAGGAGTTGTTTGACATGATGCCCACGGCCTCTTTCTACAGTCGCATCGCTCGCCATCGGCAGGGAATTCATCCTCACACATTGGAGCCTAAGTGGTCGCGTACTGTGCGGTTCCAGAGAAGTTTTCTCCCGCGTACTGTCAAACTGTGGAATGAACTGCCTGTCGAGGTTTTCTCAGGAGACTACAGCATGGGGTTCTTCAAAAAGGGCGTGAAGAGGTTTTTACAGGGTCGGCAACGCGCGTGTGATGCCCCTGGTGTTACAGGCGTTCATAGGCTACGGTAACTGCTTTCCATCAGGCGGGCCGTATGCTTGTTTTCCACTTTAGTCGTATAAAAAAAAAAATATATATATATGATAACATCAGGCTATTTTTTGTGGCTTCATTAAAGGATTAGATTTTTTTGTTTTTTAAAAAAAGGTATACCTCGGCCGACGAGGTTCATGTCGGCACCTGTTGGCTGTCGTAATGTATTACGCAGCATTAAATGCCGAGCGATGCCCAATTAACATCATGATTATGACATGTTGTTTGAAATGTTTAATACTATTGTGTATTTTGTAAATTTATTGTTTTATTTTGTGATGTTAATAAACATATTTCTTTTCTTTTTCTTTCTTTCTAAGATTCGTTCTTCATCAGAATTTCATTAGTCTAAGATGTTTATCTTTTTTTAATGTTACTATGCAAATAGACGTCGATAGTGTATTCAGGAACTAATTATAACTTACTAGTCTGTACAGTCTTCCGACAGAAAAAATCGTCGTCAGGTCTGGACAGGTTGACCTGGCAGTCGACGACGAGTAGCGAGCGCTCCGCCTGGTCCGCCTTTTGGATGTCCCTGCATGCTGGGTCGTAGGCACTGTTGCAGAAGTAACAGTCTGTTGAAGACGCTAGAAAAATAAATATATAAAACGAAAAGATTACTAGTTGACAAATTCACTAAGGCTGTCCCTGCTACAAAACTAGCTCAACTCAACGGAATAAATTATTATTATATTATAATAATAATGTGTATAAACAGGTGTTGCTCCCGGCCGTTTTCCTGGCATTTCGGGGGCCCATCTAGTGAGTGGCAAGCCACCGCCTATCGCGAATAACTAGCAATAAAGGCAGTTATGGCAGGCGTATTAAGTTCACCCAGGTCTCAAAGTTCTCAAAGGGGCCTCTACGTGTTGGATCTATATCCCCGCGCACGCCTATCAAATGACCGGGCTTGACCCGTGAATTAAGAGAGATGTTATTTATTCCGTCGAGTAATAATAATATACACCGAGAGCCCCCATAGTTTTATAATAACTCAAAAAATTTATAAAACACTAACTGACGCCACATAAATTCAGAGGCGGATTAATCTTGGCCGCCCTAGGCCGTGTCTTTGCCGCCCTAGGTCGTTTCTGGGCCGCCTTATGCCGTTTATTATGCTTTTTAACTGACTCTTTATTCCTTATTATATAGTATCTTGGTTCTTTTTTTCAGTTATCAGCTTCCTGCCTATTTACATAATTCTTACCCGCAAAATCGCCATGGCAGCCTGTAATTTATAAGAATTATATTTCGGTAATACCCTGCCCCGCCCGCCCCTAACATTTGGCCGCCCTAGCCCCGGGCCTAGTTGGCCTTAAGGAAAATTCGCTATTGCATATATTATCCTGTCTTTCTAACTATGAATATAGAAAAAGAATTGGTGTCGCGTACGCTGTCAAATGACAGTGCTGTCAAACGCCATAAAATCAGTTGTGTTCTGCGGGGGCTGCTGCTGCATCAGCGGAGACCCTCAAACGGCGCAAATATTCAAACCTCATCGGTAATTATGTTTTTGAGCCGTTTGGAGTGGAAACACTTGGCCCCTGGGGTCCGAGCGCAAGAATTTTATTTCGAGATATGTCCAAACGTTTGGTCGACTCTTCCCGTGACCCGAGGGCTGGCCTATTTCTCGCTCAGCGAATAAGCATTGCCAATGCTACAAAATCCAGCGTGGCAATGCTGCTAGCCTTCTGGCCATTTTACCCTTTGACGGCGATGCGGAAGAATTTTTAGACGCCATTTAGATCACTCTATTTCATTGCATAAAATTACATTGGAAAAGTAAATATGGTGATTCAGTTTCCTTAAATTTTCTAACATTCTGCTCAACTTCCTTATGTGTTTCTTTCATAATAACCTTCTCTCGACAATAATAAACACAACAAAAAGAATTGGCCAAATTGCTTCACCCGTTCACGCGTGATGCGATGACCAAGGGAAATAGAGATTCATTTATATATATTAGCTTCCACCCGCGGCGCCCGCGTATTTTTTTTTAAGTATCTATATGTCCTCCTTATACTTTTGAGAGTATGTTCATTCATGATGATCGGTGGAGTAGTTTCGGCGTAATAGCGTAACAAACAAACTCACACTCATATTTATATATATATATATATATATATATATAACTATTAATATGATGTAGTTGTTAAAATAAAATACTCGTAAATAAATAAATATAAATATTTCTGGACAATTTACACAGCGCCATCTCGTCCCAAATTAAGCGAAAAGCTTGTGTTATGGGTACTAGACAACTGATAAATGTACTTAAATACAATTTTTTTTGTAAATACATAATTATAATACATAGAAAACATGTCTGTTTGTCTTGGTCTGGGACCAAGACAAACAGACATGTTCATGCACACAAATATTTGTCATGTGCGGGAATCGAACTCGCGAACCCTCACTTGTCGATCCCTTACCGCATACTTAACACGAACTCGGAGTCAAAGTGGCCATTGCTAACCATTCGACCACCGAGCTCGTCAAAAGAGAGCTCGAAAAAATAAGACAAAACCGACCGTTTTGCTTATTTCTTCTTAAACTACGTGACTTATCAAACAAGTTATAAAAAATAATAATATAGGTACATTCACGTGATAGTGTTTTTAGCACATAATATATTTTTACTCTAATGGTGCTAGTTTTGTAGCATATACGCCCTTCAATTATTAGACGGATTCGGCACACGGACAAAATAGACAAGTATGTAAGGTGATATGTATTGGGTGTAAGTGTCTTACCACTATCTTTGAGCCAAAGCCAACCTTACTTGCACGTGCTGCACCCTGCTAATTGACTAACGAGACTTTAGAGAAATAGAGTTAGGGCACCGTTATTAGCTGCCCGATTGGGTACTTCCCCATTCAGGCAGCTCACCGCACCTTCATCTCATAGTATACCGCAGCCAAATAACAACTCCCTTTAGAATAGTTGTGTTTCTGCGAGTCATTGAGGCCACCAGAATGGAAGTAGTTGCTGCATCCTAGCGGGGGTTGTAGCGCGAAGCGATATATTATGTTGCGAGCGTTCATATTGCAACGATAACTGCTTGACATCAGGCGGTCCGTACGCTTGTTCCCACCCAAAGTAAATTCTTTTTAAAATCCCACGAGATACAGATAAAGTGCTTTGTAAATGCTGTAATAAAGAAGTTATGTTAATTCGAAGCTGATCATATTTGCTAAATAAACATGGGTCGTGATTATAGTAAGCGGGAAAAATTTAAAAAGTAATTCGCCAGAGATCATGCAAGATATTAGACAAGCCTTAATTACATTCCAAATACTTTAGATATTTTTATTTGTAATAACTTTACAGAAATATTGAAAAAATAATGGGGTATGGCATGGACACGGCCGTGTCTTGTACGTTATATGGACTAAAATTATCTCAAAATGGCAGCGCTTCCCCCTCACCCGCACGGAATGATCCATAAGTCTTTACCTAGTCAATATCAATACATAATAGGTAGAGGAAAAAGTCTTTTCGCATTATAGTATGTATGAACTTCTAATAAAATCTCTTTGGTTATACCATTTGTATCTGGCAGGTTTTGATATCTATAAAAAGTTTAAATTTTAAAAAAGATAATTCCAAATTCAAGTTAGGTAAATATGTGATTTTCATTTGTTTTTTTTACTGTCAAGATGAGTGAATCTAATGAAGAAATTCGATTCATTTTAAAATTTTACTACAAAAAAGGTAAAAATGCAACGCAAGCTGCGAAAAAAATTTGAGACGTTTATGGACCTAGTGCAGTGTCTGTGAGAGTAGCACAAATTTGGTTTAAGCGTTATCAATCAGGAAATTTTGATGTGAAAGATGCACGTCGCTCTGGTCGCCCTGTTACGGATAAAATGGATGCCATTTTGGAAAAAGTGGAGCAAGATCGGCATATCAGTAGTTACGACGTAGCTGAAGAATTAGGAATTGAACACAAAACAGTTTTGGCGCATTTGAAAAAAGCTGGGTACACTAAAAAGCTCGATATTTGGGTGCCGCACGATCTCACTGAAAGAAACCTAATGAACCGTGTACTCATTTGCGATTCTTTACTACGACGTAATGAAAGCGAACCGTCTTTGAAGAAGCTTATAACTGGTGATGAAAAGTGGATCACGTACGACAAGAACGTGCGAAAAAGGTCGTGGTCAAAGGCCGGTCAGGCTTCACAGACTCTGGCAAAACCCGGGTTAACCCGCAACAAGGTGATGCTGTGTGTATGGTGGGATTGGAAGGGCATTATTCATTATGAGCTGTTACCGCCAGGCAGGACTATCGATTTTGAACTCTACTGTGGACAACTGATGAGATTAAAGCAAAAAGTTGAGAGAAAGCAGCCGGAATTAATTATTGAAGGGGTGTGATTTTTCATCATGATAACGCTAGACCTCACACATCTTTAGCCACTCAGCAAAAATTAAGAGAGTTTGACTGGGAGGTGTTAATGCATCCGCCGTATAGTCCTGACCTTGCACCTTCTGATTTCCACCTGTTTCGGTCTCTTCAGAATTCTTTAGGCAATGTCAGGTTCACATCACGAGAAGACTGCTAAAACCACTTGTCGTGGATTTTTGAACAGAAGTCCCAAAATTTCTATAGTAATGGGATCATGTCTCTACCTACAAAATGGCAAAAAGTTATCGAACAAAATGGCACCTACATACTTTAGTTAAATGTAAATAAACTTTATTAAAAAATGTTTTGAATTTTCATATAAAATACGAAAAGACTTTTTCCCCAACCTAATATAATAAAATCGTAACTGGCCGCTGTCTTCAATGTACAATTGAAGATATATAAAAAAAACTAATATAGGGGGGCTTTATGAACGCAATAGAACCCAAAACAATGATTTTTAGAATTTTTGTCTGTTTGTCTGTTTGTCGGTTTGTCTGTTTGTCTGTTTGTCCGTACGTTTGTGCACGCTAATCTCAGAAACGGCTTAACCTATTTGAATACGGTTTTCACTAATGCGTTAAGGTTTGCTCAACTTAACATTTAGTGTTTGTTTCATTACAATCGGTTCATAAATAAAAAAGTTATATCAATCTAAAGAATCACATATAAAATGGTACAAAATAACCAATCAATTGAATTGACTGAAACTTTTCAGTTGAATTAACTGAAACTTTATGAAGGTATTATGTTATCATCGTTAAAGTAAATAATACAATGAGAGAGATGCTTAGAGGTCGTAGCGCTAACGCAAGTTAAGCAACCCCTGTCGTGGTTCCAACTAGGATGGGTGACCACAATTTGCACAAAAAATATATCAATTGGCTTAGTAATAACTCTGTGTGCAGAAATGGAAGACATATAAGAAAATCTATTATAGGGGGGCTTCATGAACGCAATAGAACCCAAAACCATGATTTTTAGAATTTTTGTCTGTTTGTCTGTTTCTCTGTACGTTTGTGCACGCTAAGCTTAGAAACGTCTTAACCTATTTGAACGCAGTTTTCACTAATGCGTTACAGTTTGCTCTACATAACATTTAGTGTTTGTTTCATTTCAATCGGTTCATAAATAAAAAAGTTCTATCAATCTAAAGAATCTATATACATAAAATTCAAAGTCCTGACTGACTGACTGACTGATATATCAACGCACAGCCCAAACCGCTGGGTCTAGAGATTCCAAATTTGGCACGTAGGTTCCTTATGACGTCTAGGGGTACACTAAGAAATGATTTTTCAAAATTCATCCCCTAAGGGGATGAAACTGGGGTTCAAAGTTTGTATGGGGAGACAAGATTGGACTATTTTATCCGAAACTTTTCAAAAGTACTTCTATAGATAAATGAGTAAATACGTGTTTCAGGATTTTTCAATATTCAACCCCTAAAGGGGTAAAGTGGGGTGAAAAAGTCTATAAATCGTCATGGGTATTGTTTTTATAGTTTATCGGGTCGCTGATTACGAAAACAACAACGATTTTAAAATTCAACGTGGGTAACTACCTCAATAGGGGATGATTGTCAAGAATCATCCCTGGGATGCGATGGGGTTGAAATTTCTAAATTGGGATGAAAATGTCTGAATATCGTCACGGGTATTATTTTTATGGTTTATTGGGTCGATGGTTACGAAAAAACAACTAAATTATAATGAAACGTAGCCGACGTGACATAAAATCACCCCTATGGGGGTGCAATGGGGTTGGAATGTCATAATATGAATATGGGTGTTGATGCCATGGTTTTCTGGGACGTCAATTCTGAAAATGGCATCGATTTGAAAATATAACATAGTGTACACGAAATTACTTAAAAGGTTTTTTTATTAATTTTATTCCTAAGAGGGTGAAACGGAGGTCAAAAGTTTGCATGGGGCAAAGAGATTAGTTGGACTATTTTATCCTAAACTTTACACGAGTACTTCTATAGATAAATGAGTAAACATGTATTACCCCAAATTTCACGCGAGCGAAGCCGCGGGCGAAAGCTAGTATATAATAAATTATTTGATCCTTCATCTATCCAGTGGTGAGATTAAATTTCGAATGGAGATGATAGATATGCAGCTGCAACACTAAACTTTATCTCCCGATTTTGTTATCATTCGTTTTTTGGGTTCCGTACCTCAAAAGGAAAAACGGAACCCTTATAATATCACTTTGTTGTCCGTCTGTCCGTCTGTCTGTCCGTCTGTCTGTCTGTCTGTCAAGACCCTCTATCTCGAGAATGCGTGGAGGTATCAAGCTGAAATTTGACCTATATACTCAGGTCTACGGTCCCATGAAGTTGTAAAAAAATCAAACTGCTAAGTTTACGTAAAAAAAAGATACGGCCGTTTATTCAGCAAAAAACGAATATTTCGACATTCTCAAGAGAATCAAAACCCATAGGGTACTTTCCGTTGACCTAGAACTACGAAATTTGGCAATTAACATCGTTATAGACTACAAATACAAGAATAAATCTCAAAACTATACATTTGTCATTAAATATTGAAAACTAGGGGGTTGATATTTTTTATAGGGGGCGAAATTTCAAGCTGCTAGTTCAAATGGGGTATCGTATGAAAGGGGTTGATGTGCACATTGCAAAATATATTTTATTTATTTTTTCCGACGGATTATTTCTTATTTATAATGAAAAATATCAAATTTATAATGATCCTACGTATGGAACACTCGGTGGGCGAGTCCGACTCGCACTTGTCCGGTTTTTTTTTGAATTGCCTCCCTATGAAAGTAATTTTACAGACGTATAGTCACGTCAATAATCGTACGTCTACCAATTCCGGTTTAAAGGATACTGCCCTGTGAGAAACGTGCCAACAGACAGGTGGACAAACAACGGAGCCTTAGTCATCATCAGGTCATTTTAGTCTCCACTACAGGAGCATGACCCTCTCTCGTCCGTCCCAGACAGAAGGAGGATTTGGCCTATACTCCCACGCTGGCCAAAGGGGTGGGGAGGCCTGATCGATGTTTTATAATGTATTTCCCTTAGTCGCCTTGTACGACGTCCACGGAAAGACACGGAGTGATTCTATTCTAGTCTGCCGGAAACCACACGGCCAATAAGTGATATTTATAGTAACTGGGTCCAATTGGCACTTCTTGGCTTCAGAGGCCTAAAAAGGGCAACTTTTTGGGGTGTAAATTTTAATAATCTTATTTGTTTGAGAGGGTACACTCTTCAGGTGATCCTAAGTTATTAAAGTGAATAAGGAAAAAGTTGAGGGTGTAAGTGGTTCATCAACATCTTTGAACCTAAGTCAACTTCACCTGCACGCGGTACTCCCTATCCCTACTCACTGACAATCGAAGCTCTGGTGAAAATTGAGGTATTGGTGCGTAATTGTAAGCTACCCGACTGGGGAATGTACCTCCACCTCACAGAATACCGCAGCCGAATAACAATTCCCTTGAGGGTTGTTGTGTTCCTGCGAGCGAGTGAGGTCACCATAAAGGAAGGAGATGCTGCGTTAGTTGGCAGCGGGGGTGATGGCGCGGCAGCGATATTTTATGTTGCGAGCGTTAATATGGCTACGGTTACCGCTCCACATCAGACGGGCCATATGCTTATGTGCCACCCGACGTTGCATAAAAATCTAATACTTACATTTGTGAACTGATGACAGTAAAACTACTGAAATGCAGAATATTGTGTTCCACGCCATTATCTGAGACAAGAATTAAGTATATTACTGAGGTTACACATTAAATAGAAAAATATTATATTACTTTCAATATAGTAGCTTATGAAATCGTTGCATAATAAGGGTTCTTAAAATACGAGCATGAGTTTATCTCATAAGCCAAAGGCAAATGTGATATTAGGGACCTAATTATGTGCAGTTTCATACACTACTTTATCTATTCTCATGAAGTAGATGATAATAATATTTTAAATAAAATCTTAAAATTACTTTAACAGCTTTATTTCTTACTTATAAATCCATTTGCAGATCGAGTATGCGTGGTGCGCATGCGCGATGCGCGATGCGAAAAGTAACTTCTTAAATTTATTTTGATGTCTTGTGCGTAAAAGACGACATTAAGATTCTGTGTTTAGTTTTTTAATCTCTAAATTTCAGTATGAGAGTAGACAAACATTTTTTTTTTATACTACACCGGGTGGCAGACACAAGCGCACCCGCAAGCCCACCTGCTGTGAAGCGGTTGCCGTAACCATATTAACGCTCGCAACATAAAATATCGCTAGCGCGCCGCCACCACCGCTGCCAACGCAGCATCTCCTTCCTTCCTGGTTACCACACTCACTCGCAGGAACACAACAACCCTCAAGGGAATTGTTATTTGGCTGCGGTATTCTGTGAGGTGGAGGTACATTCCCCAGTCGGGAACCTTACAATTACGCTCCCTACCTCTCTTTTCGCCAGAGCTTCGTTTTGTCAGTCAGCAGCACCGCGCGCAGGATAATTTGGCTTTGGTTCAAAGATGTTGATGAACTACTTACACCCCTATATTCTTCTCTTCAACCTCCAAATTTTATATTTGTAACATTATTTGTTCCATTTTATACTATTTTATACACTGTATAATTAAATAATACAATATAAATTATACATTTATAATTTACATTATAAATGCTTCAACCTCTTATCACATCTTTTCAATATCGTGACAAATTTTCATAATAGCGGAAATAACTGTTTCATTATTTTTAATGATCTTAAGCTTATGTTCTGAATTTTCAGGGCTACAAATAATATGTATTTAGAGGTGCATGTGGCTCACTACAATCTTTAGAGCCAAAAACAACCACACAACACGTTGCAATAAAGCACGTGATGCACCCTGCCTACTAACGAAAGAGACTCTGGCAAAAAAGAGGTACAGAGTAAAGCTATACGTTTTTCTTAATTACTTTGTTTGAAGTAGTTAAAGACTATATTTACCTCGGCCATTCCACACAGCTTGGCCGGGGTAATTTCAACAAAGAGATCGATAGACGCATTCGACTGGGCTGGGCAGCTTTTGGAAAGCTTCGCCGCATCTTCGCCGCACAGATACCCCAATGCTTGAAGACTAAGGTCTTCAACCACTGCGTCCTCCCATATGACATATGGTGCAGAGACTTGGACACTGAACATCGGACTGGTCCACAGGCTAAAGGTCGCGCAGCGAGCGATGGAGAGAGCTATGTTCGGGGTTTCTCTGCCGGATCGAATCCAGAATGAAAAAATTCGACGAAGAACCGAAGTTACATAGCCTTACGAGTTTGCAAGCTGAAGTGGCAGTGGGCCGGTCTCATCTGCCGAGTAAGTGATGGCAGATGGGGGAGGACGCGCGTAGGACGACGAAGTGTTAGGCGCCCTCTTTCTAGATGGTCCTTATTTTATTATTAGATTACCTTAAGAAAGCGGCTGGGAGCGGCTGGATGCGGAAGGCGGAGGATCATATGTGATGGAGAGCATTTTGGGAAGGCTTATATCCAATCCAGTGGGTAGATACAGGCTGATGATGATGAATCACTTTCGTAGAGGAAACTTTTACTTGGAATATGAACACCGAAGAAGACTAGCCAGTAAGATGAATGAATGCAAACAACGATGAATGGACTGCAATGGTGGAAACGGATCCGCAGCAAACTACCACGGAATTAGAGGTTCGATGTTAGCTTATCCACATTCCACAATATTGACTCATAAGCTTCAAATAATAAGATTAAATAAGTTGATTTAAAAAAAAAATTGAAACCGACTTCAGTTGGCGAGTGCAGCTTATTGGTGGAATACCCTGGCAGACGCTGCTGCCCGTCTTCCGGGAGAAAAGTTATCGCGTGACACAAGATTCCTTAGTCGCCTTGTACGACATCCAGCGCAGAGCAATGGAGTGGCACAATTTTATTCTGCCGGCTACCATAGGGCAAAATTTAAGGGTTTCCCTCGATTTTTCTGGGATCCCATCATCAGACCCTGACTCGGTGAATATGGAACCACCTCGCAATTACCCTTTCAAATAAAAAAAATGAATTTGACCATACGTGCTTATAAAATTTAAGGGTTTCCCTTGATTTCCCTGGCATCCCATCATCAGATCCTGACTTGGTGAATATGGGACCTTGCAATCATACCCTTTCAAATAAAAAAAGAATTATGATAATCGGTTCACAATTCGCAAAGATATCGAATAACATACATACAAAAAAAAAATTCAGTCGAATTGAGAACCACCTCCTGTTTTGAAGTCGGTTAAAATAGTGAGAGAAATGGGTGACCCACGATCTGAAAAAGTGACCGGGCACTGTAAGCTGTTGATCCCGGCTGTTGTCATTAGATGACGATATTAAGCCGAGTTAGTGGCCTTTATAGCGGCTTCAAAATACTAGCCTCCGCCAACCCGCAGTTGAGCAGCGTGGTGGAGTATGCTGTAAATCCCTTCGATTGAGGGATACCCGTATCCCAGCAGTGGGATAAATATGAGTTGATGATGACAAATAAAATAAGCCTGGTATTTTGAATTGGATAGCGTCAAGATATAAGAGTTGATGGGTATATGGGCGGCGCGCCGAGTATATGGGCTCGGCGGCGACGCCTGACAAATGTAAAACTTTTTTTTTATACTACATCAGGTGGCAGACAAGCATACGGCCTGCCTGATGTGAAGCGATTACCGTAGCCATATTAACGCTCGCAACATAAAATATCGCTCGCGCGCCGCCACCCCCGCTGCCATCGCAGCATCTCCTTCCTTTCTGGTGACCTCACTCACTCGCACGATTACAACAGCACTCAAGGGAACCGTTATGTGGCTGCGGTATTCTGTGAGGTGGAGGTACATTCCCCAGTCGGGTAGCTTACAATTACGCACCCTACCTCTTTTTTCGCCAGAGCTTCGTTTGTCAGTCAGCAGGCTGCACAGGCGTGCAGGTGAAGTTGGCTTTGGTTCAAAGATGTTGATGAACCACTTACACCCCAAAACATCAAAATTATTTCCTATAGACAATATGCATATAAGGATGTATGGTTTATTATGGGGTTTTAAACAATGAGGTAAGGCTGGGTTGGACAGCTGTCGAAAAGCTTCGGTAAATCTTCACCACAATCATTACAAAAAAAATAATACATATATATAGAGTAAGTTCTGGATTGACATGTAGGAACTTTAAATAATACATTTTACTTAGTTTGACACAAGATGGCGTTGTATAATTGGCCCAAAAGTATTTATTTATCAACTATTATCGATTGGCGGTGTAATTGGTTCATCCACATCTTTGAACCAAAGCCAACTTCACCTGCACGCCTGTGCAGCCTGCTGACTGACAAACGAAGCTCTGGCGAAAAAAGAGGTAGGGTGCGTAATTGTAAGCTACCCGACTGGGGAATGTACCTCCACCTCACAGAATACCGCAGCCACATAACGGTTCCCTTGAGTTAAATAATACAATATAAATTATACATTTATAATTTACATTATAAATGCTTCAACCTCTTATCACATCTTTTCAATATCGTGACAAATTTTCATAATAGCGGAAATAACTGTTTCATTATTTTTAATGATCTTAAGCTTATGTTCTGAATTTTCAGGGCTACAAATAATATGTATTTAGAGGTGCATGTGGCTCACTACAATCTTTAGAGCCAAAAACAACCACACAACACGTTGCAATAAAGCACGTGATGCACCCTGCCTACTAACGAAAGAGACTCTGGCAAAAAAGAGGTACAGAGTAAAGCTATACGTTTTTCTTAATTACTTTGTTTGAAGTAGTTAAAGACTATATTTACCTCGGCCATTCCACACAGCTTGGCCGGGGTAATTTCAACAAAGAGATCGATAGACGCATTCGACTGGGCTGGGCAGCTTTTGGAAAGCTTCGCCGCATCTTCGCCGCACAGATACCCCAATGCTTGAAGACTAAGGTCTTCAACCACTGCGTCCTCCCATATGACATATGGTGCAGAGACTTGGACACTGAACATCGGACTGGTCCACAGGCTAAAGGTCGCGCAGCGAGCGATGGAGAGAGCTATGTTCGGGGTTTCTCTGCCGGATCGAATCCAGAATGAAAAAATTCGACGAAGAACCGAAGTTACATAGCCTTACGAGTTTGCAAGCTGAAGTGGCAGTGGGCCGGTCTCATCTGCCGAGTAAGTGATGGCAGATGGGGGAGGACGCGCGTAGGACGACGAAGTGTTAGGCGCCCTCTTTCTAGATGGTCCTTATTTTATTATTAGATTACCTTAAGAAAGCGGCTGGGAGCGGCTGGATGCGGAAGGCGGAGGATCATATGTGATGGAGAGCATTTTGGGAAGGCTTATATCCAATCCAGTGGGTAGATACAGGCTGATGATGATGAATCACTTTCGTAGAGGAAACTTTTACTTGGAATATGAACACCGAAGAAGACTAGCCAGTAAGATGAATGAATGCAAACAACGATGAATGGACTGCAATGGTGGAAACTATTATCTTTTAAGTTATTTATCAACTATTATCGATTGGCGGTGTAATTGGTTCATCCACATCTTTGAACTAAGGCCAACTTCACCTGCACGCGCACCTGCACCCTGCTGACTGACAAACGAAGCTCTGGCGAAAAGAGAGGTAGGGAGCGTAATTGAAAGTTACCCGACTGGGGAATGTACCTCCACCTCACAGAATACCGCAGCCAAATAACAATTCCCTTGAGGGTTGTTGTGTTCCTGCCAGCTAGTGAGGTCACCAGAAACGAAGGAGATGCTGCGATGGTAGCGGGGGTGGCGGCGCGCGAGCGATATTTTATGTTGCGAGCGTAAATATGGCTATGGTAGCCG
The DNA here is from genome assembly GCA_937001555.2 of Hypsopygia costalis. Lineage (NCBI taxonomy): Eukaryota > Metazoa > Arthropoda > Insecta > Lepidoptera > Pyralidae > Hypsopygia > Hypsopygia costalis. The sequence goes on from OW443344.2 coordinate 11,289,970, forward strand.
CTTCACATCAGGCGGGTCGTATGCTTGTCTGCCACCGTTGAGGGCTCAAGGGAACGGTTATTTGGCTGCGGTATTCTGTGAGGTGGAGGTACATTCCCCAGTCGGGTAGCTTACAATTACGCTGCCTACCTCTCTTTCCGCCAGAGCTTCGTTTGTCAGTCAGCAGGATGCACCGCGTGCAGGTGAAGTTGGCTTTGGTTCAAAGATGTTGATGAACTACTTACACCCCAAAAACTTTAAAATAGATGAATTGAAACTTTGGATATATGAAAAGATATAATTGTTAGTGGTTAATTTGTAATTAAGCAATATAAAGGCAACGCTAGAAAAAACAGGAATTGCTATTGGATATTATCATCATCATCTCAGCTTGTCCTGAACATAGACTTTCCATCTACAAGCCAAACGCACGCATTTTTCATTGACTTCATATAATTTTCTTTCACAGCTGAATCTAGTGCAAGATGGTCCCACGTGAAAACTTTTCATCTCCAGCGATTGTCTGTAATTTCTTGTCAGCTACGTGGCCAGCTCATGCGATAAGGATGACATTATTTGAATTCTACAATAGGCTTTGGGCGAAAATGAGTAAAATGATTCGCTGTGAGAACTCGGGTAACGCCCTAGGGGAAAAGAGCGACATGTTGTGGATTATAAATTGCAACCTCTACGCATGTGCCATCGGAGCAATGTTTATACAAATGTCAACCGTGTAGGCTGTGGCAATCAGAGCTGAATATGTTTTTTTATACCACTAAGTAAGGTGACAAACAAATATATGGTCCGCCTGATGAAATGCAGTTCCCGTACCCTATGGACGCCTGTAACACCAGAGATATCAACATGCGCGTTGCCAACTCTGTAAAAACCTCTGCACGCGCTTTTGGAAGATGCCCATGCTGTAGTCTCCTGGGAATACCTCAAAAGGTAGTTCATTCCATAACTATGGCACGTGGAAGAAAACTTCTCTGGAACCGCGCAGTGTGTGAACACGTGTTATTTTGGACATTTCAGCAAGATGGTGTTAGCGCATTTACTATTCTTTACAGCAAACGGGGTGGCATAGCACTGACGCGTAGCATGTGCGCTCGCTCTCAAAGCTCTAACAAGTAATGTCACGTACTGTGGCTTTACCACAAGCTCTAAACGCAGGAATGGAACCATCATGGTTGCGAATTTATGAATGAAATTCATTGATAAATACGCAACCATCATAGTTCCATTCTTGCGTTTAGAGCTTGTGGTAAGGCCCCTGAGCCCCAAAATGTTGCTCGCTTTGTTGCTTGAGAGATATTAGAGTTTAGAGTTTATGAGATTTATTTCTTTATTTACACTGTATCACACACTGCTTTACAAAAGAAAAACTTCATTCTTTATATTATTACGAGTATCTGCTTTATTGAAGTAAAGTTCCTATGTGCAACAATTAGTATAGCTATGTGTACAAAATTGTTACTATTAATGGAACTTTACTACGATATTTAATTTGAACTATGAAATTTGCTATGTAACGTGTATCTTAACGCCAAAACAACACAATAGAAAATAGTGTTAAGAACAGGACGGCCATAGTAGTGGGATCCACGCTGTCAGCTCTGTTGCAGTGGTCGTCGAAACACTGGCAGACCGTCTCCAAATGGTCCTGATTGTTTGCATTGTAGCATTCTCTGTCACTTCGGATCCAGCCACAACCTCGGGTCACTCGTACTTCAGAGTCACGATGAGAGTGATAAACTGGAAAATTGAAAATCATTTCAATAAGAATCTCGACGGCGTCCTTGCACGCAAATTAAACAATGTTAGCGGTAGGTTTCCTATGGATCAATGTATTTGAAGTTCTTATTGTAAGTATTTCTTATAACATGTTGCTTTCGTAATATGATAGTTGTTAAATCCAAGTCAGTGGTCCCTTAAGCGGCTTATCATTTTTTTAAGTTTTAATTTTTTTTTTATATCTTTAATAGCTGCTTAACTCTGAGAAATCGAACTGAGTCTAAGTGATTGAACCCAAGGCGAGTACAACCACGAGCAAGACAAACCTTTGTGTTCATGAACAAGTTTTCTCTGTCTTAGTCTAGGTGTTTTCTATGTATATATATGTATACTAGCGGCCCGGTACGTGCTTCGCTACGCATAAAGTGAAATAATAAAAAATAATAATTGGAACACCAAATTCATTTATTCAAACAAAAAAATATTTTATTAATTGCTAGCTATTTTAAAACTTAATCCAAAACATTAGTATAAACAATATTTTTGGTGTTTCCATTTTGGGCATGAATAAACAAACGGCTGGGGGGGGGAGGTACCGACTCTGGAACAGGCAACATAAAGTCGAAGCACGTCCAAAATGAAATGACCGCATGAATGACATAACAACATGCTTGTACTGTCAACACTGAAAAAAGTTTCAATTTGACAGCACAATCCCCATCTGAAAAAAAGTTTCAATTTGACAGCAAAATCCCCATTAACAAAATGATCCGCCATTTATTGTGTGATAAATGTGATAAATGAAGAACCGCTCCACCGATTTTGTGCAAACTTCACCTAAACCATCTACTAAATAGTCCGAATAAACCCTAAACATTTGGTTTGGATAGGTGAGCCCGTTCTTGAGTTATAAAATTACAACGAAAAGTGGCATTGATTTTTATATATATAGATACAAAAAAACATGTATGAATGGATACTTAATAATTACAACTTTGCTTAATTTGGGTGTAGATGGCGCTGTGTAATTTGTTTAAGAATATTTATTTACTTCCAAAGAAAAATAAAGTAATATAGCAAAAGAGACAAGTGTTTCAGACCAGAGGAATTACGGGACGGGGCCCAAACACATTGCCTCCACTATGTGTCTTATGTACCCCAGATTAACGTCGGCGACCATCAAAAAAGACAATGAACAATGAAGTCCACTGCAGTCCCTGGAGTAAAACTACGGCTACCTTCCAAGGTAGCATAATTTCATCTGACAAAATTATTTTGACGTAGAAAGCTTTTGGAGTTTGTTTCCCTTCTTGGCAATGTGAGAGACAACAATATGGCCAAAAAAAAAAAAATGGCCTAAAAAGATGTCAAGTGAAGCTCAACTGTACATTGAAGCGCGATGTTGTACTTCTAAGTACTGGCAATACACCTGCTAGCACGGGTAGTGCCTCTGTGCTTACAGTTCTATACAATTTACATAAAAAATATCAGAGCAAGGCGCTTTGAAACAATTTACGACGTGCGGCACTTATAATAGCCCTGTAATCCGGTGAACGGTATGTAATATAACCTAAATTATGTGGCGTTATAAATATTTTGTAACGTTTTGAAAATGAATCCCCACGTAGAGGTTAAAATTCGTGTTAACGCAAAGAAGTTCTTTTTTGCTTTTTCACCTACTTACTTGCTTCATGTGCTCAATGTACTTCAAATTTCTGTCTAAAAACAAACCGAAGTAACAAACCAAACGGCTACTTGAAACTGATACTCCATGAAAATGAAATCTCGGTTAAACCTGTAAATTTCGTTTAAGCAAGACCCGAGATGTTTTATGAGGATTCACAAAATCCGGACGATTACGATAACCATAGTCTGAAATTAAGACTAGCTGACGATAGTCTCTTATCAATCAAAGCTAATTCAAGATATAGCATGGCTAGTTTCTCTATGCTATATCTTGAATTAGCTTTGATTGATAAGAAACTATCATCGGCGTAGTTACCGACCCTACCCAGACCTGAAGAATTGAAAACTTAAGCCTTATTTCTTTCATATAATAAAAGAAAAAAATCCTGGACAATTTGCACACTGCCATCTAGTCCCAAACTAAGTAAAGCTTGTACTATGGGTAATTAGATAACTGACATAAAATAATAAATAAATATTTCTGGACAGTTTACACAGCGCCATCTAGTCCCAAATTAAGCTCAAAGCTTGTGTTATGGGTACTAGACAACTGATAAATGTACTTAAATAGATTGTTTTTTTTTTTTTTTGTAAATACATACTTATAATATATAGAAAACACCCAGACCAAGACAAACAGACATGTTCATGCACACAAATGTTTGTCTTGTGCGGGAATCGAACCCGCGCCCTCGTAGTCAAAGTGGCCATTGCTAACCATTCGACCACCGAGCTCGTCAAAATAATACTTAAACACATTTTATTAAAAATACACATATGTAATATATAGAAAACACCCAGACCTAGACAAACAGACATGTTCATGCACACAAATATTTGTCTTGTGCGGGGATTAAACCCGCGATCACAGAGCCAATGTGGCCATTGCTAGCCATTCGATCACAGAATTCGTCAAAAATTACATTAATATGATATATACAATTATAAAATCTACATGGAACCAACTACAGAGCTGGTGCGGCTTGTGAAGCGGCGGAAAAAGTTAAGGGTCCGTTCAAAATAACCGGCTCGGAGAGGAGAGCAGATTTTAGAATGCGTTTAAAATAGAGCTTTGTAACATTGGTATAAGGTTTACTTTAAAAATTCACATCTGCTCTCGTGCATTCTCATATAACAAAAGAAGTTAATTTAAAAAATAAACCTTATACCAATGACCCAAAACTCAATTTTAGACGCCACCAAAATCTGCTCTCCTCTCCGTGCCGGTCTGTGTGAACGGACCCTAAAACATACAAATACAGGGATTTAGGCTCCGAATATGATTTTGTCCCATTCGGTGTCGAGACCCTTGGTCCGTGGGGTCCTAGCGCTATAGGAAATAGCAAGAAGGTTAGTCGACATCACAGGAGATCGAAGAGCTGGCAGCTACCTCGGACAAAGAATTAGTCTAGCTATTCAAAGGAGGAACGCTGCCAGTATCTTCGGAACCTTGCCTAAAGGGACTCCTTTTTAACCGACTTCAAAAAAGGAGAAGGTTCTCAATTCGATTGATTTTTTTTTTTGTATGTATGTTATTTAATAATATTCGCGAATTGTGAACCGATTTACAAAAGTATTTTTTATTTGAAAGGGTATGATTGCAAGGTGGTCCCATACTCACCAAGTCAGGATCTGATGATGGGATCCCAGGGAAATCAAGGGAAACTCTTAAATTTTATAAGCACGTATGGTCAAATTCATTTTTTTTTATTTGAAAGGGTATGATTGCGAGGTGGTCCTATATTCACCAATTCAGGGTTTGGTGAGGGGATACCAGAAAAATCGATGGAAACCCTTAAATTTGCCGTGTGGTTGCCTGGAGAATAGCGCCACTCTATTGCTCTGCGCTGAATGTCGTACTAAGGAATCTTATGTGACACAATAACTTTTCTCCCGGAAGACGGGCAGCAGCGTCTCCCGGGGTATTCCACCAATAAGCTGCGCTTGCCAGCTGAAGTCGGTTTTTATTTTTTTCTTAATAATAATATATTTTACTATATTATATTTTTTAAGGTTTTTAGTTTTAGGTTCATTGTTCTAGTATTATTATTTCTTCACCTGCACGCGGTGCACCCTGCTGACTGACAAACCAAGCTCTGGCGAAAAGAGAGGTAGGGAGCGTAAATGTAAGCTACCCGACTGGGGAATGTACCTCCACCTTTTTTATTTTTTTTATATTATAAAATACTTGTTGTTCTTACTAGTCTGTATAATCTTCCGGCAGAAAAAGTTGACGGCGACGGGGCTGGGTATAGCGGTCTCGCAGTTGACGATGGGAATGATACGCGAGCGCTCCTCCTGGTCGAACTTGTTCACGTCCAAGCATGCTGTGTTGTTGGCACTGTTGCAGTAGTAACAGTGTATTGAAGTCGCTAGAAAATGTATAAAAATATTATTATTTTTTACCCGACTCCAAAAAAGGAGGGGTTCTCAATTCGGCTGTATTTTTTTTTAATGTTTGTTACTTAATTACTCCGTGATTTATAAACCGATTGGAATAAAACATTTTTTATTAGAAAGAGTACACTTCCAGATTGGTCCCATATTTGTTTCATCATCATCATCATCATCATCAGCCTGTATCTACCTACTGTTACGTTTGTTATTTCATTACTCCGTCATTTATAACCCGATTTGAAAAAAACTTTTTTTTATTTGAAAGAGTATACTTCCAGATTGGCCCCGTATTTTTTTCATCATCATCATCATCAGCCTGTATCTACATACATAAAATGTAGAGTAATGTTTGGAGTCGGTTTTTTTTTGTTAAAATTATTAATACGAAAATTTGTTTGACTGAAAAATTTATGTATATTTATACGGTATAATTAAATCATTGGATGTCTCAGGCATGTACGGCATACTTAGACTACACATGCAATAGATTGTGTCTAGTCATCCTTATTTTGGGGTGTAAGTGGTTCACCAACATCTTTGAACCAAAGCCAACTTCACATGCACGTGGTGCACCCTGCTGACTGACAAACGAAGCTCTGGCGAAAAGAGAGGTAGGGAGCGTAATTGTAAGCTACCCGACTGGAGAATGTACCTCCACCTCACAGAATACCGCAGCCAAATAACAATTCCCTTTAGTGTTGTTGTGTTCCTGCGAGTGAGTGAGGTCACCAGAAAGGAAGGAGATGCTGCGTTGGCAGCGGGGGTGGCGGCGCGCGAGCGATATTTTATGTTGCAAGCGTTAATATGGCTACGGTAGCCGCTTCAAATCAGGCGGGCCGTATGCTTGTCTGCCAGCCGACGTAGTATAAAAAAAAAAGTCAAGTAACAATGTGATATGGTGTTTTTTTAATATTCCTTTTAATGACGATTATTTTAATTATACTCAGTGGTAATAATAGTTGTTGTAATACAACAACTATTATTACCACTGAGCTATATTTTAGCCCCAATGCTTATCATGCACAGAAAGTCGTAGCACTAGCATTGTTTAAACTATTATTAAAAAATGGAAAATATCTCTTCCCCGCCTACGTGGAATTTGAACCCACGACCTCTCGATTAACCGGATCGTGACGGTGACGTAATCGTGACATTCTTAAATACAAAAGAAAAAATTCAAAAAAAATCAAATGTCCTATTACGGTTTAATAGTTGCTTTGAGACTTCCCTGTGTATGACAAACTACCGGACAGACAGATTGACAAATAACGGATCCTTAGTAATAGGGACCTTTTTTGACTGTGGATCCCTAAAAATAGGAATTAATATTTCATACTTACATTTGTGAACTGAAGACAGCAAAACTATTGAAATGCAGAATATTGTGTTCCACGCCATTATCTGAAACAAGGATTGAGACTATTTAATCTTTATGGATATAGTACAAAAAAGTTCAATATAGATACGTGTCGTTGTCGTCAACCCTTATTCATCCCACTGCTGGGATGACCCCTCAATCGAAGACGTTTAGAGCATACTCCAACACGCTGCTCAACTGCGAGTTGCCGGAGGTTCAGATCTATCAAGTGCAAATATTTAAAGGGCGAGCACAATTAAGTAAGAAAAGTACGATTTAAACATTTAGAAATTAAATAATACGTTACCAAATTTTCTGTTAATTTTTGAATCAAAAAAGTACCCACAAAATTTTATGTACATGCTGTAAGTGTAAGCTATTTATTTATTTATAGTCTACCAATATTTGTTTACATTCATACATTTTCATAAATTTAGAAGCTTAAACTTAAAAAGCTAAATGTAACAAACAATTTACAGGTAAACACAGCATGCACAAATATTTAAAAATAATAATTATCATATTAAAAGGAAATAAAAATCAAAAATTATAATATATTAACCATAGACTTAGAAGTCAAATTACATTGTCATTATATAGTTTTGCGATATATATAAATATATATATCGCAGCCAACTAGCTTGAGTAGCCGTTCGATTAACAGTCTAGCCCTTTCAGAGCTTCGTTTGTCAGTCAGCAAGGTGCACCGCGTGCAGGTGAAGTTGACTTTTGTTCAAAGATGTTGATGAACAACTTACACCCCAAAATTAATAATAGATACAAACAAAGTAAAAAGTACACATAACATATTTTCTAAAAATATATTCATAATTCCGTGGATTACCATCACATCTTCTTTTAAACTTTGTAAATCAAAACACAGAACACATTAAATTGAACAAAAGTTTCTCCACAAAATGCGTACATAAGAAAGGAGTTGTAAAGTCCATTAAAAATTACAATACCGAAGCTTTTCTTCAAAGTCATGGGATAATGAGGCTCCTATTATGTATTGTTGGCAGGAAGTCAGCAAATAGCTTAATTGTAAAAATACTTATATTATAATTTGATATTAAACCCAGTATAGACAATTGGACCCTTTTATGCAGAATAACTCCAACCATTTGGGGTATAAGTGATAAGCTAAGATAAACTTCGTATATTCACAAAAATAAAGTAATAAATAGAGGTACATAATTATGTTACATTTTTAAGTTGCGCTCATTCTACCCAATATGAGTGTGTGAATATATCGTTCAATTATTACCTACATTGTCTATATATATAGTATTTCATAAATTAAGTAATATGTCAAAAATTAATTATTTATTTTAAGTCGTAATATGTTATAAATTAAATCTCCTGGCTTTGGTTCAAAATGATCTTTGGATCATTTTGAACCAAGGCCATAAAAAAAAACCAACACTAAAATAATTAGCAAAAAAAGGAATTGGTTTTGGGGTATAAGTGGTTTATCAACATCTTTGAACCAAAGCCAACTTCGCCTGCACGCGGTGCATCCTGCTGACTGAAGAACGAAGCTCTGGCGAAAAGAAAGGTAGGGAACGTAATTGTAGCAACCTGACTGGGGAATGTACGTCCACCTCACAGAATACCACAGCCAAATAACAATTCCCTTGGGGGTTGTTGTGTACCTGCGATTGAGTGAGGTCACCAGAAAGAAAAGGAGATGCTGCGTTGGCAGCGAGGGTAGCGGCGCGCGAGTGATATGGCTACAGTAACCGCTTATCTGCCACCTGTCGTAGTATAAAAAAACAACAACATTTTGTTACTTTTTCAAGTTAAAGCTATTTAAAGTTTAATAGGAATAAAAATATCGCAAAATATATCAAAGTATAAGTTTTGTGAAGCATATGCCATCAAAATGCTAGAATCTGTTGCGAATAAATAAACTCGATTTGAAGTTTCTCGGTATGTATATCTCTCAATTTGGCATGGTTGAATCAATTTTGCATAACAGGGTTCAATTTAAATAGGTCTTCCCTCAATCAAAGAGATTTAGAGGGTATTCCATCACACTGTTCTATTACGTTCTGACGGAGGTTAATATTTATAAGTCGGCCAAAGGCCATTGACAAAGGCCATTAGCTTAACCACTATCATTTAATGACAATAGCCAGATACAATGGCTTACCGTACCCTTCGATTCAGGGAGCTTCATGCTTTAAGGGCACGTTAAGCTGTCGGAAATTAATAAATCCATTCGTAAACAGGCTACGATTGAGCCTGCTTAACTTGCTTGATCGATTAGACTGATAGACGCAAAGATCCAATGAGTCATTTCAATTCATGGAGGAGCTGTAATATTCTAGTACACCATACAATGTCTGTCTGTCATTTTCTCTTTTTGTTAAACATATTTGAATACTGGCTTTGATTGGTTTTTACTTTTGATGAATATGTTATTTTAACAAAGACACCAGTTTTAAGCAAAAAATGTACAGATTATAACAATGAATTGAAGGCAATTTGATCACTACTTTGACTACTTTGCGTGCTTCCGCCACGAATTAGTTCATGCCAAGTACTGCCGGCTGACACCCACCCACTACCGTTAATAGATGCATGCGGCTGCTTTGGTCGTCTCTGCTCCAGCTGGCGCGGTCGTCTCGGCGAATCTCCAACATCTGAAACAGAAGAAACGTGCGATTGCTGCCGCTCCAACTGCCGTGGTCGTCTCTGCGTCACGTGTTTCGCCTCTACGCGAGGCATCATCAGGCGATCTGTAGATGTAAATTTGACTTCCGCAAAATAACACCTGAATCAATTAACTATTCAAAGAATTGAAGGACTGTGCAAGTGGGATTCACAAAATAATGTTACTTCTGTGTGATAATGTGTATTATTAGGTAGATATACAGTCAAGCGACTATTGCGATCTGGTAAAAATAGCAGTGTCGATTAAAGAAAAGAGCACGATGTCGATCATTGCAGGCAAAACGCTTGTCCAAAAGTAATTCTTTAGCTGAGGTGAGAGCAATTGGTTACGAATCTTCACTAGTGGCATTGTGTGCCTTATTTCGGCACTGCCCAGGTCTCAGATCTTGATTTTAACTAGACAAAAAATTAGTCGTTAATTTGTCGAAATTTGTCGCCCAAAGCAAAAAATTTGTCGTTCTCCCGTTAAAGAGTTATAAGGTTTTTTTTGTGTCAGTGCCGAAATAAGCTTATTTCGGCACAGCCCACTCGGGATCTATTAAACTACAAAACATAGCGAAGATATGATTTTCCCCAGAATTAGTCGTCAATTTGTCGAATTCAGACACCAAGTATCAGAATTAGTCGACCTCCCGTTAAAAAGTTATAAGTATTTTTTTGTGGCAGTGCCGAAATAAGCCTTATTTCGGCACTGCCACAAAAAAATACTTATAACTCAAGGCAACATCTGGGTGAAATCAGATTTTCGCTAGGTGGTGTAGTTTTTTTGGGCAGTGCCGAAATAAGGCTTATTTCGGCACTGCCACAAAAAAATACTTATAACTTTTTAACGGGAGGTCGACTAATTCTGATACTTGGTGTCTGAATTCGACAAATTGACGACTAATTCTGGGGAAAATCATATCTTCGCTATGTTTTGTAGTTTAATAGATCCCGAGTGGGCTGTGCCGAAATAAGGTTATTTCGGCACTGCCACAAAAAAAACCTTATAACTCTTTAACGGGAGACAAATTTTTTGCTTTGGGCAACAAATTTCGACAAATTAACGACAAATTTTTTGTCTAGTTAAAAACAAGATCTGAGACCTTGGCAGTGCCGAAACAAGGCACATAGTGGCATTGAAAATACAATAACGTAAATAAAGAATAATGATTCCAAATCATTAGACAAATGCAAATCAAAGACATTTCATATCTGAAAAAAGCCCTCTGTGGAAATGAAATAGCAATTTCACACCTTTAGCCATCGAATCTGATAATGAAACATAATTATTTATATACATACATGCAACTATACAATTGTAGCACTAAATATAACTAATATTTAGAGCTAGGTCTCGTGTCTGTTCACTCTGGGTTTTTAGCATTATCTTTGTTTGTTTTATATATTTTATACTTCACCATTATTTATATGAGACGTGAACGAAAATAAGGAAGTACATAAATATGTTCTGAATCTAGCCTCAATCTATATATATCCTACCTAATGATTATTATCATCAGCTTGCATCTACCCACAACTGCTTTCATATGCGATCCTCCGCCCTCCACATCCAACCGCTACCAGCTACTTTTTTGAGTCCATCTAGAGAAGGGGCACCCAACGCTTCGTCGTTCTATAGCTTCTACTCTATTACTTTCCTCCCCCATTTGCCATCGCTAGCTCGGCAGATGTGGCCAGCCCACTGCCACTTTAGCTTGCTGACTCTGAGAGCTATATCGAATTGTCGACCACTTTGACTCTCCGTCGAATTTCTTTGTTCCGGATTCGATACATTAGAGAAACCCCAAGCATTGCTCTCTCCGTTGCTTGCTTTGCGACTTTTGCTTTGTGAACCAGCTGAACAGTCAGCATCCAAGTCTCTGCACCGTAGGTAATAGCGGGGAGGACGCACTGATTGAATACTTTGGTCTTCAAGCATTGGGGATGAGGACGTGCAGAAGCTTTCCAAAAGCTGCCCAACATACTTTTATAGCAACATAATTAAAGAACGAGAAGTACCTAACCATTTTATTTATTTTATCTTTATTACAGACAACTTTATATACAAAGGTTATATAAAAGGTGAATATAAATTATCCTCGGGCATTATTAACACTTGTAAGTGTATCTTCTTGAGAAATGATACGTCTCACAATTTACTTTCTTTCACAATTTAATTTCCGTTCACGAAGCATGATTATACAAATGCCATCATTTTATATCTAACATGGCGGCAGCCACAAAATATCGATTTTTAATTTTCACTTTAACCGCTGTTTATAGGTATCAAATGAATGGGCACGATCAGCCAAATACAGTAAATAAAATTTTTATTAAGTAGCAACTAATCGTTGGGGCATACTGAAAGTGTCTAGATCGGGTCACTTACAATACAATATGAGAATGAAAACTTAAATATGAAATTCGAAAATTAGTTGCTTTTTAATTTCCAAGACTGTCATCCGTTTTTACATTGAGGTAGGCTAGTTAAAATCAACAAAGCCTCAAGAAATGGCTACTAAACATTCATCAGTCTGTTGTTTTTTTTTTTTTTTATTCTATGTCGGGTGGTAGACAAGCATACGGCCCGCCTGATGTGAAGCGGTTACCGTAGCCATATTAACGCTCACAACATAAAATATTGCTTGCGCGCCGCCACCCCCGCTGCCAACGCAGCATCTCCTTCCCTTCTGGTGACCTCACTCACTCGCAGGAACACAACGACGCTCTTATATTGGTATTCTGTGAGGTGGAGGTACATTCCCCAGTCGGGTAGCTTCCAATTACGCTCCCAACTTCTCTTTTCGCCAGAGCTTCGTTTGTCAGTCAGCAAGATGTTGATGAAGAAATTACACCCCATCTTGTATAAAAACGAGTCAATAAAAACAAATTATGACGGTCAACAATACTTAATTGTGTCATATAAACACAACTTAATCGCTAGAACGTCATTATTTACATTTACTTAGCAGAGTAGGTACCATAGCAGGGTTCAATGAACGAAATTATCTAACACTTTCTTTATAATACTCGTATCGATATGTAACAATTTCTACATCTCGAAGTTGATTGACTAATGTGATCTATATTTAGGGATGTACAGATACATAAGTAAGTACTAATTCTAATTTTAACAGTCTTGGAATCCATTTTAAAATTCCCTTTTCCAAAGTGTATTCGCCGGTCCCTTCTTTCTTCTTCGGCAGACTATTTAGTTAAAATAGACAAATGAAACTCCCTTTATCATTGTCAACGTAAAAACGAGTCGTTTTAATTATAATTTTGTGTGTTAGATTTTGAAGTAGACCTCAACTATATAGTACATAAAGTAATTTAGCAATTATTATTATTTAAATAGTTGTCTTGGCCAACTTGTCAGCAACTCAAACCTTCCTGGTAGCTCAGTTGGAAGAGCACTCGACCGGTCATCGAGAGGTCGTGGGTTCAAATCCCACCTAGGGGGGGCAGGTGAATTTTTCCATTTTAAAAAAAAAAGTAATTTAGCAACTTTTATGCATGTGTCATCATCGTGAGCATCGGCTCGGATAGTTATACGTTCAGCTTAAACCTTTCACATCGATATTGACGTCCTCTTAAAGATAAGAAATGACATGAATAAATAAATATTCTTGGAAATCTCGGTTAAACCTGTAAATTTCGTTTAAGCAAGAGCCCAGATGTTTTATGAGGATTCACAAAAACCGGACGATTACGATAACCCTAGTCTGAAATTAAGCCTAGCTAAGTAGTATTGGCTAGTTTCTCTATGCTATATCTTGAATTAGCTTTGATTGATAAGAGACTATCGTCGGCGTAAAAACTTAAGCCTTATTTCTTTAACATAATAAAAGAAAAAAATCCTGGACAATTTACACAGTGCCATCTAGTCCCAAACTAAGCAAAGCTTGTACTATGGGTACTAGATACCTAACTGATATTATACTTAAATACAGTATTTTTGTAAATACGTACATAGAGAAAACCAGAACAAAAGAATCAGACATGTTCATGCACACGAATATTTGTCTTGTGTGAGGATCGAACCCGCGACCTCAGAGTCAAAGTGGACATGGTTAACATTCACCACCGGGATCGTCTAAACATATAGAACAAAATTGATTAATTGTGTAACGTCTGTATTTCGTGTATCACTAATATTTGCGTAATTAGTCATTTAGGAAAACTTATCGACGTAAACCTTTATTCATCCCACTGGTGGGATAAGGTCTCCCCTAAATACAAGGGGTCTAAAGCATACTCCACCACGCTGTTCAACTGTGGGTAAAGATAACTTATCAATTTCACTGAATTATTGATTAGCTCCGATGACATTTTATAAAAGTTTACGGGGCTGAGAAATAAATCTAGCTAGGTCAACATCCAGGTACCTACTGTATATTAAATACACTCAAATGAGCCAAAAAATCAGTCTAAAATTGAATAAGTCGAAGTCACGCCTAACTTCTACTATTTAACTTTCTATTATCACGTAGTGTAAGTAACAATAAAACACGTGGATAAAAAATATAGTAAAAACACACACATTATAATACTAAGAAGCTTAAGGCTAAATATTTACTACACTCACAATATACAATTTACTAATAGTATGATAAATACTTTACTTTTACAACAGCGAACACTCCGTTCAACTTGTTTTTATCAAACTGACTTATTGTGTACCAACCCTGTGATACACGGGTTAAAGTGTATAGCGCACGCAATAGTTCTTGATCTTACTTAAAAGTAACAGGTCTGTTATTTAAACATTAGGGATGTTAATATCAGATCAGTTGAAAAAAATAATGAGCAGTTATTTTCTGGTGGTTGGTAAATTACTGTAGGAGTTAAACATGAACTGTAACAAAAAGAAAAGTTTGTGGTTATTTCTATTTACGGCTACGGATATTACGGCTTTCTATTGGTAAAAGATTTTTCATAATCGGTTCAGTAGACCTAGAAATTACCCTCTACAACCTCACAAACTTTACCTCTTTATAATAATAGTATAGATAAATATAAATAGTAATATTTTAGTTTTGTAAAAAAATAACCCATACTTTTGAAAGAAAATTAAAATTACTTTTAAAATAATATTTTAAAATAATATTTTAAAAGTAACCATAACTTAACCTCGACTCATACGTTACTATTTTTAATATACTTGAAAATAGTGATTTAATTTTGATAGTAACTTTAAAAAAATTATACCGAAGTTAAATTTAGAAACATATTTATTATTATTTAAATAGTTGTCTTGGCCAACTTACCCCACCTAGGGGGCAGGTGATTTTTTCCATTTTTCAAAAATATTTATAATAGAAACATATTGTATGAAATACTTAACTCAAAAATATTTTGCAAAAATACATTAATATCATTCTATTGATAAACTGTAAGCATCATTTCTCCTTGTAAGTTTTGGCCACTTTTTGAGTATTTGTTTTCTTATTTTGAACAAAAAAACAATTTACTTGGCGTTGTTAAATTGGAACATTAGCATAGAGGCACTATACGTTACTAGTAATGCAATGAATTCATTAATAATTGAAGAAAACTATTAGACAACTTACATACTATACAACTAATATACAACAACTGCCATACACTGTTATTGACTGTTTTGTTTTATTTTGCACGGCGTGACGTCATCGAAGACACCATGACAGATTAAAGCATTTTTGTGACATATTTAATTTGGTTTCTAAAAACGCGTAATATAATAAAATGTAAATGGTCTATTTTTTTTTTTTTAAATAAATATTAAGCTAAAGTATAAACCATTTTTTCAAATTTAGTTTTCAACTAGCGCATTTGAAATTAACTCTGTGTATACGAGTAGTGTATTTAGAAGACTGAAAACAAGTATTTTGTTTGATTGCCCTAGATGTTACAGTGGGAATAGAATATATAATGAAATAGGCGCATTAATGTCACGCAACAAGGTTGTACCGTGTGAAGGAAACATGGCTACAACTCTGTAGTATTTTGGTTCAAAAATAATACCTTCTCTAACTCTGTACAGTTTGATTTAATAATACATCATTTTTTTTAACATATTTTAGATTCTAGATTTATGAATTTAAATACAAAAATTGCAATTCATCACGACCTCCTTCTACATTCACCCAGCTATGTCACCATGGGCGATTCAACAACCAAAATTAAACAAACCGAGATAGTAACAAACTGCGCAAAGTAAGACTGAAACCGCAGTTTCAGAAAGGTTTTCTTCCACGTAATATAAAGGTATAAAATTAATTGACTGTTGAGGTTTTCCTCTGGAGGCCACTGACTTGGCTTAACGACAGTCACCTAACGACAATAGCCACTTAGCGTGCCCTCCGAAGCACGGAGGAGCTCGAGAAAAATAAACTTATCCATGGACTACGGTCGACGGCTTGACTTGCGTGATCGATTAGACTGCCACGCGCAACGACGATGTTGAGTTCCTCATACGAATAGTTTAGTGCTAAAATACTCTTGTCATATTTTTATACCACTTTCCCTCCCAACATTCTATCTATTTTTTTTATTCTAATTTTACGACTTATGTACTAAAAAAATAAATAAACGGTGACTAGTTCGCTGGCGTAGACTGTCTTTTGTCTCTTTATATACTTATATGTAGTTTTTTTTTAATACCTTCCAGCCCCTTTACCACCAACTCTTGTTGCAATTCAATAACTGAATGGAATGCTTATTCATACCAATGAATAAGCGACTCTATTCTAGTTGAAAAAAGCACTCCACCGGTCAAGAGATCGCGGGTTTACGTCTTATCTAGGCGGGGGAGACGAATATTTCCGTTTTAAAAATATTTGTATAAGTTCTAACATGCTGGCTAAAATGAACTATTGTAATTATCAAAATTATTTAAATTATTATTTAACTATCAAAATTATTATTATAATAGTTCATTCTCATTGTTGTAAACGCCTGAATGAATGAAATTATTGTTATCTCTTTATGTTTGACTCTTGACCCCTCGATCACAAAGTAAGGAATCTTTGTTCCAAATAATAAATTTATCTTAAAGTATTTTTGTGTGTACGTTTGAAATTGAATACGCTAGGACTGCTAGGAGTCATTATCATTGAACCCTGACGTATAATTGGCGTTGTAATGGACGAAGGCCTTTAATATTTAGAAAATATTTTATCAATATAAAATCAATAGGAATGTAAGTGGTTCATCTTTGAACCAAAGCCAACCTCACCTGCACGTGGTGCACCCTGCTGACTGACAAACGCGACTCTGACGAAAAGAGAAGTAGAGCTTGAGTTAATTTTTGGCCTGCCCGACTGGGGAAGTACCTCCTCCACCTCACAGAAGTAGGTCGTTGGGTTCCTGCGAGTGAGTGAGGTCACCGGAAAGAAAGGAAGGAGTATAGGCTGGCAACGGATCGGCGATCCCTTGGTGTGTTGCTGATCTCCATGGGCGGTGGTGATTGCTTTCCATCAGATGACCCATATGCTCGTTTGCCACCCTCTCATAGAAAAAAATATATCAAGAACTCAGTCGCCCAGTATTGCAATGTAACAGATCCAGGATATTCCGTATTCATGTATTCATATGGCTTCAGGACTCTGCAATGTTCAGTGTACGGTCTCGGTTAGATCGTTTTGTTTAACAATCATGTATTTCAAAGTTTTAAAATGTAGCTTATTATGTAGGTATAATATATTTATAATAAATAATGTATACCTAATAGATTTTCTTCCAACTTCATTGAAGTTGCCTCTTCCAAAGCAACGACGTTCGTAATTTTGGATTTTTAAAACCAAGTTCATTTGATAACCATAATATGTACAGAAACATTGTTAAAAATATATATTATGAATTGAGCACCTGATATATCTTATCCTTCGATTTGTATAACTTTGCTCGATAGAAAAAATCTCGAACTTAGATCGATTTCAAAACTATTTCTCGATTTTTCACAGCTGTGTTTACGAGTACTTATAATAAATTAAAAATATATCAAAATAAAATAGGTACTCTGTAAAGTCGGTTTACGGACGATAATTTTACATGATTACATGACGTCATAAGAAAACATCGGCCGATGGAGTGGAAGAGAGATAGATACGTCGCAAGCCGAACGCTTAGGCCGACTGTGCCTCTCTATCGCTTATTCCGCGCTCTCGCTTGTACGTTCGGCTTTAGCGGAACGTGACAATGAGTCATGCTTTTTCGTGTTCATCGATGTATTAGAAGTTACCACGTCAAAAAATTTATTTACCTGTGCGAGTAGATCTGCCCCCTTACCATCATCTCTTATTGCTATTCAATAATTGAGTAGATTGCTTATTCATACCAATGAATAAGCGACTCTATTCCATTTGAAATAGAGTCGCTTATTCATTGGTATGAATAAGCAATCTATTCAGTTATTGAGTCGCAATAAGAGATGGTGGTAGGGGGGCTGCTCTTCAATTTCAAATCAAATTAATATACCTACGTCATGACATTACGCAAAACCCTTCGATCATTAATACTAGAATCACAGTATAAGTTATTACTTATACTATTGTCTACTTCTAGACAATAGTCTAGAAGTAGACAATAGTATAAGTAATAACTTATACTATTGTCTACTTCTACGTGTGTGACAATAGTCACAGTATAAGTAATAGTACTAATAAACGAAGTACTACCCACGCTTTAGCACCCCACAGCTAACGCAGCTTATTCTTACATCTGATGCCCTTACTCACTCGCAAATACGCAACAATCAGTCCTTATTGTCATTTGGCTGCGGTCTTCTGTGAGATGCAGGTACTTGCTATTGTCTGAGTTTTACTTGTAGACTAGGGTCTAGAACGTAAAACCCATCAAAAACAACGCGCGCGGTACTGAGCGCCTGGTACAAAATTGACCCCCGTGAGTTATTAGGATTTTCGGCATCAACCTGTAGGTAATCATCAGAACTGCTAGGAAGGGGTTTAGAGCATACTCAACCCATGCTGCTCAACTGCTGGTTCGCGACTTGAGACAATATAGGTACACGCGTCGTAAACACTTGGTCCGTGAAATGTTTTAGATATTCCTAATGGAAAGAAAAAGTGGGGAATAACAAGTCGCAGATTCTGATTGAAATATGCAGAAACTTCGACAAATGTATGATTGCCGGCGCCCCGCAGGCATTTCGATATTTCTCATTTCCAAGTTTTTAACAACCATAGATAATATGTGAATACCTACGCTGGTTTGTACACGTAATGCGTAGAAGTGAAGAGCATATGACACGAAAGGTCTTGACAATGAAGGAGCGCAAAAGAGGCAGAGGCCGCCACCAACTACCTGGATACGAACCATCCATGATGACATGCTGACGATGGGCCAAACGCCAGAAATAAATAATAATAAATATTTCTGAACAATTTACACAGCGCCATCTAATTAGTCCCAAATTAAGCGCAAAGCTTGTGTAATGGGTACTAGACAACTGACAAATGTACTTAAATACATTTTTTTTGTAAATACATATAGAAAATACCCAGACCAAGACAAACATACATTTTCATGCACACAATTGTTTGCCTTGTGCGGGAATCGAACCCGCGACCTCGGAGTCAAAGTGGCCATTGCTAACCATTCCACCGAGCTCGTCAAAAGAAATGACGCAAAACCGTCAAGAGTGGCGCAAATGTGTCAAGAGGGCTGACCCCAAATAGGGGAACAAGACAGGAGATTGATTGAGATAATATGTGAATATTGGCACTTTTTTAAATTCAGACGCTAAAGAAACAATATAATTTATTACTTGCATATTTTTACAGTTAGGTATTTATTTTATTAACGTATTTTTTTTTGTATCTCTCTGCATGCATCTGCATGAAGATATTGGTTTTTTTAAACGACGTCATCGGTCGTTTCTATTACTAGGCAGTTGTGGACGCTGTACTGTCACTTCAGCTTGCTATGTCGATGATTTTGGTTTTCTGTCGAATTTCCTCGTCCTGGATTAGATTTTTTTTTATACTACGTCGGGTGGCAGAGTAGCTTACCCGCCTGATGTGAAGCAGTTACCGTAGTCATATTAACGCTCGCAACATTAAAGCTATCGCTCGCGCGCCGCCACCCCCGCTACCAACGCAGCATCTCCTTCCTTTCTGGTGAACTCACTCACTCGCAGGAACATAACAACCCTCAAGAGAATTGTTATTTGGCAGTCGGGCAGCTTACAATTAGACTTGTGTAGTTCCTGAGTGAGTAGTTCAATTGTACTAGTTCACTATACAAGCCGGTTCTTGTCACTCACTCTTCAATTCAATTCTTCTTTATGGCGCTCCTGTCACTCACTCTTTCTTGTCCCATATAGTTCAATGCGTCATTTAGTTCAATCGAGTGACAAAGAGTAAAAAGAACGGAAATACATAAAGCGTACGAGCTAGAATGAGAGAGATACGTTGTAATGCCAAATAGAGAGCGAAAAGGACGGAAGATTCTGAAATTGTTCGAGATAAAACGAGACAGATAGTTTCGTGCGTGGTTGACTGACCGAATTAGAACTCGAAGGCTAAGGACATAACAACCATAAGCTGTTAGCGAAAATATGCTATAGTAGTAAAGATACAAGGCTCAATTTTTATATTAATTATTATTTTAACCACTAAATAATGTCTTTTTCTCAAGGTTGACAGTCCTAAGCCTGTGAAAAGTTTTAAGGAAAATCAATATTTGTAAGGGAATTTATAAAATATTTAATTAGTTATACGTATATAATACAAAAATACAATATCATCAAAATTATGCAATAGAACTGAGAAGAATGTAGAAGGAATCAGTCAATAGAACTACTGAGTCGATTGAATCTAAGATACATTGAACTAAACTGAAATAGTGAGTCAAAAAAACTAAACGAACTAAGTGAGTCAAAAGAACTACAGAAGTAATTGAACTAAATGAACTAGATGAGTGATATAGTTCATTTGCGTCAAAAGAACTGCATCTCTCTTTTCAGTTCAGTGAACTGTTTTGCGCAAGTCTACTTACAATTACGCTCACTACCTCTCTTTCGCGTGAGCTCCGTTTATGTGCACCGCGTGCAGGTGAAGTTGACTTTGGTTCAAAGATGTTGATGCACCACTTGCACCCCAAATTACTTTTATAGATAAAATTGAACACATCTGTATTAATTTTTTATGTTAACAGGATCATGTATTTTCAACAATTCATAGGCATAATCCGTCAGTACATAGGCTAGTAAATGAATTAATTTCTTTTGTAATTTATGAGAATAGGCTTGTATACCATTTCTTTTTTCGATTTGTTATTTAAAGACGTCTCAATAATAATATAAATATAGGTGGAATAATTACTTCGATTGCATAAAAATTTCTCGAGATATGATAACTTGAAGATCACCATTTTGGACTATCCCGAAAACGCTCCATACAAACGGCCACCACGTTATGACGTCACATCTTGCTATTTTATATGCATTAAATCAGAAATTTGTACGACAGCTATGTTAAATATTGCGTACATACATACGGGACCCTACATGTGCTCTAAATTCACTAAGCCTCCATTTCTAGAATGGGTCCCGACTGCTACATGTTTTCTTGCTATAGGGGTTTTTCATTTACAAATTACACAGAAAAGCAGTCGGGTTTTTTAGTTTTTTAAATTACCGTTTTTTAGTAATGTGTTAGCGCGCGCGAAACCACGGGCCGACCGCGACGTTAGGAAGTGTATTTAGGAATATATTTTTAAAGGAAAGTCGTGGTTCCATCCATTAATATTAAAAGGTATGCCTACACTGGTGGTAAACAACTACCCACGTAACCTACTATAGAAATAGCCCACGTTTTCCTTTAGTGATTCTAATCATTGTGACTCAAATGGATACTGTACTTCGTCGGTCCTCTTAAATTATATATAGTAAATTAATTTGCTTGGAGAAATGAAGCACGTAGGTTAGGTTGATTTAGCGAGAAAGATGTAATGTCACTTTTTGACACATAGGTACAGTAACTATTCCCAGATTGGCATTTAAGATGAGATTGGCATTTGAGATGATGAGAGATGCCATTCAACCGATTTAGGACCGAACTTCGGAAATGGCTTATAGTAAAATGCTTCTATTCAATGAGAGAATTTGGATATTAAAAACATTGACAATTATGCATATATTTTTGACATAAGTAACTAATTTTTTATTTAAGTATATTAAATGTGACTCAATTTAATTGTTATTATTCTTCGCAATTTCATAAATTTTAACACTGACAATTATATGCATACACGTTGGACATATATATTTGAATTTAATTGTAATAGGTACCTAGTTGAAAAGACACAAATGAATATTTAAATTATCTATACGCAATTGCTTATAATGGAAAATTTGCATGCCTCTGTATTAGGTGAACATACTGTAACCTGATTGTAACATGATATATTATCTACTAAATAGCTGTATGTTCAAGCAAATAAATGATATTCTATTCTAAAGAAAAAGAAAACAAATTTATGTATTAATAGTTAGGTAACACTGAACATAACGCCTCCCAAAAATTAAGTTCATATAATAGAAACAAACTTACAACAACAAACAATTGTAATATATGTACATCGACATTACCAAAGATTAAAAAAATGAAATGAAATTATTTTAATAAGAAAAAAAAGCATTTTGGGAGTACATAGATACTAGATGTACAAGATTAAATTTAGTTTCTAATACATACTTCATCTAAGCAAATTAATAGTTATTAGGTAATAATATTTCAAAGTAATTTTAGACGACCCCGGTGGTGGTCCAAAGACTAGCATGGCTACTTTGCCTTTCGATCCCCGCACAATACAAACAGTGGAATGGTAGAGAGTGAACGAACCGTAATGTACGAGTATATTATAAATTACCTATTATTTGACCCGGCAAACGTTGTTTTGCCATATAAATTTAGGGGTTGAGGGTAGAAGGGTGAAAATTGAGGGTTGTATGTATTTTTAATGCCACATTATAAAAAAAAATATTAAAAATTTTGCCCAAAAAATTAAAATAAATGTTAGGGGTGGACAACCCTTATCACTTAACGGAATGAAAGATAGTAGCCGATTCACAGACCTACTGCATATGTATATAAAATTTCATAAAAATCGGTCAAGCCGTTTCGGATATGGTAACTAACATTGTGACACGAGAATTTTATATATATTACAAGATAAAGCCATGAAATTAAATGACTTACAGATCGCCTGATATGAAGCGGTTATCTTAGTTAAACGCTCGCAACATAAAATACCGAACACGGTCGCTACCAGCCTCTTCCTTCCTCACTTACTCGCAGGAATACAACGACCCTCGTGGAAATTGTTATTTAGTTCCGTATTCTGTAAGGTACTTCCCAGTCGTAAAGGTTACAAATACACTGTGCCCTACCTCTCGTTTGTCACTCCACTAGGTGCACCACGTGTAGGTGAGGTTGGCTTTAGCTCAAAAATTATGAAGATTCATAATTCGATCAAAAGAGAATTTTACCTACCCACAGCTATGTGGTAAATAATTAATGGACAATTGATTGATCAGAACTACGTTTATTACATTAGACACTCGTCGAACACAGTTAAATATCAGCAATACTGCTAAGTGCATTCTATTGCAATTGCGTTATTTCAATTGACACCAATGTCTGAATAACTAACTTTTACACACAGTTCTACATGCAGTCAAACAATATTAAAATGCGCGATTTAAATATTAATCTTTCTATTCCTCATATTTGTTAAGTAATAAAAATGGCTATTGATACAGTCTTTATAAAATAATAGTCAAACATAAACGACACAAATTTTTGAGCTGTAAATGAGGTACGCCAAAGTTACACTGAGCGCGTGAACTCATATGTTAAAAGCTGCGAAATACTTTAGGCTGTAAAGCATGCCAAAAAATTATACATACAAGCACATATAAATAGACAAATGACACTCAATGTGTACTTAATTATTATAAAATCTTGAATGATGTAATGATTAGATTTTAAATTATTATTTTCATATGCCAATAAGTCGTATCATGGTTGAACCTACTGTTTTATTCATATTTAACACCAATGTATTTCACACATGTTTAAGAACAAATAAATGAAGTTATGTGAAATTACGTGAAGTTACCAAACGGACAATTTCTCCTTTTCTATATATATCCCATCTACTTCAATTAAACGAAGTATAGGAAAATAGTAATGTTATCGGAACATTACTTTGTAGTCACTTATTGTAGTTGGCAGTAACAACTGTGAACAGAATAAAAATGTCGGAAATTACTAGCATACCGCATCCTATAAATCTCCCAAATAACATGGACGAAGAAAACATTGCTAATTTGTATTTCCGTGATCATTACTGGAAAGATTATCTTTACATAAGTTCAGATCGATTTAGAGACAACAACGTTAAAGCAAATAACAAAGTTAAACATGTGGTGAACGAAGAAGGAGTGACTTGTAGTTTGATGGTTAATCTTTGGGCGAAGGAAATGCTAAGAGGACTGAAACAGTTCTTTTATGGAGGATCTCTTCATGGAGTTAAGTAAGTTAAAATAAATTCTGCCTGTGAAGCTGTTTAAAATGTTTCAGTAAAAATTAGTACAGTTTAATTAAAATACATGTTTTGCTCACGCTAACCCTGTAAAGACCTCTTGACAACTTTCTTGAAGAACCCTATGCTCGTCTTCTCCTCTCTTGTGAGGACAGGAAAGAAGAAGACGAGCATAGGTTTTTAATTTTTTCGAGAGTTCTCCTAAGAAAATCTCGGCAGAAAGTTCATTCCAAAATTTGTGATATATGAGTAAATCAGTGAAGTTTCCATTAAATTTCTGCTCTGTTTCTCAAAAAAGGTTTTGGCTTACATCTGATTCGCAATCAGGCTCTCATTGGGCACAGATTCGAATATCATTGAAGTATTCCCGCTGGCTGGAGGTTAATTTTAAAAGTATCTATTTCCTATAATATCGCGGAACATATTCAGTTTGGATTCGGCATTGGCTAGAACAAGTATAGAACTAATTCCCTGGATCACATACGCATCACATAGACACATGGTTTGAATCCTACCGGCTGCGCCATGTTATGTGTGTATGACAATTACAGGCTCTAAATGCAGGTTATTATTTCATAATAAGCATTGACATGGAAAATAAATAATAAACATAATCATCTGTATACCCATACACTTTTCACCTAACTTTATACTGTGTTTCTCAAGGTACATTTTCGAGCCTACATTCAGCCGCAGAGAACGAGCTACTTGGATCGTCATCGTTGTTATTAGTATCGCCTTCTGTGCTGTGAACATCATCAGGCTCGTCAGCAAATGGACATCCACCCCCTTCGTCAATGTGATCGACTCTTTACCTACTCCAATATGGGCTGTACCATTCCCGACTGTAGTATTGTGCCCACATCTGCGACTTAAATTATCTTACGCTAACGTTTCTAAACTTAAACCGTAAGTTAGTATTACTTGATGAAATTAATTTTGATTTTAAGGTACGTCAAGAACCAATTATGGTTATTAACTCTATATATAAGAGTATAAACTCTTGGCAAAGAGGGAAACCTATGTTCAACAGTTTATGAATACGGGCTGACATGATGATGTCACGGAGATGACATCTGCTTTGATTGTGATGAAATAACGTCCTTTCCACCACAAGAAGATAATTTTTATGTAGTAAATTGTACTATAAACATACGTACATTTTTCTACATAAAAATGTACTCGTAACCTAATCATTGTTGTTGTAAATATCTTTAGTGTACAAAAGCAGTACCAGAACACAGAATGGTAAAAATGTTGACATACAATTTGTACAAAGGCGGACTTATCTCATTAATATATAATCATTAATAATTTTACCTATAAACACGAGGTCTAGCTCACCGTCCTGTGGCATTGTACCCAATACGATGGCGGCATTCCCTCACTATATGGCAATCGATTCTATTTGAGCAAACTAACCGCCATCTTTCGGATCAGACAGTTATTGATTGCTAATAAATAAAGTTATGTTATTGTTGTTTGCATGGCATCCAGTGAGAATTTACAAGAATATTTAGGTACAGTAGTGAGACACTACTAGTGTCAACCCTATTGGTACTTTTTATTGATAGAAATGGTCTTAGATTTAGTTAACACTTGCGATCTATTTTATTTTACAAATAAGTGTAAGATCGAATGAACATTCATCGATTTAACACATGTATTACAAATAAATGTGACATCGATCAAACAGAACCTTTTTATTTAATTTTTTGTTATTTGTTTCAGCTTAGAACAGTTTTTTGCGTCTAATGTATGCCCACGAATGCCCAGACTTAATTGGCCAAAGAGGTTAAACGAAACTGAAAATATTTTACTTCAAAATTTTATCAATGAGGTTAGTATTTTCTTTTATATCACTAACACAGAATACGAAATACCCAGTACTAAGGTAGCAAACAAGTATACGATCCGGATAATAAAATTATAGAGCTAGTTTAAATTTATATGATTGAACTGCTTAATAGTATACATTTTCATGACTATTACCATTTACCCTATTATTAGAACTCTGTTCTCATCATTCATTCCATCGTTCATGCCGTCGTGTTCCTCTCCTCTATGGGTTAAAACGTTAGTTGCAACGTTTATATTGCATTTGATAGAGACCTTTCCGCAAATGTTTTGTTTAGCCTACCGTAACTTTACAAATTAGTCACTTTGCAAATGTCTTAGTTGATTTTTTCAAATAGTTTGAAGGAGATCTCTAAACTTAAGTAGCTATAGAGTAAGTGTAAATAAACAAAAATAGTTTTTTACATATTTACTCTAGAGCATTCGTGTCCGCCACCTCTACTTTTACATTTAAATCTGATTTTCCAAAAAAATCCTGAAGAGTCCACTGTTAAAATTTCCATATAAATTACCCATGTAAAGGCGAGTAAAATAAATCTTTTTTTAAACTTACACTGTTGATATCAAATTATCTGCATTTTTTTCAGGGCTCTCTAAAATGTAGCGATGTGGTGAAGAGGTGTAACTGGCCGGCTATGCATGACACCAAATGGGTGACCAAGGATTGCTGCGAAAAACTGTTTCGACCCGTGTTTACTGACTATGGACTTTGTTATTCATTCAATCACTTGCCTTTGAATGGAATGTAAGACTATCGTTTTTCATCTTTACCTTAATTTCATACATTTAATATGAAAAAAATAAGTAATGGCCTTTGGTTACTTATAAAAATTACACATTATTTGTAATGGTCCTTTTAAGGGTCTCCTGTACTTGTGCTGTGAACCTTGGTTATTGTCAAATTTGTCAATGATTCTTGTTTAATCTACAATATTCCATTTATTTGTTCTTTATTATGTCATGGAATCATTAAATTGATTATTTATAAATAATCAAAGATATATGTTTTGTTTGTTTGTGATACCTTTATTGTGCATAAAACAAATTTAAAACACAGTAATAGAAAGAAAAGTACAAAGGCGGACTTCTCTCTCAAAGGGATCTCTTCCAACCAACCTTGTTTTGATTCCCTTGAGCAAAATATGTCAAAATATGTGGCATAAACAGTCGGTAACCTTGATTTATGTTATTTTTCATGTTTTAGGACCAATGTCACTTGGGCCTGGCAAAAAAGTTTCTCCCCATTTTCATCTCCGTTAAATCTAAATTGGAACCTCGATGGGGGCTACCCGGTCACAATCCCGCCAGACCCAAAAATGAAGCCGTTCAGAGTAATGGTCTCGGGGGAGGCGAATGGATTAGGTGTCGAGCTATTTCTGAACAACAGCGAGCACCAATACGCATGTGATGGAAACAGCTTAGGATTTACAGTGAGAAACAATTTATATTGATTATTTCGGGTCAGATTTAATACATTTATTATGATCTTCTTGATACAAAATGTTCAATACGTAAAACGCAGAAATTTTAAAACTATTTTACGTACATTTTCCCATGACACTACTGATAGTGCCAAGCAGTAGTGCCAAGGGCAATAAAGGCAAAAGGAACATGTTTTTCATTATTAGGCATTCTTCTTTTTTTTTTTTTGTTAATTTTATGATGATGACAAAATATGAAATAATATTTTCGACACCAACATGAAGTAATATTAAGATTTTTAACCGACTCCAAAAAAGGAGGAGGTTCTCAATTCCAAAAAAGGAGGAGGTTCTCAATACTTAATTACTCCGTGATTTATAAGCCGATTTGAAAAAACTTTTTTTATTTGAAAGAGTATACTTCCAGATTGGTCCCATATTTTTTTCATAATCATCATCATCATCATCAACCTGTATCTACAAACATAAATGTAGGTAATGTTCGGAGTCGATTTTTTTGATTCTTTTTTTTTTTTTTTGTAAAACATGTTTGTTCATTTTTGAAGTAAGACTTCTTTACGCACGCTTGACTTGGGAAGTAATCTGGTGCATGACAAGATCGTTACGGAAACGGCGAACGGAAGTTGAGAGGGAGATATAAGTTAGTAAAGCTAAAGAAGTTTCTTCAGTCGTGTGGTCTAATCTAAAGCACTCGGTTGTTTTTTTTTGCGAATCAAACATTTTACGTATTTTATTTGTAATATACTGTGTATTTAAAATCGTTGCAATTAACTAAAAAATAACATTAAACTTCTTCCACGTGATCTGCATGATGTTGTACCTCTTTTTTATGATCTTTATCTATCATCATCATTACCAGCCTGTTTGTAGAAACAGTGGGTAGCCACTACACTTCTTTCCACATGCATCCAGCTACAATTTTATAGCCTGATTATTAGTCCATCTAGATTTCTAGAGGGATTTTATTTACAGATTTTAATTCGTTCGCCAACTAACCATGTCTACACTAGTACGGTGCTTCGGCTCCCTATGGAAAAGATGACCACAATAGAAGTATCTCCAATCACATACAAAACAGACGCAGGGCTGCGTGTACTAGATCCACAACAGAGGCAGTGCTTCTTCCAGAACGAAAGGAAGCTGAACTATTTCCAATTTTATACGGAGACTAATTGTAAGATGGATACTTTAATGCACAAGTCAATGGAGAAATGTAATTGCTCGATGTTCAACTGGCCGAGTAAGTAGCTAAGTTCTCAATAATGTTAAAACCTGACGTGATATCATACTGAACTCCAGCAAACGAAGTTAGTTGGGTTTAAAAAGAAAATAGAACCCCAAATCCTAGACACAATTTATTTGTTTAGTAATTTATTATCATCATCATCATCAGGTCCATTTTAGTCTCCACTACAGGAGCACGACCCTCTCTCGTCCGTCCTAGACGGAAGGAGGATTTGGCCTACACTCCCCACGCTGGCCAAACGGGTTGGGGAGGCCTGATAGATATTTGATAATGTATTTCCCTTAGTCGCCTTGTACGTGTAACCCCCCCCCCCCCCCCTGTTTTTGACCTACGTATTAATATATGTGTTTATTTGTTTGTGTTTATACCTACCCATATCCTACATATCTATATTCATCTAACATCATCATCATCATAATCACTTCCTATTGTACTATTTTCTCGCTCTCTCTCATCTCATGTCGCTCACATTAGTACTTCAATCTATCACACTACATATAACCTAATTAAACGACACAAATCCAATACACCTCTCATCCCACTTATGAGTAACACACCTCCAATTAGTCCTAACCTAAAGTTGATACTGTTGTTGGAATAAAATAAATCAACCTGATGGGAAGCTTAACTATTTCCTATGGCCAATTGATCATGTCTAGTGTTCTACATTGCTCCGTAAATTCCCAAATCCTTTTACGCGCAGAATAATGACTGATTAAACTCTAATTACCCTGATACTTGCATACACTTACTGAGATATTTGTTCTACCTAAAAATCCACTATAAAGATAAGACTATGAGGTTGCAATTATATTAATTAGATGACCTAAGTATCAATTAGTATCTCTTATAACAATAATGAATCTATTAGTTATTATTTTTAGTAGTAAACTTGTTATCATAGTAAACTAATATTAAATTTATGTTAATGGGAAATATTTTGCTATAATGGAAAGACTTCTAGGCATTATATTTTAGTGGTAAAAGCCAATATGATATTAAACTAAATAAGGCATTTTATTAGGGCACCATTCCCCGCCCTATATCATAAAGCCAACCAAGCTCAAGCTCCTCTGTCCTTAGTCTGAGCAGATTCTACTTTAAGAGGCATCTCCTCCTCATAAAATTCAAAAACCAAAGGACGTTCCTTCCTTTAGCCTGCCTTTTAGTAACTACAAATCTCACTAACTCTTGGAGATGTTCCTATCCTTAAGTTATCTGTAAATGCTCAGACTTATTTACTGATTCTACATATTTACTACATTATATTATTTACTTGGAACGTTTATAGACATTTCTCAAAAGAAACTTAGGAAACTTATAAATTCTTTCAGCAATTAAGCTCATTATACTGGCAAAATTATCTTATTTATCAATTCCAAATATGAAGCAAATAACTAACTCTAGTCTATTTTTCAAACTAAATTATTTCTTTCTTATTTAATTCAAATCGTTTGAATTTAGATTAACTTTTACTGGACTGAAGAACTTACCTTTATCTCTCCCAATTCACACAAATTAATCACTTTCGCGATAAACTACTATGAGATTCTTACAAATCAGTGAAAAGCCCAATTAGTCTATTAAAAGTAATGCCATCAAAAACATAACTTGTAAAAAAAAACCAAGTCTCGCAACTCAGTTCTTCTACCGTAAAAAGTTGTGAGATCCATGTAATACCAAGTCGGTTTATTCATTCAGTCCCTACTTAGGGGACCTTCCCTCTTAACTTATTACGTAATTAGCTAACCAAACAACATCTTATACTGACCATATCAATATTAAAAATCTTTTATGTTTTAAATAAACAGATTGACTTGGCCATCGCACTAAACAATCTAATTTAATATAATATGTATCACTTATGAGATACATTGTGTTTTCATGCGATGGCCAAGTCGATCTGTGTATTTAAAACATAAAAGATTTTTAATATTGATATGGTCAGTATAAGATGTTGTTTGGTTAGCTAATTACGTAATAAGTTAAGAGAGAAGGTCCCCTAAGTAGGGACTGAATGAATTAACCGACTTGGTATTACATGGATCTCACAACTTTTTACGGTAGAAGAACTGAGTTGCGAGACTTGGTTTTTTTTTACAAGTTATGTTTTTGATGGCATCTCATTGCTTTTTGTATCAGCATTTTGTATTTTTGTTCAGCTATAGTTTTTCTCAAAGCCCACTTCCTGTCTCTAGGGATTTTTCTCGGAGGCTTTGATGTTACAAGTTTTGACAAGTTTGGACAGTAAATACTTCCTAGTCTATTGTATAATTAATAAAAACTATTAACTAGTATTTGTATATCTATCATCATCATCATCAACCTGTATCTACCCAATGCTGGATATAAGCCTTCCCCAATGCTTTCCAACAAATACGATCCTCCGCCTTCCGCATTCAGCAGCTTCCAGCCGTTTTCTTACATCGGACATCGGACCATCTAGAAGGAGGGCCAACGCTTCGTTATCCTACGCGCGGGCTCCTAATGCCTTCCTTTGCCATCTGCCATCGCTTACTCGGCAGATGTGACCGGCCCATTACCACTTCAGCTTGCAAACTCTAAAGGCTATGTCGACAACTTTGGTTCTTCGTCGAATTTCTTCGTTCGGATTCGATCCCTCGGAGAAATCCCGAGCATATCCCTCTCCATCGCTGGCTGTATATCTATAGATATACTATAATATTTTTGTGTATGGTAAATATATCTATACAATATTACAAGCCCGCAAGGCAGCTTATGGCGAGTTGTTGGGGAGTAACAACACCACGTGTATCGAATCTCCAGAGGGCCTTCGTACCCGGCATGTCTTCGTTGGTCGGAGTGGAAACACAAGAAGGCCCCCGCAAGACTCTCAGCTCTGGCTTGCCTTCATTGGCCGTCCAGGAGTCGTTAGAGCTATATACTCCAAGGGTGGAAGTGATAAAGGGCATAATGCCGCGAGCAACTTCGGAGAAAACGCAGCACACCTATGGACACGCACCCTATACCTAACAGCTAATGCGCCCGTGTGCCAACCTTCCGGTTATATCACGGATTGCGAGTCTCTCGTCCAGTAAATCAACCAGACGAGAGGACCTTTACCTGCACCGCTTTTGCGCTCAGTAAACCAACCGAGCACGCAAGCGTAGCAGTAGCAGGTCTTACTCCGCTTTCACCTGCATGCAGGCTACTTACGTACTCTTAAGTCGAGTAGCTCGTGGCGACCGACGCTCAGAGAACCCAAGCATCGGGGCCCTACTACCACTCCCCATTCTCCATGATGGGTAGCCGGAGCTGTATGGCACGCTCACATCCCGGCGCACAAGTACAAGTACAAGCGCGCCTAGTGTTTCTGTACCCACACTGGGGCGCCGGATAGCCGGCTCCCTGATTTCCTTGACAGGTACCGGAGCTGTATAAGGCGCGCTCACTTCCCGACGTCCTTCAAAGAAGAAACGCCTACCCCGAGCTTACGGTAGGGTGACCGGGGTGACGGAAGCGATCGCCCGTCAACCTCCTTGCTCAGCAGGCAAGTACCCGAGCCGCGACGTCAGCTGGGAAGCCGACGGCCGCTATAAGGGCCGCTCCAAGCCCCGTTGAGAACCACTGTGGCGGCCCTTCGCCTTAGGCCAGTGATGACCAACTCGCTACGCGCGAGGCCGAGCGCCCGGCCGACAATATGGCCAGGCAGACGAACATGCCTGACCTCTGTAGCTAAACCACATGCGCGTGAGTGATTACACGCACATAAAGCCACCTCGAATCCGAACCCATGACTGGCAAATTGGGCTGCCGCCAGTCCCCGAGGTACCCTGATCCAAACAGGGGGACACGTAGTTCCCCCTGCGAACTCTCCACAGTCGGGTACTCCGTGGAGAGTATAATATACACCTATGGACACCCCTGAGTTACTCACACCGGTGTTGCCCTCTGCCGATTTCCTGGCAATTCGGGGGCCCATCTAGTAAGTGGCGAGCCACCGCCTGCTGCACATAACGATCGATAGTTAGTCCATTACGTAATCCACCCAAATCTGATGTCCATAGTCCATTTATTTTCTAACACACTTAGCAATAGTTCTAATGCCTGCCGATACCTGCTCATGGGTATATTATTTTATTGATATATCCTGGAACGGGTCACGGCGGGTGTACAACATTACATTAAACTTCTCTAAGGTGCCTCTACGCGTTGTATCCATATCCCGTGCACGCCTATAAATGACCGGGTTAGTCTGTGAATTCAAGAAACATAATAATATGTCGCGTACTTTCGTTTTACCAAAGGCGAATACGCGTTTTTTTCCACCACTTTTTCATCACATGCACATGATTATACTTCTCTCTCTTTCTTGCGAAGACCGTTTTTTTTTACAACTTCGTGTGGCGCTACGTTAAGATAAGGAACTATATAGTAAGCAATGTTTGATACCGACTTGTTGATATTACTGTAGAAAAAAATATTTTTTTCTACAGTGCGTAAGTTAAATAAATCGTAGTCTGTATTTGTGTGTATACCTGGGATATCGCAGTAAGACCCAGAGGTTGCCTGGAAGAAAGTGGTCGTATTTCTGTGCAGGACAGAAATCGTGATAACCGCGGCGGCGCCGCGGCGCCGCGGCGCAGGCAAGCCACCTCCGCCAGGCGCGGTTATGATTATTAGTGTTCTTTTTTTTCCTGGCAATTTAGTCTATTTAATACTTTGCTGGATTTTGGTACAACTTCATAATACATGTCCCATTCTTGCTTTTTCATTCCGTTGACCATTTTACACTAGTCATGTTACTTTTGAACATACATAATTATATGCCAGTACTATATACACCTATTATTCCATTATATTATACATAATACAGGTATACTGATCATTTACCGCAAATGTAACTTTGTAATCCATCCCATATATTTATATGGGATTACAAAGTTATTTATGCAGTTAGTGTATCTAGAAAACTGGACGGAAATTGCAAAATATTTTAATTTTTCCTTAATTTATATAGTAAACACGAACTGTATTCTAAATTTGAAGCTTCTATGTCTACTAGAAGTGCCTTAGAATTTTGATGATCGGTGAGTCAGTGAGTGAGTGACAAAATTAAGGAACTTTGACTAGTTATAATTCTAAAACTACTGGTTCAAATTGAATGAAATTTTAAATATACCGTGTTTATACAATACCTGCATGGTTACTAAAAATTCAGGCTCCTAGTTTTATCCACAACAAAGTTATAGGGGGTCGAAAAAGGCCTGAAGTGCTTCGAAAAAAGGATGGTACGGCCGTGCCGCTTTTTGCTCGACTTGGTGGGGGCACTGCCGTGCCCCCAGATCCACTCCCCGGTATCCGAATGAGCTGAAACTTGGCTCATTCGTTGGGGTCTCGTGTCAATGAACGAAACGTTTATATATTGTATTGTTATAATCACTATATAGTTAGGGCCTGTTTTTTTTTTCTTTCTTGAAATATTTGTGACAGGTTTAAATTGTGAATTACTCTCTTTATGCATATATTTCAGGAAAAACTGTTCAAGATCCTATATGTTCAACAAAACAAGATTTTAAATGCATTGATAAGATAAAAGGTAATTAATTATAACTGTACTCCCAATATCCTCATTTTTTTAAATACTACGACGGGTGGCAGACAAGCATACGGATCGCCTGATGTGAAGCGGTTACCGTAGCCATATTAACGCTCGCAAAATGAAATATCGCTCGCGCACCGCCACCCCCGCTGCCAACACAGCATCTCCTTCTGACATGACTGACAAACGAAGCTCTGGCGTAAAGAGAGGTAGGGAGCATAATTGTAAGCTACCCGACTGGAGAATGTACCTCCACCTCACACAATACCGCAGCCAAATAACACTTCTCTTGAAGGTTGTTTTGTTTCTGCGTGTGAGTGAGGTCACCAGAATGGAAAGAGATGCTGCGTTGGTAGCGGGGGTGGCGGCGCGCGCGCGATATTTTATGTTGCGAGCGTTAATATGCCTACTGTAACCGCTCCACATCAGGCGGGCCGTATGCTTGTCTGCCACCCGACGTAGTAGGTACTTGTGTGTATCAAATATATGGTAGTGTGTGTATTTTTTTTTTATTAATTTGATATAATTTTTTTGCATAATTAAAAAAATATATTAGCATTCTGCACTCTTTCTCTATATAAACTATAAGTGTGCGAAATTTCATACTCCTCAGTTCGCGCAATGTGCGTAAAAAGGGATGCAAAGTTTTTGCGTCACGTATTAATATATAGATTTAATTTGCTTGTACTCACAGAAAAAGTAACCGAACAACAAATATTCGCATACTACGACGACTGCGAGGAAGGTAAGCCTTCAAAAAGTGGGTCCACCTCCTGCCACCCATCTTGCAATGACGTCATCTATGACAGCCAAGTCTTCTACTCTGATATGATCAAGGAGCCTGGAGATCCATCGCCGGTGTGGGGCGAAGCTAAACGGTAATTATGTCTTCATATTCTTTGCCAAATAAGTATAAAAAAGTTTCAAAGTTAATCTGCGGTTAAAATGGACGCTGTTATGCATAATAGATCCAACCAACATTTTGTTACTTTTATGTTAAAGCTATTTAAAGTTTAATACGACGAGCTCGGTGGCGTAGCGGTCAATGACGCGCCTTCGACACCAACGCTCGTGGGTTCGATTCCCACATAGGACAAACATTTGTGTGCATGAACATGTCTGTTTGTCTTAGTCTGGGCGTTTTCTATGTATCATAAGTATGTATTTACAAAAAAAAAATTGTATTTACGTATGTTTATCAGTTGTCTAGTACCCATAACACAAGCTTCGCTTACTTTGGGGCTAGATGGCGATGTGTAATTTGTCAGACAATATCAATTAATTAAATTTAATAAAAACGGTTAATAGAAATTAATATATGACGTAGTATAAGTTTTAGGAAGCATAATAAATAATATGTCATCAAACTACTACAATTTGTTGCGAATATATAAAACTCGATTTGAAGTTTCTCGCTATGCCTCTCCTGAAGTACCTGTATGACGTTAACCTTGTTTGCAAAATATCGGGGTGCATCACGTGCAAGTGAAGTTGGTTTTAGCTCTATCGTTTGGCACCAAGCGTAATATAAAAAAAAAATGTATAACTTGTGTAAGTGCCCGGAGGCAAATAAAGAATTTTTATTTTCATTGGTTTTTAGTTTCATTGACGAGCTCAGTGGCGTAGTGGTCAATGACGCGGCTACGACACCAGCGCTCGTGGGTTCGATTCACACATAGGACAAACATTTGTGTGCATGAACATGTCTGTTTGTCTTAGTCTAGGTGATATATGTATCTTAGGTATGTATTTACATAAAAAAATGTATTTACGTATGTTTATCAGTTGTCTAGTACCCATAACACAAGCTTCGCTTACTTTGGGGCTAGATGGCGCTGTGTAATTTGTCTGACAATATTTATTTATTTATTATTTATTATTGGTACCGATTATATATATTTTTCTTATCCAAATTACAGGGGTGAATTAACTCTAATCAACGTCCATTTCTACGACGATATGTTCTTGGGACAACATCGCCACGCACAATACGATGATTATTACTTCGTTGGTTAGTATTGAAAAACAATATTTGGACCCTGTTATGCAGAATAGATCCAACCGACATTTTGTTACTTTTAATTTAAAGCTATTTAAAGTTTATCAAGAATAAAAATCAGGTGAATTTTTCCATTTTTCAAAATATATGTCTGTTTCTCTTGATTTGGGCACACCCTGGCCACTACATACAAAAAATGGAAACAGACAGACCGCGTCTGTATACGTGCAAATGTGTGTGTATGTATACGTGCAAATGTGTGATTTGCCTTAGGGTTGACTGCATAACGAAGTAGGTACCTTGCGCTATGACGTAAGACGTCATACTTCAGGTAATATTGTAAAAATAAATATCTTTAATAGTTCATTCTGATAGTTTGTAATTCTGAGACTGCACTGCTGGATTTAACTGGATTTAATCCAGTTACGTTACCGTGCTATACCGAATGTTTCACGCGGGTTGTAATTGGTTATATACAATCTAATGTCATGGTTGTCTATTGAAAATTGCAATAAATATTCAAGTTCAAAAAAATCCAAAAACGTCGAACTGTTGAATCAAATGTCGAATCAAAGATTTTAATGATACAAATTATGTAAAATTCATTGGATACATGAAACTAGAAAAAATAAACTTAATGGTACTTAATGATTAAATAATAAGAAATCATTTATTTAAAACTTCAGCTGAGAATAGATTATATACTACGAATGCACTTTCGTAATACCTACGCGGCGCCGCGTGGCAGCCCTTGCGGTCGGTCCCACATTCGACTCAGACGGGAGGTAAGGTCGCCTTGTGAGAGCGGCATGGAGTGGCCATACTGTACGTAGTATTATTACTAACACTATGGTTTGGGTGTCTTATATGTATTATATGCACGTATTTACAAAAAGAAATGTATTTAAGTGCACATATCAGTAATCTAGTGCCCATAGTTTAATCATTGCTTAGTTTAAGACTAGATGGCGGTGCATAATTTGTCCAGGAAAAAATATTTATATTTACTGATTTATTCCCTCGTATTGACTAGGTAGATGTGACCATTCCATTGTCACTTCAGCTTGCTATGTCGATGCTTTCGATTCTCTGTCCAATTTCCTCGCTCAGAATTTGATCTCTTAGGGGGATTGATCCTAGTAGTTTGCTCATACGTTATGTTTGAAGGATCTTTATATTCTTTGTAGCCTAGTATTGAATTAAAAAAATGGGTTTTGGCTGTGCAATGCACTCGGCCGTGTGTACATGAATACGTTGTTTGCGCTAAAATAATTTCAAAATGGCAGAGCATCCCCCTCCCCCGATGTTCAATAGTCCTTACTTCATCATCTGGTCCATTTTAGTCTCCACTACAGGAGCACGACCCTCTCTCGTCCGTCCTAGACGGAAGAGGATTTGGCCTACACTCCCCACGCTGGCCAGACGGGTTGGGGAGGCCTGATCGATATTTGATAATGTTTCCCTTAGTCGCCTTGTACGACATCCACGGGAAGAGCCGGAGTGATTCTATTCTAGTCTGCCGGAAACCACGCGGCCAATAGTCCTTACTTATACAATAGTCCTTACTTAGCGTAATAAATTGTTTGATCCTTCTCACGAAGGATCCAGTGGTGTGATTGAATTTTCGATGTAGAGTCAGCGATTGATCAAGAGTTCTGTCCGCCCTAGGCTTATAGGCTTATATCCCATTTTTTTTTTCAATTTGTTATTTAAAGACGTCACAATAATATAAATATAGGTGAAATAATTACTTCGATTGCATAAAAACTTCTCGAGATATGATAACTTGAAGATCACAATTTTGGACTATCCCGAAAACGCTCCATACAAAAGGCCACCACGTTATGACGTCACACCGTGCTATTATAAATGCATTAAATCAGAAATTTGTACGACAGCTATGTTAAATATTGCGTTTATGTAGCCAGTGCCGTAACAAAAGTTATAGTATTTTTTATTGTTTCTACAATGGTAATATTTATTTTTTATAATTTCATACCTTTAAAATGGACTTTCCCACCAAACTTTGACCGAACATAAAACACGTCGTACATAAGTTATTAAAATTTTAAGATCGCAGATCGTTCTAGTTTTATGTATTTTACGTTACTGATAGAGAGTTTTTATAATTTTGTGACATGGGCAACAAGCCTATTATGAGGGCGAGACCACCGACTGATTCGAGTCACAAGTCACAAGTGTTTATTTTATGCGCGCTTTTTAAAAATTATTGTTAAAATCAGGGGAGCCCAAGGTTTTTCAGTTCACAGCGCATTTTGTGTTTTGTCTCGTTCTAGTTGAAATATGTAGGGTAGTTGCAATGATGCTAGATTAATAGTGCATGCGAAGACACGATTTCAGCGCGCCCCTTCCGATCCTCGCGCCCTGGCTGCAGCCTAATTAGCCTAAGGGTTAATCAGACCCTGTGTAGAGCATAGATTCGAAACTACAACGCCAAACTGTATCCCCCGATTTTGTTATCATTAAATTTTTTGGATTGCTCCCGTATGGTAGCAAATTTAAAGACCCGTTCACATCAAAAATGCTGCAAATTCCTTCAACTCAAGTCTTTCAAATATCTGATCGTATCTAAATCTTATATATATATAAAACAAAGTCGGGTTTGTTCGAACACTTATAACTCGAGAACCGCAGGATCGATTTTCATGGTTTTTGATTTGTTGGATTTGTCTCCGTCCCGAGTAGCAGAATAACTATTAAAAATATTGGAAAATTGACGAAAATAATAAAATAAAACAAAAAACATTTTCCCATACAAATTAAAGTGTCAGTAGAAAAAGGATTGCAATATTTATTGGTTGTCAAATATCAAAATGTCAAATCGATTGGTGTCACTTTTATGTCGAGTAAATTGTCTGTGATTTGTTTTGAAAATTGAAAACTGTTAAAACGATTGGGATAAAAACGCTTGATCCATGGGGTCGCAAGAATCAAACCAGAGTAAACATCAAAAGAAATGAAATCACCAAAACAATAAAACTGATTTCAAACATAACGTTTTTTTTTTAATTTTTCGATTAAACAATAAGGAAATCTTTATTTTTAAGAAATCTTCTGTTTTTATGGAAACGGGTCTTCCCTCAACTGAAGGGGTTTAGAGCATACTCCAACACGCTGCCCAACTGCGGGTTGGCGGAGGCCAGTGTTTTCGAGCCGCCTAAAGGTCACTAACTTGGCTTAAGGACTGTCATCTAATGATAACAACCGGGACCGACGGCTTAACGTGCCTTGCGAAGTACGGAGGAGCTCAAGATAATTTAATGATAATAACCGGGACCGACGGCTTAACGTATCTTACGAGGCACGGAGGAGCTCGGGGTAGTATAAACCCATCCATGTACAGGATACGGTCGTTGTTGCTTAACTTGCGTGTTCAATTAGACTGACACACGCAATGACGCCATCTCTATTATTTTCTATTATTCATGTATTCATTCCATAAAATCCTAAATTTTGTTCACCTAATATGTACCATTACATTCATTGATTGTTAGGCGGTACGAAGTTCGCCGGGACAGCTAGTACATTATATAATATGGAAGTTAAAAACCAACGACTCTAACACCAAACGTACATTAAATAAGTTTTAACTTAGAAGTTGTTTCACCCCTGGGACTGCGTTGAACTTCACTGTTCATTGTCACTTAAGGCGATAGCACAAAATAAATGCCGCCTTCAATCATTATCGCCGTTAATGCTACTCAGAATACACAACGAACAGTAGAAAGTATGGTGGGTGTACGTCCCCCCCATCCTATTGTACCTACCTATATAATGTGCAACAGCATAAAAAAAGGTTTTTATAAGAGAGGGGGTAAACGAGCATGTGGGTCACCTGATGGAAAGCAATCATCACTGTCGAAACTAATTAAATTGGTGTCGAAACGAGCCTGGTGGTTGAAAAGCAATGGTTAGTTTGACTCCGAAGTTCGCGGATTCGATTCCTGCCCAAGATAAACATTTATATGCATGAACGTGCCTGTTGGTGTTGACTTGGGTGTTTTCTATGTATTATAAGTTATATATATATGGGTGTCCTAAATTGCCCAAACTACTAAATAAATATAAACAAAATTAAAAATTTTGAAAAATCCCGAGACGGTTGAAACTTAGTCGAAAAAGGATAAAATAATTTTGAAACCTTCGACTTAATGAATTTATGCTATGAACTTAATAAAAAAAACCCAAGAACATCCGTTGGAGCTGCCATTAAATGAACTAATTTGGCAGTTTTATAGTAACTTGAATACTTATTTATATCTAAATTGAAATTTAAAATAGAGATGGCAGCCCCCGACGGATTTTCTTGGGTTTTTTATTATGTTCATAGGATAAATTCTTTAAGTCGGGAGTTTAAAAATTATTTTATCCTTTTTCAACTACATTTTAACCGAAGTGGGTTTTTTGTTTTTATTTCAAACTTTTTAGAGAGCAAGCATAGGTTAGAAATGAAAAACGCATCAGAATTAGACTAGTAGTTTTGGTTTTGCACAAACAAATGTTTACTGTGCGTCCTCTGGTGAGTCGTCACTGTAACACCTATCTAAGAACATGCTCCAATCAAGCCCGAACCCATCACTGAAATCCGCATCAAAATCGGACTAGTAGTTTTGGAGATAAATGGCAACATTGGTTGCACAAACAAATGTTTACTGCAGCGCCTCCTGATGAGTTGTCACCGTAACACCTATATAAGAACATGCACCAATCAAACCCGAACCCATCACTGAAAACCGCATCAAAATCGGACTCGTAGTTTTGAAGATAAATGGCAACAATGATTTGCACAAACATCCTAGCACCCCAACGCATAAACCGTCTCCGTTCCGTCGTGGGTAAAAAAACGTAGTTCGATAATGAATAAGGTAAAACGAAAGTTATATTTAGGTACTTGGAAAGTTTGCCCTAATCCTGATACGAGGTAACGTAAAAAGTTTCCGGAATGAACAAGTAAAAATTGCAATGAATAGATGAAAATTGATTTACTTTACTCAAAATATTGTCCATTAGTGTTAATGCACTTTTAATACGAATATACCAGTTTCCAAACTATTTATGCTACTACTCCCTAAGAGTTGGTACCTAGGTACCTTGAAAACATGACTTTCATACTCGA
Source organism: Hypsopygia costalis (assembly GCA_937001555.2). NCBI lineage: Eukaryota > Metazoa > Arthropoda > Insecta > Lepidoptera > Pyralidae > Hypsopygia > Hypsopygia costalis. The sequence goes on from OW443344.2 coordinate 11,331,581, forward strand.
AGTAGTCATAATAAGAAATCGACGCTAAACGTCAAAAGGTATTTGGTTGCCTCTTCTGGTGGTGGTTAAAATTGTTTATCGCGTATTTAGTTCTTAAAACGTAACACTCTTGTATTCTTATAGCACTACGGCCCACCATGCATTCCCACCAATGTGTCTCCTGTGTAGCCAGGATTAATAGCGGTGACCACCAAAAAAGGCTATGAACAGTGAAGTCCATTGCAGCCGGGGGTAAAACTACGGCTGCCTTAGAACTCACAACGAATTTAATCAGAAGAAATTATTTGGAGAAAGAATTTTACTTCCACGCTTAGCAATGTGTGAGACAGCAATATGGCAAATTAAAAGCTTAAAGGCATTAAAAGCCTAAAGAGATGGCTAGTCACAGTACACTAATTATTATTACTATTATGGATCCCCAATTTTTATTTATTAGTTAAGAAACATACGGTAGAGTGTTACTAATCCGGTGCTTCTGTAGTCCGGTAGGTACGTCCAATAATCCGGCATCATCCGATCATATACTTGTAGCAGTCAACTGGAGCCCTACCGCCGAAGCTGAAGCCGATTACCATCAGATTTTTAATCGCTAAAATTGATCTTAGGTTCTTCTGTTAATGACAAACACATTCAGCTAAGTCGGTAGAGTTCTTTAGTTTCTACCAGCTAATACCAGCTAAGCTGAACACAATTACCGCCGGTTTAAGCTATAGTTCGATTTATGCAATAAAAAAACCCGATGGTAATCGGCTTTAGCTTCGGCGGGCGGTAGACCCGGTAGAGTTAAAATAACCATTCAATTATACGGTAGTTAGCCCATTTGATTGAGCAACTTTAAGGGCACTAATTCCCTTAAAAATAATTTGTTTGAGAAAGTTGATTACCTTGTGTTTAATAATAAGTGCCGATAGGTCACAATTTTCTGTCAACGTATCGGGAACCCCCAAAAGTCAAGCCCTCGGATGGAATTGAGCCATTAAATCTGAGGTGGGACCGTGATTCCCTTTGCATTTCGTCATCATCATCATCATCATCAGGTCATTTCAGTCTCCACTAAAGGAGCACGATATATATATATAGATAAAATTGAACACAACTGTATTAAATTTTTATGTCGACAGGATCATGTATTTTCAACAATTCATAGGCATATGCCGTCAGTACATAGGCTATCGTTATCAGGTCCATTTTAGTCTCCACTACAGGAGCACGACCCTCTCTCGTCCGTCCTAGACGGAAGGAGGATTTGGCCTACACTCCCCACGCTGGCCAAACGGGTTGGGGAGGCCTGATCGATATTTGATAATGTATTTCCCTTAGTCGCCTTGTACGACATCCACGGGAAGAAGCGGAGTGATTCTACTCTAGTCTGCCGGAAACCACACGGCCAATTTCCCTATCATAATTATATAATATAATATTCGTTTTGGTTCTCATCAGGTGCCATCGGTGGACTACTCAGCTTGTTCCTTGGGTTCAGCATCATCAGCGTCGCTGAACTGGTATACTTTGTGACTCTTCGACCCCTCTACATAATCTTGAGGGAGACAGTAGTAGTATGATAATGGGCATTCGAAATCCACTTTCAAGTCACCTACGGTTCCTTGAAAGTGGATTTCTCATCCCCATTATCTTGTAATTTCGCACGCTGTCAATATATAAAAGGGTGTTTTGGTAATTTGCATCATTATATCTAAGACAGTCTAAATCTTTACAACTGCAATGAAATTTGTCAGACAGTCTCAAACTTTACAGTTAGACAAAATTTGTCCTGATGCTGAACTAGTTGCTGGACGACATGGAAATCTCCTGCCTAATACAATTCGTTGCATAATCTGTGGTCCTTCGAATTGTGGAAAAACGAATGTTGTTATAGGTCTTTTATTGCACGAAAATGGGTTACGATTTAAAAACGTGTATCTTTATTCAAAAACATTGTATCAACCCAAGTATATGTTTTTAGACAAAGTTTTGAGTTTAGTGCCTGATATATTTTTTGCTAAATACCAAGACAATGAACTTATAGTAAGTCCACATGAAGCGCAACCTAATTCAGTTATAATATTTGATGACGTTGCATGCGAGAATCAAGCGAACATGCGAGATTACTTTGCCATGGGAAGGCATAAATTTATAGATTGTTTTTACTTGAACCAGACATACAGCAAAATTCCTAAACAACTTATAAGAGATAATGCAAACCTTTTGCTATTATTTAAACAGGACGATGTAAATCTCCGTCATATATATGATGAACATGTCAATACTGATATGACATGGAGTGAGTTTCGAGATATGTGTTCAAAAATATGGGTTGAACCATATAATTATTTAGTAATTAATAAAGACTGCGCAAAAAACAAAGGCTGTTACAGAAAGAACTTTGACACATTTGTGATTTTTGATAAATGATTTTAAATATAAAATGCAACTTCATTACCAAACAGTGTCATTTCATTTATTGTATCATTAGGCATACAACGCAATTTTAATTGATTAACAAATGGAGAAAGAATTAAAATCCCAAATCGTTCAAATTGCTGAAGCTGTTAAGAGGAAGATAAAGGATATGCGATCTATGGAATCCCGCAATGAAAATCTATTAGAATCAGTTTTTAAGCCTATCACCAACCCATTGAACCATATAATTAAAGAAAAAAAACACAATGTATCTTCGGATGATACGTACGATAGATCGTCAAATTTTCATGTAATTAATCAAAATTCACCGACAGAATCACATTATAACAGAACTCTAAAGGTAGATAAATTAGACGATAAGTCACAGCAAGATACTTCTGATGAAGAAATCGACGTAGATGATTTTGAAGACTCTCGTAAAAGCAATGCATGCAATTTATCATTTAAAACAATTGAATCGATACCAAGCCCAAGTCAAAATGCATCATCTTGGTCGATGTCTTCAGAGATATTTGAAGATGTTCCTTTTGGAGTCAGAAGAGAACGTGGTAAACTAATGATGGGCACATGTCGCGTGACTATAGGTGACGATACAATATCCGTAGGGACACGTACTTATGAAAAATCTCCTGGCTTAGTCGAAATTTTATTCAATAAGGTACCAAAATTGGAATTAATTACAGAAAATGATCTTCAAGAATATAAAACTATGCTAATAGAAACGAATGTTCATCGACGAGATTTTGATTCAAAAAAACCTATAAAAACTAATAAAGGTCGAACGTATTTGAATATTATAAAACCTCTTTTCAAGTTACGAAAACCTTCATCATCTTCTATCTCATCTTCTGCTAGTAATATAGCAAACGTTAGCGAAGGTCAAGGGTTGATATTAAAAAAGCGAATGAATAAATATACGGATTATATTTACTGGGATGATCCTAATGAACTAGTTGAGAGATTGAAGTTATTAATAGCTTCTAAAGATGCTGGAAACACTGGATTAGACAATGAAATTATCTCAATTATAGAAGAATTACGTGAAAGCGGTATTATAAATTAAACAGCGCAGTTTAATTAAAACTATATATTAATACTTAACTACTGCTGATCTCAGTTTCAAAATGAATATAGACAAATTCGGACATCATGTGCATAAAAGATTACGTTTATCAGACGTATTTGATTTTACAGAAAATAATTTTGTTAGAACAGTAACTGGAGATTTAAATTTACGCTCATCACGATTAACTGGAGTTAAAATACCTATAGCTTCTGATGATGCTGTGAATAAAGAATATGTTGATTCAAAGATTGCCAGTTGTGTTTCTAAACAAGAATATGAAGCTTTGATAAATAGAATAAAAGCTGATTTGATGCAAGCAATAAAAGCAGATATGACTAAGAATTTAAAACAGTTTGAAAATAAATTTTGTACTAGAGACTACATCAACTCACTGAAGCTACAAAATGTCCAAGCAGCAAGTGATCAATGAAATTCATAGATCGGCACGTAGAAATTTTATTCGACGTTCTGTTATATTAAAAGGTATAGATGATTTATGGCAAGCTGATCTGATAGATTTACAATCTTTCAAAACGTTTAACAACGGATTTGCATACATTTTAGTGGTCATTGATTGCTTCACTAAATATGCATGGGCGATTCCATTAAGAACCAAATGTAAAGGAGAAGTTGTTGAAGCATTTGCTTACGTTGTAAAATCGAGTAGACGTAGTCCTAATAATTTACAAACCGATATGGGAACCGAATTTTATAACGATGAATTTCAAAAACTTATGTACTTATTAAAAATAAACCACTATTCATCGTATTCAACAAAAAAAGCATCAATTGTAGAAAGATTGATAAGAACTTTAAAAACTAAGTTGTTTAAATGTTTTAATTACAATGGTAGTTATAAGTGGAGAGGAAAAAAATTGGATGATATTTTAATTGAGTACAATAATAGTCGACACAGTGTTACTAAATTCAAACCATTGGACATTAGTAAGAACAATGAACACCAAGTAAAAATCAATATAAAAAAATTTCAAGCAAAATTAATAAAACCATATAAAACTAAATTGAAAATAGGCGACTTTGTGCGAATAAGTAAATACAAAAGTTGTTTTGAAAAAGGTTACACGCCGAACTGGTCAACTGAAATTTTCACGATTAAAACGGTTAATCACACCAATCCGGTTACGTATCATATACAAGGCCAAAAAAAACAAGATATATCAGGCTCGTTTTACCAAGAAGAATTGCAAAGAACAAATTATCCTAATATATATTTAATAGAAAAGGTAATAAGGAAAAAAGGAAATAAACTTTTAGTGAAATGGTTAGGACTTGGTAGTCATGAAAATAGTTTGGTGGACCGAAAATCAATAGTACAGTAATATAAGCGCTTATAACTCTATATTGCAATCATTATATTTCAAGAAATGCAAGGAGGAGGACTTGTTAATAGCTTAATAAATAATCTACCATTCGAGCTCCACTTACCAGGATACAACTATTGCGGGCCGGGCACAAAATTAAAAGAAAGGTTATTAAGAGGGGATCAAGGAGTCAATCAATTAGACGAAGCTTGTAAAAATCACGATATTGCTTACTCAAATCACACCAATCTCTCAGATCGTCATAAAGCAGACTTGCATTTAATAGATATGGCTAAAAAACGGTTACACTCAAAAGACGCAGGCAAAGGAGAAAAATTAGCCTCATGGTTGGTTAGTAAAGTTATGAAAGCCAAACTGAAGACTGGTTCAGGAGTCAAAAAATTTAGAACTGTGATATCGAAAATAAGAAAACGGATGAGAAAAAACAAATCTAAGGACAATAAATCTATTATTAAACATGCATATAGTATTGCAAAAAAAGTTATTCCTAAAAAGTGTCATGTTCGTCTACCAAGAATAATACCAATCCCTAAAACAGGTGGAATTTTACCACTGATACCTATTTTTGCGGGTCTTTCTGCACTAGGTGCACTAGCAGGTGGAGCAGCTGGTGTTGTAAAAACAATAAACGAATATAAAACAGCACAGAAAAATTTAAAAGAATCTGAACGTCATAATAAAACTATGGAGGCAATTGCGATAGGAAAAGGTCTTTACGTCAAACCATATAAAAAAGGCAATGGATTACTTGTGAAATCTTCAAAAAACTAATTAATAGGCTACCCATACGTGCTCTTACTAATGTCGATATTATTAAACATGCTAAAAGTATTCCTTTCTTCCGAGGAGTTTTTATGAGGGATACACTACCTATTAGACCAAAACCTTTAGAATGCGGTGTAGTTAACTTAGATAGTCATAAAAACAATGGAACTCACTGGGTAGCCTATGCAAAAATAGACAGTTATTGTGAATATTTTGATAGTTTTGGAGACTTAAAACCACCTTTAGAATTAATAAAATATTTACATAGATGCAATATTTCCTATAATTATACTCCGTTTCAAAAATTCGATACTGTAAATTGCGGTCATTTATGTTTACAATTTTTACATAATTTTTGGAATAAACATATATATTAATACTATAATTTGTGTTTTTATTCATTCACACCATGTCATTCACACTGTCCATAACTGGAAACAGCTCAGTATTATCAACAAATTATTCACCCACATTGGATCTTGATGGTGACTACGAGTGCGCACTATTACATTTCTCTACGTTTAATTCTATACCAAATATTACGGTTCATAACAATAAATTTCACTATGACTCTAACGAAGTTATTGAAATTCCTGAAGGAGCTTATGAACTTCAAGATATTTGTGATTTTTTACAATCTAAAGTGAAAGGATGCATTTTCAAATTACATTGCAACAATAACACGCTTAAAACTACAATATTCTGCACTAAGGATATACATTTTGAAAAGCAAAATTCTATTGGTGCTTTGTTAGGTTATGGTAACGTATTCCTAAAAAGAAATATATTACACGAGTCGCTACTCCCAGTTAACATTTTATCGACAACCGTGGTACGAATCGAATGTGATATCATAAGCGGTTCTTATATAAATGGAAAATCAAGTCATATAATACACGAATTTGCTCCAAATGTTCCTCCAGGTTACAAAATAATAGAAATACCAAAAAACACGATCTATTTCCCAGTGAACAGGAAAACTGTTAATACAATAAATATAAGAATACTAGATATACACAACGCTTTAATCAATCTTCGCGGTGAAGAAGTACAATTATATTTACATGTCAAAAAGAAATGATAGATTACAATAAAAACGTAACTTCGTGTAACCAGAAGGTTAGTGTTAATCGCACTATTCAGAAGGTAACACATACTCACTGTAAACGAAATAAACTATCAATAGCGAATAAAAACTTTTTAAAAACAATTGGATTAATAAAATGAGTATTTTGAACATTGCCAATTCACCTTTCTATGACAACTCCATAGAGGGCATTGAAATTCATTCATACAAACCGTACATTACAAGTTTCAATAGAAATGATGAAATTCGGATACCTATTAATCAACAAGATCTATATTTACTTCCCAGTGCTAGCTATTTGTATATAGAAGCTCATGTAAATGTAACCAAAAATGATACTAAGGAAAGAGTACCGCTCTTTCATTTAACAAACAACCCTATCCTATTTCTTTTCCAAGACATACGCTATGAATTAAACGGCATTGAAATAGATAAAGTTAAAAATGCTGGAATTACGACTACCATGAAATCGTTTTTATCAATGAATGAAGCCGAATCGAAGATGTCTAAAACATGGGGGTGGGATATACATGGACACGAGGATAATAAGGGAGGTTGGCTTAACGCATCTATTCCTCTCAGTAACATTTTAGGATTTGCAGAAGATTATCGAAAAGTAATTGTAAATTGTAAACATGAACTTGTTTTATTGCGAAGTCATACTGATCTTAACTCAGTGAAACTGAATACAGGCGAGGTAGTGAGCATCGATATACGCAAAATTGTTTGGCGTATGCCTCATATCAAAGTATCAGACAAAGAAAAAATACATTTACTTAAACTTCTTGACAAAGATAGACCTATTCAATTGGCGTTTAGGAATTGGGATCTTTATGAATATCCTATGTTACCAAAGACTACTAAACATACGTGGTCAATAAAAACTTCGACACAGATTGAAAAGCCGAGATATGTTATTTTTGCTCTGCAAACTAACAGAAAAAACAGTGCTCTTAAAGATATGTCTCAATTCGATCACTGTAATTTACGTGATGTAAAAGTTTTTTTGAACTCTACTTATTATCCATATGAAAATTACAACACCAATTTTACTAACTTCAGCTTTGCTTTAATATATGAACAATACATAAACTTTCAACAGTCGTATTACGGACGTAAAGACTCCTTGTTGTCTGCTACGGAGTTCAAAGAAATAGCACCTCTTTTTGTGATAGACTGCTCTAGACAAAACGACAATATAAAATCAGGACCAGTTATTAACATTCGCCTAGAAATTGAGAGTGTTGTAGAGATACCTGATCAAACCTCTGCTTATTGTTTAATTTTAAATGATTGTTTAGTTGAATATAAACCTCTCAGCAATATTGTTCGCAAGATATCATGAATTCGATAATTTTTGTTGATATCCAAGGATTCAAAGATTGCTACAATAAATTTATAATAAAGGAACTAGCACTGTCTACAGAGGACTTCACTCAAGTGTTTCTAATAAAACCACCGTATCCATATGCCAAACTAACTAGTGAAGAAAAAAAGACTGTGAGGTGGATTGAACGACACAGAGGCATTACATGGAGTGAAGGGCATATAGATTACAGAGAATTCTATAGAATGATTAGCCCAATTTTACAAAATAAAACAATTATAATGAAGGGCTGCGAAAAACAAAAATGGTTACGAGACTTGTGTGATAATTGTTTTTTGATTGATGTTGAAGATAAAGGCTGTCCTAATTTTTCAACTTTATATGATATGTATTCTAAGTGTTCAAATAAGTTAAATTGTTGTTTTCATAAAAACTATTGTGCTCTTGAGAATGTAATTTGTATAAAAAACTGGTATTTAAAAGTATGTATTAGTGGAAATTAACATACATAATAAAAAATATTATTTAGATATTTTACACTATAAACTAAATTAACTAACAAAAATATACTAATCTTAAAATACAAACTTAAGTAATTAAAAATGAATAAAGAAAGAAAAGAAAAAAAAAAAATAGAAAGAAATATATAACTAAACGGCGTCAAAAGTCTTTAGATATTTTTGATTACTTTTTTATTTTTACATATTTGTTGAATAGAATATTAGGTAGTTTTACTAGATATTGTAATTGTTTAATTATAATATAACTTTTAGCTAATTATTTGAAGTATACTTATTACATACATATACTTATTATAAACATTTTGTTATACTAACATTTTTAGTTGTATTTTATTAAATTACAATATAAATAATAATAAAGAAATTTTGTTTTATTTATCTTAAAACTAAATTAGAAAAAAGACAAAAACAACGTTTATATATACAAAAACTTTATTAAAAAATGATAATGAATAAATATTATAACAAAAATTAAAAATTGTCTCCACATAGTTTTTTAGTAATTTTTTTAACAACCCCTTCCGTAAGGTCCATAACTTCATCCACCGAGTCTTGAACCACATATTGAGCACTGAGCACTACGTTCTTCTCATCTTCGCTGGATCCTTGCAATGCCTCATTCTCCGAGTCACTTGTTAAATCCAACACTTTTATTTTAATCAGTTTAATACCCCTTTGCTCTTTACTGATTACAAATGATTTTGGTGCAATTCGCGCTTTTTTTCTAACACCATCTCGTTTTCTCCTTTCTTGTTTTTCTGCTTTTTTAGCAGCAAACAATTCCCTACATCCATTAGTCATATTTTCGAAGTCGAAAGGATCTTGTCCGTACTGGGACAGTAAAATGTTCGGAGAATCTGCCATATCTGTAAGGAAAATACGGTATTATAAACAAAAAAATGCCAAATAGGTGTACTAATACTAAGCCAGTAATACTCCTTTAAACAATTCTACTTACTTGGTATTTAATGAATACAAGCGTGATCGTGTGTACCTCTGCGACGCAGCTCAGATAATGGTTGTACCTACTTCAATAATTATTATAAAATTAACTTGCATAGTTGTATTGTGAAACATTCGAACACTTGCTGATATTTGCAAAGTAAGCAATTGCGAAACAGTGATACGTAAAACTATTACGCAAGTACTGACATGCTTATGATTGATCTACTTTGCACGTGTTCGCCGTCACACTGTCGTAATATGAGATATTTCTACTTTACATTTGTGTAAAAATCAAAGGTTATATTCATAGTTGGTGTCATCAAAACAGACATTGAGCATGTTGCTATTAGGTAACGCGAGTATACCTAAACTGCTGTGTTAACCTTTTTGGTTCTCGTGCCTCGTGTGTGTGCAATCTTGCAAACTATGCAATAAAATGCTCTATGTTTGTTAAAAGTCAATAGTTGATTATAAATTAAAAATCAGTTTAATCATCAATATTTTATTTATCTAATTACCGGCTACGTATATACCTAATAAAAAAGAATATACATAAGAATATAAAAAAGAAAATACAAAATAACGACTATAGAACTATTAATTATTATTAATTATTTTAAATTTACATTAAATTTCTCCGCATATATTTTTGGCTCCGCTGCTTCAAACAAATGATGCGCTTCCCGAACTAATCGCTGCAGCGCAGTCCACTGCGACGTATCCTCATTGAGGAGGCAACTGATGCGGAGCAGAGCCTTCTTCCACCGCTCGAGAGGATCAATTCCATCAATGTCGCTCCGTTGATAAACTCTCAGCTCTACAAAGAAGTCTCCTTCCGTTGGAACACTCCGACGTTGTATCCCTCCAGCAACTTTGCGAGATATGAAGGATGACAGAGATTGAGAAGAGCTTCGTCCTGCTACGCCAGACGTGTCCCGGTCCTCTTCACAGAGTCCGAAGAGGTCTAGAAATCTTTGTTTCTTGTGATTCCTAGGAAAGAAACATACAATGTATTGATATAATGTGATCATTGTAATAGGTATTTCAATCTAAATTTTGCAGAAGTAAGTATAGTTTAATAACATCTATTACGGAGATCAAGTTATTAAACATTTTTTCTACTCACTTTGCTGACTCGTGTGTTGGTTTGCGTTTAGCAGGCGTAGAAGACCGTTTCTTCTTATATGGGTATTCATCAAATTCAGAATCAGACCTGAAATAATTTATTTATTTATATTTGGAAATCTTACAACTCAATAGTTACATGGATGATTACAATATATATTAATATGCTAATAACAAGTCTAATAACAATGAGTAATTACCGAATTAATATCAGTGGTTTAAAAGAGATAGTAAGTTACCAATAATAATAATAGATAAATAAGAGATTAGTATACCAGAAGGAGCACTGATGTCGTTATGCGAGTCAGTATAAACAAACACACTAGTAGTAAAAGATGTAACACACTCGAGCTCCTCCGAGCTTCGAGGGCACGTCAAGCTTTCAACCCTGGTTGTTGGCGACAAATGACAGTCATTAAGCTAAGGTATTGGCCTGATTTGAAAACACTGTGCTCCACTGCGTAGAGCAGATATCGCAGTATGTGATAAAATATTATGCCCTTTTGATCGAAGTTAGGCTATATATGCTGTATGTATGTATATTTATAGACATAATCTTTTTTGATATGATATGACCATCGTAAATATATCCAAGTATATCCAGTACTGTACTCACCTAAGTTCCTTGTGCTTTGCTGACGATGCAGAAGCTTTTCTTTGTTTTGTTGTCTTCTGGACGGCTTTAAAAACTTCGACTTCAGAATCAGACCTAAAAAAATGTTTAATTATATCTAAATATTTATAAACAAGATGAGGAGTTGCTGTGTTAGCAGTGGGATGTCAACATGTGAATGACACTCCGTGTGTTGCAAGCATCCATGGAGTACGGTTACTACCTCACATCAGAGGAGTTCTATGGTTGTTTGCCATCCAACGTGATATAAAAAAAGATTATATTACATGTATGTACATTTACACGTCTATATGAAAATGCAAGCCAAGCAACATCTATTATTAACATTGCCTTAACACATAACATTGCCTGTTGTAAGATGGGTTTAAGAGCTCGAGCATCTCTGTGACCCGAAGAACATGACAGACCATAAGCCTGGCTGTTGACGTTATGGGACAGTCATTAAGCTAAGTCAGCAGGTCTTCGAACGGCTTGAATACACTAGAGTAGGGTGTAAATAATAAATAAATAAATATTTCTGGACAATTTACACAGCGCCATCTAGTCTCAAATTAAGTGCAAAGTTTGTGTTATGGATACTAGAGAACTGATAAATATACTTAAATAGTTTTTTTTGCAATTGTAAATTATAAATACATACTTATAATACATAGAAAACACCCAGACCAAGACAAACAGACATGTTCATGCACACAAATGTTTGACTTGTGCGAGAATCAAACCCGCGACCTCGGAGTCAAAGTGGTCATTGCTAACCATTCGACCACCGAGCTCGTCATAAATTACACAAGTATCGCAGCGGTAATACGATTATGAGTTGACACGATGATGATGATGATGAGGAATTACTTACTAACATTGTTATTGCTCGACTTGATGCAGCTAGACGCCAGACTCGCGCTGGTGCGAGATATAAGACTTGAGATGGTACAAGGTCTTAACCGGACTTGCGCTGGTGCAAGGTTTTAACCGGACTTGCGCTTGTGCAAGGTTTTACTGCTGTTGAACTTGCGCTTGTGCAAGGTTTTACTGCTGTGGAACTTGCGCTTGTGCAAGGGTGAACTTGGAAGGCTGCTTGATGGCTCACAGTTGAAGAACTGATAGCTAACATGTAGAATCCCTGCGTTTTTATTGCATCAAAAATGATTCGTAAGTAAAATGAAAAGAGTTCCCCAGTCAGTATAAAGAAACGTTTGAATAAATTTTATTAGAATTCATAATAAATTTTTTAATATTTTTGTTTGGATATTTTTTAATATATTGAATAAAAATTGTTCACTCGCATGAACCCAACAACACTCAAGAATGTTTTTTTTTATTCGACAAATATCGATGTAACAAAAACTCGATCGTAATTCAGATAGGCCCATCACGTACAGGTAAACCTAGCTTTGTGAAAAACCACACCAATCAATCAATCAATCTATCTCAAGTATTGTTATACACCAACGTTTGGTGTTTTTGAAAAGCAGAAGTAGTCCCTGGTTCAGTGATTCCTAATGCAACAAAAATCTGCCAAAGCACCTTTGGAAAATAGGCGGGGTGCACCATGTGTACTAATAACATAATGGCAAATATTCATTTTATTATACATTCTTCTTAAAGACATATAAGTAACATTTTACATTAAATGTTTAAGATACAGAACCATCTACGAGTTATTTAAATACATATCCAAATTGCTAAGTCCGAATAAATAGAACATCGATTTATTGTGAAACAAAGTTAGTGATACGTTAGCAATATGAACCGAGTTCGTTGTCAGTTTAAAGAAACACGTTTGCGTATATTTAATACATTAATCCCATAAATACATAATAGGTATAATGTCAATCTTTTTTATGAATGTGTATTTTTTGAGTTTGCTGCGGTATCCGTTTCCCATCAGGTGAACTATTACGTTTATTTGTCGCCAAAAACGGTATAAAAATACTTATTAATAAAAAATAAACGAATTATACTCGTGTATGTATAATATAATTAAATAACATGTAAATAAATACATTAAAGAGTGATGATGATGATGATTGTGTTCTTGCGAGTGAGTAAAGTCATGATACATTGTTGCACGAGCAGTGGAAATTGCAACTTGGGAGTCATATATATTTTTTGAGATGCAAGGGTCTGCAGGCTAAGGTAGCCGCTTTCCATCAAGTGATACATATGTTTGTTTGCCATCAAACGTGGTATAAAAATATACTTATCAATAAAAACATAAACTATAATAAACAACGTAAACAAACTAATATGTACTGTAATAACTAAATATATTAAACGATGATGATGATGATTATCGCTTAAATGAATACGGAACCATCATCCAAGTTTTGTATTTATAATATTTCATTTTAAAACTACATAATTATGTTGCTAACTACTTAATTGGAACAACTAACCAATGATTCGTAAGCAACATGAACAGGGTTCCGCAATGATTATAAAGAAACGTTTTGGAATATTTTATCATTATTTAAGATTTAATAATTGCAGTAATTTTTATATTTTATTTTAAGGAATAGAGGATTAATAACATAAGTAAACAATGTTTTTGTGTAAATAAATTAAACATTAATTTAATTAATTTAATTGTAGTGATGATGATGATGATTGTGTTCCTGTGAGTGAGTAAAGTAAATGAGACTTAGATATTGTTGCATGATCAGCGGAGATAGTAACGTGCGAGTGAGAGTGCTCTTTGCAAGCGTTTATAGGTTGCGATTGTCGCTTCCCATCAGGTGAGCTATAAACTTGTTTGTCTTGCAAACATGTTAAAAAAAAAAATACTTGTCTATAATAACATAAACGCATAATATTCGCGTACAATATAAATAAATAAAATATTAAATGCACTACGGAACCATAAACAAATTATTTAATTTTTAAAACTACGCATGTTGATGACTACGTAAATGTAATTCGAATCAATATCGAAACCAACTGGAAATTTATTGCCTAGCAAGCAAATATGTGAATGCGATCAAAGAATATAAATTAATCAGAGGTATGCGAATGCCATCAAAGAATATAGATTAATCAGAGGTGATAAATATAACTATTTATTCTTGTACACCTATTCGGACGTATAATATTGGGCTACCTAGATCACTGCAGTGAGGGAAGGCGAACGAAAGTGAGCCTGAGCGAACGAAAGTGATCGACATTTTGTATTTTGTAGTAGGGATGTGTCGTCGACGGGTTTGCCGTCAACGAAACGAGACCGTTTATCCACAACGATAAACTGGTTTAAAAAACAGTCTAATTTTCGACCGGTTTACGTCGTCGACTAGTAGTGGATGGGTCGTCGACGATTAGACAGTCGACGCAACGAGACCGTTTACCGTCGACGATGAACCAGTTTAAAAATAAACAGTCTAATTTTCGACCAGTTTACGTCGTCGACTAGTGGTGGGTGTCGTCGACGATTTTACAGTCGACGCAACGAGACCGTTTACCGTCGACGATGAACTAGTTAAAAAAAAAAACAGTCTAATTTCGACTAGTTTACGTCGTCGACGTGGTGGGTGGGTCGTCGACGATTTTTTTGTTTGTTTGTTTGTTTGTTTGTTTGGTTTTGGTTTTGGTTTTGGTTTTGGTTTTGGTTTTGGTTTTGCTTTTGCTTTTGGTTTTGGTTTTGGTTTTGGTTTTGGTTTTGGTTTTGGTTTTGGTTTTGGTTTTGGTTTTGGTTTTGGTTTTGGTTTTGGTTTTGGTTTTGGTTTCGTTACGGAATTTCTTCATTCGGTCGCCGCGCTCAAAGCCCGCGATAAAAGCTATGCAATAAAAACAGTCTAATTTTCGACTAGTTTACGTCGTCATCGATAAAGACTATTTCTTGACATAAACGATTGGTAAACGTAAACGAACGAAAATCTCATTTGTCAAGTCACTAAACGAGACGAGACGATCGCGACGCGACGCAACGGACTCATCAACCAGTCGACGAATAAACTAGTTTATCTGTGAACTGTAAACTAGTTTAAACGTTCACGCACAAAAAACAGTCTAAAAAAACGGTTCGTTCATTCAACGCCCATCCCTATTTTGTAGTCTATGTTCAGGTAAAAACAATCTATAAATTTATGCCTTCCCATGGCAAAGTAATCTCGCATGTTGGCTTGGTTCTCGCATGCAACGTCATCAAATATTATAACTGAATTAGGGTGCGCTTCATGTGGACTTACTATAAGTTCATTGTCTTGGTATTTAGCAAAAAATATATCAGGCACTAAACTCAAAACTTTGTCTAAAAACATATACTTGGGTTGATACAATGTTTTGAATAAAGATACACGTTTTTAAATCGTAACCCATTTTCGTGCAATAAAAGACCTATAACAACATTCGTTTTTCCACAATTCGAAGGACCACAGATTATGCAACGAATTGTATTAGGCAGGAGATTTCCATGTCGTCCAGCAACTAGTTCAGCATCAGGACAAATTTTGTCTAACTGTAAAGTTTGAGACTGTCTGACAAATTTCATTGCAGTTGTAAAGATTTAGACTGTCTTAGATATAATGATGCAAATTACCAAAACACCCTTTTATATATTGACAGCGTGCGAAATTACAAGATAATGGGGATGAGAAATCCACTTTCAAGGAACCGTAGGTGACTTGAAAGTGGATTTCGAATGCCCATTATCATACTACTGACAGTGAAGGAAACCAGATGTCGTAAATGGCTGGATGTATAAGAGTACTATTGTAATTACAATATAATCTTAATTTTAATCTATATTGTTATATTAATAAAATGATTATCGTCTCCTCACATGACTTATGTACTTATATTACATCCTTAAGATCAATATATAAAATTGTATATGTGATTTTTCTCTATGCATTAAATATAACTTTTTAAACAAAAATCAACCGATTTCCATAAAAATTTAATAGATCGAAGTCAATTAAATACTCATTTTACACACGGTGCTGCTCGCATATTCTGTTAGCTTGAACTTGATGACAGACTTGATGAGACACGCTACCGAGTGCCTAGATCATGACCCACCGTACCACCAGAGGTACGGCCAGGGGTACGGTGGGTCTGAAGCGCATAATTCAATCACATCACTGGATAGAGAATATTCAAAGAATTTATAACGCTAAGAGAGGGAATCGTTGCCATTGTGAGATAATTTTAGTGCATATAACGTATTCACATACGTACAACACACAGTCGTGTCCTTGACACAGCCACAACCCATTTTTAGGGTTCCGAACCTTAAAAGGAAAAACGGAACCCTTATAAGATCACTTTGTTGTCCGTCTGTCTGTCTGTCTGTCTGTCTGTCTGTCTGTCAAGAATTTCTATGTCGAGAATGCGTGGAGGTATCAAGCTGAAATTTGAACTGTATACTCAGGTCTACGGTCCCATGAAGTTAAAAAAAAATCAAACTGCTAAGTTTACGTAGAAAAAAGTTACGGCCGTTTATTCAGCAAAAAACGCATATTTCGACACACTCAAGGGAATCAAAACCTATAGGGTACTTCCCGTTGACCTAGAACTATGAAATTTGGCAAGTAACATCGTTATAGACTACAAGTACAGGAATCAATCTCAAAACTATACATTTGTAAATAGATCTTAAAAAATAGGGGGTCTATATTTTTTATAGGGTGTCGAAATTTCAAATTGAAATTTGAAATACTATATAACTACACGAACACAACTATATCTACTAGTTCAAATGGGGTATCATATGAAAGGGCTTGATGTACACATTGCAAAATATATTTTATTAATTTTTTTCGACGCACTATTTCTTATTTATAATGAAAAATATCAAATTTAATAATGATACTACGTACCTACGGAACCCTCGGTGGGCGAGTCCGACTCACACTTGTCCGGTTTTTTTTGGATAAAAAATACGTTAGGTAAGTATATGGATATATATAAGTATATGGATATATGACGAACTCGGTGGCGTAGCGGTCAATGACGCGGCTTCGACACCAACGCTCGCGGATTCGATTCCCACATAGGACAATTTGTGTGCATGAACATGTCTGTTTGTCTTAGTCACGTCACATTGCTAAGAGGAGAAGTCAGATTCCAAAAGCTTCTTACTCCTACTAATATCTGCTGATAACTTTGTTTGATGTTTCTTTAAATTCTAATGATTGCAGTCAACCGGCAGGACTTGCAGGTCACATATTTACTTGTATATTGTTATTCAGATATTTATTTATTATAATTATATTATTGTAATATTTTATTTATATATTGTTATGTCGGATAATGATTCGTTCCATTCTGCTTTGAATTTAAGCTTCTCTTCAGGAGATAGCACGGGGTCATTAAATGAACTAGAAACGCTTGGCACCCTTCTTGAGACTGCTGTTCTCGATACTCCCTACGGCTTCAACACCTGCCACCTTAATGCTCAAAGTATACCCGCTCACTACACCGATCTCCTTGAAACTTTCGCGTCAACATCTTTTCACGCTATTCTCGTTTCGGAAAGCTGGCTTAAGCCATGTCTATCTTCTCTCTCTTACTCTCTTCCTGGGTATATTTTGATCCGTAATGATCGTACTGGTAAAGGCGGTGGAGGTGTTGCTGTTTATTTACGTAGTGACATACCTTACACGATCTTGACATCGTCACCGTCAGCATATTCTGGTTCTGCAGAATATATCTTCCTCGAAATCTCCATTAAGGGGACTAAAGCAGTTCTTGGAGTCGTATACTGTCCACCTTCGATTGATTACTTTTCTCACTTTGAATCTATCTTAGAGCCACTCTGTTCGGATTACAGGCATCACATAATCATGGGCGATTTCAATACTGATCTCATAAGCAATACTGTGCATTCTCTTAGACTATTGAATATTATTAAGTCAGTCAATCTTTCTATTCTGCCATGTGAGCCTACTCATCATAACCCTACTTCAAGTGACACTTGGCTTGACTTAATTATTACTTCTTCTCCTGAACTTGTTACAAAACATGGTCAATTCCCTGCTCCTGGCTTCTCCAAACATGACCTTATTTTTCTCCAATATAAATTGAGACCGCCAAAACTTAAACCTACAATCGTGTGGATGCGAAGTTACGCACGCCTAGATCATACAAAATTAAAGGAAGACGCATCTAAGATAGATTTTTCCTCGGTCTTTGCAGCGTCGACAGTACATGAGAAAGTCTCTAAATTTAATAACAATTTGCTCAAACTGTTTGATGCTCATGCTCCATTGAAAGCTGTTAAAGTGAAAAGGCCGCCCGCACCCTGGATTACTAGGGATGTACGCTTGGCCATGACAAAGCGTGATCGCGCTTTTCGTATCTTCAAGCATGACAGGTCTGACAAAAATTGGTCTCTATACAAAACTGCGCGTAATATCTGTAACAGCATGGTGAGAGCGGCTAAACGGCAATATTTCCATAAAAATGTCGTTAATTCTTCTTCAACCAATATATGGAAGTTTCTGCACTCTCTAGGTATAGGTAAATGTCCTTCTCAACCGCACGTAACTTTTTCTTCTAATGACTTCAATAATTACTTCGTATCTTCTCCTTCTTTTGATCCTTTACTCAAATCAGCTACTATTGCTAAAATATCTTCCATGGCTCATCCTGACACTGAGTCTTTTTCTTTTTCTCCAGTATCAATGGATGAAATAAGTAAAATAATCATGTCAATCAAGTCAAAGGCAGTTGGCTCCGACGATGTGAGTAGGGAAATGATTATTTGTATTTTGGACTTAATTCTCCCTATCATTGCTCATATCGTCAATTTCTCCTTTTTAGAAGGCGATTTTCCTCTTTTCTGGTTAAAAGCTTTTGTTATTCCTGTTCCTAAAATTCCCACTCCTATCATGCTGAAAAATTACAGACCTATCTCTATTTTGCCCTTCCTTTCTAAAATCTTAGAAGCAGCCGTTCACAAACAAGTATCTTGCTTTGTCTACTCTAACGCTCTACTCACCCCTCATCAGTCAGGCTTTCGCTCAGGACACAGCACTACTACTGCTCTTCTCAAAGTTACAGAAGATATTAGGTTGGGTATGGAGGAGAAAATGGTCACCATAGTCGTTCTTATTGATTTTTCTAACGCATTTAATATGGTTGACCATGACATTCTACTTGCCATCCTTAAGAACATGAACTTTTCATCAATTGCGTTGAAATGGTTCTCCTCATACCTACGTGGTCGCCAGCAAGCAGTGCGTCTGGATCGTGAATTATCTGATTGGAAAGACCTGTCTTCTGGCGTACCGCAGGGCGGGATCCTGTCGCCTTTAATGTTTTCTTTATTTATCAATTTCCTTTCCTTGTCGTTATGCTGTTCTTACCATTTCTACGCGGACGACCTGCAGATTTACGTACAAACTACTGCAGACGATGTAAACTTAGCAATTACTCGGCTAAATTGTGATTTGTGCAGTATTAGTAACTGGTCTAAAGACTTTGGGATTTCTGTGAATCCTGCCAAATGCCAAGCTATTGTTGTGGGCAGCTCTAGGCAAGTCGCAAAAGTGGATTCCAGTTCTGTCATACCTGTCATGTTTGAAAAATGTGTAATTCCTTTTAGTCTTAGTGTGAAGAACCTTGGGCTACACATTGATTCCACATTGAGTTGGACTACACAAATCGCAGAGGTAAGTCGTGCGGTCATATCTTCTTTGCGATATCTTAATCGGTTTCGAAATTTTCTCCCCATCAATATTAAGGTCACTCTTGTCACATCTCTCATATTTCCAATCATTGATTATGCTGATGTCTGCTACCCTGATCTAAATGAAGATCTTCTTAATAAGCTGGACCGGCTTATCAACAATGCTATTCGTTTTATCTTCTGTCTTCGTAAATTTGATCATGTCTCTTCCTACCGGTCACAGCTCAAATGGCTTCCTATTCGTCAGCGCAGGCAAAAGAGATTGCTCTGTTCACTTCACTCTATTCTGTATAATCCTCTCTCCCCTGAATATTTAAAATGTAAGTTTCAATATCTTTGTGACTCTCACGAAAGGCAGCTCCGATCTGACAACTCCCTTGCGCTTTCTATCCCACTTTTTCGTACTGGCTTTATGTCTGACTCCTTCACTTTACAAGCTTCACGACTCTGGAATGCGCTACCCGATAGCATCAGAAGAATTGCGAATAAACTTAACTTCAAAAATAAAGTTCATGCATATCTCTTGGACAATTTTCCAAAACTGTGAATCATCCTCCTATTCAAATGTAGGTATATGTATGTTTATATTATTTTATATGTATTAAATATTCTGTATTTAAGTAATGTGTATGTATGTATATTTTCTGTTATACTATACCATAATAATATTGTTGTTAATTTATTTTGTATGCCGCATTCGTGCATATCTGTTCTTCCCAAAGGTTGTCTGGTAGAGAATGCTTTTAGCATTAAGACCGCCTATGTACGCTTAATTTGTGGTAAATAAAGTTTAAATAAATAAATAAATAAATAACATTCGTTGAATTAGTTCCAAGGCGGTCGTAGTCTTACCACTGCATTGGACTTCATTGTTGATTGCCTTTTTTGATAGTCGCCGCTGTTACTGGCTACACAGGAGACATAGTGGTGGGAATGTCCCCCGTCCCGTTTAAATAAAAAGATTAGTCAGTGACCTTTTCTTTTTATATATTTACATTTATCTGTCCAGATATTTTACTCTATTTTAGTCCTCTTATATTTAGCACGTTAAAAGATAAATGAGAAAGAGTTAACCTAATGTTGCCGTGTTTACGTTAAAGCGATCAAGCGTAGGTCGGCGGTCGCTCGCTCGGGTTACACTAATGGTGTGTATTTCTTGCACAACTTACTTGTACTATTTTTATTTATACCATTATAGTGTTAAACAAACGTGTGGCCCACCTGATGGAATGAAGTTACCAAAGCCTATAGATTTTTGGGGTGTAAGAGGTTCATTAACATCTTTGAACCAAAGCCAACCTGACCTGCACGTGGTGCACCCTGCTGATAGACAAACGAAGCTCTGGCGAAAAGAGAGGTAGAGCAAGCATATTTTTAAGCTGCCCTACTGGGGAAGTACCTTCTGTGAGTAGAGGTACTTCCCCAGCCGGGCAGCTTACACATACGCAGTTCCCTTTCTCTCTTTTGTCAGACCTTCTTTCGCAAATCGGCAAGGTGCACCACGTGCAGGCGAGTTTGGCTTTGGCTCTAAAGTTCGTGGTGAACTTTCAACCCAAACTTTTTGCGTAGGATTTGGCTACGGCACAGGCGTAATTATCAAGTTAGGCTTCAAATTGAGCGGAAAAATGTCGTCACCAGCCCCCTTGCCACAAACTCTTATTGCGATTCAATAACTGATTAGAATGCTTATTCATACCAATGAATAGAATGCTTATTCATTATTATGAATAAGCATTCTATTCAGTTATTGAATCGCAATAAGAGTTGGTGATAAGGGGGCTGCTTGAAATTTACGCAAGCTAAGACATGTTTTGATCGTAGCGTTGAGTACCGATTGTAGAATTTGTGCCCATTGCAGACTCTTTGTGACTTTTTGTGACCTATAACACAGGCTTTTTTTTTCTAAAACCTACTTCAGGCACCAGCCTCTCACTTAAAATGGCTTAGCATTTATGGAAACGAAATGTTTAGAAAGTAAAGTTTAGTTTATAGGCCTTTTATTATGAGAGGAAATAAAGATTTATTATTTATATTGTATATTGTGGCCGTGTGATTTCCGACTAGAATAGAATCACTCCTTCTCTTCCCGTAAATGTCGTACAAGGCGACTAAGGGAAATAAATACATTATAAAACATCGATCAGGCCTCCCCAACCCGTCTGGCCAGCGTGGGGAGTGTAGGCCAAATCCTCCTTCTTTCAAGGACGGCCGAGAGAGGGTTGTGCTCCTGTAGTGGAGACTAAAATGACCTGATGATGATGATGATTTATATTGTAGACTCTTTGTCACCATTGTACACTATTTGTGCCCATTGTAGACTCTACATTTTTTGTTTATCCAGGTAAAAAAAAATCTTAAATAAAGAATATTATCTTTGGTTTGTTTTTGATAACCAAACTTTGTCAAATTCTGTTGTCACTGTCAATCACCGTTTGTTACTTGATGTTAGTACAATGTAAATAAAGTATACCAAAGTATTTTGTATCTTTTTTATTTTGAGCGTTGCTATGTTTTCTCAAGACGGGTTTTTAGGAAGCCCAAATGGCGTGGAGGACCTAGCGACTTTAAACAATAGCTTGAACGCTGAGGTTCTGGATCAGATACAAACTTCACAAGAATTGGTCATGTTGAATGGCTTCGCAAAGGAAGCAAATGAATATCAGTTCAAAAAGTGTTTGCATGAGAGGTAATGAGAAGGTCATATGATTTCAATATTTGACAGCTAGATAAACATATGGCCCGCCAATGTGATTTTTTTTATACTACGTCTGGTACCTATACAAGCATACGGCCGCCCGATTTGAATCGGTTACCGTAGCCATATTAACACTCGCAACATAAAATATCGTTCGCGCGCCGCCACCCCCGCTGCCAACACAGGCCGCTCCTTCCTTTCTGGCGACCTGTTTGGCTGCGATATTCTGTGAGGTGGAGGTACATTCCCCAGTCGGGTAGCTTACAATTACGCTCCCTACCTCTCTTATCGCCAGAGCTTCATTTGTCAGTCAGCAGGGTGCACCGAGTGCAGGTGAAGTTGGCTTTGGTTCTAAGATGTTGATGGACCTCTTACACCCTAAAATTTTTATTAATTATTACCAGCCTGTATCTACCCACTTCTGGTTTCTAGACCTTTCCCAATAATTTCCACTACACGATCCGCTGCTTTCCGCATCCAGCGGGTACCAGCCGCTTTTGAGGTCATCGCTCCATCTAGAGAGACACCCTTTACCTGACGCCTTACCTGCCATCGCTGATTCGGGCGATGTGGTCAGCTCACTGACAATTTTACGTGCTGAATCTGAGAAATTTAAGGGCTTATTTACATTACGAGAATTCTTGCAGTCTATTATAATGCTATCACGTTAGTATTTTAGAACCGATGCACGATTCTAAAATGCACTCCCTACCTTTCTTTATTTATATAAACGACTTTATTTAAAAAACGGTTAAGTGTTTTGAGAGTTGCCTCAACAAAAGTAATATTTAAATAAGTAGTGTAATATCGAAAATTGTACACGCTATTTTATATTAAAAAAATATTGGTGTTACATAGAATATCTGACCTAACGTCCTGGCGCTGGGTCCTCGAAGACTTATCTAAACGATTAGAAGAAGCCATTGCTGCTTTGAAATATGAGCACAATGCTCTAAGAGTTGTCGTCCAAAGGGTGCAGAGCGAGATCAATGAGCACTCAAGAGAAGCCAGCAGACCTGGAGCACTGAATCCACATAAGGATATTGTAGAGGAACTTGTTATGGAGGTAAGGGAAATAAGCCTCATTTGCTTGTAAGACAGGCTAGCAAACGATTTCCAGCCGAAAGATCGCTTGAGCATAGCAAAGCTTAGGCTAGCTTATAGGGCATTGCAATAGCTTCGTACCGGCTTCACTTGTCCAATCAGATATGGGAGATACTCGTAGGACGAGAGATGTTCTGTGCAATATAACTAAGTGTACAAATTAATAAAAAAAAGAGTTCGGAAACGAGGAGGTGCGGAAAGCGGAGGATCGCTTATGGTGGAAAGCAAATGGAAAGCAGGAAGGCCTATATCAAACAGTGGATAGAAACAGGCTGATATTAATGACTCAGTAAGTAACGGAATTTACAAACACTCCTCTTAAATGGTCTGTTCTTTAGGAATATAATTTCCTTCGCGAAGAAAAGAAAAAGTTCGAAACAATGATACCAGATTTGGACAAACAAACAGTAGTTATCGAGAAAACTAAAAGAAGAATAGACTTAGATCTACTTAATAAGCAAAAGGCACTCTCCATAGAAGAGACTTGTGCAAGCATTGATAATAATTATTTTAATAATATTGGATGTAACAAGAGAAAAAAGAGAAGGTATGTCGGTGTAATTTGTATGTATTTTTTAATGCTCAAATGCACTCAATTTGATTCTATTTTGGAGTCAAATCGGGACCCTGAACATTTTCTTTCTTTATGATGAATTGCCTATTTCTCTCAAAAACAGGGCAATTATTGGGCATATATAAATGTACTTATAGAGAATTTATCATAAATGCCCCGCATATTGCACATCTGTTGTCAAGACAAATTTTCTTAGAACCGCGAATTTACTCAAATTTACCTGTAACATAATTCAATGTTTATTTACCATTGATCAACAAAAGTGGTTCAGCAATAGTTTATAGAAAACTTTGGGTCGGACATAAATACAGGGACAAAAAATTGATCTACTTAGGTGTCAATGAGGGCTCTCGCGTATGACTTAAACACTAGAATCGCTACAATAATGTGGAGTAAGGTCTTCGAAAAGCCGTCATCTACACTCATATATCTAAAGTAGAGTCCGTTTGCATTTAGATAGTTCTGGAAATGATACAACAATTTATCTTTATTTATACCTACTAACTTTTTATAAAACCTTCCAATGACTTGAACGTAGCACGAAAATTGTACACGAAGCACTTAAACAAACATATGGGTCGCCTGATGGAAAACAATCGCCACCGCACATGGAGATTAGCAACACCAACCAAGGGGATTTCCTCCTTCCTTTCTTTCTGGCTATAATTACCTTACCTGGTCTACATTATTTTAATGTACGAATTATTCTGATACCATTACAGATTTTCGCCTGTAACACGTTGGGAAAATCGATGCGCATCACTCAAAAGGGCCGGTCTTAGAGCTCTCAGTAATGCCATTATTAGTAGGCAGCAGGTCAGAAAAAAGTATTATTATTGTATTTGCATCCTGTATATTTTATTATAAAATAATAATATTTTCATTATGATGGAGATGATTACGAATAGCTGTACTCATGTAATTCTATGTCTTTAATGTCTTTGCCAAAAACCAACAAATTGATTATGACATTAATTGGTTTGTCAATCTCTAGAATCACAACAATGGCGGTAAAATGGGACTTTTTGGCGCGAACTTGGTGAGCGTGGCTGTGCTTCTAAACAAATTTTCATACTTTAATATATAATGAAGTTGATTGATAATAGACATAGTGTATTATGGTGCAAGTAATCATGTGAGTGCAAAATTATTAGAATCTTTGATTAAAAGGGATTGAATCGAGGCTGCGAGTCATTCCAAGAGGTCGTGCAATACAGCAGAAAAATTGCACTATCGGTTTTACTGTTGACTTATTACAAGAAATGGGGGAATAAGAAAATTTCTGACGATATTTTTCGGCATTTCCCTGAAGCCGGAAATAAGTTACAGAAATAATACAAAGACGGGCTCAAAACGACATTGATTCCAGAGCCGTAAAACTATTTGTTTAAAAAAATGGCGGTAAAATTTAACAAACTATGTACATAAATTAACTTACTATGAAATTCATGTACAGTGAGTGGACCTCAAAGGATTATAAAGGGAACTAAATTTACAAATAATAACAACATTGTCTTTTTTTTACACAAAAGTGCTCAAGGATTGCCATGTGAGAACTGTTCTTACGAAGAAAGTGGCGCCCAACACAACAAAAATAGTCTGTTTACTTATTTGTGTCGCACTATACCTACTTATTTACTTAGTATCATTTGCATGTATAGTTGAATGCATTCAGAAAATAATTTGTGATAATTTCCCTATACGTCTCCTATTTATGTCAGTCTGGTAAAAAGAGTATCTAGCTATGTGGACACAAATGTTTGTTTTTTCTTTAACATTCCAATACTAAGTACATAGTAAATAAACAAATAATAAATATTTGTGGAAAATTTACACAGCGCAATCTAGTCCCAAATTAAGCGCAAAGCTTGTACTCTGTGTATTAAACAACTGATAAATGAATTTAAATACTAATAAAAGTTTATAGTTGAGCTACTTCTATGTTGCTGTCAATTTGTGACCAATTTTGTTGTAATAAAAATAAGTATGTCTTACTTCGATAAACTCGACAATCATTAGTAATTGGTAGCCTTTATTTCTTTTCATACATCGCTTCAGGTGCGGGGTGCCAGAGTTCATCTTTCAATAGCCGCTCAGGCCTACGCAGCGAGGGTAGAGGCGGCTTTGCGGAAACGACTGCACGCGAACACTGTGAAGCTTCAAGAATTAGAATGGCAAAGACAAGAAGTTTGTAGATCCATGAAAAAATCGAAACAAAGTTTTACGCAAACTAGTATTACCAATATAATTTATTAATTTGATAAAACTAAACAAATTATACATACACAGGATAACTAGTACTCAATAAGTGACCGAAATTCATTGGAAATACAAAAAAAACAATTTTTGACAACGAATTATCTATAGTTACTACTTAATATTAAAAAATTGAAGGTTTATTTATTGTTGTTGTTTTTGAACGCGCTTATCTTAGTAATTACTGTTTCGAAATGAAAAAGAACAGCCTGTATCTATCCCTGCTGTATATAGATTTTCCTTAAAGCCATCCGTCATAATTATGCGATCCTCCGCTTTCGGCATCCTGCCAATTCGGGCCGTTCTCATAAGGTCATCGGTCCGTCTAGAAGGGCAGCGTCCAACGCTTTGTCGCCCCATACAGTCACTCGTACACTCCATACACCTCATACACTCTAGTACTTTAATCCCCCATCTGCCACCACTGGCTCGGCAGATGTAGCCTTCAGCTTGCTGATTCTGGGAGCTTTGTCGATAACTTTGATTCTCCGTTGAATTCCTTCGTTCCGGATTCGGTCCCTTAGAGAAATGCCGAGCATAGCTTTCTCCGTCGCTCGCTGTGTGACTTTTAATTTAATGGACCAGTCCACCAGTCAGGGTCCAAGTTTCTGCGCCGTAGGTCATGGCCGGGAGGACGCTCTGGTTGATTATCATTTCTTTTTACCAGGCGACAAGAGACATCAAAATGTTAGACGAAGAGCTGATAATCACAGAACAGAATCTGCTGGAGACAATGGAACAAGAGAGAGTGGTCGAGGCGAGACTCGCCGACCGCACGCTGAGACCAGCCGGGGAGTTCACCAGGGACGACGTGGACAGACAACTGAGAGATGAGATCTCAAGGCTTAGGCATTTCATCAAACATTTGAGAGGAAATATCGCTAGAATTATGTAATCATAAGCACATCACTGTTGTAGTAGTGTGAATGGGTGTCACCGTGATCTTTGAGCCATAGCCAACCTCACCTGTACATGGTACGCCCTGCTAACTTGGCTCTGACAAAAGAGAGGTAGGTCATAGTGTAAAGTTAAGCTGCCTGATTGGGGAAGTAGGTACCTCCCAAATTTTTGTTTTTTTTTAGTCTACTTCGTGTGACAGACAAGAATACGGCCCGCCTGATGTAAAATGGTTACCGTGAGCCATACTAACGCTCGCGCGCCGCTATACCCGCTGCCAACGCAGCAAGTCCTTCCTTTCTGGTGACCACATCATGGAATTTCAGCTATTAAGAATTCTCAGTATCGAGAGTTGTGTCGTATTCCTGCGACTGAGTGAGGATGCGAAGAAGAAAAGACTGTCTGAAAGAAGGAATGCTGCGACGACTACGGGGGTCGCGGCACGGAGCATCTAACCTGCTGCAGTAACTGCTTTACATCAGGCGGGTCGTGTACTTGGTCTGCCACCTAACATAGTACTTATAAAAAAGTACGTTTTTATTTTTTATATACCTACCTTATTGCAGGTCTTTGCAAAATACTTTAAAAGACACGATAGTCCAAATCGATTGTCGAGCGGAAGATATAGCTGCCGTTCTACGATTAGACCAGGACAGGATGTGCTGGAGACTCGGTGAAGGCACCACGAACGACTCACAAACTTCTCCCTCGGCCCAGGTTACCGCGGCTAAACCTCTGAACGAATCTTCACCAGCCCCTCTCGCTGCTATTATAGAAGATGACGAAGAGGTTGACTACCCATTTAATAATTGATTTTTAAGTCTTTAGTCTGTAACAAAGAGATACATCTACAATAAGGTTATTTTTTTTCATTCGAAGTTTCGAACGTATCAAACCCATAACTTTTTGACCGCGGCTTCATAACAGTTGTCGTGTCCCTAGCGCCCGGTTTATAAATCAACAAATAAGTACCTCCCACAAACAAGAATGTTAATGCATGCTTCTCTCTATGACGTTTTAAAAAAATGCAAAAGTTTGTTGGATGTTCAGTCTCCATTATATTTACTATGTATTTTAATAGTGTTGACGAAAAAACATAAAAATCAAACCCAGGTTCGCTGGCGGATAAATACGACAGAGGCGATTCGGGCCCGAAAATATTTGCCCTAATATAAAGCCCCATCGTCGTCCCCACACACGCCAAGCGACAGCCAAGCAGCAAACATAAAGCAAAGTATTAAGCAACAAACCCAGCACAGCCACACACTTTGTGTTTGCCGCAAGCACAGTACACCTCGGTTTGCCAAACAGATACTCAAACTGCGAACAACAAACACCCATCCACACGCTGGTGTTTGCCGTTTGCTGTTTGGTGTTTGGCCAATGTTTGGCAAGCGTGTGGACGGGCCAAAATAAAGGGATTTAAGAGGCGATCACTGAAATATTGTAACGTATACGTTTAAAAGTAATTTGAGAAAACTAATTGATCAATAAAACTGAAATTATCTAAATGATCAAACTAATGGAATTTTAAACAAATGAGATGGATGACGTTCTTTCTACTTTATACCAATGATGTTATATTACCTACTAGTATTTATAACATCATTGTTTACTTTTTTTTAAATAAAAAGTATCCTTCCTACTTAATACCTTTGAGAATATGTGCACAAAGTTTCATGATGATCGGTTGCGTAGTTTCGGTGTGAAAGCGTAACCAACAAACTTACATTCAAACATAAAGTATTAAGTGAGGAAGTACCTACGTTGACGTTTAGAATCGGATAAAGCTACATCCAATGATCTAATGCCGTAGAAAGAAATACACCATGTCAAACTAAATCGTCGGTTAAACTCTTCGGATACGAAACCCTAAATCTTAAAGCGACGCCTTGATGATTTTGAAGGCAGGAATCTGGTCGTTTCTCACCAATTGCAAAACATACTAATGTATATTATTTTTAGAGTACATATCTGATACTTCGTGTAATAAGTTTTATTTCGATAAGTAGTTAGTTGCCGTTACACGATTGGTTAACTTTTGCAACAGAAAAAAAAATCGGAAAGTAGGTAATGCCTTTTTAAACTGAGATTATTCTATATAGTCATACGGGACACATGAATTCTTTCAAAAAATGTTTCATCAAAATCGGTTCAGTAGTTTTTGCGTGAAAAGCGGACAACAGACAGAAAGACAACAATTTCAGAAATCATATTTTTCGAACCTTTAGGAAGACCCTTGAATGGTTAAGTATATTTTAATTTTTTATCACTGTATTTACAGTTTTATTACAAGTACCTATAGGTAGGATATGTAGGTATAGATTGGACTTAAGAGTCTTAAGTTTACATATACAAAGTTTTTTTGTCTAAGTTAAGACAACCACTTGACGGAATTGAAGACAAGGATCTGGATTTTTCTCAGCATGTACAAAACATACATGTGTAATTTTTGACTCTCTAATACATCGCAATAAGGCAATAATATCGCAATTTTTAAACAGATATATTATAGAGGCATACGGGACAGAAAAATTCCTGTAAATTTCCCCTGTTCCATATAAAGTTATAGATTTTTTAAGAGGAAAACACCAGCAGCAGTGCGCGTTATCGCGTGAAATAATAGGTATAATCATTATGGAATATTTCAATCATTAATGCTTCATCTTAATGCCTTAAATTTCACTGCCTTTTTTTATACTACGTAGGGTGGCAGAGAAGCATACGGCCCGCTTGATGTGGAGCGGCTACCGTAGCCATATTATCGCTCGCGCGCCGCCACCCCGCTGCCAACGCAGCATCTCATTTCTTCCCTTCTGGTGAGCATTCACTCGCAAGAACACAACAACCCTCAAGGGAATTGTTATTTGGCTGCGGTATTCTGTGAGGTACCTAGAGGTACATTCGCCAGTCGGGTAGCTTACAATTACGCTCCCTATCTCTCTTTTCGCCAGAGCTTCGTTTGTCAGTCAGCAGGATGAACCGCGTGCAGGTGAAATTGGCTTTGATTGAAAGATGTTGATGAACCACTTACACCCCAAAATCATTTTTCAAACGCTAGTGCGATATCTATTTATTTTAACTAGAGATGGGCAAAATCTAGGCATTTACAATAAGTGCCCAGTAAGTACCTGTAAATGTCCAATAAATGTCTAGTTTTGGGTATAAATAAGGAATTTATAAGTACTTTTTGGGCATTTATCGTAAATGCCCGGCATTTTGCCCATCTCTAATTTTAACCCATTACTGGCCTTCCTCGAGTGGAAGCTTTTTAAATAACCCATTCTTAAATCTATATATTGTTACGAGCTAGGGTTCTAGATTTGGATTTAAAACGCCAATGACAACTTCCAAGGATTTATTCACGCAGGGCCTGGTCTGCAGGTCTTCACAACACGAAGTCCACACGAAGATTCCAAATCGCACGTCAAATCGAAGTCCAATAGTATCGCTGAGGTCGTAGGTTATCACTTGTCTCGCAGGTAGATTCGCTCGAAGTTTACTCATCCGAAGTCCAAACTGAACTCCTATGCGCCGCGGCGGTCGCTATTTATATCCGCCGGCAAGTGTTCCTGAATGTTCTCGTATGTACATGTATGTACTTCCCTTCGGTAGACATCGTAATGCGTCTCGAACATTTTCATGTCTTATTGTTATGAACCTTATGGCAGTAGACATACGGGTCATTATTGCTTGCATAGAAGTAAGCGGCGACTATTCTAGAAGGTTTAATTCTAGATGATTCGCGACAGGACTGCGACAATATTAAAGACGTGCTTAAAAAACCCATTCATTGCCAGCTTATGTATTACGATTAAGAACTTTATCCTCATTGTCGTCGTCAACCCTTATTCATCCCACTACTGGGATACAGGTTCCCCTAAATCAGTGATTTAACCTTTTGTTCGGGAACCACTTCCAAATCAGTGTTCAATGTCGAGACCCAATTGTCCTATAAATCTACTACACTATCTCGATAATACAATATTTCGTTTAGTATTGCCCAATCTCTTACATTATTATTCTGTATCACGGACCTTGATTTAGCTCTCACGGACCACTAGTGGTCTGCAGACCACCGGTTGGGAACCCCTGCCCTAAATCAAAGGGGTTTAGACCACGCTGCTCAGCTACAGGTTGGCGGAGGCTTTACCCCTCATGCCGTCATAAAATTTAACATAGACAATGGATAAAAAACCTAGACAGCGATGGGTGGGTTTGACATGTCCTTATATATAGAATTCTACTGTATGTGTGTATGTCCTGAACTCCTCCTAAATGGCTGGACAGATTTGAATGAATTTTTTTTAATGCATTTGGGTGGCGCCCTGGATGTTTAGATTCACAAATCAGCCCGGCAGACAGCGCTGCAGTAATGGGAACGGGAAAACTGAGCCACAGCAAAGCGTTGGCGGGCCGCTAGTGATTAATATTTTTGGCAGACACCGATGGGCAATTGAATGTATAAATTAATATCATTATACACAGGTTTTAAATTAGGTATACCTTATCTACAAATAATAATTTGTTTATTTCGTTTTAATTTTTAATAAATAAGGAGGTAATGTAAATATTGTGAGATACGGAACAAAAAATTAAATATTTGAATAACTATCCGTTATACACATTTTTATACAGACATCAATTTACAATTTAATTTTATATTCCACTTGTAACCATGAATTATTTGAAAATAAATGATAAGCCAAAATCCTAATGGTCTTCTTAAAATTCAATTCTTAACTGCAATATAGTCTGAATAAATAAAATTACACATAACAATTATTGGTTTGTTAGGATTAGACACATTAATTATTATCACAGAATGTCTACTAAATTTAACCAATTAAAGATACAATAATATCTTAAGCAGAATATTTTTCAACAAGCTAAGTTCCCAAACTATTGATTATTGTAAAATTTTTACAGTTTTTAACCCTCTGTATCTGGTCAAATTAGCAAAATGACCATGATACATTTATGACATGTAAGTAAAATGACCTACTTGTAAAATGTCTAAAATAGTTGTACTAGAAGAATGTCTGATATGAAAAACGTCATATTAGACAAAAGTACTTGGCTATGCGTTACTGTTCATCCAAGTGCATTTTATAAATTAAAAAAAAAGATGTCTTCCTTCTTAGAAAAGTAAATTGGCTTCAAGTGGCCAGTACTAAATGAAGCCAGCCACTTTATAAAAGTGGCTGGCTTCATTTATATCGATGCCTTACAGCCGAAAAGGGATAAGCGACATATTTCAAACTTTACAGGAGAGTGATTTAAAGTTAAAATTTTATGAAAAAAATTCATAAAAACTATAGTTTAGTTCCCGAGAGGCTGGAAATGTGTTTATGCTGTATTTAACATACTATCTATTGAATTACAGTGTTATTTTTTAATAATTCAACTTGCAACCCCTATTTACTGTCGGTTATCCTCAAATGATCTCATTTCACAAACAGGCAAAATGTCGTAAATGAAAATACAAGAATTATTCGCTTCCAGCAAAAATGATATAACTACACCTCATGTTTCATTATAATTGAACTAAAATAGCACAAGTGTGTGATTATTGAAAATAAAATTGAGGAAATATGGTATAACCAGCTATCAAATGAAAATTTACTGAATGCGAAATTGTATAAGTAGATTTTTTTAATAGGAATAATTTGCTTATTAGAATACTCTTTCGATGTGTTTCTTCTTAAAAAATATTTTTTCGAGTAGAAAAGATTTCAGGTTCGCCTTACGGGTACTAAAAATGAAAAAAAAAAAAATGAATCAAATCAGTCTTTAATTGACACAGAAATGAATGCCACATACTAAAATGTAATAACAATTGTTTAATAAACGCTCTTATTACGGTCATAAGTACCCGAGATCAAATCAACTTAGAATTATCACAATTGAAATATCTAGTCGAAATCAATTTTCATTTATCTGTCTAAATCTATAAAAGAAGCAACTGACTGACTGACTTATATATCAACGCACAGCCCAAACCGCTGGGTCTAGAGATTCCAAATTTGGCAAGTAGGTTCCTTATGACGTCTAGGGGTGCACTAAGAAAGGATTTTTCAAAATTCTGCCCCTAAGGGGGTGAAACGAGGTTCCAAAGCTTGTATGGGGAAACAAGATTAGTTGGACTATTTTATCCGAAACTTTACATGAGTACTTCTATTGAGAAATGAGTAAATACGTGTTTCAGGATTTTTCAAAATTCAACTCCTAAAAGGGTAAAAAGGGTTGTATAAGTCTGAAAATCATCATGGGTATTGTTTTTATGGTTTATCGGGTCGCTGATTACGAAAACAACAACTATTTTATGATGTAACATAGCCGACGTGTCATAAAATCACCCCTGTGGGGATGCGATGGGGTTGAAATATGTAAAAGAAGAACCTGAGTGACTGATGATATATATCAACGCACAGCCCAAACTGCTGGGTCTAGAGCTTCCAAATTTGGCACGTAGGTTCCTTATGATGTCTAGGGGTGCACTAAGAAAAGAATTTTCAAAATTCATCCCCTAAGGGGGTGAAACGGGGGTCCAAAGTTTGTATGGGGAAACAAAATTAGTTGGACTATTTTATCCGACACTTTAAACGAGTACTTCTATAGATAAATTAGTAAATACATGTTTCAGGATTTTTCAAAATTCAACCCCTAAAGCGGTAAAACAGGGTGAAAAAGTCTGAAAATCGTCATGGGTATTGTTTTTACGGTTTATCGGGTCGCTGATTACGAAAACAACTATTTTATAATCCAACATAGCCGACATGACTTAAAATTACCCCTGTGGGGGGTACGGTGGGGTTAAAATGTCATAATTATATTGATATACCCATATTGATGGATATTGACTCTATGGTTTTCTGGGAAGACAATTACAAAAATGGCATCGATTTGAAAATATCAACCCCTAAAAGGGTAAAATGGGGGTCAAAAAGTCTGAAAATTGTCATGGGTATTGTATGGTTTATCGAGTCGCTGATTACGAAAATAACAACGATTTTAAAATTCAACGTGGCTAACGTGTCCATCATCTTCTATTGAGGTGCGATGAGGTTGAAATGTCTATATATCAATATATGTGTAGTATTTACGGGTTTTCGGAACGCCAATCCATACTAATATTATAAATGCGATAGAATGTCTGTTATCTCTTCACGCTTAAATCTCTGGACCAATTTAGATGAAATTTGGTTGAGAGATACCTGGAGTCCTGGGAAAGGACATACCTAAGATAGTTTTTATCCCAGAAATTACCTATTATTGTTATTTATTGTAACCGTAGGACGGTAACGTGACTATTATCTCCTATTGGGGTGCGATCGCGTTGAAATGTCTAAAATGTGGTGAAAAAGTCTGAAAATCGTCATAGGTATTGTTTTTATGGTATATGGATTACGAAAAAAACAACTATTTCAACATACTCGACGTGACAACTCTGTAGGGGTGCAATGGGGTTGAAATGTTATAATATCAATATGGGTGTTGATTCTATGGTTTTCTGGGATTTACAACAATAGCATCGATTTGAAAATATAACGTAGTGGACACGAATTACTTAAAAAGATTTTTTAAATTTTACCTCTAAGAGGGTGAAACGGAGGTCCAAAGGTTGTATGGGAAAACGAGATTAGTTGGACTATTTTATCCTAAATTTTACACGATTACTTCTATTTATTAATGAGTAAACATGTGTTTGCCCCGAATGTCACGCGAGCGAAGTCACGGGCGAAAGCTAGTTAATTATGAAATTGAAGTTTACAACGTTCATTTAAGCATATACAAGTATTCTGAAGATTAGTACACTGTTAATATCACAATTGTTTGTCTCAAGTCTTTGTTTTATTAATAAAATATTTTAAAGTAGCAACTCTATGAGTGTAACAAAAATATAACTTATTCTTTATAGAATTATCATAATTGAAAGTTCGTCTTTTGTCGCTTGGACCCGTAGTTTCAATAGAACGATACCGACAACTGACATTTGAAAATTATTATTGAACAGGTAAACGACAAAGACGTTGAGAATGGACTGGTATAAGGATAACTTTTAGTTCTACCTTTTTATCTAACCGCCGGAATCGTTTAATTATTGGGAGGGGAAAAAAAGGATAAGCGACAAACTAATTCTAAATATTTACAGGGGCTATATGTAATAACCTCCTTTTTGATTTCTATTTATGAAACGGGAAAAATATACTAAACGCCAAATAAAGTCTCAAAAATGTGGCCTAACTACAATAAACGACCAATATATTTTATAAAGGAACAGGCATAAAATACTAACCCGAATTTAACAAATAATTATTTATAAGCAAAATATCATAAACGTATGTTTCTGAATGTTTGCTTCCAGCAAAAATAGGTTAACGTTCTAATGATTGAATATTACAGAGAGCCCAAAAAGCATAAGTTAGTTTGTTTTCAAAAATTCTTTGATCAACAACCAAAAAAAATAAAACTTCAAAATTTCTGTCGTTTACAGCGAATAAATTTAGCTCATGTCCCTATTTTTACTACCGCCTAAGCGACATAAAGTGTCACTTAGAAACATGTAACCCAGACCAAACGACGCAGAAAAAAATGACGATTCTGGCCATATATATAAGTCCATTCTCCAAAAAATGGCGCTTATCCCTTTTCGGCTGTAAGGCATTGATATATATTATAAGGAAAATGAGGAAGTAATTTCTAAAATGCACTTGAATGTACAATAACACATAGCCAAGTACTTTTGTCCAACATGATGTTTTTCATTACAGATTTTCTCCTAGCATGACTAATTTAGATTTCAGACGTTTTACTAGTAGGTCTTTTTACTTTCATGGTGTTAATACATCATGGTCATTTTGCTATATTGACCTTCCGATACGGAGGGGATTTTAAAACAAATTTTCCTTCTAATCATAACAAACAAACTCTATTAAATTAATAATTTAACCATATTTAGAAAGATGAGATTCGCTATGGACATGCTCTTCGATGCTTTGAATATTGCAAATAATTTCTACCTCACACCTTTTACAAAGTACATGTATTTCATGTTCATTACTCAGATAGGGGGCTAAAGAGATGTCCTGATCTTCAATAAGGTCTTCATATTCTGTAAACCATTCTATGTGTTCCTCATCGTCATCTATATGTTCTAGAACACTCTGTATGGTGTTGTCGATATATGCATCACACACTTTACAGTACACTTCATCATCACTATCTACAGGGAAAATACCGTTGATAGGTTTTAAACGCTCCATAATGTTAGCTCTGTGAGGAATACTATTAACATGTGTTTCTAGTGTCTGCAGAGTGCAGTTGACGTTCTGGCTGCATACATCACAGTGGGCATCTTCACTCTCGGATGACAAGTACGGCTCAAGTTTGATAAATTCACCATCAGTAAGGTCTTCTATAGCAGCCCGCCAATTTGCATGACTTTCGACCTCAATGTGCGAAGACACAGCCATCTCGGCTTCCACTGCTCTGTTGCATGGCTTGCAGAACAATTCGTCGTTTTTAAAAAGCATCCCATTCTCTGCAGACAGAATTATATTTTCTTTGTGCTTAGCCCCGTTTGTGTGCTGTTCTATACATTTATTAGCTTTCGGTATGTGGACTCCGCAAAATACACAACGAACCCGTGTTTTAGAACTGGCGACTATGCCGTATAATATACCTTTTTTCATTGTGAGCGAATGTATGTATAAATTATGTGATATTGAAATAAATTGCAC
Organism: Hypsopygia costalis; assembly: GCA_937001555.2. NCBI lineage: Eukaryota > Metazoa > Arthropoda > Insecta > Lepidoptera > Pyralidae > Hypsopygia > Hypsopygia costalis. The sequence goes on from OW443344.2 coordinate 11,368,707, forward strand.
CAGGGATTTTTTATTGTTGAAAAAATTAACGTAAAATTTAATTCCTCCGATTTTTGGTAATGAATTTGACACTTGACACCTCGACTACAATGACAACTTATTAGTACTGTAGCAAACCGTATGTATTCGGTACTGAGTAACGGGTGCGCTGTCAAGTACCGAGTAACGAAACGTTACCAGGCCTGTGTCACTCCGCCATTCGGCCGAGTTATTTACCTACACGCCCGACGCCCCCGAGAGCAATAATTAGTCGAGTGTCACGCGCGCTCTCTTACGCACGCGGTATGCGATGACCACCACGCCTACTAAATATATCGGTATTTATGGTCGGTTATTTTGTTTAGCGCTTAAAATACATACCTACATCTATTTTACAAATACTTTCCGTGTTAAAGATACATCCGAGTTATTATTGGGACAATGTGAATAGTAAACCTGATCTGTAAGTACGTACAGTCATGATTCCTGTTAAAACTTACTCTAAAATTATATATTTTATCAGTGACAACATTACGTAACATTATTGTTACTAAGTACCTACCTATGTACTTAATAATCACAGAGTATGATATAGTAATATAAGTAAATACAGCAGAGTAATAAACATACACATACGTAAACCTACTACATTTTTTGGTAGTTTAAGTATATGTATTTTATTGATCATTAATAAACAAGCGTATGTATTTATACCTATCTACGCGAGCGCTTCATGTTCTACACGTGGTTCAACCCTATGAGCGATACGCAGCCCGGTTACGTCAACGGCGAGACAAACCATTTTGCAAAAGCAGCGGCGGTCGCTCGTAACGCGTTACATATAGGGGTTACTTTCGATTGCCCCTGCCGCTGAAAGACTTAGGTACGAATACAGCTGCAGAATTATTTTGGACCGTATTAGCGCGTATCGAAGGTTGATATTTTATTAATTTTTATTCCAATCGTGTCGTAAGTGGATCTTCTGTTAGAGTATATTATTCTGTGACGTTACTTACGAATGCATCTCGGTACTCGCATGTTTCGTATTTTTGGGTACAACTGTTTCAGTTGGCGCAAGTATCATTGGTTGATGCGCGTACGGTTTCCTGATCGTGTGTTTTATTTTGCACATTCGCACTTATTTATTTGATGAATTAAAAAACGTACGTTACAAGGAATGATGTTTGTCTACTATTTTCATATTTTGATTTTTTTAATCCTTTATCCAAATTTTTGACGACTTCAATTATTTTTTTGGTTATTAAATTCTAATTATGAATTAGTGTTAATTGGTAATATTTTTATATTATTTGATATTTCAAGCACTCTTTATGATGTTTTCTAAAAGTAACGAATACGGAATGATGCGATGCCGCGACATACCTACACGCACGCAATGCGACTCGGTGCGTAATGTTATGAGGTATTAAAAGTAACGAGTAACGTAACGATACGAAAGTAACGAGTATTATCTGATAAAGTAACGAATACATACGGGTACGCTTTTTTTCGTTACTTTTACACCACTACAACTTATCGAGCAGGGTTGCCAATGTCCGTTTACTAAATTCCCCAATAGTCCAATTCGAATTTCCCAAACCTGGGGCCAAAAATCGCCTGATTTCCCATATATTGATCTCAGAGCTACCAACTTTATGATAGTTTTTCTTTTATTTCAGATTTTTTTTTTTTATTCAAAATATAGCCTATTGTTTTCAGGGGAGCTGGGGGCCCTTTGTATCCACGGGGCCCCGGGCTGCAGCCCAAAAATCCGTTTAGTAGATCCGGACCTGCTTTTGACCACTCGAGTGCTGGCGCCTAGTGCCCGTATGTAGTCACAATTTTTACAGTAACTTACTATAGTACCACAGTATAAGTAATAGTACTAACGTACAGTATGGACACTCTCTGCCGCTCTCACTAGTCGACCTCACCTCCCATAGGAGACCGATTTGGAACCGTTCGCAAGGAATGCCACAACGTGCGAATTGACGTCGCTTGTATTTTATTCTCCATTCAGTTTAAAATATGGAAGTATGCAAAAGATGAGAGTTAGTTGTGCAGTGGATGGATGTCTCAACACATGAAAAGTAAAAAAAAAAAATTTTTGGATGGATGGATGGACGGACGGACGGACGGAGGGACGGACGGATGGATGAATGAAGCAAACGAGCAAACGAGCATTAGTTGACAAAAAATGCTATGCAATACCGCGTATTGCATAGCATAGCGTATTGTATTGCATAGCGCTTTACCGCGACAGTCCCCGAGTGCCACACGTTTTTTTCTTCTTCACTACGCCCACCTGATGTGAAGCAGTTACCGTAACCATATTAACGCTCGCAACATTAAATATCGCTCACGCGCTGCCATCCCCGCTGCCAACGCAGCAACTACATCCTCTCTGGTGACCTCACTCACTCGCAGGAACACAACAACCCTCAAGGAAATTGTTATTTGTCATTGTAGTACATAATTTAAAAAAAACGAGTTGCACTCCGGTAGTGCCGGCAGAAGTGAAGAAAGCGTGAACTCTAACATTAACGTTGCGCATTTTTTAATATCTTGGAATGGTTAGGGAATATATTCTCACGAATTGCTTTATTTCTCAGTATAAAAGTTTCATTTATTACGCTATCGTACACAAACATGACAGCAAAACACAAGACAGTGTCAGCTCAACTAATGCTCGTTTGCTCGTTTGCTCCATCCATCCATCCGTCCGTCCATCCATCCAAAAATATTTTTTTTTTACTATTCATGTGTTGAGACATCCATCCACTGCACAACTAACTCTCATCTTTTACATACTTCCATATTTTAAACTGAATGGAGAATAAAATACAAGCGACGTCAATTAGCACGTTGTGGCATTCCTTGCGAACGGTTCCAAATAGGTCTCCTAGGGGAGGTGAGGTCGACTAGTGAGAGCGGCAGAGAGTGTCCATACTGTACGTTAGTACTATTACTTATACTGTGGTACTATAGTAAGTTACTGTAAAAATTGTGACTACATACGGGCACTAGGCGCCAGCACTCGAGTGGTCAAAAGCAGGGCCGGATCTACTAAACGGCTTTTTGGGCTCAGCCCGGGGCCCCGTGGATACAAAGGGCCCCCAGCTCCCCTGAAAACAATAGGCTATATTTTGAATTTAAAAAAAATATCTGAAATAAAAGAAAAACTATCATAAAGTTGGTAGCCCTGAGATCAATCAATACATGCATGTGCGCATCTATTGAACGGAACGGGGGATTCCCCGTCGCTTGTTTTTGGTCAGTGTATTTTTTCGCGTCCATTACGGGGGACTTCCCTCCGTATCGCTTAACGCCCGATGATGTAATTTTGTTTTTTATTCCGCTCTTCTGTTCTCTCTCTGTTCTGTTATTATTAAAAATGTGTTTAGTTTACTACTCGTGATTCAATTATAGAATCCTTCGCTAGGTCGGTCATCAAAATTGAGCACGTGATTAAAAAGCAACTTTGCACTCTTGTGACTCAAACAACTGTTATTGTCTTATTTTTTAGGGTTCCGTACCTCAAAAGGAAAAACGGAACCCTTATAAGATCACTTTGTTGTCCGTCTGTCTGTCAATAATTTCTATGTCGAGAATGCGTGGAGGTATCAAGCTGAAATTTGAACTGTATTCTCAGGTCTACGGTCCCATGAAGTTGTAAAAAAATCAAACTGCTAAGTTTACGTAAAAAAAGTTACGGCCGTTTATTCAGCAAAAAATGCATATTTCTACACATTCTCATGGGGAATCAAAACCTATAGGGTACTTCCCGTTGACCTAGAACTATGAAATTTGGCAAGTAACATCGTTATAGACTACAAGTACAGGAATAAATCTCAAAACTATACATTTGTAAATAGATCTTAAAATATAGGGAGTCTATATTTTTTATAGGGTGTCGAAATTTCAAATTGAAACTACTAGTTCAAATGGGGTATCATATGAAAGGGCTTGATGTACACATTGCAAAATATATTTTATTTATTTTTTTCGACGCATTATTTCTTAATTATAATGAAAAATATACAAATTAACAATGATACTACGTGGAGTGGAAGGAACCCTCGGTGGGCGAGTCCGACTCGCACTTGTCCGGTTTTTTTTATATTGTTATCCACATCATTATAGTTTTATGAGAAAATGGCTATTAGGGCCTCTAAGTAGTTTCAGCCCAGGGCCCCTCAAATTCACGATCCGCCCATGGTCAAAAGTATCGTTTTGTTTTGCATATACTACTCGCATCGACATTAGTCCACTACTTCTCATCAACGAAACAATATCAATCTCACAATCAATAAATTAATTATATGCAAGAATAATTCTATATTAGTTTACAATTTATCTCAATTATTACTTGGGGTGTACACCTGCACGCGGTACACCCAGCTGACTGACAAACGAAGTTCTGGCGAAAAGAGAGTTAGGGAGTGTAATTGTAAGCTACCCGACTGGGGAATGAACCTCTACCTCACATAATATCACATATATTTTATGTTGCGAGTGTTAATATGGCTACGGTAACAGCTTCACATGAAGCGAGTCGTATGCCTGTCTGCCACCCGACGTAGTATAAAAAAAATCTACTTTTTTTTGTTTCCCATATTTTCAACGAAGTATGTTCTTGGTCCGGAGCACAGCCCCTTTACCACCATTTCTTATTGCGATTCAATAATAGAATAGTTTGTTTATTCATACCAATGAATAAGCGACTCTATTCCATTTGAAATAGAGTCGCTTATTCATTGGTATGAATAAGCATTCTATTCAGTTATTGAATCGCAATAGAGATGGTGGTAAGGGCTGTGGTAAGGGGGCTGAAATACAGTCTTCTCGTCTCAACAGAGTGATCACGACTGATAGATGAAATAGTGATTGGAGTGACGTCACGGACGTGCCTTTACGCGCATAGGCTGTCTCAATGTTTACTTAATAAAAAATTAACGGAGTCGTAAAACATAACACTTTCAGTATTGACGTAAAATTTATTGTTAAAACTCGGTCTGTGAGTGTAGTGAGCCTGGTATTGTGTACCTGTGTGGTGGAATATCAATGAAACATCTATCGGTTTGTTACAAATAATTTTATCTGAGGTCACATGAATATTTACAATATATTTACATACCCTCCTATATTGTATACATAAGCGCCAGTAAATAGCAATATACGAACCCATTCATTAGAACAGTAGCGACATCTCTCGATATGTCAGGACAACAAAAGAACCCAAAAAATTGTAACGGATGTGGTAAATTTGTATCGTCAACATCGGCAGCAAAATGCTCGCGATGTTCCATGTCGCATCACAGGGCATGTGTCAACATCCCTGGCTCCGCTGACATAGTTCCCGATTGGCTATGCCCAGCCTGTAAAACAAAAATCCCCAAAGGCGACAAGTTAGCCACCCCGGTGAAAGGGATAAGCGGGGATTATGTAGACAGGACGGCTACACCCTGTTCTGGTGACCTCGGTCAGGCTCAAACGTCGGATGGTGATGGGGACGGTGGCAATGCTCCCGAGGATTCTTCGCAGCCGCTTCAGCCCGACTTGGGTAAGGAGATTAGGGACGAACTGCGTGCCCTCAATGCCCATTTCACATCGCTCAGAGAGGACTTAAATCAACTAAAAGTTGCAGTTGAAAAATCTACCAACCGAATGGACAGTCTGGAGTCACGACTCCTAGCGCTGGAGAATAGATCCTCGGAGGCTGCAGTATGTAGGGGACACGGCGAACTCGAACGAACCATCGTCCAGCTGAAGCGCGGACTTAACGAGAGGGACCAAGAACTGCTGTCCTCTGACCTCGAAATTTCCAATCTTCCGGAGGTCAAGGGTGAAAACCTCCTGCATACAGTCTAGCTAATAGCGGCCAAAATAGGATCGCCCCTGGACGAAAGAGACGTCGTGTTTGCGGAGCGGGTCGGCGCGCCTGTGCCGCCTGCGTCGGGCGACGCCGCGGGCCGCGTGCGCTGCCGCCGCGTCGTGATGCGCCTGGTGCACCGCGGCCGGCGCGACGACTTGCTGCGCGCGGCGCGCGTGCGCCGGACCACCACTACCGCCGACCTGGGCATGACGGAGACTGCGCAGAGATTCTACCTGAATGAGCGACTCACGAGGACAAATAAGTCGCTGCTGTACAAGACGAAACAGATCTGTCAGCGGTTGGCGTGGTCTTATGTCTGGACGAAGCAGGGAAAAATTTACGCGCGCCAAATGGATGGTGGTGTGGCTCATCGGATATACTCAGAGGATGATTTAGAGCGTGTTTTTGGCCCTGATGTCGTTGGCAGTGATTAAATACGCTAGTTCTGCTGGTTTGTTAGCGCAGTCTCCAGATATGGGACCTTGGCTACGCGCATATTATTTTATGTATGTTTTTATGTTGTACATTTACTTATTCACTATTGTAGCATGTATACATTATGAAAATTTTATTAAGTATCGTAGTGGCTCGACAGGTATATTGTTGGTATGTTATTGCTCAACTCGTCGCTATATGACACTTAGCCTGACTCCTGCATGCCAGGGGTGCTCTAGTCTCATAAACTATAACTGCATCCTAAAAATAAATACAAAGTCATTTATGCTCATAAATCTTTATATATACAGGAAGACTTATATCCTAATATGTAATAATATTGATATATTCTGCTCTCAATCAAAATATAATTATGCACAGGTATATACATTATTAATCATACATTCAGTAATAATTACAAAATATAAAATTTATGTACAAACTTACACTCACATAATGTTTATTATATATAACCTATTTACATTATTTATCTATGGTTGTTAATAAATATTTAAAAGTTGGATTATTCAATGCGTGCGTATGCGTATGAGCGTACACTAATCTCAGACAGTGGGTAAATGAACCGACACATTTCACTGAGCATAGTGAGACACTCATTGATTTGATATGCACCGATGCACGGGTCCGTGATCATGGGGTAACTCATATTCCTGATCTGGGTAGCCATGCTGTGATATCAGTGGTACTTGATCTTAAAAAGCAGCGTCCAACACCTAGAGTAATTATATACAGACCTTACAAGGACATATTAATTGATATTTTTAATGCAGACCTAGACAATATTGATTGGCACTATATATCAACGTTAAATAATGTGAATGATATGGTTGATACTTTTAGTGGGTATGTCACCACTCTATTTGACTTACATGCACCACTAAAAAGAGTATGTATACAAGACCGTGGACATCCCTGGCTAACTGACACTGTTAAAGACATGATGCGAATTAGAGATAGGAGCTACAAGAGATATAAAAATTCGGGGCTGGATACTCACAAAAAATTTTATAAAGACATGAGGGCTGTGGTGGTTGAGGCTATACATCAGGAAAAGAGGGCTTATTTTGAACAACATATAAATAACAACTTGAGTGACCCTAAAAGGTTATGGCAAAACCTCAAGTCTACTGTACTTCCTAAAACTAACAAAGATCTACCCCAATATCTGAATGACCCTGACAGGATAAATGCACATTTTCTTGATGTTTCCGGTGGTGATCAGATCGAGCCTTCTTATCTTTCACACTATGAGTCACAAAGGCATGGTTCAACTGTTTTCACATTGAAACCGGTAGGCAGGGAAATGGTGGCTCAAATAATCAAGTCATTGAGATCAAATGCAGAGGGCATAGACGGAATCTCATTAAAAATGATAAAGTTAACACTGGAACATACACTTGATCCAATCACTGATATTGTCAACACATCAATTGTCACTTCTAGTTTTCCGGATACATGGGGAACTGGTCTGGTGTGGCCTTCTCCGAAGAAACCCAATCCGACAGATGTTGGAGACCTTAGACCGATTAGCATCTTGCCTGTGGTCTCTAAGGTGTTGGAGAAGGTGATCTATGGTCAATTATCAAAATACCTTGAGGATAATGGTCTGTTGCCAAGTACACAATCTGGTTTTCGTAGGGGTCGCAGTACGGCAACTGCACTCCTGCATGTTACTGATGAATTCTTGACTGCTCAGGATGGTGGTATGGGAACTCTACTCGTGCTGCTTGATTATTCGAGGGCTTTTGACTCAATTAATCATTCCCTTCTTCTTGCTAAGTTAGCATACTATGGTTTGGATGAGGCTGCTGTTCAATGGTTCCGTAGCTATCTGAAATGTAGGGCACAGGTAGTGGAGATAAAGAACAATGATGGGACATCTAAAAGATCAGTGTGTAGTCCAGTAAACCGGGGTGTCCCACAGGGTTCCGTTCTCGGTCCATTGCTCTATATTCTGTACAGCGCAGATGTTGTTAATGTTATTCAGAACTGTAAATTCCACCTTTATGCAGATGATCTTCAGATTTTTATTCATACTCGCGCTTGTGATACTGATGCTTCTGTAATAAAATTAAATGAAGATCTTAGTCGTATTCATTCATGGTCACAAAAAAATAGTTTGCTACTAAATCCTTCAGAAACTAAATGGGTTATAGAGACGAACTTCTTAGCTTCCATGGATTCACCGTGCGGGTGCCGGGTCCATCGTGTGGCAGAGAGAGAAACACAAGCAGATCCCGAGACTTGTGACACGGGTGTAGGTTTAAGGGGCCCCTTTCCGACGTACATCAACACTCACCTTCACTACTTGTGTTTCTCTCCCTGCCCTGCCAAATCTGGTATGAACCTGCTAATGCAGCTTTAGATACTCGTTCTAGTATAGAACTTACTGCACTTCTGGACAAGCCAAGGTCTTTCAGCAGGTTATAGAGAGATTTTGCTGGTATACCTCTCGCTCCTACTTCTACAGCGTATAGATTAACTACATAGCCGCTTTTTGTTAATTCGTTTAGGAGGTCATAATATTTGTTTTGTTTTATCGCATGGTCTTTGGGTATGTTAGTTTCCCACGGTACGGTAAGCTCTACAAGTACTATACGTTTTGTAGCTCTGGAGAAAAGGAAAATGTCCGGTCTGGATGTCGAAACAACCACATCCTCTGGGATTTTATAGTGCTTTTCATACGTGTCCATTAAAATAGTCCAGTCAGGTGCTGCACTGAGGATTGAGTAAGGCTTGTTTTTGGAGTTTGAAGTTGAGCCTCCTTTTATAAAGTTAATTTGTCTTTTGTTTGTCGTTAATCCTTTTTGGGCTCTAGCTATTGAAAGGCTTATGGCTTCACGTATGATTTGAAGTACTCTGTCATGGCGATGTGAGTAATGACCCCTATCAAGGAGCACCTTGCATCCCACCAATAGGTGCCTTGCTGTACATATCGCCTCTCCACAGGTATAGCAACATTTTTCAGAGGCTTTTCCCCACCTAACTAAGTTACTCTGGTCAGGGAGGGTCATTTGAAAGGCATTAAGATAGAATTTTAATAAGGCAGGAGACCAGTCATACAGCAAGGTGCGCCACTTCAGAGCTAACGGGATGCAAAACTCGCCTATGGTTAACCACTCACTTTGCATTTCTAAATTCATAGCGTGCACTTTGTAACTGTCATTTTCGTCTTGTTGTAGAAAGGTTTTTACTATGTCTCGGTCTTCCCTTTTCTTTCTCGCGCCCAACCCAGCTCTATTTGCCTGTGCACCTACCATAAATTGTTTGTGGAATTGAAGTCTAGATTCTAGGTCTGTGGCATTTTTGTCTTTTGGGAGAGATTTAACTAATTCGTCTTGCGACTTTTGCAAAACATGCGTTTTTGTAACTCTCAGGTGTTTATAGAGTTCAGAAGGTTTCTTTAATTTCAGCCCAAAACTATTGTGATCCCTAAATAGAGTCGAGGGATCAGCCGGATGTGCCAGTCCGAACCATGACTTTAATATCTTTATGACATTAGCATCTAACTTTGCCAAGAGGGTTTTACCGAAGTCATATACTAGGAAAGGCCAAGTGAGACGTGATGTGAGATAGTTGTCGTATATCCATGCTTTTTTAATATTACTGATAGGCTGTTGGTCTACCTTATTGAGGTCGTTAATGAAATTTTCGACAACTTCCCCCAATGATGGTGTGCGTCCTTTGTAATCTATCTTTCTACCAAGAAATTTGAAAGGCACTGTTTCTGCAATCGTAGCAACTTTTTGGCCGCTTATGGAGAGTTCCGGGTCGTAAGAAGTGTATTTGGTATTTCGTCTACCCAGACATAAACAATAACATTTACTTGGTTTCGCCCTCAATCCCTCCGTCCATGTACAGAACTCATCGACTTCATTTAACAACTCCTGACACTGTTTGGGATTACGTGTAAGTATTGCAAGGTCGTCAGCAAAGGCTAAGATTGACTCAGTGTACTTGTTGTTGATTTTAAAACGGTAGCCTGTGTGTGTAAAATGGTACTAAGACACAAGTAGCGGAGATAAAGAGACGGGCTCCTAACGTGATGCTATCTGGTCATCCTATTGAACAAGTGGCAGAGGCGCGGAATCTTGGCCTTATTATGGATGCCCATCTGCACTTTGAAAACCATGTTCAAAAAGGGGTTCAGAATTGCTTTTACAGATTGAAACTGCTGTATAGGGTCCGTCCCTATTTAAGTTTAGACCTGAGAATTAGGCTCTGTGATTCTCTCATCCTCTCAAAACTAAACTATGCCGATGTAGTTTATGGCCCATGCCTACTGGCAAAAACAGAAAAGCTACTACAGCGTGTCCAAAACGCCTGTGCTCGATTTTGCTTCAGCATTCCACCTCGAAATCATGTGACTCCATATCTAAATAGATCCAATATTTTAAAAATGGCCTCGCGCCGCTGTCTTCATCTTGCAACTCTCATGTTCGGTGTGATTAATTACAAGCAACCAGAATACCTTTATCTTAAACTGGCCTGGATGCAGAATGACTGTGGGTACTCCACACGATCCTCATTAATTCGATTATCTGTCCCATGCCACAGGTCAGCTGCTTTTCGTGGAAGTTTTAAATTTGCGGCGACCAAATGTTGGAATATCATTCCTCCGCCGATACAGACCCTAAAACGGATAAAAACATTTAATGCAGCCCTCAAGGCACATCTAATAGATTTACAAAAAAAACTCAATTAAAGATTACACATAGTGTTTTACAACACCTTGTTAAAAGTTACTGTACTATATAATTAATTAAATGCTTATTTAATTTGCTTATGCGTCCCAGTGCCAAAATAAAAAAAAAAAAAAGAAACCCGTTCTTAGTGCACCCCACGAGCCTAAGTGCCTGATTTGGAATTTCTAGACCTGTGGCCTGTTAGACCTAGTCTGTACATTGATGTGAGGCATTTGATTTGTCAAAGCAACATTTGTAGAATGGGTAACATTTGTCAAAGCAATAAAATTTGGTATATAAAATAATAATAATGATAATTAAAAAAAAAAAAAAAAAAAAAAAAAAAAAAAAAAAAACAATTTGCTAAGTACATACTTTGTAAGCGATGTTATTATCTTCATGTTATCACATTTTTAATGGTTAATATGCCTTAATTTTAATTTTCATATTATTTATGGAGGTTATGTACGACTTACCAATTCAATTTGAACATGGAGACTCCAGGAAAATAGTAATGGCATGGAGCACTATGCTTGTTGAGTCGTTACCGTAAATGTTTGTGCCACAGTATTTGCGAGCCTTAGCATTTGTTGTGATTACTAGATATTAATTAACACTATTGCATTTTTTGCTCATAAACGCAATGTCCGATTTGTACTTGATTTTATACCTGAATGTAATAGATATACGCTAACATTTTATTCTTGTAAGGACACACACTAAGTTTAGAGTTATTAAATTAAATTCTTCTTCATATTTAAGTATCACCTTATTTTCTTGAGAGTAAATAAATAATAGATGATTTTTTTTCCTGTCTCAATGAGCGAACGAATGACAGATGGCCGTAAATTGTAACCAGTCATTCGTTGACTCATTGCGTTTTTATCAACGGATTAGGGTCCAGGATACGGGTTTCTTGGAGCCCGATTTTTTGTATTGTTTTTGGTAAAATTTCTGTGCTGTGTTTTCTAATTTAACTTTACAATGTTATATGTGTCATAATATGTATGTGTATGTATGTATGTGTGTGAATATATATTGTATATAGGTTTAAATAGATGTTTTGCGACTGTTTGTTCGTCCGTGGTGTCACGAACTGGTCCCAGCTGAAAATCAGCGCTGGGGTCTGACATAGTCAGTCCACGGCATAATGCTGAGCTGGGTCCAATTTGGGGCATCATGCAGCACTATTTCGTTCTCCTTTCTAACTTATATATACAGCTTGTACTTGTTTAATAGTGTTGTGTTATGTTCCAATAAATGTTTTTCTTCTTCTTCTTCTTCTTCTTAAATAAAACATGCCTGTCACCGCGAGTCGGGTGCGACAGATGCGAGTGTTCTGCGCGGAATAAGAACGTAGTAAGCGCCGAATTAGTTTTATTTTGGCGCGTAACTTAGACATTTTTTTTTTAAATCGTTAGTAAAATCGCTTAGTAATATAATTTTATACTACGTATTAAAATGTGGACTCACTAGTATGAACCATATTGAAGAAATATTAGCTTTAGTTGAAAATTTGACATAATTTTGTGATTTATTTCTGTCGATAAAACATTAATATTTTGTTTTCAATCAGTCCAGTCCCTTTTAAGTATATTGTAATATCTGTAATTTATTTTCGGGTAATTAATGGCCTATGTTTTTCGGTATACATCTAATCAAAAATTGACAATTTACCTTTATACCCCCTCATACTCGTTTATGAGGGGGTATAAAGGTAAATTGTCAATTTTTGATCCGGTGGAAGGCCCGGTTATATATACCTATATACCTTTATACGTTGTTTTGTTCTACCTTATAAATGATCACCTACCAGTGCGAAAAATAGTTACTACCTTTTCTGCGGCCTTCCTAATATACCTAAAAAAAATCAGTCGTGCCAAGATCTGGACTCGAAATTTGTCTAACTATACATAATGATAAGATATAGATAAGACCGCGGCAAACCAGTCGCATGCATTTGTCCACATTGATAGGTAATGGAATTGTGAACTGAGCTTTATGGCTTATGGCTTAGTCTCACACACAAGCCCAGAAGTTTTTATTTCAAAAAATCGTCATATTAACGTAGCTAATGGGCTTATCGCTACTTAGCCTTGTTACGTAGATAAAATCTTCTGCTAGATTCCACATGTTTCAGTCACACTTAACTTTTTCAAACAATACTTTTTAAATAAAATAGATTAAACCGACTGACTAATAATAATTTCCATTATCTATATACTAATTTCATGATTCGTGGCGAATACTGTACTAGATTTCATTCAGTTTGTTCTTGAGCTGACTACACAGAATTAAGCCATTATTCTATAAGCTGTTGGATACAGATACAGACATTGTGGTAAAATAAGACAAACGTAATAAAATGCTCATTTAGACACATTTTTATATTTGTAACAATTTATTTTACTATTTTTATTAAAACTGTTATCACAGGATTGACTGCAGACTTTGCTAATTGCGCTTCTTGGAAAATTATTTTTTCCATATCTGGAAACCATACAACAATCAGTACAGTAGTTTTTAAAATTAATCTGAACAAACTTAATCAGGAGTTGAATTTATATTTTATGTACCATTACCAATCTTTGAAATTAATAATTTAGGCGGCTAGGTTCTAGGTTTAATAAAACAAAATTAAAAATCTACTAATGTAATCAATATAAATTACACAAAGAAAATCATAAATTTAAACAAGATATTAAAATAATTTCATTAGATAGAAATAAATAGACAACCTGTGTGCTTGTGCCCACATTATTATTTTTTACAAATTCTCTAGCAAAGTATTTATATATGGAAGTACACATAATAATTATTATATATTTTTATGTATAATTATATAGTTTATTCTCATAAATATATATTAATAGGCAGGTAACATTATATTAAAAAAAATGGAAAAATTCACCTCCCCGCCTAGGCAGGATTTGAACCCACAACCTCTCGATGATTGGTCGAGTGCTCTTCCAACTGATGGTTAAGGTAGGTAGCAGATTAAAGTGTGTATAATTATTCTGTTATCTACCTGGTAACAGATTAAATATGATGTAATAATATGTACACCATTTTTGGTCCAGTATTATTTTAATCTTAGTTCTAGATTTTTCAGTGTTGTGTCATAAAATTTCATGCAAAAACAGTTTACAACTGTTTTTCCCTACTGATGTCATAGTTGGTCCCATAGTAAAAGCTGTTCGATTATAAAAACTAAATCACTCCTAAAAAGTACTATTTAAATACCTAGTCATATTAGTATATGTATGACATAATATTCTGTTTCTATGTGGTCATATATTTGCTGTTTATGTATGAAACTTCCCCGTTGTGTTTACCCTTGCCCTTTCCTTTAATATGTCTCTCCAAGTTGTCAAGGTTACATGCAACTGAGGTTTGGCATTTATCACATCTAGCTTTATCTTGTTTAGGATCCACTAAAAATTGTTCTATACTAATACTCTGACCGTGTACCAATTTCAGTAACTTAGTAAGATACGTGACATGATCCACATTGTTGTCAACATGTTCAAATATAGATTCTATGTAATTATCAAAGTACACCTTACAAATTTTACACCAAAGATCTTTACTGCTGCCTTCAACTGAACATATTCCGTTGAATGGCTGGACAGCAATAGATCGGGCTCTCCTATGTTTTTTAGAGCTTACATGATTGACAATATCTGGTATTGTAAAATCTATTACATGATCACAGATCAAACAATTAACTCTATTGTGTTCTTCATTTTCAGGCAATTCAATAAACGAACCATCTTTTGCTAGTGTCTTTTTTATTTTATTCATGTTAGATTCATGACAGTCACTTTTGATATGTTTACCAAAATTCATAAAATCAATATCCTCATCATTGCATATCAAGCATGTAATATTGTTGCCATTTAGGTGCATACTGTTCCTAAGCATTAGTCTGTCAATATATAATTCTTTGTGAGTATCCAGGTTCATATGTGCATCAATTGAAGCATTATTATCTGGTAATGCAATTGCACATAAGTTACACTTTATGTTACCATTTTCGTAGACTATATCTTCATAACATGCCATTTTGTTTGCCATTTGCAAAGACTTTATCTTGAGATAGCTGATAATAGAACAAAATTTTGATTTTTCATTGAATGATTGTTAAGTACTTAGTTGGTCAGGTTGTCAGAGGTTAGTGTGTAAAACAAACAAGTTATTTCAAATTCTTCCATAATTAGTGTTTCTAAACATAACAGTCCTTTCTTTCCATGTCATATTGTAATGATTAAACAGTTTCATCCATCCAGCAACTAAGAAAGCAAGTTGAAGAAGATGGGTAATCACAATTCACACAAGTAAAGCAGATGATTTATTAAGCTCGTATATCTGATTCTGTAACTATTAAAAATCTTTTCAATTTTCTTAATCATATCACTAATTCAGACGACTCTAGCGTCTCAATCTCAACAATTATTTTATTTATTGTAGCCAATCAGGATCCTGGCGAATTGGCGAGACGGATGAACAAGCAGTGTGCAGTGCTGCAAAAATGTAAAATTAAAAATCGGTAACTTTCAACGTTGCCAGCTAAAATCGGTAAATTTTTATTCAAGTGTAGGTGCATATATAGTACATAACTATTTGTTTAAAATCACAATTATGTATTTGTTCAATTACTATTATACTCAAAGACTATCACCATATATCACGTGCTCAATTACATTGATTATTCATTTCCGTCTTCATACCCCCTCTTACTATGTATGTAGCATTTTTTTTTTTTTTATAATACGTCGGGTGGCACACAAGCATACGGACCGCCTGATGTGAAGCGGTTACCGTAGCCATATTAACGCTCGCAACATAAAATATCGCTCGCGCGCCGCCACCCCCGCTGCCATCGCAGCATCTCCTTCCTTTCTGATGACCTCACTCACTCGCAAGAACACAACAGCCTTCAAGGGAACCATTATTTGGCTGCGGTATTCTGTGAGGTGGAGGCACATTCCCCAGTCGGGTAGCTTATAATTACGCTCCCTACCTCTCTTTTCGCCAGAGTTTCGTTTGTCAGTCAGCAGGGTGCACCGCGTGCGGGTGAAGTTGTCTTTGGTTATAAGATGTTGATGAACCACATATACCGCATTTTTCCGTTTTTTGGACAATTTCTCAAGTAAGTAGGTACTTGGGTAGGTATAAACCTACATAGAGGTTAATAAAATTTTAGCATCTTTGATTACATATTTTCTCCTATAAATCATTTTGTGTGTAAAAGACCTATCTTATACTGAGTGTAAAGTTTATTCTGTTGTTTAGTTTTCATCAAATTGATGGATAAAAATATTATTGCAGATGAGTGTGGCAAACTCAAAACTTTGAGTACAAAAGAACAAACATTTTTATACATACCTGAGCCATCGTCACATTTCATACTACTCATGCTCGCCCAAAATTCCTCTGCTTTTCCACTGAGCAATTCAATTTCTTTCGTATTTCGGAGCAAACGCCATTCTGTGTCAATTTTTTTTTAACTGGGAACAGTAAATGCGGCCAGCCTTTTGGCCACAATCCCCGAAAATTGTCGGGACAATTAATATGGTAATGATATTTTTTATTGTTTCTGTGTATTTTATTATAATTTTAGTTTTTAATGTAGTTGTATTAATTTTATTATAAATTTAATTTTAAGATATTTATAAATAATTTTAGTTTTGTAATTTAATTAAGTTTTATATAATTAGATTGTATTTTAAGACACCTTTATATAGTTTTAGTTTTCTAACTTAATTAGTTATATATACTTTGTTTTAAATAAATAAATCTAAAATAAACATAATGGTATTATTGATTTATTTATGTTCCCTTTTTATAATTTTCCCGATAGAATGCCCCTAAATCTTGATTTGATCAAACGCTTCATTAAAATTGCAAGCATCTCGTTTGGAACAAGTGTATTTATTCAGAAGTCAAATTATTTTCTGGCACACTTTGCTTACAGAAAATTAATAATATTTTTATACAAATTAACTTAATAATGGCAAAAATAATTTTCCACTGATGAGTGGTTGCCAAACCGAAACCAAGATGAAGAAATAGAATAGAACAAAAATTAGTAGAAGTCAAGTCTGTCACACACACAAATCTTCAACACAACAACAAACAATTTGATACAATTTAACCCACAGATTACATTTTATTCCAGGAGAATTCAACCACTTTAAAAATATACAAATATAATTTGTAATCATGTCACAGGATACCAACGTTGATTCAGATATTTTAGAAAATATATCGGAACTTATGGACGAGCTTGCGGTAACTATAAATAAATTACATATAAATAAACTATAAATAAATAAATTTACACTAATATTTTAAGTGCCACAATTATTACAACAGTGAAATTGTCTTGCTCCGATTAAATTGTTCTATTACCTAGGTCCTCAACGATTTAACTTGGAAAAAGTACAGTAGCTATGTTTTTATTGCAATTGTAAGTATTTAAGTGTAGCGACAACCTAAGTCTGTGCATAGAAGTCTACACTACCTACTTATGTTTTATACCAGTTGTTCGCAGTGGATAGATTTCTTTTACCATAATAAGGGACTATTCAATCAATTCCGATGAACTGGCATGATGAGACAGCGAGGAGATGGTAAACTGTGAAGCAACCATATTTAATTAAGTTTTCTGTCTTCATGACTAGGTGCTCAATATGTTTGTATAAAAGTCATTGAGAATAGCCACAGGTCACAACCGTAAATATAATTTACTTTCTAAGATAAATTCAGTCTTCGTAAATATAATATATTTTTATCTATTTATTACATGCAAATACACAGTAAATTAAACAGCAGTTCGCCATTCATTACTAACTCTATTCTTATATATTCAAATCTCAATATACACATAAAACATGTGCATGTATGATTCCTGAAATTATTCCTTAGGACAATGCAAATGGGATACTGTACATATCCCAGTCAGCTTGAAGGGTAGATTACTATGATTTTGTATTTAAATATTACTTTACCTGAATTATTGAAGTATGTTAGGATATGAATAATTGATATACCTAATTGTAAATTCACTAGAGGCTATGTTTACCAAAAAAATGACCAAAGGCAAAATCATTGTCCATTAGTTTATGCTTGCTGATACTTATTGTCTTTTTTCATCATCTTATTACGTGATGGTATATGCCACAGTAGTCTGAAGTAAGTGAGAGCTAAGACAAGATGGTTATCTATTATTTTTTACTTGTCGGTACTTATTGTCTTTTTTTTATGTGAGCGAGCACTCACAGGAACACAACAACCCTCAAGGGATTTGTTATTCGGCTGCGGTATTCTGTGAGGTGGAGGTACTTCCCCAATCAGGCAGCTTCAAAAGCATGCTTTGCCCTACCTCTTGTCGCCAGAGCCTCGTTTGTCCGTCAGCAGGGTGCACCTCGTGCAGGTGGGTTGGCTTTGCAAAGATGTTGATGAACCTCTTACACCCGTAAGAGGTTCATCGTAAGAGGTTCATCTGCGTTGTTCAGGAGAGAAATCAAATTGCTATTTGTTCCAGTTTCATAATAATGATAATTTTTTGGTTACAGAAAGAACTGAAGGAGTTGTATACATTTAGAGACTTGTTTTTTGAAACCCACCCCATTGACATGGCGCCACAGAAAAACACATGTGTGGAAGAGAAAAAGAATGTTCTTATTGAAAAATTTGAAAGTATTGATGGTGAGCTCATATTTTTTTTTATACTACGTCAGGTGATAAGCAAGCATTACGGCCCACCTGATTTGAAGTAGTTACTGTGCAAATATGACTTGTGCGCCACCACCCCCGCTGCCAATGCAGCAACTCCTATTTGGCTGCAGTCTTATGTGAGGTGGAGGTACTTCCCCATGCGGGCAGCTTAGAACTATGTTTGTCCTACCTCTGAGTTCAGCTAGAGCTTCATTAGTCAGTCCGCAGGGTGCCTCACATCCAGGTGAGGCTGGCTTTGGCTCAGAGATATTTGATTAATTAAATTTTCCAAAATCCATACTAATATTATAAAAGTGCAAGTGTGCCTGCTTGTTTGTTCTCTTTTCATAACTAAAATTCGGAACCGATTTGTATAAAATTTGACATAGACATATCTATGTCTAATCTGTCTTACCTCGAGAGGTAATCTTACCTCTCGAGGAAAGACAGGCTATCTTTTCGTGCGATATAACCAACATTAATGTGGGCGAAAGCTAGTAATACAATATTTACTGAAGAGAGTTATATAAGTAAATTATATAGGTCTACCCTGTTAATAGTTTTGCTTAAGTTACTTTTAGGGTTCCGAACCTCAAAAGGAAAAACGGAACCCTTATAAGATCACTTTGTTGTCCGTCTGTCTGTCTGTCTGTCTGTTTGTCTGTATCAAGCTGAAATTTGAACTGTATACTCAGGTCTACGGTCCCATGAAGTTAAAAAAAAATCAAACTGCTAAGTTTACGTAGAAAAAAGTTACGGCTGTTTATTCAGCAAAAAACGCATATTTCGACACACTCAAGGGAATCAAAACCTATAGGGTACTTCCCGTTGACCTAGAACTATGAAATTTGGCAAGTAACATCGTTATAGACTACAAGTACAGGAATAAATCTCAAAACTATACATTTGTAAATAGATCTTAAAAAATAGGGGGTCTATATTTTTTATAGGGTGTCGAAATTTCAAATTGAAACTACTAGTTCAAATGGGGTATCATATGAAAGGGCTTGATGTACACATTGCAAAATATATTTTATTTATTTTTTTCGACGCATTATTTCTTATTTATAATGAAAAATATCAAATTTAATAATGATACTACGTACCTACGGAACCCTCGGTGGGCGAGTCCGACTCGCACTTGTCCGGTTTTTTTTGGGAATATCTTGATTTGACTTGGGGTCTCAGAATGGCTGTAACGATTTAGATGAACATTTGTAGAAAATACTTTAGTAACATTGCTTTCCAAGATTTTTTTTTATACTACGTCGGGTGGCAGACAAGCATACGGCCCGCCTGATGTGAAGCGGTTACCGTAGCCATATTAACGCTCGCAACATAAAATATCGCTCTCGCACCGCCACCCCCGCTGCCATCGCAACATCTTCCTTTCTGGTGACCTCACTCACTCGCAGGAACACAACAGCCCTCAAGGGAACCTTTATTTGGCTGCGGTATTCTGTTATTCTGTGAGGTGGAGGTACATTCCCCAATCGGGTAGCTTACAATTACGCTCCCTACCTCTTTTCGCCAGAGCTTCGTTTGTCAGTCAGCAGGGTGCCTCGCGTGCAGGTGAAGTTGGCTTTGATACAAAGATGTCGATGAACTACTTACACCCCTTATCATATGTATACTAGCGACCCGCCCTGACTTTGCACAGGTGCAGTAAAATGTAGCCTGTCAGATATTACTTGCTGATAATGCAGCTTTCTATAGGTAGGATTTTTTATAATCGGATTAGTAATTTTTGATTTTATACATCACTAGTTTCCGCCCGCGGTTTTGCCCCCGTTTACGAAACGTTCTTTTCATTTTTCGGGTTGATATATTATAGCCTATGACACTTACAAATAATATGGCTTTCTATTGGTAAAATATTTTTTTAAATCGTTTGAGTAGATCCAGATATTACCCCCTACACTCAAACTCGCAAACTATCTCTTTATAATATTTGTATAGAAGCACAGTATAGGTAATAGTATAGAAGCATAGACAAACAACAATATAAATCGTCCATTTTTATAATATACTAGCTGTGCCCGCGGTTTACCCGCGTGAAAATAGGTTTGTTACACAATTTTTAAACCGCGCGTCTACCGAAAACAGCTTTAGCCGACTTCTAAAAAAGAAGGACGTTCTCAATTCGACTGCATATACTTTTTGAAGTGAAAATTTCTTTAGCTGCGTTGTGCACTTTTTGAGATGGGTAAAAATGTTAAACTCGCGTCAGGACACGTGACCTGATTGAAAATTCGTAAGACGGAGGGAGAGAGTAGTCATACTTGTGTACGATAGCGCAATAAATTGAATATTATATTTTACCATATAAATGATAGAGCTTTTATACTGATAAATAAAGCAATTCGTGCGAAATTATTCCCTAACCATTCCAAAATATTCAAAAATGCACAACGTTAATGTTCAAGTTTTCACTTCTGCCGGCACTCACGTGGTGACCCGATTTTTTTTTTGTTTGTATATTAGCGATAACTCCGATAATTATTAACTGATTTCAAAAAAACAAAGAGCCAATTGTTTGGGCAAAATCCTGGTATCGAAGCAATATTATCCGCCCCAAAGATGTCATATTGAAGCATGTATTGTATTTTTCCTTGTTTTTTTAGAAAACGGCGAATTCGAAACGGCTCATCATTTTCATAAGAAAAAAGTCTAACTGGCTCGTCTAATGTTGAATGGGCTACTTTTCCTCCCGAACAATACATGCCTGTAGCTTCCTCTTTCCATTTAAGAGCACCGCAAAATTTGCATTCTTTATTCATCGCATCTATTTTTTTATTACCCGCGACGGAACGGAGACGGTATATGCGTTTGGGGTGCTAGGTTGTTTGTGCAAATCAATGTTGCCAATTATCTCCAAAACTACGAGTCCGATTTTGATGCGGTTTTCAGTGATGGGTTCGGGTTTCATTGGTGCATGTTCTTAGATAGGTGTTACGGTGACAACTCACCAGGGGGCGCTGCAGTAAATATTTGTTTGTGAAACCAATGTTGTCATTTATCTCCAAAAGTACGAGTCCGATTTAAATGCGGTTTTCAGTGATAGGTTCGGATTTGATTGGTGCATGTTCTTAGATAGGTGTTACGGTGACAACTCACCAGGGGGCGCTGCAGTAAATATTTGTTTGTGAAACCAATGTTGCCATTTATCTCCAAAAGTACGAGTCCGATTGAAATGCGGTTTTTAGTGATGGGTTCGGATTTCATAGGTGCATGTTCTTATATAGGTGTTACGGTGACAACGCACCAGGGGGCGCTGCAGTAAACATTTGTTTGTGCAACCAATGTTTCCATTTATCTCCAACACTACTAGTCCGATTTTGATGCGGATTTCAGTGATGGGATCGGGTTTGATTGGAGCATGTTCCTAGATAGGTGTTACAGTGACAACTCACCAGAGGGCGCTGCAGGAAACATTTGTTTGTGCAAAACCAAAACCAAAACTACTAGTCTCATTCTGATGCGGTTTTCAATTGTAATACCTATGCTTGCTCTCTAAAAAGCTTGAAATAAAAATAAAATTAATAATTTTGATAAAACCCACGACTGTTAAAACGTAGTTGAAAAAGATAAAATAATTTTGAAACCCTCGACTTAAAGAATTTATGCTATGAACTTGATAAAAAAACCCAAGAAAATCCGTCGGGGGCTGCTTTCAATATAAATATAAATAAGTATACAAGTTACTATAAAACTGCCAAACTAGTTCATTTACTTGCAGCCCCAACGGATTTTCGTGGGGTTGAGCCCTATTACATTTGCACGCTGACGAGCTCTCGCGCAGTACTAAACCCGCGAAGGTCGCCGGCGCATCGTTTTTTGTAGTAGTTTTGAAGTTATATTTATCGTTTTTATTGAAATAAGATAATAAATTAATGCTACAAAGTTTATTCATCACGAAGTAACAATTATTCTCGTATAAATTTTGCTCAATAATATTATCGTTTATTCGAGAAATTAACAGTTTACTTAAAGCGATTTTCGAAGTTTTTTTGGTTAAAAGAATGTTTTTTTTTCTATATTAAATCAATGATATTTCAAAATTCCGAGGCCGCTATGTACTATACGACTATATAACAAATAACATTCTATTTTTTTTATTTCATTTGTTTGGAACAGTAGTACAATCCAGGAGCTCAAAATAGTGAATGCGCGCATTTTATGAAAATCTTTCTCTGCAATTTTGGGTTTATTTAAAAAGTGAAGCAAAATTTACAAAAAGCGAGGCCGCTATGTACTATGCCAATAGCTATTCTGTACTATTCAATAAGTCAACATTGTTAATGTATTTTTGTTTCCGAGATCAAGAACGCCAAAATTGGCCATTTTACGTAAAAATCACAGTCAAAATGTAATATGGCTCTTAAGTTCATAGCATAAATTCTTTAAGTCGGGGGTTTCAAAATTATTTTATCCTTTTTCAATTACGATTTAACCGTCGTGGGTTTTATCAAAATTTTTAATTTTGTTTTTATAAGCTTGTGGCTTTCGTAATATAAACTCTCGCCGTACTCAAATTCAGCTTTATCGAAGACTGCTCACGTGTTTCTTGTGAACATCAGACGCCGCTGTTGTGCTCTTTCAGCAACAGCGCATCTGCGAGATTCAGCTGCTTCAACAGTTTCTGTAGCTATGGGACGCCATGTAAGTTGCCTACTGAATACGCCGAGCTTGGAACTGTTCGTTTGTATAAGAAGCCCGAGGTGCCAGATATTCAGCGTTCTGTTGACGTCGAGCTTGAGACTGTTCACGTGTCTCAGCAGCCCGTTGAGACGCTAGACACTCAGCCTGCTGTCGACGTCGATCTTGGAACTGTTCTGATGTTTCGTCAGCTCGTTGAGATGCCAGATATTCAGCATGCTGTCTACGCCAAGCTTGGGATTGCTCATGGTGTCTCAGCAGCTTTGTGAGCTGCCTTACGCTCTGCCTGTTCAAGCCTTTGCAGTTCGGCTTTGAGAAACGTCTCGTTAAATAATAAAATAATTAAAAATCGTTGGAGAAGAAGAGGGTGGATGACTGAAATTGTAATGGCGATTTTTTATAATCTTTCCGTTCCCATCTCATTCCCATTAATTTATTTTTATTGTTATAATAAACCATCCCTCCTTATAATAGTAAGTACATAGTTGTTTTCAATAATTCTTATACTTAAATACCAATTAAAATCCTTCTGGGATAATTACTTTAACTTCATAACATTGGTCTTTCATACAAACTACCATCCCCCGTTTGAACCCCAAAAAGGGGTTGATTTCTAAAGATACATTATTAGTATACCTCCATTATCTATAGAGACATTATCTATAGAGCATACATTTAAAAGTCAAAATTTCAAGTCTCTTACTTCAAAAATATAGGACTTTCATACAAACTTCCAACCCCCGTTATACCCCCTTAGGGGTGGAGTTTCGTAAAATACGTTCTTAGCGGATGTCTACATCCTATAAGGAACCTGCCAAATTTAAAGTTTGTAGGTGTTATAGTTTCTGAGATTTCGTGATTAATCAGTGAGTGGTATTTCGCTTTTATATATATAGTTATTTATATCCACTTAGTATAGATTAAAGTGAATATTTAATGTTATATTTAACCCATTGTTGTTACAGTGGACACTCAAATACCATTTCCGCTTCGGGCTCAATTTTTGTACCTAAAAGGCCGTTGTTATAATATCAGCCCTACGTATGATTCCCGAGCGACGCAGTGTCTGAGTAAGGCTGTGAAATTAAATCCACATCTCGTGGATGCTTGGAATGAACTTGGGGAGTGTTATTGGAAGAATATGAATGTTAAAGAAGCCAAGGCCAGTTTTGAGGGAGCTTTAAAACATGTAAGCAGGCCTGTGTCACTCCGCCATTCGGCCGAGTTATTTACCTACAAGCCCGACGCGCCCGGGAGCACAATTTAGTCGAGTGTCACTCACGCGCTCTCGCACGCGCTATGCGACGCGACCAAGATGGTTAAACAAAAGCGTTACTGTTCTGCATTACATATGCTCTTGAAAATACACTGTAAACCATTTATATCCTATAGTGTAATTAATAACATTTTTTATTGCCTCCTGATAAATGTTAACCTGGTTTTATATTTTCATTTTGTTTGATATCTGTTATTGTCGAGCAAAAACCTGTCTATATTTATCCACTACCCGCAGAGAACATTATTGCAGAAATAATTATATATTTAACTTGTGCCTGACCGACAGATCAGTTTCGGGTACAAAATCAAATTTCAATCACAGATTTCTTGACGCTTCTTCTTTTACATGTGTGAAAAATAGAAGCTTAAGACAAAATAGGACTTAGTAAGTACACATTTTTACTCATTTAAAGGTTTTGGTCGTAACTGAAGGCCGGGCCAAGATTCGTTTTCTTACAGATAGAAAACCTGTTTCGTTCGGATGCTTAACTGCACCTATAATTAATATCTAGGTATATCTTTAAAATAACTTTATACCTAAAGTACATGTTTACTTGAACCTCATTACAAGAAAAACAATAATAATATTCTGCTCTAACACATTCAATTTTAGTATGTACTTCAATTGTGAAAATTGTAAATTGGCTCAAGGCTCCTGGACTATGACAGTTGTCCCACCGCGAACGAAGAACAAAAGCAGGTTGAACGAGACAAGTTGACGATCAGCATGAAGCCAGTGTGAAATCCGATAATATTGACGCTGGGTTATACCTAAGCAGTGTGTGAGTGCCACGGGCGATCACTCGCACTTGTTAAAAAATGTACGCTAATTGATCTATCGGCGCGTGAGTTCTGCTGACATTATGACTTTAGTAGATTAGAGACTTAAAATACATACCTACACCAATGTTATAAATACTTTCCGTGTTAAAGATACATCCGAGCTATTATTGGGACAACGTGAATAGTAAACCTGATCTGTAAGTACGTACAGTCATGATTCCTGTTAAAACTTACACTAAAATTATACATTCTATCAGTGTCAACATTACCATTATTGTTACTAAGTACCTACCTATGTTTAATAATCACAGAGTATGATATAGTAACATAAATAAGTACAACAGAGTAATAAACGTACACATACGTAAATCTACTACAATTTTTGGTAGTTTAAGTATATGTATTATAATGAACATTAATAAACAAGCGAATTTACTACGTATGTATATCTACGCGGCTCGGTCGCGAGCGTTTTGGTTCAACCCTATGAGCGACACGCTGCCAAGTTACGTCAAGCCCGAGACAAACCATTTTGTAAAAGCAGCGGCTGTCGCTCGTAACGCGTTAGATACAGGGGTTACTTTCGATTGTCCCTGCCGCTGAAAGACTCAGGTACGAGTACAGCTGCAGAATTATTTTGGACCGTATTAGCGCGTATCGAAGGTTGATATTTTAATTGTGATTATTCCAATTGAGTCGGAAGTGAAACTTCTGTTAGAGTATATTATTCTGTGATGTAAGTAAATTATTTTGACTTCATAACATGACGAGCTCGGTGGCGTAGCGGTCAATGACGCGGCTTCGACACCAACGCTCGTGGGTTCGATTCCCACATAGGACAAACATTTTTGTGCATGAACATGTATGTTTGTCTTAGTCTGGGTGTTTTCTATGTATCATAAGTATGTATTTACAAAAAAAAAAAATGTATTTACGTATGTTTATCAGTTGTCTAGTACCCATAACACAAGCTTCGCTTACTTTGGGGCTAGATGGCGCTGTGTAATTTTTCTGACAATATTTATTATTTATTTATTTTCATTGAGTAAGGAAGGTTTGTGAGTTAATAAACAAAATGGGGTGTAATGGACAAGGTTTGGAGTGTTTGGTGGCTCTTCACCATCTTCAGGGCCAAATCAAACCACACTTATATTTGGTGCACCCTGTCGACTTTGAAACCAGTCTCTGGTGAAAGAAAAAAGGAAAAATTATAACATGAGCCACTAAAATTATTAAATGGGCGACTGAAATACTGGGTTAGGTTAGGTTTGGTATGTTTATTATCATTTTAGTCGGCAAGTTGGTACAATTTTAGATGCTCTGTTTACTACCCAAAGAAAAACAGGGCGCGTCAAACCCTACTGGGAAAGTATTTCCACCTCAGAAAACCGCAGCTGCATTCAAATAATATTTTTGGGTTGTTGTATTATCACAGTATAAGTAATAGAACTACGTACAGTATGGACAGTCACTGCCGCTCTCTCGTGCCGACCTCACCTCCCCTCTGAGACAAATCTGGAACAGTTTGTATGGCGCCGCACGCACACACGCTCATTCTCGCTCTGTACAGACGTCATTATTTATGTAATAGTGAACGACGCGTCATTTGTATGGAGTGACCGGGGTGTGGTATTATGTAAGCACCGTGTATTATAGTAACTTGTTTAGCAGTCGTCGTTTACCATTATTTATCCCACTGCTGGAATGCAGGTCCACCCTCAACCGAAGGGATTTAGAGCATACTCCACAACGCTGCTCAACTGCGGGTTGGCTTAACGACTGTCTGTGAATCGATGGCTTAATTTGCCCTCCGAAGCACCGAGGCCATCGAGATAAATAAACCCATCTTTGACAGGCTTATTTTGTACATCATGAATGGACTTGTGATTGCAACTAATAAATGCATTTATATTTATTTGCAGGAGCGCAACCGCCTATCTCTCCGCTGTCTGTCAATAATTCTCCGTCAAGAAAGTGGGGATAAAAAACGAGGAGAGGCAACACCGGCTATTGTAAAAAGTGTAGAACTAGCAAAAGAAGCTGTGTCGCAGGACATCAAAGATGGCGTCTCTTGGACCGTGCTAGGGAATGCATATTTATGCCAGTTCTTCATGGTCGCTCAGGATCCGGCGACGTTGAAGTCTTGTATGAGCGCGTATAAGCAAGCATGGCTGGACCCCGTTGCTAAGGGGCAACCTGATTTGTATTATAATAAGGGAGTTGTAAGTATCTTTTCCTAATCTTTTTATGACGTGAATAAGTCTTTAAAATTGCTTCCAAAAGGAGGCAATTCAAAGAAAACGAATGATAATGAAATCGGGGTTACAGTTTGGTGTTGCAGCTACGTATCTATCATGTGCATCCCAAATTCAATCACACCACTGGATAGATGAAGGATCAATGAATTTATTACGCAAAGTAGGGACTGTGGAAAATCGCGTGCGGGTAGGGGGAAGCGCTGCCATTTTCAGATAATTTTAATGCATATAACGTATTCATGTAGAACACACGGCCGTGTTCAGCCACACCCCATTTTTTATACTACGTCGCGTGGAAGACGGGCATACGGCCCGCATGATGTGAAGCGGTTGTTGGAACTATTAACACTCGCAACCCCCGGTGCCAACACTGCAACTCTTTCCTTTATGGTGACCTCACTCACTTGCACAACAACCCTCAAAGAAACTGTTATATTATATATATTTTTGGTATTCTGTATATATATTTGGTATTCTGTGAGGTGGAGGTCTCCACCAACCCGCAGTTGAGCAGCATGGTGGAGTATGTTCTAAACTCCTTCAAATGAGGGGAGGCCCGTATCCCAGCAGTGGGATGAATAAGGGCTGATGATGACGAGATGGAGGTACTTCCCCAGTCGGGCAGCTATGAAATATGCTACCTCTCTGTGCCCTACCTCTTTTTTACCAGAGCAAAAGCCAAATCAATTTATCCACATAAGAAATAAGTTCATTTGTATGTAAATAAATACGTAAATATTAATATTCCTGGACAAATTTCACACAGCCATCTAGTCCCAAACTAAGCAAAGCTTGTAAATATGGGTACTAGATAACTGATATAATAACACACCCCGGCCGCTCCATACAAATATCGCGTCGTTAATAACTACATATACCACAAAAACCCGCAATCTTTAAAAGAAACTACATAAACACACTCTGATACCTCATCATAGCACATTGCAACATATAGTGTCAATATATTCATATAGTACATTATTAAGTCGTGTTTGTTTGTATCCTAATAACTTTTGCCTGGTTCTCTGTTAGTATGAAACTACTCATTGTGAAAGAGCGTGTCTGTCTGGCACAAGCATATATTTTTGCTTACAAGATGGACCCAGCCGCAAACTAAACTTTGTAAAACTTTTAGATGAAAATAAATTATTGTATTGTATTATTGTTTTACAACATCTGCGTACAACGTGAATGAGCGTGTGTGCGTACAGCGCTATACAAATTGTTGCAGATTTGTCTCAGAGGGAGGTGAGGTCGACACGAGAGAGCGACAGGGATTAGCCATACTGTATGTAGTACTATTGTTTATACTGTGATAACACTTAAATACATTTTTTTTTGTAAATACAAATAATACATAGAAAACACCCAGACCAAGACAAACAGACATGTTCATGCACACAAATATTTGTCTTGTGCGGGAATTGCGTTCCGCAATAAATCAACTAAATATCTTTCATGAATTTTCAGGCATTAAAATATGAAGAGCAATATTCAGAAGCATTAGAGAACTTCGAGTACGCATGTCGTTTGGATCCTCCTTGGGAGACGCCGCGGTTGGAGCTGGCGCGCCTGACGCAGTACCTCACTGCAGCTCAAGACCTGGTTCGCACCAAGGGCAAGATTAAAACTAAGAAACTGGCCCAAATGGTTCAGGTTAGATCAATATCTTTATAAACATATATCTGGTGTTACAGGCGTTCATAGGCTACGGTAACTGCTTTCCATCAGGCGGGCCGCATGCTTGTTTCCACTCTAGTGGTATAAAAAATAATAAAACAACTCTAGTCGTCAACCCTTCTTCATCCCACTTCTGGGATACGGGTCTCTCCTCAATTGAAAGGGTTTTAGAGCATACTCCACCACGCTGCTCAACTTTATTTATTAGAGTAAACGACCCTCGATTATGTGTTATAAAGACGTGTTTCTTTTATGCATGTAGCCTGCATGTAAGGTGCAAGTTGCATTCAACTTGACTAATGGAAACATAAATATGCATGCAAGAAGCGGGTTGCATGCGGGTAGTTTCGAACTTGTAAGGTGCAAATTCTAGCAATCATGTTTCCTATTCAAGTAACTTGTTTGCAAGTGTGACGTCATACCTGCATGCAAGTACTTGCATAATGGAAACGCGCCGTAAGAATGATGTATCTAGGAAGGAAGGAGTTGCTGCATTGCCAGCGGGGATGGTGGCACGCGAGTGATATTTCATGCTACAATGGTTAGTATGGCTACCATAACCGCATCACATCAGGCGGGCCTTAGCTTGTCTGCTACCCGAAGTAGTGTATGAAAAGTATATCAAAATCAATATTCATTTGATTATTATTATTTAAATAGTTGTCTTGGCCAACTTGCCAGTAAATAATTTTTGAAAAATGGAAAAATTCACCTGCCCTCCCTAGGTGGGATTTGAACCCACGACCTCTCGATGACCGGTCGAGTGCTCTTCACACTGAGCTACCAGGAAGGTTTGTGTTGCTGACGAATTTTTGCATCTTATATTTCTACTGTGTGAGTCACAGTGTGACGTCATCAACCTATTAAGTAATTACACTACTAAACTAGGCATAGCAGTCCATCGTTGCAGATGAAATTCAGCTATTTTTTGATAACACCAAACGAATTAAATGATTATTATTTAAATAGTTGTCTTGGCCAACTTGCCAGATAATACTAAACTATATTTATAAAGTCGAGTGCTCAGTTGGAAGAGCACTCGACCGGTCATCGAGAGGTCGTGGTTTCAAATCCCACCTAGGGGCCATAATTAAATACGTAAATATGAATATTCCTGGACAAATTTCACATAGCCATCT
This sequence comes from Hypsopygia costalis, assembly GCA_937001555.2. Taxonomy (NCBI): domain Eukaryota; kingdom Metazoa; phylum Arthropoda; class Insecta; order Lepidoptera; family Pyralidae; genus Hypsopygia; species Hypsopygia costalis. The sequence continues at coordinate 11,399,221 of OW443344.2, forward strand.
AGTCCCAAACTAAACAAAGCTTGTAAATATGGGTACTAGATAACTGATATAATAACACACCCCGGACACTCCATACAAATGTCGCGTCGTTCACTACTACATAAATAATCACGTCTGTGCAGAGCGTAAACGAGTGTGTGTGCGTGCGGCGCCATACAAACTGTTCCTGATTTGTCTCAGAGGGGAGGTGAGGTCGACACGTGAGAGCGGCAGGGAGTGGCCATACTGTACGTAGTAATAATACTTATACTGTGCTTATACTAAGGAGTATAAGGCTGGCAACGGATTTTTTTAATGATGATTAAAGATTTCTTTCTTTAATGATGATTTTCTTGCATTAATTGATAGTTTTGTCAAATATAGCGAACTTTACAAGTTACTTTCTATTGACCTGCCTTCCGCACATCGCAAGGAGTATAGAGATAGAATTTAAATATATTGTGAAATAGGATTATCCGTGTGGTTTCCGGCAGACTAGAATAGAATTACTCCGTCTCTTCCCGTGGATGTCGTACAAGGCGACTAAGGGAAATACGTTATAAAACATCGATCAGGCCTCCCCAACCCGTCTGGTCAGTGTGCGGAGTGTAGGCCAAATCCTCCTTCTGTCTGGGACGGACGAGAGAGGGTCGTGCTCCTGTAGTGAAGACTAAAATGACCTGATGATGATGTAATAGGCATAAAATACATAGTTTGTATTTGTTTCTCAGGCCATAGACAAAAAGATGTTGGGTGTATACGCGACGGGGACGTTTCACACGTTCGGCACTCGTAAAGATGTAATGCTGACTCACGCGCGTCTCGACGCTCTGCAGGAAGGCGACAACGAGGGAAAAGTCATACTGGGCCGGGTCGTCGGTTCGATTCACAACGAGAATGCCGTACCTTTGTAAGTTAGACATCTTGTTCTACTTCTTTTTTTTTTTAATAAATATAAACATATTATAAATAGCTACATATTTCTGGACAATTTACACAGCGCCATCTACTCCCAAATTAAGCGCAAAGCTTGTGTTATGGGTACTAGACAACTGATAAATGTATTTAAATACATTTTTTTTTTTGTAAATACATACTGATAATACATAGAAAATACCCAACCCCAAGGAATTGTAGGCCGTCTTCGTCGTCAACTTCGTTCGTTGCCTAGCATTGGCTTGTTAAGGTCTTCAACACGCCGCTTTTTGGTTTAGAAATCGCGCATTTGACAAAAAAGTAAATACACGTGATATCTTACTACACCCCCCCCCCCCTCCTTGTGATACTTCGTGATTTTTACCGAACTCCCTCCTCCTCTTTCGAGCCTCGCGTGATTAATGGACGGCCCCTAATACATAGAAAACACATAGATCAAGAATGACAAACAGACATGTTCATGCACACAAATGTTTGTCTTGTACGGGAATCGAACCCGCGACCTCGGAGTCAAACTGGCCATTGCTAATTATTCGACCACCGAGCTCGTCAAATATTATCATTAAAATAACCGCTTTTTCGAAATAAACCTTTACCACGTTTAAATTGGGGAGTAAGCTGGTGAATTCGTGACGAGAGCGTTACGGAATCGGCGAACGGAGGGATTGAGGAGAGATATATGTTAGTAGAGCTAAAGAAGTTTTACTTCAGTCGTGTGGTCTAAAGCATACTCGTTTTTTTGTTAAACGGGACGGCGGCCCACCACACTTTCCCACCACTGTTTCTCCTGTGGAGCCAGGATTGACTGCAGCGACCACTAAAAAAGGCAATGAACTATGAAGTCCACTGCAGTCTCGGGGGTAAAACTATGGTTGACTTAGAACTGACAACGAATATAATCAGAAGAAATTAGGACTAAGGAGCTTTTGGAATTTGATACACCTCTTAGCAATGTGAGAGACAAGAATATGGCAAATATAAATAAATAATAAAAAAGTAACTGTTCCGCGCGGACGATATCGCGGGCACAGCTAGTAAACAATATCAACTAGCTGGCAAGCAATATGAGTATGCTACTAATAACTTCATGTTGTAATTGGTTGAATTTATCACGATTTCGTATGCGACTGATAGAAATCCATACTATGTTAAGCGTTCGGACGCTTACTGTACACACGCTCACCACGCATACATACCATGTTGTACTGTACCATCTGATCTGTGGTCTGTGGTATATACGTCAGTCATCGTCAACCCTTATTCATCCCACTGCTGGAATACATGTCTCCCTTCAATCAATTTTAAGCAATCACGTGTATTTACAATAAATCAAGTTTAGAGCATACTCCACCACGCTGCTCAACTGCGCGTTGGCCGAGGCCAATGTTTCCAAGCCGCCTAAAGGCCACTGACTTGGCTTAACGACTGTAATCTCATGACAACAGTTGAGACCGACGGCTTAACTTGTCCTCCGAAGCACGGTAAGACGGCTCGAGTTAAATAAATCCATCCATAGACAGACTACTGAGGACGTTGCTTAATATTTGCTTGTTCGATTAGACCAGAGATTCCCAGTGGTCCATGAGAGGTAAATAACGGTCCGTAATACAAACTTATAATGAAAGAGATTGAGCACTATTATACGAAACACCAGTTAAGTTAAAATCTCAAATTGTAGAATAATGGATTCATATGACAGTTGGGGACCCTACACGCTGCAAAAACCTCGTAGTGGCCCGCGAACAAAAAAATATTGGGAACCACTGGATTAGACTGAGACGTGAAACGACGCCATCCAGCTCCTCCTTTATTTTTTTTCTACATAATTTTATTATATTATATGCTTTAATCCCATTCAATTCATTAAACTAAAAGGAGATTAAAGGCATATAAAATCAATTTATTACAATTTTGACTGATAGAAATCTATATTAAATTAAGCGTTCGGACGCTTACTTTAGACACGCTCGCCACGCGTACATACCATGTCTGCTATATACTTGGTCTGTAGTCTATGCTATACATGTACGTTGAAATAATTTCCAGCACGTTCGCGATAGTAGACGAGAGCATGGAGTGCGTGTGCGTGACGGTGTACAACTGGGCGGACGGGCGCGGCGCCATCATCGGCGACTGCATCTGCGTGCCTGAACCGAGGCTCAGTCTGCACAAACTTGACTCGCCCTTAGCTGTAAGTATCGTTACCTTGAAGCTTAAGTCTGAAGGGTCCATCCATAAATTACGTCACATGTTGGAGGGGGAGGGGGAGGGAGAGAGTCGACGAAGTGTGATATATGTGTGTGAAGTGGGTGGGAGGCGTCCTAAATTTCGTGACGTGACATTTCAAAATCTATTATAATCTAAGTGTTAAGACACGAGCTTTGAACATTTTTTGACGGACGGGGGCCCACCGCTTCCCACCACTGTGTCTCCTGTGTAGCCAGGATTAACAGCGGCTACTGTCAAAAAAGGCAATGAACAGTGAAGTCCATTGCAGTCCGAGGGGTACAACTACGGCCGCCTTGGAACTCGCAACGAATTTAATCAGAAAAAATTAGTAGGAGTAAGAAGCTTTTGGAATTTAACTTCCCCTCTTAGCAATGTGAAATACAGTAATATGGCAAATAAGGCATTAAAAGCCTAAAGAGATGGTAGTCAAGTGAAGCTCAACTGCCGTGCACCACAGATTTTATGTATCTAACACTATTGGGGAAAGTTAAGCCTTAGTTACGCCAAAGCAACATGGGACTACATTACGGTATCATCATCATCATCATCCTGTATCTACCCACTGCTGGATACAGGCCTTTCCCAGGCTTTCCACCATATGCGATCCTCCGCTTTCCGCATCCAACTCTACGTGCTTTTGAAGAGGGAGGTCAGGTACCTTAGGTTTAATTAGTCAAACCTAGGAGCGCCTCGATTCGGGTATTGACTATTACATAATTATATACCATTTTCACCGTATGCGTTTTATTGTTAAATATTTTTTTTATATTAGCTCTGCATATTGGCTCCGCTTCGCCTGATGGTAAGCGAAAAGAGGAGCCCCAATCGCATCGGCAACGGACAAGAGACCTTGATGTCTTGTCAGTTGACGCCGCCATGCTGACCTACAAGATGCTTCTTCACGCTTCGCTTGAAGGATCCCATATTGTATGAATGAGGAAATACATATTTTAATGGTGTGACATAGATAGGAGTTGCAGTTTTTTTAGTACGCGAAGGAATGATCTCAACGGTGAATTTGTGATATCGCAAGCCTGCACGTGACGTTCTGTGACAGAAAGGGGAGGAAGGATAAGGGAAAACAGTTCTTCAGAGCAATCACCATGGTATAGGCGGTAAAATACGTTTAGTGAGCCAATATCTCTGCGTTATTTTAAGAGAGGTAGGGAGCGTTATTGTAAGCTACCCGACTGGGGAATGTACCTCCACCTCACAGAATACCGCAGCCAAATAAAAATTCCCTTGCGGGTTGTTGTGTTCCTGCGAGTGAGTGAGGTCACCAGAAGGGAAGACGATGCTGCGTTTGCAGCGGGGGTGGCGGCGCGCGAGCGATATTTTATGTTGCGAGCGTTAATATGGCTACGGTAACCGGTTCACATCAGGCGGGCCATATGCTTGTCTGCCATCCGACGTAGTATAAAAAAAAATATGCTCTTATGTTTGTGTTTAAAGTTATTGTATTGTAAATTACAGAAATACGACTTCAAATCAATAAGGCTGAACAACCCTATGATGATGTTGGTAAATGGGAAGCGCGTCGGGCGCAACCAGTTCGCGTGCACCAAGGTGACCAGCACCTACGAGATACAGTGACCCTGCAGGTACAACTTGATGTTGTTCAAAAGAGACTGACTTTTCGTAAGGCAACCATTAGTCACCTTATAGGTCTGCTGAAGATACCCCTATAGTGAGGAAGACGCCTTACAAAGTCTTACTTTTAAATTTGGGGTTCGTGACATTATGACATACTAAATATGCTTCATATGAACAAACTAATTATGCTTCTCTAACAGAAATAGCATAATACATATCGGAAAATGTAATTCGTGTAGTTTTTTTGAAGTAAAACTTCTTTACGAACGCTAGACTTAGGGGAGTAAGTTGGTGAATGCGTGACGATAATGTTATGAAAAGTGTTTTTTTTTATTGGGATTACAACAGCCACATTTTTACATAAAATACTTAACCTAATTTACTCAATCTTAGGCAAATTACAGTTATCCACGAATATTACTAATAACAAATGAAGGGAAAATGCAAAAAACGGGGATAATTCACATGAATACATTAAAAGAAAAAAAAAACGGCAATTTAGAAATTCAACAAAAACCCAAACTTATACTTTTATGCCTGTTTTTATTTCATTACACGTCTAAACAACAATGCAAACGTGTAACGAAAAATAAAAGAAAAGAAACAATTTTTTGCGAGTTTTTGGCAATTTTGAGAGATTGTGTTTGCGAGGCGAACGGAAGTTGAGAGGGAGTTATAAGTTAGTAGAGCTAAAGAAGTTTTATTTCAGTTGTGTGGTCTAAAGCAGTGTTCCTCAAACTTTTAAGGTACATCTAGGAAAATTAAAATTTTTGGAGGTACACCATAAACTCAGTTTTTATTTGTGTCAGAATTTTTGTTCCGTCCGTCTATTTGGCTTTGTGAGATAACCTTATTTTTCCGAGGCACACTAACTAATGCCCACGGTACACCAGTGTGCCGCGGCACACACTTTGCAGAACACAGGTCTAAAGCACACTCATTTTATTTTTTCAATTATTACGAATTTTATATCAATAAAACATAAAAATAAATACTTATTATGTATATAATAAAAATTACACAAAAAATATAATAAAAAGTAACAAATTTATATAACATATACCATCCCTGTTGAGTGAGATCTTGTTGGACTCTTGGTCTGGTATACCACAAAGTATCAAAAAAAATCTGACTGCACCTTTGGCTGACTGGATACTTTTCAAATTTTGGAATCTAGTACATTTTGTATTAGATCCCCAAGTTTGGCAGAATTTCACTAGATCGAAAATTTATACTGAACTTCAAAGGATAATTGGACACTGTTATGCAGAATACATCCAACCGACAACTACGCCAAATTGAGAGATATACATAGCGAGAAACTTCAAATCGAGTTTTATATATTCGCAACAGATTCTAACAGTTTGATGACATATGATTCCCAAAACGTATACTGCGTGATATTTTTATTCCATTCATCAGTCATCAGGTCTATTTTAGTCTCCACTACAGGAGCACGACCCTCTCTCGTCCGTCCTAGACGGAAAGAGGATTTGGCCTACCCTCCCCACGCTGGCCAAACGGGTTGGGGAGGCCTAATCGATGTTTGATAATGTATTTCCCTTAGTCGCCTTGTACGACATCCACGGGAAGAGACGGAGTAATTCTATTCTAGTCTGCCGGAAACCACACGACCAACATAACAGGATCCAATTGTTTGTAGGATATCTTGTAGCTTTCTTTCCGATATAAAACCAATGTACTTGACGGATTGTATCGGTGCATTGAAGTGCGACAGCATTTTGGCTTATGTGCAGCACCGTTATAGCCGAAGTGCAATATTTTGTCCACAGTAGTAGAATCGAGTATTATTCAATTTCAGCGTGTATGTCAAATGCATTCAATTCATATATTTGATGTTGACTGTCTAATGTAAATAAATATTTCTGGACAAATTACACACGGCCATCTAGTCCCAAACTCAGCAAAGCTTGTACTAATGGGTACTAGATAACTGACATTATACTTAAATAGGTACATTTTTTTTTTTTGTAAATACATACATATAAATGAAATAATCAAGTCTATTATATGGCAAGTGCTCAAATAAACCATGGGTATAGTCATACTTCTTGTAGACCTATCAGCACAGTATAAGTAATAGTACAGTATAGTCACTCCTTACTGCTCTTTTGTATCGACTTCCCCTCTGAGACGAATCTGAAACAGTTTTTATGACGCCGCATGCACATACGCTCATTCACGCTTATTTTTTTATGTAATAGTAAACGATGTGACATTTGTATGGAGTGACCGGCGTGGTGCTACCAGTATGAGAAGGTTACACGTAGTGTTACGAATGGTAGGTAAATCTCGTGGGATCTCAAGTAACACACTTCCAGTATAAAAGATGGTCCTGGACAGGACCGTCTTTTACTGGAATGGTCCTGCGTAGGACCATCTTTTACTGGAATGGTCCTGCGCAGGACCATCTTTTATACTGGAAGTGTGTTACTTGAGATGTCATGAGATTGGAATAGTTAGAAAAAGACTGGAAGTGTTACTTCGAAGAACTATTATTTAATCTATGATGTTAGTATCTGTAAGCTGTGTACTGTATGAGTACTGTCCAGTCAACAGCTTATAGATCGTAGCACCATAGATTATTAGCTAAACTGTATGAGATGCAATGTTATAAATACTATAGATATGGTATACCCATACTAAATAAGAAAACGGGTCCTGCTGTCTGTGAGACAGAGCATCGGTATACTTGTCATCACGGCGGTTTAATATACTTGCTATCTCTTTCCCTCGCTGAGTGCGTAATCGACGCAATGGCCCCTTTTTTTGCTTGCAAAAATATGAAATTTCCCTAAAATACGCGTTAATATCAAATATTATTGTTGTGTACTTTAGTGTGATATGTGATCCCTCGGGCTGTATTTACTTTACCAACATCAATTATGCATTTTCGTAATAGAAGACGGCATTTTTATCTATTTCAACCAATTGTCCCAAACGTCAGATTCTTCGGCTAGTTTGTGCGAACTAATTGCGAGGTGAGACACGTACCCTATACCTAACTGCTATTGCGCCCCTGTGTGCCAACCTTCCTGTTATATCACAGGATTGCGAGTCTCTCGTCCAGTAAACCAACCAGAGGAGAGGACCTTTACCCGCTCCGCTCTTGCGCTCGGTAAACCAACCGAGCACGCAAGCGGAATGCGAAGTGAGACAATTGGGGCACTTTTCGGGTGTAAGTTTTTGACGCTTGTGGTATATCTATAGTATTTATAATATCATTGATGAATTGGGACCATGGGAGATGCATTTCAGTTTTGCTCGTATATTTTTATAACGAGATTCATACTTGTTTCTTATACTTGTTGCCAATTATAATACAAAATAACAAAATATGTCTAACTTAAACGTAAATCATGTAAATAAATAAAAGACATGCTTTTTATTAAACTTTGTTTTATTCGTAGAAAATACTGGTTTTATTAGTGTCATAATGGATTCTGCGCATATTAGCACAGTCTTAAAGTGCAATTTTGCTGTAAAAGGGTGGATCCAACCTTCCAGCCAGAGAAGGTGTGTTATGTTCTGTTAAAATGTGTGTTCAAACCAAAGTCCACATGATGTATCTATCGCAGCCAATTCGTAGACCCTGCCGCATTACATAACGGCTAAATTAGGCGGATTGTCTTTAAATAATCTTTTGGTTAGGTTTGTCTTGTGATTAATTAGAAATGCGAGGGTCCACCCATTGGTGGATACCCAAGTGAATTGTCACCAGATAGCTGGCCGCATATCTGGTGACAATTCACTAATATGATAAAAGAGCGGTTTGAAATAATGGCTTGGCCATTTTATAAAACAATTAGCCGTTATGTAATGCGGCGGGTTCTACTTAGTCTCTCGACAGTGTGTACCAACATGTTATTTTGTTCATGTTCCATAAAGAACATTTAAAAACAGTCGGAGGAGGGTCATAGAGGAGACAACCCTCACTCTCTATGGTCACAAGGTCAACTAATGGGGGTTTTCCTAGGTCCAGCAGCCCGGTTTCATGACCCCCTTGACCCCCGCCCCTGGATCCTCCTTTGTCATTGTTTTATATATGGAAAATTAAAAATAAGCCAGATTACTAATATTCTTATAAATACTTATGTACAAAAACATGTTGCCTCATGAATGTATAGGCACCTAAAAAGATCATAATTATGTAACTAATTATCTAAATTTATTTATTTGTCGCAGTTACGTGGTTAAAATCATGATATATTATTCCCCCAGCTATATATCGAAATATATTTACATAAAAGCGCTTCATAAATATCTAATTAGGAATGTATGATACGGACATAAATGAGTAATAAATCGATATAAGTAAATACAGTGCTACAAACTTATCTGACCCGGTGGCCAAATTTAGAACTAAAGCCGCCATCTTGGAATGTAGTATTGCCAGGTACAATTGATTTACTTACCGCTTAAGCACATTCCATTGAGGTCTATTTTTTTTAAATACATATTATCTTTTTCTACACATATTTCATTTCTTACAATAAAAAAATCGTCAACGAGTTGTTTCTGTGCAATATTATAACTCTCTAATATTATATAATAGCTATGATCGCGACTTAACGTGGTGCATTTTTAAAACTAATCAACAAAACATAGAAGGCAATTGATATTTAATTGAAACACCACACAACACAATTAATAAGTATATCAATGCTATTATTTTAACAGTGTATATATTTCTTTAATTTTTATGTTTACTCTAAAACGGGCGGCATTTCGTTTAATAGCAACACTTAAGTCGATCGCACCGCCCCCGCCACCGGGCCAGATAAGTTTGTGGCACTATACACCTTAATTATTTATTGCGATAACGAAAACCACTATAGTGTTGGGAAAAAATATTAGGGGAGCGAAACTCTTTACGTATTGCTACATAGACTGTAGTGGATTAATCTCTTTTTTTATATACAACTAAGGTGCCATATAAAAGCATACGATCCACCTGATGGTAAGCAGTCATCGCAAGCTATGGACGGAAAACCAACCAACAGTAATAAATAAATAACCAACCTCTTTCTTTCAGAATGTATTATTCGTTTCGCACGAACATATGAATTTACAACTAACTCCAGCGCGTGGTTTCACCTCCCATGAATTCAGTACATGGATAAAAAGTACCTCATATGTTCATTCAGAACATATTATATATGTATGTAAAATTTCACCGAAATCCGTTCAGCCCTTTACCCGTGAAAGAGTAACAAACATTCATACATCCTCAGAAACTTGTGAAAGTTTGTGATTATGTAAGAATGTTATAATATTAGTAGGATTATGTAACTAGATTTAATTAGTAACATAGTAATTACAGTACTAGGTTGTGCCCGTACTATATTTCTGGTAAGGCAATTATGACCAACCCGCAGTTGAACAGCGTGGTGGGGTATGCTCTAAACCCCTTCGATTGAGGGGAGACCCGTTCCCCAACAGTGGGATTATGAGTTGATGCCGATAAGGCAATTATGAACGGCTTTCATATAAATATATTATGGTATAGAGCTATATCCCTAAGAATGTGACTATTATCACGACTTTACCCCGCGACATATACAAAGTGTAGTTATAATGTCTGGTCAAATTGATAGAGACGATCGTGTAGCTGTTACTAATCACGAAACAATAAAAAACTACCTTGAAAGCATAAAAAAATAGTTTTTGTAGTATCTGTCATTTTAGCGTATACTGTAATGTTGATAACAGCTAAAAGTGCGCCGCCAGTGCCGCAAGTCGCGGCGTTGTTGTCGCGTGTGCGAGTAGGACGACACGTTCCGTACGCAACATTTTCATTGAAGCGACAGCGGCGAGCGCGCAGAGAGCGTATGCGCGACAACCTCATGTGTTACCTACCTGCATAGTATACGTAAATCTCGGAGATAAACAAAAAATCTTTCAATAACCAAACCGCGTTAATGGTTGATAAAATTTGTAGGCTTTTTGTATTGATTCGTGATTAATATTAATAACATAATTGTCTCCTTGAATTTGACCAACCTTTCAAAATACAGCCTTTATAATGGGGAAGTTATTTACGCATTGACTTCCCACAATTTCAGATCATTTTCTACAATTTCAGCATAGAGATCTCCCTTGCGGCGGTCCTTGAACAGCGGCCGCAGGGTCCTGAGACCCAGCCCCAGGAGGGCTCCGTTGTCCAGAAGGTGGTTAAGCTTGTAGGCCAGCATAGGGTTGTAGTACAGTCGGAGTAAACTAGGTCGGGAGTAGAGATACTGGCTATCCCGAAGGTTCCGTCGCGCCCAGGTTTCTATTGTCTTGTTGCCACTTGCAATCTGAGGATATCAGAATTATCAGATGGGGAATAAAGTTAAGAGCACGTCTCATCATCATTATCATCATCGGCCTGGCCGCCGGCCAGGCAAGGTTGACGTTGGCTTAGAGATGATAATGAATCACTTATATTGTAATTTTTGGCACTACATGTTATTTATGAGACCATTTTTTATAAATAAAAAAGAAAAAGAAATACATAAGTTCCGAACGACAGAAATTCGTTCGAGAAAGCACTGAGCACTTAGTGAGAGTTTTTTGTTCGCGTTCAATCATGTCAACGTAAACAAACCGACCAAATAGAGAAGAACTCTCATGTTGTGAATTTGTAAGACGCGTGTTATATATTAAAATTATGTGGATTACTTGCTCACTTCGTCTAGGAAATTCTCAATATGAAACTTTTTCTCAATTTGATCGGGTTGTAAACATTAACGCGTTCGAATAAGCGCTCGGGTCAGAGCGGCAATGCAGCTCCCTTACCAGCATCTCTTATTGCGATTTAATAATTGAATAGATTGCTTATTCATACTAATGAATAAGCGACTCTATTTCATTTGAAATAAAGTCGCTTATTCATTGGTATAAATAAGCATTTCATTTGAAATAAAGTCGCTTATTCATTGGTATGAATAAGCATTCTATTCAGTTATTGAATCGCAATAAGAGATGGTGGTAAGGGGGCAGCAAGCTACAATATAGCAAGCCACCAAGCTACATTTTACATATCCAATGGGATACATACCCTTATATCACCAACTTGGGTCAAAAAGTATGAAGAGAAGTAGACACGCAGGTTGCTTGAGCCCGTCTGTTTGCTGCTGCGTAACTTTGACTTGAATATGTTGTACCATTGTTTCTTGTATTTGAAAACCTGAGACATGTCAATATTTATGTAAGAAAAAGATGAAAATAAAATATCCGCAATTCTGCAATCCAGCTGGATTCAGCAGATTTTTGTGATAGATTTTTTACTGGCTGATAGTTAATGTTTGGGGTGTAAGGAGCTGAGCACGATCGTTAGAGCCAAAGCCTACCTCACCTCAACGTAGTGCACCCTGCCAACTACCGAAAGAGGCAAATAAGAGTTAGGGTACAGTGTATTTTGTAAGCTGCCGGACTGATGAAGTACCTGAACCTCAAGAGTGCCGCAGCCAAATAACAATTCCCCAGAGGGTTGTGTTCCTGCGAGTGAGTGAGGTCACTTGAAAGGAGTTGCTGCATTGGCAGCGGGTGTTTCGGTGCACGAGTGATATTTCAGATAGCGAGCAATAATATGGCCACGGTGACCGTTTTACATCAGGCGTGGCATTGCTTGACTGCCATCCGACGTAATATTAAAAAAATGTAACTTAGGCTCCTTTTACTAAAAAAAAAGTAATACTTAATTAGGGTTCGCACATTTTTTTTTTGTTAAATTCCACAGGAACTAAATATTACCTGATAAATAAAGTTCCCAGTGACATAAGAGTCGATATAATGCGTTCCATAACTCGTCATGAACTTGCGCACATCACTAGGGTTGCTGATATTCAACCTATCGATGGCTTTATCCACATAATCCTTCACGTTGACGTTGGAGAGGTCATCCAATTGGACCGCTTTGTGGGTCTTGGTGACTTTAACGAGGACGTAGCAGCAATTGTCGGGCTTTCCATCGTGTATGATGCCCAGGGTACGCATGATCTCGTCGAGTATCCAGTCTCCCATGAACGCCTTCCAGGGTTTGTCTGTGCTGTAATTAAATTTTAATTTAAGAGCCCTATTACATTTGCACGCTGACGAGCTCTCGCGCAATACTAAACCCGCGAAGGCCGCCGGTGCATTGTTTTTTGTAGTAATTTTGAAGTTATATTTATCGTTTTAATTGAAATAAGCTAATAAATTCCCCTTCAGCCACTTTGGTAACTATATGGTTCATAACCAGCTACTCATGCTACAAAGTTTATTCATCACGAAGTAACAATTATTCTCGTATAAATTTTGCTCAATAATATTATCGTTTATTCGAGAAATTAACAGTTTACTTAAAGCGATTTTCGAAGATTTTTTGGTTAGAAGAATGTTTTTTTTCTATATTAAATCAATGATATTTCAAAATTCCGAGGCCGCTATGTACTATACGACTATATAACAAATAACATTCTATTTTTTTTATTTCATTTGTTTGGAACAGTAGTACAATCCAGGAGCTCAAAATAGTGAATGCGCGCATTTTATGAAAATCTTTCTCTGCAATTTTGGGTTTATTTAAAAAGTGAAGCAAAATTTACAAAAAGCGAGGCCGCTATGTACTATGCCAATAGATATTCTATACTATTCAATAAGTCAACATTGTTAATGTATTTTTGTTTCCGAGATCAAGAACGCCAAAATTGGCCATTTGACGCAAAAATCACAGTCAAAATATAATATGGCTCTTAAAATCCGATCTATGAATATAGTTATATAAATATTTGAGGTGTAAGTGGTTCATCAACATCTTTCAACCAAAGCCAACTTCACCTGCACGCGGTGCACCCTGCTGACTGACAAACGAAGCTCTGGCGAAAGTAGAGGTAGGGAGCGTAATTGTAAGCTACCCGCCTGGGGAATGTACCCCCTCCTCCCTCACAGAATACCGCAGCCAAACAATTCCCTTGAGGGTTGTTGTGTTCCTGCGAGTGAGTGAGGTCACCAGAAAGGAAGGAGATGCTGCGTTGGCAGCGGGAGTAACGGCGCGCGAGCGAGCTTATTATGTGTAACCTGCACAGAAAATTAATACATATATTATAAAATGTCAGTTTACTAAAGTTGAAATGGAATTAGCGAGAATTAGAAAGAGCAAGGTATTTCAATTGAAAGAGTATTTCAATGTGGTCAAAAGTCATTAGCACTTAACACACACTTATACGCGTGCATGCATAATTAATTTATATTTAGTACCGAGGAGTACGAGTACCTACGTTACTTAACGCGATACACGTCGCCGACTGCACGTGTAGTTTAATTAGTTTTGTATATTATTTTATATGTTTTAAGGTAATTAGCTATGGACTTACGTTTACTATTAATTGTAAACATGTTGGTCTGCAATAAATGATTTTTATTTATTTATTTAACAAGGGAGTTGTTGAATTTTTGTACGGAGTGACCAGACTATGCTCTAAGAGGGATATTCAAGGCAAGCTAAATGCGTGCTTTTAAAATTCCATTCCTTCCTGCCCCCTTACCACCATCTCTTATTGCGATTCAATAATTGAATAGATTGTTATTCATACCAATGAATAAGCGACTCTATTGCATTTGAAATAGAGTCGCTTATTCATTGGTATGAATAAGCATTATATTCAGTTATTGAATCGCAATAAGAGATGGTGGTAAGGGGGCTGAACAGTTTACACAAAACATAAAACAATATAACCTCACCCTTCTATCTTAAAATTACTGAAGTAGGTGTCGAGAAGGTCGTCGAAAGTCTCACAGAGAAGAATGTCCATATTCGACAGGATCTCCCTATTATCCTCGGTGCTGGTGGCATTCGCGAACACTCTGATGTTCTTCTCACTGAACGGTATAATGGGCTCCGGCTTCTCATCCTCGTAGTCTGCTGATACCACTTGGGTCACTTGTGAAAGGTCACCATAGCTGAAATATTAGATAGATAGAATATGCTTTATTAGTTTTATTTAGTTTATTTTTTTTTTATTTGAAGAAGATTTTTTTATGTGAACGCCTGATGTGAAGCGGTAACCGTATAGCCATATTAACGCTCGCAACATAAAATATCGCACGCGCGCCGCCACTCCCGCTGCCAACGCAGCATCTCCTTCCTTTCTGGTGACCTCACTCACTCGCAGGAACACAACAATCCTCAAGGGAATTGTTTGGCTGCGGTATTCTGTGATGATGTACATTTCCCGGTCTAGTAACTTACAATTACCTTCTATTCGCCAGAGTTTCGTTTGTCAGTCAGCAGCAGGTGAAGTTGGCTTTGGTTCAAAGATGTTGATGTACCACTTACACCCCAAATTTACATCAATTTTTTACATCAAAAAGTAACAAATAAAAATGTTAATTTTTAAAAATATAACAACATATAAATGCAACAAGGCGGCCTTATTGCTAAAAGCAACCTTTTCAAGGCAACCTTTATGTAGGTAACGTATGTATGAACATAGGCAGGTTTCGCAAGATAAAGAAAAGAGACATAAAAATTTTCAACTAATTGATTTTCAAATATTCGTATGGATTATATATTATATATATACATACATATATAATATATAATCCATATTATGTATGTATACATATTCACACAGGCAAATACACGTCATATATTCAATAAATAGTGTGATCATAGGTTACAAATATAAAACATACTCGTAAACACAAAAGTATTATTACTTGGTAGCTTATGAAAAGTTTAAAGAAACATTAAATGTTTTCAACGAGCCCGGTGGTCGAATGGTGGGCAATAGCTACATGACTCCAAGGATAGCTGGTCCGATTCCCGCGCAAGACAAACATTTGTGTGCATGAATATGTTTGTTTGTCTTGGCCTGGGTGTTTTCGATGTTCCACGTACTTGCGTAGAACAGTATAAGTGCTTTTATTAATTAACAGAATCTCAATAATTACTACACCGCGTGCCAACAATCACCAGTTTCCTTCCTTGTATTAGGTACATAATTATAATTATGTAAATATTATAATTATAATTATATGTGATATAAGGATAATATTTTTTTTACAGTTCAGATGAAAAATTGTGTTTTACCCATACTATATATAGCTTCTAACCGTAAATAACTAGGTTGCAGTTGATCATTTTTATCTCTTGCTTTCAATGACATTTTAAGATTGTCAATAATGTTAGTCGAAAGATAAAACAGAGGTCATTATGGTCCCGGCATTGAATCCAAGGTCGCCCTGCCCCCTTACCGAGTCGCTTATTCATTGGTATGAATAAGCATTCTATTCAGTTATTGAATCGCAATAAGAGATGGTGGTAAGGGGGCTGGTCTTGAGAGATGTTGCGTTTGGTAGGAAACCATGCCCTTTCGATGGGCTTTGGATGCTTATATAAGTTATTGAAATCGTTTCCTGGGAATCATGTATGTAATCATACATACAAAAATGGGGTGTGGCTGTGTCATGAACACGGCCGTGTCTTGTACGTAAATACGTTATATGCACTAAAATTATCTCAAAATGACAGCGCTTCCCCCTCCCCCGCACGCTATGTTCCATAGTTCTTACTTAGCGTAACAAATTCTTTGATCCTTCATCTATCCCGTGGTGTGATCGAATTTGGGATGGAAAACTGTATCCCCCGATTTTGTTATCATTTTTTTTTGAATTGACTCTCTATGGAAGCAATTTTAAAGACGTAAGTAAAATACAGGGAAGGGTCTGGTAGTTTTGATTATTAATTTATATCAATATCCTTTAGAATATACACAAAAATTAAGAAAGATAAGCGTTTTATCCAACTTTAGCACGTGTTACTCATAAATTTGCTGTCGGCCAAGCTATCATCATCATCATCATCAGGTCATTTTAGTCTCCACTGCAGGAGCACGACCCTCTCTCGTCCGTCCTAGACAGAAGGAGGATTTGGCCTACACTCCCCACGCTGGCCAAACGGGTTGGGGAGGCCTGATCGATGTTTGGTAATGTATATCCCTTAGTCGCCTTGTACGACATCCACGGGAAGAGACGGTGTGATTCTATTCTAGTCTGCCGGAAACCACACGGCCAAGCTAGCAGACACTCAAATACATACTCATATTACCACTAAATATAACTCACACATTTTGTTTCTGAGATAATTTTAACAAAAAAAAAACCGACTCGAAACATTACTCTACATTTATGTGTAGATACCTGATGATGGCTGATGATGGTGAAAAAAATATGGGACCAATCTGGGAGTATACTCTTTCAAATAAAAGTTTTTTCAAATCGGTTTAGATATAAATGACGGAGTAATGAAATAACAAACCTAACAGTGGGTAGATACTGGCTCATGATGATAATGTTGATGATGAAAAAAATATGGGACCAATCTGGAAGTATATACTCTTTATAAATAAAAAAAGTTTTTTTAAAATCGGTTTATAAATCACGGAGTAATTAAGTAACAAACATTAAAAAAAATACAGCCGAATTGAGAACCTCCTTTTCTTTTTTGGAGTCGGTTAAAAATAAGTAAATAACGGCTGTTATCATTAGGTGACATTCGATAAGCGAAGTCAGTGTCCTAAAGCGAGCTCAATCTTGCGAAGTAAGGCTCGGTGGTAGAATGGTTAGCCACTTTGACACCGAGGTCGCGGGTTCGATCCCCGCACAAGACAAATATTTGTGTGCATGAACATGTCTGTTTGTCTTGTTCTGGGTGTTTATATAAAACATACGTAACGTATTATTTGTATGTATTTACAAAAAAAATGTATTTAAGTTGAAAAAATTATATCAGTTATCTAGTTACATACAAAAAAATTACTTAGATTTAATAACTTTTTTCTAATACTACGTCGGGTGGCATATAGGCATACGGCCCGCCTGATGTGAAGTGATTACTGTAATCATATTAACGCTCGCAATATGATATAATATCACTTGTGCGCCGCCACTCAAGATACTTGTTATTTCTCTGCGATATTCAGTGTGGTAGAGGTACTTCCCCAGTCAGTCAGCTTACAAATATGTTGTACACTACCTCTCTTTTTCCAGAGCTTCTTTCGCTAGTCAGACTAGCGAAAGAGGCGACGAGGAATTGCCTCACCCTCACCGAATGTCGCAGCCAAATAAAAATTCCCTTGATGAAGGAATTGCTGCGTTGGCAGCGGGGATGGCGGCGCACGAGCAATGTTTTATGTAGCGCGCGTTAATATGGCTACACAACTATGCTATGGGTGCACAACGTGCAGTTCTCTCCAAAGACCATGGTGAGCCACTTACACCCCAAACACACTCACACTTGTGTTGAGTGTTGGCTTCTTCAAAATTTAATTCAAAACGGGCACAATGTAAATATAATGGTAATATTTTAAAAATTCACCTCCCCGCCAAGGTAAGACTTGTACTACCACTATCTCTAGATAACCGGTCGAGTGCTCTTTCCAACTGAGCTACCAGGAATGTTTGTGATGATGAAGAAACTTTACTTCAATAATGACAGGATGCATTCAGAATTTTTTCAACATTTTTGTGACTCGCATAACATTTGTCACGTGCATACAATAGTAACCGTTTAACACGTCACTAATGATAAATGGAGATAGATAACATATACATGAAAATATGTTAACATATTTAATGTTTTACTCAGTTAATACGTGCTTAGAATTCATTTAGAACTCTATTACATATCAATTTGAGCAGTAGATAACTGACTAGTATTATCTTAGAGATACAATATTCTATTACATAGATCAGGGCTGTCCATATACAATACCGGGCCATTACAAATTACTAAATAGATTAGCGGGCCGCAGAAACAAATACCTACTTGACATACTACTTACTTGACATTTTACGAAAACCGACAGGCTATGTAGGTAACAAATGTCTAGCTATGCCGTCCCCGCCGGGACCCGGTAGAAGGGGAAGGCCAAAGAAATGCTGGCTTGATGTCGTAGTGGATGACATGCGGGCCAATGGTCTCACACAAAAGGATGCCGAAGACCGGGCGAAGTGAAGGAGAAAAAGTAGGAAAGCGGACCCTGGGCGCCGAAGCGCAAGCTTAGGATGCACCATAGGGTCATTTTAGTCTCCACTACACGACCCTCTCTCGTCCGTTCCAGTCAGAAGGAGGATTTGGTCTACGCTCCCCACGCTGGCCAGACGGGTTGGGGAGGCCTGATCGATATTTTATAATGTATTTCCCTTAGTCGCCTTGTACGACATCCACGGGAAGAGACGGAGTGATTCTATTCTAGTCTGCCGGAAACCACGCGGCTAATGTATGTACTATGCATATTACATGCACTTAACTAATTTTCATTTGAAATGGACGACAAAATATACGACGATTTTTTGTTATAATTTTTACCTATTTATCAGATAATCAGTCAATGTATTCATTTGAAAATTTAGCTAGCAATAGATGACAGTA
This sequence comes from Hypsopygia costalis, assembly GCA_937001555.2. Lineage (NCBI taxonomy): Eukaryota > Metazoa > Arthropoda > Insecta > Lepidoptera > Pyralidae > Hypsopygia > Hypsopygia costalis. The sequence goes on from OW443344.2 coordinate 11,418,377, forward strand.
ATACATAAAAATAGTAACCTCTACATTTTACCTTACCGCCTACAAATTCTATATTTTAATAAGTTATTGCAGGGACTAGAGAAATAATTTCTTTACTCTATGGTTATTGTAAGTATATTTTAATAACATTTCAGAGGCGGATTTGCAGTCTTGGTAGCCCTACGAGGGGAGGTCAATAAGTTCGCGGAATGAGAGAGAAGGAGGTTGAAATTAAACACCAAATTATTTTTCCTTTTCAATATATTCTCCTTTAACCCTAATACATTTTTCGGATCTCTCAAATAGCTTGTTTATACCATCGAAAAAAAATGATTTGTCTTTGGTGTCAAAATAGGCCGAAATTGCCGACTTGACTTCATCATCGTCGTCAAATTTCTTTCCACGCAGCTCTTTCTTCATTTTTGGAAATAAATAATAGTCACTGGGGGCCAAGTCTGGACTGTATGGTGGGTGGTTTAATTGTTCAAAGCCGCATCGGTGAATGGCAGCCGTCGCAACATGGCACGTGTGGACGGGTGCATTGTCGTGCAAAAGGAGCACACCTTTTGACAGTTTTCCTCTTCTTTTTTTCTTAATGGCTTCTTTCAATCTTTCCAGTAAAGAAGCGTAGTACTGTCCCGTTATAGTCGCACCACGTTCTTTATAATCGATCAGTAAAATACCTTCTGTATCCCAAAAGATAGTCGCCATGATCTTTCCGGCCGATTGTGACACTTTGAACTTCTTTGGAGGAGGTGTGCCTTTTTTATGCCACTGCATCGACTCTTGCTTCGACTCAGGTTCATAGTGGTGAACCCAGGTTTCATCTCCAGTAACAATCCGGGCCATAACTTCTTCCTTTCTCTCTCCACAGAGCTCCAGAAACTGGTGAGAGCACTCGACACGCTCGCGTTTTTGAAGTGGCGTGAGCATTCTCGGAACCCATCTTGCACTGACTTTAGTCATCCCAAGATGATGATGTAGGATATTTAAAATACTTGATTCGGATACTCCAACCATTGCTGCAAGTTGCTTCTTCTTCAGTCGGGCATCTTCCAATACAAGTTTTTCTACTTTTTCGACGATTTCCGGTGTGGTGGCCTCAATTGGCCGTCCGGAGCGGGGGTCGTCTTCAATGGACTCCCTTCCTTGTTTGAAAAGACCATGCCACTTGTAAACCATGGTTTTACCAGGGGCAGAGTCCGCGTAAACCGCTAACAGCTCTTGAAAAATCGTCTGAGCGGATTTTCCTTGCTTGGTAAGAAACTTAATAACGGCACGGTGTTCAATTTTCTCCATACTGGCTGACTTCTTCCCGATTTAGTTGTTTGCAGGTCGATAACTCAAAAGTTAATGACACGATTAGGTTCAAACTTGGTATATATACTCTTAATGAGGTGCTTAACTAGTGCCTACCTGGACGGGTAAATTTATCCCCATCAACCCCTCCATTCCGCGAACTTATTGACCTCCCCTCGTAGGTCGTGTGGTCACCGCTTTCTGCTATATCTTGGTTTATTAGCCTTACCTATCTGCTCCATTACTTATTTATATAACTGGTCTCCATAAAAACGTTATATCAGTCTATTATTTGTAACAATTATTTCTTGGGAATGTCCTACATGCAACTGCCCCTAACATTTAGCCGCCTTAGACCTTAGCTCTAGGACCTAGTTAGCCTTCAGTCGCCTTCTATCCGCAAGCTATCTCTGATTAAAATATTACCTCGATTTCACTACGTTATGAAGTGAAAGAAAAACAAAGTAATTTTTATACCATTAAGGTGACAAACAAGAACTACGGACGCTTAAAATACGACGCATCAATCTCGCACTGTCGAACTTGTGAAAATCGCTTTACGCCTTGAAGAATTCCATGCCGCATCTCCTGGGAAAACCTCTACAGTCAGAGATATTGATTTAATAACCTAAGACAGCCATGCTCAACCTTTCCATTTCGTTGGGCCACATAGTCACTACTACTACACCTAGTGGAGCGCAATTATCTACCGACTAGATTCCAGTTGCACACACTTCACTGTATATCCTGTTAAATACTCAAAGGTTGCATAGAAGAGATCCCTTCTAGGGATAAGCACCACCTTGCTATAAATATATATTTATGCGAATGGTTTATAAAAATAGAAACATGTACAATAAAAATATTACAAACTTTATAAAAGTATATAAAAAGTAATGAACTACTTAGATTTTATAACATTTTTGTAAAGTTATCATTATCATTATAAAATACTCTTGTTATTCTAAAAATCCTGTACCTACTATGCTTCGGGCCGCATAGAAATGGTTAGTGGGTCCCATGCGGCCCGAGGGCTACAGGTTGAGTATGGCTGACCTAAAATTTCGCGGAGGAACAATGGACTGCGCGGTACACAACTATTCGTGAAAAAACGGGGAACTGCCAAGAACGGGGATGGTCACAATTTTTATTATTTCTTTTTTTTACATATTGGAAGTAATTCTTTGCCTATGGTAGTTTAATTTCCAATCCCTAACTTAAAAAAAAAGTAAACAGATAGCGCCAAAAATGCAAAGTAAGTGGTAAAAGTTACTACATACCTACGCTGATTAGAATGTAAATTGTAATACTTCTGAACTTAACTGTATTTTTCTCAAAATCAATTAGGACATTCCTTGATCTTTGCCTGTATCCTTCATATATGTTTCAAAGACATTTAAATATCTTTGTGTATATTATTAATAGAGCTACACGGCCTGTACCCTCAGTCACAAAGTACATAATAATATTCCTGATAATGCACGATATTATTAGCGCAAGTCGTACATAAAACAAAAACATACTTCGCAAATACGTCGATCGCGTTACCGATGTTAAGTTCGTATCCCAAATCACTTTTCTCACTCACACACAAGCCACAAACGAACAATAAAAAGAGACAAAGCAACATTTTCTAATGCTATATCCGCTGTGTAATGTACCGTCGTGGACGCGACGCGTGAACTGAGTTTTTTTTACATTTTGCTAATGTTAACACCCAGTACACATCTCGTGAACTTGACCTAACAGATTAGTTCGTAGGTACTTATCAAAATAACTATACTACGCTCTTCAGCAGACTTTGCTAGTAGATTCATATATCACTCTATAATTTATTTATTCCTACTAGTGGGACAGATTCATTTGGGCACCACCAGGGTGGCAAATAGAGATTGACAAAGGACGATAGGGAAGACATCTAGAAAAACTGGAGATGCAAAACACAATCAATGTACAAATTTTCATCAAATCATAGAGCCGTTTTTGAAATAGCAATGATATTTTTTATTTGCCATTTAATAATAATAAATAAATTGTCCTGGACAAATTACACACTGCCATCTAGTCAGTCAGCCATATATCTAGGACCCATAGTACTAAGCAAAGCTTGTACTATGGGTCCTAGATATATGATATTACACTTAAATATATATGTATATCTTACATATAAAGTTCTAAATCCATCCATAAACACGAACTTCTCACTAGTACAGTTTGATATTTGTAAGTACATATTGTGATAAAAAAAATAGAAAAAAAAAAACATTATTTGACGACACGACACTATAATCACTATAATACAATCAAAGTAATTATATGAACCTACTGGGGCGGTTGCTTTACGTATTTTGTTATCCCTATAGCAAAATACGTAAAGACTATATAAACTGTAACAAAAAAAATATAAACCAATGAATATCTAAAAGACAAAAATGTAGAATAAATATAATTTATTAAAATTAGCTAATTAATTGAATGAAATGACATCCTCTGAATTTAACAAAATAAATACATGAAAATTTTTAATAGGTATAACATATACTATATTTGTATGTTATAGTCAATACTCGAATCTAGGTGCTCCTAGGTTTGACTAGTTAAAACTAAGGTAGCTCACCTCCCTCTCCAAAAGTAAGTTGATCCTCGCTCGCTTCGTTCACTCGGCTTTTGTTGCTCCCAAGCTAACTAACCTATCCTCGACTTGCTTTTTGATTCAACTAGTATAACTTAAGAGCGCCTAGATTTCGGGTATTGATTATAACTTACATATTATTTAAATGTCCTCCTCTCTTCTATTGCTTTGTTCGGCAAGGGTCATTAATGTGACACTTAAGCAGATTTAGCCACTTTGTACTACACATTATAGAATGCAACAATAATAAAAATTGACTCACTGGTTTTCTCTGACGTTGGTCGGTCCGTGTTTTCAGAACTCTTATTTTTAATAATTCATACGTCCATGAATATTGTAGGTATTAACTTATCTAACAATCCTATTTAGTCAATGATATATTTTTAATAAAAACCAAGGTCTACTGAACAGTTGCGTTCATCCGCCCACAAATGATAACCCCCGACACGCTGTGTGAATTAAGTCCCTTATCAAACTAAACAGTGTGAAGTTATTATTTATTCATTACTAGCTGTCCCGACAGAAGTTGTCCTGTCTTCTTAACTATGAATATTGGAGACTGATAGTTCTGCCAAACTCCATAAAGTTACATCGTAAGGTCAATATCATAGTTCAGTTTTCTTAAATTTTCTAATTTTTCGCGCAGTTTTCTTAATTTTTTCTTTCAAAAGAACCTTCTCCTGACAATAACAAATACAACACGAAATAATTAGCGAAATCGGTTCAGCAATTCACGTGCGATGCCGCGACGAAGGGAAAAGGCATTCATTTTTATTAGCTTCACTTGTAACTAACTATGTATGTAAGAAAATCTTGGAATCTTAATTTGACCCACTTCCCGGTCTCCGATTAGGATGAAATTTTGCACACGCTCTGAGTTCTGATGACAATACAATAATATGGTACTATCGAACTGATCTGATAATGGAGCCGGAAGATATGATATGGAACTTCATGATGGAACATCGTATCATAGCTGTTTTTGGTTTTCTTAGAAAAGTCTTGTAATTAACTTTGACTACGATTAGGTTTCAAGGTCTGATGATGAAGCCGGAAGATAGGCACTGGCATTCCATGATGGAATATCGTATCATAGTCGTGTTTGCACTTGTGAGAAAAGCCACGTAATGGACTTTGAACACGATCAGGTTTCAAGGTTATAACAAACAACAATACAACCTCACCTGCACGTGGTGCACCAGAAAGAAACACTATATGCTTTAAAAGCGTGTTTTTTTTTAGTTTTTTAAAACTATATTTATATTGTATATGTAGACTTAATTGGCAACTACTTAGTAGCTGTTTCTCGCTAGACCAAGTGGGAATTTGCGGAAATCGTTTTATTATTACGTCATGGGAAGATCGAAATTTGTTGGACATAAATCTATAAGTACCTACATCTTGCCCAACCATTTATTTTGGGCATAGTTCTATAAGTACATTTTACTTTTGGGTTTTGACATAAGCCACGCCTATAAAGTCCCATAATGAGTAACAGGCCGCCATAGACAACAAAATGTAATACTTCATGGAAGTATTCAGCGTTCATAAAATATTGAATTTTTTTGTCTATGGTTGCCTGCTAATAAATTATGTACTTCATAAAGGTGGCTTATGTTAAAAATAAAATAAATGGACAAAGTTTAGATAATTCCTTTTCGAAATTCCTCTCCTTCGTTCTTTTACAATCAATACCGTTTCCCCGTTTTTAAATTTCGAAGCACAGACTAATAATAATAAGCACAAGTCGTGCAAGGCCAAAAATATGAAGAAGAAAAAAGGTTTATTATTAGGTTTACTATTTCGGGCTCATGCTCGTAGTGGTATGCTCCACTATTGGGCCAAGATGTCCTATATGTTTGTCCCATATGTATATTCTTGAAAATCATCTTGGTCACTAGAGTAGAGATAATCACTAAGGTAGAGCGGTGCCCCGAATATTCCTAGTCATAGAGTTACTTTATGTAAGTATTGGCCATTTATGTTTATTGACAGGCTGCACCACGAGCAGGTGAGGTTGTATTTGTCCCTAATATGACGGTAAGTCACTTACACCCCAAATATACAACTATAGTAACATAATTTTGACGTAAGTTTCACTAAAAAATTCCTTGCCATTTGAGGGTATATTCCTCCAATCGGTCAAGGAATCGAAACTATTACAATTCGTGTTTTAAGGCTGTTGTAAATAATATCATATCATTTATTCTTATTTGAACAGGTTCACACCAGAGCATTACTTAGGTATAATTTCGTTTTCCAGAGTCCATACATTTTAGAGTAGGTAATAATAAATAATAAATATTTCTGGACAATTTACACAGCGCCATGTACTCCCAAATTAAGCGTATAGCTTGTACTATGGGTACTAGACAACTGATAAATGTACTTAAATACATTTTTTTTGTAAATACATACTTATAATACATAGAAAATACCCAGACCAAGACAAACAGACATGTTCATGCACACAAATGTTTGTCATGTGCGGGGACCGAACCTGCGACCTCGGAGTCAAAGTGGCCATTGCTAACCATTCGACCACCAAGCTCATCAAAAAAAAAGTTATATCTTTACGATATTACGTTGTCAGCCTAAAGCGTAGCCTACAGGCTTTTTTATGCTATATATAATTCCATGCATAATTATTATCTTGAGAATTGGCGATCTATTATAGTATTTTTCTTAATACATTTTATACCACGAACGGTTAAATTTTGGAATCAACTTCCCTCAGCGGTTTTTCCGAGCAATTACGACATGGGAACCTTCAAGTACAAAGTCTATATTACCCTTAAAAGGCTGGCAAGTTGGCAACGTATCGGTGATCCCTTGGTGTTGCTGATCTCCACGGGCGGTGGTGATTGCTGTCCATCAGATGGAGGACCGTTGAGGAGGATTTGGCCTACACTCCCCACGCTGACCAGACGGGTTGGGGAGGTCTGATCGATGTTTTATAATGTATTTGTATTTCCCTTAGTCGCCTTGTACGTCATCCACGGGAAGAGGCGGAGTGATTATATTCTAGTCTGCCGGAAACCACACGGCCAATGGTTTTACATAAAAAAAATTATGGTTAATCACTTGAAAATTCTCTTGACCTCACAGTGGAGTACATGGCGGCTCTATCATCAAAGCAAAGTGTTTAATACTTATTAACACTTATTCCATCTTTCTGATCGGAATTCCTGATTCCAAAATTAAAATTTCGTTTTAATCCGTCAGCTTAAACGGTAAGGTAAGGTAAAATTTGAGTAACGAAGTTACCTAAATAAAGGGCTGGCAACTAATGGGTGACCCCTTTGTATTGCTGTTCTCTATGATTGCGGTGGTGGTGGATAGCTTTCCATCAGGTGACCGACATGGTCATTTGCCCCACTCTCATATATGAAAAAGAAACCAAAACAAAAATTTGTTTTATTTAAGACGAATTTTTGTGCAAGTGTTTGTCATCAATGTAGACCTCGTTTCTACAACAAAGACTTGGTCCCTTATCTGTTGACTACCTAGCTATGTAACGAGTAGATATTACCTAACAATGCAAGTACAGGATGCATCTTACAGCATACGACCGGATATTTGAGTTGCATAAAGTTCAGATTAAGATACGGAAGTTTTCTTATCGCTAATGTAGGTGATGCATACTTCTTTGTAGTGGCTTTTTATATTACGTCGGGTGACAGACAAGCATACGGCCCACCTGATGTGAAGTGGTTACTGTAGCCATATTAACGCTCGCAACATGAAATATCGCTGGCGCGCTACCACCCCCGCTGCCATCGCAGCAACTCCTTCCTTTCTGGTGACCTCACTCACTCGCAACAGCCCTTGAGGAATACAACAACCCTCAAGGGGTAGTTTGTTTTAAGGCATAATTTATTCTTCTTAGCAGTACCTAATGTAGCTGACTATATTATAATTTGGCGGGGGCTCTGCTAGTCTGGGCCGGAGGGTTTTCTATCTAGTCGACCCGACCACAGAGCCCTTGTAATCGGGGGCCCCGTATCATTGATACGGTTGATACTACGGTAGCTACGCCCCTGCTTCTTAGTATTGTGTTGTTCTTTACTTTACTTCTCTTTTGCCAAAGCAATCACGTTGTAGTAAACGAGTGTTCTTTTTCAATTTAAGGCCAATTTCAAACTCGATCTGAAGCAGTAGCTCGGCTGGGAAAGTAGCTCTACTTTACATACGACAAACATACGGCAACGAAATGTTAGTTGGATTGTATTGTACGACTAGCAATTAGAGATGTGTTAAGTTGTTGCCATTGCCCTTAGATGCCTTAGACTCAGTCAGCAGTCTCATCAAAGGTTTTGCAACTTAGTTGTCAATTAACAACTCAATTAATTAACTCAATTTTTATGCTTTTTAGATTCTAAACCTACGTGTATGCTAAATGAAAAAGAAAGGGACATAGGCCCCAGATAATGAAGTAGTAAATATAACTAGAAAAAGTAATAAATGAATACGGTACGCATATATCATTGGCCAATAAGAGACTGTGGATTTCCTTCTGCGTTAAATTATATGCCATTGCTGGGATACGGGTCTTCAATTGCCGGGATTTAGAGGGAACAAAAGTTTTCCGCGGCTGATACTGTGTATTAAATTCGCGTGTTTACACACTGGATTGTTTCTTAAAATTCGCCGAAATCATAGAGTTGAATGACTTCACTATCGGTCATAAGGTGAGTTTGGTTTATGATAAAATTACTAGTCTGTGGTGCAGACAATGACCCTAATTACGTGTGATAAAACCATTGAGAATTTCGAGAATTTTCTAACGTGAATACTTACGTCTTTTTGTTTCCATAAAGTGGCAATTAAAAAAAACGAATGATAACAAAATCGGGGGATACAGTTTGATGTTGCAGCTACAAATCTATCATATCCATCCAAAATTCAATCACACCACTGGATAGATGAAAGATCAAAGAATTTATCACGCTGTAAAGTAATATAAGTCATCATCATCATCATCAGGTCACTTTAGTCTCCCTCCACTACAGGTGCACGACCCTCTCTCGTCCGTTGAGGAGGATTTGGCCTACACTCCCCACGCTGACCAGACGGGTTGGGGAGGCCTGATCGATGTTTTATAATGTATTTCCCTTAGTCGCCTTGTACAACATCCACGGGTAGAGACGGAGTGATTCTATTCTAGTCTGCCGGAAACCACACGGCCAAAAGTAATATAAGTACTTACTTATATCTCAATGGTAAAGACTATGGAACGGAGCGTGCGTGAGAGGGGGAAGCGCTGCCATTTTGAGATAATTTTAGTGCATATAACGTATTTACGCACAACACACGGCCGTGTCCATGACACAGCCACTCCATTTTTTAATCATTATCAACATTGTTTTACATAAGTACTGTTGTAGTATTAGTACTATTACTTATACTGTGGTATTAGTGTTCACACCGCACAGCCGTACACAGTATGATGTAGTAAGTTTTGGTGTAAGTGGTTCATCAACATCTTTGAACGAAAGCCAACTTCACCTGCACGCGGTGCACCTGCTGCTGCTGACTGACAAACGAAGTTCTGGCAAAAAGAGAGGTAGGAAGCGTAATTGTAAGCTACCCGACTGGGGAATACCTCCACCTCACAGAATATCGCAGCCAAATAACAATTCCCTTGAGGGTTGTTGTGTTCCTGCGAGTGAGTGAGGTCACCAGAAAGGAAGGAGATGCTGCGTTGGCTGCGGGGGTGGCGGATCGCGAGCGATATTTTTAATGTTGCGAGCGTTAATATGGCTATGGCAACCGCTTCACATCAGGCGGGCCGTATGCTTGTCTGCCACCCGACGTAGTATAAAAAAAAACTAACTGAAGTATACAATACTTCCAAAAAGTAAAATAATCTGCTATTAGTTTTTACTAAACGTGTTGAGGAGTTCAATGGCGTCATTGCGCAAGTTAAGCAACGTCCAGCGTAGCTTGTCTATGGATGGGTCTATTTATCTCGAGCTCGACCGTCGGTCCAAGTTGTTGTCATTAGACGATAGTCGTTAAGCCAAGTCAGTGGCCTTTGGGCGGCTTGAAAACACTGGCCTCCGCCAACCCGCAGTGAGCAGCATGGTGGAGTATACGATTGAAGAGAGACCACGTATCCCAACAGTGGGATGATTATGGGTTGATGCCTAAACGTGTCTAATAATAACATAATCGTTGTACCAGTACCACCATAAAGGAAATCTAAAAATCCACCATATTGACCGGTTAATGATCTCTCATATTTCTTATTAGTCTCCAAATTCTTTATTGTTTTGTAAGGCCGCCGTAGGAAGTAAAGCCGCGTCGTTGACCGCTCTTTGCTGTCACCTGCTGTTGCCAAAAGTGACAATAATTAAACCCAATGACGATTGTATCGGATGACAAATGATCCCACCGTACAACCAAAGGTACGGTCAGGGGTACGGTGGGTCTGAAGTGCGTTGATAGGATATCTGCAGTTTGATCTACCATTCAATGGACATCAGACCTGCAATCAAAAGTACTGAACCAAAAGAGAAACAAATCTAAAAAGAAGCACAATCATGCACTAGTCTTGTTTTAGACCCGTGAAATTGTCATGTTCATAATGGCGTACTATATGGTGAAAACTTGTAAAAACTATTCAGGTGAGACAAGATGAGAAGCTCTACAGCGTCGTTGCGTGTGGCAGTCTAATCGATCACGCAAGTCAAGCAACGACGACTGTTGCCTGTCAATGGATGGGTTAATGTGCCCTCCGTGCTTCGGAGGGCACGTTGGTCCCGGGTGTTGTCGTTAGATGACAATCGTTAAGCTAAGTGGCCTTTAGGTGGCTTGAAAACACTGACCTCCGCCAACCCAAAGTTGAGCAGCGTGATGGAGTAGGTATGCTCTAAACCCCTTCGATTGAGGGGAGACCCGTAACCCAGCAGTGGGATGAATAAGGGTTGACGACGAGATAACATGATGATGGTGAATCATATTTAAAATTTTGGAATATACTGCCATAAATGTAGAGTAGTTTATATAGACGGACAAATTATGCTATATTTGCATTTTAATACAAATTTAAAGTACAGTGAACCAATAAATTATTACTGACTTGTATATATGCTACAAGGCGGCCTTATTGCTGAGAGCAATATTTTCAAGGCAACCTTAGGGTAACGAATATGTGCATGGAGTGGGCTGGATTCGCTGGAATCAAAAGAAATTTATGAAAATTTGAATTATAGTAATATTCTATGAATCATTGTTATGTATAGACGAAGATGTGATGATTTATTACTGATAAATAATTGAATAAGTACATACACTACATATTATAACATATAATAAATAAATATTAATATTATAAAATGACAGTTCACTAAAGTTGGAATTAAAGAACAAGTTATATACGAGTATAGTTAACTCAGGCCACTTTATACGTGAAATATATATATATATATATATATATATATATATATATATATATATATATATATATATATATATATATATTGGATTCAGGGTTTAATATATTAAACCCTGAATCCATTAATGTAAGCAATAAATATCTCGATGATATTTATTCATTCTTTATCTTGGAAGATATTCGATTTTTATTTGGCAGCAGTCGGACAAGTCGACGATTTTATAAAATTGCTAAAATGAAATAAAGTACATCATATTCAATTATAAACAATTTTATTTTCTTTCACTTACACATAAAAAAAATTCGAAAAATATTTACATCAGTTATTTTACTAGCTTAAGTAAAACTAATGTAAATGCATTCTCCATTTTGATCCCACATTGTAATTATTTATTAATTGTATCTGAATAACTAATATTGCACATTCCATTTCATAAAATTTGCAGCTACAAAAACTGAGTTAATATTAATCATAATAAATTATAAGTTTTATTCTCTTTCATGTGTTTAAACACATTTTATTCATAAGTATTTCTTTTAATAAAGTGATGTGATCCATTAAAACTGACTTAAGCTTTTAATTAAAAGAAATACTTATGAATAAAATGTGTTTAAACACATGTCATGATGAACAAAATTTTATTCAGTTAGACATCAATAATAAATGTTAGGTGGGTATTAAAGTTGTGCTTGAGGAAGGTCTTTGCACAGATCTTTACATAAACAATACTGCGCTCTCTGTTACCAATTATGATAAAAAAATTGTTCTTACTTAAACTCATACATGACGATAAACTGTAAGCAAATTATTAGAAATGGTATTAGATGGGCAACTAGTTTAAAAAAGTGAAATTATCCTCTATTTCTACAGTTTAGTTACTTATTTCACAAATAAATGAAGGCACTTAAAAGTAGTATAAGTATTTATGTCAGTTTTATTGAATCACTCAGAATATGATATGAAAAAGAAGAAGAAACACATTTATCGCTACATCACTTAAAACTACTACACATAATTAGGAAAAAACTATATATCTTATGAAAGACAAAAATTGTGCTATGTGGTGCCACATTGGTCCCTTCTGAGTACGGTGCCGAGGGCTGAATAGACCACGGCGCTGGATTTTTAGGCAGGACCAGACTGACAGCACGAGACATTTGGATTGAATGATGACAAATACAGTTTTAAATTAATGAGGTTCATTATTTTGTTAATTTATTAATATATCTTATTATGTTTTTTATATAATATACTTTGAAAAAAAAAAATCTCAACATAAACGTTACTAAAAAGCAAAAAAGTTTATCTAATCAATCTAAGACCATATTTCTAAGATTACCTACTCAACCCAGATGTGTCTTGTTCTCAGTGATCCATTAAAACTGACATAAGCAGCTTCCTGGACTTTGGTTCTTTGCATCGATTTTTTGTAAAACGCTGTGATAAACTGGGTAAAAATTTTTCATATGATTATTTTGTTCAAAGAATAAGTATTTCATGAAATTCAGCTAGTGGCCGTTTTGGAAAATGCTTGAATTGAGTGATACTCATATCGGTCAAAAACTATACCCTCTTAAATAACAAATTAACGGATTTGGGCTATGCGTCTTAACAATATTTTTACTAAATGTCAAAATATATTAATATAATATTTATTTATTTATAATAAAATATATTAATATAATATTTTGAGAAAATATTTTTAAGTTATTAATTGACTAAATGTCAAAATATTGTTAAGCCACATTGCTACTTCCGTTTTGAATATGTGCAGGACAACGATTACTAATAGATATTATGTATAGATAACGGTTATACGTAGTTATAAGTTTATAAAATTATAAGATAGTTCGTAAGAAATAGTAAGAATCACTTTTTATTATGAAAATTTGAAAGTCGTATAACTTTGCTTGTAATAGATCCTTAAGTGTAATTATTGTTTTGGTTAATAGATGATAATGTATATTTTATGTGTTTAACATTAGATTGTAAGTTTTAAACCAATAAAGGATAGAAATTGACGTTTTTCAATATCCCGCTAGGGTGCCCTGAAGAGGCGTTACCGCGACGTAAGCACTTTGCACTAAAATGCTTATAACTTTGTAAATAATGATCGTATTTAGATAATTCTTGTTATAATAAGTTAGTTATATAAGCCCTCGTTATAGAAAAATAGATTGTACAATATTTGTAAAACTTTCGAATGTCAGGACATGCCGATAGAAAGAGATAGCAAATTTTAGAAAGAGATAGAGATAGAGTCGATTATAAATAATTCAATCGCTCTGATTGGTCAACCCTTTTCGCGACCTTATAGATTGACCTACTTTTAATTTCATTTTATTAATCGGAGCATGTCCTACGTTCGTCAGTTCCAGTTCCAGCTCCAGTTGAAGACGACGGGCAAACAAGAAAAATACTCAAGCGCTCCTGAATAAGAAAATAGAAGAAAGAAAACACTGAAGCGCTCCTGAGTAGAAAATAGTTACTCTGTAAGAAGACTTGTGGCAAATAAATCCACGCTGTGTACCTAGTGATTTGGCATCGGATTTTTACTCGATCACACTCTCTCCAACAATCCCAGCATCTCGCACATCGAGTGGTCCTTCGAGCCGGATCTTTTGGGGAGAGATCATCGAGTAATTTCCAAGATGCCTGTTACCAGGTCACAGCATGGTGGAAAACCACGAGGATCCACACCATCGGGAACAACGGCTACAGGGTCATCTGCAGAGAAGACTACGTCGTCTGAAGCCACCACCGCGACGGAGTCTACAGTCACCGGCGCCACATCCGCCACGACCGAGCAGACATCATCGCCACGGGCTGCCACAGCCAACGAGTCCAGCGCCGTGCGGTCAGTCATGCAACAGGCCGCCCTGGATTCACACGCGCCGCGTCTTGAGCAACCTGCCGTTCCGCAGGCTGCCACCGAACCTTTCGCGCCGCGTCCAGAGCAGCCCACCGCGCCGCCTGCTGCCACCGGTCATCACTTCCGTGCGCCTTCAGCCGTGCCGTCGCGTGTCAAGAGCTCAAGCCATAAGTCTGCGAAAACCCGTCGTCTTGCCGAAGCCCTTCATGAACTCGCCAAAGCGAAGCTGGAACTCGCCAAAGCTCGTATAGCAGAAATAGAAGCACAATCAAGTGATGAAGAAGACGCAGCATCTGCAGTCGACAGCGAGGGAGGAGAAAAACGCGTCCGCACGTGGCTACAGACCAGCCACCTTGCCATCACAGAGGGACAGCATGAACCAGAACCAGAGGCGACTATTGAACCGGCTCCAGTGATCACTGCCGCATCCTGGAGCACCCCAGCGCCAACACCGGCGGGAGTCACCGCCGCACTCCCGTCGGCTCCGCGTCTCTCCGTGAACGAACACGCCGCAATACTGATGCCGCCTCCTCCGCCGCCAGCAGGAAGATCTACGCCTGCACCTACACCGAACCAGACAGCGATGCAGCCCTACAGGCCAACGGACACAGCCGCTCCGTGGCCACCGATCTCCAGCGCACCGCCTGTCAATGTGGCACCGAACTTTGCGACGACGCAGCAACTCCAGCCAGCAGCCTTTGCAGCTCCCTGGCACTTGAACTTCTACGCTCCGTCGTCTGCCTTGCCACCAACGAACATGACGCAGCCGTCACAGCCAGCAGCCATCGCAGCGCCCTGGCATCCGAACTACAACGCTGCGTCACCAGTGAACATCGCAGCGACGTCACAGCCGCAAGCAAGCACAGCAGCTTCTTGGCAGCCGAACAGCTTCACGCCGCATGCAACCGCGCCTACTCAAGAACAAGAACGGCGAACCGAGTTGCAAGAACTAACAGCAGCCATCTCACAAGCCGTCCTATCAGCCCGACACACAGGATCAAGAACGCACGAACTACCGAACTTCAATGGAGCGTATCAAGATTACTTGACGTTCAAAGCAGCGTACTACGAGTCGGCCCATCAATATTCAACAACGGACAACTTGTCGAGACTACGAAGAAGTTTAAAGGGAGCTGCAAAAGAAGCCGTACAAGGATTATTTATAGCGAACGCAGACGCAAACTGCATTATGAAGACGTTAGAAACAAGATTCGGGAGGCCAGACTCAATAGCAATGGCAGAAATGGATCGACTACGAGCATTGCCACGCCTCACCGACTCACCACGAGATATCTGCACTTTCGCAACGAAAGTCGAAAACATCGTTGCAACAATGCAAGCCCTCAACTGTGTGTATTATCTGTACAACCCCGAAGTCTCGAAGAATATAGTTGAGAAATTGACTCCAACAATGAAGAGGCAGTGGTATGAATATGCAGCCACCCAACCGAGAGAAGAGCCCGACCTGTTGAAGTTTAGCCGTTTCATAAGAAGAGAAGCGGAAATATGCAGCCCGTATGCACCGCCAGAGAACATAGGAGGATCAACAGACAGTTATGAAACTCGCCGTCGTCATCGAGTAAACAATATGCAGAATCAACAGTGGCAGCCGAAATGTAACCTGTGTGATCGCCAAGGACACGCCACAGCTGACTGCTACAAATTCAAGAACGCAACAGTGCACGACCGTTGGGATATGGCGAAGAAACACCGACTTTGCTTCCGATGTTTGCGATATAGGAAAAGTACACATAGCTGCCGTCCCAAGAGATGCGAAGTAAACGACTGCAAGCACTACCACCACCGAATGCTTCATTCACAGAAGGAAGACCTGAAGACCGAAGTCGAAGAGAAGATCAACTCAGCATGGGCGCCGCAACCAGCCTCGTATTTGAAGATTGCACCGGTGCACATCTCCGGACCGGCGGGAGAAGCGGACACCTTCGCACTACTGGATGATGGTTCCACCATCACCCTTATAGATGAAGAACTAGCTCAACAAATAGGAGCCAACGGCCCGGAGGAAACGCTGCACATCTCGACCTTCGATGGAGACACCGCCACCTACAAGAAGTCTCATCGTGTAACCTTCAACGCAAGAGGACGTGGAGCAAACAAGCTACAGATAGAGGCGCGCACCATGAAGAACTTGGACTTGGCAGCTCAGAAGATACCTCAAGAAGCAATCACTGGGTGCGAACATCTACGGGACATCTCTCATCAGCTACAGCATGGCATCATGAAGCCAAAGATCCTCATCGGCCAGGATAACTGGCACCTTCTGCTGTCTACAGAATCCCGAATAGGTAGAAGAAATCAGCCAGTTGCATCGCGTACACAACTAGGATGGGTGTTACACGGCAGCCACACTCGAACCTTGGGACATCGAGTCAACTTCATCAACCACTCAGCTGATGAAGACATGGACCGAGTAGTGAAGAACTTCATAACAGCTGACAACCTCTACATCGATCCAAGAAGACCAAACAGCGACCCAGGGGAAAAGGCACTTCGTATTTTGCAAGAACACACTAAGAGGACTTCGGAGGGAAAGTACCAGACCGCCTTATTATGGAACAGTGAAGAAATCAAGATGCCAGATAATTACGAAAATACTCTAAGGAGGCTTCACACAGTTGAGAAAAGATTAGATCGTGACACAGAGCTCAGGAAGAGGTACTGCGAACAAATGGAGGCACTCGTAGCAAAGGGCTACGCCGAACTTGCGCCGCCTACAAGAACAAACGCTAATAGAAGTTGGTACCTACCGCACTTTCCTGTCTTCAACCCGAAGAAACCCGAGAAAATGAGAATAGTGCATGATGCCGCAGCCAAGACTAATGGGACTTCACTCAACGATCAACTACTCATCGGTCCTGACTTACTGCAGCCGCTGCCGAGTGTACTGATGCGTTTCCGTCAATATCCGATCGCCGTAACTGCAGATATAGCGGAAATGTTTATGCAAATAGAACTGCGCGAACAAGATAGAGATGCATTGCGTTATTTGTGGCGTGGAAATCGACGTGACAGCAAACCGCCAGAAGAATATAGAATGAAATCCGTGATTTTCGGCGCGTCAAGCTCGCCTGCGACTGCAATCTACGTGAAGAACATCAACGCTGAGAAGTTCATAGAAGAAAGCCCACACGCCGTAGAAGCCATCAAGAAGAATCATTACGTCGACGACTACCTAGATAGTTTCAGAAACATCGAAGACGCCGTTCACATCGCCCGAGAAGTTCGAAGAATCCATCAACACGCACACTTCGAACTCAAGAAATGGTCTTCGAATTCCATCCAACTACTGCAACAGCTGGGAGAAGCAGCATCGGAAGACTCCATGGTGAACTTAGAAGATGGATGCCAGCTCGAACGAGTACTCGGTCTCATATGGCGACCGAATGAAGACCAGCTGGGTTTCAATTTGGACCTGGTGCGCGTCCCAGCAACGGTACTGAACAGCAACACGCCGACCAAGAGAGAAGCATTGAAGATAGTGATGTCACTCTTCGACCCGCTCGGCCTGGTGTCGCCAATCACCATTAGAGCCAAGCAGATACTTCAAGAAGTCTGGAGGCGTGGCACCGACTGGGATGAATGCTTGGATCAAGACCTGGCAGAAGCATGGAGCCGATGGATGCAACACCTCAAGAATCTCAGCGACGTCACCGTGCCAAGATGCTACCCAGGCTACAGTACGGCAAGATCACTCCAACTGCATGTCTTCGTGGATGCCAGCGAAGCCTCGTACGCCGCCGCGCTATATTGGCGCACTGTTTCTGAAGACGACAGCGTTAACGTGACACTCATCACGGCCAAAGCTAAAGTCGCACCGCTCAAGCTTACTTCGATTCCGCGACTCGAGCTACAGGCAGCAGTGTTGGGTGCACGCATGGCAACAGCTGTAAGGAAGGAACACGAGCAGAAGCCCGAAGCCACATACTACTGGACTGACAGCAGGACATCGCTCACTTGGATTCGCACGGGTTCAAGGTCTTACAAACCTTTCGTCGCTCACCGCATCGCAGCAATCGAAGAACACAGCGCGGCGAACGAATGGAGGTGGCTACCTACGAAAATCAACGTCGCCGACGACGCTACCAGAGACGTCCCTACAGACTTCACCAGCCTTCACCGTTGGTTCCGTGGCCCCGAATTTTTGTACGAGGAACCCGAATTATGGCCACAGGAAGCAGAAAGAAGTACGCAGAAGGACACGGGAGAAGAAAGAACATACGCCGTAACAACCAAAGAAGCGTCGCCGAGCCTAGTATACAGTCTACCTACAGTCGAGCGATTTTCAAAATGGGAACGCTATCTACGCGCAACAGCTCGAGTACTTCAATTTATCGAACTATGTCGACCGCCAAAACAAATAGTGAGTTATAAACGAACAAAGAAAAATGCTACGGATGATTCAGATTGGCGCCGAACTTATAAGAAGAAACAAGCAGTCAAACACACAGAAAAAATCACTGCAACTTCAATAGGGCACTATAGGCCGATCTCAGCTGACTTGTTACGCCGCGCCGAGAACTTAATCATCCGAGCATCACAAGAAGACTCCTTTGGTGAAGAAATCGGCGATATGAAGATCGGAAGACCACTACAGAAAAATAGTAAGTTGCATCAGCTGACCGTCGAATTCACCGACAACGAACTACGGCTGAAAACACGAATAGAAGCAGCTACCGGTGTACCTGAAGACTTGAAGAATCCACTGGTGGTGCATGGGGAACACCGTGCAACAAGGCTGTGGATTGAACACATTCATCAGCAGCTCCATCACGCGGGCGTCGAAGCAACCGTCAACGAGTGCCGTCAAGAACGATGGGTCATACGCCTCAGACCCACTGTGAAGGCGGTCATCAGAAGCTGCATCAGGTGCCGAATGCGTACGGCGTCTCCACCGCACCCTGCGACTGGTGACCTCCCTCCATGTCGCCTCGCACACCATCAGCGAAGCTTCACCTACACCGGGTGGGACTTCTTCGGTCCACTCACAATCACCGTGGGACGGACCCACCAGAAACGATACGTGGCTCTATTCACGTGTCTCACCACGCGCGCTGTCCATCTGGAAATGGCCGCCTCCCTCAGCACCGACTCCGCCATCATGGCGCTGAGACGCATGATCGCACGCCGAGGACGTCCAACGCAACTGTGGTCCGACAACGCAACCAACTTCCACGGAGCCGACAAGGAACTACGCCAGGCGATCAACTCGGCCATGGCAGAGGAAGCATCAAAGAAGACCATCGACTGGCGCTTCATACCCCCGGGCGCTCCATTCATGGGCGGCGCTTGGGAGCGTATGGTGCGCTCTGTAAAGACAGCGCTCTCTGCCACACTGCATGAGCGCCACCCATCGGAAGAAGTCCTGCAGACCTTGCTCGTCGAGGCCGAGCACACGGTGAACAGCAGGCCACTCACGCACGTCTCCGTCAGCACAGAAGACCCAGAAGCCCTCACACCAAACCACTTCCTCCTGGGCGGGCCAGGACGCCTGCAGTCACCGGGCGAGTTTAGCGAGCGCGACCTGAACCTGCGCGCCTGCTGGCGCGCCTCACAGCGCCTTGCCGACATCTTCTGGGCCCGATGGGTCCGGGAGTACCTGCCTGAACTCCGAAACCGGCGGGAGCCCCATGGACGAGGGCCTGCTCTGCACAACGGCGACCTGGTCCTCATCGTCGACGGCAACCATCCACGCAACACCTGGGTACGTGGACGAATCTGCGCCACATACCCGGGCCCCGACGGAGTCGTCAGAACAGTCGACGTGGCAACCAGAGGTGGAGTGCTCCGACGGCCAGCTAAGAAAGTCATCGTCATCCCGGTGGACACCAGCAAGCCTGCACAGCCATCTACTGCATCGTGTCGAGCGGCGGCGACTACGATGCACGGCGGGAGAAATGTGCAGGACAACGATTACTAATAGATATTATGTATAGATAACGGTTATACGTAGTTATAAGTTTATAAAATTATAAGATAGTTCGTAAGAAATAGTAAGAATCACTTTTTATTATGAAAATTTGAAAGTCGTATAACTTTGCTTGTAATAGATCCTTAAGTGTAATTATTGTTTTGGTTAATAGATGATAATGTATATTTTATGTGTTTAACATTAGATTGTAAGTTTTAAACCAATAAAGGATAGAAATTGACGTTTTTCAATATCCCGCTAGGGTGCCCTGAAGAGGCGTTACCGCGACGTAAGCACTTTGCACTAAAATGCTTATAACTTTGTAAATAATGATCGTATTTAGATAATTCTTGTTATAATAAGTTAGTTATATAAGCCCTCGTTATAGAAAAATAGATTGTACAATATTTGTAAAACTTTCGAATGTCAGGACATGCCGATAGAAAGAGATAGCAAATTTTAGAAAGAGATAGAGATAGAGTCGATTATAAATAATTCAATCGCTCTGATTGGTCAACCCTTTTCGCGACCTTATAGATTGACCTACTTTTAATTTCATTTTATTAATCGGAGCATGTCCTACGTTCGTCAGTTCCAGTTCCAGCTCCAGTTGAAGACGACGGGCAAACAAGAAAAATACTCAAGCGCTCCTGAATAAGAAAATAGAAGAAAGAAAACACTGAAGCGCTCCTGAGTAGAAAATAGTTACTCTGTAAGAAGACTTGTGGCAAATAAATCCACGCTGTGTACCTAGTGATTTGGCATCGGATTTTTACTCGATCAAACTCTCTCCAACAATCCCAGCATCTCGCACAGAATAAGTTAAAAAAAATCATAAGATCACTGAACCTGATTTTTTTTTTTTTTTTTTTTTTATACTACGTCGGGTGGCAGACAAGCATACGGCCCGCCTGATGTGAAGCGGTTACCGTAGCCATATTAACGCTCGCAACATAAAATATCGATCACGCGCCGCCACCCCCGCTGCCATCGCAGCATCTCCTTCCTTTCTGGTGACCTCACTCACTCGCAGGAACACAACAGCCCTCAAGGGAACCGTTATTTGACTGCGGTATTCTGTGAGGTGGAGGTACATTTCCCAGTCGGGTAGCTTACAATTACGCTCCCTACCTCTCTTTTCGCCAGAGCTTCGTTTGTCAGTTAGCAGGGTGCACCGCGTGCAGGTGAAGTTGGCTTTGGTTCAAAGATGTTGATGAACCACTTACACCCCTTGATTGCCCATTTTTAAGGCACTTCTAACCTACACATCATTCAAAATGTTTCTCATTACTAATTATAATTATTTATTTGCGTTAGTTTTTGCAATGTATACCATGACAATACTAAAGCAAAACAGTTTTTGTAAGTGCAAGCATGTGACATAGTTACCTATTGTTGATAATCTATTTTGATAAAATAAAATAGGGATCAAAAGCTTTGTTAACATTCTTATATTTAATTGAATCAAATCATCAATCAAATATAATGAATATTTTATTTTACAATTTTGCCATCAAAATTTTTTAAGGCACTTTCGATCAATTAAATGTACATATACTTATAAAAATATAGTTTTAAGTAGTTATTTTTAATGATTCATTTTATTTTTTAATGAGACAATCACATTTGTTCTTTTTTGTAATAAATTCTTCAAAATACATAATGTAATTAAATATTTTGTTTGGAATTAGACGATAACATACAATGAATAAAGACTGGACGGCGAGGAAAAATTGCCAATAAAAGATTTAGAATTAGCTCATCGATATGCGTTTTCTATCTAGGTACATCTTCTATACCAGAGGTTCCCAACCGGTGGTCCGTGTACCACCAGTGGTCCGTGAACGGTAAATTATGGTCCGTGATACAAACTTATAATTAAAGAGATTGAGCACTATTATAAAAAATACTCAAATCTCGGTTTATAGTATAACTCCCTGCTTGCCGCGCCCTGTCAATTCTGTACCAAGCGCTGAACTAACGCCATATATACTATACCCACCATGGGTCCGCGGCACGCGAAAGGATAATTGGATTTATATGGCAGTTCGGGACCCTACACGCAACAAAAAACTCGTAGTGGTCCGCGAACAAAAAAGGTTGGGAACCACTGTTCTATATAGACAGAGATTTTTGTCTATAAAGCGATTAAGTCTAATATTCACGGATTATAATTTTTTCTAAACTATTATAATTGTCCCCATTATAACCACTGTTTAGTGGTTGTTGTCCGGCTGCCTCTCCAGTAGTTCAATAATAATCAATTTGTCACCTATGTTATTAATTATTATCATTTTATGTTAATTTAATATTTATTTTTATTTTAGCATTAATGTTCATGCATCTATCAGAACTTGTTTACATTTATTGCCCCCTTACCATCAACTCTTATTGCGATTCAATAACTGAATAGAATGCTTATTCATACCAATGAATAAGCGACTCTATTCAATTGGAAATATAGTCGCTTATTCATTGGTATGAATAAGCATTCTATTCAGTTATTGAATCGCAATAAGAGTTGGTGGTAAGGGGGCTGATCGCCGTGGAACTGTTTAAAAATTGTAAGTCATACTGTATTGACGCCTACGATACAGGCCTGGCCTAGAGTCCCCACTCTAGGCTAGGCCTGTACCATAGTACTCTATGTTCAATATGTAGGTACCTAATATCTTCAGTTAATAAATATTTCATTACATTTCTTATACGGAGGTCTTCGTATCATCGCTTATTGTACTTAGAAATAATGTTACCATTCCATTGTATTTCAGGTTTTAACATCATTAATAATCGTCTTACTAATTACATAGTTATATATCATCATCATCATCATCAGGTCGTTTTAGTCTCCACTACAGAAGCACGACCCTCTCGTCCGTCACAGACAGGAGGATTTGGCCTACACTCCCCACGCTAGCCAGACGGGTTGGGAAGGCCATATATATTCAGTACAAATAAATAAAGTTGTAAAATTTCTGTTTTAAGTTTCCGTGCGGGAGAAGTTGTGTAACTAACTAGTTTTTCTAAAGCCGGTACCAAACATGTATTCTAAACATAAAGTTGATACTGTTGATTGTTGGCACTTGGTGGAACATTATTATCATAATGTCATAATAAAACACTTGTTCCACTTAATTATATATATTTTTTTTTGTAGAAACACAAATACCATCTGTTTACCTTGATAATGCCTTAGCGGCGAAACCGGTCGGATTAAGTGGAACAGTACAAGTGTTTTATTATAACATTATATTCTAAACATGTTTCCAAAGATGTGCAAAAACAAGTGTGGCAAATATATTGCAAATATTTGTGCAAATATTCCGTATTTGCCATCATGTGTGGTTTTTTTCGTACATCAAAGGACACGAACCACAATTATTTAGACGGCTCTCGTACTATTTAGAAAGAGGTAGACCGCTGTTTAACTATATAATTATGACATATATTCTAGTAGACCAGTGTTTCCCAATTAGTGGTACGCGTACCCCCGGGGGTACGTGAGATTGCATCAAGGGGTACGCGCAGCAATCACTTAACTAAAATATTAAATCCTTAAAAACAATAATGCAATAACAATTGCCAAAAAAATATTCAATTAAATTAAACGATCAGTAGGTAAGTCAAACAAATGCATTGAGGGCTTTAGTCAGTTTTTAGATTGTTTTTTTTTTATGTTAATAAATATAAAGTACACCTGATTTCATTTTTTTTTTAACGATCCGGCAATAAGGGGTACGCAACGTTGAGATCTTTCTTGAAGTGGTACCTAGAAAAAACTAATTGGTAACCGCTGTAGTAGACTATACATTAGATACTGGAAGTAAATAATCACGCGTAGCTTATTTTTAATTGCTGTTATTAATGTATGTACTTTTATTATGTGAATAATGTGAATATGCCTGATTTGTGTACTAGAAACACTTTCATATAAGTATTATAATTTTCCATTTTTATAATCCAACCACATTTTTATATAGGTATAATCAAATATCATCAGTTGTGTTATAGAAAAACAATAAACTTGCGAACTCTTTTATATTTTATGTATTTTGGATTTAGATATATTTTTTAGTTAGTTACGATGTCCATAGAAACTAAACTTTGTTACTCCAACCCTTGTGTGTGCATATTGTCTTGTATTCTTTTTTTCATCGAAATATATTCTTATACTTTGACTCCGAGGTCGCGGGTTCGATTCCCGCACAAGACAAACATTTGTGTGCATAAACACGTTTGTTTGTCTTGGTCTGGGTGTTTTCTATGTATTATAGGTAGGTATGTATTCGCGAAAAAAATGTATTTAAGTACATTTATCAGTTGTAGCCATGACACAAGCTTTGCGCTTAATTTGGGACTAGATGGTGCTGTGTAAATTGTCCAGAAAAATATATTTATGTTCTGTTTATCATCTGCTTCTTTTCACAAGTTACATATCTACTAGCTCTCCGTTTCAGTTTATGCTTATTAGTAATAATTATTAGCTTATTTATCATTTCATACAATGTGGCGCCCCCTGTATTGTACTAGTTGTGTTGAGTCTGCTTCCCTGTTACATCTGTGGGAATGAACTACTTTTGCAAAAACTGATCCGTAAATATTTGCGAAAGGAAAATAATAATATGAGCGACTAAAAATTACGAAATGAACGACATGTGTGTCTATGATTCCATCATTTTTAGTCGCCAAGTTAATATAATAGTCGGCCCGTTTTGTAATTTTATTGGTTCGATTTATTACAATCCTTTGGGAAACATTTCTAGGAAGTCAAGTGCAAGAGGAAACCTTTCAAAAACATTTGTAGAAATATTTGCCTTTTTTACGATCTTTCGACCTTCACAAAGGAGGAATTCTGGCCGAAAGGTGTTTTGTTCCGACGCTTTCGTGGCCGGTTACAGGACACCGCGCGGAATATGCTGCCTTCAATGCCGACTAAGCGCGTCTAATTGTAGATATTGTAAAGAAAATTAACAATTATATAAATAGTTTAAGGTATTTATAATATGGACTTCTTTTGTTTATATTACAATTGTCTGAAATAAACGATTGTTATTATTATATTATTATTTACACATGTCTGGGACCGACTTAAACTTTAATCCACTCGCTTCTTTTACCCATTTAATAATGCTTACCGCTTTCATGTCCGATAAAAGATATCTAAGAATGACCATTAGATGAGCACAGATAATAAGACGACAGAAAAATCTAGTCTATTTCTAAACTTTATTGTAATATCTCGATGGCCAATCTAAATGCCATTTACAGTAAGTAGATATTTATAAATAAAATATTTTTAATATAAATAAAATATTGGAAGACAATTATTCTTATTAATTTCTATCTAAATTCATGAATCGGACTTTTAATTGCAAAACTTGCAATTAATTCATACATTATAATTAATTATCACAACAGCTACATAATTATCTAATTATGGTGTATTCATTTGTTACGTAAAATAAAATAAAAAATAGGGAATGGCTGTGTCACGTTATATGCACTAAAATTATCTGAAAATGGCAGCGCTTCCACCTCCCCCGCACGCGACGTTCTATAGTCCTTATTTTATTCATCTATCCAGCGGTGTGATTGAATTTTGGATGGAGATGATAGATATGTAGCTGCAACACCAAACTGTATCCCCCGATTTTGTTATCATTCGTTCAATGAATGAGGGTCTTTTGGCAGCACTGTAGCGTAGGGTCCAATTATTTGTCAATTCATAGCATCTTGTCAAACGTCTTGTTGACGTCTTGTGTTGTCTTCAATCAATTCAATTCAATTCTTCTCCCGATGTTCTCGCCAATGACAATGCTTTTTATTGATAATGGATAGATATCTGAGTATGTGACTATGCTTAGTAAGTGACTCTGCGACGAATTAGTCTCGTGAATGTGTGTTTTCTTGTCGTTTTAAAGTTTCACTGTCAAAAAAAATTCAGTACATTTTGACAATCTGGACCCGACGCCTACCTAGCGACATCTAATGTCAGAAAAAATATCAAACATCCCCATTGCCTCGCTATGGAATCAATTTTAAAGACCACTGTATACTCGACAAAAGGGAACGGCATGATAGAGACGAACGGCAGATAATTTACGTTTATTTTCATTCGATACATTTGTGGTGGTTGTTCGAATTTATTTAAATTGATAATTTTTATTCCGAAAAAACAGTCTGCCAAGAAATTAGTTCATCATGCGTAAGTGTCGCTAAGGCTGATCTTCTATTATTTTTTGAGAGCGAATATCTCAGAGTAATAAAGGCGAACGTCTTAATTTGAAAAGAACAAACGAATGTTAAGCTAAAGGTTGTAAACCACTCATTTGGCCCATGCATTTGTGTCTGCCCACACATTTTTACTATTTTTTTTTTCGTTCTACATAGTATGTACTGACGATGTCCTTCTACTAGGGTTGCCATTTCTAAACGCTAGTAACCAGGACAAGATTCGTGAAAACTCCGGATTTTGAATCTTAAAACCCGGACATGTCATCAGTATTTTTTAGTACTAATACTATTTTTTATTTTATGACAAGACGGTACTCGCAGCATGGAGCGGGCGGTAGTGATTCAAATCTTTAGACTCTGGACTACAGAGAACGCTCTCCGGAAGCCATCGAAACTAGGACAAATCCGAAGAAACCCGGCCGGATGGTATCCCTACGTTCTACCAATCTCGGTAAGAGAACCGAATCATTATACTATAATTCAAATGTATTTGGACTTCTATAACATCATTGGGAGTTTGAACAAATTATTACTATTATTTAGGTACGTAATAAATGAATACACTATAACCAATAATTGCGTTCAAAAATGCAGTAGGCATAACTTTTTCGCTGACAAAGATTTATTTCAACAAATTCTGAGTACCTAAGAACCTCAGTACGCTAGGCAGTGGTTCCCAAAAGGATACGAGTGATTTCGTCTAAATTAAAAATAATAAATAAGGACCCTCCGGCTTATGTCAAAAAGATTTATATAACACTGTATCTGTAGTTGTGTAAATGACGTAAGTAGGATTTTTAAATAACTAAATAATTCAACATTTTGTTGTTATGGAAAAAAAACTTGACGTACCAAATACTCTGTTTGAATTACTGTTCAAATTCTCTATACTGCACACCAAGAAAACCATAATTACAATATTATAAGGAAATGTTGTCTACAAAGGCGGGCTTATCTCTTTTAGAGATCTCTTCAATCAACCTTTAAGTGTTTCTTAGGAACATATACAATAAACGTGTGTGTACTGTTTTGAAGTAGGTAAGATTATTTTAGTTTTGTAGGGGACTGCCAACATTGAGTTGTGATTGCGATTCACAGTTTGGGAATCTCTGTCATATAATAGTTTAAACCGACTTCAAAACAGGAGGAAATTTACAATTTGACATATTTATATACAGGTTGATTTTAAAAGTCGAGTGTCTCCATCATTTATGTTCAAAATATGTTAAAATTCTAGCGAATATCACCACTACTGCATTTCCAAAAGCGTTACTATATAATCTAATGTCTCATCACATATTACTCTCCCATAGTTTTAAATAATTATCTATGACTTCTTCGAACCACTTTTTCTTCTTCACATCTTTAAAGGCAGGCGATAATGTTTTTAATTCTAATTGTAATAAAGCTTCATTTCCTAAGATTGTGTCGAGGTTCCTAAGCAGCGTTGGTTCTCCGTGGAGTTTCAACAGGCTTGGGTATGAGAAGATGTAATAATGGACCCGTAGGCGTTTCATTGCCCAGCTTTCTACTGTTTTGTTGCCACTCGCCACCTGGAATGAGTTAGGAGAAATGTAAACAGAATGCTAGAAAAGACAACATTTTTTAAGCTTTTGTATTAGAAAAAGATATAATTTTCAAAATAAAAAAAGGTTATTCACTTGATTACGGAAAGAAGAAAGGATCTATTGGCTTCATTATCGGCATAGTGGTCAATCAAATGACGGGTGCGATGTTTGTGCCGCAGTACACGATGTCGAAGTTCAATAACAATGAACTAATTCATTTAACATTACACTATATATATATTTATTTATTTAATCTTTATGCACATAAAACAATGTACCAAGGCGGACTTAATGCTATACAAGCATTCTCTACCAGTCAACCTTAATATATATATTATATTTAATCCGAACGACGACAACGACGTTCACACAAACTCTAAGCTATTGGTTCATTCGTATATGCATATGCGATGGGCCTATGGCCCATGATCCTTTGATGTTGGACCGACAAACTGACACCGAACCACAGAATAAGAAATAGTACTAGTAACCAAAGCTATCACAAATTCATCGCACGAGTCATCGGCCAACACGAGCACGAGCACGAGCCAACAGTCGCCATTACGCTCTTTATATGTTGATCCATTATGATGGATCATCATGTTGAGAACGCTATGGCGTTCCGTCCACTAGGATCCACAATCTAGCTCCAACTGTGGATCCTTTGTTAGTGGACCATCCTGAAGGTAGAGGATCCGTAAGTAATTATTGCATTTTTTTTTATTTATCTAATTAGGGGGCAAAAAAAACAAATTTAATAATTTACAGGGTAAATAAAAATATTAATAGCATGACTATGACTAAAGACGTTAATTGTTAATAATATAATAACTTATATGATTTGAATGATTCAAAAGCATTGAAATGAATGAAAAATGGATGAAAATTTTAAAATGACGTTTTTGCTTGTTTTACCTTTATTTGGCCAATATGCTTGGCGTGCCAAGGGGAGAAATAGCCTTCCAGCTCCTTCGCGGTTATATCAGCAACACCTTTGCTTTTTAATCTCTCTTTGATCATAGAGTATGCGGTTCTAGAGAATACAAACACCTGGAGTGAGAGCATAGACAATTTTTCATAGGTTTTATGATATAGTTATTCAGGGAAGGAGATATTTTTCGTGTTCTCCAAGTTTAAGTTAAAATCAAAGTTAGACTGCTAAAAACTTCTTTGCTAAGCTTTCACTAGTTACCACTTAAGTGTTATATGTTTTATTTTTCAATACAGTTGCTCGAAATCTTTTTAGATGCAGTAAACATGTCTCCAAAATCGAATACAGCGTACTGTTAAAAAAAGTAAAGTTTTTCACACGAGGGTGGAAAAAAAAATTACCTTGTAATTTGAGTCTTTAATTCAGTAAACCACTACTTACTGTTACTCTGTAACAATGTTCTGTTTAACTTAAAAATTGTCTGGAATGTACCTAATCAACATATACTACCCAGTTATTACAGGCTGATAATAATGGAAAATAATGGAATGTTGAATGGAATGCTAAAAATGAATGTTGAAAGAGAACGGTCAGAACGATTTGAAAGTGAATCATAATGATTGAATGAAAATGTTAGAAAAGAAGTTTTTATGGATCATAATGCGACATTCGTAGGTGACGCAGCTGAATGTTGCAAATGTAGCCTGATTCTAATAGAAGCATTTCGCACGGCATATGCTATGATATGATGAAACGAAACGTGTAATGAAGGTAATTATCCTCGTAATTAATGCAGTTTGCAATGTATGATCATAAGAGAGCTACTTCTCCTTACACACGTGCGTTTTGTTTGCATGAACATGTCTGTTTGTCTTGATCTGGGTGTTTTCTATAAGTATTTATTTACAAAAAAATGTATAAGTACATTTATCAGTTGTATAGTACCCATAGTACAAGCATTGCAACTAGATGGCGCTGTGTAAATTGTCCGGATTGATTTATTTATTATTATTTAGGCTAGATGGCGCTGTGTAAATTGACCAGAAATATTTATTTATTATTATTTAAGCTTGGCTTGTTGTACTGATCTATTCGAGTATGACATTCCGTATAAAATTGATTGCAGCAACAATTTTCCGCACGTGTGTAGTGGTTAGTAGTTACGACTTAGAATCAGGCTTAGTCCAGTTCCAACCTTGATATTGCCAATGTGTTCTGCATAAAAAGGGGAGAAATAGTTGTTTATCTCAGTAGGCGGCATGTTATGGATACCGCCCGACTTCACTCGCTCTTTGAGCTTGGCGTATACGCCGCGGGTGAACACGAAAACCTGGAGATATTAAACGAATTAAATTATAAACTGGAATTTAACAAAACTACAATTAATATTTGCTGTACAAAGGGCTTGTTCCCACCTGCTACCTTTGTTGTGCTTTTTAATGTTAGAGGGATCAAATAAAACGTGTTATTACTATACTCTCTCGTGGGTATATTTAAAGTTAATATGGTTAACAAAAAGAAGTGTGTCCTCCTCTCTAAATTCAACGCCTAACAGAGTCAATAATGCTTCTGTAATAATTTTTGTAAGACCTAGTGCACATATTATAAATGCAATATGAAATGCATATGTATACATGAGGATCAGTATGAGTTTCATATGCTTCCTGTGAGAGCATTACGGAGAGAGCATGTGGGAGCAAGCCATAAAAGATTAATTTTCCATATTCATTAAACTACTTAATTATAATTTCCATAGAAATGAGAAATGCTTAAGTATTCATTAAAATACTTAAGCATTTCTCATTTCTATGGAAATATATGGCAATACCTAATGGAATTTGTGACTTTTACTTAAACTTTAACTTACTCGGCATTAACAAAAAAACATAATCATCCCACTGTTGGGATACGGGTCTCACATTCAATCGAAGGGGTTCAGAGCATACTCCATCACGTTGCTCAACTGCGGGTTAATTGAGGCCAGTGTTTTCAAGCCGCCGAAAGGCCACTGACTTGGCTTAACGACCGTCATCTAATGACAACAGCCGGGACCGATGGCTTAACGTGCCCTCCGGAGCACGGAGGAGCTTGAGATAAATAAAATAAACCCATCCATAGACAGGCTATGGTCGACGTTGCTTAACTTGCGTGTACGATTAGACTAACTCGCGCAACGACGCCATCGAGGTCCTCGATAACCTTTTACGGTAAAAAAAAATATTTGGAAAATCCTAAATGAAGTAAGTCTAGTAAGAGCCGTTCTATCCATCTTTAATTTTCTTTGACTTTACCCCTATTGTATTAGTTGTTAAATTCTCGATACTGAGATTTTGAACGTAATAAAGTGCCTACCTACACTATTTATAAAAAATCCTGTACACTTTGAGAACCAATGTGCGTTTAAGAGCATGTCACGCTTGACATTTTGACCTTTAACGTTCTTATGCCGTATGTAATAGGTGAATCAAAATGCAAGCGGCGGCCTTGATGTGCTCTTGACTGTATTGGATAAACGGGGTATGTGAAACGTGATAGCTATGAAACTGGTCATTACTCAAATAGTATACTCATATCGGTAATTATCGCTTGTTTTGTAAACTATTCGCGTCAGTTGAACATTATCACGTTTGTGATTGCATCGGTCTGTCACGTGGTCCATTTAGTGATATCATTAGTTACTCGTGGCCCGTGGCTTCTCCTACGTCACGAGGCTAAAGCCACGGTACTGAGTGTTCAGTAAGCCACATAATTTTGATATATAACACGAGTCTTATACATTCATAACATGAGAGTTCTTCTCTTTTTGGTCGGTTGTTCGCGAACAAAAAACTCTCCCTAAGCACTCAGAGTGCCGAGTGCGAGTTTTGACGTGACAACGTCTTATAAATTGGTTAGCCGGGTGACACTTCAAGAAACTGGCTCACGTTATGCGCTTACAATGAGAGCGAGTGAAAGGCACGCGTCCCTTCTAAGAGCGAGAGAGACAGACATAAAAAGTGAAAGGCATGCGTCCCTTCCACTCGAAAACATTTTACCACTCAAAGTCGTTGTCACGTAAAACTTTCGCCCGTATACCGACTTTACAGGCAACCAATTTTTTTTATTCACGTTCGATAATGTCAACGTAAACAAACCGACCAAATAGATAACTACTCTCATGTTGTGAATTTATATGACGCGTGTTACATATCAAAATTATATAGCTTACCCGCTCACATTTCGAAGTGAGCAACCCGGCTAAATTGTATTTGTAACACGCGTCTGGTAAATTCACAACATGAGAGTACTTCTCTATTTGGTCGGTTTGTTTACGTTGACATAATCGAACGCGAACAAAAAACTCGCACTCTGTGTGCTTAGTGTGTATTTTTTGGTCACACTCTAACGTGTTAATGTTTACAAGCCTAACATATTGAGAAAAAATATCATTTTGTGAATTTACCAAATGGATATGTAACACGCGTCTGGTAAATTCACACATTAGTGATATCATTAGCAAAGTACCCGTACTTCGCTACGGGAACACTCCTGATTTGCGTTTATTTTTGTTAAGATTCCAGATATTTTATTTTTTTAATGGTATGGGGCCATAATCACTCCTTCTACAGGTATAAATTTAGTCAATGTTGACGTTATTGTTTGAAAAATACCGAAATTCAGGTATACCCCATAAAGGCGGTACTTAGAATAGGTTTTTAATTAGTTTTCTGCACCAAATGTCGCTTCATTTGAAGGTGAACTTCATTAGTTTCACGTGGTCCATGGCTTCATCCACGTGAGTGTTCCCGAGATTTTTTGTCACATTCGAACGTATTAACTTTTACAAGCCGACGAGTTTCATACTGTGAATTTACCAGACGCCCGTTACATCTCCAAATTAGCCGGGTTACTCACTTCAAAATGTGAGCAAGTAAGCCACATAACTTTGATGAGTGACACGCGTCTTATAAATTCACAACATGAGAGTTCTTCTCTTTTTGGTCGGTTTGTTTACGTTGAAATGATCGAACGCGAACAAAAAACTCAACAAAGCCCTCAGTACTATATACCCTACCCTGTATGTAATTTTATACTTTACCTACTTTCAAGTACCACCCGTAGGTACTTGAAATAGTGTAGATAGGCAATTTTACTTAAAGAAGACTTCACTTTATTTTTAATTATAAATAAAACTGCATTCAAAGGTTTTTTTAAATATGTCTTGATAGAGTCGAACCCTCTAGGATCAGATTTACTTGCTTTTAAAAATAAAGGGAAATTTTCAAAGTATCAAAATAACTTTAATGGCCGTTCCTGTTATCTACTATGCTAAATCTTATAGATTTATAATAATTCTCACCTGATAGAGCGAGTTACCGGTCACATACGACGCAATGTAATGCGAACCATACTTTCGTATGAAGTCTGCAATCGACACCGTGTCTCCTATGGTGGAATCTTGAATGGCATCGAATACCACATCCTCTACGTTGATGTTCGGTGGCAAGTCTTTCAGCTTTGCTGTTTCTCGGAACCTGGAATGAAAGTGTAATGTAAATTAGTGAAGGTAATTACAGGACGGAAGCCCCACTACACATTCCCACCACTGTGTCTCCTGTGTAGCCGGGATTAAACGCGGCGACCACCAAAAAAGGCAATGAACAGTGAAGTCCATTGCAGTCCCGGGGGTAAAACTACGGCTGCCAACTCACAACGAATTTAATCAGAAGAAATTAGTAGGAGTATTAGTGAAGGTAAGACAATATACACTTACTCCCCTATAGCTATATATATAAAACAAAGTCGGGTTAGTTTCACTATTTATAGCTCAAGAACGACTAGACCGATTTTTATGATCGTTGATTTGTTGGATTTGTTTCCATCACGAATAGCAGAATAACTATTAAATCATTAGAAAAATTAATGAATAAAAAATATGAAGAAAATTATTCTAGTTATACATTTCGCAAACCATTTCGCTTTCTTTTTTGTATAGTCTGGATAAGGTTTAAAACATTTGCAGGAATTAGAATGGGAACGGGAAGATTGAGCCACAGCGAAGTGTGAGTGGGTCACTAGTTATTAATATTATAGTGGGGTAAAAATAAATCACCATAATCTTTAAATCCAAAACCTACCTTACACATATATTACATACCTACATCGTACATCCATTTATCAAAATTTATTATAATTCAAATACGTAAGTAAGGCGTAGTATTATCACAGTATAAGTAATAAGTATTATATATAATGTATACACATAGGGGACGTGAGAAAATTCATACAATGGGGACGAGTACCCGCTTACACTTCTTATGTGTGTACTAACGTACACACTTAAGAAGTGTAAGCGGGTATAAGTAGATCACCACCATCTTTAGAGCCAAAGCTAACCTCACCTGCATGTGGTGTATCCTGCCGTTAAACAAACGAGGCTCTGTTAAAAGGGAGGATGTCGAGCCCGAATAGAATACCACAGCAAAATAACAATGCCTTTGAGAATAGCTGTGTTTCTGCGAGTGAGGTCACCAGACGTTAGACGCTGCGTTGACAACGAGGGTACCAGCGCGAGAGCGAGAGAGAATACTCCTTGTATTGCGAGCGACTATATGGCCGTGGTAACCGTTTTATATAAGGTGGGTTGGACGCTTATTTGGCAGTTGCGTCTCAACGGTGCACTGTTGTAGTTCCGTTATAAGATAAGCGGCACGGCATCCAGAATCATCCCACTGTTGGGACATGGGTCTCCCCTTATTTGAAGGGGTTTAGAGCATACTCCACCACGCTGCTCAACAGCGGGTTGGTGCAGTATAAGATAAGCAAGGGTAGATAATACAAGTAAGTTGTGATGCACACCTAGAGACCCTGACGAGGACGTAGCAGTGGTCACCATTGATGAACGAGGAGTTAATGCCCAGGTTCCTCGCCATAATGTCCGTCGGCCAGCCGGCGGTGAAGGCGCGCCATGGACGCTCCAACCTGGAATGACGATACAAGAACATTATTAGTTTTACATATTTCGGAAATGGTATCCCCGTTAGAGAAAAAAAAAACGGGTTGCACTCAGGGAGTGCCGGCAGAAGTGAAAACTCGAACATTAACGTTGTGCATTTTTGAATATTTTGGAATAGTTAGGGAATCATTTCGCACGAATTGCTTTATTTATCAGTATAAAAGTAGGTACTATCATTTATGTGGTAAAATACAATATGCATTATCATACACAAACACGACAATTTATATTACATTAAAAATAAACAGCAGGAGCATGCATACATTCGCCACGCGGTAGAAAGAGAGGGGGATATTACTTTCTACGCCGCGCCGGCGGTCTACTCTCCCTCCGTCTTACGAATTTTCGATCTGTTCACGTGTCCTGGCGCGAGTTTAACATTTTTTACTCATCCCAAAAAGTGCTAAAGTCGCTAAAGAAGTTTTCACTTCAAAAACCGTTGCAAACTAGTGTACCATTCTATTCAGAATTTCCGTAAAAATACTTAATAATTAAACAGTACTTCCTCAATTAGAAACTGCGATGAGCGGTGGGGAAAAACACGGGTAGCATGTGTAACTTTAGTTTAGTTTATTTTCACAGCATTGCTTTGGGGTAGTGACGCGAATGTAGACTCAATTTTTGTGCTCTAGAAGCGAGCTATCCGTGCTATTTATATGATGAGTCCCAGGGAGACACTGAGAAATAAATTTAAAGAGATAAATATTATGACATTACATTCTCAATATATTTATAAAAATCTTATTTACGTTCATAAAAATCAAACTAAATTTAGGAAAAACAGTGATCTCCTTCAATTAAATTTAAGAAATAAAAACAAACTCGCTGTGCATACTACTAGGCTCCATAAAATCTCTAACTCGTTCCCAGGTCAAAGGTCAAAACTTCCAAACGACGCGTTTAAATTATCCATGGGTAAATTTAAGAAATATATTAAAACTAGACTATGTCAAAAGCCTTACTATAATATTACATCTCAGATGACATAAATGATAAAAGTATTTGGAAATGAGTTGCTCTTGTTATGTTAAGTTAATGATTGTATTTGTATTTAATGTAATGATATTGTTAAAACTTGGCAATTAAAAAAGTCGGCCTTGAGTTTTTTGCCAGTTCTTCTCAATAAGCCCCGTCGCCGGAACTGGCACTTAAATTCACTTTCACTTTCAAGATAGTGTGATGAAAGAAAATCTAAGCTCTGCGGATTTAGAGTAGTAATGATTTAGATACATGTTCTTATATTTAATTTGTATGACGTTTCTAAGTGCTTTATAAAGTCCAAGGAATAAAGATATTTTGATTTGATTTGATTTGTAAACTCTATTTTTGTGCTCCAGAAGCGAGCTATATGATGAGTCCCAGGGAGACACTGAGAAATAAATTTAAATAGATAAATATTATGACATTACATTCTCAATATATTTATGAAAATCTTATTTACGTTCATAAAAATCAAACTAAATTTAGGAAAAAAAGTGATCTCCTTCAATTAAATTTAAGAAATAAAAAACTCGCTGTGCATACTACTAGGGTCCATAAAATCTCTAACTCGTTCCCAGGTCAATGTATACGCTTCTACAATAAACTTCCAAACGACGCGTTTAAACTATCCATGGGAAAATTTAAGAAATATTTAATATATTTCTTACATTTACATACTACTTTACTTACTTACTTACCCCTATACATTACCTATCGAAGTATAGGAATCTGTAATAGAGGTCATCTGTGGTGAACAATGTATATGTCAAACTACACCAAATTTTAACTAATATCTTTATAATAAAAAGATATGAAGACAAGTTAATACAGTCAATAATTTACTAAGAGCCTTTTCTAAATTGTAACTATATTAAAAGTATTTTTACAACTCTATGAGGTATGATGCACCCGGGAATACATGCAGCAGCTTTTTAGGTCCATTATTGACCAAAACGCAATCAGCAATCCGCACATGCGCCCCAGGCATTTTATGGAAGATGGAAAACGAAGTGGAAAGTTATATTGAATTAATCGAAAAAGTAGAGCAAAACTCGTGTCTGTACAACCGAAATGATCCAGAATACTCTAATAAATACCACACAGATGTCATTTGGAACCAAATTGGGTATTCATTCGGTAAAAGCAGTAAGTATCACTCCATATGTTCACTTAAAGTTTAAAAGTTTCTTTATATACTTTTGTATTGCATATGATATTAAAAATGCAAATAAACGTAATAAATATATTAATATAAACTGCTTTTAGATAGTAGTTCAACGTTTTTACAATTACGAGTGTTATTAGACCTTTGTAGTGTGTGTTTATATTTTGATTTGTTCAACTTTGTCTTTTTTTTCAACTTTTTTATTGTTAATCTTCTTTTTTTTTGTTCTATTAGGTATGTTAGTATTACCATAAATCGTCAAGATATGATTTTTTTTATCAGGCGTTCTATGGTTGATTCCATATGGCATCGTTACCAAGGTCCATTAGCCTAATGTAAGTAAGTATGTAAGTGGTAAGGCCTAAAGTAGGACTCCGCTCGCAGTTATAACAAAGAAAAAGTCCTTATTCATGTCCGTAAAAGTTATATCGATACCCTAATTTGCAAACCTACTAACTCCTCTGGAGCAAATTTTACAGGAGAGACTTAAAACGTCATAATAAATTTTATTTAACGCAATAAAGAAAACCAAAAATCCCGTTGGAAATTATGCTTTTTATTTATCTAAAAACACTTTAAAATCTATTTTTTTTATAACCATTGGGTTTTATAATAAAAAAAAGGAGTTGTTAGATTTGGTTTAAGCATTAATTGAAACTAAAAGTGGAGTTGTTTGTTTTTATCTTAAACTTTAAGCAAAGTACAATCGTACAAACAAATTGTGTTTTATAAATGAAAATAATTAATTTTCGTGTGGCAACGCATCGTAATAGGCGTAATAATCACGTGGCATAGATGACTTAAGTTGCTGTAGATTAGAAAATTATTTTTTTCGTGATTTTTCTTCTTTCATCATATAAGTTTTTTAGGTCCTCCACCCTCACGGAACAACATGGGTTTTTCTTTGATTGAGGATCCTCCACTCCTCGCCAAACCGCAGCTTGTACATTACATGTCCATTAGGTCTGTACTGCAGAGCTCTCAGATCAGTAACCTGTAAAAAACACTTGATTTTAGAAAGCCTCCCTGTAAATAATCCCATACCTACCAAACATGTAGAAAGAAGGTCTTAAGTCATGATAAGTTGAAACAAAGCATGCAAATTGATAGAAAATAAGTGTATACCTTTGGATCCCTTTTCATTTTCCCTGGGCGAATGTATTTATAAAAAGCGATTTGTTTGAAATCCTTGAAGTAGGGAAAAGTCAAATATTCAC
Source organism: Hypsopygia costalis (assembly GCA_937001555.2). NCBI lineage: Eukaryota > Metazoa > Arthropoda > Insecta > Lepidoptera > Pyralidae > Hypsopygia > Hypsopygia costalis. Next base: position 11,456,579 of record OW443344.2, read on the forward strand.
ATTGGTATTTTTTGATAGTGGTCTTTGCCGTTCGGTAGATGTTTAAGTATTCAGCAAGGGCATGGATGGTTTGGTTTTTCAGCCGCTTCTCAATCATGGCATGCATGATGTCCACCTCCATTTGTGTGTGCTCAACCTCGAGGTATTTATGAGTTATTGTTATGTTATAATATATTGACACAATAATGAAGGCATTACTGAGAACTACGTTGCGGTTTTGATAGGTACAACCATCAGTATAAAACACGATGTGCCGGTCCTTGTCGTCCATTTGAGGTATAACTTCTTTTACAATAAATTTCGACATTATAGTGGCAAATTCCTCCGAATTCAGGCCACCCTCAGATTCGTTCCACACAAAACAATAACCCTGTTCCATTTTCATGTCAAAAATACACCAATTGTGGACACATAATTTAATTTTGTAATAATTGCTGGAAACAGTAGACCTAGGTGCCAGTAGAACAGCTTGGAGGTCAGCAGTGAAAACGAATTTGTGATCTTTCTTGTCTTGTTGTTTTTCAGCTCTAGCTTTTTTCTTTTTGTACAATGGACATAGTAAAAATTAAACTATTAGGCCCACAGTATCACAAAAACCTTGCGACAAACATATCAACTCCAAGCATCACACCAAAATATCCATAAGTCAAATCTAATAACTCCAATCCCCGTGCAAATTTTCCAAAAAACATGACAAAATAATGGTACAAGGCTGTTTAATCATAAATACACTTACCTTAATATATCTTCTACTGTTTTTAAGCTTCAAACGGTGATAAAACACACTTTAACCATTTGTTTTGAAAATAAATCTTCGGGAGCATTCGTACGCTTCTGTGACGCCATACAAAATGACCGACTGCCCGGGAGATATTCGATTATTTTTTTCAAAATCGATGCGTTTCGTTTCACGCGGAGTTGTTTGATTTTCAAATGGCGTTTTACACCAATACAGTTAGGAATCATGGAGTTATTAGTATTTCAAAAAATAGAGCAAAAAATCTAGTTTCTGCCGGTATCAAAATGTAATTTTCGTGAAAAAGTGGAGTTATTAGGTTTGCAAATTAAGGTATCGATATGTGAAATACATGTCTTTCCATATTACTTCTTCCGGGTTCGGGCAAACGGAGTAAGTCTAAGAAATACTGGCTTGACTTCGTAAGAGTTGATATGCCTGCTAGTTATCTCACGACGAAGGATGGCGGGGATCGTGCGGAGTGCAAAATATAATATGAAAGCGAGCCCCGGGCGGAGTGACGAAACTGATCGAATGTAACTGGACAGTTTCCTTTATACTAGACTGACTAACTAACTATGTTACATCTGTTGACGTAATTAATTCATAAAAACGAATGATAACAAAATCGGGGTTACAATTTGGTGTTGCAGCTACATATCTATCATCTCCATCTAAAATAAAATCACACCACTTGATAGATGAAGAATCAAAGAATTTATTACGCTAAGTAAGGACTATGGAACATCGCATGTGGGGGAGGGGGAAGCGCTGCCATTTTGAGATAATTTTAGTGCATATAACGTATTCACGTACAACATGCCGTCCATGACACAGCCACACTCAATTTTTTTATATGAGACAGGAGAAACCAAGCGTTTAGACCATCTGATGGAAAGCAATCACCACTGCCTATGGAGATCAGCAACACCAAGGGGTCGCCGATCCGTTGCCAGCCATTGACTTATCTTATTTGTTACAAGTTTCTATATAGGTACTATGTAACGGAAGAAATATATCTTTTCGGAGATAAAAATACAATTAGTACTTTAATTTTTTTATAATTTCAGATCTTTCCTCCTTTCTTTTGAATTTCAGTTATTACTTTTTACTCAACGCTTCGTTGTTGCCTCGACAAAGAAGGAATATGGTAATATGAAATTGATATTTTTTTTAGTATGAGAGGAGGGGCAAACGAGCATGTGGGTTACCTGATGGAAAGTAATCACTACCGCTAATGGAGATCAGCGAACCAAGGGGTCGCCAATCCGTTGTCAGCCAATACTCCTTCCTTTCTTTCTGGTGACCTCACTCACTCGCAGGAACACAACAACCCTCAAGGGATTTGTTATTTGGTATTCTGTGAGGTGGAGGTACATCCCTAGTCGGGAAGCTTAAAAAATACGCTATGCTCTACTTCTCTTTTCGCAAGAGCCTCAATAAGTTGATAATAATATGGTTGTGCATTTGTTATTTTTATTTTAGATATAGAATGATCATGTTTTTATTTTTTATTTCAGTTGACGAAATTAAAAAAATATGGAAACTTCTACGATACAATTACACACGAAACTTAAACGTTAATAGAACTAAAGTTTCGAAATATTATTATCTCATGCCGTATATGAGTTTCTTGCGTCCATTTATAAAGAAGTGCGGACCACGTTCTTTAAAAAAAAAAGCAGTGCGACGTTCTACTAGCAAGGACAACAGTGGATCCAACAAGCAAAATAAAGATGATTCGAATGTTAACGATAATTCGAGCGATGAGGACGGAAAATTGGAAATCGACGAGATAGCGTGGAAAGTACAAATTGAAAGCAGACCCGAACCAATCCATTATCCTACCGCATTGACGTCCAATAATAACATACAAATAAATAACCGCAAACGCACGATTAGTCGCGAAAATTCGGCTGCAAAGAAACCCACACCACACCCTTGTGAGCTATATCTCTTAAGCATACTTCCATACATGAAATCAATGACTTCTCAACAGCAACTACAATTTCAAAAAGGCGTCGCTGAGTTACTTGAATTAATCAGTACTAAGTAATTGACGCAAACAGACTTCGCATATTAAAACTAGCAACTGATTTGACTGTAGGTCTTACCTACTTTAGTCTCGTGGATAACATTATTACATATTTTAAATGATGTGTAGTGAATCTTTTGATCAGCCATCAGGCTGATATCGACTTATTTCTTATAAATATCAGATTATTATAAGTCTTTCAATAAGTCACAATATCAATGGTCTCAAGAGAACATTAGTTATTGTGACTTGTTGAAAGACTTGTTGAAAACTTTGCTATTAACACCAAGGTGTTAAATAATGAAATAGCAAAGTTTTGTTATGTAATCTCTTGTGTATTAGATTTATGAATGTTACGGGCAATGTAACGAATTGGCCATTAATATCATCAATAATGACCATTGGTTAACGTAATAAATCGTAGTTTAGTTAGATTTGACTTGATTTTCGGTTAGGTTAGATTTTCTTGATTTTTATTATCAGAAATAGCCCCTCTTTGTTGATGAATGATCTGGTGCTAATAGGACGAATTTGGTATTGGTACATACGTTATATATTTATTAGATACACAGAACATTTTATGAAATGAAATAAATTAATAACTTTTGAATAAAATTTTGGCATTAAGTATGTATATTATCAAATTTAAGTATAATTACTTTATCACATTAAATTATCTAGAATACTAAATTAAACTAAAACTAATATAAATACCAAAACATTTTAATAGTTGATTTAACTTTTTTAAAAGTTCGGTGCTAATTAAGCTCAATTATTAATAACTACCAATTAATTACATTGACCATAATATAAGTTTTGAGAAATAAAGATCAACTTTTTCAAACATTTGGAACTATACATGTTGCTATAGTTGTAGTAATGTAGACACATTATGTGTATTGTAGACATATTAAGTGAACTATACTAAATATTCTATGTTTTGTCCAATAATATAAGTCTGATATCTTAAAGTGGACGAAATGATAGTGACGATGGTTTATTTACACCTGTATGAATTTAAAAACAGATTTCAAACCTGCTAGAAATAAGGATTATCTTCTTCAAACATAAGGAACTATGCGTGTTGTTATGGTTGTAGTAATGTAGTATTATAATTAATGTGTAATATACTAAATATTCTATATTTTGTGAAAATAATATAAGTCTGATTTCTTCATGTAGACGAAATGATAGCGACGATGGTTTATTTACATCTAAATTAACTAAAAAACAGATATTTCAAACCTGCTAAATGCGAGTCAGTGGCCATTCAGGGTTCCTTGTTATACTTAAAAAAAAAATTTACTAACCTTCATATATTTAATTTGAAACAATAGGTAATTATAATAATTATAAGTGACCAAAGTTCTATTGTTTCATTGGAATTGTTCCAAATAATATATTCGAAATTTTATATTTTCGAAATTTTTTCTTTACTTGTGCTGAGAAATCTTGCTTATAATTGCCAAGTTTTATGATTCTAGCTAGATCAATGGGTAATAAATTATATACAGGGACCCAGGGACCATTGGTAAAAATATTTTGTAAATTCATCAGGGTTAATGAAAAGATACGGCAATGTAGACCAACAAGACGAGAGAAGTTCTTATAAAAATCTATTTTCTTGATAAGAGAGATATATTATTCATGTTCTTTTTTTAGATAGTAGTGTTTAACAAGTTGAAATATATATGATAAAAAATAAAAAAAAGAAGGTTTACTCGTACATGTTTGACAGTTTCCAGTCATCTTTTAGAACATCGATGTAACAATAAATATTGTTAATAAATGTTCTATGTATATTAAATTAATAAAATTATATTCTATATGAAGGTCATAATCATCTGGCTTGTTTTATTTTCCATGTGTCCGAAACATGCGTCAATGCAGTATCAAATATTCATATTTCTCTTAACGTTATCTAAACATGAAAAATTTTACATCTATAAATGTATCTACATACATTTATTAATAAAACAACAATTAACATGTTTCCAGTTCTGTGACCCATATGTCGCATATAGAACGTATATGAAAGTAATAAAGACGCTGATATGAAAAGGTAAGAAGAAATATGAAATGCTACATCTGAGTAAGTGAAAACGCCTGTTTTCGTCGCCAGCTCTTAGACTACATACTTTGATAATGATGATTAATGCTTTTAATGTATTATGCCAAAAGAGCTTCACATCATTATTAGCTGAGAGCATCACACTCATAGTCTCACGGTCACTCTCACTCATAATTTTTCGACAAACGCATAAACAGCAACAGGTGACAACAATGGAACTGTGCCGCTAGACTATGACCTCTCTTCGCACCAGCTAAGTTTATTTATGTTACCTACATCCAGGCTAATACCCTTGACCCTACTTACCCCTACACAATAGAATCTATAGAAGTACAGAATACAGATACTGTAAAATAATGATCATCTGTGGTCAACTATTGTATATGTCAAATTACAGCAAACTTTAACGAAATCTTTATAATAATACGATAGGAAGACATGTTAATACAGTCAATAATTTATTAAGAGTGTTTTCTAAATTATATGTAACTATATAAAAGATTTCTTAAAAATTCATAATAATTTTACTTCGAGACACCACTAACACCATCTATGAGGTATGTTGCACCTGGAACTACATGCAGCTTTTTAGGTGCATTATTGACTAAAACGCAATCTGCAAGCCGCACATGCGCCCCACGCATTTTATGGAAGATGGAAAAGGTTGTCGAAACTTATATTAAAATAATCGAAAAAGTAGAGCAAAACTCGTGTCTGTACGACCGAAATGATCCAGAATTCTCTAATATTTACCACACAGAAGTCATTTGGAATCAAATTGCGTATTCATTCGGTAAAAGCAGTAAGTATCGCTCCATATGTTCACTTAAAGTTTAGAAGTTTATTTATTTATATACTTTTGTATTGCATATGATCTTAAAAATGCAAATAAACGTAATAAATATATTTAAATAAACTGCTTTAAGAGAGTAGTTCAACGTTTTTACAATTACGAGTGTTATGAGACCTTTGTAGTGTTTGGGTGTGTAGTATTTTGATTTGTTCAACTTTGTACCTATTTTTATTGTTATTATTCTTTTTTTTTTCGATTTAGTATGTTAGTAATTACTACAAATCGTCAAGATATGAGTTTTGTATCAGGCGTTATATGATTGGCTGGGATTCCATAATGGCAATGTTACCAAGGTCCGCTAAGCCTAAAGTAGGATTTCGACTATTTGTTACTCTTATTATTTTTTGTTGTATTAAGTAAATATACCATAAATACCACCTACCATAAATCGTCAAGCTATGATTTTCTTCATCATCAGCATCATCAGGCCTATGGTCGATTCCATATGGCAACGTTACCAAGGTTCGCTAGCCTATAGTAATAATTCATACACCCTCGTAATAAAGAGTATATTGCGTAGGCAAAGGTTAACTTAATGTGTTTTGTTTACTGTATCCATGTCATTTTATGTAATAAGCATGTTAAGCTTGGTTTAGTTTAGGGTTCTATCACATATTTAGTGTTTCAAAAGGGTTTCGTTGCGGAAAACGTTTGAGAACTGCTGCCATATGCAATAAGTTATTGTACATTTATTTTGCTTTTATTTCATGTATTGTTATATGTATTTGTTTTAATAACGAATATCTTACATAGAAGCTGTAATAAATTGTATACTTAGGTATTGTATAAATTTTGGATAGGATATTGTAATAAAATAACCCGCCATCCGGTAGACAGTTTAGTGCGCATGACCGCCTGCTTTCTCTGGAACCCTGAGGTCAGGGTCAGCATGTTCCATACACTTACAATATAATACGTTTTATAGACATCTGGTTGATGTGGCAAACATAAGATTGAGAATTTCATAGATTTTATTTATGTAGCGCAGATAAATAAATGTTTCGCACTTTATTCTGCTTTCTTTTGACAAAACCAGCACGTGACGCGGTTGATGCGAAAAAAAAAATCGTATGAATCTGTTTAATTTGTGTTTTTTTTTTATACTACGTCGGGTGGCAGACAAGCATACGGCCCGCCTGATGTGAAGCGGTTACCGTAGCCATATTAACGCTCGTAACATAAAATACCGTTCGCGCGCCGCCACCCCCGCTGCCATCGCAGCATCTCCTTCCTTCCTGGTGACCTCACTCACTCGCAGGAACACAACAGCCCTCATGGGAATTGTTATTTGGCTGCAGTATACCCTAGCAGTATGCAGTACTTTCCTAGACGGACAGCTTAAAAAATACGTTATGCCCTAACTCACTTTTCGCCAGAGCCTATGTTGATATTTGTGCATTTGTTTTTTATTTTTTATTTTAAACTAGCTAACACGACAGACGTTGTTCAGTGACAATAACAACAAAAAATATTGAATTCAAATTGGTTTCGCGCAATCTGTCAAATTATTGATAGTTCTGTCAAACGATATAAGAAAGTAATAAATAGGAAAAAATACGAAAGTTACATTACAAAAGTTAATGTGGTCGTACATTTTTCTTAATTTTTCTACTTTTCCGCGCATGTTTCTTATTATTTTCTTGCTTATGATCAATAAAAAAATTGAAATATGACAATAAAAAAAGACCAGCCGTTCACGTATGATGCAATAACATAGGAAAATACTCGTAGACATTATTTTTTATATAGGCATATAGATTTGAGAATGATCATGTGTAATTTTTATTTCAGTTGACGACATTAAAAGTATTTGGAGACATTTACGATACAATTACATACGGAACTTAAGCACTAGTAGACCTAGAGTTTCGAAATATGATTATCTCATACCGTATATGAGTTTCTTGCGTCCATTTATAAAGACGTGCGGACCACCTTCTTTGAATAAAGTAGCAGTGCGACATTCTACTAGCAAGGATAACTGTGAATCCAACATGCAACAGCAAAGTAAAGGAGATTTGAACGTTAACGATAATTCGAGCGATGAGGACGCAAAATTGGAAGTTGACGACACAGCATGGAAAGCACAAATTCAAAGCAGACACGAACAAATCGATCATCCTACCGCAACAAATAACCGCAAACGCAGGGCTAGTCGCGAAAATTCGGCTGCAAAGAAACCCAAACTAGACCCTTGTGAACTATATCTCTTAAGCTTACTTCCATACATGATATCAATGACTTCTCAACAGCAACTACAATTTCAAAAAGGCGTCGCTGAGTTACTTGAAAAGATTAAATATCCTGACGCTTTCTGATATAATCTACCACATGATTCCGAATCTGCTCCTGCTATTGCTAACCGAGCCATAACAAACACAACTGCTACTTGGTCAATTGCTACACAGCCTGCTGTTCAATATGATGAAGTTTCCTCACAAGGATGCATTGAATTTTTGACGGACTCGTCATCATACTATACTGTTCCTTCCAGTGTCATCCGTTCCACTGAACTGTTACAAGCACTCTTGAATCCACGACATCGCAGACACAACCGAGAACAGCAATTTACCACAGTTACTGATTAATTGACGCAAACAGACTTGGCATATTAAAACTGGCAACTGACTTGATCTACCTACCTACTTTAGTCCTACTTTAGGTGCTTTAGTTTTGTGGATAACGTTATTACATCATACTTTTAGATGATGTGTAGTGAATCCTTTTTTGATCCCCTTTCTGATTGCTGATGCCGACTTATTTCATCCAATTATTATCATAATATATACCTAAGTGTAATGTTTCTATGTCTTGCAACAAGTGGCAATATCCAATGTTCTCTTGGTGTCAAATATTGTAATGGCAAATTTTTGGTATGTAATTTCTTGCGTATTAGATTTGTGAATGTTACGGACAACGTAACGAATTGGTCATCATTATCATTGGACCCTTGGTTAATGTAATAAATCGTATTTTAGTTAGATTTGACTTGATTTTTGGTTAGGTTAGAGTTTTCTTGATTTTTACTATCGGAAATAGCGCCTCTTAGTTGATGAATGATATATATATATATATATATATATATATATATATATATGTATATATATATATATATATATATTAGATACACAGAACATTTTATGAGATGAAATCATTTAATAACTTTTGAATTAAATATTGACATTAAGTATGTATATTATCAAATTCTTAAATTTAACCATAATTACTTTACCAAATTAAATTATCTAGAATACTAAATTAATGTTTATTAATATAAAAACCTATACATTTTAATAATTGATTTCACTTTTTAAAAAGTTCATTGCTAATTAAGCAATTATTAATAATTACCAATTAATTACATTGACCATAATATAAACGTTTTTAGAAATAAAGATCTTCCTTTTCAAACATTAGGAACTATGCATGTTGTTATAGTTGTAGTAATATAGTATTATTACGTGAATTATGCTATAATTTATAATTCTATGTTTTGTCCAAAGTAATCTAAGTCTGATTTATTCAAGTGAACGAAATGATTGTGGCTATGGTTTACTTACACCTAAATTAATTGAACAACAATATTCCAGACCAGCTAAATGCGAGACAGACACCACCCCAGAGGGTTCCTTGTTAAACAAAAAACACTATATATATCTTCATACATTTAATTTGAAACAATATGTAATTGTAATACGTAGGTCACACTAAAAGTTTTGCGTAACTAAAAAAACAACATGATATAATTATAATATTATGTTTATTGCTTTTCAAAATACTCTCCTTTACATTTTAAACATTTTCGACGAGCTCGGTGGCGTAGCGGTCAATGACGCGGCTTCGACACCAACGCTCGTGGGTTCGATTCCCACATAGGACAAACATTTGTGTGCATGAACATGTCTGTTTGTCTTAGTCTGGGTGTTTTATATGTATCATAAGTATGTATTTACAAAATAAAAAAAAATTATTTACGTATGTTTATCAGTTGTCTAGTACCCATAACACAAGCTTCGCTTACTTTGGGGCTAGGTGGCGCTGTGTAATTTGTCTGACAATATTTATTTATTATTTTTTCATGCGATTGAACCATTTTTTAAAACAGGAGGACCACAGATTTGAAGGCATGTTTTCTACGTGCTGATGGAACGCTATCACTGCCTATTCGGAGTTGGTAAAAGTGAAACCTCTCATCAAATCTTTGATTTTGGGGAAAATACAGAAATCACAGGGTGCAAGGTCGGGGCTATGTGCAGGATGGGTGACGAGTTGTACTTTTTCGGAAGCTAAAAATGACTTTGTTTTGTTGGCCGTGTGTGAAGAAGCGTTGTCATGATGTAGGAGAACGCGGTTTTTGGTCGTCTTTCGCGAACTTTTTCTAACGCCGTGGGTAAACAAATGGTAGAATACCACTCGGCATTAACACTCTTTTGATCTTCAAGTGGAATTGTGCAGATGAGACCCGTAGCTGAGAAATAAAACGCGATCATTTTTTTACCAACGTTTCTCCTCCTGCCTCACTTTTGTTGGTCTGTTCTCAAACACCCATTCACAAGATTGCTGTTTTTTTTCGGGTTCAAAACAATAAATCCACGTTTCGTCTCCTGTGACAATGTCTTATAGCATTAAAATGTCCGTGGTCGTACTTCAGTAGCATCTGTGAAAACCATTCCACGCGAGCCCGCTTCTGCTCCGCTGTCAGTTCATGAGGGATCGAACGACAACAAAGTTTCTGAACTTTTAATTCTTCGTGTAAAATTTTCTGAATTTAGCTCATACCAATCCCCAATAGTTCTCGATTGTCTCATAGGTAATCCGCGGGTTTTCTTCAATTAGCCGCTTAACAGTAGCCACATTATTTTCGTTGACGGCAGTTGCAGGCCGCCCTTCACGAAATTCGTCATGTAAAAAAAACCCGAACTCTCTCAAATTCAGCTGACCATCGCCTCACGGTGCTTAAACAAGGTGCTACTCTCCCAAAAGCATTTTGAAGACGAGCGGCACAGTCTTGCGGAGACAGAACTTTTAAAATCATAAAAAATCATTGCTCTAAAATCTTTTCGACTTAATTCCATTTTCGTTGCGTATGTAGTAACTTTGATGTGTGATAAAAAACAATTGACAAATGATTTCCCGCCAATCTTTTTTTTATTACTATGAAGGTTGCAAGTCTTTTCAAAAAATATAACATTCGAAATTAAAATAGTTTCGATTAGCTAGAAGTGCAAAACTTTTAGTGTGCCCCATGTAATAAGTGACCAAAGTCCCATTGCTTCATTCGAATTATTCGAAATAATATTCGAAATTTTATATTTTCGAAATTTCTTTACTTGTGCCGTGAAACCTTGCTTATTGCCAAATTTACTAGAATCATAATTCTAGATCAATGGGCAATAAATTATATACAGGGACCCAGGGACCACTGTGTTATGAATTTTGAAAATTCATCAGGGTTAATGAAAATATATGGCAATGTAGACCAACAAGGCATGAGAAAGTCTTATAAAAAAATTATAATAAAAAAAAACACATTTTTATTAGACAAAATTTTTGATGTTCTCTTTTAATTAGTAGTGTTTGTCAAATAGAAGTAGTATATGTGAGAAAGATGTTTGACAGAGGTTAATGAAAAGATACGTCATAGATAGACCAACAAGAGAAGAGAAGGTCTTATAATTTTTTTTTTTTGATAAAAGTATATTATTAATGTTATCTTTTAGATAGTAGTGTTTGTCAAAAAGAAGTAGTATATGTGAGAAACATTAAAAAAAACTTTAAGAAGGTTTAGGTGTTTGACAGAGGTTAATGAAAAGATACGGCATAGATAGACCTTGAAGACAAGAGAAGTACTTATAAAAATCAATTTTCTTGATAAGAGAGATATATTATTGATGTTCTGTTTTAGATGGTATGTAGTGTTTATCAAGTAGAAATAGTTTAAATGAGAATCTTAAAAAAAAAACAGCTTTGAGAAGGTTTCTATGTTTGACAGAGTTATCCAATTATCTATAAAATTATATTCTATATAAAGGTCATAAGCATCTGGCTTGTTTTATTTTCCATGTGTCCGAAACATGCGTCAATGCAGTATCAAGTATTCATATCTCTCTTGACGTAATCTAAACATGTAGATTTTTTTATCCATAAAAGTATTTATGTACATATATTAATATAACAGTAATTAACATGTTCCCAGTTCGGTGACCTATATGTGGCATAAAGAAGAAGAAAGGCATATTTTCAGGAAAGTGCTTGCACAATGTTGAACGCACATCTATCCGAGCCGAATAGAGAGAGAATGAACCGAACGAATAGAATTAATAAAAATTAATTCATCATCATCATCATCACCAGGTCATTTTAGTCTCCACTACAGGAGCACTACCCTCTCTCGTCTGTCCCAAACAGAAGGAGGATTTGGCCTACACTCCCCACGCTGGCCAGACGGGTTGGGGAGGCCTGATCGATGTATTATAATGTATTTCCCTTGGTCGCCTTGTACGACATCCACGGGAAGAGACGGAGTGATTCTATTATATTCTGCCGGAAACCACACGGCCAACGCCTATCCGTCCTACGCGATTCGGACGATTCGCCGCGGATAGGTGTGCGAGGTCCGATTAGCTTTCACATACAATCGTTTCATTCGGTTCAGTCGGCGCGTTCGGATCAGTTAAATGTGAGTTCAGCTTAAAAGTCCTTAAGAGAACTATAGGCCACCACTGAATTAAAAAAAAAATAGAGTTTGCAACCGTTAATAAAAACAAAAATTATGAAACACTATTATTCTCATAAAGACCATGAAGTATGTTTACATTACTCATCGAAACATAATATATTATAATTAGGTATAAATTCATGAATTATAATAGAAGATTAACCATATATATATATATATATATATATATATATATATATATATATATATAACTTCATACATAATACGAAAAATGTAACAAGAAAAAAAATTAAGCGAAAGAGCCGTAAACTGCCGTTTTTATGGCAAAAATCAAATATAGAGTACCTACATATATTGATTTTTGCATTTTAAATATTTGGTTAAGTGATGCAAACTACTTCATGGTCTTTGTGAGAATAATAAAAAATAGTGTTCTACAATTTTTGTTTTTAGTCTTCCGTACTTCAAGGGGGCCCCTAATTTATTGCCCATAGATGCCGCTGTCTGTCTGCTCGTCCGTCTATCACACTCTATCTCTTGTACCGTAATAGCTAGTGTAGCGTTAAATAAACGCTACTAGTTGTCGACTTTCGGCGCCGCCTATAATTATCTTTCAATTGTGTGTGATCCGACCTCTAAAGATGTGAAATCTCCATGTTTACTTGCTGGCAGCTTTTAGTGTCAGTTTAGATTTTTTGAAAATGAGTTTTTTTCTGTTTGCGTTGTCAAGGCGATCTGTTTGGAATTTTCCGATAGATATTTTCTTGAATTCGTCGTGGCGTGTTATTTTTGTCGAAGTTGTGGTGTTCTTTGTGAAAGAATTGGCCAATAAGCCATTGCTGTCCTATTTTTTAAGGTGGCTGTGAAATCCAGCCGCTATAATCGTTTAACTTAATTTGGAAGCCAGGTTTACTGGGTAAGTCGAGGGCATTTCCGATGCATTAGGGGTGGGTTTTGAGTTTGCTAGTTACTTTCGTGTGGATGTAGTATTGATAGGATGTGTTTGTTTTTTTTAGCTAAACCGTACGGGGTAACTGTAGACCTCGTTGCCCGCTGTCTCCCGTCGTTCACGTGGTGGACTCCGCCTGGCAACCTTTCTGACCGTTATACGGACGGTCGTCTCGCCGGTGCTCCTGCACGTCAATTTGTGCGTGTAGCGGTTCCAGACGGGCCGTCGGTGGCCGGGTTGTCCGTGCTTGTGGCCGGACCGATATCAGAAGAGGAAGGTACACGGGGCTACACTGCGGCCATTGTCCCGTTTTATTGAGGATTTGTTTTTTTTTTAATACGCAGACAGAGTTACGACTTGCTGTGCTTGGAGACTTTGCTGCAGCTGTTAGCAAGTCTTATTTTCGTGTTAGTGCTTGCGGAACGCATTTCTTTGTTACATGTACTATCTCGGTCCTTCTTTAAGGTATCCAATGCTTTTGTTCTATTCTGAATTTTACACTGGGAACTCGGTTTTTTCTTTATAGCATTATCTTTGTGAGTTGTGGGCCTTTCTCCGAAAATGCATGTGTTTTCATTGACTGTTATAGCCAACATTTTTAAAATGTCGGGGCATTCGGTGCATTTACATGATTCACAGTCGCAGAATGCCTAGGTATACTGTACTGTTCCTATCGACTCATCCATAGAATAAAATCAGATTTTGTTTTTGGTGGTAGTTCCCTTCGTGCGTTTTTATGGGGAGCTAACGTCAGATTGAACGTTATTTGATTCTAAATATCTTATTGGTTAAATTTCCTTGAATCCTTTTCATTTCTGAATGATTTTTAGAATGTTAGTATTTGGTATTTACATTTTCGTAACACTAGGCATTTGAAATTTTCTCCGATTATGTATTACTGTAGCTGCTATAACAACAAATACTAAATATAAAATAAAGTTAAAAATTAAACTGTCATATGAGAAACGTGTTTTTACGGAGAAATTATATAAATATATTGGATATACGGAACCTTCAAAGTCAAAGTCAAAATATCTTTATTCCTTGGACTTTATAAAGCACTTAGAAACGTCATACAAATTAAATATAAGACATGTATCTAAATCATTACTATCTACTTAAATCCGCAGAGCTTAGATGCACTTTCATCACACTATCTGTGAAAGTGAATTTAAGTGCCAGTTCCGGCGACGGGGCTTCTTGAGAAGAACTGGCAAGAAACTCAAGGCCGACTCTTTTAATTGCCAATATCGTTACATTAAACACAAATACAATCATTAACATAACAAGAGCAATTCATTTCCAAATACTTTTATCATTTATGTAATCTGAGATACAATAGTAAGCCTTTTGACATAGTCTAGTTTTGATAAATCTTTTAAATTTATCCATGGATAATTTAAACGCGTCATTTGGAAGTTTATTGTAGAAGCGTATACATTGACCTGGGAACGAGTTAGAGATTTTATGGAGCCTAGTAACATGCACAGCGAGTTTGTTTTTATTTCTTAAATTTACTTGATGGAGATCACTGTTTTTCCTAAATTTAGTTTGATTTTTATGAACGTAAATAAGATTTTCATAAATATATTGAGAATGTAATGTCATAATATTTATCTCTTTAAATTTATTTCTCAGTGTCTCCCTGGGACTCATCATATAAATAGCACGGATAGCTCGCTTCTGGAGCACAAAAATTGAGTCTACATCCGCAGCACTACCCCAAAGCAATAAACCATATGACATAATGCTGTGAAAATAGCTAAAATAAACTAAACGCGCAGTGTCAACATCAGTCAGTTGACGTATTTTCCTTACGGCGTACGCTGCTGAGCTGAGTCTACCTGATAACGTTTCTATATGTGGGCCCCATTGTAATTTAGAGTCTAATGTTATCCCAAGGAAGACAACCTTATTGACCAATTCCAATCTCTCATTGTCCATCACCACATTGGTTTTTACTTGTTTCACATTTTTTGTAAAAAATCTAACATATTTGGTTTTACTACCATTTAAAAGTAGGTTATTAGCACTAAACCAGTTTACTATTTTTGAAAGAGCATTATTTACATCGTCAATTTCTGATTGTTGTCTATTTACCTTAAAAATTAAAGAAGTGTCATCTGCAAACAATACTATTTCGTGATTATTCTTTACAAGATGAGGTAGATCATTAATGTACACGAGAAACAGGAAAGGGCCCAAAATAGAGCCTTGTGGCACCCCCATCGCTACAGTTGATCCATGTGATCGCTTTCCATTAACATCTACTTTCTGAACCCTATCACTCAGATAAGAAGTAAGAAGATCAAGAGCGATGCCTCTTATACCATAGTGGTGTAGTTTTCTGACTAGAGTTTCATGCTGCACACAATCAAAAGCCTTAGATAAGTCACAAAATACCCCATAGGCGTCCCGTGACTCCTCCCAAGCCTCATATATACATTCTAGTAATTTTACCCCAGCATCACATGTTGACCGTCCATGAGTGAAACCGAATTGTTTAGTGTGCTGCAGATTATTTTCATTAAAGTAATTAAGTAACTGAGCGAGAATTAGTTTTTCAAAAATCTTACTAAATGTAGGTAGTATTGATATTGGTCTGAAGTTTGTGGGGTCTAATGTACTACCTGATTTAAACAAAGGAATAATTTTGCTTAATTTCATCAAGTCAGGAAACACACCACAATCAATACATCTATTAAATATCACAATTAAGGCGGGAGCAACAATGTCAAATAAAGATTTTATAATATGTACGGAAATGCCCCATAGATCAGCCGTTTTCTTAATATTAAGTGATTTAAATGCAACTTTTAAATCAGACCCATTAACATGACGGAAACGAAAATCGTTATAAAATTCAGGCACATTATCTTTAATTAATGACTCTGCAACGGAGGTGGAAGAGCCCAAGGCACTAGTTAAAGTGACAGGGAAGGCAGAAAAAAATCTTTCAAAAGCATTGGCAACTTCTAAATCTGACTTGGTAACATGACCATCAATACTTAATTTAAACTCTGAATCCTTTGTCCTACCCTTCCCAGTCTCTTCATTGATAACCGTCCAAGTGGCTTTAATTTTATTACTACTATGTCTAATTTTTGATTTAATAAATATAGATTTTGCTACTTGACAAACGCGTTTGAAAATTTTCGAATATGATTTTACATGTTCTTTAAATTCTTCACTATTATTGAATTGTCTTTCATAGTATAACATGTACAAAGTTTGCTTACTCTTATAAATACCTACGGTTGCCCAGTCACCAAAGACAAGGCTATTGGTAAAAGTAATTTCCTTGGAAGTAAATATTGATTTAAATTCGTGAAGAAATGCATTAAAAAATGAATTATGCATCAAGTTAGGTTCCAAGTCATTATCTAAAAACGGTGAGTTACTAGTTAGGTTTACTCTCATACGTTCTAAGCGACTCACTGTTACTGGCACAAAAGTAATTTTTGTCTTGACAACATTTTTATTATTTATTTTAATACTTATCATTTGCCCAGAATGATCAGAATCCAATTTATTAATAATACTTTTTTGGGTTGGACTAATATCTGTATATATATTATCTAAGCAGGTAGCCGTGGTGGCACTTATTCTAGTAGGCTCCATAAATAAGTTAACTAAATTATGGGACTTAAAAAGACTTAAAATTTTACTTGATGCAGTTGTATTTGTAAGTATATTAATATTAAAATCTCCACAGACCAAAATAGTTTTACCTGAGTTACTAACTTTGCATAGGGCTTCATCCATGATTTCTAAAAATAAATTAAGATCCGCGGAAGGAGGTTTATATACACATATAACAATGAACTGCTCTAATTGTACACAGGATAGTTCTATGGAACATTCTACAGAGAGAGACACAATATCTTTCCGTTCTTTAAATTTAAGTTTTTTATTTAGCAAAATTAGCGACCCGCCATACAGTACATGGCGGGTCGCTAATTTTGCTAAATAAAAAACCCTGACCCTGCAGAATGAACTACCGACCTGGTGGTTGCTGAAATTGAACATGAGCTGATGCCTCTTTAACCAATGCTCAGTAATACACATAATACTAATATTATCAGAGTTCATGAATAATTCCAGTTCTAGTTGCTTGCCCTCAGTCATACAATATATATTTTGATGTACCAGGTTAATATTATTATTTGTGTTGTAATTATTACATTTTTGTGGGCATAGTGACATGTTATAGTTACTGTTTGATTGTATTGCTAAATCAATTAATTGTGAATTTAATAAATTAGTGCTAGAGGTTGTTACCTCTGTTGTCTTATGAGTTAATTTAAATGATTAGAAATGTCATTATTAGAAAATTCCATGTCACGAACAAGTCCGACTCGTACTTGACCGCTTTTATTAAAATCCTTTAAGAACTATGAATTTATATTCAGAGGCGGCGCTAGTGAGCTCCTTTAGTCCCCTTAGGCAATTTAATTTAATTTCCATATAAAGAAAAAATAATTAATTGATTTTTCTTTATATGGAAATATAAAGAAAAATAATTAATGTCTTTAAAAACTATTAACATTTCATTTCAAATTAATTATTTCAGATATTTTTTCCCTAATAACTTTATTAATTAATTATCTTTTTTAAATTCGAGAATATTTTACTTATAAATTTTAGTTAATAATGTGTACGATTCTCACCTTTCAAACGTAAAATCTCTAAAGTAAGCCTGGAGAAGCTGCTTCAAGTTATCGCAGAATTCCATGTGGAAGTCTCCATCGAAGATAGTCTTCGCGTGGCGAGGTTTAGGAGCCACGGAGAAGTGGTCAATGTCCTTGAACACGCTGACCGTTGGCTCCCTGAACAGCCAGCCTTCTGTGTCGTTACGAGGGACCACACGCATGCATATGCTAAGGTACCCATATCTGTAGAAAAAAAACGTATATTTTATTATTATTTTTAACCGACTCCGAAATAGAAAAGGAGAAGCTGTATTTTTTTTATGATTGTTAGGTACTCAATAACTCCGTGATTTATATTTTTTTTTATTTGAAAGGGTAATATTTGGAGTCAGTTTTATTTGTTTATTATTTTAGTAATATTATTGTGTACTTTTGGGCTTTAATTACTTTATCGTAATTACTTTTAACGAGTACTTTAATTAATATCATATTTTTGAATATGAAATTAATGAGAGAATTGGCGCCATTTTGCACTCGGTGAGGATAAGAGATAGCAAGCTTATTAAATCGCTGATATGATAACGACAGCGATAGTAATAAATAAATATGTCTGGACAAATTACACAGCGCCATGTAGTCCCAAACTAAGCAAAGCTTATACTTACTATGGGTATAATAGCTATGGGTACTAGATAACTGATTAAATTTTTTTTTTTTTTGTAAATAACGTAAAAAAAATATGTAAAAAAACATGCATATAATACATAGAACATCCTCAGACCAAGACAAACAGACTTATTCATAAACACAAATATTTGTTTTGTGTGGGGATCTCGGAGTCAAAGTGGTCACTGCTATTCATCGACCACCGAGCTCGTCAGTACCATAGTCTGTGCAACTATTTATCCATGCAACAGCAGTAACCGTTTTCTGATCGTATTTAGTATGGTTATGCCATATTATCATTATATTAATACGTGACGCAAAAACTTTGAAAACATTTTACAAATATTGTGCGGACGGAGGAGTAAGGAAAGCACACTCATAGTTTTAAATATAGAGAAAGAGTGCAGAATGCTAATATTTCTTTAATTATGTATAAAAATATAAATCAATAAAAAAAACCGGACAAGTGCGAGTCGGACTCGCCCACTGAGGGTTCCGTACGTAATATCATTATAAATAGTTCAGGAATCTAACCCCCTATTTTTTAAGATTTAATTACAAATGTATAGTTTTGAGATTTTTTCTTGTACTTGTAGTATATAACGATGTTACTTGCCAAATTTCATAGTTCTAGGTCAACGGGAGGTACCCTATGAGTTTTGATTCTCTTGAGAATGTCTCGAAATATGCGTGTTTGCTGAATACCCATAGTAATAAACGGCCGTATCTTTTTTTAACGTAAACTTAGCAGTTTGTTTTTTTTTACAACTTCATGAGACCGTAGACCTGAGTATACAGTTCAAATTTCAGCGTGATACCTCCACGCATTCTCGACATAGAGGGTCTTGACAGACAGACGGATAAGAAAGTGATCTTATAAGGGGAACCCTTATAAGATCACTCTTTTGCTTTTGAGGTGCGGAACGCTAAAATTACACACAACATTATGTATTTGATACACACACGCATATATATACTCTTTTGTATAATGAAAAAGTCGTAATGGAATTTCGACCACTAGTCATAGACATAGGGCGTATAGACATAGACACGTAGACATAGGGCGACAACTTGTCTATAGAAATATGATATCATTGGATTTACCTCATAAATATGTTGATTGCTTTGCCAACGCCGAGCTCAGAGTCGAGTGTGGTGGCGGCGCGGCACAGTGCTACCACCAGCAGCACTGTGTGCACCCGCACCATCACACCAACACTACCAACCTGTAAAAAATAGAAAATAAAAATAAACATACATACTATCTTGTTGAATCAATGTCAATCTTGGAGTGTAAGTGGTTCATCAAGATCTTTGAACCAAAGCCAACTTCACCTGCACGTGGTGCACCCTGCTGACTGACAAACGAAGCTCTGGCGAAAAGAGAGGTAGGGAGCGTAATTGTAAGCTACCCGACTGGGGAATGTACCTCCACCTCACAGAATACCTCAGCCAAATAACAATTCCCTTGAGGGTTCTTGTGTTCCTGCGAGTGAGGGAGGTCACCAGAAAGAAAGGAAGGAGATGCTGCGTTGGCAGCGGGGGTGGCGGCGCGCGAGCAATATTTTATGTTGCGAGCGTTAATATGGCTACGGTAACCGCTTTACATCAGGCGGGCCGTATGCTTGTCTGCCACCCGTCGTAGTATAAAAAAAAATTTTTTTTTTTTTTTTGCAGAATTTTTCGTAACAATTCACAGTAACAATCAGTACTTTTTAACAAACGGCTAAATATACAGCGTGTCATGGGATATAGTGTAGCCGCTGCCCGTAGGCAAATTTATACCAATATGCTGGCTATGTTATATTTGTTTATTTGTATAGGCTATTTGACCAACTTTTTGACGGACGTAACAATAATAAAACCGCACGTGAAAGAATTACTTTGATAGAACAAAAATCTCTCGAGATATGTTAATTTGAAAATTACAATTTTGGACTTTCAACAGGCTACTAGGTTATGACGTCACAGGTTTGTATTATGAATGGATTAAATCAGAAATTTGTACGACAGCTATGTTAAATATAACGTTTATGTAATTAGTATCCTATTAAAAGTTATAGTGTTTTTTTATTGCTTCTCCAATGGAAATATTATATTTTAATAATTTCGTACTTTTAAAATGGACTTTCCCGGCAAATTTTGATCGACCCTAAAATAAGTTTGCAGATCTTTATAGTTTTGTGTATTTTACGATGTTGTTAAATAATTTATACAAATTTTGAACATTGTCAAATAGCCTATTAAAGTAGGTAACACACAAATAATTATACAAATCGACGATGTACATAAAGGTAAATTTTGGAGTGCAAGTGGTTCATCAACATCTTTCAACCAAAGCCAACCTCACCTGCACGTGGTGCACCCTGCTGACTAGCAAATGATTTATTTAATGATCATGAATGTTATAAAATAAAATTATAAAACAAAAAAAAAATAGTCAAAAAGTTATGTCAGAAGTGGGATTCGAACCCACGCCCTCAGAGAGGACCAGAACAACTCATGACTCGTATAGACGAGTAAGGTAAACCTTGAGTCTGGCGCCTTAGACCGCTCGGCCATCCTGACAGACATATGGACTGGCGAAATAAGCATTCACAATCGTTAGCTCTATTTCAGAACATAAATAACAGATGGCGCTAGTATTCGAACACAGCCGTATCAGTTTTTAATCTTCAAAACTTCGATTAGAATACTACAGGGTTATCGTTTTATGATGTAATTCAGTACATAAAATAATTTTAAGGCGCAGATATGTATTTTTATATTATATACTAAAACTACTACTACTATATACGACTACCTAATAGAATTTACAAGGAAAGGAATAATAAAAAAAAAGAAAAATAGTTAACCGTAATGATATTAAAGTACCTAAAATATCTCTGAATGTTTGATACATTGTACTGTATGTACTGAATGTATCAGATATCTCTTTTTTACTTTTTATAATTTATATTTATATTTTTTTTTTCTATTTCAAACTATATAATAACAAAGTACAAACTAAACTAAAGTAAACAAAAATAATTAAACTAATCTTAAAATTACTTACCTAATAATTTATACTTGACCCAGTTTATTTATTTATTTAATCAAATAAACTTAAGCTATAAACAATACATACAATTCAACTATAAAACTAAAGTACATACCTAAAATTAAATAATACTAAAATAAAACTAAACTAAAACTAAAATAAATGTAAAAAGTTTGACCCATGTGACATCATTCCCAACAAGATGCTAGCAGCATTACCTCGCTGGATGGCTAAACTGATCCTTTGGGTGAGGAATGTGCCATGACTATGACTTACATATATAAATTATAATTATATCTCATCGAAACTTAAAACGCTTTTTGTGGAAGTCCAGGGAAAGGTGGGACATGGTAATGTAATAGAAAGAAAATGTGGAATTATTAATTGCGAGGAAAATTGTAAAAACAAAAACTTTGTTTTCCCACACAAAGTATATCTATGTACTTATTAGACGTAGCTGATATGAAGTTCACCAGTTCATCTAGTATCTATAACGTTATTTTAATGATAAGAAAGAATTGCTGTTCTTGCTAAACCTCAAGAACTGCTGGGCCGATAGTTGGCAAATTTTGGTTTTGAAATACTTAATTGTGGAAACGTAGGTTATTAATAAATCGATTATGTATTGAATTATTTTTGCAGATATATTTGTCCTACATAATAATACGTACGTAATAAAATTATTAAAAACTTTTTGTGGATAGATTAGCCTAAACAATTTACCATGAAAAACATTTGTGACATTTAGGTTGAGGTCAGACGAGCGTAATTTTGTGAGTTACGAGTCGCGTAATTTTGTGAGTCGCGTAACTTACGTGGATTTCATACAAATGGCGGACTCATTTTGAGTCGTCACTGTACATTTACTAACAGCTAGTTCACTAATGTGGTCAGACAGACAGTTTTACCGGTGGTCGGCTGTCGGGTCTTGGTGTTCACACGACAAGATGCCGATCCGACCTAACCCCGCCGCCACACTATGCTCCTCGCGCTGCTCATCGCCTTGCTCCTCGCGCTGCCGCGATGTTTCCCTCTCTGCCCACACACTGCCCTACTCGCGAAATTATTCGCGACTCTCCGCACTTGGACATTTGCCTTTGCTATACAATGGACGTTGAAGCTGTGGCAGCGTGCGCGATATGCATTTTTATTATAGCGAAACGAAGCTTTTTTTTATGGACTAACGGTCTGAAAAATGCCATCAAACATTTCTTTTTTGCTACCAGCTCTTATAGGGAAATGTTCATGACAGACATGATTTAAAAAAAATGATTTAAAAAATATGACGCGTGTTACGCGCCCGACCGCTCGATGCGGAATGCGTCCGAGGCGATTGTATGGCCGGCCACTCGCGCTAACTCCTTTGACTCGCGCCCAAAAAACCGACAAAACAGGGAATGATGGGCAAGGCGAGGAGCAAGACGAGCGGCAAGACGAGTAACGTGGCCACACTACGTTCCTGCCTACTTCCCTCGCCACTCGACGAGTGTATGGCAGGGCTATAATGTGAACGCCACTGTGTCGTTACCGTCGATTTTACCGTTGTCCGGCTCGTCACAAGGCAGTTGTGAGTTGACTTTCGTGAGCAATGGACGATGAGGATGTTCTGGTTGTGATGTGGTATCTATATAGGAGACGGGCCACAAGAAAAATAAAATATTGGGTGAATCCCCGCGGTGCAGTGCGGCATTCTCCGCTCCGACCCGACGAATGTGAACGCAATGCAATACGAAGCAGTATGCAAATATTATATCCGACCCGACCAAAACCGTGGTCTAGCGTCGCATAAATGTGTCGTCGAAGACAGTTTTATCGGGTCGCCCTAATGTGAACAGCGCTATTGAAATACATATATGTACCAATTTGCATCCGATATATGTGTCGTTTCGGTAAAATTGTCGGGCTGATCTAATGTGAACTAGCTCTAATAAGAAAATGACGTGACGTACGCGACTCAGAACTCACAAAATTACGCTCGATTAGCCTCTCTTATTTTAGGGATTGATTAGATTGAGATGGTAGTTCGTTACAAAACAATTGTATTGTAAATACAATACATAGTACCTATAGTAGTAATAGTATAGTAATAAAATATAATACGATTAAAATCTATTACTGTACTTGGTGCTACCATAATAATTATGTAATTATTACAAGACAGTACAGTGGCGAAACTGCGTTCATAACAAGTTTATAACATGCTTAAGTATTATTTACTAGAGGCTCACCCCGACTTTACTCGTATTGAACAGTATAGCTTATGGCCATGAAGAAAAATAGCAGGTAAGTTCTTCTCGTTACGGGTATATTGCAAAAACTACGGCACGAGTTTGGTTGTCAAATTTCATACAAAATAACAGCTGATGACGTAGACACATTTGTTAGTAAAGAACATTGGTGAAAGAATTTACCAAATAAATGCACTTGTTCGAAATATTATCCTCCACGAACCTATGTGGAGGGTAACGTTTGGAACCATTACAATTAATTGGAAACCATTGCAAGACATTGCTATTTTTATCAGTTTGTAGGTAGGTACGTTTAAACTCATAAAAACATAAATTTCTCTTTATTATATTATTACCTCAGATTAATTATTAATCTACGCTGATCAGGCGCCCAGGCAGGGAAGCTAAAACATTTGCTTTTATCTTACCGACTGAAAAAGTATTTTGACGACAAAAATGATTTCGCGACATGTCTAGCGACTTTTGGAGTCAAACCAAAATATTCTTTCGTTTAGTTTTTAATTAAAAAAAAAAATTCAACGCACTGCACACAATACACATACACACACGTACACACATACGTACTCCCGTTACCGTATTGTTTCATTTACACTGCTTATAAACTATAGTTCTTCGGGTAAAAAAAACTTATCACAAGGCTACCAAGAGGTATAGCATAGTATAGACAAATTGCTGGACTGTTGAAGCGTGAAATGGCCCACAATATAGGTAACTGTTACGGTAACATCGCGGTCGGTAACAAAAAAAAAACTAATCAGTTCGTTTCAGGTCAATTTCCTGTCTTTTCGTTTTCATTTTGTAGTTAAATTAAAAATGACTAAGTATCGTCGAATATTTATTAGGTTAAATGTCATCACCACCATCTAGACAACCTTCATCACAGATCAAGTATATAGATATATATGAAATGGTCAATGTAATAAGTTATTATTCATACCGACCGATATGCTTGGTCAATGTAATAAATCATGTTTTGGTTACATTTGAGTTGATTTTTGATTAGGTTGCGGTTTTCTTGTGTTCTGTCATCGGAAATAGCAGCTACGCGAAGTGGAGTTCCGTCAACCTAGATGATGAATGATGTGGTGCCAAGTAAGCTTAATTATTAATAATTGATAATTTATTATATTGGCCGGCTATTATAAATAATTACCAATTTATTACATTGACTTAACATTATACTAGCGGCCTAGCCCCAATTTCGACTGTGCATAATATATTCGATTTTGAGAATAGGTACGAGATACGAGATATTACGAGATGATACGTGATAATAAGAGATAATCCGTGATAATACGAGATAATACGTGATAATACGAGATAATTTGAGATAGTCTGCCACCCGACGTAGTACAAAAAAATTCATTAGAGTCGTTCAAGAGCTCATCGTCGCATATATTTTTTTTTTGTTTGATTTTTTCAAAATATTTTAAGAATATGGTTGGACTTTAGGGGGCTTATTATTATTATATTATTATGTGTTGCTTGTATATTAGTTTGATTTGACGAGCTCATTGGTCGAATGGCTAGCAATGTCCACTTTGACTCCGAGGTCACCGGTTCGATTCCCATTCATTTGTGTGCATGAACATGTCTGTTTGTGTTAGTCTGGGTGGTTTTCTATGTATTATCACAGTATAAGTAATAGTACTACGTAGTAGGTATTATATTTACGTATTTACAAAAAAAAATGTACATAAGTTCATCAGTTATCTATTCTCTTTGTAGTACAGACTTTGCTTAGTTTGGCACTAGATGGCGCTGTGTAATTTGTTCTATGTATTTATTACTTATTAGTATAATATTTACTGTAATTTATACCTAATCATGAAAACCGCGTGCATAAAACTGATATTAACAATTCATTACAAGGATTAACTGATGAAACTTGATTGGGAGTAGGTATTGCGGGCCCTTGGCCCAGTTCTCTAGACAACTGAATTACGACAATTGTTCAGTAAATTGCATTTGGTTGCAATTTGAAGATGCCATGCTAGCGGATGTTAAAGATTGGGTACACTGTTATATCGCTTTGTTTAGTAGCCTCTTTTTACTTGAAAGTAACGAAGGTGAAGGAAGGGTTATAAATTAACGTAACGTAACTGTCTATGTATGTATATATGTAAGTATGTATGTATTTACATGTTTTTTTTATACTAAGTCGGGTGGCAGACGAGCATACGGCCCGCCTGATGTGAAGCGGTTACCGTAGCCATATTAACGCTCACATTATAAAATATCGCTTGCGCGCCATCGCAGCATCTCCTTCCGTCGGGTAGCTTACAATTACGCTCCCTACCTCTCTTTTCGCCAGAGCTTCATTTGTCAGTCAGCAGGGTGCACCGCGTGCGGGTGAAGTTGGCTTTGGTTCAAAGATGTCGATGAACCACTTACACCCCAAAATGTTTTCATTTACATATGTTCCTTTTCCTGTTTCTAAACTATTCGTCCTATTTTGATGATGCATAGGGTTCTTCAAAAAGGGCGTGAAGAGGTTACTGTTTTACAGGCGTCCATAGGCTATAGTAATTACTTTCCAACCGCTACCAGCCACTTTTTGAGGTCGTCGGTCTATCTAGAGAGAGGGCGCCCTACGCTTCGTCACACTATACGTGGCCTCCACTCTAGTACTGTTCTCTCCCATCTGCCATCGTTAATTCGGCAAATGTGGCCCACTGCTATTTCAACTTGCTGATTCTGGGAGCTATGTCGAATACTTTGGTTCTCCGTGGAATTTCTTCGTTCCGGATTCGATCCCTTAGACAAACTCCAAGCATTACTCTCTCCAACGCTTGCTGTGCTACTTTTAGTCTGTGAACCAGCGTCACGGTTAGCATCCAAGTCTCTGCACAGTCATAGTATAATTTTTAGACTTACCAACATTTAATTATTGAGACCAGTAAGAAAATCACGTACAGTCCACTATATGCACATTTTAACTACAAGCGATATGCCATAATATTTTCAGCGTCGGTGTACACAAGGTTTATGAGTAATAGTCGCGATTGAGTAGACGATAAATCATCAACACTTCGTGTCAAATTGGTGTCATTTTGTCTAGTGCATTAGTGGTAAGTGTTAAGCTAAACTAGGCGGTTAAGTTATATAACTTACGATTTACATTACTGTCATCTATACATATATCTTTACATATAACAAAATTCTAACTGGCCGATGTCTGTACGGAGGAGAAAATCTCCTTAGGGCCCGTTCAAACAAACCGGCGCGGAGAGGAGAGCAGATTTTGAAATGCGTTTAAAATAGTGGTTTATGTCATTCAAATAAGAAATAATGCGTCGAAAAAAATAAATAAAATATATTTTGCAATGTGTACATCAAGCCCTTTCATATGATACCCCATTTGAACTAGTAGTTTCAATTTGAAATTTCGACACCCTATAAAAAATATAGACCCCCTATTTTTTAAGATCTATTTACAAATGTATAGTTTTCAGATTTATTCCTGTACTTGTAGTATATAACGAAGTTACTTGTCAAATTTCATAGTTCTAGGTCAACGGGAAGTACCCTATAGGTTTTGATTCCCTTGAGTGTGTCGAAATATGCGTTTTTTGCTCAATAAACGGCCGTAACTTTTTTCTACGTAAACTTAGCAGTTTGAATTTTTTTTAACTTCATGGGACCGTAGACCTGAGTATACAGTTCAAATTTCAGCTTGATACCTCCACGCATTCTCGACATAGAAATTCTTGACAGACAGACTGACAGACAGACAGACGGACAACAAAGTGATCTTATAAGGGTTCCGTTTTTCCTTTTGAGGTTCGGAACCCTAAAAATGGGTATCATTTCGATACACCGAATTGATAAACTTTTTTAGATCATAATAATATGGTCACAGTATTAAGATTAAGAATTAAAAGAGCCTTCATGGGACAACCAAGTGGTAGCCGACCGATTGAACGTCCGAGGTACCGCTGGAGTGACGAGGTGCTGAAGGACCTGCAGAACCTTGGAGTTAGCAATTGGCGAGAGTTGTCCCAGGATCGAAAGGCATGGCGTCGTCTGGTGTCGGAGGCCAAGATCCATTTTGGGTCGTAAGTAAGTAAGTAAGTATTAAGATTAAGACTGTGATATGGTGCATGGTGCAAATAAATTCATTCATAAAACCAGTACTGTCAAGCTCGTGCCAAATAGGAGTAAACTGCAAGTGCGCATTTGACACAGCCTCGCGCTACACTTGGCCTCTTTGAATGAGTGTCAATGCAAATTGAATAACGATCTCGATAACAGATCGACAACGGGCATCAATGAATATGAGTATTGAATTACTTTTGGCTGTCACAAATTCAAATAGTAAATTACTATAGTATTATACATAGCTGTAGTATTATACCAAAAAGAACATATGGTATTTCATTTTGTACAATATTATATTCGAGATTTGTTTTGTACAAGACGAGACGAACTTCTTAGCTTCCATGGATTCACCGTGCGGGTGCCGGGTCCATCGTGTGGCAGAGAGAGAAACCCCAAGTAGATCCCGAGACTCGGGTGTAGGTTTAAAGGGCCCCTTTCCGACGTACATCAACACTCACCTTCACTACTTGTGTTTCTCTCCCTGCCCTGCCAAATCTGGTATGAACCTGCTAATGCAGCTTTAGATACTCGTTCTAGTATAGAACTTACTGCACTTCTGGACAAGCCAAGGTCTTTCAGCAGGTTATAGAGAGATTTTGCTGGTATACCTCTCGCTCCTACTTCTACAGCGTATAGATTAACTACATAGCCGCTTTATATACCAATACAATATACGAGAATACCAATTCATACACAATATAATGAAAAGATTTTTTTTATTCGAAAGCATTTGTGAAAGACAACCGGAGAAAGTAATATAAATCTTATGGAAAAGAAGATGAATAATAATATTGTATACAAACAAATTAGCAAAAATAGATTACAACGCAAATGCTACAACAATTAAAATTATATTTACTCATACATATACTACACAATAGACGTATAATACAGCTATACGTAATTATGCAAACACAATATATCCCTTTTACCCTACCTCTGTTTCGCAAGAGCCTGTTACGTTAGTCGACAGGGTGTACTACATGCAGGTGAGGTTGGCTTTGACTCTATTGTGGGGAGCCACTTACACCGCTCAATCCCGAGGAAATTTCGGTTATAGTTCGATATAATCCCACTTAAATTAAACTTTGTAGTTTCATATTACGATACTCGTATCACTGTGGTAACACGTATGGTATTCTCGAATACCATTTATGATATCGAGACTTGATCGGAATTGAATTTTGACTACATTTTTATTATGAGAATTGCCACTTTGATTTCAGTACATAAAAAGAAGTGGTTATTGTAGTCTTAAATCTGATTCTAGCAAAGAAGAAGAAATTTGATCTATCAATGGTTATGATGAAATAATTAATCATAGTATTAGGATTATCTATTTGACTATAATAATTGCGTCTAACAAAAATTTGCACGTTAAATGTAAATAATTCGCAAATGTGTCTACATGCCATGTGGCGACAGCTTTCTAGTATCAAGCGTGTCTAAGCTAGGCCGCGGACGAACGGACGGACAGACGGACATGGCGAAACTATAAGGGTTCCTTGTTTACTACGGAATCCTAAAAAGCAAACATCAAAAGTATACAATAAAACAGCAATGAAAGTTTTACAACATTAATTAACCTTAATCATAAGAGCACACTCGAGTCCACACTTGAGTTCAATTCATGCTGCAATCACTGCAGGGAACAGATTAATATAATTGTAACTGCATGAACAATTAGAAGTGCTTCGGGTGTCTGTTTGTGTTTACTTCTTCACTAGCTTCTACCCCAGGCTTCGCACTAAAGTATATAAGCGCGTAAAGAAGTTGCGAGATAATCCAGATTTTATTCAAAATGTAAGCGGAATTTCATACAAATCCGTTCAACCATTTTCCCATGAAACAGCAACAAACATCCACACATCCATACATTAATATTGACCATAAGAGTAAGTAGGAACTTAGCTTATGCCCACTGCTGTCCTAGCGTAAAGGTTGGGACTGTACACTCAAAAAGGTTTATTGAAATTTCAACAAAATCAGTTTAGCGGTTTGAACGTTAAGGATGAACAAATGAATTCAATACCTTCGCATTTTAGGAAGTTATGATTTCTGAGATCAATAATAGAAGGATACAGACATAAGGGATACATACAAAAGTCAGTTACAATTTGTATTTTTGCAAAGGATTAATTTCCTCTATAAATTTATATGTAATTTAACTTCATACTCACTTGTTCAGGCAACACCAAAATTGCAGTAACTTTTTCTATTTTAAGAATAACATTTTGGACAAAGAGACGAATTTCGTAGAGGTCTGTCTTCGCTGTTGTGGTCCTGTCAGTGAGTGAGGGCGGTTACCAGGAAGTAGGGAATTGCTGCGACGGCAGCGGTGGTAGCAGCGCGCGAGCGGATACTTTATGTAGCAAACGTCTGCATTGACCGTTTCACAAAAAAAAAAGTAAAATCAATTTGCTAGATACGCACACACATAAAACTTATTTGAAAACCATGAAAGACCAGCCCGGTGGTCGAATGGTAATGGCTACACCGAGTTCGTAGGTTCAATCCCAGCACAAGACAAACATGTTTTGTGCATGAACATGCCTGTTTGTCTTAGTCTAGGTCAAGGCTGCTCAATTATTTTTGAGTGTACCATACCTACTACCATATTTTTGAATTCGTCAGCAGTCGGTTCTTAAATAAATACAAGTTTGAAATCACAGCGAAACCACGAAAAGACCAATCGCGTATCGACGGGCGATCGATCACTGCTGTTGGTATATTTGAACTTATCCGCGGGTCATTTAAAGGCTCACGTGCCTTGTGCACGTGCATCTAGGTTTTTTTCTATGTATAATATACATTTACAAACAAAACGCATTAAGTACATTTATCAATGATCTCGTACCCATAGTAGAAGGTTTGCTTTTGATTAGATGGCGCTGTGTAATTTGTCCTGGATTATTTACATATTTATCATTAAATAATCATCACGAAGTTAAAACTTGACACAGTAATTAATCATTAAGGAGATACGATCAAAAGCTATCGTAAAGCTCACCCGGAATAACTGGCATGCAATGAGGAAACCATCCCTCTTCTCTGACAATATCATTGCAACAAGCATTTGCATTCTTGAGACGGACGCGTGCTATTTTTAGCTGAACCACCCGAGCCATGACAACAAACGGAACCCACTCATGCGCATCTGTTCATGCGTTAGCAGAAAAGGAATATTGATTTATTTGCTCTGGTCAAATTAAGCCCAATATAGGCAAGTAAGAGGAAAAATCGTGTAATTGTAAATTGTATTAATTTACAAAATTACACGATTTTTCCTTGATCTATCCAGATGCGTATACCAAAATCTTCAAGGATGAGGGGTATGCTGACCCATTTTTCTGATATTTTCTCGTATCTTGAATATCTACGACTACTAAGATTGATGATACTTACTACTAGAGTCTCTATATATATCTCTATATATATATTTTTGTTACAAAATGTGAGTAAAATTTAATATGACCTTAAAAGTTTGTACTTTTAAGGTCATATTAAATTTTACTCTGTGATGTTTGTTTCTAAGTGGTTCAGTTAACAGGGAGATTATTTAGACAACTAAAATAAAAACGGCACAGGATGTAAAAAAATATATATACCTAATAAAAAGAAAAAAATCAATTAGATCGTGCGTTATAATGTTACTGATTTCTTTTCTATATTCCAATATAGGCTTCTAGAAAATCTACAAGTATGTCGCTATTTTCATCGTTTGAATCAATCTTTTTCATAATATGCGTCAAATGTACGGTAAATCTTTTCCGCAAGGGATAAAACCACGAAACACGTGACAGAGACCTTGTCGAAATGACGCTAATTTGTTGTATCAACTATACTCAAGTTCATGCACCGGAATTGACGCATTAGTATTTAGTTTCTAATTGGATCCTTTGTATAGTTTATCCTCAAAGGGGATAAAACCATCGTTGTTTTGTACCCATACACGTAAATTGAACCCTGTTATGCAAAATAGATCCAACCGACAAACTACAAATTGAGAGATACTCGTAATACATAACGAAAAACTTCAAACCGAGTTTTATATATTCGGAATAGATTCTAGCAGTTTCATGATTAATGCACAACTTATACTGCGTGATATTTTTATTCCTATTAAACTTTAAGTAGCTTTAACTTTAAAGTAACTAAATGTTGATTGGATCTATTCTGCATAACATGGACCCTGAATATGAGTCGCATCAGGCAGGCTGTATGGTTGTCTGACAGCTGATGCATTCGTAGTATAAAAAAAATATGTAGGAAAATCTCAATGCTATGATTAATAGTCAAGGTCAAATTAAGGACTTTATCTGTTGACTTCGTAAATATTACATTAGTTGGGTAATTAATATCATGCACGTTAATTTAGGACTGTTTGCTATGATAACAACGATTAATGCCGTGAAATTTTCGTGATGGATGTGATGGCAATTGGACTAATTTCTGAGTATTCAAATGATTTATTTGGCTAAAAACATAGGTACAGAATATAGGTGTTGGTATGATAAAAGATCCAATATGCCTTTTTCAATCATTTAGGCATGCAAAATGTCAAAATTAATAGCAAATTAAGTCAATTATAAATGTCAGGATAAGTAACTCTGATAATCAAAGGATATTGGTTATAATTATTAATTTATGTCAAATTGTAGAAATTCATTAAGGGAGTAGAGACGGGTAGCTCGTACGCAATATCACTTGGAATCTTAAACACTTGTTTTAATTATATTTAATTTCTTTCCGTATACACAGCTTATGTATTAAGAGTATATCGTATGATTCATGGCCCTTTCTTACAAACGCACCGCTCACTATAGATATTTATATCATCCTCACACATTAGAATCGAAATGACCTTGTACTGTGCGCTTTCAGAAACATTTTTCACTATCAAGTTGTATAATGAATTGCCTATTGATATATTCCCAGGACACTACAGCATGAAGATCTTTATTAGGAACTTTTTTCAGTAATATGCGACTGGACCATCAGATCCTCCTGGTGATTATATGTGGTAACCGCTTACCACCAGACAGATGAAATTGTATAGTGAATACTGCATTCATCAATATGTTGTTCAGTTTAAAGAATCTTTAATGATTGGCATTATGAATTGTACCTACTTTTATTAAGCGTGGGCTTGGTACGGTTTCATCATCTGCAGATAAAACGATTACATATCTAGTTTTCTGACTTTACTTGGTTAGCATTTATTACTGGTAGTGAAACCGGCTTTTCTAAGAATTTCAGCAATACCTTTTCTTAGAGCTCTAATCTTTAAGACTTATACCACTATGCAAAACAGTTAGCGTTTATAGCCGAGAAATGGCAACAAACGTAATTGTTCAGCGTGTATGTTTTACTTAGGAGTCAATGTTTATTTTACCACTGCAGTATTCTCGATATGTTACTAAAATTACTGTTACCATAAACTGTTTCTGACTAAATATACATTCACATTCCACGCGCCATGTCTGATGATAAACACATTGAATAGCTTCATTGATTGGTGCAGGCTTAAGTTGTCATGAGTCATGAGTACTAGCCGAAGCATAATCATAATAATTTACTATGGTTTCTATCACCATAGTCACTACCCAGTTATTTAGTTTTATGTCCATAACAACAGTTTACACCTAAACCGCAAGTACGACTGGTTATTCAGCAGCGATCTAGTTATTATGTTGAGAGTCTTCGCGGTTTCTGTATATTAATGTCTTTATTCAAATAAACTTAAGCTTTATACAATACATACAATTCAACTATAAACCTAAAATACCTAAAATTAAGTACATAATACTAAAATAAAATTAAAACTAAATTAAATGTTAAAACTTTCGCCCATTTGGCATCGTTCCTAAGGTGCTAAGCATTACCTCGCTGGATGGCTAAACTGATCCTTTGGGCGAGGAATGCGCCAGATCTTGGTTACCAGTTACTGTAGGTATATTGCGTATTACAAAATATTCGAGGCATATTAGAAGGACTCAGGTTCAATATATTTAAATTGATTTTAAGTCAGACTGCATTCTTTTATTGTTCTTACGTAATAATCTTATAACTCAACCAAACCTTGAAGGATCACATTAAATTTCGTAATAAGGATTACATATATTCTGACGACACACTTTGCACAATTTTATTGTTAAATGAATTTTGTTGTCCATTTTTCAAGAATGATTGACAATAGAATTTTTTAATATTATTAAAGTGGTCGCCCACCGGTAGAAATTCTACCAAGAAGTAAATGCGTGTGTGTGTTAAATACATTTTTTTTTATACCACTAAGGTGACAAACAAGCATACGGTTCGCCTGATGGAAAGCAGTTACCGCAGCCTATGGACGCCTGTAACACCAGAGGCATCACGTGGTAGTGTCTGTAATGCTTTTTATTAATTTAATGTATTCTTTATGCACATATAGTGTGCAAAATTTCATACTCCTCCGTCCGTCCGTGCAATTTTCATAAAAGGGGTTCAACGTTTTTGCTTCACGTATTAATATATAGATAATACCCACGTATTCAATATTGAACCAAAACCAAGGTTATTCTTTACTGCAATTATCATTTAGTATTTGAAATATTAAATAGACGTCATCTAGTTGACATAAAGGATACTTGTCTCATCGTCTATGGAACGAAGCTTATTTTCATATTCTCCGATGACTCACGGTTTCCTCCACGAGGCAATATAAATGAGCTCGTTTTATAGTCCGAACAGAATTGAATCTACTGTTACTTAAATAGGATTTTACGTTTATTGTGAAACATACTGCTTACTTCTGAACAGGTAGTCTGAACACGTTCATAAATGGAAAATAATAACATGAGTTACAAAAAATACTAAATAAGCCACAGAATTGCATTTTTTTTTATTGATAATAATTACAATCTACATTAAGACCCCGAGGTTCGTACCCTTTGTTAACAATCTTCTATTTAAATGTCACAATTTTGTCACGCATTCCAGATTTATGAACAGAGTTTCACTTATTCTGCTCGGTTTTGGGCGTGTGAAATAAACAAATTTTCATTATTATTAAAATTAATACAGTTTAAGTGGCCAATATACATATCATTATTATTGAAATTAATTATAATTTATGTCGTTAATAGAATAAAAACATTTATTTAATAGGATGACATGCATTTTTTTTTCTTAAATGTCGATAATTTGAGCTCTATAAGATTGTCAGGAAGATGATTGAAAAAAATTATTGACATGCATTATACGTTTCTTTTAAATTGTGTTAGACGTTGTTTGGGTGTAATTAGCATATGTTTGTGTTCTAGAATTTACTCTTCATGTTTATTAAAAAGACAGATTTATTTTTAACAAAAACACAACTCGTAAATGTACAGACAAGGAAGTGCTAAAATCGAACATTTTCTAAACAAAGTTCTACAATCAAGGTTTACAATAAAATATATCAAAATAAAAATTAAAAAAATTATATATCAGGCATTAAAAAAAATTCATATATCATAACCACTTTACAATTTTAAATTGTAGTTGTAGATATTTGCAGAGCATAACTAGACTTTGAAGATGACACTAATCCGTAGAAAACAAATAAGCCATGCTTAACTTCAAGATATTGACCAACAACGATCGGCGGCACTTTACTGCGTAAAATTTGAACATATAGCAGAAATTTACATACACTCTTGAATATTATTGTTTGTAGATAGAACGATTGCTTGTGCTTTTCATGTGGTTGTTTTCTTATTTGTATAGTACTTAAGATCTTTTGAGTCAACGCAAACAAGAATTTATTAGACCCTAAATATTTAAATATCAAAACTTTAGACCCTAGGTCCGAATACGGTAATTTCGATATATTTTATTTCTACAAACATCATAATGAATTTAGTTTAATGCAAGAATTTACAGAAACTGAGTTTATAATCTATATTACATCTATATAATACGATACACAAAAAATAATAATATTTTGAACAATTTCTTTTAATTATTCTAAGCTATTATGTAAAGGTTTCATTAATTATTATGAAGGCTTCAAATTAAAAGATTTCTAACGTCAGAAATGAAACTAAATTCACGATTTAACTCTCCAAGCACGTAATTCTGACTCTTCAATATTTTTAAGTGCCCAATTATCAACAAGCTTATTTAATATCTCCATTATTCTCCATGGAATGTTTTCATCCATTTAATCTAAATCCTATTACCATATTAGGTTCCCGTGTGAAAGGACGTTCGGGTGGATCATTTCATAATGTTTATGAAACAAGATAACCCAGAGGGCGGCAAAGGAAAACTATAAATTTCCACGCTGTGTCTCGAAATATGACGCTCTTGCTTTCGTTTGTTCTGTAATCAATTATAGCTACTGATTGACCTGAACGAACCCCATTTTCACTGGATGTTGTTATCAATTGTAGGTGATAGATTCTCTTTATTAACCAACTCCAAAAAAGGAGGATGTTCCCAATTCGGTTGTATTTTTTTAATGTTTGTTACCTCATTACTCCGTCATTACCGATTTGAAAAAATCTTTTTTAATTTGAAATAGTATATCCAGATTGGTTCCATTTTTTTTTTCATATCATAAAATTTTATTCTGATAGTGTTTCTTTTAGTGGTGCTTACGATACGAGAGTAATTTGTGGAGTCGGTTTTTTTTTTGTTAAAATTATGTAAGTACTTCTAAACAGTAACATATATTCCTTGTTCAGGATACTTCTCTTTCTGCTTCAATTAATTTATTCTACTGCTGAGATACGGGTTTCCCATTATCGCAGGGGGTATGGTAGTGGAAGGTTTAGAGCACATTCCGCCATGCTGCTCAATTGCGGGTTGGCGGAGGCCTATATTTATTTATCATAAATTGATGTCAATTTCATATTCTGTGAAAAATGAGTTTTATTTTGTTCAAAGTGCATTATCAATTACACATGCCATTAAACCAATATTGTGTATTGTAGGCAAACTGCTTTCTAGCCAACTTACATTTCAGGTAATACTGGGTCATTGGCATTTTGTAATTAAACTGGATCAAAAGAGATATTTATCAGTTATTATTTTAACTCAGTTTTTCTTAAAATTTATCTTATACAGAAAAAAATATTTAGAAGAATTAATATACAAAGCCTAAACTTGTGCCGATTCTTGTGAACCTTCATGGCTGACAAGGAAAACGAAATCAGGTTGTATATATATATATATATATATATATATATATATATATATATATATATATATATATATATATATATATATATATATATATATATATATATATTATACTTATAAAGTAATTTTTGTTATAAACTTTTCTAAAAAACTCTGACTGGAGTCTAGACGGAGAAAATTAAAAAAAATTGAGCTAGTACCTAAAACAATATTAATAGTTTCCTCTAAGATTTTCTTCAGTAGAGTATCTTTTACCTTTGATCTGTCACTTGTCGATAAAATAACTTTACAACGGAAAAAGATACCAACTGACAGAGATCAATTGCTATTTATTTCTTACTTAATTTTATTTTCTTTATACTTTATTGACCACAGAATAAGGGAACAGAAGGCGGACTTAATGCTAAGAGCATTCTCTACCAGTAAACCAATTCAATTTAAACACGGAGACGCAAAGGAAAAACAATAGGACAATGATGATTATTGCTTGAACAATTTCTCAAGTAAATAAGCTTGAACATTCTTTTTGAAAATGAGCTTATTGGAAGATTCTCTGATGACCACAGGTAACGTGTTCCAGAGAGCGATGCTGCTATATCTTTTTCTCTCGTACCTTGAAACCAGTTAAATAATCCAATGTGCTGTGCCTATTATCATTAAAAAATAATTCGCCTGGTAATGAATTCCATGCACATTGCTAAGGTCGTTGGTCGGCGTAATGGCTTGATCGTCGATATCCTGTCGTGCTGCGTTCGAGCATCACGTATCAAGGTTCCTGTGTTCCTCGAAAAGATGCCTCACTTTCGTGAGACTTCTTTTGAGTTTTATTTTGTAAAACAACAAGCTGTTGCCCGCTTCTAATTAATATTTCTTTTTTCCCGTGGGAACAATTTGTTTTCCATGATGAAAAGTATCTATTCCAAAAAAAGTCTTCAATAATCTCATGCCAACCCATTTGTTCTTTAAAGAAGAACAAACAAACCAACACCCTTTTACATTAGTGTAGTGTATGGGTGGTGGACACAAAGTTATTATTCTAAATTGTACAAAAAATATATTTATATCGACGGCAGACAGTAATAGTATTTATTAGTAATAGTAGCAGGTCTAAGTTCGAACTATGTTCCAAATGCCCTAAATACCCAATTAGCGGTTATCACCACACACTCGAGTTCACTTATTTATTATAACAATTGTAACAAACATGTTAATCTTGTACAAGTTAAACTTATACACGCTTAGACCACTCAACATTTTGCTTGTAGAAAAAAATGTAGGTACTTAATATACATATTTTTTGCGATCGGATTGAAGTCCTTTTCGGCTCAGCGCATTACGTATGCGTGACGGAATGAGTCGGAAGTTTTTTTGCAACGGTTTTTTTTGCAATGAATGATATAAAACTTTTTGAAGTCCATATGTAGAAACGGCGTTTTTGGGGTTCCATGTCGCGAC
This sequence comes from Hypsopygia costalis, assembly GCA_937001555.2. Lineage (NCBI taxonomy): Eukaryota > Metazoa > Arthropoda > Insecta > Lepidoptera > Pyralidae > Hypsopygia > Hypsopygia costalis. The sequence continues at coordinate 11,495,233 of OW443344.2, forward strand.
CGTCCGGTATAGGGCTGTATGCTTTGATTTGTACTAGATAAGATACTTGCGATATTCGCAGAGTGGGCATTATTCCACAAATTAATTTTATTTGGAAAAATTTACAGTGTAAATAGTAAATAAATAAAAATGCTTTTATGTCGACCAACAAAAGATCACTATCAATATTAATAAAAAGGGTGTGTCCAGTCAACCAAGTCCGATAGTAGGCATCTCGCTACTAAACCTCACTGACTGACTGACTGATCTTCTAAGAGGTTGAAAATAGAGGTTGAAAAAAAAAACGATTGACCTACGATTTTGGTGGAATGATTGTTCGTAAAAAATAGGATGTTTAGGGCTAACTGATAAATGACCAGCGCTCAGCCAAGAAATGTCTAAAGATATTATATTTACATTTTACTTAACTCATCACTATAGCATTTGTACATCCCGCTATGGTATGCTTAAACAAAAATGGACGCAAATCAGGAGTATTCCCGTAGCGAAGCACGGATACTCTGCTAGTATAAAATAATAAGAAATATTGGTAAAAGTAATAACTTAACCTATTGATAGTAACATTAAACAACAAAACAAGAGAAACATATTACATGTCTTTGTTCCTCAGTAGTTCACATCACATACTGAGGATCAAATCTATTAGCAAACACATTCAGGACGCTGTTGATGCTTACGGACCTCCCCCGGACCCCGCGTGCCAGGGATGCACACCGTTTGCGCATTGTTGCGTAAAAGCAGTCTACTCTAGCTTAGACCAATATCCCCGACTCGTTTGTATTTTTCCTATTATTATACTATTATATGGTGGTACGGAATTAGGGTTGCGAGATGGTCGGGAATCGTCTGGATTCTCCTGACATTTAATGTGATGTTCAGACTCCCGACAAAATACCAAAATCTCCCGACAAATATACGTATCTTATCATCATATTCTTCCGCAATAATAATTTGAAAATGGCACACGCAGTGCTCGGGCGGCTCGTAGCGAGTAAAACTTTGACTCATTTTTCATTTCTCCGCGGTTGTTGTCTACAACCGCAAAATCCCGACATTTTGAAATGTTATCCATATATTCAGATTTTTCGATCTGGCAACCCGAAATACTTCGTGTATAAGTCCGACTTGCACTTGACCAATTTACTTACGTAAGCAGACGGCCGTATAGACGTTTTGAAGTGTAAGGCCAATAAAATATATTGAGTACCTACGCAAAGAAATAACAGTGTCCTTATATTTATTCCAAAAGTCGTTATCTGTAACGAAAGGATAAGAGTTGAAGAGAAGCCTTAATTTAAATTAAGGTAATTGACCTTCTTACGTGATTCTTCACGCCAAGTACACACGGGCTATAAAAAAATTGTGGTTAAATTATTGTGTGTTGTTTCCACAGATATAATAAGCGTACTATGCTTATGTATGTGGTAGTTTCAAAGTCCGTCAAATTATGGTATTCAAGTTTTTTTGACCAAATTACACCATCGCGTCATTCTAATGAGAATCTGCGAATATTAATCCTTGATGCAGAGAGAATAAAATAAAAAACCATTACACATTGTCAATGACATATACGCAACTTTTTCTTAGTAGATAAGATTTGGGGTGTAATTGGTTCATCACCATCTTTGAACCAAAGCCAACCTCACCTGATGGTGCTGCACCCTGCTGCACCCTGCTGACTGACAAACAAGGTTCTGGCGAAAAGAGAGGTAGGGTATAGCGTATTTTTTAATCTGCTGGACTATGAGGAAGTATCTCCACCTCACAGAATACCGCAGCCAAATAACAGTTCCCTTGAGGGTTGTTGAGTTCCTGTGAGTGAGTGAGGTCACCAGAAAGAAAGGAAGGAGTATAGGCTTACAAAGAATCGGCGACACCTTGGCTGATCTCCATGAGCGGTGGTGATTGCTTTGAAACACATGCTTGTTTGCCTTCCCTCATATAAATATCCTATCCTACTAACATTGTAAATGTGAAAAGTTGTGAGAATGTGAATGGATGTTTGTTACTCTTTCACGGTTAATCCCCTGAACGGCTTTAGATTAAATTGGGCATGCATATAGAATATGTTCTGAACTTAAGCTTTAGCCGTCCATGTTTGGCTTTTTACGGACGTGTCCGGCAAAATATTTTCTAGCCTGGCCTGTCCGGCTTTTTTTAGGTTTTTTGTCAGACTGGGCAGCCCTCATAATCATAAGCCGAACGCAAGTAAAGCCAAGAGGCAGCGACTGTTCGATGCCCGAGCCAGCACAGACATGTAATAAATAGCAATATCTAAATCGAGTGCTTAATATTTTTATTAGGAAATGTACAGACTAGGGGAGGTCAATAAGTTCGCGGAATGAGAGAGAAGGAGGTTGAAATTAAACACCAAATTATTTTTCCTTTTCAATATATTCTCCTTTAACCCTAATACATTTTTCGGATCTCTCAAATAGCTTGTTTATACCATCGAAAAAAAATGATTTGTCTTTGGTGTCAAAATAGGCCGAAATTGCCGACTTGACTTCATCATCGTCGTCAAATTTCTTTCCACGCAGCTCTTTCTTCATTTTTGGAAATAAATAATAGTCACTGGGGGCCAAGTCTGGACTGTATGGTGGGTGGTTTAATTGTTCAAAGCCGCATCGGTGAATGGCAGCCGTCGCAACATGGCATGTGTGGACGGGTGCATTGTCGTGCAAAAGGAGCACACCTTTTGACAGTTTTCCTCTTCTTTTTTTCTTAATGGCTTCTTTCAATCTTTCCAGTAAAGAAGCGTAGTACTGTCCCGTTATAGTCGCACCACGTTCTTTATAATCGATCAGTAAAATACCTTCTGTATCCCAAAAGATAGTCGCCATGATCTTTCCGGCCGATTGTGACACTTTGAACTTCTTTGGAGGAGGTGTGCCTTTTTTATGCCACTGCATCGACTCTTGCTTCGACTCAGGTTCATAGTGGTGAACCCAGGTTTCATCTCCAGTAACAATCCGGGCCATAACTTCTTCCTTTCTCTCTCCACAGAGCTCCAGAAACTGGTGAGAGCACTCGACACGCTCGCGTTTTTGAAGTGGCGTGAGCATTCTCGGAACCCATCTTGCACTGACTTTAGTCATCCCAAGATGATGATGTAGGATATTTAAAATACTTGATTCGGATACTCCAACCATTGCTGCAAGTTGCTTCTTCTTCAGTCGGGCATCTTCCAATACAAGTTTTTCTACTTTTTCGACGATTTCCGGTGTGGTGGCCTCAATTGGCCGTCCGGAGCGGGGGTCGTCTTCAATGGACTCCCTTCCTTGTTTGAAAAGACCATGCCACTTGTAAACCATGGTTTTACCAGGGGCAGAGTCCGCGTAAACCGCTAACAGCTCTTGAAAAATCGTCTGAGCGGATTTTCCTTGCTTGGTAAGAAACTTAATAACGGCACGGTGTTCAATTTTCTCCATACTGGCTGACTTCTTCCCGATTTAGTTGTTTGCAGGTCGATAACTCAAAAGTTAATGACACGATTAGGTTCAAACTTGGTATATATACTCTTAATGAGGTGCTTAACTAGTGCCTACCTGGACGGGTAAATTTATCCCCATCAACCCCTCCATTCCGCGAACTTATTGGCCTCCCCTCGTAAATTATTTCTTCGTGGTCAATGGTCAGTTACGAATTGCTGGAATTTTACGGGTACTATAAGTAGATATAAGTAATTAAATAAATAGATACCGATTGTATCGATACGTAGATGTGTTGTGGTCTATGGTCACTCTTTCTCTTTGGTTCAGTGGTTGAACGAAAATATGCGTATAGTGCGCCCAACTTATCTATTCATTTGGACAAAATAAGAACTAAATTAATTATTACTAAAGTGACAGTTCGAATTTACAGTTTCTTCGCCACTAGCGCCACCAGTTACTGAGCAGATAAGTTGAGCGCACTATAATGTCTTTGTGAGCGATCTAACATTTTCTGTATCTATGGTGGTTGTCATTGGTGGTAAAAAAACTGTTTTTGGAAGAATACTGCTTATTACCTGACTCCAAAAAAGGAGGAGGTTCTCAATTCGGCTATATTTTTTTTAATGTTTGTTATGTAATTATATGTAATTACTCCGCGATTTATAAACCGATTTGAAAACAATTTTTTTTATTTGAAAGAGTATACTTCCAGATTGGTCCCATATTTTTTTCATCATCATCATCATCAGCCTGTATCTACATGCATAAATGTAGAGTAATGTTTGGAGTCGGTTTTTTTTTGTTAAAATTATTCTTGTCCTAACAACACTCTGAGCCCGATACTTAAGATAATATCTAGATACTATATACACGTGGGGCGATGTCCCGGGTAGAAGCTAGCATAAACATAAGATAAAAAAAATTAACAGTCACCATGAAGATTACATAATGCAGTCCGTAATATGCAGTCGAGAAGCTCTTTAATAAAACATGAGGTAGTGCGGTCATCCGTCATTGCATTGGTTACGACCAAATGTTAATGCACTTTCGTAATGCAGCTTACTATGCGCATAACGGTATTTGAAGGTCAATTTGTTGTCTATTCTATTATTCATAATGTTTATTATAATGTTTAACATATTTTTATGTCCACGAACAGATGTTGGATTAAGTTTTTTTAATTATTACATTGCAATTTTATAAGTATGCTTTAAAGAAGTCAACTTTATAAAGTTTGGAGGGTGGAATGACCAATGAATGGCTGGTTTAATTTTGCATAAACACGGCAACGTCAATATCGTCCCGACAGTATTGAACATAGCATCATGTAATAAACAGTTTTATGCAACATGATCGCAGCAATGAATAGTAGCGTTCTTATCTTGAGTAGGTATATTATGAATAACGATCAATATATAGTATTAAAATTTAGTAAAAGAAAATAATGGATGGAGCTGTATCGAGGCGCACAGCCGTTGATTTAAGAGTTCGTATCTGACATTGCGCCGAGATTGTAAAAAAATACTCAATTTTCCCCTTCATTTTTAAAAAAGTATATATCCTACACTGTATGTGTGTATATATTATGAAAGACTATTCCAATTTCGACGGGGAAAAATGTAATTATATTTAATACTCAGTTTTCTCGAATTTGATGAATAGGGTTCAAACAATGGCGTCGTTTCTATAGATATTAAAAAAAAAAAACTAATTCCTTGAAATTTCGTATTACAAGAATACTAAATATAACATTTGTGAGATCGAGACTTTGACTATTTTCATTACGAATTTCCCCTCTGGCTATTTGCGCATTTGGTCTAATGCTTAGATGAGATCAAGAGCCCTACCGCCGAAGCTGAAGCCGATTATCATCGGATTGCATAAATCAAACTTTAGCTTAGATTGGCGATAATTGCGTTTAGTTTAGCCGGTAGAAAAGAAACAATAGAGCTCTACCGACGGAGCTGAAGACGTTTGTCATTAACTTAAACCTGAGTTCGTTTACGCGTCGTGTTACCAGATACGCATCTGAAGGTCAATTCTTGTAATTTTTCTACGAACGCAGATTGAAAGTTGACCGAATCGAGATTTAATTGTGAATTGACTAAAATGATATACTTGATTTCTTTAATTAATTATTATCAATTCTTTAAAGTAACATTTTTGTTTAATGTTCACTCATATCTCGATATAATCCCGCTTAAATTTAATTTTGAAGTTAGACAATTGTGTTACGAGAATAACAAATGTGACATTTGTGAGATCGAGACGGGATCGAAACTGAATTCTGACTATATTTTAATTACGAGAATTGCCCCTCTGGTCTTATGCGTCGAAAGGTTGTTGTTAAAAATGCTTGTTTGGCACATTGACAGAGTCTACTCAAAAAATGCTTCTCAAACCAATATGACAATCAACAATCGACGGGAAACTGTATGTAAGCTATCTTATCTATTATTATCATGCAGGATTTTTAAGAAATACATTCAGTCATACTATAACTCTGCGAATGAATGCGCATTGTAGTGCAACGTAGATAATACGAATAATGGGTCATATGTGAGAATGTATGAAACAAACTGTTACAGTCGAGCCTTTGAGAGTGACCATAGAAATAGGGATAAAATGGAGTAACAAACGTTTTTAATATTTTATTAATATTAAAAAAAAAAGGAGGTTAATAATAATCGCTTTTTAGTCCATTCAAATCTTGTCTTAGAGCCATATAAATTAAAAGATATTTTAACTATTAGATTAAATAAATCAGAAGAAATGATTAACAGAAAAAATGTATGTAAAATTCTATCCTTCCGTAATATGCTAAATTTGAAATTATATTCTATAAATATAATTTATAATAATAATTATTATAAATTTTCGTGTCATATAAGTGATTTTCGATATGAATCGAAAATCAATTATAATTGTGTCAATTAATAGATTTTGGGGTCACGAAAATTAATTATACGAAAAACACAATGTTATGCGTCTTATTATGAATATAATCCAACTAAGTATGTTTATTGGAATGCATTCGAGAGGCTGTCCTCTTAATTTCTTAGAATTTTCATTAACATCGTGTCAAGGTAAAATCGATTATATGTTATTATTGCTTTTAAATTAAATTAGTTTATGAATGAGTTGTAATTTAAATAAATAAATAATAAATATACGGTGACTGACACAAAAAATAAGGTTGCGATTAGCGTGGATCTTTGAACCAAACGATTTTGAAGAAATTGTTTGCACGCAGTGCACCTTGCTGACTGACAAACGAGACCCTGGTACCCTGGACAATAGGAATAATATGGTGGTAATAATATGGGATATAATTTGGGGTATAAGCGGTTCATCGCCGTCTTTTCTGTGCTTTTATTCTGTGGACAAATAAAACGAATCTGGAAGAGTTTATATGGCGCCGCACGCACATACGCTCATTCACGCTCTGCACAGACGCTATTGTTTATGTAGTAGTAAACGACGCAACATTTGGAGTGACCGGGGTGTGCTTTCGTATGAGACGCATAGACACGATAGTTCATCGGCCGAGCATATTTAAATGAGCAAAGCAGAGTAATGATTATGGAGTTCCAAGCGCTCTATTGCCCAACTTTGAGCGCATCAAGATGAGAATGGATAATTCTACATACGCATCATTGTGAACATCTAATAATATAATTACTGCGGACCATTGCATTAAAATGACTATTATAACGATTTAAATTCAAATGTTTAATAGTCAATGACGACCCTGGTGGTCGAATGGCTAACCATGTCCACTTTGACTACGGGGTCGTGGATTCGATTCCCGCACATGACAAATATTTGTATGTATGAACATGTCTGTTTGTCTTGGTCTGGATGTTTCCTATGTATTATATGTAGGTACATGTGTATGTATTTACAAAAAAAAGATGTATTTAAGTACATTTTATCAATTGTCTAGTACCCATAGTACAAGCTTTGCGCTTAATTTGGGACTAGATGGCGCTGTGTAAATTGTCAAGAAATATTATTCTATTATTATTCTAAATGGGCATTACAGACGTAGTCCAATATGCCCATGGGAGTTCTCCTTAGACATGTTTTACAATATAGTTATTTGTGTGGACAACTCTTATCTATCCCACTGCTGGGATATGGGCATCGCAATAGAAGGGGTTATGGGTTTAGAGCATACTCCACCACGCTGCTCAACTGCGGGTTGGAGGAGTAGGCAGAGAATATTAAATAACTCCCTTAAAATATTGTTTAGTTATATTAGGCATCTTGTTAAAATAAATGTTTAGCAACAATATGCGCTTTGTTTAAATTAAACTAGGTATTTAAATGTTGACTATGGATTTTGGATCCATAGTTTATTTTCACAAAGAACGATAAACAACATACATAATTATATTTTTTATCTTCGTTCACAAGCTATTTTTAAATGGCGACGCTAGTAAAGGCGAAACCGGTTTGTAATACAGTAAAAGTGATCTTATCAAAGACTAACAATCACCAGTATCAAGATGATTGAAATAAACTTGTGATCCATAATCAACTCGCACATGTTAGCACTCTTACCAATTTTGGAATTCGCCGCAAACAAATCCAAAAGTGGTAAGACAGCTGTGTACTTGCTTACCGCTTTACTGTTATAAAACTAGGGTTGCCAACTCGCACATGTTAGCACTCTTACCAATTTTGGAATTCGGCGCAAACAAATCCAAAACTGGTAAGACAGCTGTATGCATGCTTACCGCTTTGCTGTTATAAAACTAGGGTTGCCAACTCCAAAACAGTAGTAACCAGGACAAGCTGCGTGTAAACTCCGGATTTTGAATCTTAAATCCCTGACATGTCGTCAGTGTTACTAGTACTATTTTTTAATCTGTGACAAGACGGTTACTCGCAGCATGGAGCGGGCGGTAGCGATTTAAAACTTTTAACCCTGGACTACAAATGAAACCTCCCCGGACGCCGTCTAAACTAGAACAAATCCGGGGAAACCATCTCCCTTACGACCATCTCTTATTGCGATTCAATAATTGAATAGATTGCTTATTCATACCAATGAATAAGCGACTCTATTCCATTCGAAATAGAGTCGCTTATTCATTGGTATGAATAAGCATTCTATTCAGTTATTGAATCGCAATAAGAGATGGTGGTAAGGGGGCTGGACGGATGGCAACCCTATATAAAACACATGTAGGTAAGTATTTAGATTTGTTAGTCGAAATTATTTAAAAGTCAATGCCACCATTGCATTAAAGCTATTATAATAAAATATTCCTATTATAATAAAGTTTCCGATGTGTATACATTTCGTTAGATAGACGTTTATGAATATTACTGTGTGTCAAGGCTGTAAGGTGATGTTGATACTTTGTAGATTTCTAAAATTAGAATAGGAACAAAAATGTTGATACTTGATTTCGTCTTTTTTTTATCTTTTACCGCAGCCATATTATTGTGACGTCCTTAATAAAACCACACGTTAAAGAATTACTTTGATAGCACAAAAATCTCTCGAGATATGTTAATTTGAAAATTACAATTTTGGAATTTCCCGAAAACGCTTCATAAAACAGGCCACTAGGTTATGACGTCACAAGCAAGTATTATATAAACAGCAAATCAGAAATTTGTACGACAGCTATGTTAAATGTTACGTTTATGTAATTAGTACTATAATAAATCTGGGGCTCAACCGCCGAAGCTGAAGCTGATCATCATCTCAGCCATTGAAAGTCCACTGCTGGACATAGGCCTCCCCTCTAGATCTCCAATAAGACCGGTTGGAAGCGGCTTGCATCCAGCGCGATCCCACGGTCTTAATGAGGTCGTCTGTCCACCTTGCGGGTGGACGTCCTACGCTGCGCTTGCCGGTACGTGGTCTCCACTCGAGAACTTTTCGACCCCATCGGTCATCCGTCCTCCGTGCTATGTGCCCTGCCCACTGCCACTTCAACTTGCTAATCCGCTGGGCTACGTCGGTAACCTTGGTTCTTCTACGGATCTCCTCATTTCTGATTCGATCTCGCAGAGAGACTACGAGTATAGCCCTCTCCATAGCTCGTTGGGCTACTTTGAGCTTGTTCATAAGGCCCATAGTGAGGGACCACGTTTCAGTGCCGTAAGTCATCGCTGGTAACACACACTGGTCGAAGACTTTCGACTTGAGGCACTGCGGTATATCGGACGAGAAGACATCACGCAATTTTCCGAACGCTGCCCAGCCGAGTTGGATTCGGCGACTGACCTCTTTCTTGAAGTTGGACCTCCCTAACTGGACTACTTGTCCTAGGTAGACGTACGAGTCAACAACTTCAAGAACCGAGCTCTCAACAGATATTGGAGTGGGTACAACATGGGCATTACACATTAACTTCGTCTTGTCCTTGTTCATTTTAAGACCCACTTGTTGAGAAACTCGATTGAGGCCTTCGAGCATCGTGCTGAGATCTTCCATCGAATTTGCCATGACCACGATATCGTCGGCAAACCGAAGGTGAGTGATGTATTCGCCGTTAACATTGATGCCGAATCCTTTCCATTCCAGGAGCTTGAAGGCGTTCTCCAAAGCGGCCGTAAACAGTTTCGGAGATATCACGTCTCCCTGTCTTACGCCTCTTTTCAAAGGGATCGCCTTCGAGCTCTGTTCCTGTACTCGGACCGACATAGTGGCGTTATTATACAAACACTTCAACACTTCGATATACCGATAGTCAATACGGCATCGCTGGAGAGACTCAAGCACAGCTCATGTCTCGACCGAATCAAAGGCTTTCTCATAGTCCACAAACGCTAAGCAAAGTGGCAAGTTATACTCTTCGGTCTTCTGTATAACCTGCCGCAGCGTGTGGATGTGGTCTATGGTACTGAAGCCTCTTCGGAAACCGGCTTGTTCGGAAGGCTGGAAGTCATCAAGCCTGCGCTCGAGACGGTTCGTAATGACCCTTGAAAACAGCTTATAAACATGGCTCAGAAGCGAGATGGGTCTATAGTTCTTTAATAAGGTGTTGTCGCATTTCTTAAAGAACAGCACCACCACGCCTCTGTTCCATGCTTCAGGCGTTATGCCCTCGAGGACGACGGTGTTAAAGAGCTTCTGAAGGACTTTTAGTACCGGTGTTTCACCCGCTTTCAGAAGCTCTGATGTGATTCCGTCATCACCCGGCGCCTTGTTGTTTTTAAGCTGATTCAGGGCCATTCTAATCTCGTACAGGCTGATGTCCGGAATATCCTCGGTGAAGTGTCGGGTCAGCTTGGCTCTTGGGTCTTTGGCCGCGCTGTTAGCAGGCTTGGCAACGGAAGCGTATAACTGTCCATAGAACCTTTCGATCTCCTCCAATACCTCGGCCTTGGTCGACGCTATACTGCCATCTTCTCTCTTCAGCTTGGTCAATTGGCTTTGCCCTATAGACAGATTCCTTGCAAACACTTTGGAGCCTTTGTTCCGCTCTATCGTCTCTTTAATATATTTCCTATTAAATTATATTGGTATATCGTGCCGCAAGGATTTCGAGATATGTCTATTGAGCAGCCTGTATGACTGCGCGTCATAGGAAGACTGCAGTCTCAGCGAGCGTCGTTCAGCCATGAGGTTTAGAGTGTGATCGGAAAGTTTCTGAGGTCTATTTGAACGGCGGGGTCTAAAGAACTTAGAACCTACCGTTTGGACAGTTTCTACGAGCCTGTTGTTAATCTCGTCCACTGATGCTAAGTTCTCCAGGCAATCAAAGCGATTAGAGAGTTCGAGCTGAAAGTTCTCGGGGTTTTGGATATCGACACGAGTAGGTCGGAGCGTCGACTTCACCAAGCGGGGCCTTTCGAGTTTAACGTTAATATTCAATGTGCCTCTTACCATCCTGTGATCGCTACCGGTTTTCATCCTATGGATCACGGAGACATCATTGAATATTCGCTTCTCGCTGGTCATGATGAAATCGATCTCATTTCTCGTGGAACCATCGGGACTTATCCAGGTCCATTTCCTGTGAGGCGGCTTCTGGAAGAAAGAGTTCATCATGAAGAGTCCCTCTTTCTCTAGAAAGTCGGCCAGCCTCTGTCCCCTAGGGTTCCGTTGTCCATATCCAAATTGCCCCACTCTCAACTCATCATCGCTTTTCTTGCCCAACTTGGCGTTGAAGTCCCCCATAACAACGGTGAAGTGGGTCTTGGTCGTATGTATGGCTCGACTTACGTCCTCATACATAGACTCCACTTCATCATCTGGGCGTGACGAGGTCGGTGCGTATACCTGAATGACCTTCATCGAATATCTCTCAGATATTCTGAGTATTAGGTATACAACCCTGCTCGACACGCTTTCGATGGTAATAACGTTGTTAATAAGGGCCTTGTGGACGAGAAATCCGACACCACCTTGGGACTGTTGGTCACCTTCCCGGTAGAAGAGGAGATTGCCGGATTGTAGGGTTATCGTGTCCTCTCCCTCTCTACGGACTTCGGACAACCCCACAATATCCCATCGCATCCATCTCAACTCTTCCTCCAGCTCAACGTCAGTCCTCATCGTGCGTACGTTGTGTGTTACCAGGGCCAGTCGTCTGTTGGGGTGGTAGCCGGGTCCCTGCCGGGGATTCTTAGCACCCCCTGCTCCGTCGTTTCCCTGGCCGCTACCGAAGCCAGGACTAGCAGAGCTGCCGGGGACTGGAGGCCTGGTCCTATTTAGATTTTTCATTGGGGGGGATTTGCCCATAATCGCCACGCTGGGCAGGCGTGGTGGCGATCGCAGAAACGTAGCTTCGCAACAGGGATGCTGCTGCCCATCCCTGCCCTGTGCCATTTGAGCTACGTTTGTTTTGGATGGTTATACCGCCATCAGTCGGTTCCGTTGTACCTCAGTCGGTTCTTACGACACCTGGTACTAGAGGGAGGTACTATTCTACTCTGCCGGTACCCCACGGCAAAGCCGATTACCGTCGGATTTTGTGATCGCGAAAATAGATCTTAATCGGTCCCCCAGTGGTCGAAATTCGACCATAATTAATTTAAATTATGACTTTAACCGCCTTTAACACTAAACAAAAGAGTATATATGCGTGTGTGTGTCAAATACATGGTAGTGTGTGTAATGTTTTCTTATTGATTAAATGTATTTTTTTTGCATTATTAAAAAAATATTAGCATTCTGCACTCCTCCTCTATTATGTATCTATAAGTGTACGAAATTTCACAATTCTCCGTCCGCGCAATTTTCTTAAAAAAGGGTAAAGTTTTTTCCTATAACATATTTCATATAAATATACAGATTAATCATTTATAAAAAAAATATAAATTTATTCTCTCAAGGTTACATCATTTATATAATATGATTTATTTTATGAGTTATGCAAACTTATATAACAAGTGCTTGTAAGAGTCTGAAGACTGAACTAGATGTGAAACTGTACTACCTAGCTTCTGGCAAAATAAAATTAAGATTCCTATTACATTTCGACCGGATTTTGACATTAATTGACCAACTTTAACGTTCTTAATCTAAGAGACTGAAGGAATTATACAATTTTAACTGGTAATTGGTAAAAACGACTCATCTGTAGAATAAAGTTCGATCTCCATTGTTGGTAGTTGCCTCTCGTACGTTTTTATGGGGGAGCTAATGTCAGATTGAACGTTATTTGATTCTTAACATCGGAAGATATATGAGACAAGAATATTCTAAAAAGGTGAAGAATTAATATTCCTTATCTAGCCTAGCAAGCTTAACTCATTTTTGTTACATAGTCACATCGGACTCTGTTGGATTTAAAATCGACTCTGGAAACTATCTTTGATCTATGAAACTGTCCTTAAACCCTTATTCCTGTCTGCATGAGCCCGTCTGGATTACGGTGCACCCGCGTCGGGAATCGGGTAAGTTTAGATTAAGTGTTAATTTTAATTGAGTAATAATTATTGGTAGCAGACGTATTTACTCAACAGACTCTATTTTGCGGATGAGAAATAAGTGAAATAACAGTTGTCTACAGACTTGTAAAACTTGTTCAATTCTCGTCATTATATAGAAATAACCTGACAATTTTTTCAACAACTTAACAGATTTTCTTGGATCATTGCTAAACGCACACGCTAACGGCAACGCAAGCAATCGGTATCAACTGTTTTTTTTTGTCGAGACTGGGGCCCATCACTGTGTCTCCTGTGTAGCCAGGATTAACAGCGGCGACCGCCAAACAAGGCAATGAACAGTGAAGTCCATTGCAGTGCCGGGGGCAATACTACGGCTGCATTGTAACTCACAACGAATTCAATCAGAAGAATTTTGTAGGAATAAGAAGCTTTTGGAATTTGACTACTCCTCTTAGTAATTTGCATGGAAGTAATAAGTACTACGACGTAGTACTACGACGTAGTACTTATTACTTCCATGGTAATGTAAGAGACAGCAATATGACAAATAAGGCATTAAAAGCCTGAAGAGAGCGGTGTCAACCGATTACCAACTCGATGTGTCGAACACAAAAGCAGCCCCATTACCACCATCTCTTATTGCGATTCAATAACTGAATAGATTGCTTATTCATACCAATGAATAAGCGACTCTATTTCATACCACCATCTCTTATTGCGATTCAATAACTGATTGCTTATTCATACCAATGAATAAGCGACTCTATTTCAAATGGAATAGAGTCGCTTATTCATTGGTATGAATAATCAATCTATTCAGTTATTGAATCACAATAAGAGATGGTGGGAAGGGGCAGATACACAGTATTACACACGTCAAACTTATTTTATAATACCTCCCTTTTTTCTGATTACCATTACCATTTGGGGTGTAAGTTGTTCATCAACATCTTAGAGCCAAAGCCATCTTCACCTGCATGCGGTGTACCCTGCTGACTGACAAACGAATCTCTGGCGATAAGAGAGGTAGGGAGCATAATTGTAAGCTACCCGTCTGGGGAATGTACCTCCACCTCACAGAATACCGCAGCCAAATAACAATTCACCTGAGAATTGTTGTGTCCCTGCGAGTGACTGAGGTCACCAGAAAGGAAGGAGATGCTGCATTGGCAGCGGGGGTTGCGGCGCGCGAGCGATATTTTATGTTGCGAGCGTTAATATAGCTACGGTAATCGCTTCACATCAGGCGGGCCGTATGCTTGTCTGTCAGCCTACGTAGTATAAAAAAAATAAATAGAAAAGAACCATTGATTTTTTATAGGAGGAGGAATAATGTTCCAACAAAGAGTTGACAACACAGCTAATAACCTAATATTTTTTAAACGCCAACTAGTTCACGGTAACTAGGCCTGTTGTGCACTGTAATTGCAATAAAAACCTAATCTAGATTAAACCAAATACCACGAGTACCACGACACAATGCCGACCTTTTCGCGAATGCACGTGCTTCGTGTTAGCATTCGTTCATGACATTTATAAAATACCACACGAAAATGATATCTAGAGAATTTGAGAATATACTTTTTATATGGGATACCATCGGAATATGTTCAGTGTTCTTGTCTTATTGTCTATTTTCCATTTTTCTAGAGAACATACGCAAACTGCGCATGCAAGTTTGACGCGTTTTTTATTTCATGTTTGTATTAAAATGTTCGAATATTTTTGCAAACTATAACTATTGCAAATAATATAGCCAGATGAGAAAGTTCTTTTTATTTTATTTAGACACATCAATACATTTCAAACAATAGTTAGTCTGATTTGCCAAACTGTGAAATATCACAGTTTGGCAGATCAGACTAATTTAAAATGTACTTTTTTTTAAAAGGAATGAATCATTTAATGTTTCTTCTAGTTCAAGAAACTGTTTAAAGCGCAATAAATTGTTTACATGACACTAACTGTGTATTCGTCATGGTATAAAACAAAATTGAAATATAATATATATATATATATATATTTAACATACTGAAAAACTCGTTTTATAAGTAGAGATTCGAGGCCCACCTGTGTTTTAACCCAATTTCCCATAAATTAATCGACATTAATTTTCTACTTTTCGATTTACCGAAATAATACTCGGGATTAGCAAAATTCGATCATATCAAAAAAAACGTTCGATTTACAAGACAGTATATATAATCTGAGCGGCCAAATTATCGATCAATATATACAAATAAAGATAATACCACATTCCATCGCATGTATAATTTCACATTAAATACATGAAATTCAACATTCAATAGTTTATTATACGAAAAATATTATTATGTAATAATATGAATAGATCGCTACCAAATCAACTGGCAACAGAAGCGACTGATCTTTAAAATTCAAATATGTAATATAATATAACCATTAACATAATGATTTTATTTATTATTATTAACATAACGGGAGCTAAGCCAAAGATGATTGCGCCTTTTGATAATTTAGCCTTGCACTTTTTATATCAACCGACTATAACGACTTAATATACCAACCTTGGTTTTTATTATTACATTTTTAGTATAGTTATTACAGCGGTTGTAAAGAAATAATAAAAAAACATAATCTTCGAATTCGTCTTTAAGTAAATGTGTAAATTGTGTAATATAGACATTTATTTATTAAAACTTCATGCACAGAATTGTACACAGGCGGACTTTTTTTTTATACTACATCGGGTGGCAGACACGCCCGCCTGATGTGAAGCGGTTACCGTAGCCATATCAACGCTCGCAACATAAAACATCGCTCGCGCGCCGCCCCCCTCGCTGCCATCGCAGCACCTTCTTCCTTTCTGGTGACCTCTCTCACTCGCAGGAACACAACAGCCCTCAAGGGAACCGTTATTTGGCTGCGGTATTTTGTGAGTTGGAGGTACATTCCCCAGTCGGGTAGCTTACAATTACGCTCCCTACCTCTCTTTTCGCCAGAGCTTCGTTTGTCAGTCAGCAGGGTGCACCGCGTGCAGGTGAAGTTGGCTTTGGTACAAAGATGTTGATGAACCACTTACACCCCCAAATTTAATGATATACAAGCATTCTCTACCAGTCAACCATAGGGTGATGCAGAGAAAAGACATGGCAGGTGCACAGGGAAGGTATAATTGGAAATTAAAATGTTAATATTGGCATAGTATACATTTAAACGTATGCAAATACATTTTTATTATTATATTATATAAATATTTGGCCGTGTGGTTTCCGGCAGACTAGAATATAATCACTCCGCCTCTTCCCGTGGATGTCGTACAAGGCGACTAAGGGAAATATAAATAAATAAATAAGTATAATTATCTATATATAATACATTATAAATATATATATATATAATACATTATCAAATATCGATCAGTGACGATCAGACCTCCCCAACCCGTTTGGCCAGCGTGGGGAGTGTAGGACAAATCCTCCTTCCGTCTAGGACTCACTTCACTGTATCACCTCACTACCTCACTCACAGATTCATAATGGAGATTCTTTTTTTTTCGCATAATGTCTTTTTTGTAATATTATTTGTCATAGGAGGTAGAGAGAGACAGAGGGAACACAGGAAGAGAATAGGAAGTAAAAAAATACTAATAATATAAATAGAGTTTAAATGTAACTATAGAGTGCCAGAATTACGGTAATAGCACAGCATAAATAATAGTATACATACAGTATGGTCACCCCTTGCCGCTCTTACGAGTCGACCTCACCTCCCCTCCGAGTCAAATCTGGAACCGATTGCAAAGGCTGCCACTCGGTGCCGCGTATAACGAAACTTCGTTCGTATAGTTATATTATCTGTTGTCAAATTAAGTTTTATCATAAAATGATTTATTTTTTATCATGTAATAATCATTACATGATAAAAAATAAACACATTATCACATTAAAATAAAAAATATCACATTGAATATTAGTTTTTTCATTAGGAAATCGATTTATCTTTTCCAGTTTATCAAATAACTTTTACCGACGAAATCATTGAATTGTCAATTTTATAACATTGATTCCAATTTTTCATTAAATTACTAATATTTTATATTCAGATTAGATTGTGAATGACCATTACAATGCAACCCACGCGGAACAACCAGTGTAACATTGTAACATAACTGGATTTTATTCAATCTCATAATCACAATCATTTAAAATAAACGTTTAAAGATATTTATTATTAAAATATTATTTACAATATTTAAAATATAATGTTTTCTGGCATTCGAGTTAACCAAGTAGGTAATCTACCTACTTCGTTAACTCGTATGTCATACATTTAAGTTCAATATTGTTGTCAACATTAGGGCATCTACACATACAGTTATACCGACGTAGTAGTTGTTAGGAAGTGGGGGTTTCAGTAAACAGAGTTGCATTAAACTACAGTAGATTAATGTATGCAACTTTGTTTACTGTGCCCGACTAGTAATTGAATAACGTGTCAGCCCTAGAGTACATTACGCACACATAGTCACGTGTACAGACGTCATTCAGTTTACTAGATGTAAAGGTACGCGCACATTGTGTCGGGCCGCAGCGGGGGGACCGGGCCGCAGCGCAAAGCAAAATGCTCACTTAGCACATTAATGACGGGCCGGGTCGCAGCGCATTGACGGATTTTGAATACAGTGTACTTCCAGAAGTTGCGGGCCTTACGTGCCGTACGTACCTTTAATGCGCGATTTTTGTATGGAGTGGCCAGATTATGGTAATTATTGTAAATTGATGAGTTCAGCGTCATTACTTCCTAAATTATGTTGAAAATTATGTCGCATTTTTTTACATACCAATCCTAAATACGCCAAATTTCTCCCGCTTAATTTCGGTATAGTGTGTCATCGTACATCGTACAAATAAACACATAAATGTTAAAATGACACTTATTTTTTTTATCACGTTGATATTTAAGAGTAAGACGATTCGAGAGGCATCCGTATTTTTGTGCACCGGTAACTATTTGAAAGTGTACTATCAATTTCGAAACAACCTTGACAGTTTGACATTTCGCCAATAGAGAATTTGACATTGAAATAATTTAAGAAAAATATTATTTTGAATAGTGCTACCACTATTTAAATATAGCCTTCAAATGTAAGTTAATATTGAAAAGGAAGTCGTTATATGACCTTAAATTATTCAACGTCGGTTTTGTCATAGTCACGTCATTCTGCGTGTTTGAATTTGCTTGTCTATGTGTGGCATCTACAAGGTCGCTTTTTGTTTTATCTAGGATATCCCGCAGACCTCATTTTAAATTTAGATAAAATAAATTGTGCATTGTGAAGGTATCTGCTCAACAATTAAATGCTCCATGACCCCTTTTATTCATGGTTTTGATTATTTATTTAAGGTAAATGGTCCTAGTAGCTTGCTCAAACGTTATGTTTTAAACGATCTTTCATTATTGGGACGGGGGCCCACCACACATTCCCACCACTGTATCTCCTGTGTAGCCAGGATTAACAGCGGCGACCGCCAAAAAAGGCAATGAACAATGAAGTCCATTGCAGTCCCAGGGGTAAAACTACGGCTGGCTTGGAACTCACAACGAATTTAATCAGAAGAAATTAGAAGGAGTAGGAAGCTTTTGGAATTTGACTTCCCCTCTTAGCAATGTGAGAGACAGCAATATGGCAAATAAGGCATTAAAAGCCTAAAGAGATGGCTAGTCAAGTGAAGCTCAACTGCCGTGCACCACGGATTTTAAGTTTCTAACACTATTAGGGACCTAAAACATTGAGTTGTTACCTAACACATCGATTCCAATAATATGAATTGCAAAATCGATCTTTCATTAAACAAACATATTTCGCATAGAAGCAAATGAACTTATTTCTTATGTAGAGAAATTGTTCTCGCAAAATAATTAAATAAGTTATTAACCCAGTTGTTGCTACTGATCTATAATAATTATTACTTATTTAATCTTTATTTTACATTCACTTATGAATGAATGATATTTTATTCACAGAATATGGTTCACAATAAGGTTTGTAATGTACCTCCACCTCACAGAATATCGCAGCCAAATAACAATTCCCTTGAGAATTCTTGTGTTCCTGCGAATGAGTAAAATCATCAGAAAGGAAGGAGATGCTGTGTTGGCAGCGGGGGTGAAAAAAAACGGTCATTTGTTTTGTAAGCCTAGATAAGTCCTGATTCGTTATCACTTAACAGTTTTCTCAATGAAACTACTTAAATACTAAGCTAATCGAATGCAATTTACAGGTTTAAATTATTATTTGTCAATCGTGAAACTAATTGTAATAAAGCCGGAATAAAAATTTAAACGCTCAGCAGGACAAGAAATATTTTAGGCTGCAACAATTTAATTTATAAAGAGAATAATGGCGGTGCAGTCAACTGTTGCACAGCGTTTTGTTTCACTTACTCAAACTAAAATTACGATTTCCAAATCGATTGCTCTGTTTGATTTGATGAATATTTTGTCATTTTTAAGTAGCGTCCTTTATAGAAGCAGAGCAAAGTTATTTGCAATAACTGTGTTTTCTGACCAGACGAATTATTGCGTATGTCGAGTGAGAAAACGATGAAGCATCTATGTTATTTATTGTATATCAAAACTTTTTCTATACTTATATTATAAAACTGAAGAGTTTGTTTGTTTGCTTGAACGCGCTAATCTCAAGAACTACTCATTCGAATAAAAAATCTTTTAGTGTTAGATAGCCTATTTTTCGAGGAAGGCTATATAACATCATCATCATCTTCATCAGGACCATTTTAGTCTCCACTACAGAAGCACGACCCTCTCTCGTCCGTCCTAGACGGAAGGAGGATTTGGCCTACATCCCTACGCTAGCCAAACGGGTTGGGGATGCCTGACCGATATTTGATCATTTCCCTTAGTCGCCATGTACGACATCCACGGGAAGAAACGGAGTGATTCTATTCTAGCCTGCCAGAAACCACACGGCCAGAGATATAACGTTACCACCAATAGGAGCGAAGCATCAATGAAAAATGTTGTAAAAATGGGAACCAAATGTAAATTTTTTTCAAAACGGTTCAAGTTACGTAACAATTATATACGACGGAATTGTTCATCTTAAAAAGTTCTAAAAAAAAGTCCATCCTTTCAAATGGCAATTTTACGCTACACCCTCAACGCTCTCAAAACACGCAGATGCGCTAGTCAGGTAATTTCTTTAATATACAGAATGATTTGAGAATTGGTACTATTTCAAATAATAAGAAATAGTCTCAATTCTCAAAAAGACCAACCAATACCAATCAGTAGTCTAAATTACACAATACTATTATGATTTAAACTACTGTTATGTAGTATTACTAGTAAAGCGAAATGATGGACTTATAAAGATAAAACCTTGTATAGAATTTCTCTTTAGGTCTATTCCAAATTGAATCGATTCGGTATGTCATTCCCAGTAAACACTTATAAAAACATTCTTTTTTTTTCAATACTTGCATTAACAAACAATTAGCATTAATAGATATTAAAACATGTTTTTTAACATGTAACCATTATCAATACATGTTTTTTAACATTAGCAGTTATCAAAACATGATTTCTTTTTCAATACATACACTAACAACAATTGACACAGCATTAACTAAATCACAGACGTAACGTTAGAAAATTACATTACTTATTACAATATGTATTACAAAATTCAATCTGGCAACCAATTGCGCTATTTTCGACCCACTAATGACTGACTCTTGCCCAATCACTGGTATAACCCTAATTTTTAATTAAATGCGGGCGAATCTCTTATTTAATCGTTTCCCGTGCTTACCTACTTTCCATGTGACAATGGATAGACAAATGCAACACTTGGTAAACGAACAATGATGGGAATCGAACCGCGACTATTGTTTAGCGAGCAAATATGGTGGCATAACTCAATTATTATGTATTAGTACCTGAGTTAACGAGCTTCGCAGGTATTTTATTTCGAGTTTTCACTCTTAAATCCTCCTTTATCGATTTTTCGACTAACGTCTTATAAATTGATGAGCACTGGCTGCACGCACGAAAAACCACGACTCATTGTCACGTTCTGCCTGAGCCGAGCGTGCAAGCGCGAGCGCGGCTCGTGACGCATCTATCTCTCTTCTACTCCATCGGCTAAGGTTTTCTTAAAAAATAATAAATAAATAAATATTTCTGGACCATTTACACAGCGCCATCTAGTCCCAAATTAAGCGCAAAGCTTGTGTTATGGGTACTAGACAACTGATAAATGTACTTAAAAACCTTTTTACATAGAAAACACCCAGACCAAGACAAACAGACACGTTCATGCACATAAATGTTAGTCTTGTGCGGGAATCGAACCCGCGACCTCGGAGTTAAAGTGGCCATTGCTAACCATTCGACCACCGAGCTCGTCATTACGACGTTATCACGTAAAATTATCGTCCGTAAACCGATTTTACAGACAACCATTTTTTTTATACTACGTAGGGGAAAAGATAACCATACGGCCCGCCTGGTGTGAAGCAGTTACCGTAGCCATATTAACGCTCGTAACTTCAACTACCGTTTGCGCACTGTCACTCACACTGCCAACGCAGCAAGTCCTTCCTTTATGGTGACCTCGCTTACCCGCAAAGACACAACAATTCTCAAGGGAATTGTTATTTGTCTGCGGTATTCTGTGAGGTGCAACTAAGTGATAGTCTAATAATAGGATGTTGTTTTGTAATGGGCGTGTGACCAATGTTCTAAAATTATAAAAACTCTCTATCAGTACCGTAAAATACATAAAAGTAGAACGATCTGTGATCTCAAAATTTTAATAACTTATGCCTGACGTTTTTTATGGTCGATCAAAGTTTGGTGGGAAAGTCCATTTTAAAAGTACGAAATTATAAAAAAAAAATATTACCATTATAGAGACAATAAAAAATACTATAACTTTTGTTACGACGGCACTAGCTACATAAACGAAATATTTAAAATAGCTGTCGTACAAATTTCAGATTTAATGCATATAAAATAGCGTATCGTGACGTCATAATACTGTATGCTTTTTGTATGGAGCGTTTTCGGGATAGTCCAAAATTGTGATCTTCAAGTTATAATATCTCGAGAAGTTTTTAGCCTATCGAAGTAATTCTTTCACCTTTAGTTATATTATTGTGACGTCTTTAAATAACAAATCGAAAAAAAAAATGGCTCACAAGCCTATTCGTGTTTCCTACTAGTACCAGCGGAACAAGTACGCAGTACGTTACATAAAATACATTCATAAAAGTTGATATGCATGATTTATAGGTTCTACAATCTCTACATCGATAAACATGAAAAGGTACCAAAGAAATAGGTGCAAAATGTTAGTTGTTTATGATTAGCAACGTTGCGCGGTGCGAGGAATGTGTAGCCCATGCTTTACCGATCGAACCGCTCGTTTTGGCCTATTTTTAACCCCTGACCAAAAAAGAGGAGTGTTACAAGTATAAAACGACGCCTTGACCATTTTGAAGGCAGCGATCTGGATTTTTCTCAGTAAATACAAAACATACGAATATAATGTTTGACTGTCTGATACATTTAATGACAGTACCTGTTACACAAATCGTTTAATTTTGTATTAGGAAAAAAAGACTTTTATTAACTCCTTTTTTAAGCAGAGATTTGTATTTTACTAGCTCATCCGACAGACGTTGTCCTGTCTTCTTAACTATGAACTGTCAAATGACTGACAGTTCTATGCCGTAAAGTTACAATACAATAGAAAAGTTTATACTGTAACAAGTGCTAAGGTTACATTATAAAAGTTATTACGATTATTATTATATTGAATTTGAATTGGTTAAATTTTCCGCGCAACTTTCTTAAATTTTTCTTACATAAAAAACGAATCCTGACAATAACAAACACAACACAAAAAAAGCGAAGCCGGGACGGGTCGCCAGTTTATAATAAACCGATATAGGGCTCTCGAAGCAGCCCGCGGCTAGCCAGTTCTATATTGGCCAATATAATAGTGAAAGGACACGTTGAAATCGATCTTGTATGGTACAAAATACAACCCTTAGCGGTTTTACTAAGTAATGGCTACTAGATGATTATGTACTTAAATATGTACATATTTTTTGTAATACATACATATAAAATATACCCTGAAATACATAGAAAATACCCAGACCAACACAAACAGCCATGTTATCATACATTTGTGTGTAACAAATGTTTGTCATGTTCGGCCATGTTAGCCATTCGACATGGCATTCGTAATTTTGTTTATTATATTAATTAAGCATATTTTCTCCGTGAGAAGCATATGAGAAGCAAAGAGATTTAACACATATAGGTAAGTATAGAGAAGCTATGAAATAGAGAATTTATTGGTAATTCAATTTATGAAATGACGAATAATGAATTGCGTAAGTTTAATGAATTGCTCAGATTTTCTTGTAAAATATTTTCTAGTAATATAAAAAACTATTGCTGAGTAAAATTTCGTGTAACGTAACAGTAAAAAAAGCAAAATTAAAATAAATGAATAAGATAATTGATTTTATTTTTCATTTACTTCAATAGGAAATACTTCAACAGGAAGTAAAAACATTTTATGTATAACACAAATATCTGTACTCACGAATACCACGTGGCTTACTGTGTACGTTACAAATATTTTGCATTTTTTGTAGTGAATTTGTAAATTGTAAATTAGCCTTATATCTGCTTTTTAGAGCTAAGCAACGTTTATGTCATGCAATAAAAAAAAAATTCTATAATCGCTGTCGCCTATGCCTTAAACGCGAATTTTGCAACCACAACACTATACTTGTTAGTAAACACTAGCAACATAGTTAAACCTCAATTGTGAATTAAACCATGGTTTATTTTTATTGACATTAAATTATTTTTATGAATGAATAACTTTGTTTATCTGTTACATTGCTGGTAAATTGCGACTAAGTAAATTTTTGCGTAATAGCACATTGATATTTGCAGGTAAAGTATAAATAATACTTTCTTTAGTAAAAAACTGCACACAGTCTACTGAAAAATTATATTATAGCTTATGGCGAATGTATGTAGGTATATGACTTCATATCACTCGAGTCTCAAGTAATTGCTTTCAACGCTGATCATATTAACGCTAACACAGTAACCAACGCAGTACCTCAAAGGATTCCTGTTGGCATTACTCACTATACACTACACTATATATAATACAACTCTGCAAGAAACTGCGATCTACTGTAAGGTAGTTCCTTAGTTAGAATACATCGGCGTCCTACCTCGCTCAAGTCAAAGCCACAATCGCTAATCTACGATCAACATCTATAATATCTATCATTACCATCGCTTGAGTGCACCAAGTATAGTACTGTGCTACACCACCCCAAAACTGTGAATTTATTTTATTATAAATCGCTTTCGCTTATACTTTAGACATTAATTTAGCAATCGCTGTATTGCAATTGTGGGTAAAGCCATTATTTAAGTACTCCAATGAAGAAAAACATTGCTCTAGTTTTTTTTTTATATAGCGGCACTCGCTCGACATTGTAATTGCATTGTGAGCTGCGTGGGAAAATGCACTTGTTGCTTATGGATTGCTACGACGATCCACTATTGTGATTATTAATATTTCATGCATTTGTTAGGTAAATATTGTGTCCTATTAACATAGTTACTAATATAGTGTATACTAACATAGGATATCCGAAATAAAATGTTATTATTTAATTTTTATTTACTTATTTTTTTTAATCAAAAAATCTACTGTAATATGATTTTCAATAACTTATTGATATAGGGATACCTATGTACTTTTTTTATATTGTATCTACCCTATGTGTGTACGAATGTGTATGTGTGTTGGTTTTATTTCTCATATATTAATTTTGTTTTTACTTTATTTACTGCGCTACCTACCTTCTTATTTGTATTATTTCCTCTAGCCAAAGGTTACCTGGAAAAGATTAATATCAAATGTAAGGGCTATATGACAGCAAGTAATATTATTAGTTTTTTTTTTTCAATAAAAACATTTTAATTATTTAATGATTCTTTTTTAAATAAAAATATGAAGGTGGTTATTACCACCAATGAATTCTTGTTTCAAAATATTTTATTTATTTATTCTTATTTTAACAAAGAAATACTCGTTACCTGACTTGTAAGGTGATAAAAACTATTCAGACACGTATTTTTAAGTCGTACTTATATACTGTTATCTAATAATTGTATTTTAATGTGAAAATGCTGCCACAAACAGATCACGTACATACTCGTCTACGTAAGCGAATGGAAACGTTTTGCCTTAACAATAGTTTTTTCGTTTTTTACGAGGAGAAAAATAGTTATCATAATAATAGTCATCGTTAGTTTGGTTAATTTTCGGTCATATGCCAATGTAATCATCTCTTAATTAAACTTTGAAGTGTCATAATGTGATAAAAGAATTCTGACTACATTATAATTACGAAAATTGGTCCTCTT
Source organism: Hypsopygia costalis (assembly GCA_937001555.2). Classification (NCBI taxonomy): domain Eukaryota; kingdom Metazoa; phylum Arthropoda; class Insecta; order Lepidoptera; family Pyralidae; genus Hypsopygia; species Hypsopygia costalis. The sequence goes on from OW443344.2 coordinate 11,521,014, forward strand.
GTGCCGGAAAAATGGCAGCTAAGATACATAAAGATTTTGTCATTCAAAAAAGCATTTTGAAGGGTTATAACCGACTGAGGTAACCTTTGAATAAACAAAGGATATATACCAGTAATAAAAAAAAATGGTTGTCTATAAAGTCGGTTTACGGACGATAATTTGACGTGATAACGTCATAAGAAAACATCGGCCGATGGAGTGGAAGAGAGATAGATACGTCACAAGCCGAACGCTTAGCTCTCTTTCTATCGCTTGTTCCGCGCTCTCGCTTGCACTCTCGGCTCAGGCGGAACGTGACAATGAGTCATGCTTTTTCGTGCGTGCAGCCGGCATTCATCGATTTATAAGACTGTTCTCACGTCAAAAATATGATATATTTTCAGTCAGGCCAGTCGAATTTCATTAAAAAATTCATCTTTACACAGAATACTTTCACAGAGTTTGAAAGATTTCCGAGAAGGCACCTTCGACGCTGTGTGAAAATTCAGAAGATAGGCTTTTTGAGCTCTCGACTGATAAAAAAAAAACCGATAAGCACGAGAATCGGATCTCATGCACACAATCAAAGTTCCTTTCCGCCCTGCGGATTCTAGCAGGAAGTACAAAAAGTAACAATCATTTTATTCAATAACAAAATCTCCATTACTTTTTGTCCCATGTTTTACAACACAAAAACACCTTTTCCTTGGGAAACACAACCCGGAAAATGTGCACGGAAGGCCGCAACCCACTGTGATTCAACGAGAATTTGAAATAAACATATTTTTTTTTACTTGTAAAGGTTAAATGCAAATTTTTAGCAACAATTTGAAGAATCCTGAGCAACTTCTGTAAAACCCGTCGCTGCCAGTCAATTTACATTTTTGAAGACATGTTCAAAGTAAGTAATTGATTCCTGTATCTATACATCTAATATAAAAATTCTCGTGTCACAGTGTTTGTTCCTAAACTCCTCCGAAACGGCTGGACCGATTTTTATGAAATTTTGCATGCATATCGGGTAGGTCTGAGAATCGGTCATCATCTATTTTACATGCCCCTAAATGATAAGGGTGGGTCACCTCTAAATATTTTTTAAATTTTATTGTCAATTTTTTTTATTTTTATTTTGTTAGGATTTAGCATTAAAAAATACCTACAACCCTTAAATTTTCACCCTTCTACCATCAACCCCTATGTTTAATAGCGATATTAGTATAATTTATAAGGCAAAAAAACGTTTGTCAGGTCAGCTAGTTTTCAATAAAACACACAATGAAAATGGATTTTTTTCATATATTTTTTTTGTTGGAGCTGGAGATAAATCCAACAACTCAAACATCATAAAAATCGGTCCAGCTGTTCTTGGGTTATAAATGGTGTGATTAACCTGTCTTTGTTATAAATATATTTAAAAACATAATAGGTGTACGTACATTTGTAAGGGAGTTAGAAGGGGTAGTTAGCTTTTCTTTTTTTACTATTTTGGTAAATCACTGACAGTATACTCCAGCAGATGCCATCTGCAGAAATTGTAATACTGGGTGATTTTAATGCCCACCACATCGAATGGTTAGGGTCAAGATCAACTGACCATGCTGGAAGAACTTTCCATGACTTTGCCTTGGCATATGATCTGGCACAGCTAGTTTCCTCGCCCACGCGGGTGCCGGATGTGTCGGACCATATGGCATCCCTTTTGGATCTTTTGCTGACCTCCCACCCTGAAAATTATCGTGTATCTGTTGACGCCCCTCTTGGGTCTTCGGATCATTGCCTCGTGAGGAGTATTGTGCCGCTCACCCGCCAAAAGCGGCCGCGGTCGGCCGGTACACGTCGTGTGTGGCATTTTGGGTCAGCGGATTGGGATGGGCTGCGTGGTTTCCTGGCCTCCTACCCTTGGGGGCGGGTTTGCTTTTCGCTGGACAATCCCAGCGCCTGTGCTAATGCTGTCGCTGATGTGGTTCTGCAGGGCATGGAACTCTTTATTCCTAACTCTGCGGTGCCCATTGGTGGCAAATCTCGACCATGGTTCGGTGGGTCTTGCAAAGCCGCGTTGCGTCATAAGCAGGATTCTTACCGAGCCTGGTCCGAGGCTCGGGCCGCTGGAGATGCAAATACCGGTGTCCTCAAAAAAAATTACAACGCTGCCTCAAGGTCCTTTAAGGGCTGCATCGCCAAGGCAAAGTCCAAATTCATTAGCAAAATTGGTGAGAGATTAGTGCGTTTGCCCTCTGGGTCTCGTGCGTTCTGGTCGCTCGCCAAGGCTATTCAAGGTAACTTCTGTCGGTCGTCGTTTCCACCATTGCACCGAGTGGATGACTCACTGGCCCACACTGCAAGAGAAAAGGCCGACCTCCTGGGATTTCTCTTTGCGTCTAACTCGACTCTCGATGATCAGGGAGCAGCACCGCCAACCATCCCACGGTGTGAGAGTTCTATGCCAGACATTAAGTTCTCGCAAAGAGCTGTCCGTAGAGCGCTTTTCTCCATGGACATCCATAAGTCGAGTGGGCCGGATGGCATTCCACCTATTGTTCTAAAAACGTGTGCTCCAGAGTTGGCTCCGATTTTAACACGCCTATTTCGGTACTCCTACTCACTTGGCGTGGTCCCCTGCTCGTGGAAGGAGGCTATGGTCCACCCGATCCCTAAAAAAGGCACTTGTTCAGATCCGTCCAATTATAGGCCCATTGCGATAACTTCCATATTTTCCAAAATCATGGAAACTATTATCAACCAACAGCTTGTAGCCTACTTGGAGAGTCACCAGCTGATAAATGATCGCCAATATGGCTTCCGCCGTGGTCGCTCAGCTGGTGATCTTCTGGTATATTTGACTCACCGTTGGGCGGAGTCAGTGGAAAGCAAGGGCGAGGCTTTGGCTGCTAGTCTGGACATAGCAAAAGCTTTTGATCGGGTGTGGCATAAAGCATTACTTTCCAAGCTTCCTTCTTTTGGGCTACCTGAGAAGCTTTACATTTGGATTGCCAGTTTTCTCACTGAGCGTAGCATCAGGGTTGTGGTTGACGGAGCACGCTCGGATCCACTACTCTTGAATGCTGGCGTACCACAAGGCTGTGTATTGTCCCCCACATTGTTTCTTCTGCATATCAATGACTTGCTACTTGTACACAATGTTCATTGCTATGCGGACGACAGTACAGTGGACGTGGGATACACTGGCCAAGCTAATGTTTCTCGGGACTGCGTCGATGAGTACCGAACAAAACTTGTGTCTGAGATTGAGACGTCTCTTGGACACGTCTCGGATTGGGGTAGATTGAACTTGGTACAGCTAAATCCCTCAAAGACTCAGGTTTGTGCGTTTACCGCTAAAAAGTCCCCGTTTATCGTAGCTCCTAGATTAGAAGGTACTCCCCTTAGTGTTAGTCCCAACATTTCCATCTTGGGTGTCGACATATCGAGTGATGTTCAGTTTCGCGGCCACTTGGAGTGCAAGGCCAAACTGGCTTCTAAGAAGATTGGGGTCATCAATAAAGCCAGGCGGTATTTTACACCCCGACATCGCCTTCAACTATATAAAGCCCAGGTTCGCCCTCACATGGAGTACTGTTCGCATCTCTGGGCCGGTGCGCCCCAATACTTGCTTACTTCATTTGACCGCATACAACGAAGAGCAGTTCGAATCGTCGGGGACCCAATGATCTCGGATCGACTGGACTCTCTCTCTACACGCAGAGATGTAGCGTCTCTTTGCATTCTATACAAATTATATCACGGGGAGTGCTCGGATGAGCTGTTTGATTTGATACCTGCCGCTGAATTCCACTATCGTACAACTCGCCATAAATTAAAATTCCACCCATATCATCTTGATAATTGGCGATCTACTACAGTACGTTTCCTAAGGCATTTTATACCACGAACGGTTAAATTGTGGAATTAACTTCCCTCAGCGGTATTTCCGAACAATTACGACATGGGAGCCTTCAAGAATAGAGTATTTAATTCCCTTAAAAGGCTGGCAACGGATCGGCGATCCTTTGGTGTTGCTGATCTCCATGGGCGGTGGTGATTGCTTTCCATCAGGTGACCCACATGCTCGTTTGCCCCCCTCTCATATAAAAAAAAAAAAAAAAAAAAAAAACAATGGGTTGCGACGCTAAAGGGAAAGAAACGATTTATTTATTTTTATTTATTTATTTATTTTCGGGAAATTAACAGATTCACAAATCACGTAGTATAATATTATTAACATGGAAAGACGCTGATAGCAAATTTCCGCATATAGCACGTTAACAAGGGGTGATGACTACAGAAAAAAGCAAAAATGTTTTGATAAAATAAATACTAGACAGAATGAACAAATGTAGTGAAATTAATAAAACTATCAATATAGTCAATGCTGAAAATAACTCAATGTGAGATAATTTCTGACAGTGTTAATAGACGAGCAGAACGATGCACAAGTGTGGTTACTTGGTTTGGCAATGAATCAGTTAGGATATCTGATAGCAAACACATTCTGTTGATGTGGTGTCATGAACTATTTTGACTTGATAACTTCTTATAAATCTATGAACGCCGACTGCACGCACGAAATAAGCATGAGTTATTGTCACGTCCCGCGCCTGACCCGAGCATGCAAGCAAGAGCGCGGAACAAGCGACAGAGATGCACGATCGGCCTAAGCATTCGGCTTGTGACGTATCTCTTTTCCACTCTATCGGCCGATGTTTTCTTATGACGTTATCACGTAAAATTATCGTCCGTAAACCGACTTTACAGATCCACTACCAATTTTGTTATGTACAAAAAAAATCGAATATTTCAACTCGAATACTCATCAAACACGATTCGATGTAATCGAAACGTTTAGACTCGTTTTTCGGAATCAATTCTGCAATATTCAATTAGGTGTGACATGCTTAATTTGCCTTGTTCGGTGTGATTAACATTTTAAATGGACCGCGAAACACCGGTCGTGGTATCGATGTAAATGATAAATCGTGGCATTCATGCACATCGTTCATCATTTTTATTTCTATATTGACGAGCCCCGGTGGTCGAATGGCTAGCAATGGCTACTTCGATTCTGAAGTCGCGGGTTCGATCTAGTGTTGCAAAAAACTGTTCTTTTTCTGTCGTGAAAAAAAACTTGAAATAAAACCTGAAAAAAAAACCGTTGTTTTTTCTGGAGCATGTTTATTTTCAAGAGTACGGAGTTCGAAATTATTAAAGTATTTACGGTATAAAAGTTAATACTTAAAAGGTTATATTCGTTTTCTGATGTATTTTTATACCAACCATACTTTTGGTTGGGGAAACCCCCTATGTTCGGAACCCTGACTTCATTTATATATTTTTTTTTTTGTAAATTTATTTATCCTAAATATTAATAATAAACATTAAACAGAATTCGACCATTCGCAAAAACCATAAATGGTTTATACGCGATAAGGTGAGATCACTGGCTCGATACAAGACAATTTTTTTTTTTATATATACATGTACTCTATTTAACATTTGTCTTTACCTCACTCATCAGCAAACGTAGAACGTATTTTCTCGGCAATAAATTTAGACCAAACCCGCGAAAATAAAAAACATGCATCATTAAAATATTTAAATTTCTACAGATATTAAATGAGGGGAGCTAAGTTTTTTTTCATGTTTTTTTTCAACATAGTGAAAAAAACAAAGTCGTTTTTTTCATGTTGCATCACTAGTTCGATCCCCGTATATAGGCGGCTTTGGCATGTCTATAATTTTTAGACGCCTTTTTTTGGGACGCCGATGGGCAACCTTGACACTGAATGGATTAAGGTTATCGATCCATTCAGAAGGGTCAAACCCTTCGTCACCCCTAACTTTCCTCTCTGCATCAATTGCAGGTGAAGTTGATGGTGAGCCACTCTCACTCCTATAGTCTATGCGCTGCCGCGAAACTCACACTACTCGATATTTTTATATACATTTGAGGTTCAACTCTCATTAGCAGGCGTTAGTTTTTGTATATTTCTTAACATAAATCATTTGTAAAAACGATTCTTGGTATCATTAAGTTGTCAAGGTTTCTAATTTAGTTTGATATTTTTTTTATTGTTGAATATTTTACGCAAAGATATTGTTAACTAAGGTTACATACGGGCGTGAACACGACTACCTTATCATCAATCAATCATCATCATCATCAGCCTGTATCTTCCACTGCTGGATATAAGCCATTCCCAATGCCTTCCGCCAAATACGATCCTCCGCCTTTCGCATCCAGCCACTTCCAGCAGCCTTCTTGAAGACCATCTAGAAGGAATGCGCCCAACGTTTTGTCGTCCTACGCGCGGCCTCTACTCTAATATCTTTCTCCCCCAGTCATCACACGGCAGATGTAACCGGCCCATTGCCACTTCAGTTTGCAAACTCTGAAGGCTATGTCAACCTTACTTTATATAATTGATAGATATTAATAAATATTTTAGATTTTCAACATTCTCCTGTTTAAAAAGGATTGAAAATTTCATTGGTTAAGGTCGCAATCCATATTAATATGCTGTACAATCTATTTAAGTTATAATAGTAATAATAAACCCTTTTTATTTCCCCAAAATTAAATTAAATAAAATTATAATTGTAACATTACAATTTTGTTTACATATACTATTACATTACATACACTATTTAAATGTAATTAACTGTTAATTAATTACATTTAAATAGTTTATTCCGTGTTTAAAAAAATATTAATAAATTAAACGGTCATATCTATATTTAGGGTGCCCGTTTTCGGGCAAAGGCCTACTCCAGTACAATCTATTTATATTTCTATAATTAATACGAAAATGAAATGTCAGCGAATTACTTATTTTATTTCCAAATGTCATCCTTGCTTATTACTTACATTAAAATGTTAATATTAATGGTGTCTGGTCTTGTCATGTCATATAATTGCAATTTCATCAATAGATTATTATATTCAAATTATAGCATGTCACTGCAATTTATTTTTAACTGCGTCGGCCATGTTGTCTCATTACTTTGGTAGGTATGACGACACAGTCAGACATACAGATGCTTTAAATATAATAAACTAGCGGACGCCCGCCACTACGTCCGTATGAACATATAGCACGTTCAACCAAACATACACACTCTTCAATATTTTTTTTAGAGACAATTTACACAGGTTTCTAGTCCCAAATTAAGCGCAAAGCTTGTACTATGGGTACTAGACAACTGATAAATATACTTAAATACATTTTTTTTTGTAAATACATACTTAATTATAATACATAGAAAACACCCAGGCCAAGACAAACATACATATTCATGCACACAAATGTTTGTTTTTTGCGGGGATCGAACCCGCGACCACGGAGTCAAAGTAGCCAGTGCCAGCCATTCGACCACCGGGCTCGTCTATATTACTTTATAAAGTAGTATATTCGACTTTGTGCGAAATTACAGAAGTACGTTTTCATGAACAGACAGCCCGTCGTGTTTACAAAGATTCGCTTTCGAGTATGCGTTGACAGTTTTTATGAAAATCATTGGCGCGGCCTCTAGCGGATAGTTTCGGGAACTTACGAAAAAGAGCTGCCGACCTAGATAAAATAAATTTTGAAATTGTAGTGACACGTTTTATTGGCCGATAGGCATTTTCGTTAAATAATAGTTCATTGGAAAGTTGTCGCGAGCAATAACTTACGTAAGTAACTCTGTTGTACTTACCTGTAAGGTTTCAGGTCATATCTGGCCTAGAAAATAAATTTTAAACACGTGCTAGTTGTACCGGCTTCTGAGGCTTTATCTTGATTGCTATTTAGAAATTTAAACATTCCGTTTCTCACCGTTGGAAATACGCAGTCTGTTTCATGGAAACCGGCATCCATTTTGTATCACAGAGTCATGACAGAGTCTGGAACTCGTGCATCACCATCCTCGCTACCAATGCAGCACAGAAATGGCAACAGTTCACTATTCATCGCATATTCTTGTGCACTTTTAACGCTAAAATTTGCCATTTTTTAGTAATTTCTATGTAATCTAATATCTAAGTACGTGTCATACATAAAACTCAAATAAAAATACTACAAGCAATGGTCTGAAGATAGACGTTTTTTTATATGAGACCAAGAGAGGGGCAATCGAGTATGTGGGTCACCTGATGCGACCCCTTGGTGTTGATCTCTATTATGATTGCTTTCTATCAGGTGACCCATATACTCGTTTGCCCCCTCTCAAATAAAAAATAATAAGTGATTACTGTCATATTTTTTTTTTTACTGTTTATGGTGCAATAAAGAGTATTGTATTGTATTGTGTATTGTATTACTTCTATACTTTGACTATATGCTTATTTTGGCCCCTGGCGTGATATAAAAATAATCTAGCAACTAGCTTGCTTCCGCGACTTTGTACGCGCTGGTATTCCATAAGGATTTTTACAACCCTTTCTTAGCAGATACTTACATCATAATAACTATCTATATGTGAAACGGTCCTATCCGACTTGTTGTTTGAGCTGTGCGCTAATAGATCAGTCAGCCAGCGATTGCCTTTTATAAATAGGTACAGAAGATTTATTTAAAAGCTGTAGAATTTATTTGAACACGCTCTGGAACTACCAGAGGGATTTAAAAAATGTTCTTTGCATTTAGTAGACCAATTGTTGAGAAAGATAACAATATTTATAATAACAATTTGTTATTGATTGTTGGATCTTTTGTCAGACAAATATATTTTTTCATGTATTAAGATATTGTTTACGTTTTGTCATGACACTGCATGATACTTCTAATATAACGATAACCTTAAAATCTAAGATACTTGTTTAATTTTTTTAATCGACAACAAGAGTCTCTATAGCATTCCGTTGTTTACTTGCGCAAATTAAACGAATATGCGACATGTTTTGCACACTCGAGTGTCAATACTTACAATTTCGCTCGCGATTTTGACCTCTATGCCTGTCGTAATAAGAACGACGGTGGTGTCATCAAGTCCAGTCGAGACATTGACCGAGTAGTTACTACTCGTTATATAACTGTACAAAACACGCATATGGATTGAACTGTTGCAACTGTAAATTGCAACAGTTTCATGCCTTATACGTGGCGTCGAGTTAAGGTAAGACCGCACTAGGCGGTAGTATGCCGCGACGCGGCGCGGCATGTATGTGTTTGTTATGCCGCGCCGCGTCGCGCCATACCATGTCCATGTACATACAAACCATGTGCATGTACACCACATACATGCCATGACCATGGCTAACATACCCACAAACATGTCGCGCCGCGCCGCGCCATATCATGTCCATGTCGCATACCATGATACCATGTCGTAAAATAACACCTAAAAGCTATATTTCATTTAGTTTCCTTCTCATATAAAAAGGTGTTATTTTGCAGAAGTAAAATTTTCAGGCAATTTGATACGTTGTGGTCCTTCCAGACCCACGGCACAATGCAAACATCCCCACTATACCTTCCACTTTGACTTAAGAGCGCCTATGTAGCCTGCTTGCAGGTGAAAAAGGAGTAAGACCTGCTACCAATCTGTTTGAGTGCTTGGTTTGTTTACCGAGCGCGAGAGCGGTGCGGGTAAAGGTCCTCTCGTCTGGTTGGTAAACAAGACACTCGCAATCCTGTGATATAACCGGAAGGTTGGTGCACAGGGGCGCATTAGCTGTAGGCATAGGCTCCGTTATCCATTCCACTTCAATAATTTTATAAACAAAATATAATGTCATGGATTTAACATTTTTAGGTTCTTGATCTAACAATCAACATCTACAGATCAAGTGATGATGTTTCACTAATAGGCGAAACAGGTGTCGCAGAGAAGACAACGGGAGTCTACTAACGATAGTAGGTGGGTACCGACCGGCCGGAATTTTCACGAACCAACTGGTGGCGGAAGCACGCAAAGTAGTGTAGATCAAATTGCAAGCAGCATTTATGGTTATTTTGTCAACTTTTGCCGCGCATGGCCGCGTAGTCAGCCGTTTGATGCGGTTCGACCTCAAACCTAAGGTGAGACCTTACCTTTAAACATAGTTTCGCGATTCTATTCAACGCGAAATATTACGACCTCATGAAATTGCACATGTGTTATACCAATATGGTACTCTTGAGTTTGTCATGAATCAGTATTGTTTTATCTTTTATGGGCCATCGTAGTGAGCAATCAGGACCTACTTATCGCCGCAACCGATTTACCATTGAATATTTTGATTGGAAAAATAGGTCTTCCGTTTTAGTTACTGACAAACAGCTTCAGCTTAGTCGGTAGAGCTCCAGAGTTGCCATCAGCTCAACTAAACACAGATACCATAAATCTAAGCTAAAGTTTGACATTCGCAATCAAAAAATTCCATGGTAATTGGCTTCAGCTTAGCCGGTAGCTCTATAATTTGTAATTTTGAATTTTACCTATGTCGAAAGGCCGGGACAAATAAACCATAAATATTTTGTACTTCTTGTAACCTTGGTCATTTATTCTTATGGTCATGCGCAGTCACCGCCATAATTCGTGCGGGCCGTACACGCCCACCGCATCGGGTCACGTTTTCCGTATTATATCATCACGTTTTCCGGTCTTGTTAATCAGCACTTTTTTGTTTCTGATTGATGACTTATTCGAATGCAAAACAATGAAATCATGATCTTAATGGATCAACCTTGGAACATGCTGTATTTTGATTTTTATCTACTTCCAAGCGCTTCATTGAAGTACATGTTTTCATATCAGTATCATTATACTTACATTAATCCTATATATAATTATAGTGCGTCCTTCCCGCTATGACCTACGGTGCAGGGGACTTGGACGTTGACCGTGGGCTTCTTCACAGACTAAAAGTCGCACAGCGAGCGATGGGGAGAGCAATGCTTGGAGGTTCTCCAAGGGATCGAATTAGGTGTAATATTAGGTGGTGGTGTCGTGTAGAATATGGTTGAATGCGGTGATGCCTCCCATGCATCAACTCGTGAACGGGTGCTGCCAGAGTGGACTGGTATGCCGTGGCTGTCATGGTTGCAAGGTAAACAATAGGAGGATTTAGGTTAAGTAGTAAAAGACAATAATATAATTATTAGCACAATAGCGACATGCAATTAATAAATTGTAAGAATATTGTAAGATAAAAATAAAAAATTGTTAATAAAAGATACGGACCCCGGTGTCTGTAGATTGTAATTATTAAAAAAAAGGATCGAATCGGGAACGAAGAAATTCGACGGAGAACCAAAGTAGTCGACATAGCTCTCAGAGTCAGCTGAAGTGGCAGTGGGCTGGTCACATCAGCCAAGTCAGCGATGGCAGATGGGGGAGGAAAGTCCTGGAGTGAAGCCACGTATGGGGCGACGAAACATAGAGCGCCCCCTGTATACATGAACCGACGATCTCAAAAAAGTGGCTGGCGTGGCGTTTGGATACGGAAAGCGGAGGATCGCATATGGTGGAAAGCATATGGAAAAGCCTATATTCAGCAGTGGGTACATACAGGCTGATAATGATGATGATACATTAATCGAATTATCCTACTAACATATCTTATCATATTATTATAAGAAGTCTACTACTATCTACTTACCTACTCAAACTATTCCTATACTAAATCTTTTACTGTGCAAGCAGCACGTCTTTGGAATGGTCTTTGTAACGATGTCGCAAACTATGACATAATTGAAACTGCACCTGAGAAAGCATATAATATAATAGCTTCTATAATAAATAATAGTTTGGTTAAATTCTATATAAAAGGTCATTGAATTTGCGTAGCCTAAAATTAAACGTAAATTAAAATGCTGCATTTAATTTGCACAATGAAAAAACCTTTTTCAATTGAATTGCAATTTCAATGGAGTTAAAAATAGAACGCAATGCCCTGACCTAATCAAGGTAGAAAAATGTTGTGACTTTGCGACTGAATCTTGCCTACAGCCTACGGAGTTAGGTTAGGTTAGGTTAGGTTTAGTAGTGCTTGTGGTCACAGATCGACAATGACATTGAAATATGGCTAATAATCACAACTACAGAGTGCTTAGTGTGAGTTTTTTGCTCACATTCGAACGTGTTAATGTTTACAAGCCGACCAAATTGAGAAAAAGTTTCATATTGTGAATGCACCAGACGCGTGTTATGTAAAAAATGTGACCAGTAAGCCACATATTTTTGATATGTAACACGCGTCTTATAAATTCATAACATGAGAGTTCTTCTCTATTTGATAGGTTTATTTACGTTGATATGATCGAACGCGCACAAAAAACTCGCACTAAGCACTCAGTATGTTGTACAAGCGTGGCTGGGAACTAGGGTTGCCAACTTTTTTTTACAACAATTAAAGTATATTTAGATCCGAGAAGAATATTCAACAGTATTTTAGAAAAATTAACAGTACTTTACTTATTTAATGTTTTAAATACATATTTTTTAGAGCTTCTCGCACAACTTAATTTACTGACTTTTTTAAAAACTTCATACGCCTCCACACAATTATAACTAAAATTAAAATAAATGAGAAACTCATTTTTATTAGATTAATAGTTTTATACTCGTAGGTATGCTCTTGATGACTAAATAAAAAAAATGTGTGAACGTCTAAGTCTAACACTAGTGTCAAGAATTTTGATGCTGAAAACAGTATCTTGTATACTTTATTTATAATAACAGTAAAAAGTATATGTGTTTTTAACAGTATAGTTAGCAACCCTACTGGGAACTTTGTGCAATGCACAAAGTAGCTACATTATCACATTATTTCAAACACGCCGATATTGGTGATGTATCATCATCAGCAGCCTGTATCTGTACACAATGATAGATTACGCCTCCCTCAAAAAAATGTTTTGATTGCGTATGGGGGGATGGAAAGCCTTTAATTGTATATTTCTAAAATTTCTCTTTGCACTGGTATGGTGGGAATATCTGTTATTTATTCTGTAGATCAGTGCTCGATTTCTGAATCAATAAGCGGCTGATATGATCTGGAATTATATAAGTTTTTCCCGACTATATTTCATTTGATTTTGATTTCGGAAATTGTTTTAGATATTTTGTACCTAAAATACAGGTGTTTTTGATTACACACAGTCATCTAGTCCCAAACTAAGCAAAGCTTGTACTATGGGTACTAGATGACTGATAAATACTTAAAGTAACAATAATAAGTATATAGAAAACACCCAGCCCAAGACAAACAGACATGTTCATGCACACAAATATTTGTCTTGTGCGTGAATCGAACCCGCGATCTCGGAGTCGAAGTGGCCATTGCTGGCCATTCGACCATCGAGCTTATCAAGATTGTTTTGATAGGAGTATGAGTATAAATGAGTCTAGATAGGTCTAATCCTCCTTCTGTCTGTGACGGACGAGAGAGGGTCGTGCTCCTGTAGTGGAGACCAAAATGGCCTGATGATGATGATGATTAGTATAAAAATCCCCTACGAACCACCAATACAAGCGGGGGGAGGGAGTGTTAAAAAGTTGCTAGTACTGCCTGTGGTCACATTCTTACCAGTATTAAGGTCACTAATAAGGTTAACCTTCCAATGAAAAATGATTTATTTTTAAATTGTTTTGCCTCGATAATATTGCTGTTTTTATCATTCTTTTTTCATACCACTAAGGCCACAAAACACACAAAAAGCATACAATCCGCCTGATGGAAAACAATTACCGTTGCTTATGGACGCATGTAACACAGAGGCGCGTTGCCGACCCTGTAAAAACATCCTCACGCCCTTTTTGAAGAACCCCATGCTATAATCTCCTGGGAAAACCTCAACAGGCAGTTCATTCCACAGCTTGATATTACGTGGATGAAAACTTCTTTACTATGCCATTAAGACATTGTTTGATTTTTCATTTCTCGAGGTCATTCATTAAGTAGGTATTTAGCAAATGTTTACATATAATTAATAAATTAGATTTTAATTGAGGTTTAATTATTTACCACGACCACTAGGCGATTAGCAAACCGTGATCGTTGCCTAAAACATGTTAAAAGGTGATGAAATGATTAAATTGATTTGTTTTAATAAGTACCATTATTTGCTGTAAAAAAGATTATAAAGGAAATAGTATGCCAGCCTTTTTTTTTCTTTTTTTTTATATTAGCTCAGCATATTGGCTCCGCTTCGCCTGATGGTAAGCGAAAAGAGGAGCCCCAATCGCATCGGCAACGGACAAAAGACCTCGATGTCTTGTCAGTTGACGCTGCCATGCTGGCCTACAAGATGCTTCTTCACGCTTCTCTTGAAGGATCCCATATCGTATGAATGAGGAAATACGTATGCCGGCAAGGCGTTCCTCTTTTTAATGGTGCGACATAGATAGGTGTTGCCAAACTTTTTAGTACGCGAAGGAATGATCCCAACGGTAAATTTATGATATCGCGAGATTGCACGTGATTATATATATATTTATTGGAAGGCATACATACTAATTATTAAAAATGAGAAATAAAACTTCAAGAGTACAGATTGCCGACAATGTGCCTCCATCTATAAAAACTCCTAGAGCTCTACCGACTGAGCTAAAGATGTGTGTCATTAATTTTAAACTAATATATATTTTTGAAATCAAAATAGATAGATATAGATATTTCCGGACAATTTACACAGCACCATCTAGTCCCAAATTAAGCGCAAATCTTGTGCTATGGGTACTAGATAACTGATATTATACTTAAAGACTTTTTTTTTGTAAATACATACATATAATATATAGAAAACACCCAGACCAAGACAAACATACCTGTTCATGGACAAAACATCGGGCGCGCAGCATGCGCCACCATAGCGAATTTTTTTTTTTTTTCGATAGCCTGAATTGATATCCGAAAACCAAGGTCACTTAACATACTACTTTTTGATGCTCTACACGAATCCGAAGTCAGAATTTCTAAATTTCGAGTTTCATGACAACGGACGGACAGACAGAACGACTTTTTTTCGGAAAACCAAGGTCACTTTACATTACTACTTTTTGATGCTCTACACGAATCCGAAGTCAGAATTCTAAATTTCGAGTTTCATAGCAACGGACAGACAGAACGATTTCATAAGCTCAATGAATTTCGCTGAAAATATTCGACCTGAATCGGCTTCAGCTTAGGCGTAGGACCCCAGCATTTGTTCCAAGACCCAAATCGAAATTGATAGACCGAGGTGCTGTTTCTCGCCTAATTTGTGTCACAGTGCCTTCTTTTGTCACATCGATCAACACTACGGCACAAAATTAGTTACAGACAATGTAACACAGTTTGTTACATAGTTCCACGCAATTAAACTGATTACGTATACCAGTAATAGCGTTCTATTTATGACTACAATATTGATTTTATTATTTTTTATTTTCAACAAAACAATTTCGTGGAGAATAAACATAATAATATACTAATTTCTAACAACAATATCACTTAACAAACAAAAGTTGCAACAAAAGATTGCATGCCACTGAATACCGATGGCATAACACAATATAATAGAATACTTTGGGGGTGTAAGTGGTTCATCAACATCTTTGAACCATAGCCAACTTCACCTGCACGCAGTGCACCCTGCTGACTGACAAACGAAGCTGTGGCGAAAAGTAGGGAGCGTAATTGTAAGCTACCCGACTGGGAAATGTACCTCCATAATACCCCAGCCAAATAACGATTCGCTTGAGGATTGTTGTCTTCCTGCGAGTGAGTGAGGTCACTAGAAAGGGAGGAGATGCTGAGTTGGCAGCGGGGGAGGCGACGCGCGAGCGATATTTTATGTTGCCAGCGTTAATATGGCTACGGCAACCGCTTCACATCAGACAGGCTGTATGCTTGTCTCCCACCCGACGTAGTATAAGAAAAAACATTAATTATATACTAATTTCTAAAAACAATATCATTGTAGATAAGGTAAACCAAACAAAAGTTGCAACAAATGATTGCGTGCCACTGAATACAGATGGCATAACACAATATAATACTCGTAGAATACTTTGGCATCCAAACGAGTAACAGATAATAATCAAGGGCAACTCCTTTCACTGTCATACGGATGGACGGACGGACAGACGACGGACAGACGAAATGGACGGCAAGGTCGAGGCAGGTGCACTGATTTGATTTTATGAATAGTTTCTACATGTAATTATAGCATTTTGTAAAGTCAAAATTATAATACATGTTACATAAATATTTATGCACAATGGCATATCTACAGATCTTTGCCAAACTTAGCAAAGATGTAGTGTATTATTGCGTTCGCATGTATGTCGTTATGTGTCGGTATTTTGTATGTATTATATACAGGATGTATTTTAAAAGGCTAGTCAAATTCAAGGAGACGATTATGTTTTTAGTATTAAGCACGAATCAATAAAAAAACCCAGAAATTAATTAACCATAAACGAATGGTATGGCTATCGAAAGATTTCTTGTTTATCTCCGAGATTCAAGTTCACTATGTAGGTAGAAGACACGTCGGGTTCTCGCGCATGTGCCCGCTGTGCGCTTTCCGTTGTGACCATGCGTCAGCGGTCAGCGGTTATCAACATTACAGTATACGCTAAAATGACAGATACTACAAAAACTAAACTGATTTTGATGTTTTTTAAGTTATAGTATTTTCATTGTTTCGTGATCAATAACAGCTACACAGGGCTGTCCAAACCATATACGATCACGGGCCAATGCAAATTACTAAATATATTAGAGGGCGGCAAAGACAAATTTTATTTTTACTAATTATTCATTAATTTATCTTTTTAGCCATAATATTGTACAAAAACTGTACAAAAAGCAGTAGATCAGAAACACGTCGAGCCACATCGTCACAGTCCTAACCGACGACGGGCCGCACAAATACACACAGAAGGCCGCATGCGGCCCGCGGGCCATGGTTGGCCCTGAGCTACACAATCGTCTCTATCAATTTGACCAGTCTCTAAAATTACACCATATATAGCGATCCTAGGTTTGACTAAAAAAAAGGCCCACCACACATTCCCACCACTGTATCTCCTGTGTAGCCAGGATTAACAGCGGCGACCGCCAAAAAAGGCAATGAACAATGAAGTCCATTGCAGTCCCAGGGGTAAAACTACGGCTGCCTTGGAACTCACAACGAATTTAATCAGAAGAAATTAGTAGGAGTAGGAAGCTTTTGGAATTTGACTTCCCCTCTTAGCAATGTGAGAGACAGCAATATGGCAAATAAGGCATTAAAAGCCTAAAGAGATGGCTAGTCAAGTGAAGCTCAACTGCCGTGCACCACGGATTTTAAGTTTCTAACACTATTAGGGACCTAAAACATTGAGTTGTTACCTAACACATCGATTCCAATAATATGAATTGCAAAATCGTCTGAACGCTTGGTAATTCTCCCTTGTTGCTACCAAATCTGAATAGTATACTACCCCGGATGCAACTTGCAATGAATTCAACATGTCATCCCGCTCCCGCTGCCAAAGATCACACTCCCAGAGAACATGGTGTGCTGTTTGATCGAATTCAGAATTAGCAGTAGAACATTCGCATAAGGGCGACGGCACTAATTTAAACGAAAAGAGTTTAGCTTTAAAATTGCCATGTCCAGTTAAAAATTGCGCAACGGGGTGGTCGACTTCTAACCACTTTTTCTTTAATCTATCTCTTACCGATTGAAAGAACAGATACAAGTGGCGTCCTTTGGTAGAAGTTTCCCACCTTTCCTGCCATTCAGACAGCAATGTTTCAAATACTTCATTAATAGGTTTGAACAGTCTAACTATTTTTTCACGATCACGCGTTTTCAAGAAATCAGGGACCATATTTTTAGATGTATAGTACATTGAAGCGCGGCGTTGTACTTCTAAGTCTACCGGTAACACACCTGCTAGCACGGGTAGTGCCTCGGTGCTTACAGTTCTATACGACTTACATAAAAATATCAGAGCAAGGCGCTGGCTTTGAAGCAATTTACGACGTGCTAGGGCGACCTAGGTTTGACTAGTTAAACATATGATACCTCCCCTTCTAAAAGCAAGTCGAACCTCGCTCGTATCGTTCCCTCGGCTTTTGTTGATCACAAGCTAACCCTAACTTAACCTCGACTTGCTTTTGGATTTAACTAGTCTAACCTAGGAGCGCCTAAATTTCGAGTATTGACTAAAACATATGGAAGTCAGAGTTTTATACAGTGGTTTGAGGTGTGCGTTGATGGATCAGTTAATAACGAGTGCCTTTTATAGATACAGATTAGTGTACATTATGGATGTGTGATGGGTGATGATTGTGAAGAAAGATGACCTTATCTCTACCAGAGATCTCTTCCAGTCCGCCGAAGTTGCCGATTCCCATCGAATTTCTTGATAGCGAAAATCTAACTTCACCTTTGATTTATAGTGCTTGTGTTTAGCTTAGCTGGTAGTAACTCTAGAGTTGTACGAACTAAGCTGAAGATGTCTGTCAATAACTGAAACGTAAAACCTTTTTTCCAATCATAATATTCTTGGTAATCGGCTTCTACTTCCCATGGTCCCAGATGGTAACACAAAACATATAAATGTTTAAAAATAAAAATATATACGTGACCCTCATAATATGTATGTAGATGTCTTTTGCGGCGCTTTACCCTCCCAGATTCCTAATCTGTAAGTATTTTATTAGAATTACAAACATCAAGTCAGTACATTTTTATTTATTTTCATAGTTTGATATCCGTTAATATAATAAATAATGAAACATCTAACATAATATATATAAAACGAAAATGTTCATTTCGGAACGTAATCGCCCGTCGATTACGTTCCGAAATGAACATTTTCGTTTTATTAGTTATTCGAACAGTTTTTGAACGCTCTTTTTTAGAATTTCGCGACCTTCCGCTATCCCTTTGTAGGCCAGGGGACCCGCTATGAGGTCGGGACTTACACTTTGAAAAACACTGCCTTAAGGGAATGGAAATTCCGTCTAAACTGTATCCAAGTGGTGAGTCAAGTATTCGAAGATAATTCGCCAGCTAGTTGTTGGAGTACAAAGCTGTATGCGGCTAACGAACGGCCTGAGTAGGCACAAAGCTTTTGACGTGAATACGTCTTTAACCTTTGGCGTGCCGCTGTCCCATGGTGGGCACAGCATTGGTACACCGCTTGGTAAACAAATGACAGATCTCGGCACGTGAAGGGTTAAAATTTCTTCAATAGGGAGGGAATTAAAAAAAAAACGAATGATTTCAAAATAGGGGGATACAGTTTGGTGTTGCAGTTACAAATCTATCATCTCCATCCAAAATTCAATCACGCTAAGTAAGGACCATGGAACATCGCGTACGGGAGAGGGGGAAGCGCTGCCATTTTGAGATCATTTTAGTGTATATAACTTATTCACATACAACACACGTCCGTGTCCATGGCACAGGCACACATTTTTTTCCTTGTTTCTTGCTAATTGAAGCAAGAATACGGCCTTATGTTAAAACAGAATACATGTCGGCCACACATGAGCACTTTAGAAGTATCATGTAAAACATTTGCATACAATATTACCTGCGCAAGAATCCCACTAACCTGCTTTCACTATTGTGTTTTTTAAATTTACAATTAACTATTAAATAAAAGATGGTATTACCACAGTCATGTGCAATAATCTCAATATTCTTAATAGTTTGCTAATATTAGATATGTAGTACATAAATGTACTAATTAGTTTGTTTAACTGATATAGGCTTGTCTATGGGTGCCCACTCATAGACAGGCAACGTAGACCGCAGCTTGTCTATGGATGGGTTATTTATCTCGAGCTCCTCCGTGCTTTGTAGGGCACGTTAAGCCGTCGGTCCCGGCTGTTGTCATTAGATAACAATCGTTAAGCCAAATCAGTGACTTTTAGGTGGCTTGAATACACACCAACCCGTAGTTGAGCAGCGTGATGGAGTTTGCTCAACACCCCTTCGATTGAGGGGAGACCCGTATCCGAACAGTGGGATGATTATGGGAGGGGACATCGTATATATATAAAGTAAAACTGACAGAAAATAAACCCATACTACAACATTTTATGCAAAGTCGGTCAAGCAGTCAGGAATAGCCGTAAGTACCTACATCACTTACGGGGTATTTCTAACGGCTTGGCCGTTTTTTTTTTTACTTTAGGGTCACCTAAATGGTTTTAAAATATCGCTGGACCAGCTAGGTGGCGCTATTATCGAGATCCATCTTACCATAATCGCGAGGCGTCCGATTGTATAAAAGTATATATAGTTATTTGAAAGTTCCATATAAAATTGTTATGTTGCAAAAACTTTTACTACGCGTGTACTCGTAAATAATGATTATGTTGAAATACATATTCGGTTGACCAATCAAGTCTAAACCAAGAGACACAAAACCAGATTGTGTTACCGGACAAAAATAAACACATCCAATACAAAATTATACATTACGTATATTGCGAAGGTCTTTTATATTACATTGCAAAAGAGTTTATAATAATTCATAATATTTTTAATAGCAATAACTTAGTGACGGATTGAGCAATGACTTCGACCCACGTGAATTCAGCATTTCCAGTTAGAAATTAAATTTAAAAAAATGACAATGAGATTATCTGCTTCACGCGCTTGCCTTGTATTTTTTTAATAATATGTATTATGGCTCTGGATGCTAGTTCTTTGGGGTCCGTATTGTAGATATTATTTCTTGCTCGTGTGAAGCATTTTCAGGATAATCAGTTTTTCAATATCGAGGTATAATTTAGAAATGTCAAATGAGATCAAATATCGTTTCCACCATGCTAGGTTCATCTCAGACGGATCTACTAATTAGTAGATCCATCCGAGATGGACGCGAAATTCACGAGATCAAAAAATCTGCGTAGGTCTATTTTAGAAAAAGTAATTATCTCCAGAAAACGCAGAATAAAGAATGAAGAAAATATAAGGCTCTAGGTTAGCTGAAAGAGATATCTCGTGGAGATAAGCTTACCTTTGCATACGTCCAATATGACTATGTTGTTTATGTTATGTGCAATAAAAAGTAATAATAATAATAATAAAAAAACACAAAATCGCTATAACAAAGTTACAGTACCCACTAGCTGCATACGAATTCAGAAAAAAAATGTTTTCGCCCAAAAACTCCGAGAAAAGTTAGGTCGTCTTAATACTCTTTAAATGTTTTTTTTAGATTTTTATAAAAAAAAAAAAACAAATCAGCCATGACATCGTTGCGGCACCTACTAACCGCATACTAAAACAAGCCTGGGTTTTGCCATGTTAAAAATGGATGCAGTAAAAAATCAAGCGTTTACATGTCCTCACTCACTCGTCATTCTATTTAGTATTCACAGGCCAACTGAGCCCTCACCGCACGTACTCAAACACACCATTCTGTATATAAAATGATTATTTAACCTTAAAATAACAGGGTATTCAAAGATATCTTCAGTTAAATTGCGAAAACAATTTTGTTATACTACGATGGGTGGGAAGCAAACGTACAGTCCGCCTGATGTGAAGCCGTTAACGTAACTATACAAGTAAAGGCTCGCGACATAAAGTATCGCTCGTACGCAAACTGAGCAACTTCTACCTTCCTGGTGACCTTACTCACTCGCAGGAACACAACAATTCTCAAGGGAATTGTTATTTGGTTGCGGTCTTGTGAAGGTGGAAATGCTTCCCCCAGTCGGACGGGCTTTAATTACGCTGAACCCTACTTCTCTTTTGACAGAACCTTGTCAGCAGAGTACCACATTGGGGTGTAAGTGGTTCATCAATATCTTTGAACCAAAGCCAAAGTTCACCTGCACGCGGTGCACCCTGGTGACTGACAAACGAAGCTCTGGCGAAAAGAGAGGTAGGGTAGCGTAATTGTAAGCTACCCGACTGGGGAATGTACCTCCACCTCACAGAATACCGCAGCCAAATAACGGTTCCCTTGAGGGCTGTTGTGTTCCTGCGAGTGAGTGAGGTCACCAGAAAGGAAGGAGATGTTGCGATGGCAGCGGGAGTGGCGGCGCGAGAGCGATATTTTATGTTGCGAGCGTTAATATGGCTACGGTAACCGCTTCACATCAGGCGGGCCATATGCTTGTCTGCCACCCGACGTAGTATATAAAAAAAAAAAGATGCAGGCGAGGTAGAGTATGACTCAAAGATTAATGACGAACCACTTACACTCACAAAAAAAACACGGGTCGCATTTTTACCAGCTGCCCCTATATGTTATTTGAAATAGAGTCGCTTATTCATTGGTATGAATAAGCATTCTGTTCAGTTATTGAATCGCAATAAGAGTTGGTGGTAAGGGGGCTGTTCTTAGTGTTAGCGCGGTTTATGAAATCAAAACTTGCAAGTGAAATTTGACCCACTCGTTAGGTTTTCATGACAATGCACGATTACCTAAATGCCTTCATGTTTAATCCGACGAAATGCCGATTCATGGGCGTCAAATGAAACGGCTTTGTGACTAAATATCAACAGTAAGTAACTTCTTAGTTAATATTTTGGTTAACAACTAATAATCTTTCTATATAGTGTTGACGAGCCCGGTAGCCGAATGGTCACTTTGTCTCTGAGGTTGCGGGTTCTATCCCCGCACATGGCAAATATATGTCTGTCATAGTCTGGGTGTTTTCTATATATTCATCATCAGGTCATTTTAGTCTCCACTACAGGAGCAGGACCCTCTCTCTTCCGTCCCAGACAGAAGGAGAGTTTGGCCTACACTCCCCACGCTGGCCAGACGGGTTGGGGAGGCCTGATCGATATTTTATAATGTATTTCCCTTAGTCGCCTTGTACGACATCCACGGGAAGATACTGAGTGATTCTAATTTAGTCTGCCGGAAGCCGCCGTGTGGCTTCTATATATTTATATATAGAAGATATTCTATATATTTATATAAAATATTATATAAAAAATATTCTATATATTATATGAATTTATTTATAAAAAATAATAAACATATATCAGTTATCTTGTACCCATAGTTTAGGAATTACTTAGACTGGAGCTAGATGGCGCTGTGATGGTGTAATATGTCAAGGAATATTTATTTATTTATTTAGACACTACTGTGATAGAGTGACGCTACTGTAGAGTACCTTATAAAACATCGATTGAGTAACCTACAAAGGTCATTTTTTGCAGTAATTTGTCAGAGTACAAAAACATTATATAATTATACCTACCATAAAAGATGGTATAAAAAATGTAAGTACATAATAAGAATAAGCCGATGACGTGGTCAAGGTCCATAAGTGCCGGATTAAAGAATATGACTTCTTAATTGACAACGTTTTCATCATCGTGAATTGGCTGTTTAACTCGACCGCTATTTTACATTGGAGCGAAATAAATGTGGAAAAATAATCTATCTGTGAGACTATAAGCACACCCCGGACACTCCATTCAAATGTCGCATCGGTAACTACTACATAAACAATGACGTCTGTACAGAGCGGGTATGAGCGCGTGTGCGTGCGGCGCCGTACAAACTGTTCCAGATTTGTCTCAGAGGAGAGGTGAGGTCGACACGAGAGAGCGGCAGGGAGAGGCCATACTGTACGTAGTACTATTACTTATACTGTGCTATAAGGGTCAATTTACACCGCCGCCGCGGAATGGAATGGAAGCGACATTTTGCAAAGAAATTGTACATGGCATAATTAAACTTATGTCAATTGTATAACATATAAACTTAACTTAATTGGGGAATTCTCGAGAATGCGCAAGGATTCCCCGGAAGACGTGCGACCTTGTTTGGCTCGTGACTTTGAGTCTATCAGTTTTTATTGGCTTTTATTTAGTTTCACCGCGGCGCTACTGGTAACATACATTTGACCCACTTCCCAGTGAGCTGAAATTTACCACACTCGTTTTAGCTCTCGTGACAGAGGACCATTACGTAAATGTTGCCATTTTTATTTCGATAACTACGTAAATAAATAAATAAATCTTTATTTGCATAAAACATGGTATACAATGATCTTAGGTGCTCAAGTAGGGCGGTCATGTCTTGCCAATCATTACCTTAGCATACAAATATTTTTTAATGATCTGGTTGACTTTCCACAACTGGATCTGTTTAACACGAGGATCACTACTATGAGGCACATCTTGTCTAAACATTGGTTTGAGTCAGTCTCCTAATTCTATAATGGGCGGTCTACGTGTGATTGCATGTACCCAAATTTAATTGTTCTATACTGAGTAAAAACTGATTCGTGATGTTGAAATGCTTGTAAGCGGTTATTGTTGATGTATATATGCGGAAACATATAATGGCATGTTTTTGTGCATATTGTTATTTATTTTTGTTATAAAATGCTGTTTGTTTTCTGAATAAAATAAAATAAAAATAAAATAAAATATTAATTAAAATTATTAATTTCTTTAGTTTAGTTTAATACTAGTATTAACAATAAGATATGAAGAAAAGCAAAAGTAAGTAAACTGTTTAGTTATTTTTTTATTAACATCAAATACTTACAAGCTTGTTTAAAAAAATATTTCAAATAGTGAAAGACTTTTTGAAGTAAAAGTGGTTCCGATGATAACTTTTCACACTTATCACAAATATGAAAATCATACTCTGTATTTGTAATTGATCAAACCTAAAAATGTTAATTTTATTATCATGTATGTATAACTTTCGTACACTTTCGCTGTTCACAATTAACAATCTTTTATTAAATGCTAATAAAACCAAATGTGTTAAATTCACACTTTCCAACGCAGCAAGTCGATTCGAATAGTTAGAGATAAAAATCCTTGTGTTTGGTAATGATACAATATTTCTAGGTATTATTATAATTGACTAAGCCGCATTGCAATTGCAATGGTTAAAAATCTGTAAATCTCTATGAGGAAATTAATTATATAAGTTATACTTTGAAACGATAAAATGAACGAAACTCTACCGCAGCTGTCCGCGTCCTAGTTAGTCTGCACTCGAAAACGACAGACTTGTATATGTCACCGTAAAATTACAAATAGGTAAAAATAACCGTCTTCTGTATTTCGAAAATGCATAGTTTCGTATGTTGATAAAATAATTAAAGCCCAAGAGATCACATTTATGTGGAACACACACACATAACACGGAAAAACACAATTGTTGGCGACCTACACAGCATACATCCTTTTTGGCCAATATATTCAAATTCTCAGTATTATTTTCTTATCTATACTTATTCGATGTTTCGAATATAAAAAAGAAAATAATACTTTCTTCGATATTCTATGTATAGGATTTGTCCCAACCTCATTAGGACCCTTATTACTTTCTGACACAATTTAGTATATACTATGCCATATTTAATTATATATATATATATATATATATATATATATATATATATATAGTGTGTGTGTGTGTGTGTGTGTGTGTGTGTGTGTGTGTGTGTGTGTGTGTGTGTGTATGATTGTGATTCATAGGTATTTATTCTATGTATGTTATTACTAATATTTTGTTTTGTGAACAGCATTCGAATTTTATCTGATTTTCCCAAAGATTGACTAGTAGTACGTAGTACCATTATTATACTGTGCTGGTAGAGAATGCTCTTAGCATTATGTCCGCTTTCTGAACCCTTATTCTATGGTCAATAAAGCTTAAATAAATAAATAAAAATATATAGAAATAGAACATCATTAACTTTATGTTACTTTTTAGAGCTGCAGCTGTCACACATAACCTCATATACTTTTTATTTTTAATCTGTAGCGCGTATGTAACTAGCATTACTGTTATCGTGTTTGATATGAAATACCACAATTTAATGGCAGCCACAATAAAAAACTGTTCTCAAACATTTAACGCTTATTACATTTGAATAGCTGTAACAGTATATTATTACGAACAGCGTTTAATTTGATATGGCTTATTGTTCTAACAATTAATAATAGCTGGAACCTTCGAACCTTAGTTCACTGACGACAAAACTCAGACTTGTAATTTACAAAGAGAACCGCAATTAATTACTAATTGTACTGCATAACCTGTGCATGAAATGAATCCCAACCTACTTTTTTAATAATATAAATATTTGTTACGCTTTCACGCCGAAACTACTCAACCGATCTTCATGAAACGTTGTACACATATTGTCAGAGGTTTTAGGAAGGATATAGGATACTTTTTATTAAAAAAAAAAAAGTAAACGCGAGCGAAGCTACTTAGAGATAAAATAAAAGTTTACTTTATTCAATGAAACAGTTAGCCGTTTAATTGAATGGCTATTTTAACTTGATGGCTGCGACATACACATTTGATTTAATAACCATTTTTTTATACTACATCGGGTGGAAAATAATTGATCAACTCCATGGTTTTCCTCAAATGCAAAAACCTACACTTGCTATAGTAACCTTAGAGTAACTTATATTATTCAGCGATCTTTTTTAGTGTCCGACCGAAACTGGTTTTTACGACCGAAACCGAAACCGAAACCGAATTTCGGCAACAGAGTCAGTTTCGGCCGAAACCGAAACCGAAACCGAAACTTTTACGAAACAATTATCTAATTGTAGGTACTTTTCTTATAATTGGGGGTGTAAGTGGTTCATCAACATCTCCGAATCAAAGCCAACTTCACCTGCACGCGGTGCACCCTGCTAACTTACAAACGAAGCTCTGGCGAAAAGAGAGGTAGGGAGCGTAATTGTAAGCTACCCGACTGGGGAATGTACCTCCACCTCACAGAATACCGCAGCCAAATAACAAATCCCTTGAGGGTTATTGTGTTCCTGCGAGTGAGTGAGGTCACCAGAAAGGGAGGAGATGCTCCATCTGCAGTGGGGGTGGCAGCGCGCGAGCGATATTTTATTTTGCGATCGTTAATATGGCTACGGTAACCGCTTCACATCAAGCGGGCCGTATGCTTGTCTGCCACCCGATTTTATAATAATAATAACGACGTGTCTTCATCGGTCGGAGTGTAAACACAAGAAGGCCCGCAGGACTCTCAGCTCTGGATTGCCTTCATTGGCCGTCCAGAGAGGAGCCACTAGAGCTGTAAGCTCCAGGGGTGGAAGTGTTAAAGGGCATCACGCCGCGAGTAACTTCGGAGAAAGCGCAGCACACCACTCGTCATCCCTGAGTCACTCACACCGGTGTTGCCCCCGGCCGTTTTCCTGGCATTTCGGGGGCCCATTTAATGAGTGGCAAGCCATCGCATGCCGCAAATAACTAGCAATAAAAGCAGTTATGGCAGGCGTCCGTCCCTCTTCTGTAATAGCCCGGTATTAATAACAACCCAGATCTCATCTCCATAGCCCATTTATTTTCCATCACACTTGGCAATAGTCTCAACGCCTGCCGAGACCTGCTCATGGGTACGTCGTTCCATTGACATATCCTGGAGCGGGTCACGGCGGGCGTACAACATTACATCAAACTTTTTTGCAGCGCTCTGCCGCTACTTTTAATAACATTAATATTGATGTCGACCTGTTCTGTACCAGCACCACTACTGTAAAGATGCATCTTGCAAATGGCTTCTTTATGCAACTATAACTTATTGCTCAATTACGAATGACACCTTGGTTTCCTAAGCAATCTATTCATGGTTATCTAAGTTTATTCTTTATCTTTCTCCATAATTCTATTGGCGGAGACTTGTAATCAGCATAGTTTTACTCATAAGTGTTATATATTTACACCTATTTCTAGAGATGTTACGATCTGGAATTTTGTCAAACCGATTTGAATCGGTTAGACAATTCATGCAAGTCGATTCCAAACCGAATCGACGAAATCGCGATTTGAACCGACTTGAATCGGTTTGAACCGATTTGAATCGGTTTGATTGCGATGTAACGACTCGACTTTTTAAACCGATTCAAACCGGTTTGAGCATAAACAGAGTTGCGTCGATTAGCGCGTCTACTAAACCGATTTGGCCGAGTCGAAAGCGATGTAACGACTCGACTTTTTAAACCGATTCAAACCGATTTGAGCATAAACCGAGTTGCGTCGATTAGCGCGTCTACTCAACCGATTTGGCCGAGTCGAAAGCGATGTAACGACACGACTTTTTAAACCGATTCAAACCGATTTGAGCATAAACCGAGTTGCGTCGATTAGCGCGTCAGCGCGTCTTGCGTCTACTAAACCGATTTGGCTGAGTCGAACTTACTTACGCATCTCGCTGGCGTCGCTCTGCGCGCATTCGCCCGTTTGGCCGTTTGCTCGTTTGGGCGTTTGACCGTTTGCCCGTTTGGCCGTTTGCTCGTTTGGCCGTTTGCCCGTTTGGCCGTTTGGCTGTTTGCTCGTTTGCTCGTTTGGCCGTTTGCCCGTTTGGCTGTTTGCGCGTTTGCCCGTTGGGCGTTTGGCCGTTTGGTCATTTGCCCGTTTGGCCGTTTGCTCGTTTGCTCGTTTGGCCGTTTGCCCATTTGGCTGTTTGCGCGTTTGCCCGTTTGGCCGTTTGCTCGTTTGCTCGTTTGGCCGTTTGGCTGTTTGCTCGTTTGCTCATTTGGCCGTTTGCCCGTTTGCTCGTTTGGCCATTTGACCGTTTGGCCGGTTGGCCGTTTGCCCGTTTAGCCGTTTGGCTGTTTGCTCGTTTGCCCGTTTGCCCGCTTGCTCGTTTGGCCGTTTGACCGTTTGGCCGGTTGGCCGTTTGGCCGTTTGTCCGTTTGCTCGTTTACTTGTTGCAAACGGCCAAACGAGCAAACGGGCAAACGAGCAAACAGCCAAATGGCCAAACGGGCAAACGGCCAAATGAGCAAACAGCCAAACGGCCAAACGAGCAAACGGGCAAATGACCAAACGGCCAACGAGCAAACGGCCAAACGCGCAAACAGCCAAACGGGCAAACTACCAAACGGGCAAATGACCAAACGGCCAAACGGCCAACGAGCAAACAGCCACACGGCCAAACGGGCAAACGTGCAAACAGCCAAACGGGCAAACGGCCAAACGAGCAAACAGCCAAACGGGCAAACGGCCAAACGAGCAAACGGCCAAACGGCCAAACGGCCAAACAAGCAAACGGTCAAACGGCCAAACGGCCAAACGACCAAACGGGCAAACGGGCAAACGGCCAAACGAGCAAACGGCCAAACGGCCAAACAAGCAAACGGTCAAACGGCCAAACGAGCAAACGGCCAAACGGGCGAATGCGCGCAGAGCGACGCGAGCGAGATGCACTAAGTAAGTTCGAGTCAGGCGCTGACGCGCTAATCGACGCAACCTGGTTTATGCTCAAATCGGTTTGAACCGGTTTAAAAAGTCGAGTCGTTACATTGCTTTCGACTCGGCCAAATCGGTTTAGTAGACGCGCTAATCGACGCAACTCGGTTTATGCTCAAATCGGTTTGAATCGGTTTAAAAAGTCGAGTCGTTACATCGCTTTCGACTCGGCCAAATCGGTTTAGTAGACGCGCTAATCGACGCAACTCTGTTTATGCTCAAACCATTACCTATTTCGCTGTAAGTCACCCAAACAACAATAAATAAATAAAATAAATAAATAAACTTCTCAAAGGGGTCTCTACGCGTCGGATCCATATCCCCGCGCACGCCTGTCAAATGACCGGGCTTGACCCGTGAATTAAGTGAGATACATAATAACAACACATACAACATTATATCAAACTTCTCTCAAGGGGCCTCTACGCGTTGGATCCATATCCCCGCGCACGCCTATCAAATGACCGGGCTGGACCCGTTATGAAAGAGAGATACATATAATAATTATTATTATTATTACGTTACGTTACATTATAATTGCTAGATACTTGGTTATAATTATTAAATTGAACGTTGAAACCATTGACCTACCAAGAAATGGACGCCGGGTCAGGCCCTAATTAGTGTCCGAACCAAAAGAGAAACAAATTGTAAAAAGAGATACAATCGAGCGCCAGTCTTTTTTTAGCTGCCATACGACGCACATGTCCAATATGCCGTACTGTGCTGTGAAAACGTGCAAAAACTACTTGAGTAAAGTGAAAAAAGAGGATGGTGTATCATATTTTCAGTAAGTAAACTAGTGTTTATCATTTTATGTGTATTATTTGCTTAGAAACAGTAGTATTTATTTAAAATTGAATTTATTGTAAAAATATTATCGTAAACCAATCAAAATGAACCTAACGTATATACCTGTCCCTTTCTTACTAATTATGCGCAATGAATAGAAAGAAGACAACTATACGTCAATAGCCATTGTTTGGATTACCATGTGCGATCGAAACATTAAGAACAGGTTCTATAGAGTCGCATTGATATGTTTTTTTTTTCTATCTAACTATGAGATATTTGGTTAGGTATTTTATTTTTATAGCATGGAATAATACCTACATTTATTTTAGTTGCAAGTTTTTTTTTCGTTAAGTTTTTAGGAAGCATCAATAATAATAGTAATAAATTAATAATTATTAGTTAGTAGTTACGGAAAAAAGTTCCAATTTATTTATAGGTTACTAGCGACCCGCCCCGGCTTCGCACGGGTGCAATGCTGATACTAAATGTACTACAGAAGGTCTTTGCGCTTTGTCCTATCCAGTCCTTCCCCAGTTATAGGCACACGACGCCGGCTCCGCGGCCGGTACCGCCACAGCCGTTATGTCCCTGCATTTTAAATGTGTAATATCTTCTAAACTATTCATTTAAATTACATGCTGTGAAGGGCCATATTGATCTATATCAAATGCGCAATGTATTTAAGGTACTTAATTGGATAAGGATTAATTCTGTATTGCTTAAAATCGCTTCGTAAATAAGGCATTATTTCTTGTAAAAAGCAAAGGATAAAATAACGGTTATTGTGTGTTACCACTAAGAGATAGACATATACCATCGCGAACTTTTTTGTAGACCATTTTAAGGTGAACAATACTGTACTACATTATTTTGATCTATCTCGTTGGGTTCAGCCAGCGTTTGCAATGAAAGAGCAAAAAAATGTGTTTATTTACGACATCACATTAGAAACCTCTAAATTATCAGTGTTTTTCTACTATGTTATGCATATATTATACATATAAACTTTCCAGTTGAATCACTCTATCTATTAAAAAAAACCGCATCATAATCCGTTGCGTAGTTTCAAAGATTTAAGCATACAAAGGGACATAGGGACAGAGAAAGCGACTTTGTTTTATACTATGTAGTGACTAGCTGTTACCCGCGACTTCGCCCGCGTGGTCTAGGGGAGCTGCAATCCCATGGGATTAAGAGGTTTTTCCGGGATAAAAAGTAGCCTATGTCACTCTCCAGACCGTAAACTATCCCCGTCTAAAAAATAATGTCCGTACGTAGGTTGCTTTCAATGTAAAAGAAGGATAAATGATTATTAACTTTATTTTTTCCCGTAGGAATAAGATGTTTTTCCGGGATGAAAAGTAGCCTATGTCACTCTCCAGGCCTTAAAGCATCTCCAAAAAAAAAAACATGTCAATCCGTTTTACTTTCGACGTGAAAGAAGGACAAACAAACAAACAAACACACTTTCACATTTATAATATTAGTATGGATTACGTACTACAATTTAATAAATAATAAAACTTTAGTTGCATAAAAATGTATTTTGATTTTGGTTTCGGTGTCGTTTTTTCTTGATTCTGTGTGTAAATGTAAAGTGTTACCAGTTGGCCAAAAATGATTTATTCGATAAATGTGTTAAATTTAAGCTAGTTCGTATCTTCAACAATCTTCATACAAACAGAAAAAAAAAATGGTAACTTGCGAGATTATAAAAAAATTATTTTTATTTGACGCCCCAATACTGTTAGAAATAGCAATAATTTCAATGTTTACATTCATTTATATTTTTACTAACACTATTTATAATGAATTCTCTAATAACAAATAAAAGAAACGAAAAAAATAAATAAACAAAGTCTACTCCACTGAACTCGTATGTCGCGTAATTTTCGTTAGAAGCTGCATAAGGTGATAATGGCGCGGTGACAGTAGAAGCTGCGTATGGTGATAAGGTATTGCAAGCTAAATTAAGCAGTAAGATAAAGCAATACGACTTAAATTAATATGACAATAATATTTATATTCCTATACACTTTGACATGTTAACTTCGGACACATTTTTCGTGAGTTTAGTATGAAACCCGTCGTCCATTTATTGGTAGGTCGATGGTTGAAACTCAAAATATTATCACCAATGCACTATAGTAAGTCTTGGTACTTACATAACTATTGTTTGTTTACGTCTATCATTACCGAATTTAAATTAACCACAAATCATTCAGATAGTTATGTTAGACTTGATTCTACTATAATATTTTAGTTTGTTATACTAAATTATTATGTTTACTACCTACCCTTAATACACCTAATATTTCACATGATAAAACTTACCGAATTCAAAACAAATCACATGAAAACTCACAAACAACAAACAAAACGCACTGCAAACGCAAACAAGTCACGACATGATTAGGCACGTGGACGCGGCAAAATGTCTTCGTCGCTTGGATGGAATTTACTACGCCGAACATGACCGAGCACAGCGCGGGAACTCCCGAATGAAGTTTCGGTTTCGGTCGTAGTTTCGGCAGGTTTGCTGCCGAAACCGAAACTAAACCGAAACTCGTTATTTTTGCCGAAACTCGACCGAAACCGAAACCGAAACCGAACATTCGGTCGGACACTAATCTTTTTGTATGGAAATAATTGCTGATGAAGTCATCTGCCGACATTTTTCCTTATATCATAGTCTTATATGAAATGACAGCACGCGCGGTCACCAAGTAGGTATCCTTTGGAGTAGGGTTGCCATCTCTAAACGCTAGCAATCAGGACAAGATGCGTGAAAATTCCGGATTTGAATCTTAAATCCCGGACATGTCATCAGTGTTTTTAGTACTAGTAGCTACTATTTTATACTGTGACAAGACGCTTATTCGCAGCATGGAGCGGGCGGTAGTGATTTAAAACTTTTAACCCTGCGCTACAAATGAAACCCCATCGGACACTCCCCGGACGCCTTCCAAACTAGGTTTGGGTGTAAGTTCATCAACATCTTTGAACTAAAGCCAACTTCACCAGCACGCGGTGCATCCTGCTGACTGACAAACGAAGAAAAGAGAGGTAGAAAGCGTAATTGAAAACTACCCAACTGGGGAATGGACTTCCACCTCACAGAACTATTCAACCAATAACAATTCCTTTGGTTGTTGTGTTCCTGCTAGTGAGTGAGTTCACCAGAAAGAATGCCTCGGCAGCGGAGGTGGGGGTGCGCGAGCGATATTTTATTTTGTAAGCATTAATATGGCTACGGTAACCGCTTTTCATCAGGCAGGCCGTATGCTTGTCTGCCACCCGACGTAGTATAACAAAAAATAGGACAAATCCGGGAAAACCCGGATGGATGGCAACCCTACTTTGGAGGGACGTATTCCAACAGTGGAAAATTGACGGGAAGAAGTCGTTTGCTGGTTTGTTTTTTTTTTAATAAATAATGTGACACACCGCGACAGTAACACTCGACAATTGACCTAATACGATCTCGCGACAAATTGGTACTTCCCGTCCGTCCGTCAAGCAAAGCTATATTGGCTGTTGATCTTTTAACCTATATCGAGTGCCAACTGATAGAATATCCTAGATAAGTCTGTCATAGAATCCTACTTACATTATGAACTAACGGCCCACCCACGGTTTGTCGTGGCTCAATATTCCCGTTCCTATCAACGATTTCATTAGAATTTTTTTATTGCTATTTTGACCTGAATCGTCACTCCAATACATACGGGTACCACCCTCCTTAACCAAGTGTAATTCGTAGCGTAACGAACGTTAGATAGATCACGTGACATTTGTCAATTCTCTTAATAATGGTCGATTTTGACGTCACGTGATTTATCTAGCGTTCGTTACGCTACAAATTACACTTGGCTGGGGGGGCAGGACCCTACCGCCGAAACTGATTTTTTGAATGCGAAAATGACAGTACATGCTTAGATTGTTAGTAATTATGTTTAGCTCAGCTGGAAGCAACCCTACAGCCTTGCCGACTAAGCTAAAGATGTTTATCAATAACTTAAATTTAAGATATATTTTTGCGATAAAAAAATCCGATGGTAATCGGCTTCAGCTTCGGCGGTAGGCCTCCTGCCCCCTTACCACCAACTCTTATTGCTATTCAATACCTGAATAGAATGCTTATTCATACCAATGAATAAGCGACTCTATCAAATTTGAAATAGAGTCGCTTATTCATTGGTATGAATAAGCATTCTATGCAGTTATTGAATCGCAATAAGAGATGGTGGTAAGGGGGCTGAACCCATTATTAATAATAATTCTCTATTCGGCTCATCTATTACAATCATTGACGTACAATTAATAAATAATAAGCACGTGACTCAGAGTCAGCGAGTTGAAGTGGCAGTGGGCTGGCCACATTTTGCATCACAATTGCATCCGCTACTACAATAAGTTGCCGGAGTCGGTCCTGATTTTACCCGACACTAAATTCAAACAGCTTATTAAGACCACCTTATGTAAAAAGGCTTACTACAGGACCGACGATTACCTTAATGATAAAAATGTATGGCAAATTCTCGGCACAGGATGTGAAGCACAGGCGTCTTATCTTTACAAGTAGTATTGTGGATATACATATTTAGACTTTATACAATATGTATATACACTCTATACTATGATTTATTTTATATTTTTATTTTTTTTACTATTTTATTTTACTTTAATTTTTTTGTTTTTTCTCTTATTTTGGTCGAATACCATTTTTCTTTGTATTGTAATATGATAATATTGTATGGCTATTTAAAAAAAAAAGACCTATATTGACAGAGTTTATTTCGGCATTTCTTCTCGTCAATGGTCATTCCGAAATGCTGGTAGATAAAAAAATATACCTAATTGTAAAAGACGTGTCTAAGTGCCCGCGAGGGCCCACAGAATAAAGAATTTTGACTTTGACTTTGACTTTGACTTCTGCCAAGTCAGCGATGGCAGAGTGGAGGTCACGTATGGTGCGACGAAGCGTAGGGCGCGCGATTTTAAAAATGTGATTGGTAGCGGTTGGATGCGAAAAGCGGAGAATCGCATATGGTGGAAAGCATTGGGAAAGGCCTATATCCAGCAGTGAGAAGATACAGGCACATATAATAAATTAACCTTTAATATTAATAAGTTAAGCAACATATTTAGACACGAATTGACACCACAGAAAAGTTTCGCAACCGCCATAGCTACTCACAAAGACATTCAATATTAGATCTCTTTGGCTAATCAATAAGGAAATTTTAACAATCGAAGTACGTATTCCATGAATAATCTGTGGTCACAGCCTTATTATTGTATGGTGGTCGTGACTTCAAATGCCGGGGGTCGGGGACACGACTCCTTTCAAATAGTTTTAAATTAGTGTTGTACCTTTTGCATTAAAAGCGATCGTAGCACAGCTGAGAAATAGGAAAGAAGATTACTTGTATTGTTCATGAGAATTCTGGTAAGAATTCATTACTGAATAGGTATTATTATATCTCATATATTAAGAGATTAAACCCGGTCCTCTAAAAGGCGCACACCTTTTAAAGGACCGGGTTTAATCCTTTAAAAGGCGTGCGCGGGGATATGGATCCAACAATCCAAGAAGTTGGCGTTGGCTTTAAAAATCGTGGTGAGCGAGAAACATCCCAAAAATTATATTCTAGAAATATCTCAACTACAATATATATATATTTTAAATTGAGTGAGATATACCGTTTTATTCTATTTTTAACTGACTCAAAAAAAGGAGGAGGTACCTACTCAATTCGGCTGTATTTTTTTAAATGTTTGTTACTTAAATACCCCGTGATTTATAAACCGATTTGAAAAACTCTTTTTTTATTTGAATGAGTATACTTCCAGATTGGTCCCATATTTTTTTCATTATCATCATCATCATCAGCCTGTATCTTCATACATAAATGTAGAGTAATGTTTGGAGTCGTTTTTTTTTTTGTTAAAATTATCAAGGAGGAAGAAGTTGCTGTATTGGCATTGGCAGCGAGGGTGCCGGCACGCGAACGATATTTCGAGTCGCGAGCGTTAACATGGCTACGATAACAGCTTTACATCAGGCGCGCCGTATACTTGTCTGCCACCCGACGCAGTATAATAAAAATAGAGCTCTAAAATCACGTAAGCGAAGTCACCAGTAAAGCTAGTAAGTACGAAATTAAATTATACGCATTAAATTAGGAAACATAATATATTATGATGATGCTAGAGTTGCTTACATACTATAACGTAAAATACCGACGGAGCCAAAGAGCCAAGGCAAAAACTTAATGCCATACAGTCACTAAGTTCATTTGAATATACTAGTGATTGAAGTATATTGGTACCTAGAGGAATACCGCAGTAGACTTCAATTGAATTCATTCATGTTACTTAATTACATTATGTTAGAAAAAAATATATTTAATAGTTAAATTAACTTACTATTATACAATATTTTATACATCTTTTATATCTATATTCAAATACCGTGCTACGTAAATATAGTAGGTACACATCATTTTATATGGGTGTTTTCTATCTATGTATTATAATTATGTGTATGGCTAGCAATGGCTACTTCGACTCTGAGGTTGCGGATTCGATTCTCGCACAAGACAAATATTTGTGTGCATGAACATGTCTGTTTGTCTTGGTTTGGGTGTTTTCTATCTATGTATTAAATGTGTATGTATTAAAAAAAATAAGTACATTTATCAGTTATCTAGTAGGTACCTATACCTATAGTGCTATAGTACAAACTTTGCTTAGTTTGGGACAAGATTGCGGTGTGAAATTTGGCCAGGAATATTTATTTATTTATTTAAAATAATGTTAATATTTTAAATAAATAAATAAATATTTATATAAATTTTGCTTCTATTAGGCCGGTGGATATGGACTTTTCATCCAGCAGGGCCTAATTTATTGCCTAAATAAACCAACAAATATCGAAAATTGAATTTTTTTTTTAGAAGACACTTAAAAATGTATTTAAAAAAAAAACAAAGTTACGGCAGAAAGGTCAGAAGGCCAATTCTCGTATTTTTTCTTAGAACGCAGATTGAAAGTTGACTGAATCGAGATTGAATTGTGAATTGACTAAAATTGTATACTTGATTACATTAATTAATTATTATCAATTCTTGTTGTTGGCAAAGTAACATTCTTAGTTTGTTTAATTTTTACTCATATTTCGATATAATCAAACTTAAATTTAATTTTGAAGTTACATATTGTGTTACGAGAATACCAAATGTGACATTTGTGAGATCGAGACTGGATCGAAACTGAATTTTGACAATATTTTAATTACGAGAATTGCGCCTCAGATTTTCTTTTCGAAGTACGAATAGGCTCTCTCGAGTCCGAGTTTTTTGTTTGTGTTTGATCATACCAACGTAAACAAACCGACCAAATAGAAAAGAACTCTCGTGTTGTGAATTTATAAGACGCGTGTTACATATCAAAATAATGTGGTTTACTTGCTCACATTTTGAAGTGAGCAACCAGCTAATTTGGAGATGTATCCAAATTAGCCTGGTTGCTCTCGGTTGTTGTAAACTTTATCACGTTCGAATGTGATCAAAAAACTCGTACTAAGCAGTTTGGTCTCTTATCTTGAAATGGGTCCAGCGCTGCAACACCGGTGGCACGTCGACCCTGTCGGATCTTTTGTGACTCCCTATTCTTTAGTAACTCTCCCCTGAGTGTCTAGAGACATATTCCATGTACTTTAGTCGTCTTTAGTAGATCTTTAATTGAGAAGAGCTTGTAGTCCTCCAGGTCTGGGTATGCCTTTCCTAGGATTACCATTCGTTTGCCAGCTAGGGCATCACATTGACACATCAAGTGCTTCAAGGTCTCATAAGGTTCCTTGCATGTTCTGCATTCTGGGCTATTGACAAGTCTCATCTTGTATAGGTGCCCATGGCAGGCATAATGCCCAGTCAGTGCTCCAAGCAGTTTGGTCTCAGGCGCAGGTGAAATTTGTCTCGAGAGATCGGCAGCATATTATTATGTCCATATTATAATACGGAAGTATTATTAATTGAACTTGTGTTGTAGCGTGGTAAAAATTTGTCTAGGTTACTTGTATATTTATGTCTAAATTTTGATCTGTACAATGAGCCGCAGAACTTCCTGCTTATAATACTTATTAATAAATACTAGCTGTGTCCGCGACTTTGTCCGCGCGGAGTAGTTATTTTTTATTTTTTATCTATATTAATAAAATAAAATATTACATCAACTACCTGCCAGTGAAAGTCCCGCCAAAATCGTTTCAGCCGTTTCAGAGATAAGTCGGCACAAACAAACAGACAGACAAAAAAATTAAAAAATATATTTTTTCTTATTTGAACCGTGTATACATCCACATGCATTTAGTAAAAATATTACAAACAGATAGTCCAATTTTATTTATCTGTGTAGATATAGACAAATTAAGTGACAGTTCAGAGTCAGGATTTCAGGAATCAAGAAATAACAAAATTCTATGAAAATGTTATTTATTTATAGGAAACGTGGACAGACAGGCCGACTCGACAGAACTAATGGAGTGATTGGAGTAAATTTAAAATAGCTCTCTCAAATGGGATAAATTGGGATGCGAACACGGGCAGACGAAACGAATGTGTTTCGTCATAATGGGACGCATCTAGAGACTATGTATACTACAGCTATGTACCTAGTACTTTTGTGGCCATTTCGTGAATGGTGGATTTATTTTACTTTTTAACTAACTGACCAGCCCCTTACCACCAACTCTTATTCATCATCATCATTATCATCATCATCAGGTCATTTTAGTCTCCACTACAGGAGCACGACCCTCTCTCGTCCGTCACAGACAGGAGGATTTAGTCTACACTCCCTAGGCTGGCCAGACGGGTTGGGGAGGCCTGATCGATGTTTGATAATGTATATCCCTTTAGTCGCCTTGTACGACATCCACGGGAAGAGACGGAGAGATTCTATTCTAGTCTGCCGGAAACAACACGGCAAACCTTAAAACCTATTTCAAATGGAATAGAGTCGCTTATTCATTGATATGAATAAACATTCTATTCAGTTATTGATTCGCAATAAGAGTTGGCGGTAAGGGGGCTGCGCAACTTCGCCCGCGTGTGAGAGAGAGAGAGGATTGAGAGCGAAGCGCAGGATTATCATTAAAAAAGTTATAGTGAGCCAATCTTAAAAGATAGAGATATGCTGTACCAGACTATTTTTTAGATCTATTTCAGAGGAACAATTCCGTCATACATAATTGTTGTGTAACTTTAACTGTTTACGTAGCGCACGCAACGGAAGCACTGTAAAGGAATATTTTTTCCTCGTTTTAGGAACATTTTTCAATAGTGCTCCGTTGTTATTAGTCACAGCGTGATGTTATATAGCCTATAGCTTTCTTTGATAAATGGGCTATCCAACACTAAAAGAATTATTAAATTCGAACTAGTACTTCCTAAGGTTAGTGCGTTCAACCAAACAAACAAACTCTTCAGCTTTATAATATTAGTATAGATCTAAAGACTAGCTGACCCGAACCAGAAGTTGTCCTGTCGAATATTACGAATATTTAATTTGGATTGTTCTAATGTGCATTTAAATAATTATATCAAAAAAAAAAAAAATAGACTACAAATTACTCTTTAATCGTAAGCACCACTGTTAAAACACTATCAGAACTGAACTTTATTATGTATATTAATTATTATTACGATTATGAAAAAATAGGACAAATCTGTAATTTTTCAAACAAAAAAAGTTTTTTTTTTCAAATCGGTTTATAAATGACGGAGTAATAATGTAACACACATTAATAATAATGTTTTTTTCAAAAAAAAAAATAACCGACTTCAGTTGGTAAGCGCAGCTTATGGTAGAATACCCCGGGAGACGCTACTGCCCGTCTTCCGGGAGAAAAGTTATTGCGTCACACAAGATTCCTAGTCGCCTTGTGCGACATCCAGCGCAGAGCAATGGAGTGGCGCAATTATATTTTGCCGGCAACCACACGGCAAATTTAAAGGGTTTCCCTCGATTTTTCTGGGATCCCATCATCAGACCCTGACTTGGTGAATATGGGACCACCTCGCAATCATACCCTTAGAAATAAAAAAATAGAATTTGACCATACGTGCTTATAAAATTGAAGGGTTTCCCTTGATTTCCCTGGGATCCCATCATCAGATCCTGACTTGGTGAAAATGGGTCCACCTTGCAATCATACCCTTTCAAATAAAAAAAGAATTTTGAAAATCGGTTCACAATTCGCGAAGATATCGAATAACATACATACAAAAAAAAAATTCAGTCGAATTGAGAGCCTCCTCCTTTTTTGAAGTCGGTTAAAAAAGAAGCAAAACCTCTTCTAAGATTTAAAGGTTCTAAACCGTCTGTCAGTTTGGGATCGTCAACAATCCTCACAGCACGCCTTAATATTTATATTAAATTTTGAAAATTTGTTTAGAAGCACAATCGCGCCCACCAATTTCGCGCCAAAAAGTTTCAAATATAGTACCTCACCTATTACCACAGATAAATAAATATAATTAAACTATAACGTACCTACAGACAATTAATATTGTATATAATTATCTTGTCGTAACTATATTGCTCAACTCATGAGTAGCCCGCGGAAGTGTTTTTTTATTTTTTACTTCTCGCTCTAAATGAATTCAGTGGTCACACAATATATATTTATATTTTAAGTGCTCGTTGAGTTAAGTGTTGAGTTTTTTGGGTTTCTATTAGTTTCTTTTATCTTAGGACAGAGTAGTTTGACTTCTTGATTGACCTGTACAACAAAACATAACATAATAAATATATATGTATATATAAGTATATATATTTTAATGTACATTGAACATTGATAAGAGATTGATAAGAGCGCCTTGTTATATATGTATATTAGACGAGTTCGGTGGTCAAATGGTTAGTACCTAATGGCTACTTTGACTCCGAGGTCACTGGTTCGATCTCCGCACAAGACAAACATGTCTATTTGTCATGGCATGGATATTTTCCAGGTATTATAAGACATTATTTACAAAAAAAAAATGTATTTATCAGTTGTCTAGTACCCATAGTACAATTTGGGACTAGATGGCGCTGTGTAAATTGTCCAGAAAAAAACATTTATTTATTATTTAATTATTAAATACGTGACATATCAGTCACTTAGCATAACTTGTAACTTTAACATAACATCATCGTGCTTAATGTTCTTCACAATGTAGGAAAAGTGATAACTTACGTCACTCGTTCAATTTAAATAAACTTGACATTCATTCAAGTGACATTCATATCGCTTCCCATTCCTCGTTGCGTGTGTTTATTTAATTTTAATACTAGCTGCCCGGACAGACTTCGTTCTGTCAAAAGTCAAAGTCAAGATTTGTTTTTTACTATTGTCCACGCAAACTTTACGTGAGCCTTAAGGATATACGGAAAAAATAATATTACCGAATTGATCTAGTCCTTCTCGAGTTATGGGCTTAGCAACATTCATTTTTATTTATATAGATTTTACACTTAATAAATATAGTTTAAAAAAACACGCTTTTAAAGCACATCAAACTAAAAAGTAAAAATAATTCTTAATACAAGCTGAAAATAATAACGTGTGAAAAATACTCGTACTAGCATTATTTTGAAAAAAGCGTGGGGCGCTTTATGCTCAAACCGCGGGGTGCTATTAAGTGCCCCACGCTTTTTTCAAAATAATGATAGTATTTTTCACTCATTATTATTTTCTGCTTGTATTAAGAATTAATTTTCACTTTTTAGTTTTATGTGCTTTAAAAGCGTATTTTTTTAGTTTTATTTTTAAACTATATTTATTTAGTTGATGTGCTATTTTTTATTTTATTTTTAAACTATATTTATTCCATGATTACCAGTATTGTATTGTTCCCGGTTCTTGATAAATGTACAAAGTTTAAATTAAATCTGTTCGTTTAAAGTGGGTCAAAATCGAGTTCAAAGAGTCGGTTACAAACATACAAACAAACAAACAAGCAAACAAACAAACTTACAGGTGAAACTAATAAAAGCGTGTTAAAAATTGTGGCAATCAATAGAATGTTGTTTCATTGCAAACGGATACTATATTACTGTTACTATATTACTAGCCTGGTATTCGACGTGTATAAACATATGTTCTCGCCACGGTCTTTAGAGCCAAAGCCAACCACGCCTGCACGTGCTGCACCCTGCCGACTAGCGATAAAGGCTCTGGCAAGAGAGAGGTAGGGTACAGCGTAATTATAAGCAGCCCGACTGGCGAAGTAACTCTACCTCACAGAATATCGCAGACAAATAACAATTCCCTCGAGGGTTGTTGTGTTCCTGCGAGTGAGGTCACCAGAAAGGAGTTGTTGCATTAGCAATGCTGTCTTCCATATCCTCCGCTTTCCGCATCCAGCCTCTTGCGAGGTCGGTTCTCTTGAGGTCTTAGGTTCATCTTAACTGGGATTGATAAAACAGATTGATTCCTTTATTTGCAACAATAAGTACATTTGTTGTACTGGTCATTCAATAATTTAGGTTTTTTTAATACCACTAGGATGACAAACAAGTGTACGACCCGCTCCATGGTAAGCAGGTTTTATTGGGTAATATAAAATGGCATTGAGGGCACTAGCGTTATATATCATAGCAACATATTATACAGCTAGAAATCTTAAGGGTTCAAAGCAAAGGTACTATTGACATTACAGCGTAAAGACTTGCTCGATTTCTTGTTGGTGAGTTATTTGCCTACAATACAACACAATATCTTTATTTTGCTTAAAATGTGGTACATATTATCGATATTAAAAATGTCAAGAATAACAACTAGTTTCACACATTTTATCAGACACTGGCATGCAAAATTTACAAGTGCTGTATAATCATCATCATCATCAGGTCATTTAAGTCTCCACTACAGGAGCACGACCCTCTCGTCCGTCACAGACAGGAGGATTTGGCCTACATTCCCCACGCTGGCCAGACGGGTTGGGGAGGTCTGATCGATGTTTTATAATGTATTTCCCTTTGTCGCCTTGTACGACATCCACGGGAAGAGACGGAGTGATTCTATTCTAGTCTGACGGAGACCACACGGCCATATAATAACAAATAAAATTATTACATAAATGAATGTCTTGTGGTCATTGAATGTAAAATATTCGTCAATTGTATAAAAACAATATTTATATTTACTAACCTTTTTATATTTGCTAACTTTTCATAAAAAGTAGTAGACTTCAATCCTAGGATAGCTGCTTGTTGAAATAGTCGAAACCAGAAAAACTTGTTGCATGTAGTGGTGCGGCCTTGGAACCATATGTAAGGCTACCGTTATGGTGTTCCTAATATGCACTAGTTTAGTATAGTCTAAGATAAATAAATAAATAAATATTGTCAGACAAATTACACAGTGCCATCTAGCCCCAAAGTAAGCGAAGCTTGTGTTATGGGTACTAGACAACTGATAAACATACGTAAATACATTTTTTTTTTGTAAATTTATGATACATAGAAAACACCCAGACTAAGACAAACAGACATTTTCATGCACACATTCTTTCTTCTTTATGCATTCTTTTGATCCTTCATATATCCAGTGGTGTGAAATAATTTTGGATGGAGATGATAAATATGTAGATGTAACTAGAGTTGCCACCTGTTTTTGTCCAATTAAAGTACATTGGTTATTATAGGTAAGAAAAAAAAAGTACATAGTATCAAAATAAAGTACCTACAATTTATTTTTCTGTATTATTATGTTTAAAAACATTTCTTTTCACTTTTTTATTACTTTTGCGGTTTG
Source organism: Hypsopygia costalis (assembly GCA_937001555.2). Lineage (NCBI taxonomy): Eukaryota > Metazoa > Arthropoda > Insecta > Lepidoptera > Pyralidae > Hypsopygia > Hypsopygia costalis. The sequence continues at coordinate 11,564,725 of OW443344.2, forward strand.
TATCAAATTTGTATTTCTACTAGACAATTGCACAGCAACTTTATAGTCTATATTTAAATTAAAGTAAATAAGTAACTCATTTTATCAAATTCAGAGATGCTCTGTTTCTTTCGACTCGCCATACCACTAAACTTTTCAAAATCTCAAAGAAATCAAATCATGCGAAATAAAGTATTTTTGCGTACTTTATTATTCTCATAAAGTATAGAGTACAATTACCAGAAATAACGTACAATATTTTATTATAAAGTACGGGTGGCAACCCTAATTGTAACACCAAACTGTATCCCCCGATTTTGTTATCATTCGTTTTTTAAGGAAGACCCTCCCTAAGGAAGCAATTTTAAAGACTTATTCACGACAAAACACGGAACTATAAATTAATACAAGTTTATTTAAATTGAACGAATGACGTAAGTTATCACTTTTCCTACATTGTATAGACCATTATATTTCCATTAGCCATACATTTAGTATGTATACATATTATACATAATACATTTAGTAAAGGAGATCGATGGCGTCTTTGCGCGTGTCAGTCTAATGGAACACGCAAGTTAAGCGACGTCGACGAAGAAGTAAGAAGCCTGTCCATGAAGAAAGAAAGAAAATATGTTTATTAACATCACAACATGAGACAATAAATTGATACATTACACAATAACATATAAATAAATAAATAAATATTTCTGGACAATTTGCACAGCGCCATCTAGTCCCAAATTAAGCACAAAGCTTGTGTTATGGGTACTAGACAACTGATAAAAGTACTTAAATAATACCTAGAAAACAACCAGATCAAGACAAACAGACATGTTCATGCACACAAATGTTTGCCTTGTGCGGGGATCGAACCCGCGAGTTTGGAGTCAAAGTGACCATTGCTAACCATTCGACCCCCGAAATCGTCTTATAACATTTCAAACAATGTTAATTTGGCCATCGCTCAACATTAATGCTGTGTAATACACACAGCGCCGGTATTCTGCGACAGCCAAATGGATGTGTTTATATTATCTCGAGCTCCTCCGTGCTTCGGAGGGCACGTTAAGCCGTCGGTCCCAGCTGTTGATATTAGATGACAGTAGTGAAGCTAAGTCAGTGGCCTTTAGGCGGCTTGAAAACACTGGCTACGCCAACCCGCAGTTGAGCTGCGTGGTAGAGTACGCTCTAAACTCCTCCCACGCAACGACGCCACCGAGCTCGTCCATATATCTTGTATACTTTAGAAAATTATGTTATTTTTTGGAAGATCACTTATCATTTCTACTTTGTATAGTCATCATCATCATCATCAGGTCATTTAAGTCTCCACTACAGGAGCACGACCCTCTCGTCCGTCATAGACAGGAGGATTTGGCCTGTACTCCCCACGCTGGCCAGACGGGTTGGGGAGGCCTGATCGATGTTTTATAATGTATTTCCTTTAGTCGCCTTGTACGACATCCACGGGAAGAGACGGAGTGATTCTATTCTAGTCTGCCGGAGACCACACGGACACTTTGTATAGTAATGTAAGATAATGTAAGTAAAGTAATTATATTGTAATGTATAGTAAGTAATATTACATAATGTAAATGCTTATACACGCATTATATATGTAGGTGAATGTGGCGATGATTCGATCTAATTTTAGTAATTCGAATAATTAATTACCAGCAACATTTCCAAATAGCAGTCTACAAATAAATTAATAAATTAGTTTCTTTTAACATTTAAATTTCAGGTACATATTCAGCGTTAGAAGGTCGTGGAAAGTTGCAAAATTTATTTTACTGTTTACAACGACGGTTTTGCAAGGGTGTTGGCAGTACTGGGCAAGGTCAGACGTCGATGGACTGTGAACAGCGCCATTGAAATTACTTGCGAAATTTAACATCGAAGCGGGATACGGACTTACTATTCCAGGGTTTTAGTAAACCAGGGACGACGAACCTTTATTAACAAACTTGTAATTTTTTATAGCAATAAAGTAGATATTTTTTTTTTTTTTTATACTACGTCGGGTGGCAGACAAGCATATGGCCCGCCTGATGTGAAGCGGTTGCCGTAGCCATATTAATGCTCGCAACATAAAATATCGCTCGCGCGCCACCACCCCCGCTGCCAACGCAGCATCTCCTTCCTTTCTGGTGACCTCACTCACTCGCAGGAACACAACAACCCTCAAGGGAATTGTTATTTGGCTGCGGTATTCTGTAAGGTGGAGGTACATTCCCCAGTCGGGTAGCTTACAATTACGCTCCCTACCTCTCTTTTCGCCAGAGCTTCGTTTGTCAGTCAGCAGCGTGCACCGCGTGCAGGTGAAGTTGGCTTTGGTTCAAAGGTGTTGATGAACCACTTACACCCCAAAAATATTATTATAAATAATAATAAATAAATTTCTGGACAATTTACACAACGCCATCTAGTCCCAAATTAAGCGCAAACCTTGTAGGTACTATGGGTACTAAACAACTGATAAATGTACTTAAATACATTTTTTTTTTGTAAATACATACTTACAATACATATACAACACCAAGACCAAAACAAACATACATGTTCATGCACACAAATGTTTGTCTTGTGCGGGGATCGAACCCGCAACCTCGGAGACAAAGTAGCCATTGCCAGCCATTCGACCACCGGGCTCGTCAAAAGATAAAAGATGCCTAGATGCCTAGGCATCACTTTAAATAAAATTTGATTTTAGTTAGTAACTCGAAATGTGTACTACAAAAGCCATGTTTACTGTTATAAATTTATTTAGAGCAGGGGTTCCCAACCGGTGGTTCGCGGACCACCAGTGGTCCGTGAGAGCTAAAAATATGACCCATGATACAAACATAAAATGAAAGAGATTAGCACTATCATACAAAATACTAACAAGTCGAGTTATAGTATAATGGATTTATATGACACTTGGGGACCCTACTCCCAACAAAAACCTCGTAGTGGTCCGCGAACAAAAAAAGGTTGGGAACCACTGATTTAGAGAATAAAGTTTTTGTAGATACGAAGTTGGCAGGTTATCACTATAATTAGGTCTATGATTGGCATGGGACTTTTAAAATATGTCTTAATTGGGCTTTAAGAAGTCGGCAATGCGTGAGTGACATATCTGGTGCCGCAAGCGTTCATATGCACGCGTTGGCTGAGAAGACCAAACATTCTACGTTACACTTTGGTTACATTATAAATGAAGTACTCGTATTGACAAACTATGTAGATTTAAGTATGTATATTAATATTTTTTTTATAGTGATAAAAAGTATATTTAATATTTAATAACGGGCTTTTTTGAATAATTGTGTTTTTATTTAGCTAATAATATTTTTTTTAGTGCCTAGCGCCACGCCAGGCTACAGACTATAGGTAACTAACAGCAGGCAGCTGTTTTTTTTTTCGAAAATACTGTAATGCATTCTTCAGGGCTTCCACTTATTAGATTTTTTATAGATACTTTAGTTTACTTGCGATGTTCTTTTTTTATCATCAAATCCCTTATAGGTAGGTAAGTATTTTAATTTGTTTTTTTGATTTCTTCAACTATTTCTGTGGTCTATGTATAGCTATGGACATGTTCCGAAATAAAATTATTATTACTATAGTATTATTTGATAAAAGAAATATGGATTTTATTGGTTTTGTGTACTTAAATTTTTTTAACTGTAGTTTTGTCTGTAAATTACCTATAGCTATAAGTATTAAGCACGTATCTTAATACGCACAGACAGGCATTATGGGTAAAAATAAATAATTATTTGTGATAATATGTAGGTAGGTAAATGCTTACCTTCCTTTTTAACTGACTGCAAAAAATAATAGGTTCTTGTTAGATACTTGTCTCTTTTGCTGACTGTACTAGTAATAGGAATGTAGAAGTTACTTACCGGTTGTTTAATCCCATCAAAGAACAAAATTATGTTTTCCTAGTAACAGGGGCAGCTACAATAACTTCCTTCCATTAGGTACTACGGTTCCGTACTCATTCACAAACAATAGAAACACGACAAGAATAGGTACCGCGAATTCACAGCAAAATAAACTTTGATTATAGAAAATAATGTTATTAACAGTGTATCAAAAGACCTACACACAGATTTAAGCAGGCTATGTAGCAACAATCACTTTAAAAGTTGTTTCATACTTATTGTCATTGAGAACTTTTGTTTTTTCGTTTTATGTCGATCGGAACCCGACGGTATTTTTAGCTCGTCGACAACGATCTTATTACGCGGAGCTCACAGCCGGACTAACTTGTAAAACCGTGTTTACTTGAACTGCCTCGTGAACCGGTCGTAGTAGAGTTGAACTTTAGTAACGGAGCTTGGTAAATGATTTATAACTGATGGTTATCGTTGATAGATGACGCTAGTTAGGTGGTATACAGCGCCATCTAGCGTACGATTGTTTCTTTAAAGAGTCAATTATGTTCCATTGAAAGCAGAGTTATTTAAAAATATTTAATTTCAATGCTTTTGCTATTATGTTAAAGATGGCGCTGATATTAATTTAATTAGCGACATCTATAAGACAAATGCGTATCGTTGTGGCGGACGCAGAGATTTTCCTCTTTATTCGGTTTTCCTCCAGATGGCGATTTTACTAAAATACCAAATAATAATAAGTAGGTAATGTGATTTTATTTTGTTCTGGAAATCAGTATAAATAAAATAAAACTAAAAATGCATCTTGACAATGTTTATTTTTTTTTTTACTTTTTTGTTTGACATATAACATTAAGCTTAGAGAAATTATCTTTAATGTCTCTTCACATAGTCCATTAACTAGCCAAGTCGCTGTGAAAATTCAAGATAAACCTAAGGAATAAATATGATACATATTTAAATATATAGACAATGACAGATATACATAAATATTTCTTATACTTACTAAGTAATCGTTACATATTATACACGTACAATACATCAGGGGCATACGGTAGCAAGTTTTATTTATATGAAAATGGTTTATACAAATTAATTCTAAGTAGGTTCAAACTTTGATGGTGCTTAAAAAAAAATATGCGAAGTTTCTAAAAGATACAACACACATTTGAACAAATGAAACACACATTTGAAAAAATTTAGAAACAAATGACTATGACAGTGCTCCTTTCAGGGGCGTAACTATGAAGACGTATTCTGTTTCGACAGTATACCCCTGACTTACCAGAATATATAAATAAACCAAATTTGTATTATACAAATATATATAAAAGTGCATAGAAATTAAACAATGAAACAGTACGAATTTTTCAATACAGACACGATTATAGGCAGGAAATCCAGATCATATCATTTTTATTTTTAATGCCCTAAATGGTTTAAGGCTTCTACGTAGCCAGATCTTGCTTTGTTATTCAACGGAGTACCACTGTTCAAGGCAGGATTACCTCCAATAATTCTGAACTCAGGCCCATCCTGTGCACGACGTGAATTAGGGTTATCTAATAGATGTTGAACCACATCACTTATCATACCGGGGTTAAAATATTTTCCGAATGTTTTTACCAAATCTTTAACTAGTTCGTATACCTGTGTGGTATTTTCTTCTTTGAGCGGTCTTGCAACTTTAGAATTTTCATGAGAGTTAACGTCATTATCAAAAACATTTTCTGATGCTTCAGGAGAATTATCTTGAGACTGAGAACTGACTAAGAATTTACTTTTGTCTTTGTCTAGTAAGTCCAATAAAGAACCAAATGTATTATGAACATCGCTACCATGACCATTGCTACCATGAACATTGCTATCATGAACATTGCTGTCATAAATATTGCTGCCATGAACATTGCTCCCATGAATACCAGTCGCAGTAGATGTCTTTCCAGGAATAATTCTATGTGAAGTTGAATGGAAAGATGTTAGGAAGTGCGATTTTTTCAACGGTATCACACCCAATACATGAAGTGGATTCAAGTGCACCAACATCATTCCTTCTACATGTACAGGAGACCATTCGCCTCTAATGTTTGGAACTTGCTCATCAATAGTTATTTGTAGAAGTTGTAAATTAGTCATATCGAAATTATTACCTAGCTCGTCATGTACGTGATTATCCACAATATTAATGTCGTGGTCACGTAATATGTTAGCAATGCGTGTCTTCAAAGTATGAATATCAATAAATTCATTATTCGAATTTGATAATTCAGGAAGCTGCTTCAGTTGTTCTTCGAACCAATGATTAAAATTCTGGGAATCTCGTTCGGCTTTGTGACTGTTATGATTTGTCTCATATTGGACATTATGTCTGGTTGGAACATTTATTTTACCTGGTACTATACCATAAGGTGATTCTAATTCTACTTCTTTATTGTAATGCAAATTAGAATTTGAATGCTGGTTTTCATAATTGCTTTGTTGTCCCGCGTAAAGTTTAGGTCTATCCATTGCATAAAGGGAATGTTGACCCGTAAATGCTACAGCAGCTGCAGGATTCATTACACTTCCTGAATTTGATATGTAATCAATAAGTCTATGCTGATTTGTGGCACGTGGCGTGTTAACATTGTCATGTTGTTCAGACATTGCATGGAGGGTGTTTTCGTACAGTTGTACTACAGTTTCAGTGCCTATTGTTAGCAAGTCATCTCCTGCATCATACGGCAAATCAGGTATCTGTTGTTGTTTTTCTTTACTAGGCGTGTACATGACTAGTTTATTTGTAAGCTTGTTTTTATAGAAGTAAACGACGACTCTTTCTATATCAGCTGGATTATCGCCTACTACGCTGCTGACTTGCACACTGTTTGCATGAAATATAGGACAGTAGCAATTGTCGTAGTTGGTTGGTTGGTGGATGGTTGTGCGAGCTGCTTTTGGTGGACCTTGCGCTAAGAGATAGTGTTGTTGGCCCAGCAATGTAGATGCGCTGAAAGAATAAAAAAATAAACTAATACCCGTTGTTTTTTTTTCATTATTTTTTAAAATAATTAAAAAAAACAACGGGTTGCACTCCGGGAGTGCAGGTAGAAGTGAAAACTTGAACATTAACGTTGAGCATTTTTGAATATTTTGGAATGGTTAGGAAATAATTTCGCACGAATTGCTTTATTTATCAGTATAACAGTAGGTACTATCATTTATGTGATAAAATACAATATTCATTTATTGCGCTATCGTACACAAACATAGGTAAACTATTCAAAGCAATCTCAATTGTATCGTCTTTGCTTAAAGTTGGATTTTGTAGTCTCGCAGCTTTGTCTTATGAACTGTCATTTCGAATCATTAAAATATTCAAAGAATTCACAATCGTATCGTCTTTGTTTAAAGTAGAATTTTGTAGTTTCGCAGCTTTGCATTACTAATTTTCCATCAGGACACGTGATCCTGACGCGAGTTTAACATTTTTTACCCATCCCAAAAACTGCACAACGCCGCTAGAGAAGTTTTCACTTAAAAAAAAAAACCCGACAAGTGCGAGTCGGACTCGCCCACCGAGGGTTCTGTAGGTACGTAGTATCATTATTAAATTTGATATTTTTCATTATAAATAAGAAATAATGCGTCGAAAAAATTAAATAAAATATTTTTGCATTAAGCCCTTTCATATGATACCCCATTTGAAGTAGTAGTTTCAATTTGAAATTTCGACACCCTATAAAAAATATAGACCCCCTATTTTTTAAGATCTATTTACAAATGTATAGTTTTGAGATTTATTCCTGTACTTGTAGTCTATAACGATGTTACTTGCCAAATTTCATAGTTCTAGGTCAACGGAAAGTACCCTATAGGTTTTGATTTACTTTGAGTGTGTCGAAATATGCGTTTTTTGCAGAATAAACGGCCGTAACTTTTTTTTACGTAAACTTAGCAGTTTGATTTTTTTACAACTTCATGGGACCGTAGACCTGAGTATACAGTTCAAATTTCAGCTTGATACCTCCACGCATTTTCGACATAGAAATTCTTGACAGACAGACAGACAGACAGACGGACAACAAAGTGATCTTATAAGGGTTCCGTTTTTCCTTTTGAGGTACGGAACCCTAAAACTGGCAAAGAACCTTAAGCATTAGTTAAGTTCTTTGCCATTTTTTTAGTTCGATAACTTGGCATCATCGACATCAACCCATAATCATCCCACTGTTAGGACACGAGTCTTCCATCAATCGAAGGGGTTAAGAGTATACTCCTCTACGCTGCTCAACTGCGGGTTGGCGGAGTTTCGGTTGAGTTCGATAACTTGACTCTTGCCTAAATAAGTATTCGGTCAAAGTGTAATTCTTATGGTACTTTGGTGATTTGAAAATAAATTTATTTCATTTCATTTCAATGTGGAACTAAAGAGGTATCACAAGACAAATATCTGTGTGTAAGAAATATCTGTTTGCCTCAGTGTTTTATGGTACTTATGTATGTATTTAAAAAAAATATTCAAGTATTATAATATAATAAATAAATAAATATTGTCAGAGAAATTACACAGCGTCATCTAGCCCCAAAGTAAGCGAAGCATGTGTTATGGGTACTAGACAACTGAAAAACATACGTAAATACATTTTTTTTTGTAAATAAATACTTATGATACATAGAAAACACTCAGACTAAGACAATAAGACAAACAGACATGTTCATGCACACAAATGTTTGTCCTATGTGGGAATCGAACCCACGAGCGTTGGTCTAAAATGTTTAAAGTTTCTTCAGTATGCAAACAAAAATACAAAATTTCTCGAGTCTATACTCATATCATAAAAAACAAATTTACTCTTCACGCTTTATTTTATCTATATAAATCAGGGATGTTGCGGATGCCGATTTTTTCACATCCGCGGATGTGAATGCGGATGCGGATTTTTGAAGGCTCACATCCGCGGATGCGAATGCGGATGCGGATGTTTAAGATCTCATATAAATATAGTATATGAATGATGATTTAAAACAATGATAAAATAATTATTAACATTTTTATTAATGAAAATTGGTGTTACGTATAATACTCCTATTTTTTAATCTATTTCAGTTACTAATTTTCATATTTGTAATTGAAGTCAAAAATAGGAGCATTATAGTTAATAAACAGTAATATTGCCGCCATTTCCGATTCAAGCACAGACACACGCAGAAATTCGTAAATTTATCTGTCGCTACTAAATAATTGTTCGCTAGGAACACTGCCTGGTGGAGTCGATAAAAATCTTCGTGCTATCGGTGATAATATCTTAAACTCCTCTCGAGGACCATTTAAGAGGATTTTCATCCACATTGATCAATAATCTATGTATAAAACATATATCTATCTATACGATAAGTAATCGAGAAACAAATGCACTACAACAAACGCGTCGGAGCAATTTTTTCGCTCCCATTGCTCATCAATGTCTTTCTTGTTGCAACTTGTATTACATTCGCATCCGCATGAACATTCGCATTGATTATTGCGGAGGCGGATGCGGATGCAGATGTCCAAATCTATGCGGAAGCTCCGCATTTGTGGATGCAGATGCAAATATTCGTAACATCCCTGATATAAATATTTATTCAACATTTTTACCACATTTTACGCCGGAAAATATAGCGTCTCTCATGAGAAAGCATTAAGACTGTTTAAATAACATTTTGTTCTACTACTAGACAAGAGCTATATCTATATAAAATGAAGCGTGAAGAGTAATTTGTAGTAGCATTATTATTATATTATTAAACATACGTTCCACTCTCGTGCGACAATCGGCCGAATTAATTAAGTAATGTAATCAATAATAAAAAGTAAACATAATTACCCGGTACTTAGACCCGCAGCTAAGCAGATTAAAAATAATCTCTGAAAGTAAAACATAAACAATATTCATCTTAAAAAAAGACGTTTACTAGAAAATGTAAAAAAATATCGTTTAAAAATAATAAAAACCTATTTGCCTGAACAAAACATTAAATGATCATCATCATCATCAGGTCATTTTAGCCTCCACTACAGGAGCTCGACCCTCTCTCGTCCGTCACAGAAAGGAGGATTTGGCCTACACTCCCGCATGGGGAGTGTAGGCCAAATCCTCCTTTCTGTGACTTTCTGTGGCCAGACGGGTTGGGGAGGCCTGTCCGTTGTTTTAATGTATTTCCCTTAGTCGCCTTGTACGACATCCACGGGAAGAGGCGGAGTGATTCTATTCTAGTGTGCCGGAAACCACACGGCCAATAAATGATATGCTATTGGTAAAAAGATTCAGAATGCTAAAAGCATGAATACAACTTTTTTTTTATGTTCTGTACATAGTTTTACGATTAAGAAAAGGCCTGTTACAAAAACGAAGAAGTAACAAACAACTAGGACTTATTGTTGTTACTTGTTCGTTTTTGTAGCATGTTTTTAAAGTTATTTTTTTATTTGAAAAGAAAAGTTATTTATACTAAAGAATATTGTGTTTATAATAATAATAAGTTTATAACACATATTTTTTATTACAATTAACTTTCTTTAAATACAAAAGTAACTTTAAGAAAATATTTTGATTCTAATAAAATGGCTTTCTGGTAATACTATGTATAATAAATATATTCTAGTTAATATTTTGAAAAATGTTAAAATTCACTTCTCCTCCTTATGTGGGAGGGGAGGTGAAATTTTCCATTTTTCAAAATATTAATATTCTGGCAAGTTGGCCATGACAACTATATAAATAATAGTAATTTAACATATTCTAGTGTTACCATAAAAGAATATCCACTATTGTTACCACAGATCTAAAGCGAAATAGGTATAGTGCCACAAACTTATCTGACCCGGTGGCCAAATTTAGAACTAAAGCCGCCATCTTGAAATGTTAGTATTGCCAGGTACAATTTATTTATTTACCACGTATACACATTCCATTGAGGTATATTTTTTTAAATATTAAAATATCTTTTTATATACATATAATAAATAAAAATCGTCAACGAGTTGTTTCTGTGCAATATTATAATTCTAATATTATATAATAGCTATGATCGCGACTTAACGTGGTGCATTTTTAAAACTAATCAACAAAAAAATAGAAGGAAATTGATATTTAATTGAAACACCACACATCACAATTAATCAGTATATCAATGCTATTATTTTAACAATGTATATATTTCTTTGATTTTAATGTTTGCTCTAAAACGGGCGGCATTTCGTTTAATGGCAACACTTAAGTCGATCGTACCGCCCCCGCCACCGGGCCAGATAAGTTTGTCGCACTGTACTAGGTCTGCGATTGTCACAGAATAAAAAAAGTGTTTACATACCATGATTATTTCCGTAATGGGCGACATCTTTCTGCAACGCGCAATTGCGAATCTAAGAACACATATGTAGTCGACGAGTTATATTTATGCGGAAAAATAATTAGCGCAAAATCCGGCAATTAATCTTAATTAGTCATTTAGTGAAACAAATGACATTATCTACTGCCTGGTGGATTTTCTAGAAAATGGCATTTTTATTTAACACTCTGTTTATTCCCATACCTAATTACTGTTTCGCGTGGTTGAAAAAAAAATATACGCCTTGATTGATTTTTCGATTGTTGAGCCGTATAAATTTACTCCGGGTCTACAAATTACGTAAGTGTGATATAAACTAGCGTTGCCTATGGTTTCTTTCGCGTGGATTTTCATTGCCTTATTTTAATTAGCTCCTTAGGGTGAATCAGATAAAAAATATCATACGTATTTATCAAATATGATCAAAATAAAATATGATAAAATATAATTATATGTGTATTATATAAATCCCGTATGTTTGTTATATGATTTTCTACTACATTTTCTGCCGGAAAATATAGCGGTTCTCATGAGAAAGCTTTAAACAGTAATATATATATAACGTTTTGTTCTGCTACTAGACAACAGATGGCGCCACGCGTCACTAAACTGCGTTTATCATACTGCTATTTAACATTCCACGTAAATGAAGTTGCGGGCACAACGGGCAATAACGGGCAGTAAGTAAGTAAATATATAATTTTCACAATATCTTTTTCTCATTTATTATTTATCGATTCATTCACTTGGCATTGATAACTATTGTTGTACTTAAGTTTATTTTTATACTACGTCGGGTAGCTGGTAAGCGGTTACCGTAGCTATATTAACGCTCGCAACGTAACGTAACGCTTGAAGATTGTTGTGGTCCTGCGAATGAGTGAGGCCTTCAGTAAGGAAGGAGTTGCTGTGATGGCAGCGAGGGTGGCGGCGTACGAACGATATTTCATGTTGCAAGCGTTAATATGGCTACAGTAATCGCTATACATCAGGTGTTCGTATGCTTGTCTGCCACCCAACGTAGTATAAAAAAAATACTTTGACAGACTCTGAAGCAGAAAAGCACGCACTTTTTGGAAAGTTTACTGCCAGAGTCTCTAATAGATTCAGGTAACGCATTCCAGAGACCTTGAGAAATCAGTTGGATCCGGAAGGCGGAGGATCGTATTTGGTGGAAAGCATTGGGGAATGCTTATATCCAGCAGTGTTTAGATACAGCCTGATGATGATGATGAGGATTCCAGAGTCGTAAAGCTTGTAGCTCGATGGCGCCATGGGGAGATCAATGGTGTAGTTGCTCTTGGCAGCCTAAACGAACACGCAAGTTAAGACGCGTCAACCGTAGCCTGTCAATGGATGGGTTTAGTTATCTTAACTTCCTCCATACTTCGAAGGGTACGTTAAGCAATCTATTTATTTATTTATTAGGATACATTACAGATTACAATCATGCAATCATTTATAACCAAAATTCTTTACAGTATTGATCTAGATTATAATTCAAGTGAATGTATGCCTAGAAAGGTCCATTTTAGTCTCCACTACGGAGCACGACCCTCTCTCGTCCGTCCCAGACAGAAGGAGGATTTGGCCTACTCTCTCCACGCTGGCCAAACGGGTTGGGGCGGCCTGATCGATATTTGATAATGTATTTCCCATAATCGCCTTGTACGATATCCACGGGAAGAGACGGAGTGATTCTATTCTAGTCTGCCGGAAACCACACGTCCAACATATACATATACGTTTAAATGAAAATTTTATTCGCTAGAGTTATCTAATTAATATGCATTTTAGAGAAAAAAAAAATTACATTAAGTTTTACTTTAATAGTAATAATGAAATGAAAGCAATGCACGTCAACTACAAAAATGTTATTTTTAAGGTGTGTCCTTATTTACCTCCTAAACTTATACAGCGAGAAGTGATAAATATCTATGAAAAATGAAAATGAAAAATACTAATTCAAACAGTATCATAAGTATTTTTCACATATATCGTTGAGACCAACCATCTATATCTTTATTGGGGACAAGGATTTCATTTTCATTTCATCTGTCCTGGATGTTGTCATTAGATGACAGCCGTTAAGCCAAGTTGTCTGGCCAGTGGCCTTTAGGCGGCTTGAAAACAACCTTCGCCAATCCACAGTTGAGTAGCGTGGTGGAGTACGCCCTAAACCCTTTCGATTAAGGGGAGACCCGTATTCCAGCAGTGGGATGAATAAGAGTTGACGACGATTCTGTGAGGTGGAGGTACTTCCCCAGACGGGCAGCTTAAAATTATGGGGTGTAAGTGGTTCATCAAGATCAACCACCCAAACCCAAAGCCAACTTCACCTGCCGTCGTATGTACCTCCACTTCACAAAATACCGCAGCCAAATAACAATTCCCTTGAGGGTTGTTGTTTGAGTTGTTGTGTTCCTGCGAGTGAGTGAGGTCACCAGAAAGAAAGGAAGGAGTTTTTTTTTTTTTTTTTTTATACCACTAAGGTGGCAAACAAGCATACGGTCCGCCTGATGGAAAGCAGTTACCGCAGCCTATGGACGCCTGTAACACCGGAGGCATCACATGCGCGTTGCCGACCCTGTAAAAACCTCTTCACGCCCTTTTTGAAGAACCTCATGCTGTAGTCTCCTGGGAAAACCTCCACAGGCAATTCATTCCACAGCTTGATAGTACGTGGAAGAAAACTTCTCTGGAACCGCACAGTACGTGACCATTTCGGTTCTAAAGTGTGAGGATGAATTCCCTGTCGATGGCGAGCGGTGCGACTGTAGAAGGAAGCCGTGGGCATCATGTCAAACAACTCCTCTGAACACACCCCATTGTACAAACGGTAGAACACACAAAGGGATGCAAAATCTCTTCTCAGACTTAAAGGTTCTAAACCGTCTGTCAGTTTGGGATCGTCAACAATCCTCACAGCACGCCTTTGAATCGAGTCACAGGGTGCAAGCTGGTATCTAGGCACTCCCGCCCATAGATGGCAACAGTACTCCATATGCGGCCGAACTTGAGCTTTGTAAAGCATAAGTCTTTGCCGCGGGTTGAAGTAATGTTTCGCCCTGTTGAGCACACCTAGTTTCTTCGATGCCAGCTTGACCTTCCCCTCCAGATGACATCGAAACTGGACGTCGCTGGAGATGTCAACTCCTAGAATACCAATACTATTGGCGATGGTGAGGGGTGTGTTTTCGAAGTGTGGAGCCACAGCAAATGGGGTTTTCTTAGCGGTGAACGCGCAGACTTGTGTCTTAGAGGGGTTAAATCGCACTAAGTTCTGTCGCCCCCAGTCGGACACTCTACTTAGTGTGCTCTCAATTTGCGACACAAGTTGTTCGCGGCTCTCCTCCACCAAAGAACGAGGGATATTATGCGGCCCGTGTAATAAGTGTCCCCGGTGCTATCGTCTGCATAACAATGAATGCTGTCATTATACAACATATCATTAATATGCAGCAGAAACAGCGTCGGGGACAATACAGAACCCTGCGGGACGCCAGCATTGATGTCCATGCTATCGGAGCAACTGCCAACTGCTATGCCAACTGCAGATGCTGCGTTGACAGCGAGGGTGGCGGCGCGCGAGCAATATTTTATGTTGCAAGCGTTAATATGGCTACGGTAACCGCTTCACATCAGGCGGGCTGTATGCTTGTCTGCCACCCGATGTATTATAAAAAAAAATACTCTATGCCCTACCTCTCTGTCGCCAGAACCTTGTTAGTAAAACAGCAGGTAATTATGATTTGTGATTTATTTGAGGCTTTTTTTAGGCTTTGATTGAGGCGAGACATCAATTGCAGCAGTGGAATGAATAATGGTTGACAACAAACAACGAAAGGTTGTAAAGTAAAGTTTTCTTTATAATACCTATCCTATGCATTCGCATAGTTGGATCTAACTGCTTCAAATTGAACATGAAATAATTGAACTTCCCTATCAGCGAGGTGCTCCTCGCTGATAGGGAAGTTCAATTATTTCACGTATATGTAAAGTTGGCTTTGATTTGAAGATGTTGATCGACCTGGGATCCCGCTACACTACAGAGTGAACATGGCCGGCTCGCCTGACGATAAGTAATCTCAAACAAGTTTTTATTAATATTAAAACCTATAAAAGTACTGGTTAGAATACAACGTCAAAATCAAACAGACAATCATGAGACAATAAATCAAAATTCTTTGTCAAAATTGAAGTTTAAAAAAAACAAACAAAAATATGAATTTCCTAAAAAATATCTTAGTTTCAACGAATGTAAAGAACCACCAAAGATTTCTGCAAGAAGCCAATAAGTCTGTACCTAGCGTAACTGATATTCCTAATGTTGTACAGAAGAGGAATTACAGTCCAGATACGCCAGGTTCCGGTGCCGGGAAAGGTGGTGGTGCGGGGGGATCTATAAGGGAATCTGGAGGAGGGCTTGGACAATACGGTGCAGCCCAAGAAGAAGGATTCTTCTACAACAAGACAAGGGAACAATTGGGAAAACTCAAGAAGCAGTTGCAGAAAGAGAGGGAGAAGCCCACAGAGATCTCACATAAACAAGACAAATAGTAATTATAGTAAATTGAAAAAAAAACAGCCTATAATTAAATAAAGTACCTATTCGTATTGCTGTTGTACGTTCTAAATAACTTAATAAATATGACTTTAGTATTGTTTTAAATACATGTTTTTCTTTCCTTATTGGCTTAACTCAGACATTAATTGATTTATAATAGCTAAGAGTGGCTATTGAAAATATCTATGTATATCTTCTATCTTCTATTATATATAAAATCTCGTACTCACAAACACCGTGTTGTGCTCGCATTCCTCCGAAACGGCTCGACGGTTTTTTATTTATTTATTGGTAGGTATGAAAAAAGGTCGAACGTATATTTAATTAATTTATATGGCTAAACAACGTTTGCCGGGTCAGCTATTTCTCATATAAAAATTTAGAGCTCGAGAGTAGAATGCAGTTTCTCCTTTCTCTGTCTTATGATAAGAGAAAGAGAGAGAGGGTGAAGTCTAAAATGGCAGCATCCAACAATGGTGATTACGAAGCGGTTTTCAAATAGGTATTTGAAAATGATTTAAAGTGTTCTCCCAGGGCTAGGATTTCGCTGCTCTCCCCACTTTTACTTATATCTTCGTGGTATATTTACTTTCTGCTTATTATAAAAAAAATTAGTTCTTCTTCTGGTTTAACTATAGACGTATACATTCATTTAAATCCTATTTGAGATTGAAAACACAGATCTAAAAGTAAAAAAATAATGTCAGCAATTGTCATCACAACGTGTTCACTAAAATTCTTAGCAGTTCATATTGAAAAATAGAAAATTAAATTATCGGCAAATTCCAGATCAAGGTACACCTCCGCCATGATCTCAAAATGGGTCATTTAGACAATATAGTATTGAAAACATAATAAACATGCATTACAAGACTATCGCAAGCAAATTTTTAAAACCTTATACAAAATCGTTTCAATATTATAAAACTGGCAGCCACAAGCAAGTAAGATCATTTAGAAACTGCAGATTGTCTAAAACACATGATGTGTCTCAAATATTTCCCATTAAGGGGATACCAAACTTAAGTCGTATTATTATTATGAAGAACATTATCTGTATCAATCCAGTTTATACTTTTCCGAGCATTACTGAACTTAATAAGGACCAATTATTGCCGATATATGACCCATTCAGATACTCTAAGGGTTCAGAAGATAAAGGAGGTCCAGTAAAGCCATCTGGTGGTGGCATCGGAAGACTTGATTCAGCGAATGAAGAGGGATTCTTACACAAAACTAATATATCCCGCCTGGAACAGATAAAAAAAAGATTGAAAGCTAGATCAGCAGTAAAAGAAACTGATTCTACGAAAAAGGACGCACCGTAAACTCTCAAGTTTTTGATCAAGGCGTTTGCAGTTTGGGCTCCTTTTCCTCGTCTTTTCCGGACTAGAAAACAATGAATATTGACAAATCTGTTTTGGTATTCTTTATATTCTATTATGCACATCTCTTAAATTCAATTTACATTTGCAACTTACAATAAAGGATTTGATTTAACATTTTTATTATTTACAGCGGCTCGGTTCACTTGATTAGATCATGCAATCTAACCAAGAATATTTAAAACGTTCTTGAATCTAGCAGAACATAGTTATGAATTAAAAATAACATATAGGTAATTGGATAAGTGCATAGTTCACAATCAAACCACAATCAAACATCAAGCTGAGAAGAGGAACATCTCTTAGTTCATTAATCACAGACTATCTTGACAGAGGACTGTAATGTTTACTTATCTGTTTTCATAGACTTCATTGACATTCTTGGAAAGAAGTAAGGAAGCTAGAAATTATTGGCTTTTGAGAGAAACAGCTAGCTATCTTCTGCTCTGCTCTTGCTTAACTTTGACGTATCAACGCCTGCCAAGGCCTGCTCATGGGTATATCGTTCCATTGATATATCCTGAAATGGGGCACGGCGGGTGGACAACTTTATCAAACATCAAACTTCTCAAAGGGGACTCTACGCGTTGGATCCATATCCATGAGCACGCCTATCAAATGATCGAGCTTGACCCGTAATTAAAAAGAAATTCTTATAATAATTACTATATTTATAATTCTCATTGTTTTTTTTACTTGCGAATCTAGCCTATTCCATCTTCGATCATTAATATTAGTGATCGTAGCATTCCATGCACAAATTCGTTATCCTGAGGTTGACTTCAAAATATTGCTCTCAGCAAGAAGGCCGCCTTGTAACTTATAGATAAGTCTGTCTGTAAAAAAAATTTGATTCACTGTACTTTAAACTTGTATTATGCAAATAAAGCATATTCTATCTACTATCTCCGCCAACCTGCAGTTGAGCAGCGTGGTGGAGTATGCTCTAAACCCCTTTGATTGAGGGGAGACCCGTATCTCAGCAGTGAGATGAATGAAATGTCCGTTCAAAACAAATTTTCAAGACCACACGCAGCGGACTCCGTTTAATTCGCTCGCGCCGCTCCACTTTATTCTTTCTCTATTTAAGTACTTGTTTTTAGTGTTACTAGTCGAGCGGACTTCGTACGGAGTCCACTAGGAATATGCTCAACTCTGCGACCTCGTTAGTAACTATTACGACTCACTCACTCCGCTCTCACTCTTTCTATGTGGAAGCATTTGTATTGACTTTCCCGTTGCGAGTAAAACGGAGTCCTTAATGGGTCCGCTCTGCTCGTAGTGGAAGGCGGACATTAAGAGCCTGTCCAAATAAGGCGCTTTACGCGCGTATCGACTCGCGCGTAGACACTCGCGCGTTCCCGATATACTAGAGCTTCATATGGTTACATATTCTAATAACTAAACCCATTATAACTATTTTCTATATAACTACGGTCAAAAGACCTACTGTTTAAAATACCTAATATCTGGACGCAATATCTTACGCGCGAGTGACGCCTTATCTGGACAGGCTCTAGGGGTTGACGAGGACTATCTATTATCTATCTATGATCAAAATATCTATATTTATTTTAGCTACTAAGCTGTTAAATACTATTGAGGTCATTTTAGCCGTAATATTGTTACTGGTACCATTTGGAATGTACGACCAGCATAAAAATAAGCTCGGCAACCAAACACGACATAATCATACGTGTCCGGTGCATGAGTATGGTGCGGCAGACAGTGAGATTATCTTCACAAACAGAGATTGGCCCCTTGCTGCGCTCGTCATGCGTGAAGCTCCCGTGCTCGTGCGCCTGCGCATGTACAGTCGGCATGTTAAGTAATGGAAATTAACGTTGAAGAAATAAAGAATATAGGTAATTTATACTTATACTATGTGCTATGGGTCGTGAATTGGTAATGAAATAAATAATATTAATAAATATTTGTGGACAATTTACAAGCGCCATCTAGTCCCAAATTAAACGCAAAGCTTTTGCTATGGGTACTAGAGAACTGACAAATGTTAATTACATTTTTTTTGTAAATACATACTTATAATAAATAGAAAACACCCAAACCAAGATAAACAGACATGTTCATGCACACAAATGTTTGTCTTGTGCGGGGGATCGAACCCGTGACCCTCGGAGTCAAAGTAGCCATTGCTAGCCATTCGGCCACCGGGCTCGGAATAGGTTAATAGCTAAGTTATTTATGTTTTTTTTTCTTTTTATACTACGTCGGGTGGCAGACAAGCATACGGCCCGTCTGATGTGACGCGGTTACCGTAGCCATATTAACGCTCGCAACGTAAAATATCGCTCGCGTGCCGCCACCCCCGTTGCCATCGCATTCCATTGCACCTCCTTCCCTTCTGGTGACCTCACTCACTCGCAGGAACACAACAACCCTCAAGGGAATTGTTATTTGGCGGCGGTATTCTGTGAGGTGGAAGTACATTCCCCAGTCGGTTAGCTTACAATTACGATGTGCCCTATCTATTTTTTGCCAGAGCCTGGTATGTAAAATACAGGATGCACCACGCGCAGGTTGGCTCAACGATGATGGTGAGTGAGTGAGACACTTACGCCCTGAATCTAACTCTTTACTTACATTTATTTAATGATGTTATTAATACGAATAGTAATATAATATCATTTTATTTATCCATCCATGTCATCTTGATAATTGGAGATCTAATATAATACGTTTCCTAAAATATTTTATACCACGATCGGTGAAACTGTGGAATCAACTTCCCTCAGCGATATTTCCGAGCGGATTCTGAATATTACGACATGGCAGCCTTCAAGAATGGAGTCTTTATTTCCCTTAAAAGGCTGGCAACGGGTCAGCGAACCTTGATGTTGCTGATATCCATGGTCGGTGATGATGGCTTTCCACCAAACATGTGGCAAACAAGCATACGGCCCGCCTGATGGAAAGCAGTTACTGTAGCCTATGAACGCCTGTAACACCAGGGGCATCACACGCGCGTTGCCGACCCAAAGCGTTGCGTTTGCTGTCATATAAAAGTAAATCCCTTTCGCATAGTCGATTGCTATTAATGGTTCTATAATGTAATTTATTTTCATAATTTTTACATTATATGTTGCCTACTTAATATGTAATAAGCATACGGCCCGCCTGATGTGAAGCGATTACCGTAGCCATATTTAAGCTCGCAACATAAAATTTCGGAGGTACCTACATTTCCCAAGTCGGGCAGCTTACAATTACGCTCCCCACCTCTCTTTTCGCTAGAGCTTCGTTTGTCAGACAACAGGTTGCACCACGTGCAGGTGAAGTTGGCCTTGGCTCAAAGATGGTGACGAACCACTTACAACCCATAATATGTTACCTCTAAAAGAGTTATTATTAGTGGTAATGTTTGTTTCAGATGCGGACAGTACCTCAGATTGGCAGCGACAGTGGTGAGGTCTCGGGTTCAAACTGCTGTCAAGAGAACAGCAGTCCAATCTACGGAGCTATCCGCCCGCCCGTCTATGTAAGGAATGTGGGAAAAATACATTATCACCAAACATTTAATTATAACTACATTATTTCACTGTCAAACATAAGTGTACTTTATTCTGTATAGCTGAAAGTACAATGTTAAGTGCGTAACACTGTACATATTTAAGTCTTTGATCATATGGCTGATTTAACATTGCCACGTTAATTGTTTGAAGGCTCCTTGGTTATTTTTAAACTAACCTACATAGAGGGAGGTATAAAAAAGCTGTAAAGTTACATATAGGTAATTATATTATCAACAGAGGAGTAGGTTGTTTAGTTTGAACTAGTTTACAAATGAATAGACATCATACACTTAGAGCACAGATAAAAAAAAATGGGGTGTAGATGTGTCAGGGACACGTGGCCGTGTATTGTACGTCATTACGTTATATGGACTAAAATTATCTTTGGGGTGTAAGTAGTTCATCAACATCTTTGAACCAAAGCCAACTTCACATGCACGCGGTTCACCCTGCTGACTGATAAACGAAGCTCTGGCGAAAAGAGAGGTAAGGAGCGTAAAGCTACCCGACTGGAGAATGTACCTCCACTTCACAGAATAGCGCAGCCAAATAACAATTCCCTTGAGGGTTGTTGCGTTCCTGTGAGTGAGTGAGGTCAGCAGAAAGAAGGAAAGGGAGGAGTATGGGCTGGCAACGGATCGGCGACCCGTTTGTATTGCTGATCTCCATGGACGGTGGTGATTGCTTTCCATCAGGTGACCCACACGCTCGTTTGTTCCCCTCTCGTAAAAAAATATGTTAAGTTTATTATGAAGAATGGTAAGTAGCTCACCACGATCTTTAGAGCCACAGCCAAAGTCGCCTGTACGTGGTGCATCCTGCTGACTAGCAAAAGAGACTCTGGCAAAAGAGACTCTGGCAAAAGAGACTCTGGCAAAAGATTAAATTATATTGAAAATTATATAATCTTTCATGGGAATTTCATCTTTTAATATTATATACTTAATTGACTCATTATATTCAATTATACGCAGTAGAGCTAAAGCCAACCTCATCTGTACATGGTTCACCATGACGACAAACGTATGAGGCTCTGGCGAAAGAGAGGTAGGACATGTTGAAGCCGACTGGGTAACTTCACTTCACAGAAGACCGCAGGAAATAACAATATCCTTGAGGATTTTTGTGTTCCTGAGAGTGACTGAGGTTACCAGACGTAAGCAGATGCTGCATTTGCAGCGGGAGTGCCAGCGCGCCATCTATACTCCTTGTATGGCTATGGTAACCGCTTTAGATTAGGCGAGTCGTATGCTTGTTTGGCACCCGGCGTTGTATAAAAAAGTACCTATGCATTGCCGTACCAAAACCTTGTAAAATTTTACATTTCTCCTGTAAGTTCATCATTATATTTGAGCCAAAGCCAACCTCACCTGCATGGTGCACCTTACCTAATGCTTTCCACCACATACGATTCTAAGTATCTATCTATCTTGATCAAATGTAAATGGGATCACATGAGAAGCACCAGCATTTAATTACGAGAATTGCCCCTCTGAGTTTGGAACTCTATCCAAACTCCAGATCCTTAGATTCCTTTATACTCTTTCGGAGACTTAATGACCATTTCTTCTTTATTTTTGTACCATCCATGTAAATCGACACTCACACCGTCTAAACGTCGGGCCGAATTAAAATGCGATTCGATATTCAGAAGCAGACTGATACATCTTGACCGCTATCAATGCTCTCCACAAACAAGCCGCCTTCTTTGAATCCCCGCATTGTGCGCTACCGAAAGCCAACCACATAGCCGCATTCATTACGGCTCTCAATTGATAATTAGGCTCACTTTACAATGATACTTTCAAAGAGAAATTGTAAAAAACGCACCCGCGATTCATACATTTCAATAGTCACAAATTCCTTTGTTTGTCGTGAGTAATCGTGTTGATTATCATGTTGTGTTACGTTGTGAATTTCGGTTAAATTTAAAATGGCAAGAAATTACTTTGCAGTACTTTATTTATTAATTACTGATTAAGTATTATAAAAACGGTGAACCCTAACATTGATAATTATTTAGGTCATGTTCCAATATATATGATGTTATAATATTCTACCCATGTCGTACGGCTTGGTGCGTGTGTAGTGTACGCACCAAGCCGTACGACATGTACCGCTTCATAAATAATGCTATTTTTTAAATACACCAAGCGTAAGGTACAAATTATATCACGAGTGAGTATTTGGACGTCGAGCGGCAGGCAAAACAAGAAGAATGTATGGAACAGTAAACCATACTATAACTCTTCTATATAACATTTTAGTCCAGTGACTATTAATATTTTTAAGTGTCACAGGCAGATATTTGTTTCCGATTTTACAATAGCATCATTGTAAAATCGGAAACAACGGACTTTTGGAGCGCACACTCCAAAGCTCTTAAGTAAAGTGAATAATGGATATTTAATGATGTCAATATGTAGCTGCAATGTAATTAAGAAAATAATAAGGAAAAAAAATCTAACATTTAATTTTATTTTTAAAATTAACATTATAATTTCTCAGGAATGGTTAACTTTTGCATATACCCGTCCTTTGGTTAAAATGATAATCTTATATACTGCGCATATTTAAATAAAATATATAAAATTTATTTTTTTAAAATAGAATAAAACTAGTTACCTACAGCAATCTATATCTATAGAAGTAGAAACTGAATGTGTGACAGACTGACATATCTCTAGCTCTAGAGATTCCTTCCATATTTGGCACGTAAGGTTCATTATGAGGTCTGAAGGTGCACTTACAAAATATTTTGAATAATTCCCGAGGGATACCGGGACACGCACTTGCGAAGTGCATGCGCAAGCTAGCAAGCAAGCTATACGAATAATAAAATTGAATTGTCTGTTTAAAAATTTAACTAAAATACTTAAGGATACGAGGCTGAAGCTATAGAATACTAATAAACTCTAAGATCTTTAATCGATATTAGAAGATCTCTCGATCGATATTAGAATATCTCCCTTAAATTAATCACATAATAAATGGACATTCCATTTATTATGTGATTAATTTCAGGGAGATATTTTCTCGGACACATGCAAATCATGTAGCTGTCATTTATAAACAGTATTTTTTTCTTACCGCCCAATTTTGCATCGTAACGGTGACATTGGATTGCGGATTTGTTATTAATTCTTTATTGATATCTATTTCAATAGCCTTGTATCAATAGTTTTTGTGTATCATACCGGATTCCGGTACCGTTTTTTTATTGTGGTTGAAATTTTGCGAAGGAATTTAGACTTTCTACGATCATGACCAAATTCAGACAAGATAGTAGTTTCTGAATACTGTTATTTGACATTGTTTTAAAAGAAGCTCCTATATTTAATCTCTACATATTATAAAACATAGTTTCTCGACGTTTCTATAATATAGGCTCTTGTGACCTACTAAATAGTAAAAAAAACATCGGGGCACCTTTTCTACATTATTTTTTAAAGATGTATATATTTACATACATATATTATGTAGGTATATAAACAGCGGTGTAAAACAAACTTGCTTTCCACCTATGCAGGCACCAAACTGACAATGAAACCCGCATCAAAATCCGTTGCATGGTGCCTGCATAGGTGTAAAGCAAGTTTATATATATATAATAGATCAGCATCTGCATCGATCTTTTGGGCTGGGAATGAATTTCGACAAGAAAGTCATGTGTACAGCGATTTTGTCATCCCTAACTCGAAAATTGTGCTGACGAAGGAGTATGAAATATCTCACTCTTATAGTTTATGTAGAGAAGGAGTGCAAAAT
Source organism: Hypsopygia costalis (assembly GCA_937001555.2). NCBI lineage: Eukaryota > Metazoa > Arthropoda > Insecta > Lepidoptera > Pyralidae > Hypsopygia > Hypsopygia costalis. The sequence goes on from OW443344.2 coordinate 11,589,203, forward strand.
GCAAATATTTTTTCAAAATTATGCATTAAAATACATTACATCAATAAAATACTATTACACACACTACCATATATTTGACATACATACGCATATATACTGGTTTGTTTATTGTTAAAGTCAAAAATTTAATTAATTACACAACAATACAAATTTAAAAACCATATAGTAATAGATAATAACGTGAGTAGACAAAATCAATATTTTGTAACCAAGTTTTAAAAAAAAAAAGGCAACCGATTAGTTTATTAGGGCGTGAAAGACAATAGTTAGGGCGTGAAAGAACAATTAAACATTTTTTTTATTTCTTTCAGGAGCTCGGCGGCGTCGTTGCGTGTATTAATCTAATCGATCGCGCAAGTTAAGGAATGTCGACCGTAGCCTGTCTATTGATGGGTTTATTTATCTCGAGCTCCTCCTGCTTCGGAGGGCACGTTAAACCGCCGGCCCGGCTGTTGTCATTAGATGACAGTCGTTAAGCCAACTCAGTGGCCTTTAGGCGGCTTGAAAACACTAGCCTCCGCCAACCCGCAGTTGAGCAGCGTGGTGGAATATGCTCTAAACCCCTTCAATTGAGGAGAGATCCATATCCCAGCAGTGGGATGAATAAGGTAGACGACGACTTTCGCAGATGTTTATCGCGCCAAAAGGAGAAACTTTTGTTCATCCTTAAGGAACATCTCATTTTTCTGAATGGAGTGCTAATATGTGTTAGTCTTTGACTGTAAATTTTATTATTGATTTTGATTTTAATTTTAATTTAATTTTAACTTTGATTGTGAATTGTGAATTTTAGTGTTGATATTGACTTTGATTTAATTTTGTCTTTCATTTTAATATTGGTTTTAATGTAACATAATCCAGCTATGACTAATTTTCTATATATTTGTAAATAAATATGTATATAAAATATGGAAGAGCGGAGTCCCCTAACACGAGCAAAATTTGCTTAAAGGAGGACTCCCACCACGAAACTTGGAAAATGTAAAATGTATGAAAATGAAATAAATTATTATTATTATTATGTATCTCTTTTTAATCACGGGTCAAGCCCGGTCATTTATTAGGCGTGCGCGGGGATATGGATCCAACGCGTAGAGGCCCCTTTGAGAAGTTTGATGTAATGTTGTACGCCCGCCGTGACCCGCTCCAGGATATGTCAATGGAACGACATACCCATGAGCAGGTCTCGGCAGGCGTTGAGACTATTGCGAAGTGTGATGGAAAATAAATGGGCTATGGAGATGAGATCTGGGTGAACTTAATACCGGGCTATTACAGAAGAGGGACGGACGCCTGCCATAACTGCTTTTATTGCTAGTTATTCGCGGCAGGCGGTGGCTTGCCACTCACTAGATGGGCCGAAATGCCAGGAAAACGGCCGGGGGCAACACCGGTGTGAGTGACTCAGGGATGTCGAGAGGTGTGCTGCGCTTTCTCCGAAGTTACTCGCGGCGTGATGCCCTTTAACACTTCCACCCCTGGAGCATATAGCTCTAGCGGCTCCTCTCTGGACGGCCAATGAAGGCAAGCCAGAGCTGAGAGTCCTGCGGGCCTTCTTGTGTTTACACTCCGACCGATGAAGACACGTCGGATACGAAGGCCCTGACCGACTCTCTGGAGACTTGGGTCCGTGGTGTCGCTACTCACACAACAGCTCGCCACACAAGCTGCCCTGCGGACTTATTAATATTATTATTATTATTAATACTAGAAATGTAGGTGTATGTGATGGGGTGCTAAGGCCGGAAAACCTCGTGTGCGCGGGACTATTGTTGGCTCGTTTATCTTGCTGGATACGTCCGATGAGAAGGACGTATGCAACAAGCCTGAGCCTGATGCACTCTGGGCAACAATGGTCAGTAACTTCTCTTCGCGAAGATCTTGCTGACCGTTGGCCAATGTTCTGGCAGGGAGGAAAGTGTGGACACTACGTCCACGATTTTGCATGTCTGCGTCTCCCGTCCCTCTGAGCTAGCGGAGTTACGGTGAGGCGCACAGTGGAGAAGCGCTCCCCAGTGTAGGTAGCGAGGGGTACACTGGGTTGCGATTTGTCGAGGAAGAAAACCTCGATAAAAAATTAATGAGGAGGGGGCAGGTGAAACCGAGGCCGGGAATGTCTTACGACGCCCGGAGAGCCGGTTTCATCATACCCAAACAGTCGAGGAAGAAAACCTTGTTAAAATATAACCCTTGGTGTCGGCGTCGTATGTCTACCGGTGCGCCACTAATCGAGGAGGGGAGGGGAAGAAACTAGGGTTCCCCGGGAACAACCGTCGGCGGGGTCGCGGTGGTTATGCTATCGCAGTTCCCGTGGCCTCGCCAATTGACGGAAAGAAGGAGATCGTGGGATTTTAGTCGGTATGGCTGCCACTGGTCCATGGCAGCAGCGTCCTACATAACACATAATAAAGGAGAAATGTTGCTAAGCGCATAACTCGAGAACGGCTGGACTAATTCGGCAAATTCTTTTTTCGTATATACCTTAAAGCACACGGAAGGTTTTAATAAAGAGAAAATGAAAAAAATACGTGGACAATAGTAAAAACTTAACGAATGTAATGACAGAACAAAGTCTGTCCGGGCAGCTAATAGGTACTTAATATAATTTGAAGACCATTTCAAAATCCTTTAAGATTTTCAAAAAGATTTATTGACTACTAATACTTATTCCGTGGTCAAGTTTTTAGAATTTAACAACATAAGAATTAACAAGTTAAAATTTGTTTGTTATGGCAATACTTATATTATTGTAATCCTATACAAAACTTTGTATGCCACCCAAATCTATTGTTTACATATTTTTCTAAAAATTTACGACTTTCGTTTACTCTTATAGCAATGAACAAAAGAAAACAATTATAAACATTTACTGGTCATAAATTTTAAGATTTTGTTTGAATGACAATTTAAGTGAAAGTTTAATTGTGAAACAAGCTTACTAAATTGCTTTTCAATCTTGGTAGTCGAAGCCAACCTCACCCCCTTGTATGTAGTTTCTTTTACTTCTTGCAAAATAGACACTGGGGAGACCAAAATTTATATTTGATTTGATGTAACATGTCTAAAGACCAAATAATCCTTGAACGTTATAATATATACATATATATACCTATATATTTTATGAGAGGGAGGCAAACGAGCATGTGGGTCACCTGATGGAAAGTAATCACCACCGCCCACGGAGACCAGCAACACCAAGGAATCGCTGATCCATTGCCAGCTTATACTTATACTCCTTCCTTTCTTTCTTGCTGGTGACCTCAATCACTAGCTGGAATACAACAACCCTCAAGGGAATTGTTATTTGGCTGCGGTATTCTGTGAGGTGGAGGTACTTCCCCAGTCGGGCAGCTTAAAATTTTGCTATGCCCTCAATTATGTTTTCGCCAGAGCCTCGTTTGTCAGTCAGCAGAGTGCAACACATATAGGTGATGTTGGCTTTGTTTCAAAGATGTTGATGAACCACTTACACCCCAAATACTTTCTAGTTTCACACTCAATGGAAGTCACTAAGCTCATCGGTAGTTACTAGTGGCTTCCAATGAGTCTCATACACGCACTCCCCACCGCACGAGTAAAATTCTTATTTTTATTTTTTTGATCTTTTTTTTTTCATGTTTTTCTTACGAGTACGTAACAAAATTGTTTTTGAATACCGGGATCCCCCCGCCACAAGCTTTTACAAAATCTTACTTAGGAGGGTCCCAGAAATTTGTATAATTACTGTAAGACTTTTGAACTGACTGACTTGACTTTTGAACTATAAAGTAATGTAAGTACCTAAGTACGACGTGGTTGAAGAAAGACTTTTGAAGAAAATAATTTTTAATTTTGCTATAGTTCTGAAAATTAGTGAGGTCTATTTATCGCGAACTTGCGATAAGTAGACCCATCCGTAGATAGGCTACGGTCGACGTTGCTTAACCTGCGTGATCGATTAGAGTGACACACGCAACGACGCCATCGAGCTCCTCGTGTCTGCTACCCGACGTAGTATAAAAAAAACAATACCAAACGTCAAGTTACTTCTGAAAATAACGGCATTTCTTGAAAAAGGTAACAACGTTGTCCGTCCCTCATTTAAAGTGGTCCGCTAATCCCAAAGCAAGACAAACTACAGATCCATTTCGTTCTTCGAAATAAAGTAGGATTTAATCTAACATAGATAAAATCAAACACGCCGAAATTATCTAAAAACATTCCATAACAATATAACGAGTGATAATGTTGCCGACAAACAGCGCCGCTCGCCAATACACACAAACCTAGTATTGGTTATGTGGGGATTATCCCACAAAGCACCGAAACCTCCCAAGTAGTTGCAAAAAATAACAGGTAGTGCACGCTAGTAGAGTACTTTTCATTTCGGTAGTGATATGACAATAATTACTCGAGCTTACAATAATCATTTGAGCTTAGTACATTTCTTGATACTAGCGGTCGCCCAGGGGACAACGTTAACAATAAACAAAAGAGTTGTATATAGTTGTGTGTTGTCAAATAGGTATATGGTAGTGTGTGTACTCGTAATATTTTTTTATTGTTTTAATATATTTTTTACACAGACATTCAATTTATACGTAATTTTAAAAAAAAATATTAGCATTCTGCACTTCTTCTCTATATAAACTGTAATTGTGTGAAATTTCGTACTTCTCCGTTCACGCAGAAACTTAAGTATTCACTCATGTGTGAAAATTTTATTGTCACAACAGTCTTATTTGATTGTTAAAAAAAGTAGCTACTATGATGCTGCTACACTACCTATTCAAAAGTACGAAGTTGGAAAATGTCGACCGCATTGTCCAAAGCACTCACACATCACTTGCAAAACACTACGCAGCTTCAGACCGAAGAATACACCGATTTGAAATCATCGAACGAAATCAAATGGGGACAACGCCTTTGATTATGACCACACTTTGTATTCTAAATTCGAACGGACCAATGGTCACTTAGTATTCGGCGCTGTTTTTTTTTAAATGTGGACAAGGAATCGAGCTGCCGACAGCCTCTACAATTTTGGTGAGGATTTAAATACGATTGTTGCGTGTAATGGATATGCACTAGAGCATAAATGGTTTTGTGTATGTTTGTAACAATAGGTTTCTGAGGTGTCGTATCAAAAAGTTATTGTTGTTTAAGAGTTTAGTATATGAATACGCCGCTGGACCAAGAAGCCGATAGTTTTTGTACACAGTGTGTGACAAATTTGTATACAGGACATGTAGAAAAACAGAACGTAGATAGAGTATTAAGAGGTTAACAGTAAACTTAAAATTTATTTACAGTTGCTGCTTATAAGAAAACAAGTAAGCTATTTATGCTTACTTGTTTTCTTATAAGCTTACTATTAATCAAACATATTTCTGGAGAAATTAAACTTTGCTCTATATTCCGATTACCTTAAGAAAGGCTGGATGCGGAATGTGGAGGATCGTATTTGGTGAAAATCATTGGTGAAGGCTTAAATCCAGCAGTGGGTAGTACATGCTGATGATGATGATATAATCCCCAGTACTATTCAGAGCTCAGAGCTGCACAGGAAGACAAAAGACGCTAGACTAGAAGACATGGGCATCAATGTGAACGGCGAGTATGTCTCACACCTTCAGTTTATCGATGACGTGGTCATAATGGCATAATCGCTGGAGGATTTCAGTCGAACGCCAAACAATCTCAATCATTATCAGCCTGTATCTACCCACTATTGGATATAAGCCTTTCCCAATGCTTTCCACCATATGCGATCCTCCGTTTTCCGCATGCAACCGCTACCAGCCACTTTTTGGGGTCCATTAAGAGTGGGGGCGCCCTACGCTCAATGCTGCCTCTCAATCCGTGAAGTTAATACAATGACTCCGTCATCCCTAGTCCGGTTATCGTAGAAAATGTAGCTCGTGAAGTGATTAAAGACTACGCCTACCTGCGGGCAGTCTAAACAACTGGGCCGGAATATTTTCAAAAAAGATATCGATAGACGCATTCAACTGAGCATTCAACTGATTCGTCACCGCACAAATATCCCAATGATTGGTCTAGACCAGTGTTTTTCAAAGTGTGGGTCGCGACCTCATGGGCGGTCCCTACAAGGGGGTCGCTAAAGGTCGCGAAGCTTAAAAAACGTCCGAAAAGATATTTTTGTTCAGAATGTGTTCATTTCGGAACGTAATTTTGTTGTATTTAATTAACTGATACTTAAATAAATAAAAATGTACTAACTAGAATACTAATTCCGTATAATAATAAATACATCATCATCAGGTCATTTTAGTCTCCACTACAGAAGCAAAACCCTCTCTCGTCCGTCCCAGACAGGAGGATTTGGCCTACACTCTCCACGCTGGCCAGACGGGTTGGGGAGGCCTGATCGATGTTTTATAATGTATTTGCCTTAGTCGCCTTGTACGTCATCCACGGGAAGAGACGGAGTGATTCTATTATAGTCTGCCGGAAACCACGCGGCCAATAATAAATACATACATGAACTTTGGAGGCTAGGCGTTCGCGAAATATTTTTACATACTAAGCGGATCGCGCCATGAAAAAGTTTGAAAAACACTGGTCTAGACATCTCCGTTGGGTGACTGGTAGGAAAAGGTGTGCCGAGCTAGACTGTGGTGGTTAATAAGTCAATTACCTTGTTCTTTTATAGATTTAGAAAAATGCATGGAGTTTCACATTTATGATCCTTGATCTCCGAAAGGCCACGATCTCACGATCTCGTGCATTAGTATCAACTTTATACATATCTATAAACCTTTTTATTTTCTAAGAACGTATCATGGAAGCTTCTATTTTTCGCTCCACTGCTTCCTGACAAGTATAGGAATCACCTAAGCTACCAACTTGAATCCTACACTCATACAAAATGTCTGTAATTCTTATGACATAGATGTTTATGTTCACATTTGAATGGTTGTATCAAGTTGAGGTGTTAGGTGTATGTGGTTTTATCTCAGGGGTCAATGCGCTTAGTTAACTCTTTCATTTGATAACTGAATATATGCGCTACTGTTCAGGCCGACTACTGAATTTTGATTTATTATATGCCTATGTAATTGCGAGGTGAATGTGTTAGGTCCGATTATAAAGTACTTAGTTATGGACTGTGGCTTTGCCTGCAGAGTTTCGGGTTTTTGATTGTACAAAAATAGTAATCATTTACTGATTATTCGTTTTTAGAACTGGATTTCTTTTACCTTCTTTAAATTTTTATTTGATGCTTGATGGGACTCATTCACCGTACTATCTAACTAAACGTTTGCGCTTACGCTGAGTTGCTAATGTAGCGTTCGTTCAGGAGCTTCTTTGTACCATTTTAGCTTTATGGTGATTATTGGAAGACTCTCTGGAGAATTATTATTTGAAGTTTTCTGTAATGTGACTTTTCTGTAGTACGGACCCCGAGCACTCCATACAAATGTTGCGTCGCTAACTACTACATAAACAATGACGTCCAACCATACGAACTGTTCCAGATTCGTCTCAGAGGAGAGGTGAGGTTGTTACGAGAGAGCGGCAGGGAGTGGGCGTACTGTACGTAGTACAATAGTACTATAGTATAAGTAATAACTTATACTGTGGTAGCACTTCCCTTGTCAGGCGGCGGCTGCTTCAAATACAGTGTAGTTGTGTTATATCTAGAGATGGGCAAATTGCCAGGCAGTAACAATAAGTGCCCAGTAAGTACCTGTAAATGCCCAATAAATGCCCAGTTATATAAATAGGGAATTTATAAGTACTTTTTGGGCATTTATCGTAAATTCCCGGCATCTTACCCATCTCTAATTATATCTCTTTTACCTAGAATCTACTCTACTAATTTCTATTAAAAGTAATAAAGAAGAAATGGAAGAATTTGTCACCATCCCAAAACTTCTTGGAAGCTCTGTTGGAAACAGCGCTAGGTCGCATATTGAAAGATTGTGGATTCAAATCCCACCTGTGCGGGGAGGTGAATTTTTCCATTTGACAAATATTCAAAGAAATTCCGACAATAATGATGATGTATATGCGCGAATCGCGAACCTCCTTTTTTAAAGTATGTTAAAAATTAAAACTTAGAAAAGTAAATACATAAAAAATATATGAGGAGTCAATGACCCGACACAAGTGTAGGCAGTTAATTACCAATGTGTAATAGAGATGGGCAACTATCAATCATGGAGCCCGCTCTACACTCACACAGTACTCACAGACGAGGCGCGAGGCCGAAACTGTGAGCGCTGGAGCAGTGAGTTATGTGAGTAAGCAATTCATTTATACACGACGAGCTCGGTGGTCGAATGGTTAGCTATGGCCACTTTATATAAATATTAAATATTACTTGACAAATTACACACGGCCATCTAGTCCCAAAGTAAGCAAAGCTTGTACTATGGGTACTAGATAACTGATATTATACTTAAATACATTTTTTTGGAAATACATATACCTAATACATAGAAAACATCCAGACTAAGACAAACAGATTAAATCCGCAACCTCGGAGTCAAAGTGGTCATTGCTAACCATTCTACCACCGAGCTCGTTGAGCCTTCGTTCGTCGAGGTTGCTGGTTCGATCCCCGCACAAGACAAATATTTGTGTCAAATGTGTGTTTGTCTTGGTCTTCTATATATTATGTGAATGTATTTAGAAAAAAACTTTTGAACTAGATGCCGCCGTGTGTAATTTGTCCAGGAATATTTAATATTTATATAAATTTATTTATTTATTTATTATGTGGCAATGTTGAGAAATGCAATTTTGGAATGTAAGAGACTCACCACCAGATGGCGCCAAATGATGGTAGAGCCATAATCAACCTCACCTACACGTGGTGACAGATAATATAATACTATACTTTTTTTTTTTTTTTTTTTTTTTATACCACTAAAGTGGCAAACAAGCATACGGCCCGCCTGATGGAAAGCAGCTACCGTAGCCTATGAACGCCTGTAACACCAGGGGCATCACACGCGCGTTGCCGACCCTGTAAAAACCTCTTCACGCCCTTTTTGAAGAACCCCATGCTGTAGTCTCCTGAGAAAACCTCGACAGGCAGTTCATTCCACAGCTTAACCGTACGCGGGAGAAAACTTCTCTGGAACCGCACGGTACGCGACCACTTAGGCTCCAATGTGTGAGGATGAATTCCCTGTCGATGGCGAGCGGTGCGACTGTAAAAGGAGGCCGTGGGCATCATGTCAAACAACTCCTCTGAACACACCCCATTGTACAAACGGTAGAACACACAAAGGGACGCAAAATCCCTCCTCAGACTTAAAGGTTCTAAACCGTCTGTCAGTTTGGGATCGTCAACAATCCTCACAGCACGCCTCTGAATCGAGTCACAAGGTGCAAGCTGGTATCTAGGCGCTCCCGCCCACAGATGGCAACAGTACTCCATATGCGGCCGTACTTGAGCTTTATAAAGCAGAAGCCTTTGCCGCGGATTGAAGTACTGCTTGGCCCTGTTGAGCACACCTAGTTTCTTCGACGCCAGCTTGACCTTCCCCTCCAGGTGACAACGAAACTGGACGTCGCTGGAGATTTCAACTCCTAGAATCCCAATACTTTTGGCGACAGTAAGGGGTGTATTCTGGAAGTGAGGAGCCACAGCAAAAGGGGTTTTCTTAGCGGTGAACGCGCAGACTTGTGTCTTAGAGGGGTTGAATCGCACTAAGTTCTGTTGCCCCCAATCGGACACTTTACTTAGTGTGCTCTCGATTTCCGACACAAGTCGTTCGCGGCTCTCCTCCACCAGAGAGCGGGGAATATTAGCGCGGCCCGTATAAAATGTGTCCCCGGTGCTGTCATCCGCATAGCAATGAATGCTGTCAATAGACAACATATCATTGATATGCAGCAAAAACAGCGTCGGGGACAATACGGAGCCTTGCGACGCCAGCATTAATGTCCATGCTATCGGAGCAACTGCCATCAACAACGGCTCTAATGCTTCTGCTGGACAAGAAGCTGGCGACCCATTCGCATAAACCCTCTGGTAGACCGTATGCAGGCAACTTCGAAAGAAGACTACGGTGCCAGACCCGATCGAACGCCTTCGCCATATCCAGACTGACAGCCAATGCCTCACCTTGACTCTCCACGGCTGAAGCCCAGCGATGTGTAAGATACACTAGAAGATCACCAGTCGAGCGACCATGACGGAAGCCGTATTGATGGTCGCTGATTAAATCGTGCTCTTCTAGGTATTTCAGGAGCCGGATGTTAATGACGCGCTCCATTACCTTGGAGAGAAGGGAGGTAACAGCGATAGGCCTGTAATTCGATGGGTCTGATCTGTCACCCTTTTTGGGCACAGGGTGCACGTTCGCAGTCTTCCACGATGATGGAACTTGCCTGGTGGAATAAGAGAGCGCGAAAAGGCGCGTAAGTACAGGACACAACTCAGGAGCACACAGCTTTAGCACCACTGCCGGAATGCCATCTGGCCCACTCGACTTATGAACGTCGAGGGATAATAATGCCCGCCGAACATCTCGTTGAGAAAATGAGATTTCCGGCATGAAATCACCACACCGCGGGATGGAGGGCGGTGCGGCACCCCCGTCGTTCAAAGTCGAGTTTGAGGCAAAGAGATTCCCCAACAGATCGGCTTTCTCTTTAGCACTGTGGGCCAGACTACCATCCGGTTTTCGAAGTGGTGGAAAGGACGACTGACAAAAATTTCCCTCGGCAGCCTTAGCAAGCGACCAAAACGCACGGCTCCCAGATGGGTGCTTAGCTAGGCGCTCACCAATCCTGCCGATGAACTCGAATTTTGCCCTGGCAATTACTCTCTTACAGAACCTCGAGGCAGCATTAAACTCGCGTTTCAAGTCAGAAACATTATGAGCTCCGTTAAGACGTGCCGTGGTCCAAGCCTCGTAAGCAGCTTGCTTGCGGAGTTTAGCTTCCCTACAAGACCGATTAAACCACGGCCACTTCTTAGCACCTGAAGTAGCTACCCGCCGGTTTGGAATAAATAATTCCATTCCAGCTAAAATGGCTTCAGCTACAGCAGATGCACAGATGTCTATATGTTCCGACTCGAAACAGAGCTGCCTCCACGGGTACGATGCGTAAAATTCACGCAATCCATCCCAGTCTGCTGACTTATAGTGCCACATGCGACGCCAACCGGTAGACCGGGGTGCGACAGGGCTAGCGCATGGCACTTGTGTCCGGATGAGACAGTGATCCGATGAGCCAAGTGGCGCATCCACCGAGACTGTATACCCATCCGGATGTGTGGTCAGCAGAAGGTCCAGTAGAGAGCTGGTATGGTCCTCTATATCTGGTATTCTCGTTGGAGAATGAACCAGCTGTGAGAAACCATAGGCCAGAGCAAAATCATGAACAGACCTCCCCGCGAAGTCAGTGGACCGAGAGCTGAGCCACTCGGCATGGTGGGCATTAAAGTCTCCCAAAATCACTAACTCCGCGGAGGGGTACTTTTCAATGACTTTGTCAGACGTCATTTGCAGGTGCTCGATCAGTCGAGTTGTGTCTGCATCACCGCTATGAGACCTGTAAAGGCACGCGTAGATACGGGTGCGGCCGCCCTGATCCACGCGTACCCACATTACTGACAGGTCTCTGTCTTCAAGGCCGTGAAGACGTCGACAGCAAATATCATCCCGGACGAACATACATACCCCGGCTCGACGTACAAAAGAATGTTCAAGTTTGTACCCGGGGTATAATAAGTAAGAAGTATCGGCCGGGCAAGATATCTGCGTCTCCGTTAAAAAAAGTAGGGTCGGCTTTGCAGTTTCAAGATGGTGGTGAACTGCGTTTATATTTGAGTGAAGTCCCCTAATATTACAGAAATCCACGTTAAGTGTGGAAGGGGATGCCGCTGGAGAAAACTTCTTTCTTTTTTTCTTCATGGCCATAAAAAAGGTGTCAGAGGATTATGAGAAGCTGTTTCACTGACGACGCGAGGGACAAAAAAGCGCGGTGGCTACCCCCGCAGTACAGTGTAGGTTGTGCGGTTTGCTAGCGCGGCGGGCGGAAGGGCCCCCGGTCCCCCCCTGCTGCAGCAGCCGGGTCCACTCCGGTCTCCTCCTCCGGCACGACTACTACAACAGGGACTTTACACAGGCTGGCGGTTCAGCCTCCCGGGGCGGAGATTAAGTGATCCCCGGGTTCGGGAACCCTACTGACCTGCGGGCGGCCAGCGGACAGCCGTTTCACCGGGTCTCCCTGACCGCCGCGCCAACACACCGCGCCTACACCGCTAACGGCGGTTCGACAGCCGCTGGTCTCACTGCCGTCAGCATAACAACTCCTCTGTAAAAAAGCCTGTACTAGTACTACTGTAAAAAGTATACTGTACGTGGTGCAGCTTGCCGTTAAGTATAGGAAGCTATATGAAAAAGAGGTACCTAGGTCATGTAGAGTCCGACTGGTGAAGTCCCTCTATCTTTTAGAGTCGGCCTCAACCCATTATAATCCCATTGCTGCTGTGATATGGGTCTCTTTTCAATCGAATGGATTTAGAGCAGACTCCATCACGCTACTCTACTTTGGGTTGGGAGAGACCTCCTAGAATTTGCGGTATTCTATGTCATAGAATACCGTAGCCAAATTACAATACCCTTATAGATTATTGTGTTCCTGGGAGTGAATGAGGTCACCAGACATGAGAAGATGATATGTCAGCGCCAGGCGACTTTACATCAGGCGAGTCGTACGCTTGTATTGCACCTCGTATAAAAAGCAAGATATCTTGATGTACTGGATATAGGTAATAAGTGGAGATGAGTGAAAATTATTAGTATCGACTTAGAAGTCAAATTCGCAAAACATCCTACTCCTATAAATTTCTTCTGATTAGATCCACTGTAAGTTCCACGCAGCCGCCGTTTTACCCCCGCGACTGCGATGGTCTTCATTATTAATTGCCTTTTTGGTGGTAGACGATGTTAATCCTGGCTACGTAGGAGACACAGTCGTAGAATTGTGTGGTGGACCCCCGTCCCGTTTAGCAGCGACTTAACTGTTTATACCTACCAATTCAAAAGTTACGACGGGAAAAAAATTACAACCTAATTACCCGAAGTTGAGTAGCGTGGTGGAGTACGGTCTAAACCCAATCTGGATTGAGAGGAGTCTCTCATCCCATCAGTGGTATAAATGTAGGTTGATACAGAAACATAATTATCGTTTGTGATCCACTTTTATTTGAATTACGGCCGAAGCTCTAGAAACTAAATATATTTTTTATAATGTAACTTTAAACAAACATTGAAAATTAACTTCCTAGTTGTTAATACAAGTAGTAATTTATGGTAGAGCGAATAAATTGGAAATGGTAAAAAGTTGTGTTCCAGTGAAATTAATTAAATTACAATTTGACCTCTGCTACCGAACTGCGGGAGGCGCGCTCAGAAATTAGTTGGTTAATTTTGTGTGGCCGGAACGCTCTCTACTCGGACAAGGAGCAATTCGCTGTTGGATGGGAGATGAGCCGTCTCTAATGAAGTAGTGAGTGGTTTTAGCACCATAGACAGGGAATTCATCCTCACACATTATAGCCTAAGTGGTCGCGTACTGTGCGGTTCCAGAGAAGTTTTCTCCCGCGTACTATCAAGCTGTGGAATGCCTGTCGAAGTTTTCTCAGGAGACTACAGCATGGGGTTCTTAAAAAAAAGCGTGAAGAGGTTTTCATAGGGTAGGCAACGCGCGTCTGATGCCCCTGGTGTTGCAGGCGTATGGTTTGCTGCTTTCCATCAGGCGGGCCATATACTTGTTTGAAAAAACCTTAAAAAAAATTTCACCGTGGTGATTATACCCCGAAAGGTTCACATGAGCAAAGTTAGCAGTAATAGACTTACATTATATGCTAAAGTAGTTAATATCTTTTTAGTAGACAAATTGATCTACATTATTTTGTGTGCTTTCACCATCATTTAGTTCATGTAAACTACTGCCGGCCGGCATCCACACATTACCGTTAGTAGATGCAAAAGACTGACTTGGGTACTTTGGTCGTCTCTGCCCCAGATGCTGCAGTCGTTTCTGCCTCTCTTCAATGTGATACAGAAAATTCATGCAACATATCTGTTTTAGATAGTGAAGGCGCAAAGACGGCCGCAGCATCTGAGGCAGAGACGACCAAATCATGGCTACTTGAATAACCAAATAAGTACGCATCTTTCCTGATATAAAGCGGTCACACTGGTGGCAGAAGCTACATTTTAACATGGAATTCTTACGAAAATAATTGGATTGGCCAATAAAAAAACAATTGTTACAATTCATATAAATGACATCAACGAGCTATTAACAAAAGTAATAATAATTTAGCTATAAACAATACTTTGTGACATATTTGAAATAAGCGCTTCAAATTTTCTACCGCGGACGGTGAAATTGTTCACAATTTTTACCTTAATGTTATTCCCGAATAAATACGAATTTCTGATGATGATGAATAAAGAAGAGGTAAACGAGGAAGTGATCCTCGTTTACCTCTTCTTCTATTAAAAAAATATATCTATTGTATAAATATTATACGACAATGGACATCATATTAGATGCATAATAAAAAAAATATAAGAAGTGAATAAATGCCCATAAGGACCTAGTTACATACAAAGAATTTATTTTTCGTTTTATTAAAATTGTTACGACGATCTACTATATAGACGCCTTTCATGTATAAAAATATTAGTAATATTTATGTTCTATCCAACCGTTCGCATATCCCGGGCAACTGTCAATCAATAGGTGTCGATTGATCATCCACTATTGACGGGAGATGTATGGAGGAGCCGTGACCTCAGCGACCTGTATCAAGTTTTTTTTATTTACATATAATTTCCAGTAGTTGTAGCCAATTGCAAATAGTCGTTAGATGATTAACAATTGTTATTCATAACTTATTAGCTGGAATAAATGCGGTTACATGATAAAATTATTAGTTTTTTAACTTCATTATCAGAGTATATTTTCTCACATTGCCAATGGAGGAAACCAAGGGGGAGTTGGGGTGTAAGCGTATCAAAAATTTTAAACCAAAGCTAACCTCACCTGTACGTGGTGCACCCTGCTGACTGACAAATGAGGCTCTGGCAAAAGAGAGGTAGGGTACAGCGTATTTTTTAAGCCGCCAGACTTTTTTAACTTTTTAACAAAAAAAACCGACTCCACACATTACTCTACATTTATGTATGTAGAAAAAGGCTGATGAGGATGAAAAAAATATGGGACGAATCTGTAAGTATACTCTTTCAAAAAAAAAAGGTTTTTTTCAAATTGGTTTATAATGCTTTAATTAGTATTTAACGGAGTACTTAATTACTCCGTTAAAAAAAATACAGCCGAATTGAGAAATTTTAGAATTAGAAGGATTCGGTTAAAAATTGTAGTTTGCATCGCATTCAACTAGAAATAGAGCAATTCACGCCATCATAAAGCCGGCTCCATTGCTTGACAAACAAAGGTAAACAACAAACACCAACGCATAGGGAGGCAATTCAAAAAACGAATGGTCATAAAATCGGGGGATAAAATTTGGTGTTGCAGCTACATATCTATCATATCCATCCAAAATTCAATTATGCCACTGCATAGACGAAGGATCAAATATTTATTAATACTAAGTAAGGACTAAGGAACATCGCGTGCGGGGGAGGCAAAAGCGCTGCCATTTTGAGTAATTTTAGTGCATATAACGTATTCGCGTACAACAAACGACCATTTCCATGACACAGCCACACCACATTTGTTTGTTTATGTTTGCTGTAAACACTTTTCTGTTCTTGAGGTAAACACCAAACGGAGCAGTTGAGACTTGAGATGAGATCAAAATGGCGTAAAGACTTACAATTAAAAACAAAACAACAATGCAGTAAGTTACAAGAAAGTAATTTATGACAGTACCTATAGAAATAAATCATCCTGGAATAGCACTTGCTAAAATACATTTTCAATATTCTTCGCAGAAGTATCCATTTTGTGGCTAACAAATAGACATTTTAATAAACAACAAACAACTAAACTTAACCCAAAAGGATTACCATAACGACATGTCCTTTGTTAGTGATATTTTGACAAAAATATATTGTACATAGTTTATTCAATAGTCAACTCTATTTGCTTTTGGCATAAGAGTTCGACGAAATGAATTTAACTTTAGATGTAGTTATAAGAAACAGTTTTTGTAGTTTTGTGAACTTCAAAATTAACTTTTGATCAATAATCTCTCTTATTGACAAAGGCAAGTTAATATGCCGTGGTTATTGGAGCTACTGGGCGGTCCTCGGCAAAAAATATTAACATGTATTATGACATTTTGAGAAGAAGCAGAAAGTTGATATTTAGAAGTAGGAATTAGGAATGAAAGTGAAAAAGATATTTTGTATTTCGCTCTTGTCTTGTTATTATTGTTTGTTTGTAATACCTTTATTGTAAATAAAATAAATTTACAATACAATTAAAAGTTAAAGGAAAAGTAGGTACAAAGGCGGACTTACCGCTCACCGTGATCTCTTCCAACCTTAGAGTATCTGAGAGGATTTCATGAATAGTATTGTACCAAATATTTGTGGGATATAACGAATATCTATATATATATAAAGTTGATACTATTGATTGTTGGCACTTGGTGGAACATTATTATCATAATGTTATAATATAGCACTTGTACTATTCCACGTTATTATATTTAATATTACCGACCGGTTTCGCCGCTAAAGCATTATCAAGGTAATAAAAGGTAAACATATGGTGTTTGTGTTTCTACCTAGAAACACAAACACTGACTGAAACTGTTTACCTTGATAATGCTTTAGCGGCGAAACCGGTCGGTAATATTAATAAATATATATAATTATAAATAATATAGATTTTATTTTATATATATGTATGTACATATATATAAAACGAAGTCGGGTTAGTTACACAATTTATAACTACAGGACGGGTGAACCGATTTTGGATTTGTCTCGGCTCTAACATTAAAATATCCGAAAAACATACAAAAACAAAATATGAAGAACATTCATTTTCTTATAGATTTTGTATGGAACGGCTTTTTTATATCACGAGAACAGACTGCCAGATTCTGATGACGAAGGTCGCGCCGGGCCAGCTAGTGTTAATTATAAATATGTACTTACATGTGTATATATTTATTTAAAATGAACATATTCGTTGTCGTAGTTGTTTTAATTAAAGTTTTATCCATGGGAATAAGTTGTTTTTTCGGGATATAAACTTACCCACATTACTCTCCAGACCATAAACTATCATCTTGATTGACCTTGGTAAGATTGACGTGAAACTGGATGTTTGATAGACTGATTGATTGACTTTCTAACATCCTTCTTCGGTCTTTAAATCTGGTACTACGGCCTAAGTAAAAGTCGATTTAGATCGAATGTTTTGATATCAAAAATCGGTCTTAAGTGTTAGTTATTGACAAACATCTTCAGCTTAGTCTTTATAGCTCCAGGGATCCTACGGGCTAAGCTAAACAGGATTAGCACAAATCTGAGCTGAATTTTGTTTTCGTGTTCTAAACATTCGATGGGAATAGGCTTCAGCTTCGATGATAGGCCCCCTGGTAACAGTTTCGCCATTACCAAGGACATCAAAAAGATGGACGAGAAACCGAGCGTGTAACCTACGTCTTTGTCGTCAACAGTTAGTCATCCCAAGTTGCTCAACTGCGGGTTGGCGGAGGCCAGTGTTTTCAAGCTGCCTAAAGGCCACTGACTTCACTTAACGACTGTCATCTAATGACAACATCCGACGGCTTAATGTGCCCTCAGAAGCATGGAAGAGCTCGAGATAAATAAACTCATCTATGGACAGGCTGCGGGCAACGTTGCTTAACTTGCGTGTTCGATTAGACTTTGACAAACACAAAGACGGCATCGAGCTCCTCAACCTACGTCTAACAGTAAGAATTCCAACGAAAGTCAGGAAAATATTACAATTGTGATATTATAGATAATACGATGTTTCTGAATTAAGTTGACTGAACACCCATTGTAGCATAGACTATCCATCCAGTCCGAGTGTTTGCCGACCAATCGAGCAAATAGGTTGAGCGCCACGGTCGGGCGGCGCTGCGGCTGGCGTCACCATGCGCTCGCGCAACCAGGGAGGTGACAACGTCTCTATTTGCAGAGAATGTCAAACTATTCTATATATTTCAACAGCTAGCTATGTAAAAAAAGTAACGAGCCCGGTGGCCGAATGGGTAGCAATTCTTAAAGGTCTGTCTTACTTTGTCTACGAGGTCGCGGGTTCGATTACCGCACAAGACAAACATTTGTGTGCATGAACATATCTGTTTGTCTTGAAACATTTGTGTTTGTCTTGGTCCGGATGTTTTCTATGTAAGTGTTTACAAAAAAATATATTCAAGTAATTTATCACTTATCTAGTACCCTTAGAACAAGCTTTGCTAAGTTTGGAACTAGATGGCGCTGTATAAATGTAAAATGTCCAGGAAAGTTTGTTCTTTAAAATAGGCTATTTGACCAACATTTTTTTAGGTTTAATACGTAGGGACGTCTCAATACTATAACCATATGTGAAAAAATTACTTCGATAGCACAAAAGCTCTCGAGATATGTTAATTTGAAAATCACAATTTTGGACTTTCCAGAAAACGCTCCATACAAAAGGCTACTGAGTTATGACGTGACAGGTTTGTATTTTGTATGTATCAAATCAGAAATTTGTACGACAGCTATGTTAAATATTAAGTTGATGTAATTAGTATCATAATAAAAGTTATAGTATTTTTTATTGCTTCTCCAATAGGAATATTACTTTTAAAATTTAATATTTTTAAAATAGACTTTCCTGCCAAACTTCGATCGACCCTAAAATAAGTCGGACGGAAGATATTATAGTTTTGTGTATTTTACGATAAGTATTTTTAAACAATTTATACAATTTTTGAACATAGTCAAATACCATATTAGACACAGTTGCTCGAAATGTGCTCTTTCAAATTCTCTCTTTAATTCACACGATTCTAGATCCATCGAGAAAAAGAAAAAATCGATCCATTACTTTCAAAAGTCCCGAAAGAGTTTCGGGGCCAGTAAATCGATTTGGCGATAACGATTATTTGATTACAGAAACGACCGCGACGCTCCGACACCTCATCGACCGCCGGCCGATCCATCATTATTTAAAAATTTATAATGGTACTCAAACTGTCCGGACTTATGTCTTGGGACCACAGAGATAAAAACATTCTTGAGACACATAAAATAAAGAGTCTAAGAGCTCAGCCACACTAGACGACCGCGATCTATGAGTCTACGTCTATGAGTGTCACGTCGTTATATTAAACTAGCTGGCCCGGCGAACTTCGTACCGCCTAATTGTCAATGAATGTCGTGGTATACATATTAGTTGAACAAAATTTATGATGTCTTGAAATTAATATAATGAATAATAGAAAATAATAGAGAAGCACGATGGCGTCATTGCACGTGTCAGTCTAATTGTACACGCAAGTTAAGCAACGTCAACCGTAGCCTGTCCATGGATGAGTTTATATTATCTCGAGCTCCTCCGTGCTTCGGAAGGTACGTTAATCCGTCGGTCCCGGTTGTAATCATTAGATTAACTCGAGGTCCTCCGTGCTTCGGAGGGCACGTTAATCCTTCGGTCCCGGTTGTTATCATTAGATAATATCGAGCTCCTCCGTGCTTCGGAAGGCACGTAAGACGTCGGTCCCGGTTGTTATCATTAGATTATCTCGAGCTCCTCTGTGCTTCGGAAGGCACGTAAGACGTCGGTCCCGGTTGTTATCATTAGATTATCTCGAGCTCCTCCGTGCTTCGGAAGGCACGTTAAGCCGTCGGTCCTGGTTGTTATCATTAGATGGCAGTCGTTAAGCCAAGTGGCCTTTAGGCGGCTTGAAATTACTGGCGTCCGCCAACTCGCAGTTGAGCAGCGTGGTGGAGTATGCTCTAAACATATTCAGTTGAAGGAAGACCCGTATTTAATATTACCCAGCAGTGGGTAAATATTACCCAGCAGTGGGTAAATATTACCCAGCAGTGGGTAAATATTAAGTTCAGTATTTTACTATGTCACAAAATAAAGTACCATGACACTTGACAACCAATTAATATTCATTTTCAAGCATTCATTCATAAACAATTTTCAAAACAACAACGGACAACTTTCGCGACGTAAAAGTTAGACCAATCGATTTGACATTTAATTGAAAATCAATATCCCAATCCGTTTTCAAATTTAATTTTTCGACAATTTTGTCAATGTTTTAATACTTATTATCCTATACACACATTTCTGAACGCACGCATAATTTGACGTACGCACGTTAACGTCACGTTTGACAGGTCCGACATCCACGAACATTTTGTATGGAAAAATGATTTTTCTTTTATTTTATTTTTTTCGTAAATTTTTCAATGTTTTTAATAGTTATTCTGCTATTCTGGACGGAGACAAATCCAACAAATCAAAAACCATGGCAATCGGTCCAGCCGTTCTCGAGTTATAAGTGTTGTAACAAACACGACTTTCTTTTATATATATAGATGTATGATAGATTTAAACATCCAAATTTCAGATAAATCCATGTTTATTTTATAAATTTTTTGAAAAGTTTGAGAAGCTCGATGGTTGCGGGCGGTCGCGCGACAACTTCGTCTCAACTAATTATCGATACACGACGATTATTCCAAATAATTAGTCGCTAACAATCACCGACATATTTTTATAGTGAACTTAAAATTTGTGTAAATTTTATCGATACAAAAACGTGTAGTACAAGTAGGTATACATCGGATAGCTAGAACTGGGGGCCTACTGCCGAAGCCGATGCCGATTCGATCGGGTTTTGGGATATGTAAATGAAACTACTGTCTATATTGTTGGTAATTGTTGCTAAACCCCATGAGACAAGCATAAGTAGAAATGTTTGCTTCAAAAATACTGCTCTATTCTCCGAGACCTGTGACCCTACCGCCGAAGCTGAAGCATACCATCAGATTTTTTGATTCCAAAAAATGGTGTTAGATTAAAGTTATTGACAAACATCTTCAGCTTAGTCGTAGAGCTCTAGGGTTTCTACCAGCTGAGCTAAACACAATTACCTCCAATCTAAGTGTAGTGGGGTGTAAGTGGTTCATCCACATTTTTGAACCTAAGCCAACTTCACCTGCATGCGGTGCACCCTGCTAATTGACAAACGAAGCTCTGGCGAAAAGAGAGGTAGGGAGCGTAATTGTAAGCTACCCGACTGGGGAATTCCCTTGAGAGTTGTTATGTTCCTGCCAGTGAGTGAGGTCACCAGAAAGAAAGGAGATGCTGCGTCGGCTGCGGGGGTGGCGGCGCGCGAGCGATACATCAGGCGGACCGTATGCTTGTCTGCCACCCGTCGTAGTATAAAAAAAAAACTAAACTAAAGTTAGATTTTCGCAATCAAAAATTCCGATAGACTGCACTTTGTGACTCACAGGTTCTGAGAATTGTAGAGTCCAAGCTCTCAGACTGTATTGATCCGTGAAGTACGACAATAGACTTTGCATCTCTTTGCGTACTCTACCGACAATGGGTTGTATTTAGAGGAGTTGCTTGATATGTTGTCCACTGCCTCTTGCTACAGTCCCACAGCTCACTATATAAATAAAATAAATATAAATATTTCTGGACAATTTACACAGCGCCATCTATTCCCAAATTAAGCGCAAATCTTGTGTTATGGGTCTTATCAGTTGTCTAGTAAACAACTGATAAGTGTACTTAAATGCATTTTTTTTTTGTAAATACACACTTATAATACATAGAAAACACCCGGACCAAGACAAACAGGCATGTTCTTTCATGCACACAAATGTTTGTCTTGTGCGGAAATCGAACCCGCGACCTCGGAGTCAACATGGCCATAGCTAACCATTCGACCATCGAGCTCGTCGAGCTATAGACTCCCTTCTCTAGGAGTGCACGCCTACAGGAGATTACTATGTGGGCATCTTCTAGAAAGGCGTAAAGATATTTTTGCTGGGTCGGCAAAGCGTGAGTGATGCCTCTAGTGTCTTGAGCGTCCATAAGCCGCATGGCAGTCTATGTACTCAACACAACACAACTCCTTACTATCAAACAGGTCGTATGCTTGTTTGTCACCTGGATGCCAAAAAAATTCAATGCCTGCTCTACCACTACTAATAATTTGTCTCCAGATTAAGAAGCAATCAGGTTTGATTTTTTTTATCATAATAATTAAGTAGCCAAAAAAACCTCATCCTAATCTGCTGTTAAATGACATAATTCTTTGCAATTTAATTTTAGCTCCTATTCCTTGCGTCATAAGCTCTAACCACTGTATAAGTAATCGATAATACAGCATGACGACTCATTACCGCTCTCTCGTATCGACCTTACTCCCCACTGAGACGAATCTGGAACTGGATGGCACGCACACACGCTCATTTTTGCTCTACAGAGACGACATTGTTTATGTATACTACATAAGGACGCCATATTTGTATGGAGTAGGGTGTGCTCATCATCACCATCATCAGGTCATTTTAGTCTCCACTACAGGAGCACGACCCTCTCTGGTCCGTCCAAAAATACGGAAGAAAGATTTGGCCTACACTATCCACGCTCGCCAGACGGGTTGGAGAGGCCTGATCGATGTTTGCTCATGTATTTCCCTTAGTCGCCTTGTACGACATCCCCGGGAAGAGACCCCCGGTTCCCGGCAGACTAGAATAGAATTACTCCGATTCTATTCTAGTCTGCCGGGAACCACATGGCCAATGGGTATGCTCTTACTATGTATTAATTATTTGTTAAAAGCCAAAGGGTAAATTAAAACACATAGGTATAAAACTTTCGTTATTTATGTCATATAAATTATATATTAAAGGTATATAAATTGTAATTACAAAAATATACTCATTGAGATTAATAACAAAGTGTTTATTAAAAAAAACTATAAATGACGTTAATAAAACTATTAAGTACATAAAATGTTGCCACTAAAAAAGTCAATTAAAAGCACATTTCATAAAATTTAAAAATCATCGAGCGATATTTTTGTCGTCTCGTCTTTTATCTTTCGATCACGGATTTTTTGTCCAACACGTTTACCACATAGCAAATACCATTTTAAATATCAAGCCTGCCCTATTTTCAACTTAATTGCTGGGTATCAAGAGTCATTGATTCTTTAGTGAGTGTAAAATGTATGTTGGTAGTGTTGTCGTGATCGTTGGACATTTTGACAATTTGGGTCCTCAAGAAAGTGTCAAGACTCAGTTGAAGACCACCAGGTCACGTCTCGCGCCAAAAAAGATATTTAAAAGAGATAAAGATAGTTTAAATTACAATTAGTGAGGAAATATTTGGAACATTAGTCGTCTATTCGAAGACGCAAAAAAAATATGACAGTTGAAAAGCGAATTTAATTTTTATGATTCAGAAATGTATTTTTAACTAGCTGTGCCGTAATTTCATTCGCGCGGAATAGTTACTTTTTATTATTTATTTATATTAATAAAAATAAATAAAATTTCTAAAATAGCCTAACTTACTCCTTGTTATATCAACAAGCTACCAGTGAAAGTCCCGTCGAAATCGGTCTAGCCGTTTCGGAGATAATCCGAAACAGACATACAGACAAAAATTGTAAAAAAAAATATTTTGCTATATGTAACGTGTATACATTTAGTAAAAAGCTGTTATTTTAATATTATAAGCAGACATTACAATTTTATTTATATGTATA
This sequence comes from Hypsopygia costalis, assembly GCA_937001555.2. Classification (NCBI taxonomy): domain Eukaryota; kingdom Metazoa; phylum Arthropoda; class Insecta; order Lepidoptera; family Pyralidae; genus Hypsopygia; species Hypsopygia costalis. Next base: position 11,612,940 of record OW443344.2, read on the forward strand.
AATTGGAGAAAGAGTTTAGTTTGCAGCACTCATGTTGTGCATTTTAAAGCAGCCTGAGCTTGTATATTGAAAATTTTAAATCTTTTATGAAAAACTTGATAAAATATAACGCTTGGTTTTCGTTTTGAAATCAAAATATCATACTAAATAACTTTTTGTGTTTATGGTATATCTAGGAGAACGAAAATTTTTGAAGGTACACCAAAAATGAGAATTTATGGTGTAGTTTTTATTTGTGTATTTTTCTTCCGTCCGTCTATTTAGCTTTATTAGATAACCTTATTTTTCAGAGGCATACCAACTAATGACCACAGTACACCAGTGTGCTGCCGCTGCGCACACTTTGCGGAACACTGACCTATACTACTCATATAAAGAGGTAAAGTTTGTGAGGTTGTACTGACAAAAGTCTAGACAATAGTTCTGTAAGTAAAGTGCCATGGTGGCCCGCGAGGTGCTTCTTCACGGTTCGTTTGAAGGTTCCCATTTTGTGTATTACTTATTATGACTTGAGAGTTTGATGCCTTTTTTTATTCCTATTAATATTTTTCTTTCTCTTTTATTCCAAGTTTTATTCACTGTCATTTTTAGAATTATAATTATTTTTAAATATGGAAAAAATCACCTTCCCCGCCTAGGTGCGATTCGTACCGACCTCTTGAGAAAAATGTGGAATGCTTCACGATTTTGCGTGTCATCCTTGCGAAGAGGCCATGTAAGTTGATCGAAATCAACTAATTAAATAATAATTATTTATTCTATTGTTATGTTATTAGTCCGAATTAAATAAATAAATAAAATTGAAAGGCCGCAAAAAGATAGAATAAATAAAAGTTATAAAAACAATAATAATGCACAGCATTGTAATAGGTAATGAGGAGATCGCTCGCGTCGTTGCGCGTGTCAGTCTAATCGAAAACGCAAGTTAAGCAACGTCGACCGTAGCCTGTCCTTATATGGGTTTAAATTACCACAAGCTCCTCCATGCTTCGGAGGGCTCGTTAAGCCGTCGGTACCGGCTGTTGTCATTAGATGTCAGTCGTTAAGCTAAGTCATTGGCCTTTAGGTGGCTTGGAAACACTGGCCTCCACCTACCTGCAGTTGAGCAGCGTGGTGGAGTATGCTCTAAACCCCTTCAATTGAGGGGAGGCCCGTATCCCAACAGTGGAAAGATTACGGGTTAGTGTCGATCTTTGCTACTTTCGTTCACCGAACTAACTTATTTTAGCAATAAGGCTGCATCGTAGCATATGGAAATGTTCTTTCATTCAATGTTGACGAGCTCGGTGGCGTAGCGGTCAAAGACGCGGCTTCGACACCAACGCTCGTGGGTTCGATTCCCACACAGGACAAACATTTGTGTGCATAAACATGTCTGTTTGTCTTGGTCTGGGTGTTTTCTATGTATCTTATGTATGTATTTACAAAAAAAAATGTATTTACCTACGTGTGTTTATCAGTTGTCTAGTACCCATAACACAAGCTTCGCTTACTTTGGGGCTAGATGGCGCTGTGTAATTTGTGTGACAATATTTATTATTATTCAAAATATGTTCCTTTGTCCGCCACCCGACGTAGTATATAAAAAATAGTCCTTATACACCGTATCGCGCAAATAAAGCATATTTGTCCATATAGGTAGGTACCTAAGTATCTCTATAAAATGAAAAGAATAACTGAATCGGTTCCCTTTAAACTTTCCGTAAATAAAGTCTTTGGTCAAAGTCTATTATTTTACATTTATAGTAAATTATTTTTCCATAAACCCCAAATCCTGGATTTATAACGTTAATAATACGGCTTATGTTAAAAAACGTTACTATAGTTACCGAAACCATTCGGCAAACAATTCCATATAAACACCAACAAGAGATGAAGCCAAATCCAAAGCGATGCCGACAGTAAGGAAGCTTTAAAAAATAATAATCCCCAAGTATCAAATAATAAACTTGGTAGCAAGTGAATTTTGGGGATCGGGTTGCGTTGGCGGTAAAAAAGAACCCACTTTTTTCGATATAAAGGCCCGTGTGTTCGGAATTCAAACGTGACGGGTGATGTCAGCGGCCAGTTCGAAAAAAGGTTTTGATGCAGATTCACTTTCATTTATAAATAAGTTAGAAAAAACACTATTGCCATAAGAAGAAAAAAGTGGAGATACCTAGTTACTACATAAAGGTAAATGTGCAGGTTTTAATACCTAATATTATGAATATATTTTAGCACATATAATTTGATTGCACACAGTTTTGCAATTGAGTGGAGCGAGCAGCCACCTTATCACCATCTCTTATTGCGATTCAATAACTGAATAGAATGCTTGTTCATACCAATGAATGTATTTCAAATGGAATAGAGTCGCTTATTCATTGGTATGAATTAGCAATCTATTCAATTATTGAATCGCAATAAGAGATGGTGGTAAGGGGGCTGAACGCTTACATACGCCGAAAAGTCATCCTTGGAAACGAATAGGCTCCAAAACTACTCAACCGATTTTGTTGAAACTTGTCACAATTAAATACCTCAACATGTTTAAGGTTTGTGTCGAAAAAAAATTGAGATCGATCATGTCCTTCAGGAATGATCAACAAATACATTTTAAATTGAAATCAATGGAAAATGTGCACTCAGTGAATCTACTCGCTCTACTCAACCTCGATTTTGGCCCCGTGGGCTAGAATCCGGCCAAGTTTAGGGATTACGCAGTATCTGCACAAAGGGTATATTCGCACAAAATAAAATAAACATTTTCAGTAATATACATATCTATGCATTAATATCGCCAGTACTGAAAAGATTTGTGTTATGTCGTAATGCGACTTTCGAATTATCAAAACCATAAAAATGCTTCCACTTAATTATGCATTCATCGCGCCTGATGCACGAAACCAAACGAAATACCCCACAACAGGTTATCGAGATAACAAACGATTAAAAATTATATCCCATAATTTTGACTCCTACATACTCTACAATGAACCTTTCTGCTTTGCAATAAAACCATAAATTAAAAACGCTGTCTGGAAGATTAAGATTGAGATAAAGAAACAAAAATAAAAGGCGGGCTGTTTGAATATGGAACGTCACGTCAAGTGAAACGTCAAATTGTGACAGTTTCCGCGCGGGCGCTCCGTGTATCGTATCGGTGTGGTGCCAGATCGTTGCTCCCACCTTCTTGGAAGCTGTAGGCATCATTGCAGTTAATTAAAAACAATTAGTGGTTGTTATTTTTCGCTGCATCACGTCGATTGTTTTCAATTATACTTTGTTTGAAGGAGATTTGACTACTTTTTTTTTAAATTTTACTTCATTGCCAGTGGTATGGCGCCTGTTATTTTGACACAATGAAGCAGACCGGTATAGCGAAAGGTAAAAAAATTTGAAACTCTACTGACCTAAAATAAATTGGACAACAAAAAACATAAAAAATAAACCACTGTGAGAATGATTAATAAAAAAAAAATCTGACCTTCGAAAGTAAAACAAATCTGGATTTTTGTTGTATAAAAACATAGCATAAATGAAAAACTTGCTAATGACTGACATTTTTTTTTTCAAATATAAGAAATGTTATGGCACCAATGAAATGTTATATTAACAAATACTTACTCAAAATTATTTTGCCATGCTAAAAATAATATTGTTTATTTAAAAAAAAAATCTGAACTTGGCGCTCCGCCACTGTACTTCTGTAGGTCTATAATAACTACAATGTATATCAATGTGTGGTAACAGTTCATTTTTTTTTATGTTTAATAATATGACAACTAATTGCAATTAATTGTCATATTATTATGGTAGATATGATACAGTAAATTATACAATCCTAATTTATCCAACAAACATGGACAAACTATCCTCGTCAATTTTGTATTTCAATTATTATATAATATAAGTAAGTTAAACTTTTTTAGCCATTGCGTTTCTGCTAATGTGCATATTATCTGGCTAAACTTAGGTTTATGGTTCACATTTATCTATAGCCGTAACATATACATCAATATCTCAATACACTACACAATAACAATAATAATACAATAAATCAATGTGCGCAATACGTAAAGTAGGATTGTGCTGGCTCGCGTTTTTGTGGCGACATTGCGTCAATTTCAGACGTGTGTATCGTTTTTTATACCGCTAAAGTTTAAAATAAGAATTCATCCCACCTGATTTACCGTAGCCTATGGACGCCGGTACCACCAGAGGCAACACATGCGCGTTGCCGACCATGTATAATTCACGCCCTTTTTGAAGAACCTCATGCTGTAGTCTCCTGAGAAAACTTGGTATTGGAAACTAGGTCTTGGTGTAGTACTGTTCTGTATATCTACTGCGCAATTGACTTGAAGATAACAACCGTCATCTCTGATTAAGGATAAAGTACGAGATAATGAAACTCATGCAAAACAGACTACGCTCCCAGAAGCAGTAATGCATGTTTCTTCTGTTTCAGATGTTGGAGAGATGCAGGGACGACCGCAGCAGCTTGAGCAGAGACGACCAAAGCAGCCACGGCAGTCGCAGTCGTCTACTAACCGTGGAAGGTGTGCGCCGGTTGGCAACAATTTGCATGAACTAACTGGCATGGCGGTAGAAGCACGCTAAGTAGTGTAGATAAAATTTTCTCAATTGGGATATGAAAAGTTTTAATATGTACTTTTTTATTCCAAAAACTTGATTTTTTTTGTTCTAATAAATGTGTGTTTCTCTGGGCCGGTGCGACCCAGCACTTGATTGCTCCTATTTGACCGCATACAACGAAGAGAAGTTCGATGACGCGTTGTCGGTGACTTAATGATCTCGGATCGACTGGACTCTCTCTACACGTAGAGATGTAGCGTTTCTTTGCGTTCTATACAAGTTATATAAGGTCCTAACGTTTTAATTGACAATACTATATGGTTGGCATCTATAGCTTGTATACATCGTATTCTGAATAAAATTTTGCATAAATTAAAATGTTTTTAAAATGATATTATTTTTCTGTATACCAAGAAAAATTTTATACCAAGAACGGTGAAACTGTGGAATCAACCTCACTCAGGGGTATTTCTGAACAATTACGACATGGGAGCCTTCAAGAACAGGGTTTTTATTTCCCTTAAAAGCTTAAGATTGCTTTCCACCAGGTGATCCACATGCTCGTTTGCCCCTCTCTCTATAGTATTTATCAAAACACGTGCTGTATCCGTACACCTATGTTATGCAAAGAATTGTTATTCTATTCTGTTCTGTTTCGTTCTGTTCTGTTCTATTCTATTCTTACATTAAAACAAAATGCAAGAGGATAAAACTATTTAAAAAAAAGTATTACCGTTGGAAAAAATAAATACACCACAACTATTCTTACGACAATAGCTTCATAAACGCAATATGTACGAGTAACATAGCTGTCATACAAATTTCTGATTTAATGCATATACAATAGGAAGGTGTGACTTCATAACGTGATGGCGTTTTGTATGGTGGCGTTTTATGGGTAGTACAAAATTTAGATCTTCAAGCAAGCATATCTCGAGAAGTTTCTATGCTATCGAAGTAATTCTTTCACCTATAGTCATATTATAGTGACGTGTTTACATAAAATAAAAATAAAAAAACAACAAAGCAATGCTTCTAAATTTCTTATACAGTCTAAACATATACTACAAAATACACCCCCCCCCCCCCCCTCCCCAACCAACTTTGAGAAACCCTGGTGTAGATAGGTGCTCTACCACACCATTTTACGAACAATTATTATAAATTTAGTCGGTCGACTACTCCCGTGAACAGACAAGGCCGTTGCGACAGACATCTTGAGTTACTGAGACCGTGACATACGGACAGACTGGCGGAAACGCAAATTATGTTATCAAAATAATTATTTATGGGTGTTTGGGTTTTTGACATCCTATTATGTCATCGAGAATGGGTATAACTGGGTTTACTTTTAAACGACAATAAGTATTTTTTTTTACAATTTAATATTTTTTTATTTACTTTTACAATACCGTACTGGAAAGTATGGTTTGTGATAATGTATAGAGAAATTATAATTTTTACTCATCTCTGTGAAAGGCTAAGGTCAGTGAAAATTAATTAAATTAAATAAGCTAAGATAAGCATATAAAAAAAGTATTAAAAAAATTATCAACTTAAAAACTTACATCTGTTGAAGTTACATCGTTTGTATTTACTTCTTTCGATTGAAAGTTGCGTAAGTATAAATAAACATATACTATACATACTATACATATAAATAAATATATACTAGTATAAATAAACAGTGTGATATAAAAATATAATAATAATTGTACTTACAAATTATAAAATAGTATATTATATTACAACACTATAATATTTTTGATAAATGCCTATATAGATTTTTAATAAATTAAATCTCTATTGATTTTTATTTCATTTTGTTAATATTATCAAGATTATCGTTTAATAAAGAAAATTGCGTTTAAATCCATTTGTAAGAAAAAATAGCTTTACTACTGACGAAACTATATCCAAAAACTTTATTGGCACGTGTCGAAACTTGCCAAGTCTCGCCTCTAAGTTTGTCATAAAACGTATTACAGAAGTGTATATATCCCATCAAGTATATATAAGTCCTATAAAAGGAATGAAGTTTACGGCAGAGGCATGGTAGACCGGTAGAGTCGAAACAAACCGCCTTCCCACACCCGCACCGGCTGTTTAAATTGAAAATATGGAATAACTTTGTAAACATCTAAGACGTTGATACTAGAGCCGAGAAATCTTGATGCTTTAAACAAACTAATACTGTACTAATACCAAAGTACCTAAAGCGGCCGATCTAGTGTTATAACACTAGATCGTGTTATAACACTAGATCGTGACTACTACTAGTGAGACTAGGGTGTGGTATCCCACACCCCTACCACTCCATAAAAATGTCGCGTCGTTCACTGTTACATAAACAATAACGTCTCTATAGAGCGAAAATAAGCAGAAGGGAGGTGGTTATTGTTGAGGTTTCAATTTAATATGTTGGCCTACTGGCCATTTATATCTATTTCGTAATTCGAAATGTAAGTAAATACATAGATTGACTAAAGGTTTGTCAATGTTATAAAAGGAAGAAAAATGTCTGTCTGATTTTTCTATAATATATGTTGTTTCTAAAATATATAAAGTATATTCAATAGTTCTGTTTTATTAGCTCTGCTACATAATAATTCCAACAGGTTATGGCCGCCTTTACCACGAAAATTGAGCAATTGAATAATACGAATTATGAAACCTGGAAAATACAAGTGCAAGCGTTACTCACGAGAAATCAAGTTTGGAAATATGTTAATGGTACACTATCTAAACCGGACAAAGCCGAGGAGGTATGTACATGGTCAGATAAAGACGATATGGCAAAAGCCGATTTGATTATGGCGATATGTCCAAGTGAGCTAAAACATATAAGAGGGTGTGCAACCTCGCACGATATTTGGAAAAGGTTAGAGATGACATATGCATCTAAAGGTCCCGTAAGAAAGGCAAGTTTGTTAAAAAAATTAACATTGAGCCGTATGAAGGAAGGAGATGACGTACAGAGTCATTTACATAGTTTCTTCGAAGCTGCGAATATGTTAAGTGATATGGGTGTAGAAGTACACGGAGATATGCTATCAATATTATTGTTATATAGCTTGCCAGAGAGTTACGAAAATTTTAGATGTGCTATAGAAAGCAGAGACGAACTACCAAACATCGAGGTACTAAAAATTAAGATATTGGAGAAAGCTAGTTGTAGTAACAGCTCAAGTAGTATGGAAAATAAAAAGATTGAAGGGGCCATGATGGTGAAGAAGAAAGTATTTAAAAAGAACTCGAGTCGTAAGGAACAAAACACAAAGAATTGTAAATTTTTATATAAATGTTTCAAATGTCATGAAGTGGGACATAAGGCTTCAGACTGTAAAATGAAACAAAACAATGATGATGGGAGATATGCAAGTACCGTACAGACCAAGGACAGTATCTTCGATATTCTTTTTAATTGTACGAATTTTTCTAATAATTTACAAATTAGAAAGAATGACTGGATACTAGATAGTGGCTGCACATCACATTTATGTAATAATTTAGATAAATTTAAAAATAATTTTTGTGTTTTACAGGATAAACTGAACTTAGCATCAAATCTGTCGACTGATGTAAGGGGCAAAGGTGACGTAAGGTTGTCAGCATCGGACAGGTGGTTTACTTTGAAAAATACTCTGTATGTACCAGATCTTCGTAATAACTTATTGTCCGTAGCGAGGATTACAGACAACGGGTATGAAATTCAATTTAGTAAAGATAGGGCCTGTATTAGTACGTCAAATGGAACTACTATAATGACAGCTGAACGTGTAGGAAATCTTTACGTTTTTAAGGGAATGAATGAACAAGCGTATTCTATTGTTGATTCAATCGATTTAATCGAGTGGCATAATCGTATAGGTCACTTAAATGGTAAAGATTTGATAAAGCTTTTGACCCATTGCGGATATAAAGTTAAAGAGGCAGATTTACGTTTAATATCGAATTGCGATGTATGTGCTAAGGGAAAAATGAGTTCGTTACCTTTTTCGAGATCGGGTGGGCCATGTAATGAATTATTACGTATCGTACATTCCGATGTAGTAGGTCCTTTAAAGACACAATCCAATGGTGGAGCAAAATATTTCGTCACTTTTATTGAGGATAGTACTCGTTGGTGCGAAGTATATTTACTCGGGAAGAAAAGTGCCGTGTTTAGCGCATTTAAGCTATACAAAAGTTACGCTGAAAGACTTACAGGTAAGAAAATAAAATTTCTTCAATCCGACAATGGTGGTGAATATATTAATCGGGAATTTGATGATTTCTTGAAACAAGAAGGTATCCAAAGAAGGCTAAGTATTCCACGTTCAGCTCAAATGAATGGAGTTAGCGAGAGAATGAATAGAACTTTACTGGAAATGGCTAGGTGCATGTTATTATCGTCTGGTTTGTCCGTAGGTTTTTGGGCGGATGCAGTTGTGACTGCGTGCTATATACGCAATCGTTGCCCGACTACTAGTTTAAATGGTGGTATTCCATTTGAGAAATGGACAGGAAGTACAGTTGACTTATCAAACATAAGAAGTTTTGGAACAAAAGTCTATGTTTTGGATAAGACACCAGTTAAAGATAAGTTTGATGCACGTGCTAAAGAAGGAGTTTTTGTCGGGTATCCCAGATCTACAAAAGGGTACCGAATCTGGATACCAGTTGAACATAAAGTTATTGAAGCTCGCGATGTAAAATTTGTTTTAGATGATGAATCAAAACCGATTTTTCAGAAAGTTGAATTGGAAGTTGAAGATATGCACTATAGGAAAGAAAGTCCAGTTACTACAGAGTTTCATACATATATACCCGCCACACATGAGACATCTACCGGTAATGGTGATCAGTTAAATGTGATACCTACAGATATTGTACGATGCTCAAATGAAGTTGATTGTCATGGTAGTGGAGATGTTTGTGAAGGTGATAGACAATTACAAGAGGTTGAGCCAGTTATTGAGGAAAATAATAGCGAGCAGGTAATCTTAAAACGAGCACCTGGGAGACCAAAACTTGTGAAAGGTGAACGTGGACGACCAAAGAAGGTATATAATATGGTTGAAGTACAACAACAAGTAAAAGTTGACGATGAAGATGATGATATACAGAGTGATATAAATCAAAATGAAGATGATGAACAATTTTTCTCAGCGATGGCTGAAATGTCACTTGAACAGGCATTGTCAAGCAAGGATAGTGAAGAATGGCGAGAAGCAATTTTATCTGAAGTGAAAAGTTTGATAAAAAACGAAACATGGGATATTGTTAAAAAGCCAAAAGATAGAAATGTTATTGGCTGTCGCTATGTCCTGACAACTAAAGTAAATATCGACATGTCAACGAAAAAGAAAGCTCGTTTAGTTGCAAGAGGGTTTAGCCAACGTTATGGTATAGATTACAGCCAAACGTACGCTCCGGTAGCGAGACTTGAAACTATCAGATTATTGATGGCATTAGCAGTGGAATTGAACTTAGAAGTTCATCAGCTAGACATCAATACTGCATATTTAAACGGTCGACTCGATGAAAAGGTATATATGGAAATACCAAAGGTATTACAAGAGAGTCTTTCTACGTTGATCAACAGAGAGGGTGAGAACTCAGTAATTGGGAAGCGTGCTAAGAAAATGTTAGTAGACCTTCAAACTGGGGGAAATGCATGTCTCTTGAAGCGGTCATTGTATGGTTTAAAGCAATCAGGACGACAGTGGTATATCAGATTGGATGAAAAGCTACGTCGGATGAATCTGAAACCAACTAAAAATGAACCGTGTCTTTATCATCAGCGTAGAATGGACGGAACTGTTTTGATAGTTGTTATTTATGTAGATGATATCCTAATTGCGTCTAGTAATATTAATTTGATACATGAATTTAAGAAGAATTTAGCAAATGAATTCGAATTAAAGGATTTCGGCACTGCTAAATATTGTTTGGGTATAGAGATAGAGAAAAAGGACGGTGTAATAAGTCTGTCGCAGCGTAGATATATCCAAGATACCTTAGAAAAGTTTGGAATGGTGGACTGTAAAACCGTATCGACACCTTTCGAAGTAGGGCTAAAATTTGCATCAACGGAGCGTAGTGAAGATCTCAAGAAAAATGAGCCATGGCCATATCGTGAACTTATAGGTACTTTAATGTATTTGAGTGTTGGGACAAGGCCTGATATTTCCAACACAGTTTCGAAATTAGCTCAATTCACGACTTGCCCGAGTCATACTCATTGGATTTCGGCTAAACGAGTTCTACGGTATTTAAAGAAGACGATTGACTACCGATTAACTTTTCGAAAAACAGGAAAGTCGTTAATAGGTTATTCAGATGCCGATTGGGGTAATTGTTTGATTGACAGGAAATCATATTCTGGTTACTCTTTTATGTTAGGAGGAGCGGCAATTTCATGGCGATCTCAAAAGCAAAAATCTGTTGCTACATCTTCAACGGAGGCCGAGTACATAAGTCTTAGTGAAGCTATAAAAGAAGCTCTTTATCTTAGTAGATTGTTAAGAGAGATAGGTTTATTAGGCTTATCGAAAACTACAATGTATGCTGACAACCAGGGGGCGATTTGTATAGCCAATGATACGGGTTTCCATGCTCGTAGTAAACATATAGATATAAAGTATAATTTTATTAGAGACGTACTAAAGAGTAAAGAAATGGAGTTGAAACATCTGTCAACAGATTTGATGTTAGCCGATGTATTAACGAAAGCTTTACCTGTGAATAAACATTACAGATGTATATCAGGTCTGGGGCTGAAACAGTTAAATTGAGGGGGCGTGTTGAGGTTTCAATTTAATATGTTGGCCTACTGGCCATTTATATCTATTTCGTAATTCGAAATGTAAGTAAAGACATAGATTGACTAAAGGTTTGTCAATGTTATAAAAGGAAGAAAAATGTCTGTCTGATTTTTCTATAATATATGTTGTTTCTAAAATATATAAAGTATATTCAATAGTTCTGTTTTATTAGCTCTGCTACATAATAATTCCAACAGTTATTCTAAACAAATGATTTTTAAACGAAATTTTCACATAAACTGTGCAAACGTATTTGACTTTCTAAGTTCAAGGATTTAAGTTTGGACATTGGTGAGTCAGATACTAAATATTTATTTTTATTTAGTTCTAAATATTTATTTTTATTTAGTACTTATTAAGACTAAAGACGATGGCAATAAAGTGAAATCCAGTAACCACTTTCGGAAGGGATTATTCGGATTTTTGTCCAGATCACATGAAGACGTAACCTTGATAAAGACTGAAGGTTTCATGCATTACCTGACAACTGAAACTAAACAATAATTATAAGACAGTAATACAGAAATATGTCTTATGTATTATCTTTCCCTCCTGCTCCAAATTATAGTCTTGTTCTAACATGTAAGTAGATTTCTAATCACTTTCTAGTTGCTACAAATACAGCATGAAATCTCATTGTGACCTAATACTGTTCTATGTGACAGAATCTCGTTTGCATCCGATAGTTTTAAAGTTTGAATTTGGCCCTACGGACTATGGTTAGTTAGCCCTTAAAGAATGTTTATGTCTCTGTGAGTAAAACCAACAATATACTAAGGCTATTTCTAATAAACTGTGTGAAAAAAACAAAGTGTCTAACAATTCTGTACTGCAATGTGGTGCATTTTGAATATGGTAATATATTTGTAGTAATGCGATCACAATTTCAAAGTTATACTAATTTTAACAAACAAACACAAATTATTATTATTTAAATAGTTGTCTTGGCCAAATTGCCAGAAAAGCAACAAATATTTAGAAAAGCAGGTGATTTTTTCCATTTTTCTAAATATTTATAAAACAAATAGGTACAAGGTTTATACTGCTTATAAGCTGTATAAATCACATCTATTTACGTAAATATTCGAGTCCCGTGGCCGAATGGTTAGCAATGGTTACATTGATCCCGAGGGTCATGGCTCAGGTGAAGGGTTTAACACATTCAGTGCTAAAGCCGCCCATCGGCGTCCCAAGAATCATTAATCACATGCCAAAAGCGCCCATCGGCGTCTGGGTTTGGTATTCATGTCTATGTTAAATAGTATACATAGCTGCATGTGGGTAAAGTTCTTAATACGTAAGTCAGCAATGAAGGGTTTAATCTTCGCGCAAGACAAACAGTTGTAACAAGCCTCGCTCATGAACACAACCATCCAAGAATATTTATTTATACTCCAAACTTCAATCAAGTATCAAGATTATTAGTCGAATGTCAACAGGAGCCCAATGCAGTGATGCGTATTAACAAAATTACGGCGGTTTGCTAAGTGAACTATGAAAATAGGATTTCTTTGCCCCTCTTCACCCCCACGACAACCCCAGGTAACGGGGTGGGATTATGAAGATTATCAACAATTGATATCCAAGACAGATGGCTGGGCTGGAGTAATTATAGACCTTTCGGTATTACCATAATAATGGATTGTTGTTTTTGTTATTTTATAATTGTTTAATTATATTTTTAGTCCCTATGTATTTACACACTACACCGATGATATCCCTGACATAAGCTTAGAGGGGATTCGGATGACATTCGAATAGCTGGAAAACCGAAAAGCTACCAGTGAAGACGGAATTACAACGGAATTGTTGAAACCTGGAGGGACTCCGGTGCTAAAGGAACTTGTTATATCGGGAGCGGGACCTCTACATCATACTCTACATCTTCCTACATATATAACAGAACTGCAACATTTTTTTTAATTCCGTTATTCACAACGGAGCTATGTCGACCAGGAGTGTGATTGTCTTGTTCTTCAAGAAAAAGGTGATTAAACTTTGTTGAACAACTATAGACCCATCTCACTCCTGAGCTACATATCTAAATTGTTTTCGAGGTTCGTCACAACTCGTCTCACTCGAAAGCTCTCACTCGAAAGGTACATAAAGACTGGGCATTAGGTGTTAAAATATTCGCCCAATGTATAAAAGCATTATCACAAAAATGCTTTTATACATTGGGCGAATATTTTAACACCTAATGCCCAGTCTTTATGTACCTCTGCCACATGTTACTGCGGTGATACGAGATGGTTTCTGCCAACACTCACTCGTATAATCGTCGGTATAATATAATTATGTGATATATATTTTCTACGGATTATATATGTTAAAAATGTAATAATGATAATATTAGTAATGTGATGATAATAATAATATTGTAAATATAATATTGTACTCAATAATAATAAGATGTAATAATGTATTAATTAATTCATTTCTGTCATTAATTTTATTGAAATCAATGTATTAATGTAAGACTGTTGCAACGCCCTTGCAGGGCTCATGTAAGGATCCTGTTTTTTCTTAAGATCAATGTATTTACCACATGAAAGCAATAAATAAATATGAATATGAATATGAATATGAATATGAATAAGCTCGATGACTACCAGCCACCGGAGCAGGCTGGGTTTTGTAAATGATATAGTACAGTAAACCACATTACATACAGCATACAGTGCAAATACCGTAAACTTTAAAAACCCAAGTCTTCAACCAGTCCGGAACGAAGAAATTTGACGGAGAACCAAAGTTGTCGATATAGCTCTCAGAGTCAACAGGCTGAAGTAGCAGTGGGCCGGTCACATCTGCCGAGTCAGTGATGGTAGATGGGGGAGGAAAGTCTTAGAGTGGAGACCTCGTATGGGGCGATAAATTTCAGGACGGACATGTCCTCTAGACGGACCAATTACATCAAAGCAACGGCCGGAAGCGGCTGGATGCGGAAAGCGTAGGATCGCGTATGGTGGAAGTCATTACTGAAGACCTACGTCCAGCAATGGGTAGGTACAGGCTGCTAATGATGTATTTACAGTTGGAGCCAAGATGGGCGCATACTGTGCGGTTCCATAGAGGTTTTCTTCCGCAAAATCTCAAGTTGCCACTTGTGGTATGAACTCCCTTAGAGTTCTTCAAGAAATGCGTGAAAGGCTTTTTATATTATCGGCAAAGCATGAGCGATGCTTCTGGTATTACTAACATCTTTAGGATGTACTAAATAATTGTTTACTTTCAGGCAGGGCGTGTTTGTTTGCTATCTAAGTATCTTGTCGTGATTCGTGGTTTTGAGTGCTCAGTTTTTGCAACTCCTCCAAACTAGGTCGCTCTACTCGAATATATTTGTTCTAATCTAATCCAATGCCGATCAAGACTGAAATACGCAATAGACGCTTCGGAGGGACAGCGTGCGTCGCCGTCTTATGTTGCAGTGTCGTGCGTCGTCGCAACCCAAGGGTGGCATAAAATTCGTTGATCCATTGCAACAATAAATAAATAATAAATAAATATTGTCAGACAAATTACACAGCGCCATCTAGCCCCAAAGTAAGCGAAGCTTGTGTTATGGGTACTAGACAACTGATAATCATACGTAACTACATTTTTTTTTGTAAATACATATTTATGATACATAGAAAACACCCAGAGCAAGACAAACAGACATGTTCATGCACACAAATGTTTGTCCTGTGTGGGAATCGAACCCACGAGCGTAGGTGTCGAAGCCGCTTCATTGACCGCTACACCACCGAGCTCGTCGACAACAATGCACTAATGAGTCCTAAGCTTTAGTAGTATAAAAAACAAACTCAGTTGAGTTTGCTAACAATGGTTTTGTTTACACTCCAAACACTTGTTTGTCTGCAAACAATGGCAGATTTGCCAAAATCTTGTTCTTTACGTTGCGCAAAGGCGTAATCTTAGCAAACGGACCGCTAACATGGGTTAGTGTATGCCGCTACTGTCGATGCCGCCTCAAAGAATGCCGACAAAACAGTCTTAACCTTTCAAGTAATATTACTTTGTTATTGATAGCGGTAAGATTTTAACAATATAGGTACTTTAACTAGGGATGTTATGTAACTTCGGTTCGAATTCGGAAAGGCGAAACGTCCGATTGATTTTACACCTCTAATAATTCTAAGTTCCAATTTCGATAAATTATATTTATAAATCCGATAAAAAAAAAGACAGGGTATGTCGATTCCTACCCGCGGGAGAATGTACTTACCTCTAAAAACCACATAGAAAAGTGCTCGAACCATAGAATAAATATTATAAATATTTTAGCCCCCCCTAGGTGCGGAAGGTGAATTTTTTCATTTTTTATTTTATTTTATACTACGCCGGGTTGCAAACAAGCGTACAGCCCGCCTGATGTGAAGTTGTTACCGTAGCCATATTAACGCTAGCAACATGAAATATCTCTCGCGCGCCGCCACCTCCCCCGCAAACGCAGCATCTCCTTCTTTTCTGGTGACCTCGCTCATTCGCACTCACAGGAACACAACAACCCTCAAGGGAATTTTTATTTGGCTGCGGTATTCTGTAAGGTGGAAGTACATTCCCAGTCGGGTAGCCCACAATTACGCTCCCTACTTCTCTTTTCGCCAGAGCTTCGTTTGTCAGTCAGCAGGGTGCGACGCGTGCAGGTGAAGTTGGCTTTGGTTCAAAGACGTTGATGAACCCCTTACACCCCAATATTTATAATATTCTGGAAAGTTGGCCGAAATTAACTATTTAAAAATTGGTCTCAGCGCCATCTCGTGTAGGGTAGCTGAACTGAAATACCTACATTTCCCTATTTCCCGCAAAAACTAGCAAAGAGGGCAGAGGGCAAGAGTATTTTTGATTTTAAGTTCTAAAAATAGTCTTGATAGATGTCGCTAGATGACAGTTTCTAAACATGTCGTATCGTGAGGCTAAAAATAAATACATAGTTAGCTTTTAAATAAAGCTTTTAATTTTTTTAATAAGGAATTTACATACATTAGAACTGAATTAGAAATGTTGTGTACTGTTGCGTTTTGGGGTGTGAGTGGTCCTTCAACATCTTTGAACCAAAGCCAGCCTCACCCGCACGTGGTGCACCCTGGGGATTGGCAAACTAGGCTCTGGCGAAAGAGAACATGTAGAGTGTTAGTAGCTGATGATATAAACTACCATGTACTACGATAACTGCTTACCATCAGGCATGACGAATTTTCTTGCCATCTTAATGGTATTCAAAATATGGTTGGTATTCAATTATATTAAAATTAAAAAGTTGAGTAAAGTACCACATTTGCAAATGCACTACACAGTTAGCCGTGCAAATAGTGTATATTTTTTAAAATCGTAATCACTAAAAATCAATAATCAATGTCGAAATTGTCCAAATAGCCCAGTAGATCATTAAGTAACAATTATAACAATGGCCGAAACAAATAAAAATAAACGGCACACACAATAAATAGCCGCCCAGCCGCCACCCTCCTTGGCTTATTGCGGGGAGCTTCCCCTATTGTAGGAGTAGGGATGGGGCAGTTGAAGTTTTATCGATAATGAGGTCGATAAAAAATATGTGCAGGCAATTTTAGGCTTTATTGTGATAAACATTATAGGACGACAAGTTGAAGTGTAAGAGCCAGAGAATTGGGCATTCTTGTATCTATTATAAAGCATCCGTGTAGAATAACGAAATTATACTACTTACTTTCAGTAAAAGATGGCGCTTTTAATACATTATTATAATGCGCTTTGAATGTATTGAAACATCTGCTTGAATTTTAATAAAACACATATTGCAATGCTGAATTTTGAGAGGATTTTGTTTTCAACTTTAAATATGGACACTCAATTACTTGTAGAACACAAAATCTGACAAATACCTTCCTCGACTTACTGGTAAACGTTCACCCTTTTTATGATATTTTCGAAGACATTTTGACATCAGTGTGCTTAAATTTCGTCGATAAATTGACTTGGGTATTTCTAGACCTAAAAAACCGCACATCGACATCTTCGATCATTAATACACATTCATACCGTTTCGAGCGAGCTCGTTGTTTTTCTGTTATACCATTTCTATGTGTGACATGTAGAATCTGTTGTCGTTGAGTAGCTAACATAGCTATGGCATACTTGTATTAAAGTACCTATTAATTAAATTAGATTTTATAGGAGAAAATCGATGTTCCGCCCCCATAAGCCCCAAAACTGGAAGCTACTGGCAGACCTAATTACGACGCTGGACGGGAAGATATGAGACATCAATGTGAACGGCGAGTACATGCTTCTCACATTTACTATTTGTCGTTAACGTTGTCGTAATGGTTACTTTGTTGGAGGAGCTCATTGAAATGGAAAACCATTTCAATGCTGCTTCTTAAAAAGTTTTCACAAAATTTGCGTTTTTTATATATATTGTTAGGTCCCTTGATAGTAGTTTATACCCAACTTGCAACTTTGAAAACCATAGGTAGGCTCGAGAAATTGCGATAATTTTTGCCCTTTTTTCAGTTTAAAAAAAGTTTCTTAAGGAAACCTTCTTCAGGAATCTTAGAAAACTAAATTTGCTATAATTTGAATCTAGTACTCTAAGTTCATTAGTTTCTGAGATACAGCTAGTCAAAGGTGGTATTTTTTTTAAAAAAAGGAAGTAACATGAGCACCTTCTTCAGGTTTTTCTAAAAATCTACTCTCATTATCAGTGATCGAAATAGGTAGAGTGATTTGTTGTACTTGCGTAATGCTGTCATAATATGGACATGCCTTTTTAATGAACTGTTATCGAAAAATTTCGGGATTTCATTAAATATTATTTAGGTCGTGATTTAGTAGCCATTGTATTTGAAATTAGAGGTTACGATAGCAAAGCACTTTTAAGTAGTACTTTATTTGCTATATGTATGTGCAATTAAAAAAAAACTGATTGATTAACGGAATCCTATGTTTAGACTTAGCTAGACCAAAGCAACCGGAACCCCGGAGAATTAAAGCCTCTGCTTAAGAATTAAAGCTGCTTAGTTTCGAAATCCCGGAGGTATGTCCATATTAATATCAGCGTTTGAGATTATTGACCCTAAATCACTCTACCTATTCCAATCTCTGCTCATTATGCACTTCTGTAAAACTAACTAAATTTGCAAACAAAATCGGTCGCTTAATGTGCTCACCATGTTGTGATATGCTCATTCTCTTCTAACTCAACATGAAGCACCGGTTTCGAGGCTGTAGGCGATACTCACCCAGTGTCTTGGTTGAAATTTAAACGTCGTCTAATTTTGATTGCTTTTCGGATTTTTCGTGGAACAAATACCTTTTCCTGTGGTTCTACATTAGCCTTAACAATCGTATGTAATTAGTGACGTCCGAATCGAGCACGTGTTTCGTGTTCGTAGATCTTTTTCAGTTTAATTTCTTCAATCTCTTTATATAATCTAAAAGTCTTGTCATTACATTTTGTCTTTTACATTATGTCCTGTTTCCCCTACGTAATTGCTAAAGAAGTCACAAGGTATCACTTATACACTTGACCTATATATAACCCAACAGGTTGCTATCTTTTGTCAAATAAATTCTGTTAAAATGTTTGTCAAGACATTTTGACATCATAGAATTTATTTGACAAAAGTTTAGTTTTATGTTGACATTTTAATATTATATTTTCCTTGCGTTATGTATTTGTAAGTAACGAGGAATGTGATTAAAAAAATAAATAATATACTAAGAAACAGAACTAAAATACATATCAACCCCATAAGCTTGAGTGAAAAAAAACTATGTTTTCCATTTCCATAAATCTGATCTATTTTCCACTAATTATTTCATATAATATGTTGCTGTAACACATTGTCCAGGCGCATACATCAATAGCTTCAGAATAAAATGTATCTAATGCAATAAGAATCATAATGGCTTGCAACTGCATCGAGAAACATCGATAGTGCCCCATCCCTACTCGTCCCGGGTCGATCCTGATCCCCGATACAATTACACTCTGTGTGTAGACTCGTTACTCCACAATCTTCTCAACACTCCTCTAGACACTGCCCGAAAAGCGGAAACACACCCTGAGTGAACCCGAATAAGGTCCACATTCCAACATATGCACTATCCCCAAACTTTCACCTCTTTCAATAGGAGTTTAAACCTAAATACCTTGCGTAGGAAAGCTTTCACTTTTCAGGAATTATTTTAGTCGCGCACACAATCGAAATTGGACTCACTTTCGTTGTGTCTAAGACTGAATTTTGTTTGTTTCAAGTAAGTTTTTCCGAAGGCAGTAGGCTTAAAACTCTCGGAACCAATTCTCGAGGGTTCTAAAGCTCCAAACAATGGATGGAACAATTCGATATTTAGCCGATTATAAACGTTTTCCGTAATGCTCTTAGCGAGGTGTGATTTTTGTCTCGAATCTCAAGTTATTTTGCATTTACCAAAGTTATTTGTGATTATTCTCTTGAAGAGATAAGACTGCGTTTGCACAGCATTTGTTTTTACAATATTTTATTTAATTGGTAAATAAATACTCGCTGGATTTTATACTCCAGTGTAGGTGACTGCATATTTTGAGCACCGGCACCGGCGTCCACCCATAATCATTCCACTGTTAGGCCACTGGTCTCCCCTCAATCGAAGGGGTTTAGAGCATACTCCACCACTGCTCAACTGCGGGTTGGTGGAGGCTAATGTTTTATAGCTGCCCTAAGGCCACTGACTTGGCTTGACGACTGTCATTTAATGACAACAGCCGGGACTCGAGATGAATAAACCCATCCATAGACAGGCTGCAGTCGACGTTGCTTAACCTGCGTGTTCGATTAGACTGACACGCGCAACGACGCCATCGAGCTCCTCTTACTATAGATATATTTTGATAGATATATTTTGAACATATTTACAGAAATTTCAGAGACGACATTATAAAAAAATATAATAGAGGAAAAATAGAAAGGTAGAAGTGGAAATATCTTTTATTTTTATTTATATCAATCAGGTCTATAATGCTTTTTTTTATATTACGTCGGGTAGGAAACAAGCATATGGCCCGCCTGATGTGAAGCGGTCAGCGTAGCCATATCAAGGCTCGCCATTTGAAATGTCTTAAGCGCGCCGCCACCTTCGCTGCCAACGCAGCAACTCTTTCCTTCCTGGTGAGCTCACCCACTCGCAGGAATACAAATACCCTCAAGGGAATTGTTATTTTGCTGCGATATTCTGTGAGGTGGAAGTATACATTCCCCAGTCGGCTTATAATTACGCTCCCTACCTCTCTTTTCTTCGTTTGTTAGCCAGCAGGGTGCACCGCGTGCAGGTGAAGTTGGCTTTGGTTCAAAGATGTTGATGAACCACTTATACCTTAAAAGAGAGGTAGAGAGCGTAATTGTAAGCTACCCGACTGGGGCATTGTATACCTCCACCTCACAGAACACTGCAGCCAAATAACAATCCCTTGAGGGTTGTTGTGTTCCTGCCAATGAGCTAGGTCACCAGAAAGGAATGAGATGCTGCGGTGGCAGCGGGAGCGGCGGTGGGATTGGCGGCGCGCGAGCGATATGTCATGTTGCGAACGTAAATATAGCTACGGTAACCGCTTCACATCAGGCGGACCGTATGTTTGTCTGCCACCCGTCGTAGTATAAAAAAATATATATAAACACGAGCTCGGTGGTCGAATGGTTAGCAATGGCCACTTTGACTCCGAGTTCGCGGGTTCGATCCCCGCACAAGACAAACATTTGTGTGCATGAACATGTCTGTTTGTCTTGGTCAGGACTTTTTTCTATGTATTATATGTATATATTTACAAAAAAAAGGTACTTACTTAAGTATTATACCAGTTATCTAGTACCCATAGTACAAGCTTTTCGTTTAATTTGGGACTAGATGGCGCTGTGAAAATTGTCCAGGAATATTTATTTATTTCTAGAATACAGCAATAGGTGTCGTGGCGGGCGCACACGCAGCGCGGCGGCGCGTGTAACGCAGTAATTGTGCGCGCCCGTGTGCACTCGCCCTTAGACACAATACACAGCGTCTGGTCATTGATCACATCGCTTCACGTGCTTTTGAACATGTGGCTTTAAATATATTACTATGGTCATCTATTACTTCCTTATAAAATGATAATTAAATAAAATCTTTGACGAGCTCGGTGGACGAATGGTTAGCAACGGCCACGTTGACTCCGAGGTCGCGGGTTTGATTCCCGCAAATGACACATATTTGTGAACATGAATGTCTGTTTGTTTTGGTCTAGGTGTTGTCTATGTATTAAATGTAGAATATACGAGTATACCTACCTATTCTACATTGATATTGTTTTTGTGAAATATATACATAAAAAATTGAATTTAAGAACAATATCAGTTATCTAGTACCCTTAATACAAGCTTTGCTTAGTTTTGTACTAGAAGGCCGTGTAATTTGTATAGGAATGTTTATTTATTTAAAAAAATGTGATATAATGTTGATTAGTTAGTACTTACTTACGTGCAATAAATTGTAGAATTATTTGCCTTTCGTGGACATCCCAGGAGACTGCAGGGTTCTTCAGGAAAGGTGTGAAGGGGAACTAACAGGATCGGCACCACGTCGCTCGAGTGATGCCACTGCTGTTGCGAGTTGTCGTAGGCTACGATAACTGCTTAGCATTAAGCCGGTCGTATGCTTATTTTCCACTTAACTGTATATAAAAAAATAAGGTTGCATAGCTTAATTTGACTCATAAAGAGATTTCTTCGATGCAACATTAAAGATAAAGGATACATTATATTTAGGGTGTAAGGTGGATCATCAACATCTTTGAACCAAAGCTAACCTCACCTGCACGTGGTGCACCCTGCTGACTGACAAACGAGGCTCTGGCGAAAAGAGACAGAGCATAGCGTATTTTTTAAGCTAGATCCAACGAACATTTTGTTACTTTAAAGTTAAAGCTGTATAAAGTTTAATAGGAATAAAAATATCACGCAGTATTATTTTGGGAAGCATAGGTGATGGTATATCTATGCTTGCGAATATATAAAACTCGATTTGAACTTTCTCGCTATGGTATATCTCTCAATTTGGCGTAGTTTGTTGGTTGGATCTATTCTGCATAACAGGCTCCAATTATAATAGGCTATTTGACAATGTTCAAAAATTGAATTTATACATACATTTAACAATATCGTAAAATACACAAAACTATAAAGATCAGCAAACTTTCATTCTAATATCTTCCGTCCGACTTATTTTAGGGTCGATCGATGGCGGGAAATTCCATTTTAAAAGTATGAAATTATTAAAAAATAATATTTCCATTGGAGAAGCAATAAAAAATACTATGAATTTTATTATGATACTAATTACATAAACGTAATATTTAACATGTCTTACAAATTTCTAATTTGATGCATACTTACAAAATACAAACCTGTGATGTGACGTCATAACTCAGTAGCCTTTTGTATGGAGCGTTTTCGGGAAAGTCCAAAATTGTGATTTTCATATTAACATATCTCGAGAGATTTTTGTGCTATCGAAGTAATTCTTTCACCTATGGTTATATTATTGAGACGTCCCTACATATCTAACCGAAACAATGTTGGTCAAATAGCCTAAATTATTATAAAGTTACTTAGAACCAAAAATATACCAGCGGCAGGTAATAAATTGTGTGCACGCACTGCACGTACTGGAAAATGTGGTCAGATTCGTCCCAAACTTGACCTTTGTGATGATTCCAAAATTAGCGAGCTTCGGGAAATGTCACTAATGTCCTTTAAGGCATGTCGTTTATTAGACAGTAAATCGATTAGTATAGGGATACTAATCGATATACTGTCCAATGAACGACTTGGAAAGGAAGTAGGGACTTCCCTACTGAATATTATAAATGTGAATGTGAATTTGTTTGTTACGCTTTCACGCTGAAACTACTCAACCGATCATCATGAAACTTTGTACACATATGCTCAAAGGTATTAGGAAGGCGTATGTCCTTCCTAATACCTTTGAGAATTATCTGGCTTCGCCCGCGTTTACTTTTTTTTAATAAAAAATATCTTATGTCCATCATATTATTCTGTGGTCCTTCCTAATACCATTGAGAATATGTGAAAGTTTCATGATGATCGGTTGAGTAGTTTCGTGAAAGCGTAACAAACTCACATTTTCATTTATAATACCTACTAGTAGGTAGTAGATAGTAGAATAATCCTTGAGTGAGATTTTATTTAGGCTATGTCTTTAAATTCAAAGAAATAATTAGCAATTTTTTTATTTTTTTTTATAAGTAGGTAACATTTTTTTTAATACATTATTACAGTTTTATGAACCTGTAAATCTCTATAAACTTAGTTTTAATTATACGGTATATCACAGATTATTTAATAGCTGTTCGTACTTACAACATAAGGCCCCCGTCGGAAAGAAAAAGGTACTCAACTTTCTCTTTTTATGGGACGGGGGCCACCACACATTCCCAGCACTGTCTCCTGTGTAGCCAGGATTAACAGCGGCGACCACCAAAAAAGACAATGAACAATGAAGTCCACTGCAGACCCGGGGTAAGACTACGGTTGCCATGGAACTCACAAGGAATTTAATCAGAAGAAATTAGTACGAGTAAGAAGCTTTTAGAATTTCACTTTGATTGAATGAAGGTGAGAACCTATAGATTAGAACATTTGCTTGTGTTGTAACATTTGTAACAGAATAGCAAGCTCTACGTTTTGTTACAACCCCAATTTTATAAAGCAACGAGCGAAATAAGTGTAACATAACACGAAACGAATTACCTACTGTAACATTCCATAGGGCAAACTCACAAACGCGGACGACTTTGAGAGACATCCGACATTGAGAATGGTAAACGAAAAGTCGAAAGAAGGGTTGCAGGTTAATGTAAAATGGGGTGTAAGTGGTTTAGCAACATATTTGAACCAAAGCCCACTTCACTTGCAAGTGTTGCACCTTGCTGAGTTACAAACGTGGCTCTACCGAAAAGAGAGATAGGGCATAGCGTAAGACCATCTTAAACTAGAGTGGGCCATCTACGAGCAATTCTACTTGAGATCAATATTTGGGAAAAAGTATTTTATCATTCTCTTTAATTTATCAGTCAATTCTCTGGAGTACGTTAACAATTATCTACTTACTAGTCCAGTAAAATAAGCATTAAACGTCGGAATGGAAGTGAAAAAGCTGTAAATTTGTATAAACGTTTGTTTTGGTATTCTAATGACTCGTAGAAAAGTCTCATTTAGGTGATTATATGAGACTTTTCTACCAGTTATTAGAAGAAGACACGTGAGTGTTTGCGTCACAAGTTATTGAATCTATATCTAAATGAAATCAGTTTTTCGTAATTATCTTGTTTCCTATGGGAAATAGCTATTTTAGGTTTTTATAAAATTTGTAGATTATAAAATTATCTACAATTTTTGTATAAAACTGAATTTCCTGACCTTGAATAACTTGTGACTCAGAAACGTGATTGTATGAGACTTTTCTACCAGTCATTAGGACACCAAAACTAACATGTGTATACAAATTATTCGCTTCCATTCTGAGGTTTGGCCCTTTTTTCGTCTTATTTTACTGTACTATGCATTGAATAAAAAAATCGTAAAAAGGCTTAATTAAGTAGGTATTAAATACTAAGTATTTCTCTAGACTATATCTACCTATGTAGGTACATACACACTCAGGACTGTCTTATAATGGAAGTGTAATTAAAAAATGTAAGTAGGTATAATTGGTATTACTAAAACTTTATGATACTTTATGTTGATGTTTGATGTTAGTTTATGTATGAATTTTATTTATAATTTCTCAATTTAAATATTAATATGTGTAATTATATTTCCCAAATCGCCAGCCACAAGTTACTCAAAAGCAACGCTTGACTGGAAGATATTCCTCCAAGGAATGAGTTCACCATTGCTTTTGTAATTAAGTAAATGGTTTAAGATTTGTACCTCTTCAATAAAGTGTTATAAATATATAAATATAAACAAAAAATATACCTAAGGTGGGTGGACCATGGAAGGCCACTCTAACAAATAAACAGTTATTATTCGTTTATTTACTGGATAAATGAAGCAAAGAAATTATTACATAATGGTGTATTTTAAAAAATACAATGGTATTCTGTTTGCATAGTAGGTACGATGTAGTATGTAGATTTACGACATTCTACATAAAAAAAATATATCCTTACTGCATAAAACGATTCATTTTATTTACTATGAATTTAAATACCTTAGATAACAAGTGGTTTAGCCTATTTTGAATCACAAACTGGCGAAAAATTACTTTGATTATTACTAGTAGAACCTAATACACAAATTTAAATATTTTTTTTATTGTTATTCACTGTGCAAAGAATAATATTAAAAAAATAATTAAAACACTAATAGACACAAAATCTTCATCACAGAGCCGAGATCCCGCTAACGCTTCATTTTAATCTATGCTACTCGTAGCAACAGATAAAATCACAAGCACTTTTTTATTTTTTTTAATATTTAAAAATAAAGAATGACACTACAGAATGCTTCTTACATTTTCAAATTTGGAACGCCTAGCGTCGGGAAAATGCCGACGGGTGGTTTGCCGTCGGCGACGCTCAGCGCCATTCGCCGCTGCGCCAATCAGAACGCGGTACACGCCCAAACCAACTCGAAACAGACGCATGCGGGAAAACCGCAAGCGGGAAAGAGACAGCATACGTGCGTGTGTTTACGAGCCGGGGGAAATATGATGCATCTGTTGTTTTAGTATCGTTTACTGTTCGATTATTTATGTATTATTTTTTAGCGAAAGGAGGATTTACTCGGATGAATTGGATGCGTGTTAAGTTCGTGTTTAACATTTTAAATTGAGAACAGAAATTGCCCATGTAGTTCAATTTAAATAATATTGATATAGTATTAATATAATAATGTTGACTAATATTATTTAAACGAATTAAGTATTTAATTTTTAGAATAAAAACGACTTCACACGTGATTTTTTACCAACATTATCTATTCATTCTCCTTTAACAATAGTACTCGTATACTGAATTGTACAATTCAGTGCCTACGAGAAAACACACAACCATCAACGAATAGAATCGTCTCAGTGTGATTCCATCACTAGTGTGCGTAATTTCCACAGAAGGGGAAAGCTGAACGCACGTTTATAACATCACATTTTGAAAATGGAATGCTCTTTCAACTTTTTTCGAATACTTAGTTCCAGGTTTTTATTCCAAATTCAAAAGATAAAAACATTCGCTGAGTGTATTTGACGCAAATACTCTGGAGACTTTGTAATATGAAACAAAAGTTTCCTTTAGGTACAATACGTGTACGTACTCTATTATAGCAGTATACGTAAATTGTTTTTTTTTTTTATTATCGTTGTTTGACTTTAATGTGTAATAAAAACAAAACAATAGAAAGGTAGACACTACTAATTGTTTCATAAATAGGTACCTACTCATACTTCTCGGCTAATATACTTATTTAAATGTAAATCGCTCGCTCACCCATGTAGGCCACAGTTGCTTGCAACCACAAGACGTATCACTCACCCATTTCCAACATGCTAATAACTTACTTAGAGGTTAGAACACAACAAAACAATCTAACAGTCTTTTGTAAGTTGGACATTTTGGACATAAGTAAGTAGGTACACCTATATATTCACTAAGTACTTACTTACTACTATTACTAGACGCCAATCCAGTCGTTCTAACCATAGACTTAGGATTCTTCACTAATGGCTCTACCGCTTTCGTCGGAACTTCATTCAACAGCCGACAGGGTGGACTACGTGTAGGTAGGTAAGTAGGTAAGTTTGGCTTTAGCTGTAAAGATTATTAGCCATTTAGATCATATCATGCACTTTCTGATATATGATGATCACAAATTAACCATAACCGAAGCTGCAGCGGAAAAAGTAGTAAGTAGGTACCCAGCACGGAAAATAAACGTATTCATTCATTCTTTCATTCATGCATTCATTTATTCATGGTAGTGTAGGTACAAGAAATTAAACTAAGCAGGTATTTCCGTGACAGATGGGTAAAGCCAATGATGGGTTGCGCCACTTAATCTTACTTATACTATTTTTTTTATACTACTAAAGTGCCAAACAAGCATACAACCCGCCTGATGGAAAGCAGTTACCGTAGCCTATGAACGCCTGTAACACCAGGGGCATCACACGCGCGTTGCCGACCCTGTAAAAACCTCTTCACATCCTTTTTGAAGAACCCCATGCTGTAGTCTTCTGAGAAAACCTTGACAGGCAGTTCATTACACAGCTTGACAGTAGGTATGTACGCGGGAGAAAACTTCTCTGGAACCGGACCGGTGAGGATGAATTCCCAGTCGATGGCGAGCGGTGCGACTGTAGAAAGAAGGAGGCCGTAGGCATCATGTCAAACAACTCCTCTGAACACACCTCTCTTAATCGAATAAAATAATAGCACTAACAAATTGACTAGGTACCTAGTCAATTTATTACTGCTATTATCTTGTGTAGGTACCTACCTATCTCCAAGATGTGGGTAATAAATTTGTTACCTATTTACTATAAACCGTCTAATTTACATAATTTTCAATACTCAAAATCTTAGAGCAACACTCACAATTAATATTCCCCTAATAATTACAGATGCAACATTATTATAAATTCAGAGTTCTTTATTTATGAATTCATTGCTGCAGGCCGTGGGGTACATATCATTAGGAAAATATTAATACCATTGTTTTTGTAGCGTCAAACATTTATAGGGGACGAATTAGGTACCTACCTACTCTATGTTTACAAAAAATACTAAAAATAATATTTTGAATAATTAAATAAATAAATATTCCAGGACAAATTATTTTTTTACTATATTTTTAGAAGCCCTGTGGTAGAATGGCTACTTTGACCGAGGTCGCGGTTTGAATCCCGCACAAGACAAACATTTGTGTGCATGAACATGTCTGTTCTGTTTGTCTTAGTCCGGGTGTTTTTTATGTATTACAAGTATGTATTTACAAAAAAAAAATGTATTTAAGTACATTTATCAGTTGCCTAGTAGGTACCCATAGTGCCAGCTTTGCGCTTAATTTGGGACTAGATGGCGCTGTGTAAATTGTCCAGGAATATCTATTTATTATTTATTTATATTTTTCGAAGCTGTTGTCTGTATCCGATTTGGTAACCATAATAGGGTAGGTTTATGACAATTTTCTGAAATTGTAAAAATATTTAACAATTTCCAAGGTTGTCTGGTAGAGAATGCTTTTAGTATTAAGACCGCCTATGTACTTAAATTGTGCTAAGTAAAGTTTAAATAAATAAATAAATATCATAAAACACACAAAACTAGAACGATCTGCGATCTGTCATTTCAATATCTTACATCAATCAAGTACTGAGTACTTACCTAATGCGAGTTTTTTGTTCGTGTTCTATCATGTCAACGTAAACAGACGAAATAGAGAAGAACTCTCACGTTGTGGATTTATAAGACGCGTGTTACATATCAAAATTATGTGGCTTCTTGCATTTTGAAGTGAGCTACGCGGCCAAATTTAATTTGTAATACGCGTCTGGTATTTTCACAATATGAAACTTTTTCTCAATTTGGTCGGCTTGTAAACGTTAACACGTTGGAATGTGAGCAAAATACTCACACTAAGCACTCTGTTCTCACCTATTATGGGCCAAGTGCAAGTTTTTAACGTAATCGATTTCAACAATGTTAACTTCAATTAATAATTTTGGCGGTGTAAGTGGTTCATCAAATCTCTGAAACAAAGCCAACTTCACCTGCACGCGGTGCACCTCTTGCTGACTGACAAACGAAGCTCTGGCGAAAAGAGAGGTAGGGAGCGCCATTGTAAGCTACCCGACTGGGGAATGTACTCCACCTCACAGAATACCGCAGCCAAATAACAATTCCCTTGAGGATTGTTGTGATCCTGCGAGTGAGTGAGGTCAGCAGAAAGGAAGGAGATGCTGCGTTAGTAGCGGGGGTGGCGGCGCGCGAGCGATATTTTATGTTGCGAGCGTTAATATGGCTACGGTAGCCGCTTCACATCAGGCGGGCCGTATGCTTGTCTGCCATCCGATGTAGTGTATAAAAAAAATTACAATGTAGCGTCGGGTACAGGCAGTAGCTCATAGACCGTTTCACGTCCAGTATAAGATGGTCCTGTTTAGCCAAGAGACGCACGTAGCATTCGTAGCACTGTGCTGCACCCTTTAACATGGGGACTCAGGCGAAACGAGAGGATACCGTATTTTGTAAGCTTCCCTACTGAGGAAGTATACTCCACCACGCAGAATACCGCAGCCAAATAACTAGTCTCTTGAGGTTTGTTATGTTCCTGTGAGTGCCTGAGCTCACCAAAAAAGAGTTGCTGCGTTGGCAGCGGGACAGTTGCGAACGTTTATATGACTGCGGTAACGGCTTCACATCGGGCCGTATGCTTGTTTCCCACCTGACGTAGAATAAAAACAAACTCTAATACTGGAAGTGTTACAAATATACGGCTCGTCTGATGTAGAGCGGCTTTCGTAGCCTATAGATATGTGCTATACAAGGAGTATGCTGGTAGGAGTATCATACACAATAGTCGGAGGACTATCTTCTCATGGAAGAAACTATTTAAAGTATTTCAAAAATAAAATAATATTCTTTAAATTGGCATTAAAAAGTAACCCTTTGATAACCTCGATGTGAAACTGGTGTAACTAGAAACCACACAAAAAGGCGCGGTTGGCGGAAGACACCGCACGTCAAATTGGCTGCATGCCGGTCTAATCTGTAACCTATCGGCGAAGAGCATCTTCCTTTTTTGATGCAAAATTGTGGTCCAAGCTAATAGAGACTTGCGGATTTTAAAATAATAAAAAATAAAATGTTAAAATTTTATTGTAATTAATAAGTTGTTTAACATTTAATATTAGTGTTCCTTATTAGTTGATTATTATGTAATTTTTGTTTTGTACCTACGTTTCAATTTTATTCTTGCAACGATAAGCTCAGAATATTCGATTGGCTCCGATTTTCCAATAATAAGCATTAATTAAGTAAGCAATAAAATGTTTATGACGTAAATTAATATAATATGACTTTTTACATTGTCTCTATAAATCATGCGATACCAGAACGAACTGATGCATTTCGAGTAGATTAATATTTTTTTCTAAGTTAAATAAGTACTTACTTAGTTAGTTACTTATACAATTATTAATATTTATAAAAAATTACCAAAAAATGCGTACTGTGTACGAGTACGAATGACAATATGACATGAAAATGGGTCTCTAGCTGGGTAGCTAGGTCCGGTTGATGTTTAACTTGTGTCAGCTATTATTCAAATTTCGTATAGTTCATCCAGTTTCATTGTTGCGCCTTGTGTTATGAATTAAAAACAATTCCTTAAAACATAACCAAAACGCTAAGTGCCCTCCTTTAGACCATATATCTAATCTATCGGCATGCACAAAGCATTCGTTACTTAAAGCCGCGCGGGATGTTGTGAGCCGCCACTGATGCGTGTAAGGTGCGCCAGCTGCGCGCGACGCGCCTTAACGCTGCTCTGTGCCCTATCGCGCCATTCAGGGCCGATTTAAGATTTTTTTTTTCATTTGATAGTTGCAAAAGAATCACAAAATTATTTTGCAATAACTATGTAGCAAATAATGGTCCTTAATTATACTTATAAAAAAACTCAATGAGTTAAATTGTTAACAATATAATATTAAGGTAAAAATGGTCTTTCAATCGTCATAAATATATTTATGACAGATTTTACCTTACGCGATTTTAACATAAAGACCATTTTACCTTATATTTATTATATTGTTAACAATTTTAACTCACTACTAGATACTAGTTTAGTCGAAATACAACGACTAGTACCTAAATCGAAAATCTAAACATAAAACTCCGAAACGACTCATTAATCTTTATAACAGGTATCAAATCTAGATTGTACAGCAATTTTAAATAAATAAATAAAGTCTTAGCTATATTTGTACAATAGCATCGCAATCGCCTTTGCAACGTTACAAAACCCGCGCCAAGAACAATCTATACGAATGCGAAACTACAAAATAAATCTATCGATGCGTAAATTAAGGATCCGACGCTATTCAGCCGAGGTATGAGTGCAAATAAAAAAAAAATGTAAAGAAAATGTTTTAGCCCCGCGTATCTAGATGTCCCGCTGCGGTACTCCGCATTGTTCTTAGACAAACACTTTCTTTGTACAAGAAATGTACCATTATTTATTTTTTAGTAAATCAGCCTCGAACTCTATTGTCAAGCGATTTTTGATGGTTGAATTAATTTGAGTCGAAAATTTTAAATTAGCGCCCAACCGATGCTTTGTATCGAACCTTTTATAAATATACAAACAAGATCTTTTATCGGAAGTAACGTAAAACGCAAAACTTTTGACCTGGACCTCGACAGAAATGACATCTCAATCGTAGCGGAGTGATCAGGCGTGTCGAATAGCGTGACATGGTATCGCGAAAATTCACAATAAGTAAGAGCAGCCGTGAAATTAGGCCTGTATAAATTAGGGCTAAGTTATTCTTCGGCTGAGTGGCATGACGAACGCCGCGTGGCCGCCATTGTTGGGCCGCGGCGTGTGAAACCGTTTTGTTGATTTTAGGACATAGTGCGCTTTGCCGGCCGGCCGCCGCGATTGTTGCGTAAATTAATTTTGCGTGACATGACTTGTTCGGTGCGTTTATGATAATGTTTATTATTTTGTTATCTAATTTGTTTTTTTCCCAAACATTATATTGTGTTGCTATAGTTGACCTAAGTATAGGAAGTACTTTTACCACAGAATAAATAATAGTACAAACAAGGGCTATTATTATATTACAGTATAGGTAGACATACTAACCTACACTGTACATTTAATTTGATTATTAATATATAGTTAGGTATTTAGATACCACTACCCAATGAAATCCTGCGAAATTTCTCGTGTGGAATAGATATAAAAAATCTAATAAATTCTGTTTACCATGAAAAAATGTTTCATAACTTACTTATTACTTCACGAGTGTGATATGTGAGTGATAATGTGTGCCTACCTAGTTTGTTGCTATTTATAGTAATAGCACTAAACGTTTTTCTATACTCGTGGAAATATAGTGGTTCAATTAATTATTTATAATTCAGTTAAAATTTTACTTTTTTTTTTTTGCTAATCTTTCTACTTCATATCTTGCATAGTTACATAAAGGTTGCCTTGAAAAGATTGCTTACAGCAATAAGGCCGCCTTGTTGTACATAAACATTTTGTTAAAAAAAAAACGTTTATAATTTTTATTCTCTGTGCTTTTTATTGTGCCTATATTCTATGTATTTATTAGGTAAATTGAAAGAAACATAGGTTTATAATTATAACACATTAGCAAGTTTGGATGTAAATATACTTGTTCCCATAAATAATAACAGTTAAAGACAATTTAGATGTAATGTGACATTAATGTAGGTTATAATTAGAATAATGTACGCTATTTTTTTTCTAAGACCACCTGATTGTTGCCACAGACAGTATCTAGCTCCTCATGATCGCCGATGTCTACATAAGCATATCTATATAATATAAAACACATAGGGTTAGTTACACCATTTATAACTCAAATAAAAATTCCCTTGAGGGTTGTTGTGTTCCTGCGAGTGAGTGAGGTCACCAGAAAGAAAGAAAGGAATGAGTATAGACTGGCAACGGATCGGCGACCCCTTGGTGTTGCTGATCTCCATGGGCGGTGGTGATTGCTTTCCATCAGGTGACCCACATGCTCCTTTGCCCTTCTCTCATATAAAAAAAAAACAGCAGGACCGATTTCTATGATCTTTGATTTGTCTCCATGCCGAACAGCAGAGTAGCTTCATATATCAACAAAATTAAAGGAAAAAAGTTTGTATGGGAAATCCACAGGAATGGGACAAGAAAGAGAAGATTAATTTACAGCGAAGCGTGGGCCCACTAGTGTGTATATAAAAATAAAATTATTACGACATTAAATTAAATTTGTTTATGGATTGACGTACATACCTATTCTTTACTATATTTTTTATATGTAAGTAAATTTCTGTTTACATTTTTCGTGTAACTTTTTCTTTTGATTATAGATAAAATATAGGTAAGTACCTATAGACTTTTAAATTAGTTTTAGTGTAATTTTGTTTTCTAACAATACATTCGTTTATATCAAAATTAAAAAACTTTTTACTATTATTTCATTTGCTATGTAGCATCGAAATACTGTTTTATTACATAATTGCTACGTAATATTTAATAAATGTAATAAAAAACTGACAAATAAGTAGGTACCTATTTAAATGTGTTTAAACAACTACAGAATAATTCTAACGTTTTATTTCACCGTCCTTAATTTGGGTCTAGGCTATTACGACCCAAAAAGGTGGTTTTGCAAAGCCTAAGTCCTTGCGCGTAGTTATAAAATTTTAGAACCCTTTCTGCTTAACCGACAAACCTTTTATACTGAACATTACTATACCTAAAGTCGTTAACATAAACATTGGGGCGACCAGGCCGGCAATAAAATGTTTTATCCGCACTTTATGATCCAAATGGTTCAGTGGCAAAAATGGCTACATAACATATTGCACTGAAATAGGTAGTAAACATGTCTTATTAACTTTAAAAACACTGGTTAGTATTGCCATACTAAATCTTCAATTTACTGCTTAGATTACTTTCGTTATCTTAACTTTTTTATTTCAGCCACATTTATTATCACAGTCTATTTTTGAAAAGCTACGAAGTTCCTGTGATAATAAAAATCTTATTCAAATTTGGAAACAGAACAGAAAGTCAACTCATAAAGCAATGATCACACTAAAAACATAAAATAAAATTACAAAATTAGAACGGTGTTATAAAATTCTACAACCACTTTTAGAATATCGTTGGCTCTAAAAGAACTTCCAAACATTTGAAAACTGTAAAACAATGGCAAGTCATAGTGGAACTCGAAGACGCGTATACAACTTACTAGTGCCGACGCCGCGCCGTCACATTGCGGATTTGCGTGTAGGCGTCAGACGCACAGAAGTTGAATGTGTGCGTAGCGAGGCTCTGGAGCTGTGTGCGGCACCCACCCTAGGGTGAGCCGTGTCTGCCAGAAGCTCCGCCCCCTTTCATGCTCACACGGCTGACTTGGGATCTGATGGTTTGGCCAGTCGTAAGCGAGCCGTGACATCGTGAACGGTTCGCAGCTTCCGAACGTGCTCTACCCAATACTTAGGGCATTCGATGATTACGCGCAACACTGACCATTCGGTCGGGTACAGAAACTTGTCAAATTAAAGTATTTCGCGGTTATAGCGTCACGCGTCAGCGCTTATATCGATCTGTCGGACTGTGTAAATGTATGTTTTAGTGATTTTTTGTGTTTTGAACTCGTAGTGATTTGTATCTGCGAATGCCGCCGGTTCTATATTTAGGTATGTTGTTCTTTGTTTAATGTCACAAATTGGATCGTGTGATTGGTTTAAAATATTCAAAAGTAAATAAATGAGGTTGTAGCATTTTGACGTTTGGGGATAACTATGCACATTTGCGTAGACGATTCATTGCATTTCGTAGGTCTTTGCTACGAAAGCTCTATCAGACTCTATGTACTAAAGAACCTAGCACAAAATAATGTTACTTATGGAAATATCTAGGTTACATTATGGTGATTATTATTAATAGTCATACGGCATTTACAACATTAAAAACTGTAAATATATAATAGGTAACATGAGTGAGAAAGAAATTAAAAATAAAATAATCATAAATATGATATATTAACTCCGTGAGCAATATTCATACTCATAGGTTAATTTGTAGTTTATTTTTAAACAGACGAAACAACATAAATTAGACAATTTGCTTATAGCTATATTTTTTTAAATACTATAAAATTATAGATACATGACTGTAAAATAGTGCAGGATGTGTACACAATATTATATCATAATATACATTTACATAAGAGAAAAATTCACACCCAAAGTTTTAATAAGTTTCAATTTAAGATTAACTTCTAAACTGAACTATCTTTTAGTAAAATTTTATAGATAATAGGTAAATAATTGTAAGATATTATTAGATTTATTAAATATATTTATGGATGTTTGAAATATATTATTGAATGCAATATAGCTGTAACCTAGGATATTTCCTAGTACAGTTGTTAAGTCTACAAGAATAATTAAAATAAATCTCATATTAAATATTAAGATATATATTATATAAATAATAAATAAAATATATTCCAATTATGTTGAGGATGACTACCCACCCAAAGTCTTCAGAAAATTCTTCCTTCATAATAATAATCACTTAAAATAGAATTAAAATAAAGCACAAAAGGCGGCCTTATCGCTTACCGATCTCTTCCAGGCAACCTTTGGGTAGAGGAGACCTGGAATAAATGCTTTATAATACTTAATTTATATAACTTTCAAGCTTCTATAAATCAATGTTATTATGATAGAATTCCATTCAAACATTATTTATAGTTAATTAAATGTGAATATATCGTTCAATTATTACATAGTTGTAGAACTGTTTATTATAAAATCACATACTTATCTCTAAAAACTCATACAATTATTTCTAAGAAACTAAATTAAAAACTAAATTAAAAATAAAAATAAAACTACACATTATCTAAAAAACACATATATATTGGGTAGAATAAGCGAAACTAAAAACAAAATTAACATGTTAATTAAATTAATATACTGAAATAAATTTTATTTTAATATTCATAACACTTATCACTATCCCTTTCTAACTATTAGTATAATTTAATAGACATTTAAAAGATTATAAACATAAAATTTACCTGCAAAGACCCTTAGTTAGTAATGTGATACTTATGTTTATTTAAAATGTTCAATGTTTTTACAATGGTATCGAATTTATAGCCATTGTTGGAAATAATTCGTAATTGTAAACATTTGGTCGCTTTGATAGTTTTTGTGTTATATGATATTTTATTTCTGACCGTAAGTAGGTAACACAATTATCATAATCTATTTTAATACTTACATAGTAATAGCAGAAGTAAAAGGTATGTAATTTCCAATATTTTTTATTTGTATTTTCTGATTATTTAAAAATATATTTCGAAATAATCTTCCTTAAATAATAAAAATCCTTAAATAAAAAAAAAACTAATTAACCTAAAGTTACATATAAATAAATTAAAAATAAAATACAACTAAATTAAAAACTAAAATTATAATACACAGAAAAAAATCCTTACATTAATTTCCAATTATTATGTTGTTAACCACAGTTACCTAATTATTGAAATTATGTAAAAATTCAATAAAGATTTAAGTAAAATATAAATGAATAAAAGAATTCTACATATCTAACAAATACTTATTACGTAATTAAATTGATTGTTTTTGTACATATGCAAATTATCTAATTAAAATATTTACCTGTATTCAGAGATTATACCTAAGTAACACCTAATTAAATGCGCCGTCGTTCTTGTTTGTATGTCGTTATGTGAAAGTAGTTATTCAAGTCACTGTGATACTCTTATTGTATCACATTATTATATCTAATATATGCAATTAGTAATATTAATAATATTGTAATATACTTAATTAGTAATATAGGTTTGCACCACATTTCTATTTTCCTTGTTCAAAACTGTATAACAGATTATGAATTTTATTAAATAATTAAAATCATTAAAGGAATTATTAATTAGGAATTTATTTTCTTATTCAGAAACATAATAATAAAAAAATAAATACCGTAAATAATTAATGGTTCTATTTTTCTGACCGTTATCTAAGTATTTTAATCTACATGTCTACTTGAAATTGTTAAAAATAATTAATTAAACTTCGATTACTGAAATGTTTTAATTAAATTCCGATTATGATTAATCTATAATCATAATAATATTATTTATATGACGAGCTCGGTGGCGTAGCGGTCAATGACGCGGCTTCGACACCAACGCTCGTGGGTTCGATTCCCACATAGGACAAACATTTGTGTGCATGAACATGTCTGTTTGTCTTAGTCTGGGTGTTTTCTATGTATCATAAGTATGTATTTACAAAAAAAAAAAATGTATTTACGTATGTTTATCAGTTGTCTAGCACCCATAACACAAGCTTCGCTTACTTTGGGGCTAGATGGCGCTGTGTACTTTGTCTGAGAATTTATTATTATTATTATTATATTTGTATTAACCCACTAAAATATATTTTATAATGTCTTAGTTAAAATCAATAAGTCTTAGTTAAAGAATGCACTTACACTAAAATATTCTATACTTTTGGTAGAAGTCACAGTTAAAAAATGCACTTTGATCAGTATCCTTTCTTAAAAAATTTCGAAAAATAATATAGATACATAAATACAAAAATAAATTATGACAATATTTACAGAAACGTGTTTTTACACACACAAATACAGACTGGCATTCAGCTTTGATCTCGCCGAATAGACCCAAAATTCATAGTGTCCTATTGTCGAACCAGGGTATGTCCGAAATTCGTAATTTCGTTAAATAGAGATCTCGAGTTGTATTGTGCATCCGAATAATTTCTGCGGTAACCGATACTTGGTACACAATGAGTGACAGTGACGTGGGACTAGTTTTGAAGACGGCTATCGCCGGGTACTTTTTTTGCATTGTTAAATGCGAATATGCGTTTTTAGTTTTGTGAATGAAAATATTTATAATTGTACTCAAAAGTAAAGTCTAAAATTGATCTTTGGTAGGCTACAGTAAATAAACTACATTACAGAGTAAAAGAGTAAAATACTCCTTATAAAATTCAATAAAAACTTTTGTATTAGGTATACTTAATTTTAATGTAGGAGCTCGATGGCGTCGTTGCGCGTGTCAGTGTAATCGGACACGCAAGTTAAGCAACGTCGGCCGAAGCCTGTCCATGAATGGGTTTATTTATCTAGAGCTCCTCCGTACTTCGCTGCGCACGTAAAGCCGTCGTCGGTCCCAACTGTTGTCATTATAACTGCCGTTAAGCCAAGTCTTCAGGCGGGTTGAAAACATTGGCTTCCGCCAACCCGCAGTTGAGCAGTGTGATGGAGTATGCTCTAAACCCCTTCGATTGAGGGGAGACCCGTGTCCCAGCAGGATGAATAAGGGTTGACGACAATGCTGACAATTTATATTTAATTCTTTGATAATAATGATAATACGTGTAGATGAACGGCGATAGATAGATTAAACCTTTTAAAAAAAGTTATACAAATAAAAAATATCGACAAATAGATGTGTGTCATGATAAAATGGACAAAAATGACATGAACAGAATCAATAAATCGAACACTGAAAGTCAATTCAAGCGCGCCGACAAAGTAATGCAAAAGTGGCACTATTCAAAATGCAACAGTCGACTATTATTTATACTTGAAAACCATCGCGTTCGAGTGTTGACAACCCTATTATGTAACAACTCCCAGGGGTGCCTCGCTGCACTTTGACAATTTTTTTTCTGGCATTAATGACATATTTCGACAAAGAAAGACATAACCATTGATAGTTTTGTAGTTCTCACATGCTGTCATTACACGGTGCTAAATGTGATTTGGCTACTATACTTTACATTATAAACGAACTCTAGAAGAACCTCTTTGAGATTTTTTTCAAAATACCATTATTTTTTTTTAAGTTCTTGTGCTTGACTTGGGGAGTAGGGCTGGCGAATTTGTGATGAGAGCCTTACGAAAAATGTGATCGGGCGCGGCGAACATAAGTTGAAAGGGTGATATAAGTTAGTAGAGCTAAAGAAGTTTTACTTCAGTCATGTGGTCTAAAGTACACTCTTTTTTTTGTAATTAATTGTTTGATATATTTTATAAAACACGTAAGTAAGAATGATGACAATAATGATATTTTTTCAAGCAACGTCGACCGTAGCCTGTCCATTGATGGGTTTATATTATCTCGAGCTCCTCCGTGCTTCGGAGGGCACGTTAAGTCGTCGATCCCGGCTGTTGTCATTAGATGACAGTCGTTAAGCTAAGTCAGTAATTTTAGGCGACTTGAAAACACTGGCCTCCACCAAACCGCAGTTGAGCAGCGTAGCGAAGTATCTTCTAAACTAAACCCCTTCAATTGAGGGGAGACCCGTATCCCAGTAGTGTGATAAGTAAGGTTAAGGGTTGACGGGGAAGTATGATATTTTTTACTATATTAAATACGAACTTGAGCAAATTGAACATAAGACATTCGAATTAATACTAGTATGAACATTAGGCATTCGAATTGTATTAGTATAGTAACTAGTATTGAATATAGGTTACATTGTATTGTAATTGTATTATATGATATAAAACCTATCATACAAAATTTATAATCCATAAGACAGTTCACCATCGATATAAATAATATAAAAAAGATAACAAATATGTTATTAATAATCTTCTTAAATTTTAATTCTCTGACTCCCCGTGTTACGATACCTAAATCTTGCTAGGTAAAAAATAATAATATAATCTTGGATGGGTTTAAAATAACACCTCTTTGGCCTCTATATTCTCATCCTGCCGACGATGGGGCTTAATAAGGATTAAGATAGAGCTTTTTGAAAGTAAAAAGCTTTCCATGTATCTCTTATGATATTATTTTTTATCTCGATGTCGGCAGTCTGTAGTGATCTGAATTTGGGATCTGTATCCGTTATGTTTTTTTTTTTTTTATATTTGTTACTAGTTGCATATTTTTTTGAAATCGTCTCATATTTGTCTACATCAGAGTTTTTTAACCTTTTCCGGTCCGTGGATCCTTTGAAAATCAAACACTATTTCAAGGACGCTCTTAATAAAAAAACACAGGAATAAATTAAAGACAATTTGTTTTGGTACTGAAAACGAATTACATTTTTATTAAAATTAAAAATACTGTATTAATGTGAAGGTTGGTGCTGGTTTTAAAAAAATAAACTAATCAATAAAATATATTATTATAATCAACAAAATATATTGACGAGCTCGGTGGTCAAATAGTTAGCAATGGCTACTTTGGCACCAAGGTTTGCGGGATCAATTCCGGCACAAGACAAATATTTGTGTGCATGAACATGTCTGTTTGACTTGGTCTAGGTGTTAACTTTTTTTTTTTTTTTTTATACTACGTCGGGTGGCAGACAAGCATACGGCCCGCCTGATGTGAAGCGGTTGCCGTAGCCATATAAACGCTCGCAACATAAAATATCGCTCGCGCGCCGCCACCTCCGCTGCCCACGCAGCGTCTCCTTCCTTTCTGGTGGCCTCACTCACGCGCAGGAACACAACAACCCTCAAGGGAATTGTTATTTTGCTGCGGTATTCTGTGAGGTGGAGGTACATTCCCCAGTCGGGTAGCTTACAATTACGCTCCCTACCTCTCTTATCGCCAGAGCTTCGTTTGTCAGTCAGCAGGGTGCACCGCGTGCAGGTGAAGTTGGCTTTGGTTCAAAGATGTTGATGAACCACTTACACCCCATATGTAACTATGTATGTATTTACAAAAAAATGTAATTAATTATAATATCAGTTATCTAGTACCCATAGTACAAGCTTTGCTGAGTTTGGGACTAGATGGCCGTGTGTAATTAGTAAAAAAAAATTAAATACTTATCTACAAATTTAATTCAAAACACTGTAATGCCTTAAGATAACTCTAGTTTCTGTTCTGGTAAGTGAAAACTTTCATATTTTTGACCTTATTTATTTACATATTTACTATCAAACCCTATATTACCCACGAACATTAGGAATTACAAGATATTCTGTGCTACGAAAACCCTTAATATTTATTCTCAAAATTAAATTACCCCATTAAAAAAAATGTTTCACCATTGCATACTCAAGCACGAAAATAATGCAATAGGGTTGTGACTCAATAGTCAAATTAGATACATTTTTATCGGTTATTAAAGCAGCGATTTTGTATGATGTAATGAATTGTCGCCCACCCTTATTCATTCCCACTGCTGGGATATGGGTCTCCCCGTAATTGAAGGGATTTAGAGCATACTCCACCACGCTACTCAACTGCGGGTTGGCCTGGGTGTAATTCGTAACTGCATTAAAAATCAAATCTAGTATTTATTTCAACCGACTTCAAAAAAGAAGAAGGTCAATTCGACTGAATATTTTTATTGTATGTATGTTATTCGATATCTTTGCGAATTGTTGACCGATTTTCATAATTCTTTTTTTATTTGAAAGGGTATGATTGCAAGGTGGTCCCATATTCACCAAGTCAGGATCTGATGATGATGCCAGGGAAATCAAGGGAAACCCTTAAATTTTATAAGCACGTATGGTCAAATTCAATTTTTTTATTTGAAAGGGTAACTGTGAGGTGGTTCCATATTTACGAAGTCAGGGTCTGATGATGGAATCCCAGAAAAATCGTGGGAAACCCTTAAATTTGCCCTATAGTAGCCCGCAGAATAAAATTGTGCCACTCCATTGCTGGATAACTTTTCTCGCGGAAGACGGGCAGCAGCATGTGCCGGGGTATTCCACCAAATAAGCTGCGCTCGCCAACTGAAGTCGGTTTCAATTTTTTTTTTAAATCAACTTTATTATTTTGTGACATTTGTTTTAATAGATTATATGTACGTCATAATTTATTTCTCACACAGTCCACATCAGTGCACGTGTGCACGGCAGTTGAGCTTCACTTGACTAGCCATCTCTTTAGGCTTATAGCGCCTAATTTGCCATATAGCTGTCTCTCACATTGCCAAGAGGGGAAGTCAAATTTCAAAAGGTCCTACTAATTTCCTCTTATTAAATTAATTATGAGTATTCTCTGATTCTGATTGATCGATATCTGATTGATTCAACCAAGGCAGCCGTAGTGTTACCCCCGGAACTGCAGTGGACTTCATTATTCATTGCCTTTTTTAGTGTTCGCTGCTGTTAATGCTGTCTACACAGGAGACACAGTGGTGGGAATGATGGGCCCCCATCCAAAAAAAAAAGTCCACATCCAAATTGGCAGAACAATTCACAAATAGACTTCTGAACTTTTTGATGTTCAAAATAAAAAAAAGAAGTTTAATTTTTTTTATTTGTATTGCTAGTGATGCGCGGGCGGAGTAGCGTTACTGAGAGGTGAAGATGCCTTTCTGTACGTCACAATGGTAGCAGATTGATTTATCGTGCCGACATACTGCGTACTAACCTACTGTTGTGTGCGGTTGTCCAATCAAACTTATGTACAGATAGCACGCAAATTAAAATTAATTAATAATTTACTTTTATGATTTTTTATGATTAATTGATGAGCTCGGTGGTCGAATGGCTAACAATAGCACTTTGACTCCGAAGTCTCAGGTTCGATCCTCGCAAAAGACTAATATTTGTGTGCATGAACATATATGTTTGTCTTGGTCTGGGTGTTTTCTATGTATTCATAATCAGGTCATTTTAGTGTCCACTACAGGAGCACGACCCTTTCTCGTCCGTCCCAGACAGAAGGATTTGGCCTACACTCCCTACGCTGGCCAGACGGATTGGGGAGGCCTGCCCCCTTACCACCATCTTATTGCGATTCAATAACTGAATAGAATGCTTATTCATACCAATGAATAAGCGACTCTATGTCGAATGGAATAGAGTCGCTTATTCATTGATATGAATAAGCAATCTGTTCAATTATTGAATCGCAATAAGAGATGGTAGTAAGGGGGCTGATCGATGTTTTATAATGTATTTCCCTTAGTCGCCTTGTACGACATCCACGGGAAGAGACGGAGTGATTCTATTCTAGTCTGCCGGAAACGTCAAGGCCAATTTCTATCTATTATCTTATGTATGTATTTAGAAGAAAAAAATGTATTTAAGTATAATATTGGTTCTCTAGTACCCATAGTAACTATAAGCTTTGCTTAGTTTGGGACTAGATGCCCGTATGTAATTTGTCCACGAATATTTATTTAATATTTATGTTTTATATCACTCTAAAACTTAGTATTATAATACTGATATACACCATTTGAACTAATAACCTTATATTGTACACTCGTACACACTTTACAAACGAATATTTTATAAGATATTTCTTCGTATTCACCTACATTATTCACCAATTTTAACCGCTCATATTTAATAGCGTTGCGGCTAATCACTGGCTGTAGCGGAATTATCAACGTTTTGTTCGTTAAAACAAAACATGTAGCTGTGCTATAGCCATTTTGTGCTACGACTAAAAAAGTACAAAA
This sequence comes from Hypsopygia costalis, assembly GCA_937001555.2. Lineage (NCBI taxonomy): Eukaryota > Metazoa > Arthropoda > Insecta > Lepidoptera > Pyralidae > Hypsopygia > Hypsopygia costalis. The sequence continues at coordinate 11,656,566 of OW443344.2, forward strand.
AGAATCATATGTGTGCCACATATGATTCTTTTTGTACTTTTTTAACACTATTTTTGGGGTGTAAGTGGTTCGTCAACGTCTTTGAACCAAAGCCAACTTCACCTGCACGCGGTGCACCCTGCTGACTGACAAACGAAGCTCTGGCGAAAAGAGAGGTAGGGAGCGTAATTGTAAGCTACCCGACTGGAGAATGTACCTCCACCTCACAGAATATCGCAGCCAAATAACAATTCCCTTGAGGGTTGTTGTGTTCCTGCGAGTGAGTGTGGTCACCAGAAAGAAAGAAGATGCTGCGTTGGCAGCGGGGGTGGCGGCTCGCGAGCGATATTTTATGTTGCGAGTGTTAATATGGCTACGGTTACCGCTTCACATCAGGCGGGCCGTAAGCTTATCTACCACCGTAGTATAAAAAGAAACTATATTTTTCTTAAGTTTATAAGTAATTATTATAAGACTGGAAATAACTAATTATGTGTGTGCTGGATATACAAATAAATGTTGCATTCATTCATTCATAATAACTATTATAATCAACATTAATCTTACTTTACCCAAATGCTATAAAAATTACTGCATAAATTATATTATTAATGTTGCTAAGTTATTTTTGAAATTACAATAATAAAAACACGAACGAAAATTATTACCAAACTCTGAATGATTATGCAGACCCTACATACACGTCAGTTTTAAATCAATGTAACAAATCGCCGGCGAGGCTTTGTGCTGACCCTACAAACGGCAATGCACCGACATGGTAATTTATTTCTATTCTGACAGCTCTCTGTGTAGACCAGCTCCAGCTCTCCGAATCCTTTCAAGTTCTACAATGTATTAACTCTACATTACGTGTCTAAAACTGTTTTGGTAGTAATGAGGTGAGGAGGAGCTCTATGGCGTGGTTACGTGTGTCAGTTAAATCGAACACGCAGGTTAAGCAACGTCAACCGTAGCCTGTCCATGGATGGGTATATCTATCTCGAGCTCTTCAGTGCTTCGGAGGGCACATTAAGTCGTCGATCCCGGCTGTTGTTACTACATGACAGTCCTGAAGCCATGTGAGTGGCATCTTTAGGCAGCTTGCCTCTGCCTCTGCGTCGTAGAGTATGCTCTAAATCCCTTCGATTGAGGGGAGGCCTGTATCCCAGCAGTGGTGTGAATAAGGGTTGTCGACGAGCTTAAGATAGTGATGTAGCTGATGACCAAATTATAGTAAAAAAATAGTTATTCATTTTCATATAGAATATAATAGGTAATAACCTATTCTCACACTTATGAACACCAATCATTTGTATAACTTGCGGCCAGTGCGTTAAGTTATCTCACCTCCCTCTCCAAAAGCAAGTCAAGCCTCGTTCTCTCGGATTTTGTTGATCACAAGTTTAACCTTTTTTTTTTTGGAAGTGTCTCACCGCGATCTTCAGAGCCAAAGTCAACCTCACCTGCACGTTGTGTACCCTGTCGTGTAGCGAAAGGGAATAAAGCAGAAGACAGGTATCGGACAGCGTATTTGTTAGCTGCTGGGGAATACCTCCACCTCAAAGTTATTGTCTTCCTGCGAGTGAGGTCACTAGAAAGAAAGGAGTCGTTGACAGCGGAGGTGGCGGCACGATAGCTGTATTCCATGTTGCAAGCGTTAATATGGCTACGGTAACCGCTTCACATCAGGCGGACTTCACTGCCTGGCAACACAACAACCCTCAAGGGATTTGTTATTTACATATAAGATACGCATGATCACATATCTAGTATCTATCCTTGGTAAAGGAATTAAGTGCAGTATTTCAATACAGACTGCAAACGCAAATGATTAAAATAAAAATAAAAAACATCATAAGACCTCGATGACACTTGACGGTTCAAGCACCACGCATGCACGTTTACTCTAAAAGTTGGTAGACACTGTTAATTATGTGCAAGTATGAATGCTCCCCTTTTTATATATTTCAAAAACACTGAAAAGGAAGAGGCTGCCTTTGACGTTTGTAACTTAAAGCGAGTAGGTACTCTCGTTCGGGTATGTTTTGTATGAAATTTCACAGCATGCTTTGATGTGTTTTGAACACTATAACGGCTCTTGTCGATTTAGCTTTTGATTTTTGTTTTTTTTTATACTACGTGACGTTGGGTGGCAGACAAACATACGGCCCGCCTGATGTGAAGCGGTTACCCTAGCCATATTAACGCTCGCAACATGAATGCATGAACGCGTTAATTTCCGTTATTTTCATAAAAAGCTATGTTTAAAAATAACTATCAAAAATGAACAAACTGTTAAATAAAACCTCTCCGTGAAGGCATTATGCTTGTAGAATGTATTCCTTGGAAAAGAGCTGAGTATTAGCGCCACCTGCTCCCGAGCGCCGAGACCGACGACGAGGCGAACTAATGAGGTGTACACGAGCGGAATTGCAGACATCCGATCCTGAAACTATGGAGATACAAATTTCTCAACAAATTCTTAAGAGAAATGTTAAGATATTTGCCGTGTTTTTTACATTGAACACATATGTAAAGCGTACGTACTCCTGTAGTAATAATTCCCAAGTTCACAGCCAAATAATACCTAATTCCCTTGAGGGTTGTTGTGTTCCTGCGAATGAGTGAGATCACCAGAAAGAAAGGAGTATAGGCTGACAATGGATCGGCGACCCCTTAGTGTTGCTAATCTCCATGGGCGATGCCGATTGTTTTCAATTAGGTGACATGCTCGTTTGCCCCCTCTCATATATACATATATAAAAAAAGAAAAAACGTCTCAAATTAAGAAAATCTCTATCCGCTTTGAAAAATAAATAGAAGATAAAAGCAACTAGAATTTTTGACTAATCTCACAAAACAATTTCTAGGTCACGTGCACTTGAGACAGACAAAATTAATTAATTATTATTTTTTTATATCACTTTTTATACTTACTTTTGGTACAGTATAAGTAATAGTACTACGTATCAGTATGGCCACTTCCTGCCGCTCTCTCTTATCGACCTCAGCTCTCCTCCGAGACAAATCTGGAACAGTTTGTATTGCGCTGCACGCTCACATGCTCATTCACGCTCTGCACAGACCTCATTGTTTATGTAGTAGTTAGTCACCGGGGTACGCTTTTGGGAAACTTTTTTAACTATCTTTCTGCAGTTAAGCAAACGTGACTCTGAACCGAGTAAATGTATTAGCAAAGGTTTAAAGAATTTCACGCAAGCAAAACCCCGAGCTAAAGCTAGTGTTATAACATGTTCTTAAATATCACCTACGAGGAAACCAAATAGAAACCGGTAGACTAACATTATCTGTGCTAGAATTCAAAATGGTTGCCGACTTTATCCCCGTTTAGTGCACTTTGCATGCAGCCCCCAGTCGCCTTTGACGGGCTCAGACGGCCACTTACTACGAAAACTGTGTTTTTTCTACATTATCCGACATTTACGTAGTTTTAACCGTAAGTATTTTTTCGTCTGCAAACTTGGAAATAGGATTTTTAAGTTATTTAACTTGTTCAAATCGAGTCTGAATCATCAGTAGTTCTTGCCGGAAATATTTTCACCTGATTTATTATTTACTGCCATTTGCCTAGCCAAGTGGCATTCCTTGCGTATGTAAAAGATACTATGTAATCATAATAAACGCATTGCATGATTATAATAAAAATTAGGTATTTTCTTCCAATATATTGCCAAGATACCTTCTGGTTCTGACGAACTCGGTGGTCGAATGGTTAGCAATGGCCACTTTGACTCCGAGTTTGCGGATTCGATCCCTGCACAAGACAAATATTTGTGTACATGAACATGTCTGTTTGTCCTGGTCCGGGTGTTTTCTATGTACCATAAGTATGTAAGTATTTACAAAAAATATATTTACGTATGTTTATCAGTTGTCTAGTACCCATAACACAAGCTTCGCTTACTTTGGGGCTAGATGGCGCTGACAATATTTATATTTATTTGTTAAGTTGCACCCAGAAAAGGCCAGATTTGATATAAAAATATACAAAATCTGACCTTAACCGTGATTGAAACAAAAACTAACTGCAACTTACCTACAAGTTCACGTTCAATGACTTATTATTTAATCTCATTTCCCACGTCACATAATGAAGAATTAATTATTATGAATCATAATTTATGTTTCCGTTGCCTTCCTACTCATAAACCGAATTAAAAATCTGCTGTGATTTGGTTCTCATTTATTTTTTATACTACGTCGGGTGGCAGACAAACATACGGCCCGCCTGATGTGAAGCGGTTACCATAGCCATGTTAACGCTCGCAACATAAAATATCGCTCGCGCACCGCCACCCCCGCTGCCATCGCAGCATCTCCTTCCTGTCTGGTGACCTCACTCACTCGCAGGAACACAACAGCCCTCAAGGGAACCGTTATTTGGCTGCGGTGTTCTGTGAGGTGGAGGTATTCCCCAGTCGGGTAGCTTACAATTATGCTCTCTACCTCTCTTTTCGCCAGAGCTTCGTTTGTCAGTTAGCAGGGTGCACCACGTGTAGGTGAAGTTGACTTTCAAAGATGTTGATGAACAACTTACACCCCAAATGATATGTAGATATTCTGTGGTTATGAGAGAGCGAGAGAGAAAAGAACACAATCGAAAACTTTTTAACTATCTGACTGTTCGTCTATTTGTTCGGTTAATCTCCGAAACGACTCTACAATTTATGACAAGATTTTCACTGATAGATAGCTGATGTTGTGAGGAATAACTACAGCTACTATTATTAAAAAAAAAATAGCTACTCAGCATTGAGGAGCTCGATGGCCTCGATGCGCGTGTCAGTCAAATCGAACACGAAAGTTAATCAACGTCTCCAGTAGCCTGTCCATGGATGGGTTTGCGTGTTGGTTGGTGATCAGCGTAGTGGATTATGCTCTAAACCCTTTCGATTGAGGGGAGTCCCGTATCCTAACAGTGGGATGAATATGGGTTGATGGCCATGACCCAATTAATAGCAAGGATAGGGTACCAACACCAAAAAAACCTTGTCATTTACACTACAGAAAGGAAGGAGTTGCTGCGTTAGCAGCGGAGGTGGCAGCGCGCGAGCGATATTTCATGTTGCGAGCGTTAATATGGCTACGGTAACCGCTTCACAGCAGGTGGTATGCTTGTCTGTCACCCGACGAAGAATAAAAAAATATGAAAAAACTACAAATTGCAGTGTAGATAACAAGAAGGTTCTTTTCTGTCTACAAATTAATGAATTAAAATTTTATTACATTTAAAAAATACTTTCACCGCGTATCACGTGAGTGGCATGGCACTGCCAGTATCTAGACAACAAATATGATACATCACGGCCAATCAGGCCGCTATCTGACGGGCGATCGCGGCGTCTTTGTGGCGCGACTGTGGCACCGCGACCGCGCCGATACCAACTTAACAATAATTACTATAATTAACATTCAATGCAATGAGAGAAATGCAGTAGCTATATAATTAAATTGTTTTATTTGTCAAGGCGGAGGATCGTATCTGGTGGAAAGCATTGGGGAAGGATAGAAGGGGAAGGATAATCCAGCAGTATGTGGATACAGGCTGATGATAATGATGATGATTTGTCAAACATGGTACAAACAAATAGTTATTATTATTTAAATTATAGATAATTGCTTGCCAGGTGAACCCCCCCCCCTCCCCCTGACTTTGAACCCACGACCTCTCGATGACCGGTCGAGTGCTCTTCCAACTGAGCTACCAGGAAGGTTTGTGTTGCTGTAGAATTTTTGCATCTTATATTCTACTGCGTGAGTCACAGTGTGGCACTAGGGGCGCAGGTGATTTTTTCCATTTTTCAAAATATTTATAAAACAAATAGTTCTTAGTAGTTACAGATTTTGAGAATCACGCTAGTTTCTTGTAGTGCCAACTATTGTTCAGTCGTCGTCAACCCCTATTCATCCCAATGCTGGGATACGGGTCTCCAATCAACAGACGGGTTTGCGGAGGCCAGTGTTTTCAAGCCGCCTAAAGGCCACTGAGTTTGATCTAATGACAACAGAATGAGTGTCATCTAATGACAACAGCCGGGACCGAATGCTTAACGTGCCCTCCGAAGCACGGAGGAGCTCGAGATAATATAAACCCAACCTTGGACACGTCAAAGCCAAATGCCTCGATCTCTTAAGTTCTGGAATGAAAGCCTCCTGCCAAGGTTTGCCCAGGAGACTACACAGCATGAAGTTCTTCAATTCTTCAAGACGGGCATGAAGGAGTTTTTACAGGTTCAGCAACGCGTGACTGATGCCCCTACAAACGTCCATAAGCTGAAATGTCTGTTTACCATCTCAATCATGAATATTGACTGTTTACCATCAGGCAGGTCATATGCTTGTTTGTCACTCTAGTGATATAAAAAATCCCTCGGTTAGTAAATATTCCTAGCAGTTACCTATAAACAGTTAACTACTCGTTACATAAAAACAACTCGCAGATTTTAAATCTCAATTATTTTCAACTAGACATTCAATTATTTCTATGACTACACCCTCAACACAAACAAACATACATAGAGACCTCGCCATTAGTGTCCAAACGACTTTATAACGAGTCGACTCCACTCGAAACACTCACTTTGACTCCGAAGTCGTCAATTCGGGGCCCCAGACTCTTGGGCCATTGTGTTGCGGGGGAAATATCAAAGTGAAATTATTCGATTGAGACATAAAAAGATCAAATGGTTACGTGCGCTTATATCGAGTACCTTCATAATACGATTGCTGGCTCCAGCACGTGTCCCAGAGGTTATGGGAATAAAAATATTTGACATTATTTATTTCTTTTAGTTATAGTTTGCCGAGCTCGGTGGTCGAATGGTTAGCAATGGCCACTTTGACTCCGAGGTCGTGGGTTCGATTCCCGCACAAGACAAACATTTGTGTGCATGAACATGTCTGTTTGTCTTGGTCTGGGTATTTTCTATGTATTATAAGTATGTATTTACAAAAAAAATGTATTTAAGTACATTTATCAGTTGTCTAGTACCCATAACACAAGCTTTACGCTTAATTTGGGACTAGATGGCGCTGTGTAAATTGTCCAGAAATATTCATTTATTTATTATTGGTGTGGTGTAAGGGTGTAAGTGGTTCATCAACATCTTTGAACCAAAGCCAACTTCACCTGCACGCGGTGCACCCTGCTGACTGCAAACGAAGCTCTGGCGAAAAGAGAGGTAGGGAGCGTAATTGTAAGCTACTCGACTGGTGAATGTACCTCCACCTCACAGAATACCGCAGCCAAATAACGGTTCCCTTGAGGGCTGTTGTGTTCCTGCGAGTGAGTGAGGTCACCAGAAAGGAAGGAGATGCTGCGGTGGCAGCGGGGTGGCGGCGCGCGAGCGATATTTTATGTTGCGAGCGTTAATATGGCTACGGTAACCGCTTCACATCAGGCGGGCCGTATGCTTGTCTGCCACCCGACGTAGTATATATATAAAAAAAAAAAAAAAATTATAGTACACAAACAACATCAAATGTGAAATTGTTTTGACGTGAAACGTTTTTAAAATCACTCCAATACGGGTACCAGCCCCCTTACCACCATCTCTTATTGCGATTCAATAACTGAATAGAATGCTTATTCATACCAATGATTAAGCGACTCTATTCTATTTGAAATAGAGTCTCTTATTCATTGGTATGAATGAGCTTTCTATTCAGTTATTGGATCGCAATAAGAGCTGGTGGTAAGGGGGCAGGGCCCTACCGCCGAAGCTCGGAATTTTTGATTCCAAAATTTGGTCGTAGTTTAAAGTTATTGACAAACATCTTCAGCTTAGTACGTAGAGTGGTAGAGCTCTACAGTTTCTTCCAGCTAAGCTAAATATAATTAGCAACAATCTAACAAGTAGTTAGAATTAGGAAAAAGATTGGTCGACGTAACTGGTGAGCCAAGATCTGGCACATTCCTCGCCCATAGGATCAGTATAGCCATCCAGCGAGGTAATGCTGCTAGCATCTTGGGAACGATGCCACATGGGTCAAACTTTTTACATTTATTTTAGTTTTAGGTTAGTTTTATTTTAGTATTATTTAATTTTAGGTAATTTAGTTTTATAGTTGAATTGTATGTATTGTTTATTTGAATAAACACATTTGCAGTTGAAAAAAAAAAATAAAGATGTAGTTTCATTTTCGCATTCAAAAATTCAGAAAGTAATCGGCTTCAGCTTCGGCTGTAGAGCCACAAGGTCAGAAAACTGGACAAATTGGTCTATATCGTCTCACTTTAATAATGACAAAATTATAAGTCATAGAAACATGAATCATACGTCATTATTTAGCGTATATAGTCAGCTGGCTGCTAATACCTTAAGTTTTGGATGTAAGCGGGTTCATCATCATCTTTGAACCAACGTCAATCTTCTGCACGTGATGTAGGTACTAACTGACAAACGAGGCTCTGGCGAAAAGAGCGGTAGGGCGTAGAGTATTTTTAAGTTCGAGTAAGTTGGACGATGTCATGTATGATGATGAAAAGGAAAGAAAGAAAGGAAGTGGGGATAGAATCTACAAGCAAGTGGAAGAAGAAAAGAGAGAAAAAAGAACACATTTACCCTTCAGCTGATTATTTTGCACTCTCTTTTCTACTATATAGAATCCACAAAAAAATGGTTGACAATTAAGGGAGGGAATTAAATTTCCACATTTAACGTCTATCCATGGGCCCTACCGGCTAAGCTGTAGCCGATTCTCATCGGATTTTTTTATTGAGAATATCAAATTTCAACTCATAGAAATGGTATTGTGTTTAGCTTACCTGGTAGAAACTCTGGAGCTCTATGATCAAGCTGAAGATGTTTGTCTATAACTAAAATATAAGATATTTTCCGAAACAACAAATTCGCTGGTAATCGGCTTCAGCCCCGACGGTAGGGCCCCCCAAATAGCCCCAGCTTATTGTTCAGTAAGTCTTACATAATACAAATTACTTAAACCATTTCAAAGTCACCAACAAATGCGAATAGAACTTATATATGACCGTAGTGACCACTCGCTTTCGCGCACACCAACCGCCCACGGTGTATCAGAGCGATCGCACTTCACATGACCTAATCACCAGTACAACATCTCAGTCAAACAAAAAACAAACGAGCCGACACAGGCGACTACCGTCTACCGTTCACTTACCATCGCGATGGGTGGGCACTGCCTCCAAACTGCGTATCGATACCATCTCACTTCATTACTACATCTACCCGATCATTATCGATTGCACGCAGCTATCTCTACTATGCAACAATAGATGGCGCTTTCCAACAACGATTTAGCATCATCATCCACCAATTAGTATCCTACAAGAACGAGACAAAAAATCTCTTTCAAAGAAACATAATCATCTTGATTGTAATTGATGATGTGATTGTCTAATGCCGTATTGGGGTCAATAAATTTCTTACGTGAATTTCTTTCTTTGCAGGTCACGAAGCTATGGGTTATTAGGTGTATAATAGAAGCAAAAATTTGACAGAGGTCACGTTGGGTTTTGTCGCGGTTTCCGCGGGGGTGAAGGAAAGTAGCGGGCTGGCGCTTCACGGGGGGTGGGGGCGGGCGGCGCCGGCGCCCGCGCACGCCGCCACCACGCTGGTCGGGGGGTTAGTTGCGCCGCCGCGGGAACCCACCACGGCGGCTGAAGCTTTCTGGAAGATGCCGCATAAAGGTATGTTTGTCTTTTTACTTAACTTTTATATTCTGTACATAGGCAACTAAAGAGTCGTTTGTTTAGTATAAGAAGATCATACTTATTGTTACGGATACTATCTACGACTCATGGCTACGGGAGATCATATTGAACAAGAGGATACACTTATCCCATGGTCGTGCGTGAGTTAGTTTTTGACATGTCTGAAAAAACAGTGTAGCTCTAAGCACAGTAGACATAACTATTACTGTATACTCTGTAGGAATTCAACCGTTTAATCTTATCAACATATGGCTGTCAACGTCAGGATGATCTAATGCCCGCAAAACTGTTCACCTCTGCGCTGGAAAATGTATTGGAGATGCTGGACTGAAAAACGCAGAGCATAGGGATTTACCGATGATGTAATAATCTTAAGGCATATCATTTGCCTTCAAATCCTCATTGCCTATTCCTAATTTTGAATTATCGGGGTGTATTTTAATTCAAAATTAGATAATAATCTAAGACCATAGAAATGTTGAAAAAAAGAGCAAGCTTAGTACTTTTTAATCTATGCTGGGTCGATGATTGATTACAGAAAACCTATGCCCCTTCCAATATATCTTTGAAATCTAGATCTTAAAACTCCGGAACGTGCTTAACTTACATGTTCAATTAGGCAGTCTTGCATATCGTCACCAAGTTACTCTCTTCTATCATAGTAAAACAAAATATTAGATTCCCTACGTATTGTACCGTAACTGCCTAAGGGGCATGGTAGTTAGCTGTTAAGGGCTAACAAGATCGTACTTGAGCAGTTGTTTACAACTACGCGAATGTTACAACTATGCAGTTGCTAGGTAGTTTACAACGCAGTGCTAAGTTCCCGGCTTCTTAACTCGCTCTTTGAATTTGGTTTTGTACACCCCTACTACGAGTTCTCGATTCGAATTCGATTTCAAATAGGGAATGTGATCAGCCCTGTATAAAGATGGGCAAAATGCTGGGTATTTACGATAAATGTCCAAAAATTTTATATCCTATTCCTATTTATGCCCAAAATTACGCATTTATTAGACATTTACATGGTACTTACTGGGCACTTATCGTAAATGCATGGCATTTTGCCCATCTCTAACTCTGAATTAGTTTACTTTTTAATGTTTCTCAAGGCTCGCTTCACATTTCAACACCTGCCTATGTTTATACATGTCCATTACCTAAAGGTTGTCTTAAAAAGATTGCTATTAGTAATAAGACCGCCTTCTTGCATTTACATGATTGTAAAAAAATAATATTTTTATTTGTTTATCTTATCTTAGAGTGGGTCCAGTGCTGAAGCACCGGTGACACTTCGACCCTCATGGATCTTTTGTGCTCTCCCTAATCCTTTAGTCATTCGTCTGGAGACATGTTCCATGTACTTCAGTATGCCGCTTATTGGGAAGAGTCTGTAGTCCTCCAGGTAGTGACGCCCTAGCCGGCAAACGAATGGAAATCCTAGGAAAGGCATACCCGGCCTTTCCTAGGATTTCCATTCGTTTGCCGGCTAGGGCGTCACATTGACACATCAAGTGTTTCATGGACTCGTTAGACCCTTTGCAAGTTCTGCACTCTGAGCTATCAACACGTCTCATTTTGTATAGGTGTCCTTAACAGGCATAATGGCCCTTTAGTGCCCCAAGCATGAGACACATCCGTTTTCTGTCATATTTATGTACATGTCTGTACCAATTCATTGTACGTTCGCCAATGGTTTCTTTGGAGATGCCTAGTCTTTGCCCTGCCATTTATAGCCCCAATTACTGTCCCATATGAGAGACCTACAAAGGGTTCAGGTCCCAAAAAGTTTTTGCTTGATCCCTCCCTTGCCAACTCATCAGCCCTCTCATTGCCCTCAACGCCTGTGTGTCCTGGAACCCAGATCAACTCCAGCCGATTATTTTTGCCCAATTTATTTGTTTTCTTTTTGATGTATACTGCAAATAAAACATATTCTATTCCATGCTACATTTATGTCTTTCGTAGCTAAGAGTAATAGCATTATTGTATTCTTTCTGACTGTACTCTATGCAGTTTTACATATAATATGGCTAGGTCTTTAAGGGAGCTTTATTTCAGTCCCAAATAGGCATAACTGTGACTTACTAAGACTTAGACGAGCTCGGCGGCGTAGCGGTCAATGACGCGGCTTCGACACCAACGCTCGGGTTCGATTCCCACATAGGACAAACATTTGTGTGCATGAACATGTCTGTTTGTCTTAGTCTGGGTATTTTCTATGTATCATAAGTATGTATTTACAAAAAAAATGTATTTACGTATGTTTATCAGTTCTGTAGTACCCATAACACAACCTTCGCTTACTTTGGGGCTAGATGGCGCTGTGTAATTTGTCTGACAATATTTATTTACTTAAATAGATAGAGAAAATATGCTTTATTTGTACTAAACAAAATATAGAAACAATGTAGTCAGCATACAGAAAATATCCATTTATAGAATGTGTATGTGCAACAAGATAAAGATAAAGATAAAATTCATTTATTCACAAAAAATAAGGTAGTAAATACACATGTTACATTTTTTAGGTTCGCTTATTCTACCCAATATGGGCGTGTGAATATATCGTTCAATTATTATTACATTTATTTACAGTATATTGAATATATTATTAATATGTCATAAATTAAATCACAATTTTATGTCGGAGATATTCGTCAATTGAGTAATAACAATAATTTAATAAAATGTCATGCAATTTCTTTTTAAACATTGATAATTTAAGCTCTTTCAGTTTGTCAGGTAAATTATTATAAATTCTTATTGACATACAGTATCTATTCCTTTTAAATTGTGTCAGACGTTGGACGTGTCAAGGTGGCCTTATTGCTCAAAACTTACAATTTACGACAAATGTAATTAATAGAAATAGTAGGAAAGTTTGCAAATTGACTTATCTAATTGGCATATGACATTCGCAAAATTCACATTTATCATATTGATGATATACATTTTCGAACGATTCTCGCATGTAGTATCAGTATTCTACATTCGAGAATCGTTCGAGAATCGATAGTAACTATTTGTAAAACTCCGTGGAAGTTTGAGAACCGTAGCGTAGCGGCTACAGTGCATAGTGCATCGACAGTTTATAAACAACTTGGACGCAACTTATGAATTGCTTGTTCATTAGCAAACTAATAACAATAACACTAACTTAACTAAGTTATGGAAAACTCGTGCGTCGTATGATGCGTTCTAAATGGCAGATTTTTGACGCTACTTAACTGTGTTATAGTGTGAAATTGTGAATATACTGAAAGAAAACATTTGAAAAGAAAAAAAGTTGCATTTTTGATTATTGTTTTATATGAGAGGGGTGCAAACGAGCATCTGGGTCACCTGATGGAAAGCAATCACCACCGCCCATGGAGATCAGCAACATCAACGGGTCGCCGATCCGTTGCCAGCCTATACTCCTTCCTTTCTTTCTTTCTGGTGACCTCACCTCCCCTCTGAGACAAATATGGAACAGTTTGTATGGCGCCGCACGAACACACGCTCATTCACGCTCTGCACAGACGTCATTGTTTAAGTAGTAGTAAACGCCGCAACATTTGTATGAAGTCGCTTGGGTGTGCCCAAACTAAGCAAAGCTTGTATTATGCGTACTAGATAACTGATGTTATACTTAATTTTTTTTTTGTAAATACCTACATACATGCAATACATAGAAAACACCCAGACCAAGACAAACAGACATGTTATGCACACAAATGTTTGTCTTGTGCGGGAATCTAACCCGCAACCTCAGAGTCAAAGTGGCCATTGCTTTCGACCAGCGAGCTCATCAAATGATGATGATTCAGTATTTTTTGCGGATCAAGTTATTATTTCCTTAAATAATAATTTCAAAGTTGGTTTAAATTGGAAAACTGGAATAACCTAACTCACAACTAAGCACTAAGTCACCTATAGGTATAGAATATTGGCACAGTATAAGTAATAGTACTTACTTACAGTATGGCCACTCCCTGCCGCTCTCTCGTGTCGACCTCACCTCCCCTCTGAGACAAATCTGGAACAGTTTGTATGGCGCCGCACGCACACATGCTCATTCACGCTCTGCACAGACGACATTGTTTATGTAGTAGTAAACGACGCGACATTTGTATGGAGTGGCCGAGGTGTAATATTGGGCTGTAGCGTCTACACAGTGTGAAAACTTAATTGTTTGCTCGCTCTGTCACTGTTGACTTGCAGGTTAGTTCACTTAATGACTTACAAACTTGACAAGTTAAGCATTACCATAAAGTTAGTATAACCATAGAGTAAAGGTATAACTAATAAATATTTTTTTATTAGTTATACCTTTATATGTTTTTTTTAAGAGAGGTAGGGAGCGTAATTGTAAGCTACCCGACTGGGGAATGTACCTCCACCTCACAGAATACCGCAGCCAAATAACAATTCCCTTGAGGGTTGTTGTGTTCCTGCGAGTGAGTGAGGTCACCAGAAAGAAACGAAGGAGATGCTGCGTTGGCAGCGGGGGTGGCGGCGCGCGAGCAATATTTTATGTTGGAAGCGTTAATATGGCTACGGTAACCGCTTCACATCAGGCGGGCCGTATGCTTGTCTGCCACCAGCCGTAGTATAAAAAAAAAAAAAAAATCTTGGACGAATTACACACTGCCATCTAGTCCCAAACTAAGCAAAGCTTGTACTGTGGTTACTAGATAACTGATATTTTACTTAAATATTTTTTTTTTGTAATTACATACATACTTATATAGAAAACGCCCAGACCAAGACAAACAGATAAGTTCATGCACACAAATATTTGCCTTGTGCGGAGATCAAACCCGCGACCTCGGAGTCAAAATGACCATTGCTACCAAATATGATAAACACCAAAGTGATCATCTAAAGGTTTTCCTTCTGAGGCACGGAACCCTGAAGCAGTACCTAGTAACCATTCTTAGATATTCTAGACTTTATTGGAGTAACTCGACAAGTTTCCAAGTTGTTAACTGACCTTTTAAGTAAATAGCCGTCTCGCTGGCGAAAACTTCAAGTCGTGTTAACTTGGAGACTTGCTTTACCACACATACACAGAACCTACTCGGTTTATAATTTTAACTAGTCATTACACTTAACCTACTCGGTTTATAATTTTAACTAGTCATTACACTTATTCTGCTTTACTATAACTTAATAGTCCAGGGAGTATACGGAAAGCTTGGACCTAAAGTGAAATAATTGTTAAGTTTTTGATTTCTTTATATAAGGCAATTTGATCTACACTACTTTGCGTGCTTCCGCCACCAATTAGTTCATGCAAACTACTGTCGGCCGGCACCCACCCACTACCGCTAGTAGTTGCATGCGACTGCCAATCTCCAACATCTGAAACTCAAATTCAGACGTCGGAGATTCGCCGAGACGACCACAGCAGCTGGAGCAGAGACGACCAAAGCAGCCACGGCAATCGCATGCAACTACTAACGGTAGTGGGTGAGTGCCGGCCGGCAGTAATTTGCATGAACTAATTGGTGGCGGAAGCACGCAAAGTAGTGTAGATCAAATTGCCTGTAAATTTGACTTACGCAAAATAACACCTGAATCAATTAACTTTCTTTATATAAGTATTTTTTTTTATCGCAGAACTTTTTCTTTTCTTTATAGATAAAATATATAAGTTTTTAGATTAGTTATAGTTTAATTAAGTTTTCTATATTTATCTTATATTTAATTCTCAGTTAATAATTGTATGTAAATCTGACAATAAAGTATAATAAATATTCTAGGACAAATAACATACTGCCATCCAGTCCCAAATTAAGCAAAACTTGTACTATGGGTACTGGTAACTGTAACTGTACCTATATGGACTAGCGGTCGCCCGCGACTTCGTCCGCGTAATTATATTATAACGAGCTGCCCCGACAGACTTGGTTCTGTCAAAATTTATTTTTTTTTTACTATTGTTCATGCAATTTTTATTTGAAAATACAAAAAAAAAAATTGCCGAATTTGTCGAGCCGTTCTCGAGTTTTAAACTTAGCAACATTCATTTTTATTTATATACATTAAGAACTAATCTTCTATTCGCCAAGATACAAGATAAAGCGAATATGGGTGGCTGCAAAAGTTGCCGCTCATCTTCATTATAATAATAAATAAATAAATATTGCCAGACAAATTACACAGCGCTAGCCCCAAAGTAAGCAAAGCTTGTGTTATGGGTACAGACAACTGATAAACATACGTAAATACATTTTTTTTTGTAAATATATACTTATGATACATAGAAAATACCCAGACTAAGACAAACAGACATGTTCATGCACACAAATGTTTGTCCTATGTGGGAATCGAACCCACGAGCGTTGGTGTCGAAGCCGCGTCATTGACCGCTACGCCACCGAGCTCGTCGGTTATTGTATTGCATACAAACTGCATGAAAATAATACAAAATATGACTATTATGCCGAAATTTGTCCACAAATCAAGTTATCCGTTAAGTTGGCTGCTACCGAATATAATTACGGAGTAACAGAGCCAAGTAAACGGGCCGTGTGACAGTTCTGTCACATTAACGCTAGATAAAGACAAATAGACCGGAAAGACTGTTGAGTGAGCGGGACAAAACACATTCCTCGTTGTGCGAACGAAGTTTAATGATTAGTCAGGTCCTGAATCTAAGTTAGGGTTTTGGATACTTACAATATTGTTGACAATTTTGCATATATCTTGGGGAAGTATACTTAATAATTTGAATTTGACTCCTAGGGTCAAATTCCGGGTTCGATCCCCGCACAAGACAAACATTTGTGTGCATGAACATGTCTGTTTGTCTTGGTCTGGGTGTTTTCTATGTATCATAAGTATGTATTTACAAAAAAAAAAAAAATAAGTACAATTTTCAGTTGTCTAGTACCTATAGTACAAACTTTGCGCTTAATTTGGGACTAGATGGCGTTGTGTAAATTGTCCAGAAATATTTATTTTAATTTTATTAATTCAATCTACTGAAAATGGGAGGAGCTTGATGGAGTCGTTGCGCGTATCAATATAATCGATCACACAAGTTAAGCACGTTAACCGTAGCCTGTCTATGGATGGGTTTATTAAACGGCACGGTAAGCCATCGGTCAGAACTGTTGTCATGAGCTGATTAAGGCAAGTAGCCTTTGGGTAGTTTGAAATCGCTGGCCTCCGCCAACTGGCAGTTATGTAGCGTGCTTGGAGTACGCTCTAAATCACTCGATAATAGATTCTAACGGGGAGTCTTGAATCCCAGCAGTGGGGTGTAAATGAGTTGATACCGATAACGATTGAAATGGGGACGGTGGACACCGGATATCATATTTATCATATAAGTAATATCATTGTCGTATATGTCATGTTGCGAGCGTTGAGATGGCTTCGGTAACCGCTTCACATCAGGCGGGCCGTATACTTGTTTTCCACCCAACATAGTATAAAAAAACGGGGTGTGTCTGCGTCATGGACATGGCCGTGTGTTGTACGTTATATGCACTAAAATTATCTCAAAATGGCAGCACTTCCCCCTCCCCCGTACGCGATGTTCCATAGTACTTACTTAGTGTAATAAATTCTTTGATCCTTCATCTATCCAGTGATATGATTGAATTTTGGATGGAGATGATAGATTTGTAGCTGCAACACCAAACTGTATCCCCCGACTTTGTTATCATTTGTTCCATAGGGCATCCCTATGTAAGCAATTCTAAATACGTATTCACGTCAAACATCAGGCGGGCTGCATCCTTGTTAGACACCAGCCATTGTAAAAAATATATCAAACAGTAACGCTATGCAGTCAGTGACCTAACCAAATGATTCAGAATTCTTAGAAGGCTACAAAAAGATACAAGCAAATCAAACGTTGCCGCTTTTTGGACTTTACCTTTTGATATCGGATATGCATTAGATAAATTAATTAATTAAACGAATATTAAACAGAAAACTGAAATCTTAAACCATTTTACATTTTTGGTAATAGGTAAACCTATTTCTAATTAATAAATCGTATGAGATATCTATCATACATAGTATATTAAATAGAGATAGGAAAAAGGTATTTACCTAACAAGTATAATTAATTTCAGATACTTATATGTAAATTTTATACACATATAATACCTATATAAATGTATAAACGCATAATATGTGATTAATGGCCTAATATGTGACTTCAAATAAAAAACATAATAATAATAAAGATAAATGGCTACAAAACAATAATTTGTGTTTTTCTTATAGTGTCAGACTTAAACATTTTTATTTTTCTAATTCTCTTCCCAAAGC
Source organism: Hypsopygia costalis (assembly GCA_937001555.2). Lineage (NCBI taxonomy): Eukaryota > Metazoa > Arthropoda > Insecta > Lepidoptera > Pyralidae > Hypsopygia > Hypsopygia costalis. The sequence continues at coordinate 11,674,534 of OW443344.2, forward strand.
CTAAAATAACGAGAATGGGACTACTGGAAATAGGATTAATGGGCTTGTTGCCCATGTTACAAAATTATAAAAACTCTCTATCAGTAACGTATAATACATAAAACTAGAACGATCTGCGATCTTAAATTTTTTATAACTTATGGCCGACGTGTTTTATGTTCGGTCAAAGTTTGGTGGGAAAGTCTATTTTAAATGTATGAAATGATAAAAAAATAATATTACCATTGTAGAAACAATAAAAAATACTATAACTTTTGTTACGGCACTGGCTACATAAACGCAATATTTAACATAGCTGTCGTGCAAATTTCTGATTTAATACATATAAAATAGCACGGTGTGACGTCATAACGTGGTGGCCTTTTGTATGGAGCGTTTTCGGGATAGTCCAAAATTGTGATCTTCAAGTTATCATATCTCGAGAAGTTTTTATGCAATCGAAGTAATTATTTCACCTATTTTTATATTGTTGTGACGTCTTTTAACAAATCGAAAAAAAAATGGCATACAAGCCTAACTTTTCAATATATAATAATGGAATAAATCACCTACTCCGCCTAGGTGGGATTCGAACCCACGACCTCTCGTTTACTGATCGAGTGCTCTTTCCAATTGCACTACCAGGAAACGTTTCTTGACTGGGGAGATGAAATACAACCAAGGTGGCCAAAATCAATAATTTAAATAATACCAAAAAAAGGTGTTCTATGGAAAGGGATGTAAATCTGTCTAGTCTTTCACTGTGTCTTTGCGGATAGCTTTGTTTCAAAAATGTTGCAGTTCATTGTACTAAGTTGACAATAAAGTAATAAATCATCACAATTTTACTACGTTAATGTTGGTTTAACGGTTCATTTCTCTTTTGTCCTTTCAACGGTTTATTTGCAGACAAAAAGAAAAATATCTTTCAATGATATAAAAACAAAGCTTCAAAAAGGGCGTAAAGAGGTTTTTACAGGGTCGGCAACGCGCACGTGATGCCTCTGGTGTTGCAGGCGTCCATAGGCTACGGTAACTGCTTTCCATCGGGCGGACCGTATGCTTGTTTGTCACCTTAGTGGTATATAAAAAAATAAAATAAAAACAAAGAGTCCACAAAATTTACGTCGCCGCGATTTCTTTTCCGTTGAATTTTTATAGCTCGAAAACTATGAAATCTCTACATTTAGGATGCTCCGTGAACTTATATATTTAACTAGCTGTCCTGCGCAACTTCGTGAGAGAGAGTTGAGAGCGAAGCGTAGAATTATTGTTAAAAAGGTTATAGTAGCCAATCTTAAAAAATAGACATAATGCTGTCGTAGACTTTTTTTTCTAACTATCTTTTTAAGAGGAATTATTTTTTTCTGGGGGCACGGCAGTGCCCCCCCCCCACCAAGTCGAGCAAAAAGCGGCACGGCCGTACCATCCTTTTCTCGAAGCTAAGAGAAATTGTCTTTCATTGAGAAATCATGTCATAACCCATGCATGAGTTTTATGAGTTTGTGATAATGATGGATAATGAATAGTATACTCAGCTAATATTCTAGGGTATACTTATCGCCATAGCGCAAGAATAGTATTTCGTTGCCTAGTGGGACATGAGCCTCCTTTCCTTAAAAAAAAATACCTAAAATTCAAACAAACCATTACACAAATATTCAATGACATTTTTTTTATGTGAGAGGGGGGCAAACGAGCATGTGGGTCATTTGATGGAAAGCAATCACCACCGCCCATGAAGATCAGCAACACCAAGGGGTCGCCGATCCCTTGCCAGCCTATACTCCTTCCTTTCTTTCTGGTGATCTCACTCACTCGCAGGAACACAACAACCCTCAAGGGAATTGTTATTTGACTGAGGTATTCTGTGAGGTGGAGGTATACATTCCCCAGTCGGGCAGCTTAAAACATACGCTATACCCTACCTCTCTTTTCGCCAAAGCCTTGTTTGTCAGTCAGCAGGTTGCACCACGTTCAGGTGAGGTTGTTTTTGGTTCAAAGATGTTGATAAACCACCTACACCCCAAAACATTCTATAATATACAAATAATATTTATTAAAATCAAAATTGTCATAAACCATTTAGAATATGCGACAAAAACTCAGAAGTCAAACACCTTTTTTGCTAACTTCATTCTAGTCCTGCTGTTTTATATCGTTGATACTTGTGTGTATATATAACAATTCGTTCGTTTGTCAATGACCGTGTTTTTTTTTCTCTGCGCATCCTGGAAAGGGGCGTGGTTGACGATATTCGCCATAAATTATGTCAGGGCGAAACAAATGATCGTCGCACCGGTGAATGAAACTATAAAATGTGCCATTCAAAAGGGAAAAAAAGCAAATGATTTTGTTAGCTCCCTTTATTTGCAGAATGGTCGGATTTGAGTGTAAAATTCTGGATTTTGTTTAATTTAAAAACGGGTTTGTTTTTTTAGCATTTGTGTATTTTAAAGATATTTTATGTTTAGAATGTTTTAAAATTTGTTTATTTTTTCTAGCTTTAACTCAATTATAATTCTAATCTTAAATAAGAATTAGTTTTGGTATTCTTGATTCAGTATTATTTTTGATTTGATTTGATTCAGTTTAAGGAGAAATAACGTTGATAATGGTAATTTTTATGTTGATTGATAATTTTATATTTTTATTTAGAAGTAACATATTTTTTCTTGAAACTTATGACAGTTATGACATTAGTTAGTAGTAAGTATATATCAAATAATTTACAATATTATAAAATCATAATTGAAAAATTTCTCACTGCAGCCGGCTGGTTGGAGTCCGGTAAGAAAAATACCATTTGTTGCTTTAAGTCAATCTATATACCAAAAATATATATACTGGGCAGGAAGGAAGTAGCTCAGTTCAGATCTGACTGGCGTTTCTTGGTGTCGGATCTCAAGATTTACTCAAGAGTTAGTCGAGTTAAGGTAGTTAGTAGAATATTTATCAAATCCAGTGACGTTGTTTAGGTTTGAAATGAAAATGAAAAAGTATTAATTTGACAGAAAACATCGAGTCATATACATTATGGATCCACAATCACACTAGGCGTGCAAGCCTGTATCGTGTGGCCCATCAGAGGTTTACATGACAAGTTAATTAGTAATGGCTGGTTACATACATAAACTAATTAAAGAATGTTACATTTTCTAAAAAAAAAATGAACTCAAGCTTAGGATAGGCGCCCACTAGATAAGTTCACAGGGAGCCGATGTATGTAAACGGCATAAACCCGATCATTGTAAAAGTTTATGCGGGAGGCCTATATTCAGCAGTGGATCTCCTTTGGCAACAATGATATTGATTATTTCGTTGATGAGCGAGAGATGAAATGTTCACTTCTGTCATGTCAAGCATCGTTTTTTATTCCAAATAATTTCTTCCAAAATAACTCCAATCACGAATTATGTTAGCTCTAAAACAGGATTGGGTGAATCCAAAATGGCGTTTAGAGTCACAATTAAACTCTCCCCTATAGATTTAAGCAATTCAAAAACAGATACAAAATAATAATATGAGGGGTATGAAGTGGGGGTTGTCTGTACAGCCAGGTGTGGCTGTCATATGCAGGGTGACGACCCTTATGTGTTATCTCTAATATATATATAGAGCTTAGAATGTTTGATTAATGTTTAATACCATCATTTTGGACTGCAGTTAATGTTCTGTTAAAGCGTTTATAAACATTTTGTTAACTTAATATTAGCATGTTCTCAAATATATCTATTTGTGTTTGTGTGTATTTGTCTGTTTGTTTGTTCTGTTAATTGCAAAACGTGAGAATAGATTTTTTCAAGCAGGTACTGGAATTCTCAGAGTTAGGCAGAGTTAGAGGTAGGCAACCTTACCTCGAATGTTTAGGATTCCTATAGGAAATTTGAAAACTCATCTCTTCATTGAAATTTCCAAAAAGGTTCATCAATTTTAACATTGGTTGATTTTGATATGAGTTTGGTAGACTTTTCACAAAATCTAGTTTATTTTAGTTACAAAAACATTTGATTTCTGCGTATAATTTGCAAAATCCAAATGCAAGTGAGCGAAACTGCGGGAACCAGCTGATATTCATTATATTTGGACATAAAAGATGTCTATCAATAATTTACCTTCTTATATGAGGAAACTTATAGATGAGATGTGTATTTAAAAACTAGTGATCGCCCAGTGGTCGAAATTCGACCATAATTATATTAATCTATTCTCAATTTGACCACAGACTTAAACAATAAACCAAAGAGAATATATGCATGTGTGTGTCAAATACATAGTAATGTGTGTAATGTTTTTTTTATTGATATATCATTTTATGCCTAATTAAAAAAAAAAATTAGCATTCTGCATTCCTTCTCTATTTAAACTATATCTAAGTGTGCGAAATTTCATACTCCTTCGTCTGCGCAATTTCGTAAAAAGGGGTACAAAGTTTATGTTTCACGATGATAATATATGTTCGTCAATTCTTACTTCTCTCTATAGTTACATGTGTGCAAATAATCTGTCTGTACCTACAGTGATATCAAAGCCGTGTTGTTAGTGCTCCTTGGTTTATTTTCCCATGTGGAATCAATACGCCTGAGAATTAAACAGATTGATTTGATTAGCCTCTTTGATTACTGAATAATTTTGTTATTTTATTTTCCTTTTCATTTTCCGTGCCGACCGAAACTGTACTTAAAGGTGCACATACTTCTTCTCAGCCGATCATTGTTGTCAGAGCTGGTATTTTTTTTATATGAGAGGGGTCAAACGAGCATGTTGGTCACCTGGTGGAAAGCAATCATCACGGCACATGCAGATTAGCAACACCAAGGGGTCGCCGATCCATTGCCAGCTTTTTAAGGGAAATAAAAACTCTGTTCTTGAAGGCTCCCATGTCGTAATTGTTCGGAAATACCGCTGAGAGAAGTTGATTCCACAGTTTAACCGTTCGTGGTATAAAATGTCTTAGGATATGTATTGTGGTAGATCGCCAATTATCAAGACGTTATCGAAGGAATTGTAATTTATGGTGAGTTGTACGATATCAAAACTCAGCATCAGCATGTTTGTGAAGACGGTGCTGGCGAAGGATCTTCTGTCCTGCCCTTCCCATAGACGAGGGTCTTTGCTTGGGCAATGGATCTCTGCCTCTGACTGTTCATTTCGTTGCAAGTATACATTGAACTATCGTGGACTGGGTCGCTGATTTTATGATATCTGCCCAACGAGTCGGTGAACGGCACGTACTATGTGTACTCAACGCAGTCAACATTAAAAACTATAAATATATAAATAGAACTACACACAAAATTTATAGCGTCGCGCCCATAAAAACGGGGATTAAAAATAAATCGCTCGAATAAATTGCACCTCTGAAATTAAAACACACCCTCGTGCGACACGCGGTGCCTGCGCCGACAGTGGTGTGGATTGAGTCCCCGGACATAGGCGGAAGCGGAGGCGGTAATGGATCAACTCATTCTTCTCAATTTGTTAAGATCTAATGTTGCAATTGGAATTCATGTCTTTTTCGGGTCTATCCTATTAAGTTTGCCAGCAGTCTTATTAAACTTATTTAAATGTTTTGATTTGGGCTTGGCATTACGTGATATTAGACTTGTATATACTCAACATGAATATATTCTACCCTCAATCTACAATAATGTGTTTAATATTATGCATTGATAACGGACGTTAACAAAATCTCAAACATTTCTATTTGTTTATTGTTTCTTATGTAAGTGACACTGTAAGTGTTTTAAATAAGAAATAAAGATATTTTAAACCGAACATTCTACAATTTTCGTTTGCTTTTTGATTAAAAAAATGTTCGGCTGCAAAATTAACAAAAATTGTATCGTTCATTCATCCGAATTTCACTTACTTTCACAAGATCACTAACTATTTCTTTGCTATTACTACTAGGTAAAAATACTTCCTTGTAAGTATTTTACGTTGATAATCATGTTCACGAGCACTTCTTTTCATATATCAGAAAGATGTTGACACAGCGGCACGTGGGCAATCATTTTAGGTAATAATTTAAAGTATTACAGAAATATTATCGCTCACAAGAAATTAAAATCTTGTTTTTCATTGTCGTGGGCTTTGCAACGGTCGTTTTCATGAATATGTAGACGTAATAAAATAAAAGTCTTGCATTTTCTTACAGAAATTAGTAATATAGCAAATCGATTAGGTATTGGACTAAAATAGCATGGTTGTCAGATACGGCTTGTATAATTCAAAATAGAGTGTTTAATTACTATCATAGATCGAAATCGCTCAGTCTATAACTTGCGTCACACCATTATCGGTGTGTAGGGGTGTACATACCTAGCGATTGTCCATTGTTCTTTTTACAGCCGCCTGTTAGGCAACGTCGATGATGACGCCTAACGAAAGGTGTGGCCAAGAGGTGTGATTAACAACGAGGTTGGCGCAAAAATCCCTCACGCTACGTCACTATAATTATGGAAGGTTGACGCTAATTAATTGGTGGTGGCAGCATGGAAATTTAAAAAAATAAAATTCTTTAGTTTACGGCATAGAATCGAGTATGTTACATACTACATTTACAATCGACATTACATTACATGACATTACATTTACAATCGAGTATGTTACATACTCGATTGTAAATGTAATGTTAACATACTATATATAAAATGAAGTAGTTTACAATACAAAGCAACCTAAAGGTAAGTACGACCTTTAGTTTGAATTGTCATTTCAGACAAAATTAGACCTAAGTCAAACCAATTTTGAACGGATTATAAAACATTAAATATTTGTAAAATAAAACAGTCGGGTTATGCAAATTTTATTCTACATTTTCTTATAATACTGATTTAAATTCCATATAGTTGGAAAGCAGATGATAAGTATCTTCGGCACTTTTGAAGAAGTTTTCTTCGAGATGTACCTAAACTTTAAAAAAAACTTGAAGAGATGCTGTGGTAGCAGCGAGGTTAACGACGTGCGAATGATACTTCAGAAGGCCAATTCGCGTAATTATTTTAATGAAAGAATGAAAGACACGGCTAACATGTTGGTTATTGTATGACAGCTTTTATTTTCTTCAATATTCGGTCATATTCCGATATATTCACACTTTAATTAATCTCTGAAGCTTCATAATCTATTACGAGAATACCGAATGTGACATTTGCGAGATCGAGACTGGATCGGAACTGAATTTTGACTACACTTTAATTACGACAATTGCCCGTGTGATGTATGCAAACGTTTATAGGCTACGGTAATCGCTTCATATAGATGGGTCATATGCTTGTCATGATATAAAAAATGTTTTCACTAATTCCTCCCCTAGGTATACCTATTGGGTATGTACCCAATACCCACTGATTTTGATTACAAAACTTTCATACAGAAGTTAGTAACTTGCACCAATCTCTAATTAGATAGAAACCATATGCTTCATAGTACATTTCTTTATGTTATATATCAATAGGTATCAATATATATGTAATATATCAATATCTTCAAGTGAATTTCCATCCTGATATTTGTTTTATGTGTTCGCTGTACTTCGCTTTCATATTTATTTCATGTCTTCAGATACATAACATAAACAATAACGATGATATTACGAGCTCGGTGGTTGAATGGTTAGCAATGGTCACTTTAACTCCGAGGTTGCGGGTTCGACCTCACACAAGACAAATATTTGTGTGCATGAACATGTCTGTTTGTCTCGGTCTGGATGTTTTCTATGTAGATATTATATGTATGTATAATTACACAAAAAAAAAATATTTAAGTATAATATCCGTTATTTAGTACCCATAGGTAATATAAGGTTTGCTTAGTTTGGGACTAGATGGCGGTGTGTAATTTTTACAGGAATATTTATTACAAAAAAAAAAACTTTCTTCAATTTTAATCTCATCGACGAAGACAAAGTAATCGTCTTCCATCATCCACAGAACATCCAAAAAAACAAAAGAATATCCAACAATTTTCATTCGATGCACGCTCTACCAAAATTATACGTAACCACAAAAAAGGGACAAAACAATGAACTTTCCCCACCCTTTAAGGCCTTAATCAAGACCCTGCCCCAAATTTGCCCACAAATTGCATCCAATTGTTCACTTTTTACCGCGAGGCGTGTTTTAGGGGGCGCAAAAAGGAATTATCTACGAACCAACGGTTGAGCGCATCTGATCCACGCATCCATTCAGATGTATTGGCATGAAAGTAATAGAGGAACAGTTATAATTGGGCAGGCACAACTGCTAACCATCTGTAATTTTGCGTATGAGCTAAATTTGAGGCAATTTGGTTAGTTGAAATAAAAATCTATTTGTCAAACTCTGTTGTGGTCTGGAATGTTTGGATAGTAGAAATAAAAGCTCCATTTTACTCATATTATTAGACGGGCCCGGTGGTCGAATGGCTACTTTGGCTCCGAGGTTGCGGGTTCGATCTCACCACAAGACAAACATTTTATTTCAGGAACATGTCTGTTTGTATTTGTCTGAATGTTTTCTATGTAAATATTATAAGTATGTATTTACAAAAAAAAATGTATTTAAGTACCTAGGTATATTTATCAGTTGTCTAGTACCAATGGTACAAGCTTTGCGCTTAATTTGGGACTAGATGGCGCTGTGAAAATTGTCCAGAAATAATAAAAAAATGTTAATTTCCTCATTTGGTTTAAATTAATAGATATATTATGAACGATTTTGTCCATATTATCTGTGGTCCACATCAAATAACTATGGTGAGGTTTGTTGCCCACGAAAGAAAAAGGTTGAGTAACGCTGATCTGAAGCCCCTTCCATATCCCAGCAGTGGGATTAACATTGGCTAATGACAAATCAACCTGTTTAAAAACTGCATATTAAAACTCATATCAATCTAATGAGGAAAAAAATGGTTGACTGTAAAGTTCGTTTATAACGTCATAAGAAAACATCGGCCGATCGAGTGGAAGAATGATAGATGCGTCACTTGTTCCGCGCTCTCGCTAGCACGCTCGGCTCAGGTGGAACGTGACAATGAGTCATGCTTTTTTCATGCGTGCTGCCGGCGTTCATCGATTCATAAGTCGGTATCACTTCAAAATACCAAATATCCAGAGGTGTGAAAAGGGTAAATGAACACAACGGAAATTCGACTCATCCGGCCGTCGGCTGTTTTGAAACATTTTATGTTTCTTCACGAAAACCCCATTTAATGCGATAAGTGCGTGTTTCCTTCTTAATACGTATTTATATTCAGCGAAATTTATTGAGCTTATAAAATCGACCGGTCGTTCTGTCTGTCCGTCCTGAAACTCAAAATTTCGAAATTCTGACTTCGGATTCGTGTAGAGCATCAAAAAGTAGTAATGTAATGTGACCTTGGTTTTCTGATAGCAATTCGGGAAAGTGGCCAAAATAAATAAATAAAAAAATTATGTCTGTCCGTCCGTTGCCATGAAACTCAAAATTTCGAAATTCTGACTTCGGATTCGTGTAGAGCATCAAAAAGTAATAGTGTAAGGTGACCTTGGTTTTCCGATATCAATTCGTGAAAGTGGCCAAAATAAATAAAATAAATAAATTTCGCTATGGTGGCGCATGCTGCGCGTCCGATGTTTTATTTTGCACTGTCCAGCGATTTTGTTTACGTGATTAACTTGTAACAATCAAGGAAATATTCAAGAAATATGTTTCCAAAAAACCCAGAACAAAAAAAAGGACATGATAACGAGCTCGGTAGTCGCTACGTTGACTCCCGGTTCACGAGTCACGAGTCCGAACCCCGCACAAGGCAAATATTTGGCGAGCTCGGTGGTCGAATGGCTAGCAATGGTTATTTTGACTCCGAGGCCGTAGGTTCGATACCCGCAAAAGACAAATATTTGTATGCATGAACATGTCTAGTCTAGGTCTGGGTGTTATCTAAGTATGTATTTATGTATTAACAAAAAAAATGTATTTAAGTATTATATCAGTTATCTAGTACCCATAGTACAAGCTTTGCTTACTTTGGGACTAGATGGCAGTGTGTAGTCTGTGCTGGAATATTTATTTGTGTTATCATCATCATCATCATCAGGTCATTTTAGTCGCCACTACAGGAGCACGACCCTCTCTCGTCTGTCTTAGACAGAAGGAGGATTTGGCCTACACTCCCCACGCTGGCCAGACGGGTTGGGGAGGCCTGATCGATATTTGGTAAGGGACCGTCCATTAATCACGTGAGGCTCGAAAGAGGGGGGAGGGGGTTCGGTAAAAATCACGAAATATCACAAGGGGGAGGGGGGGTATAGTAAGATATCACGTGTATTTATTTTTTGACAAATTTCTAAACCGAAAAGCGGCGTGTTGAAGTAAAAGAAGTAAGTTGAAGACGATGACGGCCTACAACTCCCTGCGCATACAGTATAATAATGGTTTCAGACTATTCATGATGACTTTTATGCCACGATAAGGAAAAAGGCAGCATCCTTTTCTTCATGACAAAAATACACGTGATTTGGGGGGGGGGGGGGGTTAGACCTAAACCTCACCAAGTATCACCAAGGGGATGGGGGGTGTTAAAAATGCAAAAGAAAACATCACGTGATTAATGGACGGCCCCTAATGTATTTCCCTTAGTCGCCTTTTGCCTTGTACGAAATCCACAAGGAGGATTTGGCCTACACTCCCCACGCTGGCCAGACGGGTTGGGGAGGCCTGATCGATGTTTTATAATGTATTTCCCTTAGTGGCCTTGTACGACATCCACGGGAAGAGACGATTCTATTCTAGTCTGCCGGAAACCACACGGCAAACATAATTGCCATTAATCTAAGCTGAAGTTTGATTTTCGCAATTAAAAAATCCAATGGGAATCGGCTTCAGGTTAGGCGGTAGCCCCCTGTTCGGGATGGAGACAAATCCAACAAATAAAAGATCATAAAAATCGGTCTACCGGTTAGTGAGTCATAAATGGTGTGACTAATTCCACTTTGTTTGAGGCAATGATTTCTATATATTATATGTGTGTGTATTTACAAAAAAAAATGTATTTAAGTACATATAATATCAGTTATCTAGAATAGAACTCATAGTACAAGTTTTGCGGTTAATTTGTGACTAGATGGCGCCGTGTAAATTGTCCAGAAATATTTCTATATATTAGGTTGGGGAAAAAGTCTTTTCGTATTTTATATGAAAATTCAAAACATTTTTTAATAAAGTTTATTTACATTTAACTAAAGTATGTAGGTGCCATTTTGTTCGATAACTTTTTGCCATCTTGTAGGTATAGACATGATCCCATTACTATAGAAATTTTGGGACTTCTGTTCAAAAAGCCGCGATAAGTGGTTTTGGCAGTCTTCTCGTGATGTTAACCTGGCATTACCTAAAGAATGCTGAAGAGACTGAAACAGGTGGAAATCGGAAGGTGCAAGGTCAGGACTTATACGGCGGATGCATTAACACCTCCCAGTCAAACTCTCTTAATTTTTGCTGAGTGGCTAAAGATGTGTGAGGTCTAGCGTTATCATGATGAAAAATCACACCCCTTCTGTTAATTAATTCCGGCAGCTTTCTATCAAGTTTTTGCTTTAATCTCATCAGTTGTTCACAGTAGAGTTCAGAATCGATAGTCCTGCCTGGCGGTAACAGCTCATAATGAATAATGTCCTTCCAATACCACCATACACACAGCATCACCTTGTTGCGGGTTAACCCGGGTTTCGCCAGAGTCTGTGAAGCCTGGCCGGCCTTTGACCACGACCGTTTTATGCGCCAAAACTGTTTTGTGGTCAATTCCTAGTTCTTCAGCTACGTCGTAACTACTGATATGCCGATCTTGCTCCACTTTTTCAAAAATGGCATCCATTTTATCCGTAACAGGGCGACCAGAGCGACGTGCATCTTTGATATCAAAATTTCCGGATTGAAAACGCCTAAACCAAATTTGTGCTACTCTCACAGACACTGCACTAGGTCCATAAACGTCACAAATTTTTTCGCAGCTTGCGTTGCATTTTTACCTTTTTTGTAGTAAAATTTTAAAATTTATCGAATTTTTTCATTAAATTCACTCATCTTGACAGTAAAAAAAAACAAATGAAAATCACACATTTATCTAATTTGAATTTGGAATTATCTTTTTAAAAATTTAAACTTTTTAAAGATATCTAAACCTTTCTCATCAATACAAATGGTAGAAAGATACAAATGGTATAACCAAAGAGATTTTATTACAAGTTCATACATACTATAATGCGAAAAGACTTTTTCCCCTACCTATTATATTATATTTAATGATTGTATTTGAGTGATAAATATTTAATAAACTGTGTCGGTATGCAGTTTTAATAGACTATCGTAAAACATTTTTTTTTAACAACTGCAAATAATCTTCAAATCAACAGACAAGATACTGTGGTTGCATCCATCACAGAACCCTTTTTTGTCGAGAAGGTAGACATTTTTGCAAAGCGGATTATTTTTTTTTAATTTTTTTTTTTTTATAATTTGTCGCAAAGGTCGGTTTATTATACGACTATAAAACCACTAAGATCTCGGATGTAGACAAAAGAATTTTGAAGCACGGTTTCTATTCATTTTCAAGTATATCCTATACAATATCCAATAGATAATATTTTTTTGTTCATGATAGTAGGCTATATTATTATCTGTTTCCAAAAACTTGGAAGATGGGAAGTTTTATTGCCTTACTGTCATATAATAATAATTTTAACAAAAAAAAACCGACTCCAAACATTACTCTACATTTATGTATGTAGATACATGCTGATGATGATGATGAAAAAATATGGGTCAATCTGGAAGTATACTCTTTCAAATAAAAAAAGTTTTTTTCGAATCGGTTTATATATGACGGAGTATTGAAATAATAAACCTAACAGTCTCTCTGGTGAGAAGAGAGATAGGACATTGCGTATTTTTTAAGCTGGCCGACTGGGGTAGTACCTCACAGAATAGATACCGCAGCCAAATACGAGTAACATTTCTCTTGAGGGTTGTTGTGCTTCTTCTCCTACGCCGCGCCGGTGGTCTACTCTCCCTCCGTCTTACGAATTTTCGATCAGGTCACGTGTCAGGACACGGATGGGTAAAAAATGTTAAAGAGCGAGTTTAACATTTTTTACCCATCCCAAAAAGTGCACAACGCCGCTAACGAAGTTTTCACTCCAAAAAGTTTCAGAACAAACAATGTCAATATTTCTTTTTGTTACCAGATGAACTTATGCACAGTGCAGCGATGGGTGGTGGAGCTCTCTTCGGGTGCTCCTCAGCCGGGCACAGTGGTATCAACCAGCTTGGTGGAGTGTACGTCAACGGGCGCCCGCTGCCTGACTCCACGAGGCAGAAAATCGTAGAGCTAGCCCACTCTGGTGCCCGGCCTTGTGATATCAGTCGCATCTTGCAGGTCTCCAACGGTTGCGTCTCCAAGATACTAGGCAGGTCAGTTGGCTTTGAGATCTTAATTGTATATAGATAGATTTATTTAAATGGGTATACCTGTACCTACCGACTTCTTCCCTTTTTTTATATAGGGTGACTTTGATTTGCTGGCGAATACTATGGAGAAATGTCCTCACAATATCAACCATTTTTTGTTAGATACGTATGCACAATATGGAAACACTCAAGGTTTTTTTTTGTACTACGTCGGGTGGCAGGCAGACAAGCTTACGGCCCGCCTGATGTAAAGCGGTTACCGTAGCCATATTAACGCTTGCAACATAACATATAGCTCGCGCGCCGCCACCCCCGCCGCCAACGCAGTATCTCCTTTCTTTCTGGTGACCTCCCTCACTCGCAGGAACACTACAACCCTTTGCAAACCCTTTACAAAGGAATTGCTATTTGGCTGCAGTGTTCTGTGAGGTGGAGGTACAATATTCCCCAGTCGGGTAGCTTACAATTACGCTCCCTACCTCTCTTTTCGCCAGAGCTTCGATTGTCAATCAGCAGGGTGTACCGCATGCAGGTGAAGTTGACTTTGGTTCAAAGATGTTGATGAACCCCTTATACCCCAAATTTGTAATAATTACATTACTAATTATTAAAAAAGAAAACCATAAATTGATTTTATGCTTTCCATAAGACAAAGTACATTTTGTTGCAATGATGTAGTCATTTTTAATGAAAAAAAAATGCATTTTTGGATGCCTGTGCATTCGTTTTGTATGTAAATGCATTTAGAAAACCAGCGAGTATGAAAAATAGTACCACAGTATTAGTAATAGTACTAAGGTGGCCAACAAGCGTACTGTCTGCCTGATGGAAAGCAAAATACTGCAGCTTATGGAGGCAACACCAGGGCGCCAGGGGCATTACTCGAGCATTACCGACCCTGTAAGAACCTATTCGCACTCTTTTTACCCAAAGCTCTATAGCAAAAGTTGCTTATTATCGCAGTCAGATACTCTTAATTTATTTAATTACATTAATTATTCACTCTAGCTCAAGATCATCATATTTCATCATCAGGTCATTTTAGTCTCCACTACAGGAGCACGACTCTCTCTCTCGTCCGTCCCGTACAGGAGGGTTTGGCCTACACTCCCCACGTTGGCCAGACGGGTTGGGGAGGCCTGACCGATTTTTTATAATGTATTTCCCTTAGTCGCCTTGTACGACATCCACGGGAAGAGACGGAGTTATTTTATTCTAGTAGTCATCATATTTAAATATTATATATTTTTTTAATCATTTTAGAGAGTAAAGTAGATTCTACAAGCCTACAGCCGTCACCTACAGGCATGTCCGCGAAGTGAGTACCTATAGTCCAACTTGCCGCAATCTTATTTCGTCTCATCTTATTCCAATTTGTGTTCAATAGCGTTTATATAGGCTATACTATAATAACTGCATTACATCGGGCAGACTGTATACTTGTCTGGCATCCAACATAATTACAAATATCATACAGCATTGGCCGTGTGGTTTCCGGCAGACTAGAATAGAATCCCTCCGTTTCTTCCCGTGGATGTCATACAAGGCGACTAAGGGAAATACATTATTAAATATCGATCAGGCCTCCCCAACCCGTTTGGCAAGCGTGGGGAGTGTAGGCCAAATCCTCCTTCCGTCTAGGACGGACGAGAGAGGGTCGTACTCCTGTAGTGGAGACTAAAATGACCTGATGATGATGATGATGATGATGATGAGTAACTTTATATCACTCGACTAGCTATGTATTATATATTATTTATTGCATAACAACAAATACAGAAATGAAAGTGAACAGACAAGTATACAGAGGTGAGCTTATCTCTTCAAGAGATTTCTTCCAGCTAACCCTACTGTGCATAAAGAAATTTTACATGGCTAAGAGTCAAGCAAGCTATGCGTAACATTTACTCTCTTTAGGTTTTTAATGCTCTATTTTGTATAACTTGCATGACATTGCCCAGAGCAGAGGTTAAATTTCAAAAGCTTCCTACTCCAACTAATTTCTTCTGAATATTTTATTATACTACGTCGGTTGGCAGATAAGTATACGATCCGCCAGATGTGAAGCAGAACCGTAGCCATATTAACGCTCGCAACATAAAACATTGCTCACATGCCTCCACCTCCGCTGCTAACGCAGCAAACTTCATCCTTTCTAGTGACTTCACTCACTGGCAGAAACAACAACCCTCAAGGGAATTTCAATTCCATTATGCAAGGGAGGGGAAAACAAAATAACAACATGAGCCCAGAGGGCAATATTGTAGGGTCGCCAAAGCAAAATTATTTTCCTATAAGATCTCTTCAAGTGGCGTCAAGCAGTCTCTCGCAGTAGGGGTGCCAATTACTAGAGAATGTTTTATTTTATTTTTTATTTAGGGGCGGTCGTGGGACAGCCCTGAAAAACACACCCAACATTAAATGACTCTATTTTCTTTGATTGACGTCTTTTGCATTTTTTATTGTTCCGAATTGACTTTTAACTTTCTGTTCCCATTAACTTCTAGTTAATGGAGAGCTATAAAAGCATGATGACCGAATTTTAATTTGAAAGTTTTACTCTCATGTATACAAATTAAGTAGTATTTTATTTTAATTATGATCGTTTTGTAATATTTAAATTTACTATTTAATGTAAAGTTTTATTTCATCCCAGCAGAACCAAAAAAAAAAGTGATAAAATATGTAAAAATACTAATTTTACATGAGTAAATTTATATTTATCATATCACGTAACACTTTTCTTCAGCAAAGTTTGATGTTGCTACAAATCTATCATCTCCACCCAAAACTCAATCACACCACTGGATAGACGAAGGATCAAAGAGTTTATTTACGCTAAGTAAGGACAATGGAACATCGCGTGCGGGGGAGGGATAAGCGCTAACATTTTGAGATTATTTTAGTGCATATAACGTTCACATACAACATACGGCCGAGTCCATAATACAAGCACCTCCATTTTTCAGTATTCTAAATAGTTGTAAGAAAATTTAAAATTCAACCAAATGTAATTTTTTTAAACAGGATATTCAATTTGTCATTGTTTTATAAAATTATTATCATTATCTTATTGCAATTTTAAGCTGCTCATGTTTTCAAAACATTTTAAAGAAATGCATCTATAATCATCCATAAAACGAAAAATTTTATAAAAATGTACTAATCCGTAAAAACTACTCTATAACTTTAACACTTGTCAGTTTATTTCGATTAACGAAAACAATCGAGCTGCCATTTCGATAAGCACTCGAGTCTATCGGGCGAGGGCTGAAATCCTCCGTGATCTCCAGATAAAATCGCAATCAAACAATAAAATTGCCGGGGAAATTAGAGCTGGCACCCCATACCCACACTGGCACCCGGTGTCGATTCCCACTACTCACCCTGTGGTGTTCACCATTCATTAAAAACAATGCTCTATGGGAATGCAAACTCTTTGTATTGATTAATTCAAATATTTTCTTGATTTTGTCCACGAATTCCATTGTCGAACCCATTGTGCGGTCCCTCGGGAGGTACTATGGGAATTCCGTCAATTTGCTCGCGTGTCGTAAGATTTCGACCCCGTCTTGTATAGACACAATCGATTATTTGACTTTTGTTGATAACAATAGGTTTTGTATTTAATAATTCGTTTATGCGATGTAATAGTATTAGATTTAATCGTTATGGGTGCTTTTAAGTACTTACATACAGTAGCCTGTAGGCGCTTGTAATGAAAAGACTATGGCTCTGGTTGATACTCCCATATATTGCTCACGATCTTCGTACGTCTAATAACCTTACTCACAGAAACACAACAATTCTCAAGAATATTTTTCCTAAGGTTCGACACGCCTCTCTTTCGTCAGCCTCATTTCCTGGTTCACAGGGTGCATTTGAGGTTGACTAAAGCTCTAACGTTAGTTGTGAGCCACTTATACCTCAATAACAAATACTTAAAACTTTATAGATATGTAAATTCAATGCCTAGAATTTCTCTAAGGGAACGAATCCGAAACGAAGAAGTTCGACATAGAACCAAATTGGTCGATATAGCTCTTAGATTCAGCAAGCTCAAGTGGCAATGAGTTGACCACATCTGCCGAGTCAGCGGTGGCAGTTGGGGGAGGAAAATCCTAAAGTGGAGGTCACGTATGGGGCGACGAAGCGTAGGGCCTCATGTTGCGACTGTTAGCTACGGTAACCGCTTCACATCAAGCGGGTCGTATACCTTTCGTCGTTGTCGTGTTTTCGTTCGTTGGTCGTACACTTTTTTTATACTACTACCCGAAGTGGTATAAAAGAAGTAGGTTTCAATTCAAAATACCCAAATGAAATTCATATACGTTTTCCTAACTTTACCCTAAATTCTACTGCAAGTGCAAACGACGTATTTTTCCCACACACCCCTGGACATTCTTATCGTGCCAATTACACGAAGGGGTTGCCTCCTCAGGGCTCGCAGAAAGGGCAAGCGTGGCATGACTCCTAATTAAGCCCGACTCCCGCTGTTAGGCCGGTGGTGTTTCTGATTCTTTAACTGTTTTTGGGAGTTGCGGTTGTAATTTTCGTTTTATTATAAATAATTCTTAGTAAATGTAAAAAAAAATATCTAAAATTTTCTCGTTATAAATCTAATTTCGCATCTGAATTTCAATCAATGAATGCCAATTCAAAAATAAATAGACAGGTAGGTAATAATCAGAATGCAGAAATAAATAGTTTTATCAGTACAATATTCGGTTTGGTTATACCCGATCTAAAAAGACGCGTGTTACAGTTTGACATGATTCTGTCTGAGTACATGTCTGTTTTTTTTTTGTTTGAAATATTTATATATGTGACTTGAATGGCTTAAACCATTTCAGTCGTCAAATCATCTTTTACAAAAACTAACGTCTAAGTACAATCTGTTGTTTTACTTTTAAACAAACACACATTCGCATTTCTAACACATATTAGTTGTAACTAAGTTACATCTCTATAACCACTTCAAAAACAATCTCAGATAAGTACCCAATTGATTTTGTCCCCTTTATCGGATGTTGGCCCCAGTGGTACATTTTGCAAATTTACTAAACTGATAACCACTGCTGCCTTTATCTACGATGGAGCAGCAGGAACAAATGGGAATGGAATTTAATGAGTGGAACCACTGTGCAATTGCGTTGTTACTTGTGCACTGATTTGGATCAATTTGTTATTGTTTGGTCCAATAAATTGCTCGGTTGGATAACAGTTTTGTATGCAATTTCTGACGTTACTAAGAGATTTGTAAACCGATTTTCAAACATTGTTATTTTGCAGTATTGGAAAAAAGTATATTGTCTTGAAAATATTATAGATACTTTATATAATAGGCACTTTAAACTATACCTGCATGACTTATATTTTTTTCTCAATATTCATCATTTTATTGTCATCCATACAAGAAATTGCAAATTAAAATAAAATTAAGTAAAAATTCCTCAAGGTGAGCAAAACACTGGTGTTCTGTTGCATCTAAAGTTCAGTCACTACACACTACTGCGACGTAGATAACTTCAAATAATAAGTTATTTCATGACCAATAATCGTGCGTCTGGACTGCCTTTGAATTGAATAAATTATTAACAACATTTATACCATTATAGAAAAAATCGTGGTCCGCCAAGACATATTTTAACTTATGCATTAAAATAAAGTTAAGCAACGTCGACCATAACCTGTTCATGGGTGGTTTTATTTATCTTGAGTTCCTCCGTGCTTCGGAGGGCACGTTAAGCTATCGGTTCCGGCTGTTATCATTAGATGACAGTCGTTAAGCCAAGTCAGTGCCATTGAAAACATTGGCCTCCACCAAACCGCAGTTGAGCAGTGTGGTGGAGTATGCTCTAAACACCTTCGATTGAGGGAAGACCCGTATCCCAACAGTGGGATGATTATGGGTTGATGCCGAAGCATTAAACTAACCATTTTACAGACCCGCTTCAAATAACGTGCGAAATTACCAAATTGTGATTAAGTCATATATGTTATTTTCCTTTATTTGTTGCATAATAACAAAAGTAAAACTAAACTAAATAAAATAAATAACAATAAACTAATCTTAAAATTACTTAAAAATAAAACTAATAAAAAATCTATTAGTGATTAATATACCTATTACTTAATATCATCTTCTTGAAGGTAGAGAGCTTAACGGTACCTTTTTTATATCAACAAGCTACGCCAAGCTACCTACGCCTTTTTTGAAGCCAACATAAACGCTTTTAAAGCACGCACGGAAGGAAAACGAGGCTGTAACTCCACAAAGAAAAACACCTGATCAACTTTGTACAAGTTCGTCGACCTCACAAAGTCTTGAATAAACTCCCGCTCAATTAAAAGGCAGTCAGCGCGCCCTACTAGCGTCGCCCTTTTCGAAAATCTGCCGCCCAAGGCGAAAGCGATTTCGAAACGCCGGAGGTACAGGGCCCTTAGAGATAATAACGTTGTAAACGATTTTCGACAATGCTTAAGTAAATAATATCGACAGATGACAATGTCGATTTCGATACGATAGTTTACTTTAGGGTTCATCAATTGTCATTGAATTGTTGATTTGTAACGGTTTTCGGTGTTTGAAATTATTTCATGGAGATTGTTAGGTTATATTGTTCAAAAGCGTATGTAGGCTGTATTACTTTTAAAGGTTCGTACATTCGAATGAAAAACAAAGTTTCGAGATATGCATATTTTTTATTATAACTATATTATTTTGATTCTAAGTTAGTACATTTATTTTTTCGACGTCACTTAGGATATAGTATTTTATTTATATTACAAATAAAATAGAGAAAAACACCTTCACCTTCCATAATAACTAATTGAAATGAAATGAAATTAATTATTCTGTCATTGGGCCCTTGTTAGAACTTACATGCGTCTTACACATATTAATTTTAATTCTCACATTATTAATTCTTGTTTTTCTTGTCATTATTTTTATCTAATAGCATTTCGGTATTGACATTGGCGAAGAAGAAATGCTTGAAAGAAACTTGCCAATATGGGTCTTTTTTTTTAATAATCAGATAATACAACAATTATTGTACAATTTAGTTTGTATTTTATGGGTCGTTTTCAAAATAAATGTATGTCACGAAAGTGTCAGTAAATTGTTTTGTTAGGAAATGACGTTTTACCATGGCTGTATTGACCAACAATTTCCTAACATTGACATTGCCTTATTTTAACCATTTCCTGACGGCACAATTTACTAAAATTTTCGGGACGTACATTTACTTTGAAAACAACTCTTATCTATGTGAAACAATGACATTCTAATACAATTGTTGTTAATTGCGTATTAGATTTTTTTAGATTTTTTAATTTAGAATATTTTGGAATGTTTTTTTTAGATTTTCGTCCTTTCCTTTCAGTTTTTAGCTATAGAAGCCTGCAGGATTTACGCGTATTTATATAACTTAGTATCAAAATGTTAACTTAAAAATTAATTTAGAGTTACATTGAGTAAAGGTACCTATTTCTACTTCCTGCCATTTCCACAATAACATCTCAAAAGACCCTTCAATGCATTACCAACATTGACACACAAGTTATCAATATGTCTGCCCAAATATCGACACATGTCGATCTCCCAACAATAGACTTGCGTCGAGTACATCCTGCAGCATTCCCAACATAACTTTACCATCCAAATATTTCTATTTATTCTTTATTTTCAGACAATTAGAACACATTTTCGTGCGAAATTCAAGTTTGCACAGGACAAATAAGTTGCGTATTTATGTATTTGTATAGGTACTTAAAGTTAAGGGGATAGTTTAGGAGATTATATTCGTAATTGTACTTTAATGCCTATCGAGTGGAACAACAGGCAGTTGGGAGCAATTTCTATAGAAACTGCTAGCAAAGACTTCACAATGTCTTTAAGCTAGGGAACATATGTTAGACATCACTTTCAAATACATTATCATCATCATCAGATCATTTTAGTCTCCACTACAGGAGCACGACCCTCTCTCGTCCGTCATAGACATGAGGATTTGGCCTACACTCCCCACGCTGGCCAGACGGGTTGGGGAGGCCTGATCGATGTTTTATAATGTATTTCCCTTAGTTGCCTTGTACGACATCCACGGGAAGACACGGAGTGATTCTATTCTAGTCTGCCGGAAACCACACGGCAAACATAATTGCCATTAATCGAAGATGAAGTTTGATTTTCGCAATTAAAAAATCCAATGGGAATCGGCTTTAGGTTAGGCGGTAGCCCCCTGATCGGGATGGAGACAAATCCAACAAATTAAAGATTTTGAGAAGTTTTTGAGATAAAAATGGTGTGACTAATTCCACTTTGTTCGAGGCAATGGTTGTATTTTCAAATACATACTTAATCATAAATAATATTATTTAGTTAATCAGTGTGTCCCTGGATATAGTGTACCCCGAAAAGGGGGTGAAAATAGGTAAAAAATTATGGACAAAAAAATATATATAAAAAAAAAACATATTCGTTTTCTATTTTTTCATGAATTAAGCTTTTTATTTTGAAAGCATTGCCAATTAATTCATATTTATGTTATACATATAAGTACTTCTATCATGTTGTCATAAGATTTTATTTATACTACATTGGGTAGACAAGCATACGGCCCGTCTGATGTGAAGCCGTTCTCATAGCCATATTAACGCTCGCAACATAAAATATCGGTCACGCGCCGCCACCAACGTTGTCAATGCAGCAACTCCTTCCCCTTTGGTGACTCTCTCACTCGCAGGTACACAATAACCCTCAAGGGAATTGTTATTTGGCTGCGGTATTCTGTGAGGTGGAGGTACTTCTCCAGTCGGGCAGCTAAAAAAAATACGCTAACGTCATACCTCTCGTTTTTCCAGAGCCTCGTATGTTAATCAGCAGCGTGCACACTTTGGGAACCCCTGACCTATACAATAATCCGCCGAAAGAAGGGAAGCAAACTCCCGAATTCTTTGTCAATTCACACATTTCAAGCATAGAGAAAAAAAATTCTAGATAATCCAAGAACGAATCATTAACACCACGTGCAGTTAAGGTTGACTTTGGTTCAAAGGTGTTGATGAACTTATACCCCTTCTAGATTCTAGCAAATTAATAATAATAAAGAGTCAGCAAAGTTTTGCATCTCTTCGCTAAAACAACAGCTGTTCATAATAATAATTAGCTTACTGTACTATTGTACTGTACTGTACTTTAATACTGTAATTGAAGAGATGCGGGTGAGTACGAATGTGTCACTTCTTGTATTGTAAATGTCTATAGATTACGATAACCGCTTAATATCAGGCGGGTCGTATTGTTTGTTTGACATTAGGTGTGGTGTAAAAAATATTAAATATTAATGTTTGGGGTGGCTCACCACGATCCTTAGAGCCAAAGCCAAATTCGCCTGCACGTGGTGCACACTATCGATACGAACTACCTAAATATCCGTTACATGTCATGTGTATTGATAGTGATAGTGATTGACAATTAACTGTTTAAATTGATGACATTATTAATGATGATGATGAATTTGTTATATACATTTCATAAATTTGCATGCTGTAAGATAGAATATGGTAGGACTAATTTGTTGTACTCCATCTGTATTGTTACATTACCCATGTTCGCAAATAAAATATATGAATATGTATTTTCCAACCTGTGTATACGATCCCATTATTTTCCATAATCCAAACTAAGTTCAGCTTCACACGCAGATATTACGAGACCGGGTCAATCAAGCCGCGTGCCATCGGGGGATCCAAGCCACGGGTGGCCACCACGCCCGTCGTGTCCAAGATAGCCGACTACAAGCGGGAGTGCCCTTCGATCTTCGCCTGGGAGATCAGAGATCGTCTGCTAAGCGAAAATGTGTGCAATAACGACAACATCCCTAGCGTGAGTATTCTTTTATTTTTTCTCCGATATTTGGACCCTGTTATACAGAATTTGCCAACCGCCATTTTGTTACTTTTAAGTTAAAACTATTTAAAGTTTAATGGGAATAAAAATTTCACGCTGTATAAGTTCTGGGCACAGATTCCGATGGAAGCAAATCATTCGCTCAAGATGCAACCCTGATGCTGACCACGATCCTCAGATATGAGGGGCCGACTCGTGTGAGAGAGAAGTTTTGAGCAGCATAAATCATCAAACTGGTAGAATCTGTTGCGAGTATATAAAACTCGATGTGAAGTTTCTCGCTATGTATATCTCTCAGTTTGGTATAGTTTGTCGGTTGGATCTATTCTGCATAACAGGGTCCATTTGTGAATACGTCCCTCTGTGCATAATTAATAGGGTTGACACTTTAGCCAAATTACTAATTAGTTTTATGAACTGTCATAACAGAGGTTTAAAAAAAATATACTCACACGGAATATATGATGTCAATTTGTTACTGCTTTAGCCGTATTTTTATTCTCTCCTATATGAATAATAATTTGTATCTAATAGGCAGTATCAAAAAATTTTTCACAGATGATTTCAGATACTTGCTTTAATCAATTACATATTATACTTTTCTTTTTTGATTGATAATCTATATTTTAATTTATTACTAATTCGAGTTAAAAATTTCTACTAATTTCGTTCCTTTCATATGAATTTTACCATTCCTTTAATTGTTCCACTTTTCTTGAATATCTTTAACTTAAGTTTTTTTAACACTCATCCGCTATGCAACACTCAAATGTAAAAAAATATAGGCAATTATGTACGATCTTCAACATATTCTACTTAACAATATCGAAAATGTCACAACAGTTTCAAATATTTGCTAGATTTAATTAGATTCGACAAACATATGCCCCTCAACTATTATGACGCCCTCAAAATAAGCTGGACAAAATCCAGTGACAATTCAACTTTTAATCCAATTTTGCGATATTACAATTTTTATTCTTACCCGTCCATATGTTTTGGGGTCCGACGCGGGTCCTTTGTGAAGGAACGTGGTCTTTTCAAGACGGACTGAACTCGACATTATGCGAGAGTCCATTCTGCGAACATTATTGATGACGGCTTGTAAAATTATAGGCTGGGATGTTTGCCGATGCCGGTTGATTGCTTTTTGTCGTGTCCTTTACAAATCGTTGTCCATTATCGAGTTTTGAGAGTTCATAAATTATGGCCAATGCTATTGTGACATTAAACATTATTCCTAATAAACTAACCAGGCCCACGGGGCTCAAATCGAGTTTGAGTGGATCGAGTCGATTCGCTGAGTGCATGTTTTCCATTGATTTCGATAGAAAATGTATTTGATGATCATTCCACAAGGACATGAACGATCTCAATTTTTTTCGACACAAACCTCAAGCATGTCGAGGTCTTTAATTATTACAAGTTTCATCAAAATTTAATCAGTGGTTTTAGAGCCTATTCATGTCCATAATAAATAACATTTCGTATTTATATTTTTTTTTTAAATACATTTCGTAATATATAAAGGTTCCGCTCGATCCACTCAACAAAATTTATGACAGCAAAATAGATATGAAATAAGAATAAACTAACGGTATTCACACAACTGAAGAGAATTTATAATTATTTCGCATCGTAACATACACATACGGCAGGCACAGTAATCCATCCAGCAATTAATGAGAAGGGATAAAAAATGAAAACCGCCAACCCTATGAAAAATATCACGCGCAAGATATTAAATAAAGCTGTGCGCAAAGTGACGTGGCCGATAATCGAACCAGACGCTTGCAACGACATCTGCCCGGCCGATGCAGGCAAAAAATAACAAAGCGAAAATTTATGCCTTTTTTCATCGGGCCAATTTTTCTGTTAATAATGTCACAACTCAAATCGAGTTTTTGTAATTCCACCATCTCACGGGATAATGTAAACACTCAGTGACACAATGAAGCCCGCGGGGATGCACAAAAACGTTTTTATTCTTTGAGTGTTGGTGTTGTGTTCACTGGTTTTGTGGACTGGTAATCATAACTATTTTGTGCAAATAAGAGTGACACAAAACTTTATATTTTTGAAAATAATATTATATTTAATTTAATTAGTGTGGGGTGTAAGTGGTTCATCAACATCTTTGAACTAAAGCCAACCTCATCTGCACGTGCACCCTGCTGACTGACAAACGAGGCTCTGGCGATAAGAGAGGTAGGGCATAGCGTATTTTATAAGCTGCCCGACTGGGGAAGTAATCTCCCCCTCACAGAATACCGCAGCCAAATAACAATTCCCTTGAGGGTTGTTGTGTTCCTGCGAGTCAGTGAGGTCACCAAAAAGAAAGGATTAGTATAGGCAGGCAAAGGATCGGCGACCTTTTGGTGTTGCTGATCTCCATGGGCGGTGGTGATTGCTTTCCATCAGGTGACCCACATGCTCGTTTGCCCCCCTCTCTCACATAAAAAAAATGTATTTTTGGTTACTCGCATATGAAAAGGAACAATACTTATTATGTTGTATACTTCTGTAAGTTATCTGTGTGCTTAATGTAATAAATTTTTCATTCATTCATTTGTACTAGTAAATGTTGGATCGCAATTTTTTTTTTTTTGATAAATCTCTATTAACTCATTCTAAACATAGAGATACTACTTATTTATATCTAACAGTATATTTAATATTATTTTTGATTCTCAAAATAGTTGATTCTACATATTTATGGTAGAGGCATATCCACACGTCTGAGGGGAATACATTCCATAACATATACCATTGCACGCCAATAACAGACGGCAGATAAAAACACCTATAACTAATCATAAAATACCTCTAGGTACTAGCGCAGGCCTCCCCCTGTAACGAGAGGACAAAATCGAAATACCGAATGCCCCTAGAAGATTCGGCGCCAAAGGGGCTATTTTTATGACTGTCGTACCTACGCACTCGGCCCACTGGGCAAATAGGTGAGCGGAACAGGGATACGGTTACATATGTGTTAGAGGGAGAGGGGTGTTTATCGTGCGTTGCGTCGTCTAGTCATAACGGTCGAATGGGCGTGATGTTTCTTACCAACTGAAAGCGGACAAAAATACGTGGAACAATCGATTATGGCTCAGCAGAAGAACGGTGTAAGTACGAACTTGTTCGAATAATTGGATGGGTTAAATTTGATGTTCTATATGTAGAAATATTTTAATTGAATTCTTATTAATATCATCAGTCGTGTATGGGATTTTTAGATTGAAATTAAATTGAACATATTTATACATAATTATATTGCTAGAAAAAAAAAATAAGACGAGCTGGAAAATAAACATTACCACACTTACTACCTATATAAGTTACATATTAGATATGTAAGGGATACATAAATATCCCAGTTACCTGCTTACAGGTAGCCGGTACCTACGTGTGGATACAAAGTAATCTGTTTTTTATTCCATACCTAGATACACTTATTTTATTGCACTAAAAGCTTGGACTCAAACCAGTCATACCTCATATTTGGGCCATATGGAGTATGTTGTCAAAATTGAAGGAAATCTGAATACAATTCGGTCTTTATCTATGACTCGGACTACTTCAGAAACGAATTGTAATAATTATTGACAATCGTAATCTTAGGTAGGTACTTACATTTAGTATTGAGCTCCAAAATGTAGCGAAAATTTTGTCTGTTTTTTTTTTTGTTTGATATGAACTCTCCGGAATTCTCGGAGTATGGTGTATGAGTTCTCTGTCGAGGTTTGCTAAGGGACAAAATGATATACAGAAACCCGAGATTACTCATGTTATTGTAAGAGCATTCATAAGCCAAGATAAGTAATGACTCTTTGCCATCAGGGTCAAATGTTTCTATCCATCTTTACCAAATGCTTCTCCGGCGTAGTATTATAAAAAATCGGGCTATATACCTGGTTGTTGCAAGTATAAGAAACTCTCCATTTGGAAATGATACCTCGCTAATAAAAAAAAAACAAAATATACTTAAAGGGATAAAGTGACTGACTGCCTGAGTGATCTATCAGCTCCCAGTTAAAGTCTAAAAAATATTCCTGGACGGATTACATAGAGCTATCGACTGTTGCTAAGATACCTAATCAATAAGTAATAAACATATAGTCAAGTCATTATAGGGAGTTCACCTAGGAATTCGAGATACCCAGCTATAAACTCGTATAGACTTGTATTTTGACATCCCAAAACTTGTCTCAAAACTCACACATGATGCGATGCGATGTCCGCGTCGTTAAAAGTCTAAGGTCACAAAAATCGATTTTTTTAAAATATCTCGTTTCCTATGGGTTTTACGCTATTTATATTTATTAACAATATTATAGAGAATTAAATTCTCTACAACTTTTGTTTCAAACATTTTTTCATACATCGAACTGTTTTCGAGATAGAGGGCGGAGAGCGCGTTTAGAGTAGGTATCATTTAATACATAATATAAAGTTTACAAATTATTTCTAAATATATTATTATCATTTTCTATACACGTTTGTACGAGTTTACATGACTAAGATGACTGGACTAATACTGAATTACTATTTAGTAAATACAAACTTATAAGATGGGTGGACCATGGAAGGCCACTCTAATAAATAAACAGTTATTATTCGTTTAGTAACTGGATAAATGAAGCAAACAAATTATAAAGTAACAGTTTGTTTTATTATGTAACGTATGCAACAATAAAAACCCACCTATAAACCAAAACAAACTGACACGTTAATGCACACAAATGTTTGTCTTGACGAGAATTAAACCTGCGACCCTCAGTATCAACATTGCCAATAACCACTAGACTAGTCCATAACTATGTACACTTACAAAATAAATACACCAAATAGATAAATAATTATTCCTGGACAAATTACACACGGCCATCTAGTCCCAAAGTAAGCAAAGCTTGTACTATGTGTACTAAATAACTAATATTATATTTAAATACATGTTTTTTTTGTAAATACATATAATACATAGAAAATATCCCAGACTAAGACAAATAGGCATGACTGTGTTCATGCACACAAATATTTGTCTTATGTGGGGATCGAACCCGCGACCTCGCAGTCAAAGTAGCCATTGCTAACCATTCGACCACCGAGCTCGTCAAAGATATCCAGATGAAATAGTAAGCAAATATTTTTTAATAAAATGTACATACGCCGTATTTCTCCTGGCGCCTTATACCTACTATAATTTCTTGTTTACGCGTGAATGCTCAGAACATTTGTTGTCACTTTCCCACTCGTGGCGGCGTCATAAAGATCTGCATCTAGCCATTTCGCTGGCCGCGTCCAACGGATTAACGTCAACTGCTTATGATGGCATAGGAATTGACGGTTTTAATTCCAAGAGATATTTTATAGAAACATCGAAGGATATTTTACATTTGATGGACTATATAAGTTTTACTTTTAATAAAGCAGATATTATCAAATATGTACAATATATATATATGTTATATCTATAATGACTGGCCAAAGTTAAATTGTCAATTATTAATAATTAAGCTTATTTGGCACCACATCATTCATCATCTAGGTTGACGGAGCTCCGCGAATTAGAGCTCTTATTTCTGGTGACATGACACAAGAAAACCCTAATCTAACCAAAACTGAACCCAAATCTAACCAAAACATGATTCATCACTTGCACCAAGTATTCATCATCACCATCATCAGGTCATTTTAGTCTCCACTACAGGAGCACGACTCTCTCTCGTCCGTCCCTGACAGAAGCAGGATTTGGCCTACACTCCCCACGCTGGCCAGACGGGTTGGGAAGGCCTGATCGATGTTTTATAATGTATTTTCCTTAGTCGCCTTGTACGACATCCACGGGAAGACACGTAGTGATTCTATTCTAGTTTCCGGAAACCACACGACCATGTATTAGTCAGTATGTATAATAACTAATTCATCACATTGACCATAACATGTATACACTTATCTCTAATAATTAGATATAGGTACATGTATTATAGTCGTCAACACTTATTCATCCCACTGGTGGGATACGGGCCTCCCCTTAATCAAAGAGGTTTAAAGCATATTCCACCCCGCTGCTCAACTGCGGGTTGGCGAAGGCCAGTGTTTTCAAACCTCTTATAGGACACTGACTTGGCTTAGCAACTGTCATCTTACGACAACAGTCAGGACCGACGGTTTAACATGCCCTCCGAAGCACGGAGGAACTCGAGATAAATAAACCCATCCATGGCAGGCTACGGTCGACGTTGCCTAACCTAGCAGCCGTAGTTTTACCCCCGGGACGGCAATAGACTTTACTGCCTTTGGTGGTCACCGCTGCTAATCCTGGCTACACAGTCTCCTGTGTAGCACACAGCTGTAAAGACACAGTGGTGGGAATGTGCGGTGGGCCCCCGTCCCGTTTTTTAATAACAATTGTAGAACAGGTACCTATAGCAAAGAGTATTTTGTAAAGCATCTAAACCGCAAAGCACGAACCAAAAATCTCCAAACAGTTGCCAACTCAAGCACCGTTAAATACGATTGGGAGACACCTAATTTAAATTTAGAATTCATGAGTTCGATCGAGCGGCGCGCACAGTGGGCCAGCGGGTAACCTGACACCGCCAAAATGCTACCGAAGAGCATTTTCGGGGCTTCGTACGTAACGTGTAGGTACTCGTATTATGTAGCCTATGTAGGTTTCGTTTTCGTTTACAGGCAAAACTGTTGTAACTGGAGATATTTTTACATTACACAGCAACTTGTGGAACGTGGTTGGGGCAATTATGGAGAACACATTTTTTGTCGCACAGTTTTTTGTTCATTTTTAATACTAGTTATCTTGACTATGATTTTAATACTAGAATACTTGATCGTGTGCGGAACCCACGATCAATGTTATTATTATTGAACTAAAATATAGTTTATGTTCCTTTCCGATAATGTATATATCACATGGTGTCGTCTTCAACCCTTATTCACTCCACTGCTGGGTACGGGTCTTCCCTCAATTGAAGGGGTTTAGAGCATACTCCACCACGCTGCTCAAGTGCGGGTTGCGGTCAATGGTTTCAAGCCGCCCAAAGACCACTGACTTACCGACTGTCATCTAATAAAACAACACCCAATACCAACGGCTTCACATGCCATCCGAAGTACGGAAGAGCTCGACATTCATGGACAGACTACGGTCGACGTTGCTTAACTTGCATATTCGATTAGACAGACACGCGGAAAGACGCCATCGAGATCTGATATATAAGTATTTTATTAATTTTCCCTTCCTTACCTACCTTTTTACCTTCATGAAACCTTATTGTCATTCTGATGGTTGGGGCATTCTTCTCTTCTCTTTTCTCTACTGTAGTTTGACAGAGGCTAGTGTTCAAGCCTAACCACCAAAGATTACTGACTTATTACGATTGTGATCTATAATGACCATAAGTGGAACCCATAGCTTTACATATCCGCAAATGTCATACCAACCACAGTCGACATTGTTTCCCTTTCTTGTTTTCGATTTGACAGGCATTCGCAATGGACACATCGAAGTACTTTACTTATCAAAACTCATGCATTAATTACTTATAGTACCTACTTATATGGTACATGCCATTATTATTCCAATTCTCACTTTAACAAACATTTATACAGGCTTATAAGATTTCTATTCATGAAACAACTGGTTTAGTAATGTATAATATAAAAAACAACCACTCCAACCCAAATCACCGACAACAATTTAACAGTCATAATGAACTCAGTGAAAGCTCCATGAGCAAACTATCCAATCTCAGCGCCCTCAGAGAATTGCAAAAAATCTTCCCCTAACCAAAAGCGAACCCCAACCTGAAACCGCTTTTCACCGGGGAATCAACCCTGGGTCTCCGCGGGTTAAGCGTGTACGTTAAAATGTTTATAGATAATACCAATGTACGTAATAGTAATTCTAATTCAGAGCAGGGAAGGCCCCCTTAGATAACTGGCGGAATTCGTATTCATACTAATGGTTTTTGTCCGGATGTCTCACAGTATCGGTTTGATGTTGAATAGCCATGAAAAAGTGTATAGGAACGTTTTAATATGTAGGGGATTTTCATTGGTGAGCCTCTTAAAGAATTCTCTGATCTTTTTTGGCCAGATCATTTAGATAATTTGCTAGTGGGTGTCACTAACGATAGCATTTTGAAAAGAATAGGTACTTAAAATAAATATATATATGAAGTAGTAATTCTATTGATACTAGTAAAATCAAACTTATGTTTTTGTATTTAGATTTTAATTATAAAAAAATATATATAGCTATTAGTACATACATTACATGACTTATTAATTTGAACAAATCTCGATGAATTTAAGAGTATTTTTTATACCACTAATCATAATCATTTATTTGCTATAACACAGTGGGTGCCTAAATATATTATGCTAGGGGTAGTAACCGTGCATTAAGCCAGGTATAAAAATAGTCATATACTAATATGGAAACAATATAGGCACAATAGTCTGATAGTACCTAAGTTGTTATCGTTACCTATAGACGCTTGCCCTACAGCTATCACTCACTAGTTGCCGGTCCTTTAACAATCACTTTACGCCTTTCTTTATGATCACCGTACTGTGATCCTCAGAAAATCTCGGCAGGGATTTCATTCCACATTTTGATATTTCGCGGAAGAAAACCTCTCTGTACTAGAAGTCATGCCATCATTTTAACTCGGCTGTTATCCGCTGCTGACTATTGTCTTTCCCCAATGCTTTCCAATTAATGCTATCCTCTGTTTTTTGCATCTACAGTAGTCATTTAGGATATTAATTATTAAAAAATCATCATAATCATCATTATCCGCCTGTATCTAGCCACTGCTAGATTAAAAATAAATTATTGCCTTTCCTAATGCTTTCCACCATATACGATCCACCGCTTTCCGCATCTAACCGCTACCAGTCACTTTTTTGAGGTCATCGGTCCATCTAGAAAGAGGACGCTCTACACTTCATCGCCCCATACGTGGCCTCCACTCTGCATTGACTTTCCTTCCCATCTGCCATCGCTGACTCGTCAGATGTGGCCAGCCCACTACTACTTCAACTCACTGACTCTGAGAGCTATGTCAACCACTTTGGTTCTCCATCGAAATTCTTCGTTTCGGATTAGAGAAACTCTCACCATCGCTCAAAATTAGTCTAAAATAATCAACAATTAAAAAGATAAATTAAAAAAAACATTACTAAAATAAAATGTCTTAATCTAATACCAATCGAAATCGATCCGTCAACAAAACCCATCACTTCTAATAAAACCGACGGCCACGTAAACGATTATTTTTTTACGGACCACCAACACGGTGGATCTCTAACACTATCGCTGGCTCGATGATCTATCGTGTCCAAGTCAGGGTAATGAGCGCTCGGGGTCCATGTGACACATGTCAAGTGTCAGTATGACGCGGGAACGCCCGCGCACAATGATCTATTGGACCGCTATCTCTGGCTCGCGAAACATGATACGTTCGCTTTTAATTATACATTGCGTTATCGATGTTATCTTAAAGTTGTTAAGCTGCTTTGTAACCGTTATGTAATGCAGTTTATTGATCTTATTTAGATTTACGAGAAAAAAATTATTATAAATAAATTTTGATATCTGCCTCTGCGTTCCACTATCGTACAACTCGCCATAAATTTAAAGTCCATTCACATCATCTTGATATTTGGCGGTCTACTACAGTACGCTTTTTAAGACATTTTCTACCACGAACTGTGAAGTTGTGGAATCAACTTCCCTCAGCAGTATTCCCAAACAAATACGACATGGGGGCCTTCAAGAACAGAGTCAATATTTCTCTTAAAACGCTGGAAACGGATCGGCGACCCCTTGGCGATGGGTACTAAATAACTGATATACATACGTAGTTACCTGGCAACAACGGATCGGCGACTCCGTGGCGATGGGTAGTAGATTAATGATATAATATATTAAAAAATACATTTTTTTTGTGTATAAATACATATAAAACATAGAAAACACCCAGACAATTGAAGGAATTCACCGATTTAACCGTGTTCCATCAATAAAATTAGTATAAATTGATATAATGATGATTTATAAGTATATCTTGTACATATATATGAGTGATGATTTTTTTTCTTTCCTTATTTGTTTTTAATTACTTAAGGTTGTATTTTAAGATTAGCCTATTTTTAGTTAATTTAGTTAATAGTATAAATTTATATCATAACAGCTTATTATCTGTTGTAGAAATTAAATTAAATGTTTCTAAATTCATATATGAGTGATTATTTACTCTGACTTCGAACCTTCATTTGTAGTCCTGTTCACTAAAATCTACACTTCCTTTGTATAGTATAAGAGACAGTAACCATAAAAGGTATCTCGTCGTCTTCTTAACTTAATCAATAATTTTTATTTTACATACAGAGAATGCATCGCCTTGGGTTCTCTTAATTTTGTGGTCAATAATGTATAAATAATTTAATTTAAAGTGAAGCATTGATGAAAGAAATATTTGATACTGATTATACCGATTATTTCATACGAAAATGTGGGCTGCTCCTGGTTTTTCCTTATAAAAAAAAAAGTATACTATAAGTACCTTTTTCAAAATCCAACTGTCATTTTTGGCCGTGTGGTTTCCGGCAGACTAGAATAGAATCACTCCGTCTCTTCCCGTGGATGTCGTACAAGGCGACTAAGGGAAATACATTATAAAACATCGATCAGGCCTCCCCAACCCGTCTGGCCAGCGTGGGGAGTGTAGGCCAAATCCTCCTTCTCTCTGGGACGGAAGAGAGAGGGTCGTGCTCCTATAGTGGAGACTAAAATCATCTGATGATGATGATGATGAACTGTCATTTTAAAGTGTATGCTTAGAATAACGCATACGTAAAGTAATCATATAGGACATTTATGTTATAATTTATGCGCATGAAGTAACCTCTGTTTAAAAAGGGTCATATTGCGATTCTTTTTCTGTTATAAAAGTTAACAATTCGTGTAACGTGTGACGGTAACCGTCAAAATGAAGAAGACACACGAAGTACATACACTATCAGGTAGTCAAAATTACAATCATACGTTTTATAATAGCTGAGAAAAATCCTGATCTTTGCTTTCAAAATAGTCAAGGCGTCGTCATATTTAAATCTCTTGCGTTAACAAGTGCTTTCATTTTAAAAATGGGCATTGTATTACCATAACCCAGAAAATACAAGATTACCTTAATCGTCGAAGATAATACCAAAAACAATCTTAATTTAACACGAGGTTATAAATTATTTTAATACAATATCGTTTTACATACGCTGTTCTTGTCGCTTGCTCTTAAACGCCACACTCCTGTCTCCTGTCACGAAGCCAGGCTCAGAGTCGTGTCTGCGTGGTGTCAGCCATATCTGGTTACAGCCGCTCCATATACGGTAGTTAACGATTTTAGGCAGCATCAACCTTTATTTTATGTCCTTTGGTGAATATAATTATAGGTTTATGTAATGACGAGCTTGGTGGTCGAATTGCTAGTAATGACACTTTGACTCCAAGGTAGCATGTTCGATCTC
The DNA here is from genome assembly GCA_937001555.2 of Hypsopygia costalis. NCBI lineage: Eukaryota > Metazoa > Arthropoda > Insecta > Lepidoptera > Pyralidae > Hypsopygia > Hypsopygia costalis. Next base: position 11,709,415 of record OW443344.2, read on the forward strand.
CGCACAAGACAAACTTTTGTGTGCATGAAGATGTCTGTTTGTCTTGGTCTAGGTACTTTCTAAAAATATAAACAAAAAATATGTCGCCTTTTATTACAAATTGCGTACTCCATCCCATGAGCCGTGCTTTGGTCAGCCCTGTTCTATCTCATTAACCTGACTTTAAGATACATCGATTAAGGACAATAAGGACCTATTAGACGACGAGATATTCAGACTGTCTATCATAGTTTGGTCTTGCTTACACCTCACTAATACGAGCGAGACGACACCATCTTAGACTGTCTAAAAAGGTCGAAATGAAATAGACCCTTCAATTTTAACATTCCATTTTAGCGTACTACCTGCCTGATATTAAGCAGTCATCGCAGACCTTAAGCCCTTTCATATAATTATAGTCGAACTGGTCTCTTATACAGCTAAATGCTATAATATAGCAATATTGCTGACAATTTTTTAGCCAGCCTATATATTATATTGGCTGGCTAAAAAATTGTCAGCAATACAATAAGACAGCATTTATTTCTATCGAGAAATTCTAATCTAGCTATTTACGTAGCCAAGCCTCACAATTTATTTTATTTGCTTTATTTTCTATTCCTCACCAATTTTGTTAACGTATTATTTTGTCACACGAATTTTTATATTTATTTTTCATGCACATTGACTTTACGCGCCGATAACCATTTTGAAAAACTCTTTTCGTTTTCCGAGCTTTGTTGCCCGTGTTAAGCCTACATTTCGGTGAAAGCGTCCATATTTTTTTGAATCTCGTTTAAAGCCCCCCATGCATGGTTCACCCTGCTTCTAAAACTGTCGAAAGTTTGGACCCTTTACACACATCGCTGGTCACTAATTCGGGTACCTCGACGGTAAAAGGGAACAAGTCGATATTATACATTTTTGAAGTAGCCACGGGGATACTACAGATGTTACTCGGGATATATAAAATCGGGAATATTTATATAAAAACTGTTTAACATTGCTCTACATATATTATTTGTAATAGCCATATTGCAAATATTTTTATAGTGTTTAACTGGCATACGTAGTATAGCCTGCCGGATGGTAAACAATCACCGCTACTAGTGACGCTGTAACGCCAGGTGCATCACTCGAGTCTGAATATTGATATATAGATACTGCCATTATTTAAAAAACACTATCTCCTCTTTAAAAACTATTTATTACTTTCTCTTTTTTTTTATACTACGTCGGTTGGCAGACAAGCATACGGCCCACCTGATGTGAAGCGGTTACCGTAGCCATATTAATGCTCGCAACATGAAATATCGCTCGAGCGCTGTCACCCCCGCTGCCAACGCAGCATCTCCTTCCTTTCTGGTGACCTCACTTACTCGCAGGAACACAACAACCCTCAAGGGAATTGTTATTTGGCAGCGGTATTCTGTGAGGTGGAGGTAATTCTCCAATCGGGTAGTTTACGATTACGCTCCCTACCTCTCTTTTCGCCAGAGCTTCGTTTGTCAGTCAGCAGGGTGCACCGCGGGCAGGTGAAGTTGGCTTTGGTTCAAAGATGTCGATAAACCACTTACACCCCAAATCTCTAATTCCATTGGCTCTTTTATGCATTAATTTTTCTTCAATGATAGGATAGATTTTTTTCTTGTCTTCTTTTCTGTCTAGGATGTTCAAATTATGTATTTATTTCTCAATAAAAAATCTTTGATTAAAGGCACACACACAAGGAAAACTATGTCCACGACCACGATTAGTGTCTAGACAAATTATTCAGCAAATGAGCTTGAATATTCTTTTGAAAAATTAACTTTTTTTTGGTCATATTACGCACGGCCATCTAGTCCCAAACTAAGCAAAGCTTGTACTAAATAACTGATATAATATTTAAATACTTTATTTTTTTGTAAATACATACATATAATACATAGAAAATACCCAGACCAAGACAAACAGGCCAGTTCATGCACACAAATGTTTGTCTTGTGCGGGGATCGAACCCGCGAACTCGGAGTCAAAGTGGCCATTGCTAACCATTCGACCACCGGGCTCCTCAATACTACAGCTTAATTGACTTGGTGTTACTATAGCTTATACTTAGCATCAGTATCGCTCAATGTAATACAGCGCCTCTTCCTGGTTTACCAGTGCATACGTCAGTAACAACCCGCAATAGAATTGTTATAAAATATAGTAGATGTGAAGCGTACATACTCTAGGAATCTATTAAAACATAAATCCGAAGAGTTTGCGCACTAAGCTCCAGCTTTAGACTCACTGATAGCATAGTCTCTAGATTTGCTGAAGTTGTCGATTGTCAGTCAGCTAGCAACGCCAACGCCACACGACAATACCCTTAATACCCTACAGATAAGCTCGATTTTGTGAGCTTATTTTGTCCTTAAATTTAGCTATATATTTATATTTTCTATGTTGTGTGGACTATGCAACAGGGTTCTATCAGTTATATTCTGCTATCCGTTATTTTACAAACGATTCCTCATCACAGGTTACCTGGAAGAGATCTCTTAAAGAGATAAGCTAGCCTTTGTATAACAATATTATGTATACTACCTGTACTGTATAATTTATACGCAATAAAGAATAAATAAATATACTTATATTTATTCGACATCTGAAAAATAATAAGATAAAATAATTCATAGACGTCTTACGACTGGTGCTGATAAATACTAAGAATGCTTTTATGTTTGAGAAAATACTTATATGGTATTTTTTTAATATTAAGTATCAGACCTTGAAACCTAATCGTGGTCAAAGTTCATTACAAGACTTTTCTAAGAAATCCAAAAATAGCGATGATACGATGTTCCATCATGAAGTTCCAGTTCATATCTTTCGGCTCCATCATCAGATCAGTTCGAGAGTACCATATTATTGTATTGTCATCAGAAAGAGAGCGGCAAACGAGCATGTGGGTCACCTAATGGAAAGCAATCACCACCGATCATGGGGATCAGCAAAACTAAGGGGTCGCCTATCCCTTGACAGCCTTTTAAGGGAAATAAAGACTCTGTTTTGACGGCTGCTATGTCGTAATTATTCGAATATATCGCAACGGTAAATGGCGTCGGGCTTAGCGGACGCCAGGCAATTACCTTGCTTTCATCTTATTACAATTGAGGCAGGTAGATCACATGTAGTAGTGTACTCTCGATCGAGAGGTCGTGGGTTCGAATCCCACCTAGGCGGGAGGTGTATTTTTCCATTTTTTTAATATTTATATTAATATTCTGGCAAGTTCGCTGAAATCAACAATTTAAACAATAATTTAATGCCTTATTTGCCATATAGCTGTCTCTCATATTTCTAAGAAGGGAAGCCAAATTCCAAACACTTCCTACTCCTACTAATTTCTTCTGATTAAATTCGTTGTGAGTTCCAAGGCAGCCGTAGTTATACCCCCGGGACTGCAGTGGACTTCACTGTTCATTGCATTTATTTGACGATATCCAAGCTACACAGGAGATACAGTGATGGGAACGTGTGGTGGGCCCCCGTCCCGTTAAAATTTAAAAAATAATCTAAGATAGTAAGTAAAAATAGTTTTTCATTTATCCGAAATACTACTCTACATATTCACAAGTTGATGTGTTTTTTAGACAGCCCTTTGAACATCTGTCAGCCTAGTTCTAAAAAGGGCTGGAATCACTGAAATTTAGGACTGAAATTGTTATTTGACATACTTTGTGAGAAATAAGATGGCGGGTATATTGTATTCAGCATAATCAGGTCAAGTAAAATAAGTTATGCTCGGTGGTCGAATGGTTAGCAATGGGCACTTTGACTACGAGGTTCGATCCCGCACAAGACAAACATTTGTGTTCATGAACATGTCTGTTTGTTGTGATATGGGTTGTTTTCTATGTTATATATGTTTGTAGGGCCCCTAGGTTATATATGTATGTGTGGTTAATATTCCAGTAGTTCACATGGACGAAGCTGTAGTTTAAATCTAGTAAATAAGTTCACTTGCTTTGTCTTCAAATAGTAAGTCAGTATTAGTACATATCTTTATAAATAAAAATGAATGTTGCTAAGTGCAAATCTCAAGAACAGCTCGACCAATTCAGCTATTTTTTTTTCGTATTTTCCTTTAGTCACACGGAAGGTTTTAATAAAGTGAAAATATAAAAATTTCTTGGACAATAGTAAAAAAATAACTTAACTTTTCACAAAACGAAGGCTGTCCGGGCAGCTAGTTTCATATAAAAGTAAGTCGAGTAAAAGATTAAAATTTGACTAAAAGTGACAACTGACAAAAAAAAAGTTTATTAAAGTTGACAAAAAAAGTTAACGAAATTGTCAAATGTTAATTAGGCTGATAAAACTAAGTTACATTAATGCAATATACAAAGCCAATTAGCACAACAAATTGTACAAAAAAAACATTCGATAAAAAAAACACAGCTGCGTGCGCGGGCGCATCCTTGCGTAATAATGCGAGAGAACGGCCGATTACCCGACCGATTCCTCAAATAACGACAACTGAACAAATAGATGTTTGTCTAACAAAAGTGAATTAAGCACGTTTTTAGGCCACGTGCTTACTTTTTAATGTACTACAAAAAGGTTTTAATGTGACCTATATTCTATATTATTATTTAATGTAACATATGCCATCTGTTTACCTTGTTAAGACCTTAGCGGCGAAACCAGTCTGTAAAATTGAACATAATTACGTGAAACAGTATAAGTGTTTTATTATAACATAATGTTATAGTATAACATAATGTTATAATAAAACACTTATACTGTTTCACGTAATTATGTTCAATGTAATGTTCTACCAAGTGCCAACAATCAACAGTGTCAACTTTATATTCAGGGGCTCTACCGCTTAAGCTAAAGCCTTTTTGAACGCAAAAATCAAACTTCAGTATAGATTTGTGGTAATGGTGTTTAGCTTAGTCGGTAGGTCTATAATTTAAGATTAAGTTTGATTTTTGCATTCAAAAAATCCGATGAGAATCGTCTTAAACTTAGGCGGTACGGCGCCGCCGCGGCGTCTGTCCTGGGGTAATATAACACTTCTAGCTTTTTACATATATTAGGAATTTTGTATTCTAAAAAAAAACAGAGAGATGTGTACTTCTGACGAGAGACTTAACTAACTGACATCATAACCAGTGGCTTAGTTTGGGGAAAAAATTACATTTTTTAAATAATTACTTGATTTTTTTGAGAATTTGGTGGCAAATCGTAACTAGAAATTCACGAAATAGAAATACGTGTTACTGATTTTGATCAAAAGATTTATTTAATCTTTGTTGATGTTAGACATTAAATAACTCGTTCCATTATCAAAAATTAAATCAACGAATGTTAGCGACACGAAACCATTCGAAAATCAAAATTCAAACCAACAAAAAAATAAATCCATAACCTAATATGAACGTATACGCGGCTCTTTAATCTTTCCTACCTATCTGATTGGCCATAGAGCTGTCAAGCGCAGACTCGCGTTTTAAATGCATCTCCCTATTGGTCTATGGATATTTGGATTCAAACCGTTTTGCAATAGGAAAGGCTTTTGTGGTTTATAATTGGAATATGAATTGTAATTAGTTTGTCAATCTTATTAGACTGCTAAAATGACCTATAGAAGTGCTGAAACCAGTTTTTGCCGGTTCTACATCGACGTTTTAGTCTTTCTCACGCTTAGATACATAATTGACTTTTAATTCTAGACTGATTAAAGATTTATTATATATCTATATACTATCTATCTTCTATCTGTGTATATAAAGTAACATGTCCTGACTGACTGATTCATCGACGCCGAGGCAAAACGACTGAAGCTAGAAACGTGATATTTGCACCGTGGCTTCCATTTGAGACATATAGGTCCACTAAGAAGGAATTTTGCGAAAAGGAGTAAAAAGGGGTGTAAACGTTTGTATGTAACTTTTTTGTTTGTGGTCAGATCTGATTGGAATTTCGTGATACCTATTGCTCTTTGACATAATTTAATAAAACTCTTATTCAAAATTTTCTAAAATTCGATCCCTTGAGGGGTAAAAAGAGGTATTAAACTTTGTATGGGTAAATAATATTAAATGGGCATTTCGGCTTGGAACTTTGTGAATGTACCTAGTCCTAAAAGAAAATAAGTAAATAATTATTCACGATTTTTCGATATTCAACCCCTAAGGGGATAAACAAGGGTATGAATGAATTTTATACATCGACGCGTACGAAGTCGCGGGCAAAAGCTAGTCTATACATAATAAACTCATAGCTGAGACTAGTGCGGTGAATTACTCGCAGGAACACAACAACCCTCGAGGAAATTGTTATCTGCGGTATTCTGTGAGGCGGAGGTACTTCCCCAGTCGGGCAGCTTAAAAAATACGCTATGCCCTACTTCTAGTTTCGCCAGAAGTTCGTTTGCCGGCCAGCAGGGTGCACCACGTGCAGGTGTAGTTGGCTTTGGTTCAAAAATGTTGATGAACCATTTAAACTCCAAAACCAATTTCAACATTCTTATTCATTCTTTTCATGAATTTTGCTCAAACAAACCCGAGTATAAAAGCTAGTGCCTATACACACATGGTGTTCCCGTGTCAGGAGTCGGGGCGCACCTGAGCGCCTATCCGTACATTATCTTCCATTAGCATACAAGGGATTAATTCAGACACGTTACATACGCGAACTGAGCTCGGCTTTTACCGATAAAATCCACTATTGCATTGTACCCATTCACGTATTTCTGAAATGCTTTGTTTTTAAATGTACGTTCTTTGTAAGTAGACGTAGTGTTGTGTGTGACATGATCCAAATTATGACTATCGTAAAATTTTGTTTTATTTGTTTTTTTATACTACGTACGTAGGGCGGCAGACAAGCATACCATAAGTAAGAGGTTACCATAGCCTTTTAACGTGTACTATGTGTTCTCGCGTGCCGCCACACCCGCTGCCAACACAGCAACCGCTTCCTTCCTAGTGACCTCACTCACTCGCAGGAACACAATAATCCTCAAGGGATTTGTTCTCGTAGCGAGCTTCAAGATAACGAGACCAAGAGAAGGACCAAAAAAATGTTTGAACCCCAGAGCGATCCCATGTTTTATTTTTGGTACCTAAGTAATATCAAATTGTTATTTTCTTAAAGATCCTGCATCATAATCTAAAATATATTATATCCGACAAACAATGCAGTCGGTAGGTATCACACAATATTTATTAAATGCTAAAATATCGAGCTTCAAATCTATACATGATAAAAAGAAGGACCAAGAAAAGTTTTTGAACCTTGAGCGATCCCATGTTTTATTTTTGGTACTATTTGTTATTTTCTTAAAGATAGAGTAATCCTGCATTATAATCTAAAATAAATTCTATCCGACAAACAATGCAGTAGGTATCACACAATATTTATTAAATGCAAAATGCCAACAGCTCCCAAGCACATTCGCGGTTTTAAGCAGGGTAGCTCCCAACGGACGATTTCCCCGGCATACAGAAAAAATACATTTCCCGCCGTTACCAATGGCAACAAGAAAACAGATAGATATAATATCCCGACGCGCCCCGGGTATAATACATAAGTATAACAACACTAGGGTACGTGCTAAAATGGGCATACATAGCCTTTTATGTTTGTGTGAGTCAGGTTTTTACGCATGCGTGCTTTTTCGGTGAAAGTACATAGATATTGGGGTTTTTAGGCCCCGGAGGGGGTGAGACGGACCCCGGGGGGAGGGATGCCCTAATCTGTGTCCCTTTGAGCCTCCCGATTGGAATTTAGTAATCATATTAGATTTTAAATTACACGTGTTTTGAAGTTAAAGGGAGGGTCGTTTGGCAATTTATTTCCTATTAGATAGTTGTTTGTATGTATGTGTACCTTTATATGTAAGAACTTGTGTTAAATGAAGTAAATTATGATGATCATGTTTGATCAATTGCGTGGAAAAGTATATTTTTGGATACAACAATGAAGAACTTAAGTCCAGTTCTCGTAATTATTTCGCGATCGAAGGATGAAAGGTGACCGAATCGAAATTGAACTGTGAATTGACTAGAAATTGTATACTTGATTTCATTGATTAATTCTTATAATTGGCAAAATAACATTATTAGTTTGTTTACATTTCGGCCATATTTCGATATAATCCCACGTAAATTAGACTTTGAAGTTTAATATTATAAAATGAGAGATAATAACAACACAAATATATTTAAATTATAATAAAGTTAAATAGCTATTTGGCCATTTGTTGACACGAAGTCCAGAAACAACGCTTATTTCTGGGTCAATTCTCATAGTTTAAATATCTACAATCAAAATTCAGTTCCGATCTAGTCTCGATCTTACAGAAGTCACATTCGGTATTCTCTTATCTCGTTAAGATTAATCGAAATGCACCTGTTACTTTAACTCTTTTCCCACCAACAGTAAAGTATCCTAACTCGCCAGGTGTCCTCGATAAACCGCGTGCTACGAAACCTGGCCTCACAGAAGGAACAAGCAGCATCAGCGCAAAGTGACAGCGTGTACGAGAAACTGAGGATGTTCAACGGCCAGGCGGCGACGGGGTGGTGGTACCCTGGATTACCCACCGCGCCTGCCCCGCCTGCCATCCCAGCACCACTACCACCACAGTTGAATAGGACAGGGAATAGTGAAGAACATAAACGAGGTTAGTGCAGTTTTTGTTAGATGAGTCTTGAGGAGCTCGGTGGCAGTGAGTAACGCCTCTGGTGACGCAAGCGTTCATAGACTGCGACGATTGCTTACCATCAGGCAAGTCGTACGCTTGTTTAACAGTATTGGTATAAAAAAAATGTTGATTTCGTTACAAACGGTAGCTACAAAAGAGACTGACTATTTCTTAGAAAGTCAGAATGAACAGTGCTCGGATAAGCTGTTTGATTTGATAGCTACCCCCTAAGTTCCACTAATGTATAATAACACACATAAAATTTAAATTCCATCCATATCATATTGATACTTGGCAATCTACTACAGTATCTACGTTTCCTAAGACATTTATACCACGGACTGTGAAGTTATGGAATCAACTTCTTTCAGCGGTAATTCCGAATAATTACGACATGGGAGCCTTCAAGAACAGAGTCTGTATTACCTTATATTCCCTTAAAAGGTTGGCAACGGATCGGTAACCCCTTGATCTCCATGGGTAGTGGTGATTGCTTCTATCAACTGACCCATATGCGCATCTTAAGAATACCTATGCTGAATCAGTAAAACACTCGATAAGAACATATTATTTAGGTAATAATTTATTAGAATCAGTAGGTAACTCGTATCACATCTTACTTGTATCGTATCGTAGCTTTTAAATAGACCCTACATTGAGTCGAGCTGATGCATCCAATTACTATGTTAATGTGGAACAAGTGTTGAACCATTAACGACAGCTTGGTTAACATGACGTGCCACATACAAGCGACCTACAGCATACCTAACAGTAAATCGTTTAAAGCGTCGGTAAACCAAATCTAGCTGAAGTTGACGAAATTTGGCTTTAAGATTCCGGACCCAAAGGCTGCTTTGGCGCCTTTCGGATACTGTCCATTGGGGAAGGATTCTTTATTAATCACAAAATAAAGGTTGAAAAGCACACAAGTTTACGGCCCGCCTGATGTGAAGCGGTTACCGTATAGCCATATTAACGCATAATAATATTAATATCGCCTGCGCGCCGCCACCCCCGTCCTTTTTGGTGACCTCACTCACTCGCAGGAACACAACGACCCTCAAGAAAATTATTATTTGGCTGCAGTATTCTGTGAAGTGGAGTTACTTCTCCTGTCGGGTAGGTAATACGCGGTACCTTAACAGAAGGGGTACGGCCTAGTTTGGTTAACATGCAAAAATAGTATATTAAGCTCCGCCAAATCTTTTTTTTTATAAGAGGGGGGCAAGCTAGCATGTGGGTCACCTGATGGAAAGCAATCACCACCAAAATAGAAATCAGCAACATCAAGGGGTCGCCGATCCGTTGGCAGCATTTTAAGGGAAAATTTGACTCTGTTCTTGAAGGCTCCCATGACGTATTTATTTGGAAATAGTGCTGAAGGAATTTGATTCCGCACCTTCACAGTACGTGCAGAAAATGTCTTAAAAATAGTACTGTAGCAGATCAAGAGAGGTTGGCCGTAACTTTGTAGTATGAATGGTAAACCACTTACATCCAAGTTTTCTTACACATGCTGTATCCTGAAAACTGTTATAGTTTCAAGGATACATACAGCATATGTTATGCATACATACATACACATAGACTTACACCTTGTCCAACCATTTATTTTACATTTGACATTAGCAAAAACGCCAAAGTTCCATAATCAGTAACAACCAACCATAGACAACAAAATGTAATACTTTATAGAAGTATTCAGCGTTCATAAAGTATTGCATTTTCAGCGAAATTAATTGAGCTTATGTAATCGTCTCGTTGGTTCTGTCTGTCCGTTGCCATGAAACGCAAAATTTCGAAATTCTGACTTCGGATTCGTGTAGAGCATGAAAAAGTAGTAATGTAAAGTGACCTTGGTTTTCGGATATCAATTCGGGATTTCGAAAAAAAAAATCGCTATGTTGGCGCATGCTGCGTGTCCGATGTTTTTTTTTCTATGGCCGCCTGTTAATTATTGTGTACTTCATAGGTGTAGCTTATGTCAAAAATTAAATAAAATATTGGACAAGATATAATCATATCCTTTACAGCAAAGGAAATAAAGTACATAAATAATACATTTAACAGTACTGATGTCTAAACACGGGGTCAAACAGCTTTGCACCTATATTTTATACGAATACCTATGTGGCACCTTGCAAAGGGGTGTCAGTGCAGAGCGTTGTTCTTTTTCCATTCCACCTCGTCTTTGACGTCTCACACGGTTCGTGATCTCGGAAAGGAAAATAGGGTTCTCGCTCTCAAGATGTGTATAAGTGCAACATAGTACTGCATTTCCAACGGTGCATGTGAGAAATGTTCGCTTAGAATGAATGACAGAAGATACTTACCAGTGAGTGAACGAATTAGTCAGTTAACTTTTTTTTTTTATACTACGTCGGGTGGCAGACCAGCATACGGCCCGCCTGATGTGAAGCGGTTACCGTAGCCATATTAACGCTCGCAACATAAAATATAGCTCGCGCGCCGCCACCCCCGCTGCAACCGCAGCTCCTTCCTTTCTGGTTGACCTCACTCACTCGCAGGAACAACAACCCTCAAGGGAATTGTTATTTGGTTGCGGTTTTCTGTGAGGTGGAGATACTTCCCCAGCTGGGCAGCTAATATACGAGTATATGTACAGAGAGCCGCTCTACCTCTACAGCTTCGTTCTATCAAACAGCAGGGTGCACACATGCAGATAACGTTGGCTTTAGCCAAAGATGGTCAAAAAGGTGACTCACTTACACCCCCAAAAATAATATCTATAAATCAATGTTAAATATCAAAATACCAATAAATAAAATTTCTGAACAAGTGCAATCTAGTCCTAAATTAAGCGCAAAGCTTGTACTATGGGTAATAGACAACTGATACTTAAATACACTTTTTGGTAAATACATACTTACAATACATAGAAAACACCTACCCACACCAATATATAGCCTATCCTATTAATATACATATTAATATAAATCAAGAAAATAAACGCTATCATTTAATAAATAAAATCAATGATTCTAATTCAGACGCTGAAAGGTCACTATCGTCCACGGACATTTGCAACATTGAAATGCCAAGTAATGCAATAATTAATAATTAATTCCAGTGTCTGCCAAGTTATATCTGCGACGACTGCCGTGTCAATTCATATTCCTTTTAACATGTATTTAAAACTAGCAGACGCCCATAACTTCGTCCGCGTGAACTTTAGAAATTAAAAGTCCAATTCTGATCGACGTACAACATACGCCGGGACAATTCTCGTAATTAAAATATAGTCAAAACTCAGTTCTGTCCTAATAGAGTCGCTTATTCATTGGTATGAATAAGCATTCTATTCAGTTATTGAATCGCAATAAGAGTTGGTGGTAAGGGGGCTGATCTAGTCTCAATAACACAAAGGTCAAATTTGGTATTCTTGTATGCAGTTCACTACATGCAGTATGGCCACTCCCTGCCGCTCACACGTATCGACTTCGCCTCCCCTCTGAGACAAATCTGGAACAGTTTGTATGGCGATGCACGCACGCACGCTCATTCACGCTCTGCACAAATGCCATTGTAAGTAATAGTTAACGTCGCGACGTTTGTGTGGAGTGGGTGTGATAATATGCAACTGCATAGTATAATTTAAGTAGAATCATATCAAAATATAGCCAAAAATTAACAAACTAAGAATATTATTTTGCTAACAATAAGAAATGATAGTAATTATTGAATGAAATAGATCAAGTAGATAATATAATTTAGTCAATTCACAATTCAATCCCAATTCGGTCTTTTATTCTGTGATCGTAAAATAATTACAAGAATTAGCCTTCAGATTTTAAGTTACACTACACCTCGGCCACTACATACAAATGTCGCGTCGGTTACTACTACATAAACAATGACGTCTGTGCAGAGAGTGAATAAGCTTGTTTGCGTGCGGCGCCATACAAACTGTTCCAGATTTGTCTCAGAGGGGAGGTGAGGTCGGCACGAGAGAACAGCTGGGAGTGGCCATACTGTACTTAGTACTATTACTTATACTGTGGTTACACCTCCATTCTTGCGACTATCAATATCGTAACCAATTTCGTTCAGTACTTTTTGCGTGATGCGGGTGCAACAAACTTACAGAAATTTGTTTTGTTTGTCCGAGGTAATCTTTGAAACGGCTATTCCAATTTTAATGAGATTTGTACTGGAAGGTACAGCAGTTAATATAAAAGATATTTCCTATAAATTTGGTATAATAAATTGGCTTCGTGTATATCGGAGCCGTTTTTATTAATTGGCCGTGTGGTTTCCGGTAGACTAGAATAGAATCACTCCGTCTCTTCCCGTAGATGTCGAACAACATAATAAAAATACATACATTATAAAACATCGATCAGGCCTCCCCAACCCGTCTGGCCAGCGTGGGAAGTGTAGGCCAAATCCTCCTTCTTTCTGGGACGGAAGAGAGAGGGTCGTGCTCCTGTAGTGGAGACTAAAAAAAAAAAAAGAAATAACCTGATGATGATGATGTCAGAGCACTTACATGGTAGATTTACGTCGCGAATGAGCCCGATATCCCTGTAACAATAGACGGGCTGAGATAAACTTGAGATAAAGAGAGCGACTGAAAGTCTTCACACTACATGGAGTAGAGACTATTATTTATACTGTGACTACAGCCATTTTACATCCAGCGAGTTGTATGCAAAATTTTCATTCATGTCGAATAAAAAAAATTGTTTTATTAACTTCCATAATTGACCTTCCAGCTAAAAATACAACACGAACCCAAACTAGCATGGCTATTGAAACAATTGACGCCAGTTCCGTAAGAATTCCTGAAACGGACGAGTAACCCTACCTACCCCCATTTTCTTCAATGGGGGAGGGTTGGGAGGGAGTAGGGAATGGGGTGGTTGTTGGCGCTTTCTTCTCAAACACCTCTGGAGCTTGTTGCGGTGCGCTAGATTATATCCTTTGTATATTTTTTGTCTGTATGTAATAATGTTGTAAGTTAGGGAATGTTATTTAATATAATATACTTACTAAACTCTTATTAATTATATTATTTGAAAAACATTTCATCAATAATAGTATTATAATAGGTAGGGGAAAAAGTCTTTTCGCATTTTAGTATGTATGAACTTGTAATAAAATCTCTTTGGTTATACCATTTGTATCTGGCAGGTTTTGATATCTTTAAAAAGTTTAAATTTTAAAAAAGATAATTCCAAATTCAAATTAGGTAAATGTGTAATTTTCATTTGTTTTTTTTACTGTCAAGATGAGTGAATCTAATGAAGAAATTCGATTCATTTTAAAATTTTACTACAAAAAAAGTAAAAATGCAACGCAAGCTGCGAAAAAAAATTGTGACGTTTATGGATCTAGTGCAGTGTCTGTGAGAGAAGCACAAATTTGGTTTAAGCGTTTTCAATCAGGAAATTTTGATGTGAAAGACGCACGTCGCTCTGGTCGCCCTGTTACGGATAAAATGGATGCCATTTTTGGAGCAAGATCGGCATATCAGTAGTTACGACGTAGCTGAAGAATTAGGAATTGACCACAAAACAGTTTTGGCGCATTTGAAAAAAGCTGGGTACACTAAAAAGCTCGATATTGGGTGCCTCACGATCTCACTGAAAGAAACTTAATGAACCGTGTACTCATTTGCGATTCTTTACTACGACGAAATGAAAGCGAACCGTTTTTGAAAAAGCTTATAACTGGTGATGAAAAGTGGATCACGTACGACAAGAACGTGCGAAAAAGGTCGTGGTCAAAGGCCGGTCAGGCTTCACAGACTCTGGCAAAACCCGGGTTAACCCGCAATAAGGTGATGCTGTGTGTATGGTGGGATTGGAAGGGCATTATTCATTATGAGCTGTGACCGCCAGGCAGGACTATCGATTCTGAACTCTACTGTGAACAATTGATGAGATTAAAGCAAAAAGTTGAGAGAAAGCGGCCGGAATTAATTAACAGAAGGAGTGTGATTTTTCATCATGATAACGCTAGACCTCACACATCTTTAGCCACTCAGCAAAAATTAAGAGAGTTTGACTGGAAGGTGTTAATGCATCCGCCGTATAGTCCTGACCTTGCACCTTCTGATTTCCACCTGTTTCGGTCTCTTCAGAATTCTTTAGGCAATGTCAGGTTAACATCACGAGAAGACTGCCAAAACCACTTGTCGTGGTTTTTTGAACAGAAGTCCCAAAATTTCTATAGTAATGGGATCATGTCTCTACCTACAAGATGGCAAAAAGTTATCGAACAAAATGGCACCTACATACTTTAGTTGAATGTAAATAAACTTTAGTAAAAAATGTTTTGAATTTTCATATAAAATACGAAAAGACTTTTTCCCCAACCTAATATATACCTTTACTTTAAATTTATTTAGTTCTATCTTTCACACAGATTCACCTAGATTTAGCTGGACCTTTTATTTTTACTACCGTCATGACAGTCCCTTTTTTAATCCAGTAATCATCTTTCAACATGACTAAATAAAAAATAATGCAATATGATAACGTACAATATTAAGCTGTAGACATATTGGGCGTTTAAACCTATAGCATGATAGGTAAGGTAGAGTCTACAGTAAAACAATGTATCTACGGTTAAAATTATAACGGCATAAATCCATAATCATTGTACCATTAAAATACGTGTCTTCACTCAATCGAAGGAGTTTAGAGCATACTCCATCACGCTGCTGAACACCAGGTGATCATGCTGAAAAATATAACAAACTTTTTTATAATTAAAAAAACATGAATTAATAAATATCTTATATCTATTATAAACTATTAATTTATATCTATTTGATATTGCAAGGGAAGTACTGCGCGGTGTACTGCGCTACTAACTAGGTCTCAAAGTTCATAACTTGTCATTATGAAAACAAGGCTACGGTATATTGACAGCTTTGGTACCATGGTGGTAGTAAACTTCTGCCTCAATTCTATTTTACTAGGTGATAATAAGGCTTGTCACGATTCATCCGTCAAAAATTCCTTAACCTACCGCCAATGCCCTCCATTAGCAGTCAAAAGTAAGCACGCTAAGTGAATCCGTCCCGAGTCCCGACTTCACCTTACATTTCTCACTTTTCACGGAGCACGTGACCCTAAAGACCCTTGTCTAAGGCGACTTCCCTTCCGTCCACCATATTGTTTTGAAACTTCTCACTTGACTTGTTTGTTTGAAATTCTGTTTAAAAATATTTTCGTAAATCAATTTTGAAAGTGTAAACAGCTGTCGTTTTGTTTGGAATACGTCTCAAATATTTTATACTTTGCCATTTATTTTTGTATACAAGTGCGAAATAACTTTCATAGAACTTTGGTAACTACTTCGGTAATCTATTTTTTAATTGGTCAATGCCTGTAAATAGATAAGTTTTGTTTTTTCAGCTAAAGTTGTCTCTTTCGTAGAGTGATACGGTTATCGTTAAGTTAAGATTTGATTTGTCGCTAAGTAACAGTAAGTATAGTAATACTTTACTTTACTAAGTACGAGTTTAGTACACTAGCAGCAGTAAGGGTCAACTTAGTACATTTTTCAGCTATTACAAATTATGAGGACAACTTTTTTTTTATACTACATCGGGTGGCAGACAAGTATACGGCACGCTTGATTTGAAGCGGTTACCGTAGCCTAATTAACGCTCGCAACATTAAATATCGCTGCCAACGCAGTATCTCCTTTCCTACTGTTGACCTCACTCACTCGCAGGAACACAACAACCCTCAAGGGAATTGCTATTTGGCTGCGGTATTCAGTGAGGTGGAGGTACATTCCCCAGTCGGGTAAGTTACAATTACGCTCCCTACGTCTCTTTTCGCCAGAGCTTCGTTTGTCAGTCAGCAGGGTGCACCACGTGTAGGTGAAGTAACCAAAAAACGAATCCTATGATGATAAATATTGTTGCACAAATTTATATACCGCCATTTAGACACAAACTAAGCATAGCTTATACTAATTGTGTAATTGTGGCTTACTTTTCGAGTGTTAGTTTTTGACTCTTAGTGGCATATCTATCTATAGAAATGTAACATAATTGTAGACAATATTTTCACGCATTTCTCTTTAACTTACGATAGCCAAACTCAAATTTACTTTTGATGCTGACTGTACTAACTATATTTACATCGCTGAGCATTTAATTAACTTTGGACGCGACATTCAGTCACAAATTCGATTCTCGCGAGGTGTACGCTGGTTGCTGTTTTTTTACCGCTGTAACTAGATTTCTCGCTTGCCCGTTGAATTTAAGGTAATATTTAAAGAGAGAATCTGAATAGACAAAGGAAAATAACCAAGGTAATTCTCTCATCGCTGATAATTGCTATCAAAACAAGATGGGCAACTCTTCGGATTCTTCAGATTACTTTGGATTCCTGTGTCTAATACTAGGAACTGGCAGTTGAGCAGCGTGGTGAAACCCATATCCCAACAGTGGGATGATTATGGGATGCACGGCAGCTCTCCTAAACTCCAGTTTAGATATGTGATAAAATTAGTTTAGACGGTAGAGAGCCTAGAGCACTACGAACTAAGTTGATTTTTGTCACAAATTTCTAATAATTAATCAGATTTTCGAACTCAACAAATTCGATTTGAATTGATATGAGTTTTGTTTTAATAAAGTCCTAACTTAAGAGTGCGGTCCAAAACCATCCGTAACATCTCAAAACTATCCCTAACACATCCCATACCACTTTTCTATTTTCGGTCGGTCATTTTATATATCACTACATAGTATAAAACAAAGTCGCTTTCTCTGTCCCTATGTCCCCATGTATGCTTAAATCTTTGAAACTACGCAACGGATTATGATGCGGTTTTTTTTAATAGATAGAGTGATTCAACTGGAAAGTTTATATGTATAATATATGCATAACATAGTAGAAAAACACTGATAATTTAGAGGTTTCTAATGTGATGTCGTAAATAAACACATTTTTTTGCTCTTTCATTGCAAACGCTGGCTGAACCCAACGAGATAGATCAAAATAATGTAGTACATTATTGTTCACCTTAAAATGGTCTACAAAAAAGTTCGCGATGGTATATGTCTATCTCTTAGTGGTAACACACAATAACCGTTATTTTATCCTTTGCTTTTTACAAGAAATAATGCCTTATTTACGAAGCGATTTTAAGCAATACAGAATTAATCCTTATCCAATTAAGTACCTTAAATACATTGCGCATTTAATATAGATCAATATGGCCCTTCACAGCATTTAATTTAAATGAATAGTTTAGAAGATATTACACATTTAAAATGCAGGGACATAACGGCTGTGGCGGTACCGGCCGCGGAGCCGGCGGCGTGTGCTTATAACTGGGGAAGGACTGGATAGGACAAAGCGCAAAGACCTTCTGTAGTACATTTAGTATCAGCATTGCACCCGTGCGAAGCCGGGGCGGGTCGCTAGTATATATATAAAATGACCGATTCTCAAAAATCTATATATATATATGTCATTTTGGGATTCGGTCTTTTTGAGAATTTGTCCTTATGTGAACAAGTCATTAACTTTTCTTCAAAAACTTTTGACCTTGAATTCTAGTCTCGATTTCAGTTGTGTCTTACTTTCTATTCATAGAAATCGTCAGTAACACGAAAGTTCTGTGAAATTAGAACTTTTCTCTGTTATATATAACATAAAAATGAATCGCTGAATGTGTTGCTAATCTCAATTCTCGAGAACAGTTGCACAAATTTCGCTGATTCTTTTTTTAGAGTATTCCTTGAAGTACGAGGATGGTTCTTACTTCTTACGCAGACAAAAAATAAAAAAATAGAACACCACTTTTTACCCGTGCGAAGCCGGAGGGGGCAGCTAGTATTAAATAATAATATTATCAATAAGAATAATAGTCAAAACAAATTTGTCAAGTCCAAGAGCCCCAAAATCAACTACCCGCTTAATACCCCGGCATGGGCCCGAATTACCCAAGTAGGGTAAGTTTTTATTACAGTTAGCTCAACTGGACCAGTAATTGATGGTATACCTACTAATGGATGATCTCTCGGGATGGAGGGGTGTGGTGACTGTGTGATTTGCGATTTTTCTTGTTTTTACACGACTGAGGAAAAGGGATGGTTATGTTTTTCAAGTTTATCTATGTATATATATTTATTTGGCTTCGGATGAAATCCGCTGCTGCTCAACTATCATTCCCTATACTAGTAGTAAAGTCAGGAATCCAAAGGAATTTGAAGAATCCGAAAAGTTGCCGTAATCAAACAACTAAATTGTTTTATTTTTAAGGGAAGGTAATCCATGTGAAATCCATCTTGTTTTGATAGTATTAATCAGCGATGAGAGATTTTACCTTGGTTATTTTTCTTTATCTACTCGGATTCTCTCTTTAAATATTACCTTAAATTCAACGTGCAAGCTAGAAATCTAGTTACAGCGTTATAAAAAAACAGCAACGAGCGGCCACCTCGCGAGAATCGAATTTGTGACTGAATGTCGCGTCCAAAGTTAATTAAATGCTCAGCGATGTAAATATAGTTAGTACAGTCAGCATCTAAAGTAAATTTGAGTTTGGCTATCGTAAGAAAAATGCCCGAAAATATTGTCTAGAATGATGTTATATTTCTATACAATATATATACATAGATGTATACATGTGTATACATCTATGAATAAATACATGTGAGGTATCATTCCGTTCGTCTCAGCTGTAAGAGTGACATCATCATCATCAGCCTGTATCTAATCACTCAAATTCAAATATTATATTATATGAAAATATTTACATTTCATATTAGTAAATATCTGAAGTTTTAACATGACGCTCTAGACATATGGACTGCATATCAACCGCACTGCACTCTTACTGAACCAAAGAGACACTTAAATTTTACCACTTTGTATAACAAAGATTCATGTTGTTAGTAATACTTATCAATTATGTTAGTAAATGTATTATGATAATTGCAGATTAAATAAAGCGGCCATATCTGCACCACTTCCCCCGAAATCGCATAGGAATCG
Source organism: Hypsopygia costalis (assembly GCA_937001555.2). Lineage (NCBI taxonomy): Eukaryota > Metazoa > Arthropoda > Insecta > Lepidoptera > Pyralidae > Hypsopygia > Hypsopygia costalis. The sequence goes on from OW443344.2 coordinate 11,729,077, forward strand.
TTGACGTACGAGTATAATATGCAGTTCAGTCTGTTAGCGATTTCATTGATTAGCATATTCAGTGATTTGCTGTGTTCGTCCTTCGTCAGCGCGGAATAGTTATTTTATTTATTATTTATTTATATTAATATAAAAATAAATAACATTTCTAAAATAAGTAACTCCTTATTACAACAGCTATCTGCCAGGGAAAGTCCTCTCAAAATGGATCCAGCGTTTCAGAGATTAGGTGGAACAAACAGACAGATAAAAATTGTTTATATATATATATATTTGGTGTATACATTCATAATGCATTTAGTAAAAATCTGTTATTTTCATGTTACAAACAGACACTCCTATTTAATTTATTTGTATATATTATATGTATAATATAAGGATTACTAGTTGTTTCATAAACTTTGTTAACCCATTAAAGATTTGCTAGCAATTTAGCTATTAAGAAAAGTACAATTAAATATAGGTAACTCATTTTCATTCGTAAAATGTACTCGCCCTAAATAACGCCTTTATAGACAATAAGTCCTCCACGGCGGCGATCCATTACAAACAAATTGCCTGTTCAATAGACTTTTTAATAATAACCTTAATTACTGGGCGATAAGGTTCAACACGTGTCACTTACTAAGTACTCTTGATTTTAGCATCGATTGCACCGCTACTATGGAACCACTTTGGAAATAAATTAAAGTGAATTGTTTCGATGCAGTTCGTAATAGTTGACTTTGTGAACGAAAGTAGGTATTTAACAGAAGTGATCGGTATTCCCCTGTTTTATTGTGTATTTGCACAATTATTATTAGAAATTAAACTTCAAACGAGTTATTACTCAATTTAAGTAAGACGTGAGATAAAAATATACATACTTACCATAATTAATGCGAAAATAACTTGCATGATGAATTATTCCAGTAAACCAATTTGTTGCAAACAGAAACACATTGACATCACAGTATAAGTAATAGTATGACCACTCCTTGCCGTTCTCTCGTGTCGACCTCACCTTCCTCTGAGAAAAATCTGGAACAGTTTGCATGGCTTCGTACTTCGTACATACACGCTCAGCACAGACATCATTATTTATGTAGTAGTAAACGACGTGACATTTGTATGGAGTGACCGGGGTGTGCTGAAATTATTAAAAACGGCATGCAAGTAGAATAAGCAAAAACCTAAAGAATTTATTAAGAGTTGTTACTTCTTTTTTGCACCACTGCGACACATGTGTGTACCTAGCAAAATTGTATCCTAGTTTGCAACTATTAGTAGTAATACCTATTGTTATTTTCATGTTTAAATGTGTTTTTTTTATATGGACAGAATGTGGGTCATCTGGTGGAAAGTAATCACCACCGCCCATGATAATCAGCAAGACCAAAGGGAAAAGTCTCTGTTCTTGAAGGCTTCCATGCGAGTCATGTTTCTATGACCTACAGTTTTGTAATTATTAAGATGAGACGATGTTACCAATGACCAATTCGTTACAGTCCAGTTTTCTGACGTGTTATTCGTGTACCAGGTCAGAAAACTGAATAATACATACGATATGTATTGGAGGGATTTTAAAGACGTTTCACGTTAAAAATATTATTTTGTTTTTTTTTTAAACAAAGCTCGTTCAATGCAAATCGCAATGACTCGACAAATAGACCCATCATGGACTAACTTTATTAGCGAATGATTAGTGTCGACCACTATGTCACCAGTGCAATCCATGGCAACCACTGTGTACACTCATTGTGTTGTGTGCAAATCACCGAGCGGTCAAATTTATTTGTGTTCTCTGATGTCAAATTATGTTTAATTTTGTTGCATTGTACAGAGTTCAATCGATTATAATCTTCGAGTTTATTGAATTTGGAATTGAGTAATTTTGGAAGAATAAATCAGGAGCTCGATGGCGTCGTTGCGTGTCAGTTTAATCGATCACGCAAGTTAAGCAACGTCGACCGTAGCGTGTCTATGGATGGGTTCATTTATCTCGAGTTCAAATCAGTGGCCTTTGGGCGGTTTGAAAACACTGGCCTCCGCCAATCCGCAGTTGAGTATGCTCTAAGTCTAAACTCCTTTGATTGAAAGGAGACCCGTGTCCCAACAGTGGTGTGATTGTAGGTTGACGCCGAGCCGCCGCCAGACGAATAAATAAATCTTCTATGGTAGCTCTTGTCGGTGGTAAACCTATACATATAATTTGCCACATTTTTTTTATACCACAAGCATACGACCCACCTGGTGGTATGAAGTCATTTCAGCCTATGAAAGCTTGCAACACCAGAGGTATCATTTTCACGGCTTTCTTAAAGATCCATATAGTTTCTTAGGAACACCTTTAAGGGGACATTCATTCGACAACTTTATGGTATTAAGATACAATCGTAATAGCCCGCCTAATTGTAAGCCACATTATGGCCGCTAGCAAGTACAGGGATGTTCACCGCATCATCATAATCAAATCTCTTATAATCGAGTCTTCCGAAGAACAAAGTCCGATGTGATTATGGAGCATAAATGAATTAAGCTAGCTAGATTGTCTAAGAAATATGAATTCTTCAGACAGTAGGTACCTATGTACGTTATTAGAATTTTCTTATCTCATATGTATTCAGACTCGCGTAACGTTCAATCGGACAGTAGCTCCCCACAAAAACGCACGAAGTGAACTATATACAATACAGACCGGTCTTTATTCTACGGATACGTTGACATTTAAACATTTTGTTAAACTAAATAATTACATAACAACATAAATAAATAAATTAATATTTCTGGACAATATACACAGCTCGATCTAGTCCCAATTAAGAGCAAAGCTTGTAACTAAGAGTACTTAAAGAGTTAAGAGGACAAGAGAAGTCATAAATGTACTTAAATACATTTTTTTTTTAAATACTACATACTTATAATACATAAAAAAACACCCAGACCAAGATAAACAGACAAGTTCATGAATACACACATTTGGGGTATAAGTGGTTTATCAACATCTTTGAACCAAAGCCAACTTCACCTGCACGTGGTGCACTGACAAATGAAGCTCTGGCGAAAAGAGAGGTAGGGAGCGTAATTGTAAGCTACCCGACTGGGGAATGTACCTCCACCTCACAGAATACCGCAGCCAAATAAAAATTCCCTTGAGGGTTGGTTTGTTACCAAACTCCTCCGAAACGGCTGGACCGATGTTTATGAAAATTTGTGTGCATATCGAGTAGGTCTGAGAATCGGCCAACATCTATTTTGCATACCTCTAAATGATAAGGGTAATCCACCCTTAAATATTTTATTTTTATTTTATTTTTTTATTTTATTATTATTTAGCACTGAAAAATACATACAACTTCAAATTTTCACCCTTCTACCATCAACTCCTAAATTTATAATAGCAAAACAACGTTTACCGGGTCAGCTAGTGGTATGGTAAAATCGAATTCCCAACACTCTAATGTAACGAATTCTTACAAGAATGTGTAAGACATGGCTGTATTTATTTGCGGAAGCGTAGCGAATTAGGAGAGTCGCGGCTGTCCGGCCGCAGGAGGCTGCGTTCTTGGGTCGCGGGGGCCGAGTCATAGGCTGGAGCGGTTTGACATTTAGGCAGCTTTTTTATGTCATAACGGCAACGACATCAACCCATAATCATCCCAATGTGGGTATACGGATCCAGGGTCCACTCCCAAAATAAAAATAAATCAAATGCCACTGACTAATGTCAAAGCGAACAGGTTAAGTTTATATAACGAAACAATTCCAAAACTTATGAATGATTTCTTTGTTTAGAATTCTGTGACATGGGAAATATGTGAGCCGATGAAAAATGACCCGTTATGTGTGACGTGGAGTATGCTCTAAACCCCATCGATTGAGGTGAGACTGTCACCTCAATCGATGGGGTTTAGAGCATACTCCACCACGCTGCACATCTGCTGGTTGGTGGTTTTTATAGCATGTCGAGTGCCAATCAAGTATATGGTCTGCCTGATGTGAAGCTATTATCATAGCCTATTACAACGTTTTAGTTAGACTTACTAATGCTTACAAGTAGTAACGCAACATCTTCGTACGTCGGATGACATGACTCACTCACAATACTTACAAGTTTTTCAAAATAAGCAAAAGGAAAATCTATTGACGTATAAATTTATGACAGAAGTTTAGTAAATTGGTAATTTCGGAAATGGATAATAGCCACGGGATATAGAAATATCATTGGAAACGATTACAACGACAGCAGCTCGCTTGCCTCTTGCAACTCGAGCCTCGGCCAGTGAGTGACAGTATCGATCTCACATAATCGCGCCAGCAATCGCCCCCACCTTCGCGCGCGCCCCGATAACTCCGATTCCGCCTTATCTCCCCGAAACGGCCGAAACCCGACTTTCTTCGCTCCCCTTTGTGCTTATTTTCTCCAATTTTTTCACCGCCCCCACTTTTATTTCGTTCCTTTTCTTATTTTCTTACTACTATTATTTTCTCTTATGTATTTTTTGTGTTTCAACCGCCCTCCGAGTCCTTTCGAGGAAGTTTTTTCTTCAATCATTTGTAGGTCGTTATTGGTGAAATTGTGGCTAAGTACCGGCGTCTTTCGAATCGATTTTTTAATGAATTCTTCCCTATTCTTCTTTTATATTCAGAGGCCGATGCTAAATAATGAAAACGGGAATTGTTAGATGTAAAAAAATATTCATCATTACAAACGGTACAAAGTTCAAAGGAAATACTTTTAGAGCGATGCTGATTGCTATAAGCTGATTGTTTTTTTTAAATAATACGATGTTTTTATTTTAAATTGAAAAGTAAAAACTTTGTACCCCTTTTTACGAAAATTTAGCGGACGGAGGAGTATGACACACTTATACTCGTAGTTTATATAGAGAAGGAGTTTAGAATGCTAATATTTTTTTTTTCAAAATTATGTATAAAAAAAACATTTAATCAATAAAAAAAAAATACAAATACTACCATGTATTTGACACACACACGTATATATATTCTTTTGTTTATTCTGAAAGTCATAATTTAAATTAATTATCGAATTTCGATCACTGGGCGACCACTAGTATATTTTAAATAGTCATTGAGTTGCGTGTACGGATACATAAACCAAGGTACATGAAATAACACCAACGAATATCAAGAATTTAAATCAATTACATAAACCCATGTTTTGATAATTTCATCAGAATTTCCAAAACAAATCTTTAATTTGTAAACGACACGATCTCATTAGTGACGCGTCACGCGCTAAGGGCGTGAGCACACCTCCGCGACTCAAACGCTGGCGAGCGATCAATCAAAATTGTCAACCGATTGGAAAGCCGCCATGTTTTGCTGAGCGAATGTCTCGCATCAATCATGTTCTGAGTGAACGGAACGCGACTCGGCGCGGCGTCTTGGACACTAAACTGTCGGATAATTCGTAAATAGAACATATTTGTAACTTGATAAGCATAGGCTCATCAATATCATAAAGGGTGACCCCAAGCGAACCACGTTAGCCCGTTTTTAGAAAAATCTTAAAATGTTTTTGGGAAACAAACCCCTAAAACGAGAAATGAAATCTACTTTATCCCTACTAATATTATAAATGCTATGAGTTTGTATGTTTGGATATTTGTTACTCTTTCACGGGTAAACAGCTGGATGGATTTGGATTAAATTTGGCATACATATAGAATATGTTTTGGATTTACATATAGGGTTCTTTTTATCTATGTACTGCTTTCACGTGGAAACTTGTGTTTTGTATTTTTTTGTAGAATGCCGCGAAGTTTTGTTAATACTTTTGTTATTTCTCTTATTTTACATTTTTTAAATTATAATTTATTTTATTCTGATTGATGAGTTATTTGATTGATTAATTAATAGGTCAAAAAATTTTATTGGTCAAAAGAATCAGTCTTCAAAAATTAAATACAACATGAAAATAAATGTCAATAAATTAATTAAAACGGCTTCATTTAGAGTCACATTTATATAAAAAGGTGCAAAAGAATCCCCCCGTTAATACATTTATTATACAACTATTGGCATACAAGCATACGATCTGCCTGCCTCGAAACATCAGAGTTTTGTAAATAGGTAATTACTGCTGCTATTATATGTATTACTTCGAAACACTTTTATACAATAATGAATTTGCATACCTACATACAAACTTTTTACCCGGTTATGCTCTCGCAAGCAAAGCTATAGACATAAGCCAGTATGTAAAAAAACAAACATTAGAATACTTTTTAATTCGTAATTTTGTTGGACCTTGTTCTGAAAAGTTTCTTTATAGGACATCTAGTTTTTTGTTTTTTACCGAATTTTATGTTAAAATAGTCAGGTATATACTTACAAAAAATAACTAAGTTGACCTTAGAGTACATATAAAAATCTAACTAGCACAAAGCGTACCCCGCAATAAAACTGAGCTCGTCTCGAAAACCTTCATGAGGCGCTCTGGGATGTCTACGGTAATTTATCTAAGGCCTAACAGGGAATTTTATTGGCCCACTGAGCTGGTATATATCAGGAAATCAGGAAAACCCGAGGTAATTCCGGTATGTTGCGGAGCGTAATTGCTACATACCTTTATAGCAAAGAATGTTAAATCGAAATTTAATCAAAGCCTCATTGGTTTTCGTATCGAATCGTGCGTAAAGAAGAAACAAAACAAGTGCTTGGATAATGTATTTAATTAAAGCATTGATTCCAAAATTTATCAAATCCTAGCGCTCGATTTTGAAATGCAATTGATGTAGGAGATTCATAAAATTCATATTTTTGTAAGGCATAGGTATACCCCGGCCATTCCATACAAATGTCGCTTCGTTGACTATTACATAAACCATGACGTCTCTACAGAGCGAGAACGAGCGTATATGCGTGTGGTGCCATACAAACCGTTCCAGATACTCCTTAGAGGAAAGTTGAGGTCGTATGAGAAAGCGACAGGCAGTAGCCATACTGTGTATGGAGTTTACGGAAATATACAAGAGATGTACAAAAAAGTTCAGACTTAACGAGACCAATTTCAAAGATTCAGGTCCACCAAAGCTACCACTTTGCCGTCTATAAATCTAGAATTGATAGCAAAATGACAAGTAACAAGTAACAGTGAAGTATATAGTAATAGCCGATGTAAAACGGCTATCTTAGAGCTCACAATTAATTTAATGAGATGACATTAGTAGATGTAGGAAGATTTAAAATTCAAGTTCAAAATGGTTCTACTTTGATATTCATTACAGTTACCGCATCTACGGGCTTCGATCAGGCAGATCGTATGACTGTTTTTCACCTTAATAATGGGAAATTGACAAGTCACTGACTTGTCAATTTCACATTATTCGGGTCGGCGCAGTATGTCCTATTCTATGTTTTCCACCTCATTAGTAAAAAAATCAAGGAATAAAATATACAAAGCAACGTAAATATGTCAGAAATCTAAGCTAGTCGTCCAGCCAAACATCTATGACCAGACATAATATATGGCATTTTTTAAAAACGTACTAATTTAATAGTCTTATGATGTCATATTTGCAACTCCAGTACGATTAAATTAGATGCAAAGTTAAAAGCCAAGTTGCATTAAGTTTATTGGCTCAAGCCGCCTCAAGCCCACATCCAAACAGCGTATCATCTAAAAATGTGACAGATTGCGTAACAGTCGGCCCATTCACAGAACCCAGCAACCCGTGAGCAGAATCGAACCCAGACTCAAGTGGTCCGACCATAAAGCAAATTAATCAATTAGCCGAGGGCATGTCGACAGCATTACGAGTAACGTTTAATTTCGCTACCGCCCCTACTTCTGCACCCTGCCAATTTAAAGAGACCTCTCTATTCGTACGAAGGGTTACGTCTACCAGATCAACATGACTATCTATATAATTTTTGTCTGTAATTCTGTGAGTAATTTTGTGCAATTCTGCTGACGCATTTGCTTGATAGCCGTCGAGTGCGTTTTGTTCGAGTACTTTGTGTTGATAGTTCATGATGAAGTGCTCTGTCGGCCTGCGATCCCTACTTCGATGACAAAAATAGTGGCATATGTATGTATCTGTTTAGGGTCTTCATGAGTGGGCAATTTTGGAAATATGACATCATCTAGAATGAACCAATAGCTTGGTAGTTGTAAAAAAATTAATACTACTTATATCGGCTTAATAAATAACGTTTTGTTTGTTTGTTTATAAAACTTTACGGCAATGGGATACAATGGAAGTCAGCCATACATAAAATAATATTTGCAAGGGCGGACTTATACCGTGAAGGAATCTCATCCAGTCAACCGTTGCCTTTGAGTAACCAGATGGAATTAGTAAACAGCGGTGAGAGACAATATACAATTAAAATATATAAATACTACTTAATACAAAATCTATATTTGTTATTTGTAATTGGATATAGGTACGAGGTAGTTAAAAATGAAATATCACAAACGCCTGAAATTGTTATGGGCTACGATAAAATTTTATTTTTAGATTCTGATTCGAATCAAACTTTGAAAGATGCTGTAAATACAATTCATACTTTTACAATAATTACTATTGCCAATTTGTTCTATTGGGAAAATAAATAAGTATTTCAATATAAAATTTTAATTGAATCGTTCTTTAGCAGATGCTCTCCAATCCGAGGCGGGATCAGATGGGAACAGCGAACATGCATCTTCTGGAGACGAGGACTCACAAATGAGGCTACGGCTCAAGAGGAAACTACAGAGAAATAGAACCTCCTTTACAAATGACCAGATAGACAGCCTTGAAAAGGGTAAGTAGTGTAAAATAGAAAAAAAAAACAAAAAAAAAACAAGCTCTTATCAAAAAAAAGAAAGGTTTTATTAGTTGTTAAAAAAAGTACTAAATAAATTATTGTATTTCACTCATCAAGCTCTTGATACTGAAATCACAGCGATTAATGTGGAAATCATACATAGTGTTTACGAAAATATTTTTTAAAGGTGACCGATTCTTCTTTTTTATAGAATCTTGCTACATGACTATACCGTCTATAAATGAAAATTCATTCCATAGAATAATACAGCCCCCTTACCACCATCTCTTATTGCGATTCAATAACTGAATAGAATGCTTATTCATACCAATGAATAAGCGACTCTATTCCATTTGAAATAGAGTCGCTTATTCATTGGTATAAATAAGCATTCTGTCCAGTTATTGAATCGCAATAAGAGATGGTGGTAAGGGGGCTGTAAAACATCAATAAAGGCAGTCGAGCGTATAAAGCTCGCCTAATGTAAAGCGGTAACCGTATTGATGTTTACAACAAAAATTAATTATTGTAAAGTATCTCTTTCTCAATCGAAACAACATTTTCCTTTCTGGCAATCACACTCGCTAGCAGAACACAACTTGTCATTTGGCTGCGATCTTCTGACAAGTGAACATTCCCCAGTGGGGCAGCTTAATCGCCATTACGATGTGCCCTATGTTTCTTTTGGCAGAGCCTACTTAACTAATCAGCAAGGTGCACTATGTGTCCCATAGTAATATCATACTGAGAGAAATCTTATTTTACTTTTCTACAAATCGCATTGACCTAAAATCTGTCAAATAAATCCAAAAATCTCCACTTATTCCACGGTCAACACCGTCAAAACGCTATAAGAGGTCCCCGGAGCAATGCAATAAAGCCATTCCCTTTCATCTTATTTATTGTTTGCCAACACGGTTATTAGTAAGTAAATAAATATTGTGTCCCCCGGTGTTTGTGCAGCTCTCGGTAGATCCACACCGTCCAATTATCGATGTCGACCGGCGTTAATCTTAGTTTTTGCTGTTTGACTATTTGTTTTGCTGTCCGCTATAGGATTATTGCTTTATTATTCTGGTAATTATGGTGTCGTGAATTATTTTTTTGATGCCATATTTACTGCTTATACTAAGTTTTCAATTTTACGTATTTTACTGTATCATACGCAGTTTTTTTTATTTATGAGAGAGAAGCTAACGAGTTTGTGGGTCACCTGATGGAAAGCAATTACCACCGCCCGTGGAGATCAGCAACACCGTACATCGTATGCCTGAAGGGGTCGCCGGTCCATTGCCAGCCTTTCTTTCTGGTGATCTCACTAACACAACAATCCTTAAGAAAATTGATAGGTCTTTAAATTCCTCTTTTTTTTTGGTATAGTATTAGGATCAAAACATGTTATTATAGCTGCAATTTCACATAGGCAGTTCAACGTCATCATTTAAGAGACGGCGACTGTTGAATATAGCGCTCCTTATTAGACTTCCACGACAATCGATTTTGAGCCATTTGAGTCCATCCAGAAAGACGAATGGATGGATTTTTTTTCAATTGCCGTCTACCACGCTTTATCATCATCTACATTATAAATTATTATAGGTTTTCTAACATGTGTCTTTTTTGTACGCACAGAGTTCGAGCGGACCCACTACCCGGACGTTTTTGCGCGCGAACGACTGGCTGAAAAGATCGGATTGCCTGAGGCACGTATCCAGGTAAAATAAACTTCAGTTTACGTGGTAAGGTGGCTGTATCGATACTGACTTGCTTAAGGTTCTGCTACTAACCTATGGGTAAGGTATTGATGGCATTGTACCTTTTTTCCAGCTATGAATTTGAACTGAAATCTATGCGTAGAGTTAATACTGCTACATTAGATATCTTCATACTTGTTTGTTACATCTCTTTAGGCTTTTAATGCCTTATTTACCAAATAGCTGTCTCTCACATTGCTAAGAGGAGAAGTCAAATTACAAAAGCATCTTACTCCTACTAATTTCTTTTGATTAAATTCGTTGTGAGTTCCAAGGCAGCTGTAGTCTTACCCCCGGGACTACAATGGACTTCCTTGTTCATAGCCTTTTTTGGTGGGCGCCGCCTGTTAATACTGGCTATACACATCCTGATCTTAACACTTGAAAGAATCATATCCGCTGTGCCGTATAAATATTATTGATATCAATGATTATTGTAACATGAAGGTGATGATTTTTTTTTACATTTTCTATTAAATTTATTATTAGATTTGGTTCAAATCAAGTCAGTTGTGGAATATATCCAACTGAACTGGAATTTAGTATACTCGTAAATAACTTCAATTATATGCAACCAAGAGACAATCTGATGATGGAGCCACATTCTTTGAGGTTGAATTTACTGGCCTCGTGCTCAATAATAAATTTTAAGGCTTGTTTTTTTTTTAATTTTTATCTAGTTTTGCTAAATTGATACTAACATTTTGTAGAATTAGCTTACCTAACACCACAGTGTAAGTAATAGTACTACGTACAGTATGGCCACTACCTGCTGCTGTCTCGTATCGACCTCACCTCCCCTCTGAAACGAATCTGGAACAGTTTGTATGGCGACGCACGCACACATACTCATTTTCGCTCTGTGCAGACGTCATTGTTTACATAATAGTGAACGACGAGACATTTGTATGGAGTAGCCGGGTTGTGCTGCTTGATTTGAACAGCTTGATTTTTATCGTCAAATTTGTAACAAATTAATAATTTCTACAATAAATATTTTAATTTCATAATTACACAAGTCAAAGAAAAAGTTACACCTACCAAAATATAAATATTTTACAAGTTTGAGATTATACGATGCATAATTACAATTCAATTTTATTCACTTATAAAATTGCTTGAAACATGTCTAGAATCATTTTAATCCATTTTTCAATTCAAATATTTGGGAGTCTATTGGAAATTTTTTTTATTGGAAATTTCAAATATTTGGGAGTCTATTGGAAATTTTTATTATATCTCTGGTACCAAACCATCGTATGGCCCGCCTGATGTGAAGCGGTAACCGCAGCGTATAGACGCTTGCGACATAAAGTATCACTCGCTCACCACCGCCTTGTTGCACATACATATTTTATAATTCAATATTTTCTGTATATTGACTCATTTTAATCCATTTTTCAATTCAAATATTTGGGAGTCTATTGGAAATTTTTTTTATTGGAAATTTCAAATATTTGGGAGTCTATTGGAAATTTTTATTATATCTCTGGTATCAAACCATCGTATGGCCCGCCTGATGTGAAGCGGTAACCGCAGCGTATAGACGCTTGCGACATAAAGTATCACTCGCTCACCACCGCCTTGTTGCACATTCATATTTTATAATTCAATATTTTCTGTATATTGACTCAATTGTTCCTGTAGGTTGTATAGTGCAAATAAATAATATTCTATCTATATAAATAAATAAATATTGTCAGACGAATTACACAGCGCCACCTAGCCCCAAAGTAAGCGAAGCTTGTGTTATGGGTACTGGACAACTGATGAACATACGTAAATACATTTTTTTTTGTAAATACATACATAATATGATACATAGAAAACACCCAGACTAAGACAAACAGACATGTTCATGCACACAAATGTTTGTGCTATGTGGGAATCGAACCCACGAGCGTTGGTGTCGAAGCCGCGTCATTGACCGCTACGCCACCGAGCTCGTCAAATATATGAAAATATAAAAAAAGTACCGACCTAAAAATGCGACAGCCCTTAATAAATCGGGACACGTCAACACATACGGTTTTAAATAAAGCCCACTAAAATTTGACATGGGCGTTTTAATAAAACCTTTCATAAGGGCGTGTTTACACTGAATGTTTGCATAGGCAGGGCCGCATGTAGATGCGTCTTTAGCAAACAGGCTAAAAAAACAAGGGCGATGTAAACCCGCCAGGCGGCGTCCGCTTCGCAAACATACGCATATTGGGACGTATATTATTATGTGCTTCTCTTATGTGCGCCGGGTGTTTGGGAACAATTTTTATTGTTTAATAGTAATTTGTTTATCTTAATATATAAAAATTTCGTGTCACGTTGTTTGTCCGCGATGGAATCCTAAACTACTGAACCGATTTTAATAAAATATTGCACAGTGTGTACAGTTTGATCCAACTTGAGACATAGGATAGTTCATCGGAAAATTTACGGAAAAAATATTTAAAGTCGATCCGAAGTTCGATAGCCTATCTTTAATGTAATTAAAACTAGGAAACGTAGGCGCACGTATCCCAGTATCAGTATAGGAATTTCCAAAAAATCTTTATTTTATTTAAAATTTCGACATCAACCTATAATCATCCCACTATTCGGCCACGGCCTCCGCCAACCCGCAGTTGAGCAGCGTGGTGGGGTACGCTCTAATCCCCTTCGATTGAGGGGAGATCCGTAACCCAGCAGTGGATTGAATAAGGGTTGAAGACAAAGTATACTGTTATAACATCAGTCGCTAGAGTTAGCTTACTAGAGTGAACTTACTAAAATGACCACAATAGGACACTATTTATATAATTTTCAATTAACTATGTACCTATTTTACAAAATGCGGAACCATTAGAAAATTTTTTGTTCAAAATAAACAAATAATAAGTACTTTCATGTACTAATATTTTAAAACTACAAAAATATTTTCACCCAAATCGTTACAAACGGACCATGCAAAAGATTTTAAAACGTCTCGGTGTTGCCAACAGTTTAAATTGTCATCTATCACGCGGAGAAGTTGGCAAGTTACATAACGCCCTAATGTAATTTTGACTGCAACCTTTTAAATGTTTCAAAGCTCTTAACGCTGATTCGAGATAAATCGAATTAGTATAAAGTGCTCGTGTTTTTACACTGCTGCATTTTGAAATATGATTTATTTTTAATTGTTCATGTTCAAGGGCTTTTTAAAATACTTTTTTTTTTGTCGACAGTTCTTAACAAATTTAATTAAAATTAAAATATTTTGTATTGTATAACAGTTATGGATAGCAGATACCTATGGTTAGAGAAAATCAACCTCACATGTACTTGGTGCACCCTGCCGTTAAACAAAGGAGGCTTTGGCGAATGAGAAGTAGAGCATATTCCGAGTACGGAAGTGTTGCCCTACTTGGTCTAGATATGCTCCTGTACAGAATACCGCAGCTTAAAAAAATGGTCTTGAGTATTGTTGTGTTCCTGCAGGTGAGTAGACATGCTTAGATACTTCGTTAGCAGCGGGGGTGCCCACGCGCTAGCACTGCTTGTATTGTCTATATGGTTACGGCAACCGCTTTACATCAGGCAGGCCACTTGTTTGGCATCTAGCATCGTATAAAAAAATCCAAAACCATATTAAAATCTTATTCTGGATCAACATTATGTTAATGTGACATAACTGTGACCATTTAATCTAAGTAAACAATTCAAAGGTTTAACCAGTTTTAGTTAAGCTTAAATTAATCATTGATCTAAATTTTTAAGGATAAATCTATAAATCATTAATGACAGTTTAGGCATGAAAAATGTGAAAATTTATAGCAAATTTAATTAAATTAATTTTAAATGTTTGTACCTAATATGTAAAATATAGACAATATTTTAAATATTCAAAATTAATAGCAAATTTAATTAAATTAATTTTAAATGTTGGTACCTAAATTTAAAATATATTAGGTACCTAATATTTAAAATATAGACAATATTTTAAATATTAGGTACCAACATTTAAAATTAATTTAATTAAACTTGCTATTAATTTTGACATTTTTCATGCCTAAACTGTTGAAAAAGGCAGACTTAATGGATCTTTTATTCATACCAACACCTATAAATATGTTTTTAGTAAAATAAATCATTTGAATTTTAATTTGAATTGAACATTAAACTTGGCTTTCCGTCTCTCTATATTTCCTTCTTTGAGGCCTTATTACAGAGACCTTTAAAAACTTTACTCGCTGATTGTGTATTAGACAGTAATAACGTTTATTGTAATCAACTAACTCTGAAACTGGGACGTAATACCTACGAAACTTTCCCTCGCAGTTTCCTTGTCCGGTATGAAAAAAGAAAAGTCCAAAATGGCGGCGACATTGTTTTCGGCGACAGAGCGGGGCTAAGCTCTTACATTAACCTCTGACGGCGGCGCCTGTACTTAACATTCGTGGAAGTATGCGTCGTACGTTGCTACAATGTTGGCTTGTACGGTCAACAAGTCTATTTTTAGGGTTGCTAGCTTTAAATAAACATATTTCCGAAATGTTTCCATTTGTCAAATAAAAAAAATATACTTTTTTGAAATGTGATTATATTGCTTGGGCACAAGCGAACATAATAAATCTTACGTTATACAAAAAGTCTCTCTCCACTGTATGCAAGATATAAGTATCTTATTTTTTCTCACAAATCGATGGCTATTTCTTGAGCTAAAGTTAATAAATGTTTTCCCCGATTAAACTGAAATGTGACTATATTCATTGGGCCACTTTATATCCTAATCAAAAATAATCAATCTAATTACCTATTTGAGAATACCTCCACCTCACAGAATACCGCAGCCAAATCCCTCGAGGGTTGTTGTGTTCCTGCGAGTGAGTGAGGTCATCAGAAAGAAAGGAAGGAGTATAGGCTGGCAACGGATCGGCGACCCCTTGGTGTTGCTGATCCATAGGCGGTGGTGATTGCTTTCCTTCAGGTGACCCACAATCTCGTTTGCCCCAAAATATAATAAAAACAACCCTCTCCTCCAAGATTTTATTATTATTAGTTGCAGAAAGCAAGTAATAATAATAAAATCTCTCTCCCAAAATTAACTATCAGGCAAATAGTGTCACAAGTGAAAATAAATTCATTTTATTACAAATTTTCTTAAACTATACAAATGGAAAACAGCAACCCTAAATAAATTTAGCACATTACAAGCTACTTTGGACTTTAAGTAACAAAGTTAAGTCTCAATTTCGTTTAAAAGCCTCGAAGATTTTCAGGGATCTGGACATTTGGTATTCAGTAAGTCGGCACCACGTGTTGCCGAGTTCGGGTTCAAGGCCTGGGTGTAGAGCGACCATGATGTTTGATAATTTGCAAACGCGACCCCGAGATTCCCCAAGGTTGACTATCAAATACATGTGGCTTTGTAGATACCAAAAAATTGTAGGATTTCTTTGAGAAGTTGGAGACTTATGTACATTTTTAGGGTTCCGTAGCAAAATGGAAAAAACGGAACCCATAGATTCGTCATGTCTGTCTGTCTGTCCGTCCGTATGTCACAGCCACTTTTTTCCGAAACTATAAGAACTATACTGTTGAAACTTGGTAAGTAGATGTATTCTGTGAACCGCATTAAGATTTTCACACAAAAATAGAAAAAAAAAACATTAAATTTTGGGGGTTCCCTCATAAAGAACATACTTAGAACTGAAACTCAAATTTTTTTTTTCATCATACCCATACGTGTGGGGTATCTATGTATAGGTCTTCAAAAATGATATTGAGGTTTCTTTGAGGTTTCTAATATATTTTTTTTCTAAACTGAATAGTTTGCGCGAGATACACTTCAAAATTGGTAAAATGTGCCCCCCCCCCCCCCCTTGTAACTTCTAAAATAAAATAAAGATAAAACTAAAAAAAATATATGATGTACATTACCATGCAAACTTCCACTGAAAATTGGTTTGAACGAGATTCAGTAAGTAGTTTTTTTTAATACGTCATAAATCGTAACTTTTATATTATGTTACTTGCTGCTGCGGCACCCTTCATGGGCGAGTCCAACTCGCACTTGGCCGCTTTTTTAGTCTGTAGCCTATCTCTATTTACGATACAATGCAATACTCTTTATTGCACCAGAAATGACTTAAAATACTAAGTACAAAAGGCGCCCTTATCGCTTAGCGATCTCTTCCAGGCAACCTATGGGTAGAAGTTAAAATGAATAATAATTTATTTCTACTTAATTTAATAAGAATCTAATTGAAGAGACCATTTTGTTTATTCATGGTAAATTTTCCCAAATATTTCCAGCATGTAAAATATACTTAAAAAAAAATGGTTCAAAGTAAAAAAAATAGAGGTTTATTTAACCATATGGATTACCTCGTTCATCATCATCATCAGCAGGTCATTTTAGTCGCCACTACAGGAGCACGACCCTCTCTCGTCCGTCCCAGACAGAAGGAGGATTTGGCCTACACTCCCCACGCTGGCCAAACGGGTTGGGGAGGCCTGATCGATATTTTATAATGTATTTCCCTTAGTCGCCTTGTACGACATCCACGGGAAGAGACGGAGTGATTCTATTCTAGTCTGCCGGAAACCACACGGCCGATTTTACAGGTATTATTTTATTACCTCGTTACAGGTATTATTTTTAACAATTAACAGCAGGAACCATGTTCAAACCTACTTAAAAATCCTTAGTAATTTCCACACGGCCATGGCCGCAATAGCTAAGGGGAGTGGTATTGATCCCGAGCCTACAGGAAGCGACCCGCGTTTCCGCTCCGAGGGGGTATGTTTTGAAAAATTGGCACCCACCAACCCTACAAACCTTTTTGCATCTGAAACATTGAAAAATCATCTCTATGGCAACGAAATAAAGAGGTTTAACAGGATTTCTCTCCCGGCACTTGACTAACTACAGAGATTTCGCGGCGTTAGAATGGTGTTCTGATTTATCTTGTTTTTATGTTTTTGTACCATTCAAAATGAGTGCCCTTTTGCCAGTAAATAGTTTAATTTATTTACTTTTCCAAAGTGTTCTCTTTCTTTTTTGATATTTACTCCATGAGATTTTATGTCTATGCATGTAAATTGTGTTATGTAGAGTAGATATCGAACTTCTATGATTTATATTATTGGAACAGAAATGTTTGATTCGATGATAGATTTGCTGAAGATATTAACATTACTATTTATTTATGGTGTACCAACATTTGTTTACATTAATACATTATTTCTATAAATTTACAAGCACTAAAAGCTGCTATTCACCAACATGTTAGCCGTCTTGGTCATGTTATCTAACAATTTAGCTGTGTATGGACGTGTTGTCAATTAAAATATCCGCCAACATGATTGACTACACACTATGAGTACATCAATATTGATGTACTCATATTATAGCATAATTTTGCCATATATTCACCAACATGTTAGCCTATTAAGTTGTTAGTTGGGTATGAACGCAAGACTTTGCGTTTTAAATAATAACAAACTAAATACTACATGTAAATGATAAACTTTTGCGTTTCCCCACTGCACCCAACCTAGAATTTCATTAATTTAATTTCATTAATTAATGAGCAATACAGGCAGAGTGTAACGAGAAAACTTTTTAATGACACAGGAATAAACTATAAACAGCCACAAGCATTAATGAAAATATATTGTTTAAAATATATTATCAAAACCATATTACGAGGCGAAACAATTTCGTTTGCGGCAACTTGTTGGGGAATAACGAAATTATGGCGAATCCTATTTGGTAAGGAACCCTTCTGTAATTTTATTTTCCCAACTATGAGGGTTGCAATTTGTAAGGAATAACGCAGAGGCGGGAAAAAGGCCTGTCATCGCTGTCAAGGAAAAAATATCTATAGACAGCGCGGGAAATGTGGAAACGTCATAATATTTTACTGTAATGTTAAGCTGCGAACAGATAGTGGACGGGGAGCTTTGTGGAATTAAATATTAGTTCTAATCATAGTAAGTTACTATTATTCGGTGTTTGTGAGAAAATTATGGTTTTAATTTTTTTTTTTAAATTTTGGATTTTTTTATATTTTTTTTTGTTGTGGTATGGAACGAAACTTAGGTATTTTACTTCCGTGCATCGTAAATTTCTATAATTGAGATTTTAAATATTGTTAAACACAATTGTTGAGCTAGAGGGCATTTTATTTTTACCCAGTGATGTGTACATCAATACAACATATTTATACACATATGCCACTAAGCGTCAAAAACGAGCACCAGAAAACTGATCCAAATTGTCTTACCTTATTGACGATCACGCGAAAGTACACAATAATAATTGACTTCAACACGTATTTCAATGAATTACACATTTTTGCAAAAAAAAAAAAATATTCGCGCTATTTTCTCTTAGCGAGGAAAAGAAATAGGTAGGTAGCAGGATTATTAAATTACTGATATGATAAGATTGGCAATAGTCTATGCCCCAGCCTAGTAGGAACCGTCTTCTGACGCAATATAGTATGGGTATACCATATTTATAAAAATATGACATCATTGGTTTTTACCGCATAAATTAAATATTATTATTGGTTAAAATTTGTATTCTAAACCAAATAGTCAAATACTCAGTGTGAACACATCTCAACGGCCCTTATTTTCACGTAGGGTTTAGCGAGGGTCGGAATAAAATATTGCCGGCAACATCTAGCGATTTTGTTGGAGGCCGAAGCAATACTATTATGACATATTGCCTCCCGCGACCGACCTCTTTGAGACTAGCTCTTGTGCCGTTTCCCCTATTTCTTTAATACTATACAAACATGTAAGTGTATTACGTAAGTATTTTTACATACACTTATCTACTTATATCATAATAACCCATCATAATGCATGCTTTCAGAAACATTTTTTTTTATCAACTAGCTTTACGACTATGGAATCAATGGACCTTTTGAGTCTTTGTACTATTTCTTTATCTTTATACAGGCATTCAGGGACATGCCGAAAAATATCTTCAGGAATCTTGTTGTTCATTACTTGTAATAAGATAACAGTAAAATAGATAGGGCAATTTTTCTACTGTTAAAAAAAGGTCTCAAAATGCCTATTTGCCTAATTAAGAATATCTTATTTAATTTTTACCTTATTTAGCCAATACAAGCCAAGTCAAGCAAAGAGTGGAATTACATTTCACATATAATTTTATCTTTAGAAATTAAAATTTCGGTACCCATTCTAGGAATACGAACCCGTTGATGTCGCCCTTAAACTAATCACGATTCACTTGAGACATAGCCAACCAATCACTATTATTTTTGCCTTTCGTCCCCAACAACCTTCCAACAACAAATGCGTGAGCCTTGTGTCATTGAATAGATATCATGCGCTCTCATTTAGATATGTACATAATCTACACATGACATCTCATGATTTTTTAAAACAAATTATTATACAAGTATGTACCTATGTACGTAGCCATGTCTTAAAATTTATCACATCATGATGTGTTTGCCTATATCATGAAATGATTCTATTTCAAGCTAAAACTGGTCATATTATTCAAATGTCAATGTTTGATGATATGTCAATCCACATTGGGTTTAAAATCAAACAAAAAAGGAACTTATATAAATATTTTTTGTGAATACAAAAACTGCTTAGTGCAATTTAAACTGTCCGCATAAAATTAAACACATTCGATCTAATATAAATCTTTAAAAAATACAAAATTGGGAGATCATCGTTGATCTGGCCAGACCATATCATGATGTGGGCAGCCGATATGTTCCATTCCATGAAATACAACCATTTCATGACATGAAAGGCCGCATCATAATGTGATCAACTCTAAGATCTGGTCACGATACCTCCACACTTTGACTTTAGTTATTTGCATAACATGTAGCAGGTTTTTAGGTAATTTGGTTTATGAAAAATACGTCTAGTTACTATAGGTAGCTATAGGTATTTGTAAAAACATAACCTACAAATTCAAACTTTTTCTTTTGTATTTCCGTCTTTGCTTAAAATCATTATTTATTTATCTAATTTAAAAATTACTTAGTCCAGAAATACCTTATCTGCATTTTACATAACAGTTGCATTATTTACTCCCCGCCTTTTTCGTTGGCGGGAAGGCTCCGGCAGGCGCCATATTGCCGTCGCCATGACACTCAGCGGAAGTGACGCGCACGTGAGGGCTACATCCGGAACGCGTTCCGTTTCACGCAATTCAATGTCACAATATTGTGTCCATGCTCCAACTGCTTTAATTGTTAACTTTTGTTGAAGAACTTTGCATTTTAACCATGAAATTATTATACCTAGACTTTATGATTTTAACTGATATTTTAGTAAGACCGAAGACACGGTTACTTGTAATACCTGATATTTTTGGGTAGAGTCACAGTATAAACAATAGTACTATGTACAGTAGGTATGGGCACTCCCTGCCGCTCTCTCGTGTCGACCTCACCTCCCCTCTTAGACAAATTTGGAACAGTTTGTATGGCACCGCCATGGGTACACATGCATATTTACGCTCTGCACAGACGTCATTTTTATGTAGTAATAAACGACGCGACATTTGTATGGAGCGGCCGGGGTGTGGTAGAGTCTAGACTCTAGTCATACCGAATATGTCAGAATGTTCATTCTGATAGACTTGTCGTCAAATTTCCCGTTGGCTTATGGTTAACTATAAGTACATAATAGGAACGTTTATTGCTTTTTAATGCAAAATAAATACTGTTTTCATTAGGATTTCATAGCTTAAATCTAGAACTAATGACGGTACTCACGGGTCTTCCCTGCGTAATCGAATCGATGGGGGTTTAAAGGAAAGTCCACCATGCTGTTCAACTGCGGGTTTGCGAAGGTTTATTGGGCTCAATAATGGTCTTCTAATGACAACAGCCTGGATCGACGGCTTAATGTGCCCTTTGAAGCACGGAATAAACATACAATAAATAGGTAATATTTCATGTATGTTTATTTTTACCATGTTGGGTGGCAAACAAGCATACGGACAGCGTTATTGATTCTTATAGGAAAACCGGTATTTAAGGTTATAGACGCTTACCAGAAAAGTATTATTATTATTAGAGGTATTGCTCGCGTATTGTGTACCTGCTGCTGACGTAGTATCTTCTCAAGAGATCTCTGACCTTAGCTGCTCTTAAGGGTAACCCTTTAAGAATTGTTATTTATCTGTGGTCTTCCCCACTCAGCACTTTTAATATTTCCGTGCTCTACCTATCTTTTCACTTGCTAATCAACAGGGTTCACCACGTGCAGAGGCCCCTGTCGAGGCTGAAGTTGATTACTATCAGATGTTTTTATTACGAAGATCAAACTTCAGCATAGATTGGTGGTAATTGCGTTTAGCTTAGCTGGTGGAAACCCTAGAGCTCTACCGTTGCTGCAGAGCTGTAGATGATTGTCTGTCAACAAATTTAAATTATGACCTATTTTGGGCTTTAGCTTAGGCATGTAGGGCCTCTGGTTTTGGGTGACATCCCTACTTATTAGGCAGGGAAAGTAGGCGTATTGGGTACTCCCCTCGCTTCGACGCGGTCTGTAATACGGAATTACAAGCATAATAACTATATTAAAAGCTGTAATTGCCGGGCGTGTCGTAGTTTTCTATATTATGTTGAAATTGATACCGTTATGTTTATAGGAAAATGGTTAGGGTTGTTAAACCATATAAGTAATTTAACTGCTATTAGAATGTATTACTAGGTGTTATTCATTATAACTTAAGAGTTATCATCATTATCAGCCTGTATCCACCCTACCTAGCTACCTACCTACGGTGCAGATACTTGGATGCTGACCGTTGGTCTAGTTCACATATTAAAACTCGCACAGCGAGCGATGGAGAGAGCAATGCTTGGAGTTACTCTAAGGGATCGAATTCGTAACGAAGAAATTCGACGAAGAAGTGGTCGACATAGCTCTTAGAGTTGTTGAGTCAAGTTGAAGAAGCTGTGGGCTAGCCACGTCTGCCGAGTTAGCGATGGCTGATGGGGGAGGGAAGTCCTAGAGTGGACGCCACGTATGGAACGACAAAGCGTAGAGCGCCCCCTCTCTAGATGCTTGTTTGATACCCGACGTGCTTGACATGCGAAAATAATACTCAGCAATTAAAAACGAAATAATATTTATGTCTTATGGCCACAAAGCACAGACCTAGGACATTGGTTATATTGGTATTTCATATAGACGAGAAAGCAGTATAACCCAGTATCAAACATTCCTTTATACTGCGTACACTGTACATAGTTGGTGGCACATACAACTATGAAAATTACCATAAATGTTTTTAAAATAAACTCTATGTAGGTAACACTGTCCCATTTCTACTACTCGTTTGTCTCTACTACCGTTTAATCTCCTTCCAACAAACGAAACATTTGTACAACGTCTCGAACACTTATCGAATTCAAATTTGATTCACAGGTTTGGTTTTCGAACCGGCGAGCGAAATGGCGGCGCGAGGAGAAGCTTCGGAGCCAGCGTCGGGACGCGCCGGCTGCGTCGCCCCCCGCGCCGCCCGCACCCCGCCTGCCTCTCAATGGAGGTTTTAACTCCATGTATAGTCCTATACCGCAGCCTATTGCCACAATGGGAGATTCGTACAGGTAAGTTATGGTAACATTCTAGAAAAAAAATGGTGTGGTGAAGTGGTTTACCTATAACTTTTATTATACCACAAATTTTAGAGATCAGTGTTTCTTAACTTGTGGTCCGCGGATCCCTGAGGGTTGGCAATTATGTGTATGGTAGTGCGCCGTCTTATTAATTAACATTCGAATTAATACATAATGCCAACAAGACTTGTATAAAAGCAGCACCTACCTTCACAATAATACAGTATTTTTAATTTGTTCTAAATTTATTTCTGTGTTTTTTTTAAGGGGGTCCTTGAAATTTGATTTTATTATCTAGGGGTCCGCGGACCGGAATAGGTTAAGAAACGTTATAGATAATAATAGCATTAAATAAGAGATAATAATCATTTAATTCGAACTTCGAATAAATAAATAAATATTCCTGGACAATTTACACAGCGCCATCTAGCCCCAAATTAAGCGAAAAGCTTGTACTATGGGTACTAGATAACTGATATAATACTTAAATACATTTTTTTTGTAAATATATACATATAATACATAGAAAACGCCCAGACCAAGACAAACAGACATGTTCATGCACACAAATGTTTGTGCGGGGATCGAACCCGCGACCTCGGAGTCAAAGTGGCCATTGCTAACAATTCGACCACCGAACTCGTCAATAATAAAACTATGATAATAAAACCAACTGAGCCAATTCATATTTAAAATTCTACTAACTACGTACTCGTAACGCAAAATATTAGTTGAGTTACAAGCTACGAAAATTTGATGTTGTAGCTCATAGCATAGAAATTTAGGGAAAAAGAGTCGAATTACGTGGTCTTTTAAAATTCAGGTTATTAAATTATGTTGTCTGTGGCACAGTATATACATAGTTGTGAACTAGCTAATTTTGATATGCATTATATGTACCAAAAATGCCATTAATATAGTCCCAGTAGGTTCTCCGTGAAAAAAATGCCTGTGATTATATGGACAGTCACGTAGCGAACTCCTGATGCGGGGAAACTGCTAAATGTCGAAAAATAAAACAGTTTCCCATATTTATTACTAGGTAATAATATCACTTTAATAAATTTATTAAAAGTATTTTATCTACATGTGAACAAGTCTTTACACGGATAATCGAATAAAAAGTAGAGCGTCTTACAGACAACGTAGCGCCATCTATCATCGAGCAGCGACACTAATTAAATTGCGCGCGAAATCGACCGGCAAAGGTCGCGCCTTCTTGCGTTTCCCGCCAATGCACCGAGACGTTCGGAACTTGGGTGCCGAAGGTCGTCCGACTTTCCACTCGAATTGATTTTTAATAGTGAACTACGGGTTTTAGCTTTTGTCATGGAGCAAATTAACTTAGTCGAACAAGAAGTTTCCCCTTTAGTTCAGTTCGTCGAATAAATTTTATCTTGTCTTTTTACTCTTCCTCTTTCTATTTTTAAATGGAAATGGCCACATGATCGCACTTTCGCTGTACGATGACCAGCAATGACCAGCATGGTTTAGAAATGCGTTCATCATAAAGAAAAGTAAGAATAAGACTTTTGAAAGGCTACATGAATTCTTTGTTTAAGTATACTAAAAATTCACTAGCTGCAATCTCAAGGAATGTCACTTGCTGCGTTCGCAGCGGGGGTGACGGCACGCGATCGATATTTTGTGTTTAGGCTACGATAACCGCTTCACATCATGCGGGCTATATGCTTTTTTTTACACCTGATGTAGTATAAAAAAACTGCATACGCATTTTCCGTATTTAGGTATATTTGTCAGAATAGTCGACGGCGATCAGTGGCTTTTTTGACATGATAACGTCTTTTATATCGACTTCACAGACAACCAATTTTTTTTATCATACATATCCAACTTCATGTTCCCTACTTGATTATTTTCATAAAAACGCGACTCTGTTATTAAAATGCGTGTAAATTTTTAATTACGCATTGACCAGTTGTGTTTTATTTGCGACGAATCAAGGCAACATCTGGGTGAAACCAGATTTTCGCTAGGTGGTGTAGTTTTATGGGGATGTGCCGAAATAAGGCTTATTTCGGCACTGCCACAAAAAAAAATACTTATAACTTTTTAACGGGAGGTCGAGTAATTCTGATACTTGGTGTGTGAATTCGACTAATTAACGACTAATTCTGGGGGAAATCATATCTTCGCTATGTTATGTAGTTTATTAGATCCCGAGTGGGCTGTGCCGAAATAATCTTATTTCGGCACTGCCACAAAAAAACCGTAGAGCTCTTTGACGGGAGAGCGACAAATTTTTTCCTTTGGCGACAAATTTCGACAAATTAACGACTAATTTTCTGTCTAGTTAAAATCAAGATCTGAGACCTGGGCTGTGCCGAAATAAGGCACGCGTCTCTGATTAGTTCTTATTAATTATAATTAATCAACGTGCAACGTATTGACAGTGCGCTTGGTTCCGACAGTTCGATGTCGGGCGGGCTGTCGTCGTCGTGCCTGCAGCAGCGGGACGGCGGGTACCCGTACATGTTCGGCGACGTGCTCGGCAGCGGCGGCTACTCGAGAGCGCCGGCGGCGCATCAACAGCACGCGGCATATTCACAACCACAGGCGGCTGCCAGTACTGGTGAGAAATATTTGTTTTACCATCTTTATTTAGGGGTATAAGTGATTCATCAACATCTTTGAACCAAAGCCAACTTCACCTGCACGCGGTACACCCTGCTGACTGACAAACGAAGCTCTGACGAAAAGAGAGGTAGGGATAATTGTAAGCTACCCGACTCTCTGCCAAGCCTCTTTCACTAGTCGGCAAGGTGTACCACGTGCAAGCAAGGTTGACTTTAGCTCTAAAGATTGTGTTGAGCTCCCTGTATCGTGACGGAATAAGTTTATCGTAGAAATGTCTTCCTCATTTATGTAATGGCTCTGTCCGATACCTAAATACAGAATACATAGTTTAGTATTTTTGTTGCCTACTTAGACATAATTTAATTACTTACTTAGACATAAGATAATTTAATTTTACGCTTATTCGAATTAACGCGTGTGAAGTCACGTAATTTAGATCAGAGATATTACATAACGTAAAATTGATGTTCAGTAAACGAAACAAAATGTAGTAAAATCTACTACGATATTAAAAAAAAAATACTTACACAAACGTAAATATCGACGACCCAAATCATAGGCCTTGGAAAATATTTACCAACTTCGTAATAAAATGTAAAAAAAAACGCTGACTCAAGAGCAAGGGGCGTCTGGCTTGCAAGACCGCGACATGACGGGGAAACAAAAAAATAAAAGGAAAAAGGAGGGAAAATAGGAGCTCGTGCTCCGATTGGATTTGCCGTTGTCTGTTCCTTACAAATGGGTTTTAAATTGATTTTGAATATCGAACCGCTTTTGTTAACAAATAGTGGAATTGCAGCGACGTGAATTTTTCGTAATTTCCTTTTACGTTCGCGTTCAACGAAATTTGATTTTAGATACAACGCAGCGAAAACGGTTGCCGATTTCATTAAACGTTTACATTTCGGGGCGCGGGAAAACAAAAAGTGGCTAAACATAAATATTGTAGATTTATTATTCAGAAAAAGAACAAACTGTGAGGCGTCGACGTTGCCATTGTTTTAAAAGGCCGTAACTTTTCCATTTGATATTATATATCACGCGGCGGACATTTTTAGCCGTAGGTGGCGGAAAGCGGTATGAATTATTGTTGTTTGGGGCGTTCCGCGGCATTGTTCCACTGCCGAGTTTCCAGCACCGACCGCGAACAAAAGAGTTTTTCACAATCCAAAATGCACGCTCGCGTTTCATTTACCCTTTTGCGCTCTTTCGATGGGTGCATTTCCAGCTTCGTGCGGTATTAAATAATACGGATTTGTTCTACTTTTCGCTTTTTGGCTTCCATTCTTTTATGATTTTACAATTTCAGAAGATTAAGTACAACAGGATCGGACCATTTTAATTAAATATGAAATTAAATTACAATCCGACTTTAGAGATGCACAATAATTTATGAAAAAAAAGTAGTATTTTTAGACTCTTATATAGAAAGGAATCAATCTAGCTATCAATCGATACAAATTAATAAATAAAGCAAACTCATCTCAAGACACCTATACCTACTTACTCAATTTTAATTCAACATCGTTGTGGAAATTCGGAAATTAAAATGTAATAAAAAACAATACCCTGCACGTCTCATGTAACAATGATGACGCTGATTTGAACGGTTCACAACATTGTAAGCATCATAAACAAGTGCCAGATCATAGACACAAACCATTGAGTAAACGAGTCTCGCAGGAGCGCTGGTTAGAGTCGATAATAACGTGTAATGAATGTAAACGGTACCCCCTTCGCGCGACGTGGAACGGAAAACTGTTATCGCGGAGTCGCACGCGGCCGGGGGCGTGCTAGACGATCGGGGAAATAATTAAGGACTACATATCAACTTTAATGTTATATAGATGCGCTGTTTAGATGCTGCGTGAAATGGAACGCGTACCTATCATTTAGTTCCAATTTTAAGCGACTTTTACACTAACAGAATTTCATATGCAGAGGCGACAATGTAAGCTAAAAGGAACAATACTACTGTTAAAATAGATCTGTTACAAGAAGCTGAAAAGGCAATGTTCAAGCAAAATGAAAACATATCGTAGATGTATTTTGAGTACAGAGCAACAATGAAATCAATAAAGAACTTTACTAGGCCGGATTCTAGCCAACGGGGCCGAAATCAAGGTTGAGTGGAGCGGGTAGATTCTATAGTTTATTATTATTATAGCTTATTCTATAGTTAAGTGTATGATTTCCATTGATCTCAATGAAAAATGTATTTGATGATCGTTCTTCAAGGACATGATCTAAATTCAATCACAAATCAAAATCTCATTTTTTTTTCGACACAATCCTCAATGTGACAAGTTTCATCAAAATCAGTTCAGCTGTTTTGGAGCCTATAAATTTCTAAGAATGACTTTTGGGTGTGTACAAGCGTTCCGCTCGTTGCACTCAATAAATACCTAGAGGTTTACAAATTATTTGATCGTTTAAAGCGCTTCACACACTAATAGGCACAGCAATAGCTTCATGACAGTCACAGCGGGACATAATCGAAGCGCCCGCCGCGCTACGCAGATAACGCGATTGTGTGTAATAAACGGAATGCAATCAGAATCCTATTAGACATATGGCTGAGCCAATGCTGATACACGGCGGTAACAGATTTTGCGATAGTGACGCTGTTAGCATGTTAGTGTTTGATTGGCAGGTGCTATTGTATCATAGTTATATTGTATTGTTGAATTACTTAGCACCAAAGAAAAAGCTTACAGAAAAATCGTACCCTCATAAATAAAGCTAGTCTGGAATCGTAACGGCTCATAAAGATGTGAGTGAACCATTTTTCAACACCTAATAGACGAGGATTTTAAAGAAAACTGTATAAAGATAATATTTAGTTATATACATATATATTATTATAGTCTAGTTTAATGTATTTAGAAAACTAAAACTAATATAAACACCTATATATTTTATTTATAAAAAAAAAAGTATTGCGATAAAAAAACAACAGAAATATACTTACAAATAAATAATATTATTATTATCTAGTAATATAAGTATTATTTATGATAATTAATATAATAAATTGAAGACTCTGAAATAAAAATCTTATGATCAACAAAATGGATCACTCATACCATAACACTTTAAGAGTGCCTTTATTTTAGAATACACTTAATAAGTACACTACATCAGATCTCTTTATTTAATTTTATTTATCACTAACTGACCTGGCAAACCTTGTTTTGCCATAAAAAATAAACAAGAACCTATTCTCAGACCTACTGAATATGTATATAAAATTTCATAAAAATCGGTCAAGCCGTTTCGGAGGAGTATGGTAACTAACATTGTGACACGATAATTTTATATATATTAGATAGATAATATGTACCTACGTAATAGAAATTTTATTACATTTACCTAAAGTTCGACAATGTATAAATAAATAAATATTGTCAGACAAATTACACAGCGCCATGTAGCCCCAAAGTAAGCGAAGCTTGTGTTATGGGCACAACTGATAAACATACGTAAATACATTTTTTTTGTTTGTAAATACATACATATGATACATAGAAAACACCCAGACTAAGACAAACAGACATGTTCATGCACACAAATTGTATGGCGGGGAAAATATAATCAACGGTTATGCTGTTTACTCTTAATTTATTTAGGCTGAATAAATACAATATAGAAAAACTATGTATCTAAAAATATGAGAGCTTACTTGATGGCAGCTGGAGCGAGAAGTGACAACTTTTAATTTTTCTTTTTAAAAACTAAGGACTGTATAAATAAATAGTTTGTTTAAACAAACGCATATGCGAATGATCGCAAACACAAATGTTTGTCCTATGTGGGAATCGAACCCGCGAGCGTTGGTGTCGAAGCCGCGTCATTGACCGCTACGTCACCGAGCTCGTCATTATAATATCTTTTATATAATTAAACATTGCAGCATTGCATAACGAAGATCAAATGCACATCCACAGGTTGCATCAGTATTTGCCGACTTTTTATTTACCCTCTGCTTCTTTGTCGTAGGTGTAATATCGGCGGGGGTGAGCGTGCCAGTGCAAATACCATCGCAGGGGCCAGACCTTGCGTCCAACTACTGGGGGAGGCTTCAGTGATCTCAGCTATTCGGGTTCCCGCATCGACTACTTTCGATGCCTGAGAACCCGACCAATGTGCCTGAGTCACCCTCTAGCGGCGAAATTGCGCACAACTACGCAGACTTATCCATGAACGCTTTGAATATGACAGCAGGACACGACGCTAGCGTTATGGCGGGAGAAATGCCACAGGAACAAAACACTTAAATCCAAATAGAAACAATATATGTTTTTAATTTCTCAGTGATATTTCCTTTTCTCAGTGTTTATAGTGCAAGTTATAATTTAATTACTCCATCAAATATGAACACAATATTAAAAATTAAGAAGCAACTGATGATGTTCAAAAGTAGTGGTAAGTCAACGATCGTAAGCGATGAAATGTATTAAACAGCCATGTTATTTTGTGTGTTAATATAAAATTATTTTGCATATATTTATACATTTAGTACTGTATGATATAACAAAATAATACATTCCATCGTTTATGATTATTATATAGTAAGCTAGAAAACCACAAGCCTGTAAATATAGATAAGCGCCATCTATTGTTGAGTAGAGGAACTTTTTAACCGTGAACGTCGAGTGAAAGACGACGACTGGCGGAAAAATATTGTAAAATTGTGCCAACGTTTGTCGAGTGTTGAGCCCTTTACAAGCACAACCCTTCGTTTCTTTGATGTAAATGGGGGTGCGAAATATTAATGCAACATTGGGAAGAACTCGGCAATAAGGTTCGTTACGGCGATTTGTTTCACACCCCTGACCCCTCAAAACAAATTTTCATACAAACTTATTACGTTTGTATCATTGTATAGTGTAATTACACTAATAGATGTTGTAAATGACGTGTTGATTCGCAATTTTATTGAAGCACGTACCTTGAAACGAATTAATTTATATTATTTATTAATTATAATAAGATCAATATTGCTGTGATTAAAAATGTAGAGTAATAGAATATTTTTACGGCGAAAATTTGAAAGAAGAAGATATTACTGGACTATATAAATTATAATGTAAACCATATTGGCATACGTAAAAAAAATGCACAGAAATTAATGCAGTCAGATTATAATTTAAATAAAACAACTGACGAAAAAATAAAGTTAGGAGTTATGTTTTAAAAAAGAAAATGGTGCTGGAATACTCAGCACAATCTCACATCTACAGTTATAAATGTAAATTATATTTTCATTATCAATAATGATAAATAAATGCAATATGGAGGTGGTATGATAGGTACAGTAAATTGTATGTAAAAATAATTAGGTAGATTATAAGTGTAAAATAAATTATTACTCAATTATAAGTGAAATTTATTAATAAATCGCAGTAATCAATATTCTTTCGTTTCATTAACACTACCAAAATCTAAAAAACACATTAAAATATGATCGCCATTCAAGAAAACTATCTGTGAAGTGTCCATTGAAAGTCAAATAATGGCAACCCCAAGTTATGTCATTTAAAATGACAAATGCGAACACTTGAGTGTATCTAATAAATCCGCCATAACTGAACAAGAATAAAATATTATTAATAACCTATTGGGAAGTAGCCCAGCAGATGGCGTATGAATCGTTGGAAATGCAACCTTATTTCTAAGTGTTGCAACCCCAAAAAATTGTTAGGGAATTATGCTGTTAACTGTGTTTGGGCGGTACATATTAATTTTGTGTTCAATTCGGTAGTTTTATGTGTACGCATGCAAAAGTGCTTGCTACCCTCAGAATAGGGGAGGCAAGACTACAATGGGATGGGATTAAACGTGTTTCATTGTAGGCATTATACTGATGTAAGTTGTGATGGGGTGGGTCCTTTACTACAGAGTGATTAATAAATAAAATTGTGGAAGATGAGTCCTATGCAAAACAACTCGCGTTTATTTAGCGATTCTGATATATTTTTAGGGCCACCTAGCCGCCAATAATTGCACTTTTAGGTTACATAAAATATTATTGATTAGTTACATCGCACTTTATCATTAAAAATAAGATCCATTTTAGCAATAATACGCGGTGCAGGCGAATGAATATATTTTAAATGAAAATAATTTAAAGTACATTACTATATTCTAAGTGACCTAAAAATGCTTTATTAAATTCCCAACGGAAGAAGTTACAGAAAAAAGAAACATTTTTTTTAATGAGCTTCGTTTTTTTAATGGCGGCGCTAGTGCGCTGCATAAAGCCTACGGTTGAATATATATTTTCTAAGTATATTGTTGAAACAAAATATAAAAAAACTGTGCCAATGAAATATGGATTTGAGTTTGTTAGAGACTTCAGAGAGCATTTCACAGCTTACCCACCAGGATAGTACACCGGTCATCAATTTTATTAGAGGTAAGTGAAATTTAAGATTTAACTATAATATTACCTGAACTATAATAGTTATTTTTCTGTCTGTAAATCATCACCCTATAGCTATTACACAGAGTAGGTACAATGGAATTCTATCAAAAACACGCAAGTCGTCCAGTGGCACCCTCTACCGCCGCTTGCAGTAAACAATTGTTCAGATTATCAACGCATATAATTGGTTTAGATTTGTCTGTCCGGCTGTCCCCTCGAGATCTACGACTTTGTTTGATTTGAATGCATCTTTATTATGCTTTAGAATTAGCTAACATTTGTCGAATTTTATAAATTGAATTATTGGATTACATTTCATATGTATTGAATTTTGTAGTATATTTACACAAATCTCTAATATAAATTAAATTTAGCTCATTGTCTAATATTTAATGTCTTTAACAATATTATGTTTTAACTTGGATCAACAACTTGATTTACTTTTAATACGTTATTTTACACAGAGAACAGGTATATTGATAGAGTTTTGTTTTAAAGATTCTCTCAGTTTCTGGATACATGCTACATATAGCAGCATCTGTTGCTTAACTCTTATTCATCCCACTGTTGGGATACGGGTCCGCCCTTAATAGAATGCCCCTTCTTTAGAAAGGGTTTAGAGAATTATGCTCTAAACCCCTCTAAAAAGAGGGGGCAGCCCCTTCCATTCAACCACGCTGCTCAACTGTGGGTTGGCGGAGGCCAATGTTTTCAAACGCCTGAAGGCCACTGACTTGGCTTAAAAATATATACTAATATATAATTTCAAAATATAATGTAAGGGACTAATTAGCCATACTAATCATGTAAATAGTTTCGAAAAATTGAGTCTCAGTCTTACGTTATACTAATATTATGTCTATAAAATATAAAGGCAATATAATACATAGCTTTGGTTTGTATCTTACAAATACAAAATAAGTACCAGACCATTAGAAAAGAAAGCTTTATTAAGCTGAGCAAGCGATAATATACATTTCATCACATACAAACAGTCTTGATACTTGATATTTATATAATAACATATAGGTACAGTACTTGACAATTGATATGACACACTACTGTACTACGATTCCCGTAAATGTTCAACCGCTACGTTATCGCAGCGACTCAGTCGCTGAAACACTTTGGATACGTTCACACGCCGAGAACTCGATTGGATTTCTACACATTTACCATTTCTCCGTATACTCCATACTCATTCATACTAGGACCATCAAATTCAATTGTATGTAACGTACAATTATATATAACTTATGGAATGGTCCTCATGTGAATAATCGTTGAATAAACAGGAAAATAAAATACATGAAATATTTGAATCGAATAGGCATCAACGACTAAGTCGCTACAAAACGCTACGATTGAACATTACGGGAATCGAACCTCTGAGCCACCGTCTAACTTTGCCTATTGCCAAGCATATAAATATCAATTAAAAAATATTCTAACAATGTTGCTAGACGTGTAGACAGACTTGTCTAGCAAGCTCACGGCGACAGAGATAGGAGATGCGAGACAAAGACAGGTGTTTTAAGAGATCGTTGCTGTAACACCTAGCGTAATTCGATTAAAAAAGATGGTTGTCGGTAAAGTCGTTTTACGGACTATGATTTTACGTGACAACGTTATAAGAAAACATCGGTCGATGGAGTGGAAGAGAGATAGATGTGTCACAAGCCGGACGCTTAGGCCGAGCGTGCCTCTCTATCGCTTGTTCCGCGCTCTCGCTTGCACGCTCGGCTGAATGAGTGAGTCATGCTTTTTCGTGCGTCCAGTCGGCGTTCATCACGTCAAAAAATAATTATTCACTAAATACTCAACTTCCAAAAAACTGTGTAACACGATTGTGTTACACAGTTTTTTGGAACTGTGTAACACAATCGTGTTACACAGTTCCAAAAAACTGTGTAATAGTTTTATTATTTAGGAAATTGATTATATAAGAAGTTATTAACGTAAAAATTTGCGGAAAACGGCCGTTTTAAATTTAACCACAGTATAAGTAATAGTACTACGTACAGTATGGGACCTCCTCTCCCCTGTGAGACAAATCTGGAACAGTTTCTATGGCGCCGCACACACACATGGTCATTCGCGCTCTGTACAGACGTCATTGTTTATGTAGTAGTAAACGACGAGACATTTGTATGGAGTGGCCGGGGTGTGATTTACCAACTGCTTACAGGGTATAATGATTTATTAATTTTATTAATTATAAAAAGCCATTTGGTATAATAAACAATCGCGTAAGACATATTTGATTTATTGTGTATTTAACAAATAATTATTTTTTAACTCGAGTGATGTTACTCACTATAGTTTTACAGCGCGGATCGCCTTAAACAACATTCGTATTGTTCTTTTTTTCCTTTTACATTTATTATAAACTAAGGGTCTCTTCACAATGACGCATAGTTTAAGCGTATTGAAATTACCTATTTTAAAAAAATATACATAAATAATAAATACATACTACATATACAAATTTTAACTGTAATCAAAACTGAAAGCGCGCGCTGAATTCGACCGAAAACAAATACATAATACAAAATATTACACTTAACTTGTGATATCGTTCAACAATTAACAATTATGTTCCAGTAAAACAAGTCTCGAAAAAAATGTT
This sequence comes from Hypsopygia costalis, assembly GCA_937001555.2. Classification (NCBI taxonomy): domain Eukaryota; kingdom Metazoa; phylum Arthropoda; class Insecta; order Lepidoptera; family Pyralidae; genus Hypsopygia; species Hypsopygia costalis. The sequence goes on from OW443344.2 coordinate 11,763,847, forward strand.
GATGCTACTAGATAAGTAGGCATTGTCTCAACATTTTAAAACACATAAAAATATAAACCATAATATCACTAATATGTAATTATAATGGCTAATATATGTTTCTAAACATTGTGATAATTTTAGAGAGACGTTTGGTATACGAACATACTCGCAGAATAGGCAAAGTTGGCCAGAAATTACTATGTTAATCCACAGTTACATTCATGAGCCGGATAAAAATAAAAACAGTAATTTAAAGTGTTGTCGATAAAATTAAATATACAAAAAAAAATTACTTCAATGCAATCAACAGTCAATGTAAAATGACTTATTCCTTATTACATTTTGTTTTCAAGTTAATTCGCAAAGAGATTTTTAGCTATAATATATATACCTAAATAATGTAGGTATTTTTATTGTATCTTTCTGTATATAGATTATTAATATCCAAATTTAATAAAGACTATTTTTATAATAAACTTATAATTAGCAGACTTTTATGCCTACGGCAAGGAAGATTGTAACCTTCCCAGGGCTATCACAATGTCATGGCGCTTCGGAATCATCCGTCATTCTTAGGCGATATTAGATATACATAAAAATATAGCCTTCATAAGTGCTTACATAATTTATGTAACAATAACAAGCATTATATTCGACGAATAAGAAATTATCAAAAAGAGATTAGTAGTACTAATAAATTTAGTTTCACTTATTTCGGTCGCACTGTAGCACAATCGATAATAAGTGCGCGTGGCGACGCAGCACCACGCCAATAGCAGGCCCGACACATTAGATATTTCACCTAAAAGATATCTCAAAGCATCTTTCAGTATGCTATGGCATCCTTCGCATATCGTAAGATGTCTGTCTGTCTATAAAAAGTATTTAAAAGCCGCTTTAATAAGTGGACGATATTTTGCAATTTTTACGTACAATTCTCTTAATTTATTATTCGTAGATGGATTTTAGCCTCACTTCACACATATCGGATTGATTTACACTATATCGAATGACACGATTTGACGTCATAACTTGCAGCACGACAAATTAACGTATACGCAACGACAAACAACCGAGCGGTGCTCGCGGCAAAATTCACAAAGCAATATGACGTAATAGGCGTGTACGCCGCAGAGTTTCTCATTGCAACGGCGCAACGCAACGCGTTGTTATTTCGTTCTTAGCTCTGTTATTTTATTACCGCCTTCGCACTTGCTTAAGTAATACCAAAGATACAATACTAAAGATACAATACCAAAGATACAATACCAAAGATACAATACCAAAGATACAATACCTAAGATACTATACCAAAGATACAATACCAAAGATACAATGTGCAGAAGTGGAACTTGTTTAACCATTCGCGTGGCGCGGTCTTATAGTGGGTACAGCGTCAGTGCAGCGCTTGGTACAGAACTGACAGGTTACGGCACGCGTGGGGTTAACAATTGACTTCTACAAAATCACGTGAACAAATTTCGCACGTGTACAAAAAATTGTACTGTATTAAGGTGTATTAACGAGCTCGGTGGCGTATCGGTCAATGACGCGGCTTCGACACCAACGCTCGTGGGTTCGATTCCCACATAGGACAAACATTTGTGTGCATGAACATGTCTGTTTGTCTTAGTCTGGGTGTTTTCTATGTATTATAATAAGTATGTATTTACAAAAAAAAAATGTATTTGCGTATGTTTATCAGTTATCTAGTACCCATAACACAAGCTTCGCTTACTTTGGGGCTGGATGGCACTGTGTAATTTATCTGACCATATTTATTTATTTATTACATTATATTGGCCACGTGCTGTTGTCTGCGGGCCTAATCTACGATGAATGGCAGGGTTGTAGGCAAACATATGTGCGAATGAAAAGTCGTGTCACAAACGCATAGGTTATATTAATTCGGAGGCTGGTCGTTGCGATAGTGACTTGTATATTTTCACCAGGCGCAGAGGTTTCTAATATCGGGCTAATCCACCCAACGTGTGTGAAGCGGATGTTAAAGGCATTTAAAGCTAGAAAGAGTAAAATATAATCACGCAGACGCATTTCAATGTGTACAAGTGAGATAGTAAGTGCCTTCCATTTCTCTCACCCACATTGGAAAGCGTTTGAAATGCGTCTGTGTAAGTACCTACTGTGTTCCCCCCAACTCTAACTGGGCGACCTGAGTGCTGAGTGCGAGGTTTTTGCTTACATTCGAACGTGTTGACGTTTACAAGCCGACCAAGTGAGAAAAACTTTCATATTGTAAATTTACCAGCTGCGTGTTACATATCCAAATTAGCCGGGTTGTTTCAAAATGTGAGCAAGTAAACCACATAATTTTGCTATGTAACACGAGTCTTATAAATTCAGAACATGAGAGTTCTTCTCTATTTGGTCGGTTTGTTTACGTTGATTCGCACTAAGCACTGTTTATACAAAATATTTAACTTAGAATAGCACCTTATTATTTATTATTTGAAAGGACCTTTGGAATGATATGGGATTATTATTAACCTAAAGGGATACAACTTAAAGTGAATAGAGAAATACTTTTTTTTTCCACTATAGACACTGCTAACTCTGTTGATATTTTTAGGCCAGCAATGGGGTTCTTTCGTTTCTGTAGTCCATTGGTTGAGTTCTATTATTGGTTATAATCCCACGCCTGTAAATTACAAATAATATTATGTTATTTTTTTTTTTTAATAATATTTAGTTTTTTTCTAGTTTTATTAGATCTTATGTCGAATCAGGTATCGTTACATGTCGATGGTGTTAGTTTGATAGCTTAAGCTAAGCAATAAAGTTCAATAATTAATAAATAAACAATAAGGTTCGTTTGTTGCTCGATTATTGCTTCGGCATCGACCCATTTTCATTCCACTTTTGGGATACGGGTCCCCACAGTCGAGGGGTTTAGAGCGTACTCCACCACGCCGCTCAACTGCAGATTGGCGGAGGCCAGTGTTTTCAAACCGCCTAAAGGCCACTGACTAGGGGTTAACGACCATTATCTAATGACAATCTTTGGGGTGTAAGTGATTCATCAACACCTTTGAACTAAAGCCAACTTCACCTGCACGCAGTGCACCCTGCTGACTGACAAACGAAGCTCTGGCGAAAAGAGAAGTAGGGAGCGTAATTGTAAGATATAATACCCGACTGGGGAATGTACCTCCACCTCACAGAGTACCGCAGCCAAATAACATAAAAAAAAGACCCTTTGCATGTTTTGCACTCTGGGCTAAGGTGGTGTCCTTGACAGGCCCGTCTGTCTACCTACATACTTAGTTCTTTGTCTATATCAGTCGAATCAATAAATGCTAAAATACCTCATCCACCTCTTTTATTAAACTATCAGTATGCCCCCCCCCCCCCCCCCAACTCTCCCGTACGAATTAATAACACTTACCATCTACCACCATCGGCTGTCGGAGAACCATAGATCACAGGTTCTGGCATTCTGGGGCTGATGCTCCGAGGTGGCGGCGGGAAGGGTGGACGGCCTCGGTTGTGGTACTGCTGGAAGAGGAAACCGCCCATCGCGAATGCCACCCATATCACTGTTATTAGGGAATCTGAAATAGGCATGTAGTTATAATTTTCTCGCGTCTGGACAAAACCAATACAAAGGTTATTTCCATCTATTTAGTTTAATTTACAGCTCTAACGATAAAATAAAACATAACTATAATTTATGAACCAACCTCTAGCAATAATCGCAGCCTATTGACGCTTGCAACTAGTTGTAACACCAATGTCACTTACGCGTTGCCAACCCTGTAATGATTATATCACAGGGTTGGCCATGCTGAAGTCCCCCGGGAAACCCTTGGCAGGGAGTTGATTCCATATACTTACTATCTCTTTCACTCAGCAAATGAAAGAGAGAGCAAGTAATTTTGAAGTGCCGAGGAGATAAGGATAGCGATATTCCGCCTCCTAGGCGAGACGGGAACCTTTTTCTGACGCAATTTAGTATGGATATGCCATATTTATAGTATTTATAATATAATAATAAACATTTCTGGACAAATTACACACGGCCATCTAGTCCCAAACTAAGCAAAGCTTGTACTATGTATTAGTTTTAAACTCCCCTGTGGTACCTATTAGTTTTAAATTAGGTTTATTCTATGTGAATATGAATTACATGACGCATGCAGTTATTAGGATAGTAAAAAAGCTACAATTAGCGAACATAAAATGGTTTTACCATTTACAATGAACCGGAAGGCGGACATTCTATTTAGTGGTGATTAGAAAATATAAAATTTTCGGTAAGTTAGCAATGGCGATTAAACAAGGCGTTTTGTGATTATTGACTGAGTCCATGTAGTATTTACTATGTCCGACTAATAATTGAATAATGTCAGCCCTAGCGAACATCACGCAAACATAGGCACGTGTACAGACGTCATTTGGTTTACCACATGCAAACGTGCCATTTTGGTATGGAGTGGCCAGGGTTTGGTTAAACTTAAAATTCTTTACTCACCTCTCCACTCAAAAGGCGGCGACAGCTCAGCTTTATTAAACAACGGCACCACAGCTCGTCTCACAGTGTTGATGATGATGTATTTCAAATTGGACCCAAAGTAAAAGTCCAGAGGGTATACAATTGCGTACGCGCCGAGCACAGCACAGCACAGAATGTTCGAGATCAATGTCATCGATATGAGTACAATGGCTACTAAGAGCATTATGAATATAAACATTGCCCAGAAGTTTAAATCCAATTGTAAAAGTAGGATACCACCTAAAACGAATATAAAATTAATAAAATATATTATTATTATATAATTATTATTTAAATAGTTTATTTCGGCCAACTTGCCAGAACAATATAAATATTAAAAAAAAAATGGAAAAATTCCCCTCCTCCGCTTAGGTGGGATTTGATACCACGACCTCTCGATTACCGGTCGAGTGCTCTTCCAACAGAGCTAACAGGAAAGTTTGTGATGGTGGTGAATTTTTACACTTTATATTTTTACTGCTGTAAAGTCGCAATGTGCCGCCATCTACCTATTAAGTATTACACTACAAAAAAATTTAGTACTAAAATTTAGAGGAGGTGGGTACAAATCCCACCTAGGCGGGGGAAATGATTTCTATTTTTGAAATATTTATAATAGAAGAAATTATCTCATGCAGTTGGTTAACATGTGATTTTATCTTTAACCTAGTAAAGCCTCATTTGCCATATTGCTGTATCTCATATTGCCAAGAGGGGAAGTCAAATTCCGAAAGCTTCCTACTCCTACTAATTCCTTCTGATTAAATTCGTTGTAAGTTCCAAACTCCAAGGCAGTCCTAGTTTTACCCCCAGGACTGCAGTGGACTTCATTGTTCATTGCCTTTTTGGCGGTCGCCGCTGTTAGCCTACGCCTGCCTAGCTACGCAGGAGACACGGAGGTAGGACTATATGATGAGCCCCCGTACCGTTTAACTTTGTCATCTCACTTCTGAAATGCTTTCAATCCAACTTTAATCTTACTGCTGAAGAGATTTCATCCCCTACTTGTATTTCAAGCAGTGCGACAAACTGGAACTTCATAATTAACATCGTTATCTCACTTCTGAGGGGTTACCAAACTTCTTTTGTCAAATGATCGGGTGAAAAGTGACTTCAACAAATTCATCATTCACCTAGTCATCCCACTTCTGAAAAGGTTTTAATCCTACTTTTATCTCAAGTAGGGTTGCCATCTCTAAACGCTAGCAACAAGGACAGAAGCGTGAAAACTCCGGATTTTGAATCTTAAAACCCGGACATGTCATCAGTGTTTTTAGTACAAGTAATATTTTTTTATTCTACGACAAGACTGTTATTCGCAGCATGAAGCGGGCGGTAGTGACTTAATACTTTTAACCCTGGACTGCAAGTGAAACCCCGCCCGGACGCTCCCCGGACGCCCAAACTATGACAAATACGGGAAAACCCGGACGGCGGATGGCAATCATATCTTAAAGAGATAAGTACGCCCTTGTACACCTTGTTTACACTGTTGTATGTAACCATGTTTCATGCAATAATTAATATGTTTAATAAAACAAAAACAGACCTTCGTATTTTCGTTCATAAATTATGTTTCTTCAGCAGTGTTGGACATAAATAAACTAGATATTTACCTCATAACGTGGTGCTATAATATTGTTATTAACATACATGACTAATTTTTAATTTCCTCGAAATTTTATGGTTGCTTGTGGTCTTTATTGTCCGCCTTATTTGAAGCCAAAGTTCTATTTTTATAATCTATATAGATAAAAATTTATGTTGCTAAACGCAAAATTCGAGAGCGGCTGGACAAGGTCTGGTAATTTTTGTTTTTTTTATTTTCGTCAAGGTATAAGGAAGGTTCTTATTATTATTTCTTATTAAGTAAAAATTGCGAGGAAAATAAAACACCACTTTCTACCCGTGCGAAGACAGGGCTAGTTAAAAATAAAAATGTTTTCTCACCTGGTAATTTGTAATAAAAAATGGCAGCGACCAAAAATCCTAGATTGAGCGCTGGCAACATTACAGCAATCACTGGGATTCCATAGAACCACCAAAATAGGTACCATATAGCTCCAAAAAATACGCCAGATATTACCGAAGCAGTAACCAATGCTAAAAAAAGATTTAAAATAATAATCTGTGTATTATCACAACGCGGCCACTCAATTTACCTCATTTATTATTATTGTATTATGTATATCTCTTAAATCACGGGTCTAGCCCGGTCATTTGATAGGCGTGTGCGGGGATATAGATTCAACGCGTAGAGGCCCCTTTGAGAAGTTTGATGTAATGTTGTAATATTACTAATATAGCACTTTAAAAAAAGATTTTTTTTAATGTGGTCGATCAATGCAGAATAGATCCAACCGACAAACAATGCCAAATTGAGAAATATACATAGCGAGAAACTTCAAATCGAGTTTGATGGATGACATATGTTTCCCAAAACTTACACCATGTGATATTTTAATTCCTATTAAACTTTAAATGGCTTTAACTTAAAAGTAACAAAACGTTGGTAGAATCCATTTTGCATAACAAGATCCGATTGTTCTCCCATTCTTTTTTCAATGTCTGCGCCAAGTCGAACTACCTGTTACATGTGTAGTAGTACCAGAGCAACGTACCCTATACCTAACGGCTAATGCGCCCCGTGTGTCAACCTTCCGGTTATATCACGAGATGCGAGTCTCTCGTCCAGTAAATCAACCAGACGAGAGGACCTTTACCTGCTCCGCCTTTGCGCTCAGTAAAACAACCGAGCACGCAAGCGGAACAGTGAGTACCAGAGCAGTGAGATAAGGCGGGTGGTGTGACTTTAGATAATGTGTACCGAAAAACGAAAAGCGGCATGAGCAAAACTAAACAATCTTAGCTTCCCGTTTCGTTCCCGGTGTGTCCTGCACTTTACTGTCAGCCAATGCCGACTTTGGTGCCGGCGTAAAGTTTAATAATAGTTGAATAATACTAGGCCAAATTCTAGCCCACGAGGCCGAAATAATAAATAAAGATTGAGTGGAGCGAGTAGATTCGCTGAATGTATGTTTTCCAGAATCCCTCCGTTTCTTCCCGTGGATGTCGTACAAGGCAACTAAGGAAAATACATTATCAAATATCGATCAGGCCTCCCCAACCCGTTTGGCTAGCGTGGGGAGTGTAGGCCAAATCCACCTTCCGTCTAGGACGGACGAGAGAGGGTCATGCTCCTGTAGTGGATACTAAAATGGACCTGATGGATGATGATGATGTTTTCCATTAATTTCAATGGAAAATGTATTTGATGATCATTCCTAAAGGACAAGATTGATTCAAATTTTTTTTCAACACAAACCTCACGCATGTCGATATCTTTAATTGTGACAATTACTAGAGATACAAAGTTGTGTCACTTGTACCATCAATGGTACTAGTCAATGGTACTACTGATCCGGAGGGAACATTTCTTTCGGTTTGATATGTAGGGATGTCCCAATAATGTAACCATAGGTGAAAGAATTACTTCGATAGCACTAAAATCTCTTGAGATATGTTAATTAGAAAATCACAATTTTGGACTTTTCCGAAAACGCTCCATACAAAAGGCTACTGAGTTATGACGTCACAGGTTTGTATTTTGTATACATCAAATCAGAAATTTGTACGACAGCTATGTTAAATGTTACGTTTATGTAATTAGTATCATAATAAAAGTTATAGTATTTTATATTGCTTCTCCAATGGGAATATATTTTTTTAATAATTTCATACTTTTAAAATGGACTTTCCCGCCAAACTTTGATCGACCCTAAAATAAGTCGGTTTATAAATTAGAATGAAAGTTTAGATCTTTATAGTTTTTATTTTACGATCATCATCATCATCCAAGCGTTAAGTCCCGGTTGCATCCTAAGCTTGCGCTTCGGAGCCCAAGGTCTACTTTCTTACTTTTTCTCCTCCACTTCGCCCGGTCTTCGGCATCCTTTTGTGTGAGACGATTGGCCCGCATGTCATCCACTACGACATCAAGCCAGCATTTCTTTGGCCTTCCCTTCTACCGGGTCCCGGTAGTTTTTATTTTACGATATTGTTAAATAATTTATACAATTTTTGAGCATTGTCAAATAGCCTATTCCGCAGTCTATAATATTATAAGTATGACTTACCTGATTTATCTAATTCAGCTATCAAAGAGATCATTATATATGTTATGACAACGCCAGTCAGTAATCCAAATAGGAACATTTCAGTCTTGAAGAAGCGATGGCCAAAGAAACAAATGAATATACCAATGAATAGCAGCATGGCGCAGATAATTCTTGATAGCAAATCCTCTGAAAATTAATGCGAGTGAGAGATGTTGCTGTCACAATAAAATGTTATACCTTGTCTAACCATTCGTTTCTTTTGACATAATCCGCGCCTATAAAGTTCCATAATCATTATCAGGCAACCATATAAATAACAAAATATAATATTTCATGGACTATGAAGTATTGCATTTTTTTGTCTATAGCTGTGTAGTAATAATTGTGTATGTACTTCATAGGCGTGGCATATGTCATAATTAAAATAAATAGGTGGACAAGGTGTAGACTACTACCTATATTATTTTATATACCACGTCGAGTGGCAATCACGAACCGCCTAATGTGATGGGGCATATAAACTAGAGATGTTACGATCTTGAATTTTGTCAAACCGAGTTAAATCGGTTAGACAATTCATGCAAGTCGATTCCAAACCGAATCGAAAAAAATCGCACTAAACCGATTTGAACCGGTTTAATCGTTCGACGACGAACGAGTAAAACTTACGAAATCGATGTGTAATATTGAATAGACGAGATCGGGACGGAGTTATTTATTACAACGGTTTAGAGTTTGTCAACGATTCGCAGTTTCGCAGAGAGTATACAAGCGGGAATTCCCCTCTAGCCCCCCTCGAATATACCCCCCCCCCCCCCGCATATATAAAAAAAATATCGGACTGCTTACCAAGTAGATCACACCCATCATCTAAAGGATAGCATGCGTAGGAGTAAGATGGCGAGTACACAGAGTAAAAACTGTTTCCATTAGAGAACGCCACAGCTACGAACACTGATCCGGTGCCGGGGTATGCACTAAACATACGACGTAGCGGCCAATAACTTCGGGAGATCTGGAACAGACAAACTGTTAAGTCTAAATAGAATATGACTTCCTAGGGAATTTTCAAAAATTCTTAGCTGATGCCTACAATATAATAGTTACTTTTTTGTATAGTACGTCGTGTGTACCGGGTAATCGAAACCATACTCGGAATCAGAATTCGATTTGAAATTTCCACAATATCTCATACCTAAGTACAATTTTACTATGATTTCGTTACACTTTTGTTAATATATAACAAAAGTCTAAAGACATCATAGTAAAACATTTAATTTTAAATTACAATGCACAAAACGTATGTTAAATTGACTACATCTACAGTGTTTTATCGCTAAAGTATGTTATATACCGTAAAAGTAGATTATTAGTTTTTATAGAATTCGCCGAGAATTCGTTTTACCCACGTTTTGGATGTGCGTTAGGACCACGGGTGTACATCACAGAATTGAATTGTTTGTCTACAGAAAGATGGTACCTACAGTGTACCTTAGTGTACCCTTAATGATATCCAGTGTACCTCTTTTGATAAAAAGATATATAATAAAATATGTACACCCGCCATTCTAACGTTAGAACTGCGGGTGTACATTTTTTTTTCGCTAAGGAGAAGCTTATTTAAAATTTTCTTTTAGTTATTATGCGTACCTACTGTGTACCTTATTATACCTTTAATGAAATCCGGTGTATTTTTTCTGATAAAAAGATATGTAATAAAACATGTACACCCGCCATTCTAACGTTAGAACTGCGGGTGTACATTTTTTTTTTCGCTAAGGAGATGCTTATTTAAATTGTTTTTTTTTTTGTTATTATACGTACCTGCTGTGTACCTTTATATAAAAATATAAAATAAGCAAAATATTGACAAATACGAGTAAAAAACGTCAATACCACAGCGTATGGCAGCTATCACTTTCAGTACCATTTTTATTTCTTCTGCGTACTTACTTTATACATTTAATTTAAATAAAATGACAAATACCAGTAATTGTATATTATGCATATACATATTAATTAATTAAAGTCAATTGTATATAGTTAAAATAAAAGCTAACGCGCTTCAAGAAACTAAAGTTCTAATTAAGTAGGTAGATTTTGTTTCTGTGATAGCTTTATCCTTATTAATATGTATTTTATTTTATTATTACCTTTTAAGATATCTCAGGTATCTCATGCTTGTTCATCATTCGAGAAATGTAACTGTAGATGTATACTAAATACTGTAAATGTAATCTGCAATATTGCTATGTTGAATATATTTGATCAGTCATGTTCTTATGTAAATATTTAAGCCACTTACGCCCCACTTTTAAATGTAAAAGTGTATTTTTTTTGGGATGTAAGAGGTTCATCAACATCTTTGAACCAAAGCCAACTTCACCTGCACGCGGTGCACCCTGCTGACTAACTAACGATGCTCTGGCGAAAAGAAGGGTAGGAAGCGTAATTGTAAGCTACTCGACTGGGGAATGTACCTCCATCTCACAGAATATCGCAGTTATATAACAATTCCCTTGAGGGATGTTGTGTTCCTGCGAGTGAGTGAGGTCGCCAGAAAGGAAGGAGATGGCTGCATTTACAGCGGGGGTGGCGGCGCGCCAGTGGTATTTTATGTTGCGAGCGTTAACCATATTAATATGGCTACGGTAACCGCTTCACATCAGGCGGGCTGTATGCTTGTCTGCCTACCGACATAATAAAAAAAAAATTGTTAAACGTCGTCTTCGTTAAAAATAAGCAAATTCGCAAAATCTCGCAAGTATTTTATATGACCTACCTATCGTATCTTCGATCGGATCTTGGATACTGAACCTATCGCATTTTCTCTGTTTGATTTGAAATCTTCTAATCCAGTTTCAATCAATTCTCTTAAATAGGTAATGATAGGTAAAGTAATAATAAAATAAAATACATATTATTGAGGATAAAGCCATCGCAGAAACCAAATCTACCTACCTAATTAAAACTTTAGTTTCTTGAAGCGCGTTAGCTTTTATTTTAACTATATACAATTGACTTTAATTAATTAATGTGTATAATGCATAATATATAATTACTAGTATTTGTCATTTTATTTAAATTAAATGTATAAAGTAAGTATCCAGGAGAAATAAAAATGGTACTGAAAGTGATAGCTGCCATACGCTGTGGTATTGATGTTTTTTACTCGTATTTGTCAACATTTTGCTTATTTTATATTTTTATATAAAGGTACACAGCAGGTACGCATAATAACAAAAAAAAACAATTTAAATAAGCATCTCCTTAGCGAAAAAAAAATGTACACCCGCAGTTCTAACGTTAGAATGGCGGGTGTACATGTTTTATTACATATCTTTTTATCAGAAAAAATACACCGGATTTCATTAAAGGTATAATAAGGTACATAGTAGGTACGCATAATAACTAAAAGAAAATTTTTAAATAAGCTTCTCCTTAGCGAAAAAAAAAATGTACACCCGCAGTTCTAACGTTAGAATGGCGGGTGTACATATTTTATTATATATCTTTTTATCAAAAGAGGTACACTGGATATCATTAAGGGTACACTAAGGTACACTGTAGGTACCATCTTTCTGTAGACAAACAATTCAATTCTGTGATGTACACCCGTGGTCCTAACGCACATCGTTTTGGGCATTTACCCGGGTAAAAACGGTTGTCTTTTATACATACAGAACATGAATTAAAAAAACACTGCAGATCATATAAAACATACCTCATCTCCATTCTCTCTGATATTGTCCAATGTCATCATATTCTTAATACCATTGAAATAAGCTTCAATATCGAATGTCCTCTCAGGTAAATACAGTCTATAAAACTTCACAGTGACTGTGTCTATGTAAATGCATCTTTCATCCTTAAAAGTTTTTGCAGGTGATGCATCAACGAACATATAATCTTCAAAGTTTAGAACTCTAGTGAAAGGTGATATCGGTTGAGGAAATTCCATATTGCAGCCTCCAGGTACGGGATCTGTAATAGACTATATGTAAGTATAGGAAAATTCCTAGGTGTTTTTCCCATGGCCGTGTGGTTTCCGGCAGACTAGAATAGAATCACTCCGCCTCTTCCCGTGGATGTCGTACAAGGCGACTAAGGGAAATACATTACCAAACATCGATCAGGCCTCCCCAACTCGTCTGGCCAGTGTGGGTAGTGTAGGCCAAATCCTCCTTCTGTCTTGGACGGACGAGAGAGGGTCGTGCTCCTGTAGTGGAGACTAAAATGACCTGATGATTAATGTTTTTCGGGCGTGCATGTGCATATGTATTATTATAGGGGATTGTCCTCAGGCCCTGTGACCCTTGTAAGCCCAGTGGTGATTTGCAGCGATCCATCCGCTTGACTCACGCATTGTATTGTGCTATCAAATATACTTATGTTAAAATTGATATTGAAGACTTTTTTGAACGTAATAAAAAAAAAACAAAAATTATATTGTCAATTTTTTATTTCCCATACCACATGGATAACATACCAAACAAACATAGGGAAAAAAGGAAGCGAGTTAAACTTCTTTAATTTTTTTTTTTAGGTTAAACAATAGACTTAAACACTGTTTGAAATAGTAAACAAACAAAAAAATAGTACTATTTAAGTACCATTTTTTTGTTTGTTTACTATTTCAAACAGTGTTTAAGTCATCTAAGCGTCTATTTTTATTTGGTTATGCAAAAAGATTGATCGATCTAGTAATAGAAGGAATAAAATTGAGTTGTATGATAATCTATCTTGTTTTTGTTATCCAAGTGGATTTTGGGTCTAGTAATAATACAACAATACTCTATTCTACCCGTTTCAACACTACCGGGTCGTATGCTACTCAATCGGTGCTAACCGCCGCATTAAAAACCGCACAGGGGAAGAAGATACTTGATTTGTGAAATCCATCCAATCATGGCGGGTCGGAACTACCGGGGTCGACGAATGTTTTTTTCCCAGCCGTCCCGTTAATGGGGCGGGACGACCTGGGTAGATGGTACCAACCTATTTGATAGGTTGATCTACACTATGTTTACCTATATCTTTGTGTTTGTAGCTACAAACAACAGTTATCAATGAAATTACACCTTATTACCATGCCTTTGAATTTATTGTAGTGTATTTCAATTCATGCCCTAATCTAAATCCACCCCAACCATAGCAACAGCAGTCTGTTAGTCTTAAATGTCTGTTAATCACAGAGACATATATGTATATATTTACCTTGAGCAACATATCCATGTACAGCAACATACAATTTGAGATCTATATTATTTGTATTTACAATATAAAATGTATCTAATGCATTAATAGCGCTATAAAAACCAATATTCGTCCCTGTTTCAGAGCTCTCTCGTATATTAGTATTATTATAAACGGTCACGTTATATAAATGGCTATGTACTTGGAATATTATGTAAGCAATACTTGTATTGACTTTTCCGAAGTTAACCTCGATTGTTGACGACTGATTGATGTGTATAAAATTAGCATACAGTTCTTTATTATCCCATGTTGTAGCTTTATCTAACGGTATTGTTATATTAGCATCTGAAATTAAAAACAAAACACTTAATATGTTAAAAATAACATGGAAGTATTTTAGGACGGTTTTAGTGATTGATTAAACAAAAATTAAATTCCAATCATCAGCATAGCATAAAGGCAAATGTCTAATAATGCAGGGCTATAAGAGTAGAACATGTTCAAAATATTTTTTGCATATACTTATTTGTTATTGCTGCATTACAATAAAGTTTTTACAAACAAAACAACATGGCGACTCATCCCTAGAATAAAATCAATCAGTATTATAGGTACAACTTGCCAGATGTAATAAAATATCCATGCATCTTATTCGCAGACAATATTTCAGTCATTATCCGAGATTGATAAAGACAAAGACTATGAATTAATTGTTAAATTAAATGTTGGATCGTGCATTGGATATTTAACATAGGAGAGCATTTTTTACGCAGGGGCATAGGTCTGTCTTGCACAACATACAAAAGTTGCTTACCGCATCCAGCTATGTTCAAATACTAACAGCTACTACAAATACTAATACGTCCCTAAAAACCACATAATTGATTTTGATGTGGTTTCCCTGTCAGTTAGATATTGTTTTATGTGAGTTTTATATACAATATTTTGTAATTAAGCTTTTATGTAAGTAGATACATCAAAATTTTGTAACTAATCACACTCTGTTATACGGATGAGCAAGGTCGTCGCCAGCCGATGGCCGTGGGAGGGGGGGGTTGTAGGTAAAGTCGCGAGCTCATGAAGCTTTACACTTGTAGTACGAGCCTTACATCTACAGCGATTGTAATAGTAATGGTACAGAGTCCAACATGTAAAGCTTCACGAGTTCTTGACTGTACAATACTTATAAATAAATAGAATCTCTAGAGGGGGACAGCTGGTGACGCCCTTGCGGATGAGTCGTGTTGTGATTAAAGTTTGCTATCCAATGAACCATCCACATTTATTCAAAACAATAAAATGCAGACTCTGCTTGTATACCTAATGACATCCATTTATCAGACTAATGCCCTATGTAGCTTGATAAAAAGCGAAAACAAGGTCGCCGCAAATGATAGGTAAACACAAATAAATTTATAGTCGAACTCCTACAAGATACAAAAAAATAAGAAAATTGGACTTACTTTGAGTATTCACTACACCACTGCAAACTACCATTAATACTAACATAAAAGTTTTATAAAAGTATAGCATTTCAGGGCATTTCATGGTATCAATTCAATTATTTCGTAGGGTTAGAGCCCCAAATCATATGCACATACTTCAAAGTTCAAATGAAAATCAGGTGTTCACTTTGACATTTGGTTCGCTGAACATTTCTATACAATGTATTTGTGGACAATTATAGACAAATTACAACTGGAAAATACACAAAAACTGCAGAAAATGGGAAAAATCACAATGTTTACATGCTTCAAGTAAAACAATTACTGTGTTGTGTTCGTTGTTCGTTCATCAGAAATCAACTTGAATTCCGCCTTTCAAATTCAAATGAATGAAAGAATAACCTCCAATCCCAATGACATTTTGTACGTCGATCGGAATGTCAAAACGTGACATAGATTTCTTCTTCTTCTTTGATTCATATTGAGCACTCTTCCAATATTATTTTAGCCAATAACAAGTTTATTTTAAAACTTACACTTACTCACTAAACCATCAAATGAAATAAATATAGAAAAATAATATACAAATTAAAATTAAGTTGTGTCAGAATATTCTTCTGAAAAAAAATATTAAGAGACATTCAATTTCAACTATATTGAATGTCTGCTAGGTTCCTTGTTTCTACACCCAAATAAAAAAATCTGTTAGGTACGTATATAAATTTTTTTGACAACAAATACAGGCAGCGTGTGGATGGGTATTTATTGTTTCCTGTTTGTGTTTGTGTATCTGTTTGACAAACACAGGTGTATTCTGATTGCCGCAAACCGCAAACACCAAGCACAAACACTGCTCCACAGAGTGTGCTATTGGGATGTGTTTGCTGTTTGGCGGTTTTTTTTCATTATACCGGCATCAGGGATATTATCCCTGAAGCCGATATGATGAAATTATACAAATGAACTGGATAATAATATAAGTAAAGCCTCGCTTGCCAAATAACCGCCAAACAGCAAACAGCCATATACTTTTCGGTATATTAAACCGAAAAGTATATGGCTGGGAATCACTAATTCCTCAAATAACTTTTATCATGAAAACCGATTAAGTACTGAAACTTTTAGTACTGTTTTGCACGATTTAGTGGAACAACTCGTAAGCGGTATTTAAGTAAATGCTATAATATATAATTAAAATGTTTTTTCTAATAATTACTTGCACTATATATATTATTCATAGTATGATATATATTATTTATAGTATGAAATAATAACATTAAACGAAAATATTAAATTTTGGGCGCGGTAATATTGAATTAGGTCCAGTCCTATTGGGGAAGCACTTCCACCTTGCAGTACATAAGTAAATCGAAGGCAAATAATTAATCTCTAGATTTTGAAGTTCGAAAAATAAAAGAACAAGCCATTGTACTTTATATCTTTATCTCGGAGTAGGTAGGCTCACCGATTTCTGAGGATAGGTGAGGATAAAAATAATTTGCACGCACACAGACCAAAGTGACCCATCGTCATCATACATCCTCCGATCGATTCCATCGTTGGCCGCTAGAGCGCACTCACGTCAAAATCTACAAAGATGGCGGCGCGATCAATGAAGTTGTAATGTGTAGTGAAGTCTAGTGTAAAAAATGAAATTATTATAGCCAGTGTTGTTTTTGTGAGTGATATTGACCATTAATGGGCCATGGGGAGAGGCCAGGAGTTACTGGATGCAGCGCGGGAAGGCGACAGGCGGACGGTGGAGAAAATACTTGGCCAAATAACGAAAAGGAGTGGTCCATTTACGAGGTACGTTTTCATGTTTTATGGTATTTATCTATTAATCTGGTACAATTTAATCGTTCCATGTATTTCTTGGCTTCTACATTATTTTTACTTTGTTTTTGTGGTTAGACGAGCTCGCGGTGGATAGCTTTATCATTCCATCAATAGTGCATTGTTATCGGCTGAACGAGAATGATGTTTACGTCTTATCAGTATTTACCCATTATGATAGATCACTGCGCTACTGGATTAAAGTGTTGCTTTAACTGAATTTTAATTTGTACGAAGTTCGCGGCCTCACGAGAAAACAATTATGTTTCTGTGCTGAGGTCAGGATTTCTGTAAATCGTTCTTTTTTCTGTAATACCTATTAGTGTTTTGTTAAAGAGTGCCCTAAATTAATTAAATTGAATTTCTTGGACGCAATGGTGCGGTGGGTCACAGTTTTGTCTGTATCCAATTTCCTACGATATTAAAAATAAAATTTCTTTTTGGTAACAAAAGTTATTTAATTCTCAGATTTAATTAATCATTTAGATGTTCAAAGTATGTCTTGATTATTTATTAAGTACTAGGTTCTGCTCGCGGCTTCGCCTCTCAATAACAGAGTGCTGGGATAAGAAGTATCCCATTGATGTATGACAAATTAGATCCAAAACGATTCAGCCGTTTTGTTGTGAAAGAGTAATAAACATACAAGCATACATCCTTCTTTACCTTTTATATATGAGAATAAGAGGACATTTAGGTACTTTGTAAGAAATAATCTTTATAATTAAAATCTATGACCCAAGAACACACATAGCCTATATCTCTAAATCAAGTTTTTGTATTGTATAACCTTCCTACACATATCTGTATATCCTGTATATATACATGTATTTTTAAACGCTGGTCTAATTCAAGGAGATGATAAAATTGTTAGTATTAATCACAAATCAATAAAAATAGTGTATGTTTTTTCTTGCAAGTATTAATTAATTCTCTACTTACTTTCTTATTTATATTTTTTTCCAATTAGTATGGAAAGAAGCATGCTGGGAGTCAAACTAAGGGACAAAATTAGAAATACTGACAGTGGCGTAACTATGCCATCTGGGGCCCGTGGCAATTTTTTTGATGGGGCCCGATGGGGTATCAGTAAAATTTGTCACGTCATCATCACTTAGTTTAATTTGAATAAACAAATGAAGTAGTTATCCAACACTATTAAAAATTTAATTAAGGGTTGGGGCCCTCTTGGGTCGGGGACCAGTGGCATTTTGCCAGCCCTGTCACTGTCACCCTATAGTTACGCCGCTGAATACTGAGATGAGAAGGAAAACCAAAGTCATAGACATAATAGCTCACATAGACCATCTTAAATGGGGATGGATAGGGCACATGTTAAGATGTGCCAAAAACAAATGGAGCAAACAAGTAACTGTGTGCTACCCCAGAAATGGGAATAGAAAACAAGGATGCCTGAAAACCAGATGGGCAGATGATGTCCACATAACTTTGGGGCCATACTGGACATGGATAGCTGAGGATAGAACTCAATGGAGAGAGTTGGAGGAGGCCTACGCCAAGAGGCACACCGAAAAATGAAGTCAGAAAAATGGTTATACACACTTAAGACCCAATGATCTCAGATCGTTTGTTTGTTTGTTTGTAAACTTTATTGTACTAAAATATACATAAAAACGATACAAAAGAAATGTCATATACAATGGCGGACTTATCCCATGCAGGGATTTCTTCCAGTCAACCATCGAACGCATAATGATGAAAGATGACGTGGGTTTGGTAATTAGTACAGTGCATGAGTACAACATAGAGCTTTAACTAAAAATAATAATAATAAAACTTAAGGATAACAAAACATGTAAATCAATTACATACGAATTATAACTAATATCTATTATCTAATATATACTAGCTTTATACGCAACAATGCACATCTCATATATGCAAAATGTAGATACACAAGCTACATACCAATTTTGTATACAATTGAAATATATAGCTCAAACATCAGGAGTACAACCATAATGCTTCCGAAGTTGAGATTTGAAGGAGTAAAGTGACTGTGACATTTTGATATTCACTGGCAGTTTGTTCCAAAGGCGAACAGCGAGGACAGCAAAGGATTTAGAATAGCACTGTGAGCTATGATGAGGAATTACAAGGTAAGGAATTTTGTTTGAACGAAGCCGGTCATCAGAGACACGAAACTTGAATTTTTCACAAAGATACACAGGCGCTGTTGGATGAAAGAGAACTTGATAAAGTAGGGAAAGAATATGAAAACTTCTACGAAGTCTTATGGGCAGCAAGTTGAGTTTTGCGCGATACTCTGATATGTGGTCAAACTTCTGTACACCATAGACATATCTTATGCACATATTCTGAATACGCTCCAGTTTATTTAGAATTTCTTCAGATGGGTCCAGGTAAGCTATATCCGCGTAATCTAAAATCGGAAGAAGAAGAGTATGAACAAGCAATCTTTTCGTACTGACAGGGAGGAAATTTTGCAGTCGTTTCAAAGAGTGAAGTGATGCGAAAATCTTCCGACTAACTTCGCTGACCTGCGGCGCCCAAGACAAGGTTTGGTCCATGATGATTCCCAAGTTTTTAACTGTAGAGGAGTAGGCTATAATGTTACCGTCAAAAATGACATTGGGGCACATCATATTGGACAATTTGGAAACAAAATAGGGGATGCCAATTATAATCGCATTTGATTTAGATGGATTTACCCTTAATCCGAAATTTTTAGACCACTGTGCAATGGCAGAAAGCTCATTGTTGATAGTTCTGACCGCACCTGCAAAGTCCTCCAGCGAAGCTGCCGTATAAATTTGGAGATCATCAGCGTACAGATGATAAGAAGAAGATAGTAACAAAGTAATGTGATTAATAAAGATTGAGAAAAGAATAGGAGATAACACACCACCTTGAGGTACTCCCGCAGTAAGACAGCACCAGTCAGATCTAGAGTCACCAATTTTTACAATTTGACGGCGATCAAATAGGTAAGACTTGAACCATGATAAAACCAATGGTGATAGATTGAGAGCACGAAGCATTCCAAGCATAATGTCAAGATCAACCGTGTTAAAAGCGTTAGAGAAATCTAGTAAAACAAGCAGTGTTAATTTTTTGTTTTCAATGTTCAGTCGAATATCGTCAGTGACCTTAACGAGTGCCGTAACGGTGCTGTGGCCAGTACGGAATCAAAAAAAAAAAAAAAAAAAAAAAAAAAAAAAAAAAAAAAAAAAAAAAAAAAAAAAAAAAAAAAAAAATCGATCATGCATGATCATGATCATGATCGATTGGATTCTCTCGCATAGATGTAGCGTCTCGTTGCATTCTATACAAATTACATCACGGAGAGTGCTTGGATGAGCTGGTTGATTTTATACCTGCCGCTGAATTCCACTATCATACAACACGCTATAAATTAAAATTCCATCCATATCATCTTGATTATTGGTGTACTACTACAGTACGTTTCCTAAGACATTTTGTACCACAAACAGTGAAAATGTGGAATCAACTTCCCTCAGCGATATTACCGAAGAACTACGACATGGATGCCTTCAAGAACAGAGTCTTTATTTCCCTTAAAAGGCTGGCATCTCCATGGGCGGAGGTGATTGCTTTCGACCAGGTGACCCACATGCTCCTTTAAATTAAATTCATTATTATTATATTTTGTCCAAAGGTGGCCCAATACAGATTTCATGCTTGTGTTTAAGGCAATAAAGATTAATGTATTGTATTGTCATTATGACCCAATCTAATAATAGATGAGGAAGAATTTTACATACAGGACATTTTTTTCCTGATCAGTTTGTGATATAATATAACACTTTCAAACATCACAAGGGTCAATGCATCTAAGGTCAATAATCTTTTATGTCAAGGTAACATAACTTATGTGTGTGTGTGTATGCTACACATATCTGAACTATAGGCAAAAGCTACTCCTGCTAATTAATATCACAGTATAATACATACAGTATGCCCACTCCCTGCCATTCTCTTTTGTCGACCTCACCTCCCTTCTTCTCCCTCTCTCCCTTCTGAGACAAATCTGGAACAGTTTGTATGGCGCCGCACGCACACACTCATATGTGCTCTGCACAGACGTCATTGTTTATATAGTAGTTACCGGCGCGACACTTGTATGGAGTGGCCGGGGTGTGTTAATATGAAAGTTTGAGGGAAATTGTTAAATTGAGGTGTAAGGGGTTTATCATCGCCTTTGAACCAAAGCCTGCACCTGCATGTAATGCATCCTACTTACTGATAGATAAATACCGCTATGGCAAAAGCCAGTCGCCAATCTCCACCAACCCGCAGTTGAGCAGTGTGGAGGAGCATGTTCTAAACCCCTTCGTTTGAGGGGAGACCGGTATGCCAACAGTGGGATAAGTGAGAGTTGACGTCGATGGCAAAAGCGAGGTAGGACATAAAGTATTTTTAAGTGGCCCGACTGGGGAAATATCTCCACTTCTTGAAATACCTCATCCAAATAATTCTCTTGGGGTTTGTTGTGTTCCTGTGAGTGAGTATGGTCATCAGGAAAGATGTCGCTGTCATAAAGCATACGATCTCGTCATTTCAACCCATATTCATCCCAATGCAAGGATACGAGTTTCCCCTCAGTCAAAGCGGGTTAAGAGCGTGCTCCACTCTGTTCAAATACTGATTGGATATGAAGCGTATTAAATGCTATAACCTACAACCCAATTACTTGTCATAATTATATTTTAGTTTTAATTAGGTATCAAACTGCAATGACATAAAACGTGAATCACTTTATGATACAGGGGATTTCCTTGCTGCTGGATAGTAAATTGTAAACAAGAACAGTAGTAGAATCTCAATACTCCGGCACTTCAGTAGACCGATACGTCGTTCAATAATCCGGCACCCTCCGCCCCTCTTCTTAATTTTTAAAAGGTTATTATAAAACTATGTATGTAATTACAAGTTAATTCTGAGATGTTACTATTATAAAAACGTGTAAAACAGGAACCCAAATACATTGTATTTTCTTTATAAAATGCTTTATTTTATTTATTATGATTTTTTCTATATAATCCAGTAATCCGAACATTTCAATAATCCGGCACCCTCTGGTATTTAATAGTGCCGGAATAGTGAGATTTAACTGTAATGGGATAGTATGGCCATTGATTTTTTTTATACGAAGTCGGGTGGTGAACAAGCATACGGCCCGCCTGATGTGAAGCGGATACCGTAACCATATTAACGTTCGCAACATAAAATATCGGTCGCGTGCCAAAGCAGCATCTCCTTCCTTTCTTTCTGGTAACCTCACTCACTCGTAGGAACGCAACGACCCTCAAGGGAATTGTTATTTGGTATTCTGTGATGTGGAGGTACTTTCCCCAAACGGTCCCTACCTTTCTTTTCGCCAGAGCTTCGTTTATATTGTCAGTCAGCAGGGTGCACCGCGTGCAGGTGAGGTTGGCTCTGGCTCAAAGATGTTGATGATACTTACACCCCAAAATAAAAAGCACAGTATAAATAATAGTACGACGTGCATTACGGCCACTCCCTACCTCTCTCGTGTCCTACCACCTCCTCTCACCTACCCTCTAATACATATCTGGAACAGTTAGGTACTATGGTTCCGCATGTACACACGCTTATTCTCGCTTTGCACATACGTCGTTGTTTATGTAGTAGTTCTCAACGCGACATTTGTATGAAGTGGCCGGGGTGTGCTTCAACATGAATTAAAGGTGTCTCTGTCAACTGAAATCACTCTCACTTAGCGACTAGTATTACTATTAGTAATCGTATCGCGCCAAAAGCTGTCATATAATTATGTTTTTTTTTTCAATATTCTTATAATCGGAATTTCGTTAAAACCGGAATAGGCTATTTGACAAACATTTTTTTCGTTTATCTACATTCTATGATTTATAGTATCTACATTCGTTTGATATGTAGGGACGTCTCAATAATATAACCATAGGTGAAAGAATTACTACGATAGCACAAAAATCTCTCAAGATATGTTAATTTGAAAATCTCAATAGGCTAGTATCCCATTTTTTTTTTCGATTTGTTATTTAAAGACGTCACAATAATATAAATATAGGTGAAATAATTACTTCGATTGCATAAAAACTTCTCGAGATATGATAACTTGAAGATCACAATTTTGGACTATCCTGAAAACGCTCCATACAAAAGGCCACCACGTTATGACGTCACACCGTGCTATTTTATATGCATTAAATCAGAAATTTGTACGACAGCTATGTTAAATATTGCGTTTATGTAGCCAGTGCCGTAACAAAAGTTATAGTATTTTTTATTGTTTGTACAATGGTAATATTTATTTTTTATAATTTCATACCTTTAAAATGGACTTTCCCACCAAACTTTGACCGAACATAAAACACGTCGTACATAAGTTATTAAAATTTTAAGATCGCAGATCGTTCTAGTTTTATGTATTTTACGTTACTGATAGAGAGTTTTTATAATTTCGTGACATGGGCAACAAGCCTATTTTGGACTTGGAGTTATGATGTCACAGGTTTGTATTTTGTATGCATTAATACAGAAATTTGTACGACAGCTATGTTAAATATTACGTTTATGTAATTAGTATCATAATAAAAGTTATAGTATTTTCATTGCTTCTCCAATGGCAATAATATTTTTTAATAATGTCATACTTTTAAAATGGACTTTCCCTCCAAACTTTGACCGACCCTAAAT
This sequence comes from Hypsopygia costalis, assembly GCA_937001555.2. Classification (NCBI taxonomy): domain Eukaryota; kingdom Metazoa; phylum Arthropoda; class Insecta; order Lepidoptera; family Pyralidae; genus Hypsopygia; species Hypsopygia costalis. The sequence goes on from OW443344.2 coordinate 11,787,645, forward strand.
TAAGTCGGATGGAGGGTATTATAATGAAAATTTGCAGATGTTTATAGCTTTGTGTATTTTACGATATTATTAAATAGTTTATACAATTTTTGAACATTGTCAAATAGCCTATTCCGGAGCCCAAGCTCGCAGCCCCACCTGTTTTTCTTTTACATATTTTTGCAACATCACTACTTTTAGTTTTTCTACTTAACCCAAATAAAATCTAAATTCATCATCTATTTAAGGAAGTCAGATAACTTGAACCATTAAAATGAAGTGTTTGGACACGCGCCAGACGCCAATCGATGTAGGTACGTTGAACTTGTCTGTCTGTTCGTAAGGGCATAGATATTATGCATATAAAAGTTATGTACAGTTTTGTATGCACGCCACTGACTTGGTCAAGCAACTGAGCGGAATCAAACGCCGAATTGAATCTTATATTAGCGTTCTGTTATGGTTTGCAAATGAGATTGCAGTTTGTAGCTATAGCTGCGTACTATATGACTAGCCATCTCTGTAGGCTTTTAAACTGTTATGTATTTGCCATATTGCTGTCTCTCACATTGTTATAAGGGGAAGTCAAATTACAAAAGCTTCTTACTCCTACTAATTTCTTCTGACACTGTGGTGGGAATGTGTGAATTTCCCACCGCCTATGGATGTAGGAAAAAACGAATTTCCTCAAAATTAAGACCTAGTAATACGAGGGGAGGTCAATAAGTTCGCGGAATGAGAGAGAAGGAGGTTGAAATTAAACACCAAATTATTTTTCCTTTTCAATATATTCTTCTTTAACCCTAATACATTTTTCGGATCTCTCAAATAGCTTGTTTATACCATCGAAAAAAAATGATTTGTCTTTGGTGTCAAAATAGGCCGAAATTGCCGACTTGACTTCATCATCGTCGTCAAATTTCTTTCCACGCAGCTCTTTCTTCATTTTTGGAAATAAATAATAGTCACTGGGGGCCAAGTCTGGACTGTATGGTGGGTGGTTTAATTGTTCAAAGCCGCATCGGTGAATGGCAGCCGTCGCAACATGGCACGTGTGGACGGGTGCATTGTCGTGCAAAAGGAGCACACCTTTTGACAGTTTTCCTCTTCTTTTTTTCTTAATGGCTTCTTTCAATCTTTCCAGTAAAGAAGCGTAGTACTGTCCCGTTATAGTCGCACCACGTTCTTTATAATCGATCAGTAAAATACCTTTTGTATCCCAAAAGATAGTCGCCATGATCTTTCCGGCCGATTGTGACACTTTGAACTTCTTTGGAGGAGGTGTGCCTTTTTTATGCCACTGCATCGACTCTTGCTTCGACTCAGGTTCATAGTGGTGAACCCAGGTTTCATCTCCAGTAACAATCCGGGCCATAACTTCTTCCTTTCTCTCTCCACAGAGCTCCAGAAACTGGTGAGAGCACTCGACACGCTCGCGTTTTTGAAGTGGCGTGAGCATTCTCGGAACCCATCTTGCACTGACTTTAGTCATCCCAAGATGATGATGTAGGATATTTAAAATACTTGATTCGGATACTCCAACCATTGCTGCAAGTTGCTTCTTCTTCAGTCGGGCATCTTCCAATACAAGTTTTTCTACTTTTTCGACGATTTCCGGTGTGGTGGCCTCAATTGGCCGTCCGGAGCGGGGGTCGTCTTCAATGGACTCCCTTCCTTGTTTGAAAAGACCATGCCACTTGTAAACCATGGTTTTACCAGGGGCAGAGTCCGCGTAAACCGCTAACAGCTCTTGAAAAATCGTCTGAGCGGATTTTCCTTGCTTGGTAAGAAACTTAATAACGGCACGGTGTTCAATTTTCTCCATACTGGCTGACTTCTTCCCGATTTAGTTGTTTGCAGGTCGATAACTCAAAAGTTAATGACACGATTAGGTTCAAACTTGGTATATATACTCTTAATGAGGTGCTTAACTAGTGCCTACCTGGACGGGTAAATTTATCCCCATCAACCCCTCCATTCCGCGAACTTATTGGCCTCCCCTCGTAGTAAACGTCTATATTGTAAATTTCACACAAATTGTTAAAATTTATTTATAAATATATTTGCTGGGTTATTTATACTCGTATATCGCTTAATAGTGTCGGATAATGAAAAAAATAATATTGTGATAGTTAGTTAAAAAACGTATATAAGTACATTATATTTACATTTATTACAATATATATAATGTATGTATATACAAGTACCCAATTGTTTTAATGCAATATTAATATTCAAACTGTCAAAGGCACGATGCCATATATGGAACTTGTATGACAGTCGCAGTCGTCGTGTGTGTTTGATTGTTCTAACGGGCCAAACGTTTTTCTGAGTCCGGACATTATGAATAATTGCGACTAGGTCAGTAAAGTGTCCGTTCACTATTTTTTAAGGTCCCATATATGGCACGATGTGACTTTTATGATCCATCGTTTTAGACCGATCGAAATGACGAATCGGTAGTGTACGTCAATGTCGTTAGAAAATCGCAAGCGTCCGTAACTCCATAGGCTGCGATGGTTTAGTCGATTAATGGCTGATTCCAGAAATGACTAAATCGGTCGTTTCTCAAATTGCACATTACGCGAATTTGTCAATTCTAGATTTCTAGAATCGGTCATTAGTCGACCAAAACGGCCGCGATGACTTCCTACTATCAGGCAGGTCGTATGCTTGTTTGCACCTTAGTTTGGTATAAAAATAGTGTTTTTTTTAAGCATACGGCCCCCCTGATGTGAAGCAGTTACCGTAGCCATATTAACGCTCGCTACATAAAATATCACTCGCGCCACCCCCGCTGCCAACGCAGCATCTCCTTCCTTTCTGGTAACAGGAACATGGTCGCAGGTACACAACAATTTTCAAGGGAATTGTTATTTGGCTGCGGTTTTCTGTGCTGTTTAACATTAGGTAGGTGGTACCTTTCTTACGAAAAATCAAGATTATTTTTCTTTGGCTTGTAACCTAACTAGAAACATAATCGTGACAGCCATGTAGACCACATCAAATTAAAAATAGTTAGGCCGACAAAAACAGTTCAAAAGTTATGACAATGTTTATTACCCGTGAACAGAGCGTAACGTAATGTTCAAATGAATTATTCATATTTTGTATTAGCTCATATGATTGTTTCCTCTTTCGGAATTAGTAGGACTTGTTATAAAACTGTTGAAATTAGGTATTTCAATATTTAGATTTTTGTAATATATGAAAAGATTGTATATACATATTACAACAAAACTACCATTATTTTTTTTTTCGTTACATTTAAAAAGTTAAATCTAAATGAAAGTTGGATAAAACTAACATCGTGGCGTCACAAGCGCTCGATTTCTTGGATACTGTACACGCGCTCTGCTGCACGGGTAGGCCTACCCGTACAGAAGAGCGGCACTCCCAATGGCTTCATATTAGTGATGTAACGAATGTCAATTTCTAGACATTCGCGAATGCGAATATCTGCAGTCGATATTCGCGAATGCGAATGCGAATACGAATATTGACTTTTGTATTTGGCGCCATTTGTCTATGGCTTTATTTTGACAGCTTATTTGCCGCGCGAGTTACACGCACACATTTGTAATAATTTGCATCTACTTACGAGCATTGTCGAGCCGATCCGAAGAAGGCTGATTGCTGTTTGATTTACGAGTGATGTTTATTGTATAGTTAACAAAAAATCCTAACAGAAGATAAGGTTTTGAAATAAATATATAAGAAGTTGATACTTATTTCTCTATTTAATTTACAGTTTTGTAATTGAAAATCTTAATTATTTTAAGGACGTTCATATTCGCAAAACATTCGCATAAAATTGCGAATGCGAATGCGAATGTCGAGAAATATGCGAATATTCGCGAATGGGAATGCGAATACGAATATGAATATTCGTTACATCACTACTTCATATATATCCCAATAGCTTCGTATAGCAAAATAATACGCATAATATCTGTATTTGTAACTATTTTTTTGACGTGACAACATCTAAAAAACGATGAACACCGGCTGCACCCACGAAAAAGTCACGTTCCGAGCGTGCAAGCGAGAGCGCTGAATAAGCGACAGAGAGGAACGATCGGCCTAAGCATTAGGCTTGTGACGCATCTATCTCTCTTCCACTCCATCGGCCGATGTTTTCTTATGATGTTATCACGTAAAATTATCGTCCGTAAACCGACTTTACAGAAAACTATTTTTTTTTCAGTTTACGACGCGAATGACACAAACCACAATGCATCTTTGTTTATTATTTACACATTCTCAATCGGTCTAATTATGGCCATTGAAATGAATGAATTGCATGATACTGAGATACCCAGTGACACCAATAGAAACCGGTTAATCAAGATCGATCAGTCTTGTGACTTTGAATCATCACTGTCTAATCAGTTTCTGATGATTTGTGATCAGTATTATAATTACATACTGTAGTTATTTATTAGGCTAGTAATATAAGTAAAACAAGGTGTATCCAATTGCATCCACTAAAATTCCAACTAGTTTCCCCCACAAAAGTTTTTTTTATTTTTATGAAAAGTATTTTATGTCCTTGCTGATACTTGAGAATATGTGTACAAATTTTCATGATGATCGTTTGAGTAGTTTCGGCGTGAAAGCTAACAAACAATAGTTATTTGTTATGCAAGGCTGCAAAGTTAATTTTTGGCGCGAGTACCTTGTATTGAAACCTGAGCAAGCGAAGGATTCTAGGATTGAGCCACGAGCGAAGCGAGTGGTTCAAATATAGAATCCTGAGCGTAGCGAGGGTTTCAAAGGTACGAGACGCTAAATAACTTTGCTGCCGAGCGCAACACACAACTTTTCACCTCACTAAAGCGAGGAAAATGTTAGGTGCAAGAAAAACAGTTTTAATAAATAATCATCAATGGACTGGCTGCAGAGAATATAAACTATTACGAAACCAATGAGGTTCTATATATATATGTAATTTATTGTACAAAACCGTTATTGAATAAAAATATTCGAATTTTAAAAACACTTTCCACGCTAGCGGATAAAGTGCGATTTTCCACGCAGATTTCGAATGATAAACAGAGCTTTTACGAGCTAGTGAGGTGAAAAGTTACATTCACATTTATAATATTAAAGTAGGGTATCTATTTTAAATGTTATCCTTGTTCTATTAAATTCCCATTTTTTTTTTAGGGTTCCGAACCTCAAAAGGAAAAACGGAACCCTTATAAGATCACTTTGTTGTCCGTCTGTCTGTCTGTCTGTCTGTCTGTCTGTCTGTCTGTCTGTCTGTCTGTCAAGAATTTCTATGTCGAGAATGCGTGGAGGTATCAAGCTGAAATTTGAACTGTATACTCAGGTCTACGGTCCCATGAAGTTAAAAAAAAATCAAACTGCTAAGTTTACGTAGAAATAAGTTACGGCCGTTTATTCAGCAAAAAACGCATATTTCGACACACTCAAGGGAATCAAAACCTATAGGGTACTTCCCGTTGACCTAGAACTATGAAATTTGGCAAGTAACATCGTTATAGACTACAAGTACAGGAATAAATCTCAAAACTATACATTTGTAAATAGATCTTAAAAAATAGGGGGTCTATATTTTTTATAAGGTGTCGAAATTTCAAATTGAAACTACTAGTTCAAATGGGGTATCATATGCAAGGGCTTGATGTACACATTGCAAAATATATTTTATTTATTTTTTTCGACGCATTATTTCTTATTTATAATGAAAAATATCAAATTTAATAATGATACTACGTACCTACGGAACCCTCGGTGGGCGAGTCCGACTCGCACTTGTCCGGTTTTTTTTATAATACGTCGGGTGGCAGACAAGCATACGACCCTCCTGATGTGTAGCGGTTACCGTAGCCATATTAACGCTCGCAACATAAAATATCACTCGCGCGCCGCCACCCCCGCTGCCAACGCAGCATCTCCTTCCTTTCTGGTAACCTCACTCACTCGCAGGAACACAACAACCCTCAAGGAAATTGTTATTTGGCTGCGGTATTCTGTGAGGTGGAGGTACATTCCCCAGTCGGGTAGCTTACAATTACGCTCCCTACCTCTCATTTCGCCAGAGATTCGTTTGTCAGTCAGCAGGGTGCACCGCGTGCAGGTGAAGTTGACTTTGGTTCAAAGGTGTTGATGAACTACTTACACCCCAAATTTCTTGTTCTACTCATAATTTATAACATACCAAAAATCGTTACCTGTGTGTATATATATTTTTTCTTCCTTCCTCATTCATGTTTTTATTCAATAGGTCATGCTAGTCAACTGTACGGCAGTATCATTTAGTTTTACCATTAGTAATAAGCCCACGGACTAATTTCGTCGTCGAACTACGAACAACGGTTATTCTGCAAAAAAATACCGCAATAAAAAAAGTTCTAAGTGAACCGACCTGTTGCTTGCCTATGAATCATCGGAGAGTTGCCTCAAACCAAACAGTCGCATGGTTACTCAGTTTGGGGCGATCGTTTCTCGTGTAAATATTTTAAAATCAATATTTAAACTGAGAGTTAAGTCGCCGATAAGCCGGTAAACGTTGTGATTTGTGATAAAAATGGAGTGATTTGTGAGTAAAATGAAATTCATTGCAAAAGACTGCCGGAAGATGTTCAAGAATCTCAAAAGGGCGTTTAGGTTTGTATTTTTTTTAATTACTGTATTAAATTAAGGTTGTAATATATATTCCATGACAAATTACACTGCCATCTAGTTCCGAAGTAAGCAAAGCTTGTACTATGGGTGCTAGGTAATTGATATATTTTTTTTTTGTAAATACATACAATGAATTATATTCATAGAATACATCAAGATCAAAACAGACATGTTCATGTACGTATACAAATGTTTGTATGGGGATCGAACCCGCGACCGTTGAGTTAAAGAAACTTTTGCTAGCCATTCGTCCACCGGGTCAAACTAATGAAATTAATTTTATTGTTGAAAATAACTTACATGGAATGCCGACTACGGTACGGACCGGAAGTGTGGTTAAGGACCATTTGGATGTTACGATGGTCATTCCGATAACTACAAGGAACACTAAGCCAACTAAAATATCGATAGTTTTCTTTTTTCATCTAAATCAATTCATTACTTCAGTAACATTATGCTACCTGAATTCTATTTATAAAAGATACACAGACACAACAAAATCGACAAATACAAACCGCTAACTAAATGTATAACTCATATTAGCGGTGTGTATCTGGATGTGTACGAGTATGTTTTGAGTTGGCGTAGTGTTCATTGGAGGCATCGATTTAAAGATCGCTGGGAGACGATGAATGCAAATGGCATAATATCGATTGTTCTATGAGGGAAGCATACGAAGACTTTAGTAGTCATTACGAATTTATTATAATTTTTATTTATATTATCTAGAATAGCCGATCAATTGCAAGCCAATTGTATTTCCTTACTCTTCCAGGACTTTCCAGTCCAGACTTTCTTTTAGGACGCGATTGTCTTATGGGTCGAATGGAAACCTGAAATACTAGAGAGGACGAATGAAGCTACTAGAGAGGAGGAATTCAAATGCTTTAGGGGTTGAGTGGGTACCAAAAATTTTGTAGGGGACGAATGGTGCGAATATCAGAGATCCAGAGATTCAATGTCGGATATGACTGGGTTCTGGAAAATACACACAGTTCTGATACAAAATACTATTATATTCAGAAATGTTTACTTGCCACCTGTTACACATACTGACGGCTATGACGACTGCAAACGTCATATTTTGTGTAAAAATGGGCGTAAACATTATTTTGTTTTCTTTCAGCATTGTACGCCACCATGACAATTATTTCTGGATGAATACATCTTTATTTAATTATGTATATTTATTTCATCTTCATCAGGTCATTATAGTCTCCACTACAGGAGCACGACCCTCTCGTCCGTCGCAGACAGAAGGAGGATTTGGCCTACACTCCCCACGCTGGCCAAACGGGTTGGAGAGGCCTGATCGATGTTTTATAATGTATTTCCTTAGTCGCCTTGTACGACATCCACGGGAAGAGACGGAGTGATTCTATTCTAGTCTGCCGGAAACCACACGGCCATATTTATTTACGTACTTAAAATGTAGGTGGGTTTATAATCACAATATATTTTACAATAGCTATTTTTGACGTGAATATCGTGTCCATAGGGAGGCAATTCAAAAAAACGAATGATAACAAAATCGGGGAATACGGGTTGGTGTTGTAGCTACAAATCTATCAGCTCCATCCAAAATTCAATCACACCACTGGAGGTGAGTAAGCATTGCGATTTTGAGATAATTTTAGTGTATATAACGTATTCACGTACAACACGGCCGTTTCCATGACACAACCAGATTTAACACACTTTTATTAGGTCGACCTGTATGTAACTAACTATGTAATGGAATCTAAGGTAACTAATTTAACCATCTTCCAAGGATCGTAACGTAATGACAATTGGCAGCTGTTTCTAGTTCTGATGACAATACAATAATATGGTACTGTCGAACTGATCTGATGATGGAACCGAAAGATATGAACTGGAACTTCATGATGGAACATCGTATCATAGCTGTTTTTGGATTTCTTAGAAAAGTCTTGTAATGAACTTTGACCACGATTAGGTTTCAAGGTCTGATGATGAAGCGGGAAGATAGGCACTGGCATTCCATGATGGAATATCGTATCATAGTCGTGTTTGCACTTGTGAGAAAGGCCACGTAATGGACTTTGAACACGATCAGGTGCATTTATAAACCGTGTTTTTCTAGTATTTTTTAAACTATTAATTTATTATATGCATTGTTTTATGACAATTACGCGAACGTATAAACTTCGTATAATAATCGCAATTTTCCTGGAATTTTGGGAATCGATATAATGGTATCGTTTCCCAAAATGCCATATACATAGTAGATATAATCAATTACGATTATTATCAGTGGTAATTTACGAGTGATGTTAGATTTTATCTTTTATTCGCACGTCACTTACTACTAAAAATGGACCGTTTGTACGCGAGCGGCTATATAACAAAATGTATGTGGTTATCATATTCAGCGAAATTCATTGAGCCTATGAAAACGACCGGACGTCGTTCTGTCTGTCCGTTGCCATGAAACTCAAAATTTTGAAATTCTGACTTCGGATTCGTGTAGAGCATCAAAGAGTAGTAATGTAAAGTGACCTTGGTTTTCCGAAAAAAAAGTCGTTCTGTCTGTCCGTCCGTTGCCATGAAATTCAAAATTTCGAAATTCTGACTTCGGATTCGTGTAGAACATCAAAATGTAAAGTGATCTTGGTTTTCCGATATCAATTCGGGATTTCGAAAAAAAAATCGCTATGGTGGCGCATGCTGCGCGTCCGATGTTTTCTATATGATTTTTAAACCCATTAAAACAAATACAGTCCTATTAAAACGGACATTTAGTACGGGAAGCGTGGGTCAGCTCAACGAGGAAAAAATGTACAAAGGTGAAACCTACGCCCGAGTACGTCCCATGAGTAATGTCATCGTCTGGAATGGCCCATTGACCTGTCTTTGTGTCGCGTTTAATGTTGATAAAACATGGCCTTAAATGAGAACAAACGAAGAAATTCAATTAGTATTAAGACATGTATGAGTGTTTCCATGGAATGTATAAATATGGATAAATATATCTTTATGTTTATTGAATAGGATTTTTTATGACATTACTCTTTCACAGCATATGGCACTATTTTGTCACTAGATTTCTAGTAAGTAGAAGTTTGACGAGCACGGTGGCGTAGCGGTCAATGACGCGGCTTCGACACCAACGCTCGTGGGTTCGATTCCCACACAGGACAAACATTTGTGTGCATGAACATGTCTGTTTGTCTTAGTCTGGGTGTTTTCTATGTATCATAAGTATGTATTTTCAAAAAAAAAAATGTATTTACGTATGTTTATCAGTTGTCTAGTACTCATAATACAAGCTTCGCTTACTTTGGGGCTAGATGGCGCTGTGTAATTAGTGTGTTAAAACACAGCCTATCGTGCATAGATAGATTTAATAATATCTCTACATCGCCACTTGTACTGGATCTATGTATACTCGGTTGACAATAAAGTTCGGTGTTCATAAAAAAAATCGATGGTCACCGTAAATGTCAAACTTAGCCTTGCTGACCGCTATTACTTAGTAGGTGTCCTACTAGGTCCACTACTAGACGTCCAGCTTTGTTCAAAACTATCTACAAAATATGCCATTTGATTCACTAGTATCATCAATATTGACCTCATATGGTAATGATATGAATAGCATTGGCACGTAGACGTTTCTCAGACAGGATAACTGAAAATGAAATGAAATAAATCTATTGCCTAATACGTACGTAATACAATAATAATAAAGAACATCACTTAATTCATTAGATACAGAGAAGTTTGCATAGCAAAAAGGCATTGTCTCAGGTGTATGTTTACCAGTGTCTAACAGGCTGCCGACACTAACCAATGCTGGGTTTTCAGTCAGCCTTAAACAAATAAAGTAGCCCATATTGCGGGTTTACATAATATTGAAGTGTCAAGCTGATAGAACTATAAACTTTGTCTTGATAGCTTTCGCGAAAACATTGATTATTGGACATGTTTCTGGACATTTAGAGAATTCTCTAGCGGAGATAAGCTCTAATACTAGTAAGAAGTCCCTTAAAAATGAATGTGTACGTAAAGGTCATTTTAGAAACTCCGCACATGGCGAACAAAGTCAATGAAAGCTGCTAAATAAAGGGAAAAGTTAACTACTCATCTGGGTTTCACAAACTGTTTACTAGAATTGAAACCAATGGAGCGTGTTCGCAACTAGCGGTATGGTTAGGTCAATAAACCTAATCAATATACCATTTCTAAATTAAAATTAGGCTTTTCTGACGTACAACTGTTTCCTTGGGCCAATTGTTTTACTCGTATCTTATCTACATTTTCATATCATATCGCGAAGTTAATCTGCATTTCAATTACTATCACGACTCGTTAGTGCATATGTTCGTCGCTCGAAGTTTTATAAGCAATGTCGTTTTATTGGTGTTTGTTCCCAAACCTGTATTCCCTTCTACGCCCCCATGAGTCATCCTAGTTTCATCAGTGTGGTTTGAATTCTCATCAAGGAAGAATGCTTTTGTTAACTGTAATACTGTTTAAAATATAGTGTAGATATGAGTGACGTAGAAAAGACAGTGAAGTGTTGTGGTGATAGTTTTGACGTATTTAAATCCGGTGTCACGTTTCAGTTCCGCAGAAATTGGATTAAAACAAAGAAGCTGAAGTCGATGTTTGACGTAGACAGGTGAGCTAAGAAATGGGAGACCTGCGTTTTTCGCTTCGTACTTCGAAAATAGGCTATGTATATATTTCTTTGGCTTGTCAACGTCCAAAGGTTTGTCGTCCTAAGTTGTTATTAAATCCGAACCTTTTAGTGGAGCAATGATTATGTATTTTTTTATTAAATCATTTTTTCAATGTTCCTGTGAGACAAGCAAAGGAATTACATAATATAAATGATCAAAGAATCCTTCAACACAACACTTGATTAACATAATTTTATTGGACTCTGGTCGATTAAAATATTAAGTCGGTCGTTCTCTTCATGTTCTATCTACGAATGATTAGTAGCTGGAGAGCTGACAGCCATTTTTGAGTACCTACATATTTTAGGCACATTGAAAATATTAATGTTGATTATATGGGCTGTCATTTAATATATGACATTTTATCAACATTACAATTATTGTGTATAAAATCCTAGCGTGCCTCATGTACAAATTTGGCTCAAATAAAAATGTACATTTAAATCGCAACCAATTCGCCTAGCATTTTGATATCTCATATAATTGAATATTAGACTTTAAAACGTTCTAAGATTCAAAGTGCCTCAAGAACATCTTTTGCATAGGAAAAATTGTGAATTCAAAAATTACACATTCATAGCTCACTAATGCTCCTCCAGCCAGGTTGGCAATTTCATCATCCACTCGCAACAAATCAACTTTAATACTTTTAATGTGCCTCAAATATGTACTCAAAAATGGCTGTCAGCTCTTATAAGTTTAGGTAGTAGAGTTTACTGTTCATTGCCATTTCGTTTAAATCCGAGTTTGTTTCTACGACTGTTTACGTAACTACAAACATCATCAATAGCACTATTAATACGAGGTTTATGTTCGTTACATGTTTATAACCATATTGTTCATATTGCCGTTTTAAATTGTTATTTCCATCACTATCTTCAGTGTTATCTGTATTATCTACTCCGTATCGTAATTTAGCCAATATGTAAAACGCATGTTTCTCGGAAACCGTCGAAACTCCATGTTTGATTCCTAACGTCTCTTCCGGTTCGGTGAATTTCTTGCTAATGCTTTACAATTTTGTAGTTTAGTCTTGGGGCATAAAGTTTATTTTATGATAGACAGTTTTGCGGTTATATTTAATGATTGGACTGTCTGATCTTTTGAGGTTTGGCCTTGATGGTTTTCGCAGGTCATAATGTTTATTTCGATATAGATAGTAGTATATGCTTGCTAGGCAGTAGGAGACAGAATTATTCCTTTTTTTTATATGATAGGGGGACAAATGAGCATGTGGGTCACCTGATGGAAAGCAATCACTACCGCCCATGGAGATCAGCAACACCAAGGGGTCGCCGATCCGTTGCCAGCCTATACTCCTTCTTTTCCTTTTTTTTTTGGTGACCTCACTCACTCGCAGGAATACAGCAACTCTCAAGGGAAAGGTGGAGTGGAGGTACTTCCCCAGTCGGGCAGCTTAAAAAGTACGCTATGCCCTACCTCTCTTTTCGCCTGAGCCTCGTTTGTCAGTCATCAGGGTGTACCACGTGCAATTGAGATTGGCTTTGGTTCAAAGATGTTGGTAGACCACTTACACCAAATCATTTAATCAATTCTAATCATTCACTCATATCGTTGGGTAATACCTAGTGATATTGTGATTATAACTACCATAACTGTCAAATTCTTTCTGCCCACAAAGTTGCTTTAGTTGATTAATTACGTGATACCTACTGCATTATCATTTTTTATCATTAACCAGACTTGCATATGTCATGGCCAGATGTTCTACGCGCATGACACTGCTTTAATGTATGTAAAAATTAAAAAGTTGTATTTGTTAATTTTAGTGTGTTAAACTCGACTCTGCTGAAACAATAACTTTAAAACTTTCGCGTTGCATGATTTATGAAATATAAGAACGGGTATTAACGCGATCATGCATAAGGGTATTTACATACCTTTATTATTGCCTGAGGTTTGACCAGGTTGCATCGGTCGTGGTCACAAGCTGACGCTGCTAAAACAACTGTAATTCTTTATGGATATCCTGGAGGTTGAGTGGTTATGTCAGAATCTGATAGCATGAAAAGTAGATTGTCAATAGATTTACTTCACCATTCTCTCCGCTGATGGAAATGCACAACCCTCGCATTCTCGCAGGCGGTAGTCTGTTTAGCCCCTCTTATTATATCGTCACGCCACTAACGATTGCTTTTAACGTGGTATTTTTCACTATATAGACACTAACATCCATAGGCTGCGATGACCGCTTACCATCAGGCAGGTCGTACGATTGTTTGTCACCTGACTATTCCTTTCCTGTATCCAGATGTTATCGGTTCCTGCTTCCTTGAAGTCTTTTACATGTATATTTAATATTCCTCGACGAGTTGCATTGGTGTCTGTCCGTACAGTATGTACATAAGAGTCCAATAGGGAGGGCTTTTCTTTTCTCATCCTTATACATTTTTGCTTGGATTGGAGGATTGGGAAGTACAAACTACCCAACGTTTCTTCTCTGACATAGCATTAGATAAGCAAAGAGTGAAGATAGAATTGAAGAAAAATACTTGTTTCGATGAAAGTCAACTGGGCTCTTGGAGAGTTGGGCGGACTGTACGTAGAGTATGATTGTTATAGAATTGGTCTCGTAGACTACAGCAGTCATTTTCAAACTGTGGGTAGCGGTCGGGTCGCCATATTACATTCGGAGGGTCTTGGAGGAAAAAACGGATATGTTTCTAGGCCATACGCTTAAAACAAACATAATGGAGGTCTGATTAACTCAAATCTTTAAGCCAATCTTTTTCCATTTAACACCCATTTCTCTTAATTTTATGTTCACCATTAAAGACGTAATTAGTTCACCTGAGAACAAAATCGGTAGCAAATGGTACTAAGAGTTTTAAAATTTAAAGCTGGACAGGACAGGACTTTTAAGACTGGAGATGGACAGAGATGAGGTGGAAGGATGACGTGAAAAAGGTAGTCGGATCAAATTGGATGCAGGTTGCACAAGATTGAAGGAGGTGGAAAAATCTGAAGTAGGCAAACACCAGACTGTTGGTAGAAAACGGCTGAAAAGAAAAAGAAAGAAGAAGCAGAAAGGGGTTCCATGTTAAAAAAAATTTGAAAAACACTGCTCTACAGCAATCAAACTAGCAGCCTTAGGTTTTATTACGTACGGTAGTAATATTATTTATCCCGTGGTATTACTCTACTAGACAGAATAATACACAGTAGGTACTAATAATAAGAGGACTACGTCTTAACACTTTCCTCTTTAAAAAATATGCGTGACGTCATTATGAAAGTAGTTCAAAATTACAAGACGTATGAATAAATTACATCAATGAATCATCACTTGTTGAGTTACTTAGCACTAAATTGATATACTTTAATTGACTAAAATTTAGAACCGGTTGTTGTCCGGTATACTTAAATGCAATCATATATAAATGTATAAATGTGAGAAAACTGTTTTCTCTTCGAAGGGTTTCACTCGTTAATCTATAGCTCTGAACATTATAACATTTAAATTGTAATGATTAAATAAATTTCTTAATACTATTGTTTTTTTTTTATATTAGCTCGGCATAGTGGCTATGCTTCGCTTGATGGTAAGCGTAAAGAGGAGCCCAAATTGAATCGGTAACCGACTAAAGACCAGACAACTATATTCAGTCGGTTGCTATTGCCATGCTGGCCAGCAAGATGCTTCTTGACTCTTCGTTTGAAGGAGCCCATGTTGTAGGATGGAGGAAACACTTGTGCCCATAGGGCGTTCCATTTTTTAATGGTGCGACTGGGGCAAAAGTTGTCTAACTTTTTAGTACACGAAGTCGAAGGCGGCGGCAGTCGCACGTTTCTTTTGTTGCGTATGTTGGTCGCAGAGACGACCGCAGCAGCTAGAGCAGAGACGTCCAAAGCAGTCACGTTAGCATCTACTAATGGAGCGGGTGGGTGCCGGCCGGCGGTAGTTTGCATTGCATGAACTAATTGGTGGCAGAAGCACGCAAAGCAGTGTAGATCAAATTGCCTGTTTTGACATGCGTTTTGACATTTTAAAATAACATTTAAATCAATTAACTATTTATTTTATTATTTCTTTCCGATAAAAACGCAAAGATCTGATTTTATTTTACGAATGAGTCGATTTTTACTGTGCGGGGATCAAACCCGTGACCTCAAAGTCAAAGTAGGCATTGCTAGCCATTCGACCACCGGGATTCAATTTTAGTTCCCTGTTTCTACGGATGAGCCGATTTGTCTTGTGCGGGGATCGAACCTGCGACTTCAAAGTTAAAGTAGGTATTGGTAACCATTCGACCACCAGGCTCCAATGTTATACTGTAACCGACAGAACAAACGTTCTGTCGGTTTATATAACCGACAGAACGAACTGTAATATTTATAATGTAGTCGAAAATAGATCGTCAAGCTATTTGGGTAGAGTTCATTGTTCTTCGTGGTACGTTGACCGTGTCAAGGTATTCAATTAAAAAATGTACCGTTGACTGTGGTTAATACTACTATAATATATATTTTTTCGTTCTACCTCGGGTGGCAGAAAACCATACGGCCTGCCTGATGCGAAGCGGTTACCGTAGCCATATAAACACTCGCAACATGAAATATCGCTCGCGCACCGCCACCCACATCCTTCCTATCTGATGATCTCACTCACTCGCAGGAACACAACAACCCTTAAGGGAATGTTATTTGATACCGCAGCCAAATGACATTCCTTTGAGGGTTGTTATGTTCCCTGAGGTGGAGGTACTTCCACAGTCGGGCAGCTTACAAAAACGCTGTACCCTACCTCTCCTTCGCCAGAGCCTCTTTCGCTAGTCGGCAGGGTGCACCACGTGCAGGTAAATATATGTATATAGATAAAAATATATACACAGATCGTGTTAATTTGTGGTATATTTTTATACAAAAACTTTATTTATTTATATAAAATGTTCTTTAAACTCACTTGTTTATTTTTATTGCTCAATTTCCCCCAGCACGATCCAATTAAATAATCATTGTTGTGTAGTATAGTAATTAACTTGATCAGCAAGATCAAATTAATTGTTTGGTTTAATAGTACTATTACTTATACTGTGGTTTAATAGAGGATAATAAGTAGAGGAGCTCAATGGCGTCATTGCGCGTGTCATTCTAATCGAACACGCAAGTTAAGCAACAGCGACTGTAGCCTGACTATGGATGGGTTTATTTGTCTCTAGATCATCCGTGCTTCGGAGGGCACGTTAAGTCGTCGGTCTCTGCTGTTATTAAATGACAGTCGTTCAGCCTTAGATGAAAGTCAGTGGCTTTAGGGCAGGGCTGCTTGAAAACGCTGACCTCCGTCAACACGCAATTGAGCAGTTTGGTGGAGTATGCTCTAAACCCCATCGATTGAGGGGAGACCCGTATCCCAACAGTGGGATGATTATGGTAAATATTGGTCGTTAATAAAAATATTAAGGATAATCTGCTTGTATCGACTTCTTTTATAAATCTGAAGAAATGTTTTTTTTTTTGTTGAACTTGCTAATTTTAGGAGCTACTGGTTCGAATTGAACATTTGTCTCATTTATAGAGGAAGGCTACAAGTATATTAATGATAACTTTACGTCTGATACGAGGGGAGGCCAATAAGTTCGCGGAATGGAGGGGTTGATGGGGATAAATTTACCCGTCCAGGTAGGCACTAGTTAAGCACCTCATTAAGAGTATATATACCAAGTTTGAACCTAATCGTGTCATTAACTTTTGAGTTATCGACCTGCAAACAACTAAATCGGGAAGAAGTCAGCCAGTATGGAGAAAATTGAACACCGTGCCGTTATTAAGTTTCTTACCAAGCAAGGAAAATCCGCTCAGACGATTTTTCAAGAGCTGTTAGCGGTTTACGCGGACTCTGCCCCTGGTAAAACCATGGTTTACAAGTGGCATGGTCTTTTCAAACAAGGAAGGGAGTCCATTGAAGACGACCCCCGCTCCGGACGGCCAATTGAGGCCACCACACCGGAAATCGTCGAAAAAGTAGAAAAACTTGTATTGGAAGATGCCCGACTGAAGAAGAAGCAACTTGCAGCAATGGTTGGAGTATCCGAATCAAGTATTTTAAATATCCTACGTCATCATCTTGGGATGACTAAAGTCAGTGCAAGATGGGTTCCGAGAATGCTCACGCCACTTCAAAAACGCGAGCGTGTCGAGTGCTCTCACCAGTTTCTGGAGCTCTGTGGAGAGAGAAAGGAAGAAGTTATGGCCCGGATTGTTACTGGAGATGAAACCTGGGTTCACCACTATGAACCTGAGTCGAAGCAAGAGTCGATGCAGTGGCATAAAAAAGGCACACCTCCTCCAAAGAAGTTCAAAGTGTCACAATCGGCCGGAAAGATCATGGCGACTATCTTTTGGGATACAGAAGGTATTTTACTGATCGATTATAAAGAACGTTGTGCGACTATAACGGGACAGTACTACGCTTCTTTACTGGAAAGATTGAAAGAAGCCATTAAGAAAAAAAGAAGAGGAAAACTGTCTAAAGGTGTGCTCCTTTTGCACGACAATGCACCCGTCCACACGTGCCATGTTGCGACGGCTGCCATTCACCGATGCGGCTTTGAACAATTAAACCACCCACCATACAGTCCAGACTTGGCCCCCAGTGACTATTATTTATTTCCAAAAATGAAGAAAGAGCTGCGTGGAAAGAAATTTGACGACGATGATGAAGTCAAGTCGGCAATTTCGGCCTATTTTGACACCAAAGACAAATCATTTTTTTTCGATGGTATAAACAAGCTATTTGAGAGATCCGAAAAATGTATTAGGGTTAAAGGAGAATATATTGAAAAGGAAAAATAATTTGGTGTTTAATTTCAACCTCCTTCTCTCTCATTCCGCGAACTTATTGACCTCCCCTCGTAGGAGCGGAGCATGAATCTTATCTTGAAATATGTCCAGTGCTGCAGCACAGGTAGCATTCGACCGTCTTGGATCTTTTGTGCATTCCCTATTCTTTAGTAATTCTCCCCTTACTGTCTAGAGACATGTTCCATGTCCTTCTGCACGCCTTTAATTGGGTATAGGTACATCTCTATCTACATCCTTATCTTATCTCATCTTAGAGTCGGTCCAGGGCTGCAGTACCGGTGACATGGCGACCCTCATGGATCTTTTGTGTTCTCCCTAATCCTTTAGTCACTCTCCCCTGACTGTCTGGAGACATGTTCCATGTACTTCAGTATGCCGCTTAATGGAAAGAGCCTGTAGTCCTCCAGGTCCTGGTCTGGCTACGCCTTTCCTAGGATTACCATTCGTTTGCCAGCTAGAGCATCACATTGACACATCATGTGCTTCATGGTCTCATAAGGTTCCTTGCATGTTCTGCATTCTGGGCTATTGACAAGTCTCATCTTGTATTACCCATGGCAGCCATAATGCCCAGTCAGTACCTCAAGGATGAGACGTATCCGTTTTCTGTCGTGATAAGCGGAGCGAAAAATAAGCCACTGTTCATAATACTTTTACTTTAAAACCGTACCTTTTTACTCCTGTCCAATGCTTGGGATGATTCTTTACTTTTTATGAATACGGGAAAAGGTGTGTTAACAGCGACAGCCAGCGCGAAAGCAATATTCCGCAATAAAAACGCCTTTAACGCTTTACATTATGGCCGTACGTCTTCGTATAAATAAATGTTGTGTACTGTAGTTGTGTTGTGTACTTAGCACTAAATTGATATACTTTAATTGACTAAAATTTAGAACCGGTTGTTGTCCGGTATACTTAAATGCAATCATATATAAATGTATAAATGTGAGAAAACTGTTTTCTCTTCGAAGGGTTTCACTCGTTAATCTATAGCTCTGAACATTATAACATTTAAATTGTAATGATTAAATAAATTTCTTAATACTATTGTTTTTTTTTTATATTAGCTCGGCATAGTGGCTATGCTTCGCTTGATGGTAAGCGTAAAGAGGAGCCCAAATTGAATCGGTAACCGACTAAAGACCAGACAACTATATTCAGTCGGTTGCTATTGCCATGCTGGCCAGCAAGATGCTTCTTGACTCTTCGTTTGAAGGAGCCCATGTTGTAGGATGGAGGAAACACTTGTGCCCATAGGGCGTTCCATTTTTTAATGGTGCGACTGGGGCAAAAGTTGTCTAACTTTTTAGTACACGAAGTCGAAGGCGGCGGCAGTCGCACGTTTCTTTTGTTGCGTATGTTGGTCGCAGAGACGACCGCAGCAGCTAGAGCAGAGACGTCCAAAGCAGTCACGTTAGCATCTACTAATGGAGCGGGTGGGTGCCGGCCGGCGGTAGTTTGCATTGCATGAACTAATTGGTGGCAGAAGCACGCAAAGCAGTGTAGATCAAATTGCCTGTTTTGACATGCGTTTTGACATTTTAAAATAACATTTAAATCAATTAACTATTTATTTTATTATTTCTTTCCGATAAAAACGCAAAGATCTGATTTTATTTTACGAATGAGTCGATTTTTACTGTGCGGGGATCAAACCCGTGACCTCAAAGTCAAAGTAGGCATTGCTAGCCATTCGACCACCGGGATTCAATTTTAGTTCCCTGTTTCTACGGATGAGCCGATTTGTCTTGTGCGGGGATCGAACCTGCGACTTCAAAGTTAAAGTAGGTATTGGTAACCATTCGACCACCAGGCTCCAATGTTATACTGTAACCGACAGAACAAACGTTCTGTCGGTTTATATAACCGACAGAACGAACTGTAATATTTATAATGTAGTCGAAAATAGATCGTCAAGCTATTTGGGTAGAGTTCA
Organism: Hypsopygia costalis; assembly: GCA_937001555.2. Lineage (NCBI taxonomy): Eukaryota > Metazoa > Arthropoda > Insecta > Lepidoptera > Pyralidae > Hypsopygia > Hypsopygia costalis. The sequence goes on from OW443344.2 coordinate 11,807,739, forward strand.
TTGTTCTTCGTGGTACGTTGACCGTGTCAAGGTATTCAATTAAAAAATGTACCGTTGACTGTGGTTAATACTACTATAATATATATTTTTTCGTTCTACCTCGGGTGGCAGAAAACCATACGGCCTGCCTGATGCGAAGCGGTTACCGTAGCCATATAAACACTCGCAACATGAAATATCGCTCGCGCACCGCCACCCACATCCTTCCTATCTGATGATCTCACTCACTCGCAGGAACACAACAACCCTTAAGGGAATGTTATTTGATACCGCAGCCAAATGACATTCCTTTGAGGGTTGTTATGTTCCCTGAGGTGGAGGTACTTCCACAGTCGGGCAGCTTACAAAAACGCTGTACCCTACCTCTCCTTCGCCAGAGCCTCTTTCGCTAGTCGGCAGGGTGCACCACGTGCAGGTAAATATATGTATATAGATAAAAATATATACACAGATCGTGTTAATTTGTGGTATATTTTTATACAAAAACTTTATTTATTTATATAAAATGTTCTTTAAACTCACTTGTTTATTTTTATTGCTCAATTTCCCCCAGCACGATCCAATTAAATAATCATTGTTGTGTAGTATAGTAATTAACTTGATCAGCAAGATCAAATTAATTGTTTGGTTTAATAGTACTATTACTTATACTGTGGTTTAATAGAGGATAATAAGTAGAGGAGCTCAATGGCGTCATTGCGCGTGTCATTCTAATCGAACACGCAAGTTAAGCAACAGCGACTGTAGCCTGACTATGGATGGGTTTATTTGTCTCTAGATCATCCGTGCTTCGGAGGGCACGTTAAGTCGTCGGTCTCTGCTGTTATTAAATGACAGTCGTTCAGCCTTAGATGAAAGTCAGTGGCTTTAGGGCAGGGCTGCTTGAAAACGCTGACCTCCGTCAACACGCAATTGAGCAGTTTGGTGGAGTATGCTCTAAACCCCATCGATTGAGGGGAGACCCGTATCCCAACAGTGGGATGATTATGGTAAATATTGGTCGTTAATAAAAATATTAAGGATAATCTGCTTGTATCGACTTCTTTTATAAATCTGAAGAAATGTTTTTTTTTTTGTTGAACTTGCTAATTTTAGGAGCTACTGGTTCGAATTGAACATTTGTCTCATTTATAGAGGAAGGCTACAAGTATATTAATGATAACTTTACGTCTGATACGAGGGGAGGCCAATAAGTTCGCGGAATGGAGGGGTTGATGGGGATAAATTTACCCGTCCAGGTAGGCACTAGTTAAGCACCTCATTAAGAGTATATATACCAAGTTTGAACCTAATCGTGTCATTAACTTTTGAGTTATCGACCTGCAAACAACTAAATCGGGAAGAAGTCAGCCAGTATGGAGAAAATTGAACACCGTGCCGTTATTAAGTTTCTTACCAAGCAAGGAAAATCCGCTCAGACGATTTTTCAAGAGCTGTTAGCGGTTTACGCGGACTCTGCCCCTGGTAAAACCATGGTTTACAAGTGGCATGGTCTTTTCAAACAAGGAAGGGAGTCCATTGAAGACGACCCCCGCTCCGGACGGCCAATTGAGGCCACCACACCGGAAATCGTCGAAAAAGTAGAAAAACTTGTATTGGAAGATGCCCGACTGAAGAAGAAGCAACTTGCAGCAATGGTTGGAGTATCCGAATCAAGTATTTTAAATATCCTACGTCATCATCTTGGGATGACTAAAGTCAGTGCAAGATGGGTTCCGAGAATGCTCACGCCACTTCAAAAACGCGAGCGTGTCGAGTGCTCTCACCAGTTTCTGGAGCTCTGTGGAGAGAGAAAGGAAGAAGTTATGGCCCGGATTGTTACTGGAGATGAAACCTGGGTTCACCACTATGAACCTGAGTCGAAGCAAGAGTCGATGCAGTGGCATAAAAAAGGCACACCTCCTCCAAAGAAGTTCAAAGTGTCACAATCGGCCGGAAAGATCATGGCGACTATCTTTTGGGATACAGAAGGTATTTTACTGATCGATTATAAAGAACGTTGTGCGACTATAACGGGACAGTACTACGCTTCTTTACTGGAAAGATTGAAAGAAGCCATTAAGAAAAAAAGAAGAGGAAAACTGTCTAAAGGTGTGCTCCTTTTGCACGACAATGCACCCGTCCACACGTGCCATGTTGCGACGGCTGCCATTCACCGATGCGGCTTTGAACAATTAAACCACCCACCATACAGTCCAGACTTGGCCCCCAGTGACTATTATTTATTTCCAAAAATGAAGAAAGAGCTGCGTGGAAAGAAATTTGACGACGATGATGAAGTCAAGTCGGCAATTTCGGCCTATTTTGACACCAAAGACAAATCATTTTTTTTCGATGGTATAAACAAGCTATTTGAGAGATCCGAAAAATGTATTAGGGTTAAAGGAGAATATATTGAAAAGGAAAAATAATTTGGTGTTTAATTTCAACCTCCTTCTCTCTCATTCCGCGAACTTATTGACCTCCCCTCGTAGGAGCGGAGCATGAATCTTATCTTGAAATATGTCCAGTGCTGCAGCACAGGTAGCATTCGACCGTCTTGGATCTTTTGTGCATTCCCTATTCTTTAGTAATTCTCCCCTTACTGTCTAGAGACATGTTCCATGTCCTTCTGCACGCCTTTAATTGGGTATAGGTACATCTCTATCTACATCCTTATCTTATCTCATCTTAGAGTCGGTCCAGGGCTGCAGTACCGGTGACATGGCGACCCTCATGGATCTTTTGTGTTCTCCCTAATCCTTTAGTCACTCTCCCCTGACTGTCTGGAGACATGTTCCATGTACTTTAGTATGCCGCTTAATGGAAAGAGCCTGTAGTCCTCCAGGTCCTGGTCTGGCTACGCCTTTCCTAGGATTACCATTCGTTTGCCAGCTAGAGCATCACATTGACACATCATGTGCTTCATGGTCTCATAAGGTTCCTTGCATGTTCTGCATTCTGGGCTATTGACAAGTCTCATCTTGTATTACCCATGGCAGCCATAATGCCCAGTCAGTACCTCAAGGATGAGACGTATCCGTTTTCTGTCGTGATAAGCGGAGCGAAAAATAAGCCACTGTTCATAATACTTTTACTTTAAAACCGTACCTTTTTACTCCTGTCCAATGCTTGGGATGATTCTTTACTTTTTATGAATACGGGAAAAGGTGTGTTAACAGCGACAGCCAGCGCGAAAGCAATATTCCGCAATAAAAACGCCTTTAACGCTTTACATTATGGCCGTACGTCTTCGTATAAATAAATGTTGTGTACTGTAGTTGTGTTGTGTACTTAGCACTAAATTGATATACTTTAATTGACTAAAATTTAGAACCGGTTGTTGTCCGGTATACTTAAATGCAATCATATATAAATGTATAAATGTGAGAAAACTGTTTTCTCTTCGAAGGGTTTCACTCGTTAATCTATAGCTCTGAACATTATAACATTTAAATTGTAATGATTAAATAAATTTCTTAATACTATTGTTTTTTTTTTATATTAGCTCGGCATAGTGGCTATGCTTCGCTTGATGGTAAGCGTAAAGAGGAGCCCAAATTGAATCGGTAACCGACTAAAGACCAGACAACTATATTCAGTCGGTTGCTATTGCCATGCTGGCCAGCAAGATGCTTCTTGACTCTTCGTTTGAAGGAGCCCATGTTGTAGGATGGAGGAAACACTTGTGCCCATAGGGCGTTCCATTTTTTAATGGTGCGACTGGGGCAAAAGTTGTCTAACTTTTTAGTACACGAAGTCGAAGGCGGCGGCAGTCGCACGTTTCTTTTGTTGCGTATGTTGGTCGCAGAGACGACCGCAGCAGCTAGAGCAGAGACGTCCAAAGCAGTCACGTTAGCATCTACTAATGGAGCGGGTGGGTGCCGGCCGGCGGTAGTTTGCATTGCATGAACTAATTGGTGGCAGAAGCACGCAAAGCAGTGTAGATCAAATTGCCTGTTTTGACATGCGTTTTGACATTTTAAAATAACATTTAAATCAATTAACTATTTATTTTATTATTTCTTTCCGATAAAAACGCAAAGATCTGATTTTATTTTACGAATGAGTCGATTTTTACTGTGCGGGGATCAAACCCGTGACCTCAAAGTCAAAGTAGGCATTGCTAGCCATTCGACCACCGGGATTCAATTTTAGTTCCCTGTTTCTACGGATGAGCCGATTTGTCTTGTGCGGGGATCGAACCTGCGACTTCAAAGTTAAAGTAGGTATTGGTAACCATTCGACCACCAGGCTCCAATGTTATACTGTAACCGACAGAACAAACGTTCTGTCGGTTTATATAACCGACAGAACGAACTGTAATATTTATAATGTAGTCGAAAATAGATCGTCAAGCTATTTGGGTAGAGTTCATTGTTCTTCGTGGTACGTTGACCGTGTCAAGGTATTCAATTAAAAAATGTACCGTTGACTGTGGTTAATACTACTATAATATATATTTTTTCGTTCTACCTCGGGTGGCAGAAAACCATACGGCCTGCCTGATGCGAAGCGGTTACCGTAGCCATATAAACACTCGCAACATGAAATATCGCTCGCGCACCGCCACCCACATCCTTCCTATCTGATGATCTCACTCACTCGCAGGAACACAACAACCCTTAAGGGAATGTTATTTGATACCGCAGCCAAATGACATTCCTTTGAGGGTTGTTATGTTCCCTGAGGTGGAGGTACTTCCACAGTCGGGCAGCTTACAAAAACGCTGTACCCTACCTCTCCTTCGCCAGAGCCTCTTTCGCTAGTCGGCAGGGTGCACCACGTGCAGGTAAATATATGTATATAGATAAAAATATATACACAGATCGTGTTAATTTGTGGTATATTTTTATACAAAAACTTTATTTATTTATATAAAATGTTCTTTAAACTCACTTGTTTATTTTTATTGCTCAATTTCCCCCAGCACGATCCAATTAAATAATCATTGTTGTGTAGTATAGTAATTAACTTGATCAGCAAGATCAAATTAATTGTTTGGTTTAATAGTACTATTACTTATACTGTGGTTTAATAGAGGATAATAAGTAGAGGAGCTCAATGGCGTCATTGCGCGTGTCATTCTAATCGAACACGCAAGTTAAGCAACAGCGACTGTAGCCTGACTATGGATGGGTTTATTTGTCTCTAGATCATCCGTGCTTCGGAGGGCACGTTAAGTCGTCGGTCTCTGCTGTTATTAAATGACAGTCGTTCAGCCTTAGATGAAAGTCAGTGGCTTTAGGGCAGGGCTGCTTGAAAACGCTGACCTCCGTCAACACGCAATTGAGCAGTTTGGTGGAGTATGCTCTAAACCCCATCGATTGAGGGGAGACCCGTATCCCAACAGTGGGATGATTATGGTAAATATTGGTCGTTAATAAAAATATTAAGGATAATCTGCTTGTATCGACTTCTTTTATAAATCTGAAGAAATGTTTTTTTTTTTGTTGAACTTGCTAATTTTAGGAGCTACTGGTTCGAATTGAACATTTGTCTCATTTATAGAGGAAGGCAAGTATATTAATGATAACTTTACGTCTGATACGAGGGGAGGCCAATAAGTTCGCGGAATGGAGGGGTTGATGGGGATAAATTTACCCGTCCAGGTAGGCACTAGTTAAGCACCTCATTAAGAGTATATATACCAAGTTTGAACCTAATCGTGTCATTAACTTTTGAGTTATCGACCTGCAAACAACTAAATCGGGAAGAAGTCAGCCAGTATGGAGAAAATTGAACACCGTGCCGTTATTAAGTTTCTTACCAAGCAAGGAAAATCCGCTCAGACGATTTTTCAAGAGCTGTTAGCGGTTTACGCGGACTCTGCCCCTGGTAAAACCATGGTTTACAAGTGGCATGGTCTTTTCAAACAAGGAAGGGAGTCCATTGAAGACGACCCCCGCTCCGGACGGCCAATTGAGGCCACCACACCGGAAATCGTCGAAAAAGTAGAAAAACTTGTATTGGAAGATGCCCGACTGAAGAAGAAGCAACTTGCAGCAATGGTTGGAGTATCCGAATCAAGTATTTTAAATATCCTACGTCATCATCTTGGGATGACTAAAGTCAGTGCAAGATGGGTTCCGAGAATGCTCACGCCACTTCAAAAACGCGAGCGTGTCGAGTGCTCTCACCAGTTTCTGGAGCTCTGTGGAGAGAGAAAGGAAGAAGTTATGGCCCGGATTGTTACTGGAGATGAAACCTGGGTTCACCACTATGAACCTGAGTCGAAGCAAGAGTCGATGCAGTGGCATAAAAAAGGCACACCTCCTCCAAAGAAGTTCAAAGTGTCACAATCGGCCGGAAAGATCATGGCGACTATCTTTTGGGATACAGAAGGTATTTTACTGATCGATTATAAAGAACGTTGTGCGACTATAACGGGACAGTACTACGCTTCTTTACTGGAAAGATTGAAAGAAGCCATTAAGAAAAAAAGAAGAGGAAAACTGTCTAAAGGTGTGCTCCTTTTGCACGACAATGCACCCGTCCACACGTGCCATGTTGCGACGGCTGCCATTCACCGATGCGGCTTTGAACAATTAAACCACCCACCATACAGTCCAGACTTGGCCCCCAGTGACTATTATTTATTTCCAAAAATGAAGAAAGAGCTGCGTGGAAAGAAATTTGACGACGATGATGAAGTCAAGTCGGCAATTTCGGCCTATTTTGACACCAAAGACAAATCATTTTTTTTCGATGGTATAAACAAGCTATTTGAGAGATCCGAAAAATGTATTAGGGTTAAAGGAGAATATATTGAAAAGGAAAAATAATTTGGTGTTTAATTTCAACCTCCTTCTCTCTCATTCCGCGAACTTATTGACCTCCCCTCGTAGGAGCGGAGCATGAATCTTATCTTGAAATATGTCCAGTGCTGCAGCACAGGTAGCATTCGACCGTCTTGGATCTTTTGTGCATTCCCTATTCTTTAGTAATTCTCCCCTTACTGTCTAGAGACATGTTCCATGTCCTTCTGCACGCCTTTAATTGGGTATAGGTACATCTCTATCTACATCCTTATCTTATCTCATCTTAGAGTCGGTCCAGGGCTGCAGTACCGGTGACATGGCGACCCTCATGGATCTTTTGTGTTCTCCCTAATCCTTTAGTCACTCTCCCCTGACTGTCTGGAGACATGTTCCATGTACTTCAGTATGCCGCTTAATGGAAAGAGCCTGTAGTCCTCCAGGTCCTGGTCTGGCTACGCCTTTCCTAGGATTACCATTCGTTTGCCAGCTAGAGCATCACATTGACACATCATGTGCTTCATGGTCTCATAAGGTTCCTTGCATGTTCTGCATTCTGGGCTATTGACAAGTCTCATCTTGTATTACCCATGGCAGCCATAATGCCCAGTCAGTACCTCAAGGATGAGACGTATCCGTTTTCTGTCGTGATAAGCGGAGCGAAAAATAAGCCACTGTTCATAATACTTTTACTTTAAAACCGTACCTTTTTACTCCTGTCCAATGCTTGGGATGATTCTTTACTTTTTATGAATACGGGAAAAGGTGTGTTAACAGCGACAGCCAGCGCGAAAGCAATATTCCGCAATAAAAACGCCTTTAACGCTTTACATTATGGCCGTACGTCTTCGTATAAATAAATGTTGTGTACTGTACTAGCGAGCTGCCCCTGCTTAGCCTGTGTGGGATAATATCCACGGCGCGTGGTTTAGTAGGAGTAATTGGATAAACAGATAGAAAGGCGTGGAAACCAACTTTATTTTCTATACATCATCATCATCATCAGGTCCATATTAGTCTCCACTACTGGAGCACGACCCTCTCTCGTCCATCCTAGAGGGAAGGAGGATTTGGCCTACACTCCCCACGCTGGCCACGCGGGTTGGGGAGGAGGGATTTTCTATACACTATGGTGAATATAGTATTTACAGCATCTATTTACAAAAAGAAGGTACCTGACCAAGGGCTTTAAATGAATGAAATGAAACTTCGAAATCGAAGTTTCGGCCTAAAGTGTAGTTGTAGTAATAGTTCGGAGAAGGTCGAAATTGCAGAGTTGGCGTCTAGGCTTTTGTATTTTACACGTACATTGACATTTAATGAGAATAATACTATGTATATAAAAACGTAAACATACCAACTCACAATAACCATTGATAGATACATATTTTTATTTTGCACCTGTGCAAATAAACTTTTACTATTAATAGTACGCGCAAAGCGTACGTTATTTTCGGCCTTTCTCTTGCGGCAGTCGTGGCCGAGCGGTTAAGGCGTCTGACTAGAAATCAGATTCCCTCTGGGAGCGTAGGTTCGAATCCTACCGACTGCGAACTTTTTTTTCTGACTGGAAATTTCTTTTTGTTACAGTTTAAGAAGAGGGGCTGGCGTCAACGTACAAGACGATAATGGATACACACCACTACATCACGCGTGTTTACATGGTCACAAGTAAGCGTTGTCTACGTACGTTTTATATCTAGGGCTTATTTAGATCAGCTATATCTAAAAAAGCCAAAAATAGTCTACGTTAGTTTTAAGATGAATCTGAAAATCTAATCTGAATCGTCTTCTGCTGCTTCTGCTTTTATTGTAGGTGGAATCATCAATCAAACCCTCCAAAAGCAATTTGCTGCTTGTTATGTAGAAAAATAAGTCTAATCGGGTCCCCTACCGCCGAAGCTGAAGCCGATTACCATCGAATATTTTGGTTCGATAAATAGGTCTAGGTTGGCAGGGGGGATGGCGGCGCGCGAGCGATATTTTATGTTGCGAGCGTTAATATGGCTACGGTAACCGCTTCACATAAGGCGGGCCATATGCTTGTCTGCCACCTGACGTAGTATAAAAAAAAAAGTCTTACGTTTAAGTTATTGACAAACATCTTCAGCTTAGTCAGCAGTCTTCCAGGGTTACTACCAGTTAAGCTAAACACAAGTATCATAAAGCTAAAGTTTGATCTTCGCAATCAAAAAATCCGATGGTAATCGGTTTCAGGTTAACCGGTAGAGCCCCGGGTGTCCCAACGACAGCAAAATTTTTGGTAAAACCAAAGATTTCGCGTTATTTAAATATTTGGGTAAAACCAACCCACTTACGGCTCAGTTGAGGCCAAAAGAGTACTATTGATATTGGACTGGACTTTGGAAATCCCCAAACGCCTACACTTTAATGTTACTTCTATAGTCTATCCTCACTTTTGCTTTCAAGAAACGTGTAGGCGTTACACTTGTTTACAACTCTCGATCTAAACATGTTGTTTAGCTGTTTTGCTTTCGTTTTCCGGCAAATGTATTATTAGTATATTTATGTATTATTAAAATGTATTATTAGTATATTAAGCCCGCGGCTCCGCGTGTACTATCCTTTTTATACGGTGATCTGAATTTCGGACGCACATCTTTTCATACATTTCTAAGGAGCGACCCGGAATTCAGATTCTGTTTCTGAATTCCTTGACGGATTCCGGCTGTGTAAAACTGCCTTAAGGGAGGTCTATGTTCAGGAGTGGACGTACTACTGAAATGATTATGATGATGACTCTACCTTTTATTTTCACCTTGTTTTTTTATGGGGGCAAACAAGCATGTGGGTCACTTGATGGAAAGCAATCACCACGACCCATGGAGATGAGCAACACCAAGGGGTCGCCGATCCATCGCTAGCCTATACTCCTTCCTTTCTTTCTTCCTGCTGACCTCACTCACTCGCAGGAACACAACAACTCTCAAGGGAATTGTTATTTGGCTGCGGTGTTCTGTAAGGTGGAGGTACTTCCCCAGTCGGGCAGCTTAAAAAATACGTTATGCCCTACCTCTCTTAAAATAAACAAATAGGCTATTTGACTAACATTTTTTTCGGTTTGATATGTAGGGACGTCTCCATAATATAACCATAGGTGAAAGAATTACTTCGATAGCACAAAAACCTCTCGAGATATGGTAATTTGAAAATCACAATTTTTAGACTGCCCCAAAACGCTCCATACAAAAGACTACCGAATTATGACGTCACATTTGTATTTTGTATGCATCAAATCAGAAATTTGTACGACAGCTATGTTAGATATTACGTTTATGTAATTAGTATCATAGAAAAAGTTATAGTATTTTTTATTGCTTCTCCAATGGAAATATTATTTTTTAATAATTTCATACTTTTAAAATGGACTTTCCCGCCAAACTTTGATCGACGCTAAAAAAAGTCTGACTGAAGATATTAGAATGAAAGTTTGCAGATCTTTATAGTTTTGTGTATTTTACGATATTGTTAAATAATTTATACAATTTTTAAACGTTGGAAAATAGCCTATTGTCTCATTTATTTATAATATTGACCACAATATGTTGGTACAATTGGGCATTCTCTTAACAATCTACCATTGGGAGTGATGACAAACACGATTGCGTTTTTGCAAAATGCATCAAATGATACTTCTGTAGTCTATACCAATATTATAAAGTTGAAGAGTTTATTTGTTTGGTTGAACGCGCTAATCTCAGGAAATATTCATTCAAATTGAAAAAATATTTTAATTAAAGGCTATATAACATCACGCTACCACCAATAGGAGCACCAATGAAAAATATTGCAAAAATGGGATTCGAGATGATGGGATGGGAGATATTCCTTTTGAGTGCTTCTGTTGCGTGCGCTGCGTAAACGGTTCAAGTTACGCAACATTTATATACGATGGAATTATTCATCTTAAAAAGTTAAAAAAAAAAGTCCGTGACAGCATATGTCTATCTTTTAAGATTGACCAACTATAACCTTTCAAATGGTAACCTCACGCTTCACTCTCAACGCTCTGTCGCACGCAGATGAAGCTGCTCGTGTTAGCTAGTACATAATATACATATAAATATAGTAGTTTATGAAAATGTTGCATAATAAAGGGTCTTAAAATACGAGTGTGAACTTCTCACATGAACCGAAGGCGAATGTGATAATAGACCACACGAGTATTTTAAGACCTAATTATGTGCAGTTTCATACAATACTTCATCTAATCTCATGAAATATATTTTTATTTTATTTTAAATACAACTTTTCGATACAGTTGTCTATAAGACAACTGTATCGAAATAGTAGTTTATGAAACTGTTGCATAATAAGGGTTATTAAAATACGAGCGTGAGTTTAAAACATGAGCCGAAGGCGAGTGTTTTAATAGACCACACGAGTATTTTAATACCTAATTATGTGCAGTTTCATACACTACTTTATCTAATCTCATGAAATATATGATAATAATATTTTAAATACAACCATGAAGTAAATTTAACAGCTATAATTCTTACCTATAAATCCATTTGCAGATCGAGCATGCGTAGTGCGCATGCGCGACGCGCCGCGCCGCGCCGCGTTCACAGATTATGTAGAAAAATTTTGCATAGTTGCAATGTATTTGCATTGAAACCTGTTTAAAATACCTGTATCCAGGGCTGAAGCTGTATCGAAATGGTAAAAAAGTTATTTTACGATACAGTTGTCCATAGAAGAGCTGTATCGAAAAATAACTTTTTAAATTTATTTTGATAGCTTGTGCGTAAAGACTGTCATTATGATACTGTGTTCAGTTTTTTAATGTGTAAATTTCAGTATGAGATTAGATAAAATAACTTTTTAAATTTATTTTGATAGCTTGTGCGTAAAAAACTGACATTAAGATTCTGCGTTTAGTTTTTTAAAATCTAAATTTCAGTATGAGAGTAGATAAACATTTTAATTAAATACATATTGATATTTTTTTAGAGAGATAGTCCGGTTATTGTTGTCCGTCGACGCGTCACCATGCATCGTGGACAAAAAGGGCGCTACGCCCCTTCACCTGGCGGCGTTCAAGGGCGATAAGGATGTCGTCTCCATGCTCTTGGCTCATAACAACCCCCCAGTTAATATAGATCATTTGGTAAGTTTAAATTATTTTTTTATATTATCATGTGAGCCTCATCCATAGTACCTACAGACAAACGCTTGTCGAAATTTTTATGAAAGCAATGTTAGGTTTATGTATGTGAAATGTGTTCAGAATTGATTGTGGAATTAAGGGATTACTGTGTAATGATGATAAATTTCTTTCTTTTTACTCGACTTCTTTGTCGAGCCAGATGGTCGAATGGTTAGCAATGGGCACTTTGACTCCGAGATCGCGGGTTCCATTCCCGCAGAAGACAAATATTTTTGTGCATGAACATGTCTGTTTGTCTTCGTCTGGGTATTTTCTATGTATTGTATGTATGTATCTACAAAAAATAAAAATACTAGGTAACTGGTATTATAACAGTTACACAGTACAAACTTTGCTTAGTTTGGGACTAGAAGCCAGTCTTTAATTTGATTTTTTTATACCACTAGTGGTAAACAAGCATACAGCCTCCCTGATGGAAAACAGTTACGTATGTATGTTTATATTACGTATATATTATATTTATGTTTTTGAGAATCTTGTAAATGTTAAATAAATAAAAAATTAACGCCTGTAACTCCAAAATTTGTCCAGGAATATTTATTTATTTATTTACATAATAGCAGATTTTTTTATCGAAAGAGACCGTATACCGTAACACTACTTAAACTACTTTTACTAGGTGAATGTCATAATCCAAATATACATACTGATATAATAAATTTGTTAAACAGACGTCGGACCATGAGACTGCCTTGCTAATAGCTGCGCGATTCGGCTACGTGGATGTGGTCGCGCAGTTGGTGGCAAAGGGCGCTGATGTCACCATCAAGGATAAAAATGATGAGAGCGCGTTGGACCTCGCAGCACAGTATGGAAGGTGAGGTCTATGCATAGCGTACAGTTAAAACTTCCTCGTTGTACCAACCCTACAGTCACACTAGGAGGATTGCAGTTTTTAGCTTAGTTATCTAATACGGTAAGACCATAGTATAAGAACTACTAGTAGGGCCTTTGATGTTTAATAATTAGTAGATAAAGAAAGACAAAAGAATAAGGATATTATTTATTAAAAGTGTAAGAAGTGTCTCAAGTGCCACAAGGGTCCAATGGTTTCGCGAAATGCCGCATTCGCCTAGATGTAGGTACGAGTACGTCATTATTAAAATATCACTAATACGTATTATAATGTCATTAAAAATTAAAACCATGGACTAAAATTAAAAATGAAATCATAGAATTATTAAAAGCGTGTTCGGAGTACCATAGAGTAGACTGTATGTATATCGGTACGCGCCTGCCCCTCCCTCTTTTTTCATGCCCCACGATTGCTCAATCTAGACATCTCCAGCCCCCTTACCACCATCTCTTATTGCGATTCAATAACTGAATAGAATGCTTATTCATACCAATGAATAAGCGACTATTTCAAATGGAATAGAATCGCTTATTCCTTGGATAAACGACTCTATTTCAAATCGAATAGAGTCGCTTATTCATTGATATGAATAAGCATTCTATCCAGTTATTGAATCGCAATAAGAGATGGTGGTAAGGAGGCTGATAGATATAGAGTTACTAGAAAGGAAGGGGTTACTACGATACTTTATGTTGCAAGCGTATATAGGCTACGGTAATCGTTTGACATGGGCGGGCCGTATCCTTGTCTGCCACCCGTTGAAGTATAAAAAAAAAAACTTATAATGATATTTATTTTTTTTATACTACGTCGGGTGGCAGACAAGCGTACGGCCCGCTTGATGTGTAGCGGTTACCGTAGCCATATGAACGCTCACAACAAAGTATCGCTCGCGCGCCGCCACCCCCTCTGCCAACGCAGCATCTCCTTCCTTTCTGGTGACCTCACTCACTCGAAGGAACACAACAATCCTCAAGGGAATTGTTACTTTGCTGCGGTATTCTGTGAGGTGGAGGTAAATTCCCCAGTCGGGTAGCTTACAATTACGCTCCCTACCTCTCTTTTCGCCAGAGCTTCGTTTGTCAGTCAGCAGAGTGCACCGCGTGCAGGTGAAGTTGGCCTTGGCTCAAAGATGTTGATGAACCACTTACACCCCAACATTACATAGTAGAATTAATCTATTCCAGGCAGCAAGGTATCTACCTAGTTTTTAACGTCAAGAAAACTAAGTTCATCCAACTTTAATTTGAGAAACTTTGGGCTTACTAAATCATAAGTTTAAGCCTTAAAGCCGTAACTTTATTCGTCAAGTATTCTCAAAGTTTAAAACTCGTGTGGGTGTGCAGGTGTACCTAAGTTACATAATGATTTGTTTGAATTTTATGGCCAGTGGAATATTTATAGGGATGGTGAAATGTTTATGACGGCAACATTTTATTGCTGTCTTAGTGTGTTATGTATGATAATGAAAATTTAATATTTGTACACGGACTCTGTCAATTATAGGGCTTGGGAAATTTAAAAACAAATCATACTTTCGGGTGTAAGTGATTCATCAACATCTTTGAACTAAAGCTAACCTCACTTGCACGTGTTGCACCCTGCTGACTGACAATTAATCGAGGCTCTGGTGAAAAGAGTGGAAAAAGAGCGAATCTGGGTATCTGGAGAGATATGCTCGCTTAACACCGCGGTCATCTCCCATTCTCTCGAGACGTGGCCAAGTCAGCGGAGTCTTTGATCTTTTGTCTCTCTTATCACGTTAGGCTCAGCGAACAGTTAGGTATACCCCTTTTTTATACTACGTCGGGTGGGAAACAAGCATATGGCCCGCCTGATGTGAACAGACTACCGTAGCCATATTAACGCTATCAACATTAAATATCGTTCGCGTGCTGTCATCCCGCTGCCAACGCAGCAGCTCCTTCCATCCTGGTGACGTCACTCATAGGAACACAACAACCCTCAAGACAATTGTTATATGATATACGCTATGCCCTACATCTTTTTCGCCAGAACCTCTTTAGAAAACAGCAGGGTACACCACATAATTATGATGAGTTTGACAACCATGGCCAGAACTTCTTTAAACGAAAGAAAAAATCTTTTTTGCATAAAAATACAATGAAAAACTTAACTAAAAGCACCCACCCTGCTATCATAAAATTCAAGAATTGTGCATTTTTTTTTTCGTTATTTTCGTATTATGGAGAGTTCGTTGTTTTCCAACGACTGCTATTGTTTGATGGCAATTTTAAAGTCTCATATTCTAAAAGTTTTGTTGGACTCCTCTATTGTAAGTGCGGCGAGTCTTGCCAACTTTCATTTCGTTACACTAGAAGTCCCAAACTGTCAGAAACTTTGAGATTCAGTGGACGTAACTTTGTTTAGTTTTACAGTTTGATTTAGGTTGCTGGTTGGGAAATTTGGTTAGTATTAAGGTGTGTTTTGACAACATATCAGGTTTTATTTAATTTATTTCATAGATATATCATTTTTAGATCATAGAATACCACCGCCAAATTCCCTCAAGGGAATTGTTATTTGGCTGTGGTATTCTGTGAGGTGTAGGTACTTCCTCAGTCGGGCAACTTACAAATACCCTGTACTCCACCTCTCTTTCACCTAATACTTCTGGCTGAAAATTACTATTCTTAAAAAAAGTATAATAACTACCTCATATCTCACGTATCTACCTCATCTAACTTCTGCTACGAATGTGGAACAGTTTGTATGGCGCCGCACGCACACACGCTCATACACGCCCTGCACAGACGACTTTGTTTATGTAGTAATTCACGTCGTGGCATTTGTATAGAGTGGCCGAGGTGTGATATAACCATTATAGCTCGTCTGGTTCCATCCATCTAGCATCCAAACTGCTTAGCGTGCGGAAGTTCTAAAATTATATATTTTCTCTCAGGTTGGAGACGGTTCAGCATCTACTGCTGGTTAGACCGCAATTGGTGGAGCCCTACAAACCACCCCAGAGTCAAAAGTGGGTGTTCACATCAACACCACTGCACAGAGCCAGCAAGAATGGTCGCAAGTAAGTTGGAAGTTATTCGATCGAGCCAATTGTACCAATATTTAAATCTGGTTTAAACTGTGCTTATATAAAATGATACTTAAATCTAGATTAAAAATTTGGTGCAAATGGTGTTAGTTGTACAATCTACGAATAAATAAACAAGCAGGAATCGTAACTACTGGTAAATACAGATTTTATGGCTCGATTCGCACATGTGTTTTTTTAACTACTGCTTTCCTCCTTACTTTCTTAAAAATAGAGCAGGACCGAGATAAAAAAAACGTTGTGCGAATACGAGGTAAAAATGTTCTTTTAACGCCCATGGTTTTATGTTATATGGTAAATCAGAAACGACTCAATTCATATTATGATTTTAGCCCTATCTATGGTTTGAACTGTGCGTGGAAATAGATCAGTCAGTAGTACCTTTTCCTTTTATATGTTTGTAGTTATTCATTACAGAATTATTTTACCCTTGGCAACTGATTTAACCACAGACGCGGAAATATCACAATTTTTTTTTTTTTTTTTTTTTTTTTTTTTTTTTTATACTACGTCGGGTGGCAGACAAGCATACGGCCCGCCTTATGTGGAGCGGTTACCGTAGCCATATTAACGCCTGCAACATAAAATATTGCTCGCGCGCCGCCACCCCCGCTGCCAACGCAGCATCTCCTTCCTTTCTTTCTGGTGACCTCACTCACTCGCAGGAACACAACAACCCTCAAGCTAATTGCTATTTGGCTGCGGTATTCTGTGAGGTGGAGGTACATTCCCCAGTCGGGTAGCTTACAATTACGCTCCCTACCTCTCTTTTCGCCAGAGCTTCGTTTGTCAGTCAGCAGGGTGCACCACGTGCAGGTGAAGTTGGCTTTGGTTCAAAGATCATGATGAACCACTTACACCCCAAAATCACAAATGCAATAAAAAGATACAATTTCTCCATCATAGATACACCTGTATGTTTATTGCTCGTTATTATTTTATGGTAATGTAAAGGCGTGTACACACGTGCGGCAATCGCCTCATATTCATATTCATTCGTTCGTTATAACGCACCGATAGGCTCTGTGCGTACAAATTTACGTTGTCACGACGACATGAAGTAGAAGACGAGGAATTAATTTGGATGCGGTAATAAATTAATTAATGGAAAATAGTATATTTTTCTTTGAACTTGGAACAGAACTAAGCCTAGTACATGGTTTTATGTCCGTTGGCAACGGTAGAGCACGTTTTGTTTAAGTTTCCGTCGCAGGAAACAGAAATACCTATACTTGTAATGCCTACTCCTTACAACTATTAAAATGAATACGCAAAAATGTATCTAAGGCACTATTTTTGAGTGGAGTGAGCGCAACGTGTATATACGCCGAAAAGACATTCTTGGAAATGAATAGGCTCCAAGATCACTGAACCGATTTTGATGAAACTTGTCACAATTGAAGACTTCGACATGCTTGAGGTTTGTGTCGAAAAAAATGGAGATCGATCATGTCCTTGAGGAATGGTCTTGATGACCATTCCTACATTTTCCATTAAAATCAATGGAAAATATACACTCAGCGAATCCACTCGCTCCACTCAACCTCGATTTCGGCCCCTTGGGCTAGAATCCAGCCTAGTTTAGTACAACTGGAGCGTATGATGACAAGAAAGTGTGGAGGTGGTTTTCGCGACAGGTACGCACTAGTGAGAGAGGCCTGTTTCAAACAAATAAAATAGTTCAAGTAAAACTACTTATAGTATGGGCATTCCCTGCTACTTTCTCGTATCGACCTCGCCTCCCCTCGGAGTAGAATCAGGAAAGTTTGTTCTCTCTCACGTGATATTCACGTTGTGCATAGACGTTATTGTTTATGTAATAATTTACAAAGCTACAGTTAGGCTTGTGTTGTAGGTGAAACAGATTTTAACTCATGATGTAGCAGCAACGCTTTTGTCGTTTCTAAAAATATTCTTAATACATCGGCAATGAAAACGTAATGTCACATCCGATGTATGTGCTAATAATGATTTATATGTTCCGCGTGATAATTTCACGCGCGCATTGACGAAGGGTTAAATTGGCAGCACGTGGCGTGAGGTGCCTTGTGCTCCTTGACTTGTTGCAACAAGTCATAAGAGGTAGCGTTTTACGTAGTTCAATGAATAACTTGTATTGATAATATTCACATGAAAATTTGTTATTTTTAACAAGATTATTTTCATCAAGCTCAACAGCTTAACTTTGGGACATTGTTAAAATTTTACATTAGGGTTTATCATTCCTTTACAAATAATCTTTAATTATATATACATTACAGAATATACATAACATAGATTACCTATATCAATATTGTACTAAAAGTGTATAATATATATAACATCTATACATTAAATGTGAAGCAAAAACTTTGTACACCTTTACTTACTACTTTATTTACGAAAATTGCGCGGAGGGAGGAATATGGAATTTCGCACAGTTATAGTTTATATAGAGAAGGAGTGCAGAATGCTAATATTTTTTTAAATGATGCATGAAAAATTAATAACATTAAATCAATAAAAAAAACCTTACACACATTACCATGTATTTGACACACACACGCATATACTCTCTTGTTTATTGTTTAAATAAATTATGGCTGAATTTCGGCCAATGAGCGACCACTAGTAATAATAAATCTTTATTGAATGTTCAGGAATATAATTATGGTTTTACAGCAGTTCATATTACCTAAATTAAAATTACAAATCGAAACCAGAAAAAAAACCCGTCCGAACTAAATCTAGTCTACAGCTTAGGCGACAGGAACATAACGTTTCAAACCGTCTAATTCTAATAGACACTGGCTTAAGTTTGGTACACAATATACGAGTATATTAGAATTTGGATCCAACGACACATCTCAATTTTTTTTAGATATTATATATGTAACAGAAATATGTTTTAAAGTATATAATAACATACATAAAAATATATATTTCTATTACAAAGTTTAAAGCAGTTAGTTTATGACTTGCACCATAGCATAATATCTCTTGTTATGCCGCCATTATAATATTGAGCAAATTGAGGTCTGTTAGAACGCCAGATTTGACGCATTGTCGCAAATCTGCTAACGAGATTTGGTGTTGTGTTTTCTAGAGCACATCCTTATTTGTGACAAAAATAATGATGTCATTTCTATGTACATACTGTTTATGATTTGATAATGACTGTGTTACCAGCAAAATGTAATAATTTGTGTTTTACGTTACCTAACTATACAACACTGGGAGTGTTTAGACAATGTATGGAATGATACAAGTTGTCGTGGTAGGTATTTTGAAAGCCGATTGTTTTGATTACGTTTTTAAAATTGCTACCATAGGGAGGCAATTAAAAAAAAATAATCCATAATAATAAAAGTCGTATGGTACAAGTCGTTATTGCAGCTACAAATCTATATATGGGGATATATATGGGGACGTATTATTATTTTTTGGTTACGTTAGGCTCGGTAGATAGGCCTTGAATGAACCCCTTCGGCCGTGTACGAAACTGGGGCTGCGAAACCAGTTGCGATCGAAACCTTTTTCGTCCTTGTACGAAACCAGTTGACGTATTAATAATACGGGTTCCTCGGGTTATTAAGGGTATCTTCATTTAGGGTTATTGTAATCCTGCGAGTTACTGATACACCAGCAAGGTTTTCTACCCGATGGAGTTTAAAGAAACCTTTGGGTTTGAAAGCACCTGTAGGTAGCGTATTTTTTAAGCTGCCCGACTATGGAAGTACCTCCGCCTCACAGAATACCGCAGCCAAATTACAATTCCCTTGAGGCTTGTTGTGTGCTTGAGAGTGAGTGTAGTTACCAGAAAGAAAGAAAGGAGTGCTGGCGACGGATCGGCGACCTCTGTGTTGGTGATCTCTATGAGTGGCGGTGATTGCTTTCCATCAGGTGACCCACATCCTCGTTTGCCCCCCTCTCATATAAAAAAAAGATGGAGATAGACACATAGACATCGTTGTCTATCTCGTGTCTGTTGGCTAGCCTGCTTGCTTACGTTTCTCATAAAAAGAAACTGCAACAGTAGGGCTTGATTGACAAACACACGAGCCATTGAATAGTCCATCCATATTCATGAACACGGTGTGACTAACGAACACGTCATTGCATATCACTGCATTGTATATTCGTATTATTTTGCTGTATGTTTCAATATAAAATCGGATTGCTCGTTTTTATACTCACTCATACATGGGGTGTAATTGGTACTTCAAAATCTGTGAACCAAAGCCAACTTCACCTGCACGCGGTGCACCCTGCTGACTGACAAACGAAGCTCTGGCGAATAGAGAGGTAGGGAGCGTAATTGTAAGCTACCCGACTGGGGAATGTACCTCCCCACACAGAATACCGAAGCCAAATAACAATTCCCTTGAGGGTTTTTGTGTTCCTGCGAGTGAGTGAGGTCACCAGAAAAGAAGGAGTGGCGGCGCGCGAGCTATCCGCGCGAGGTAACCGCTTCACATCAGGCGGGCTACCACCCGATGTAGTATACAAATAATAATAATACTATTCGGAAACATCCGAACTTTTGAATTATCTTGTCGTAGAAGGAAATCATGGTTACGAAACATAAGGGAGAGGACTAGAATTAAATAGCCCATTGAACTCTTTCGCCTGGCCAATGACGAAAAGAAGTATGAAGAACTGACTGCTAATCTTCATTAATTGGATTGGCTCTCCAAGAAGAAGAAGAATAGGGTTGCGCCCTTCTTCATTTTAATCCATTCCAGTTGCCGGCCAATAGGCTATTTTCCAATGTTTAAAAATTATATAAATTATTTAACAATATCGTAAAATACACAAAACTATAAAGATCTGTAAACTTTCATTCTAATATCTTCAGTCAGACTTTCTTTAGCGTCGATCAAAGTTTGGCGGGAAAGTCCATTTTAAAAGTATGAAATTATTAAAAAATAATATTTCCATTGGAATAAAAAATGCTATAACTTTTATTATGATACTAATTACATAAACGTAATATTTAACATAGCTGTCGTACAAATTTCCGATTTGATGCATACAAAATACAAACCTGTGACGTCATAATTCGGTAGTCTTTTGTATGGAGCGTTTTGGGGCAGTCTAAATATTGTAATTTTCAAATTACCACATCTCGAGAGATTTTTGTGCTATCGAAGTAATTCTTTCACCTATGGTTATATTATGGAGTACCCTACGTATGAAACCGAAAAAAACGTTAGTCAAATAGCCTATTGTGATAAGTTTCATCAAAATCGGCTCAGTGGTTTTGGAGCCTGCTCATTTCCAAGAATGACTTTTCGGCGTACGTAAGCTCGCTCCACTCAATAATTGGATGATGTTAATAAACTACTAAAGAAGATTTTGTTCCAGCCCCCTTACCACCAACTCTTATTGCGATTCAATAACTGAATTGATTGCTTATTCATACCAAGGAATAAGCGACTCTATTCGATTTGAAATAGAGTCGCTTATTCATTGGTATGAATCTTACCACCAAGTCTTATTGCGATTCAATAACTGAATAGATTGCTTATTCATACCAAGGAATAAGCGACTCTATTCAATTTGAAATAGAGTCGCTTATTCATTGGTATGAATAAGCAATCTATTCAGTTATTGCCCTTACCACCAGAATAGAATTGAATATTTTGCTTTTTCGTACCAAATTGAATAGAATCGCTTATTCCTTGGTATGAAATAAGCAATCTATTCAGTTATTGAATCGCAATAAGAGTTGGTGGTAAGGGGGCAGGACATTTTCCCCATTATCGCCGGTGACTATTTTTGTTATAACGTTGACGACAATTAATGATTCAGCCATGTTCGAATCACTTGCGTCATGTAACTGTTTGTAAACGACTAGTTTTCGCCTGCGGTTTCGCTTGCGTGAAACCACTAATAAATACATAATACAGGACAAATTACACAGCGCCATCGAGCTTCAAACTAAGCAAAGCTATAGGTACTAGATAATTGATAAATTTCCTTGAAAACATTTTTTCGTAAATACATACATAATAATACGTATGGATGGTTTACATATTCCTAACTATTGTCCCGCGGCCTTTTACTCGAGACTAAATGCGAAACGTGGTGGAACTTGTATTTTATTGAAGAATCATATAGAATATAAAGAGTTAGAATTCATATCAAATCATTCGGTAGCTGGTGTCATAGAGTGCTGTGCAGTTGAATTACTCATTCATAAATTAATTATTATATGTGTATATAGGCCATCAACCTCTAAAGATTTTGATACTTTTTATAATGTATTAGATTTAATATTTAAAAAAATATGTGCAAATTCTAATAAAAATATTGTGATATGTGGAGATTTCAACATTGACTACTTAGAAAAAAGTAATTTATCTAAGGACTTTGAACAGTTTCTTATGGGTTACAATCTCAAATTACAAATAAAACAAGTGACCAGGCCAAGCTCTAAAACATGTTTAGATAATATAGCACACAATATGGAGTTTAAATGCAAAAAACATGTAGTTGAGTTTGCATTGTCTGATCATTCCGCTCAAATAATAGAGATACCGGTTGATAAGATATGTGAACTAAACTATTGGTGTTTAAAAAAAAGGGATTTATCGAACGATTACATGGATATTTTTAAAAGATACATAAAGGACTTTTCTTTTGCTGGTATTTATGATACAGATGATCCAAATGTCGCGTTTGAATATTTCATTGAAAACTTTAAAATGATTTATGATCTTTGTTTTCCTTTTAAAGTCAAAATATTCAGCAATAAAAAAAAATTAAAATGGATTACAAAAGGAATTAAAGTATGTTGTAAAAGAAAAAGACAACTTTTATGGAAACATAGAATTTCGCCATCTGTGCAAACTAAATTAAATTTGGCCAACCACTCCAAGAAATTAAAAAAGATTATTAATTTAACACAAAAGTCTCAAAATGGTTATTATATAAATAAAGCAAAGAATAAATCAAAAGCCACATGGCAAATAATAAATAACAAAAATAAAAATAAAGAATATATTAATAAGATTCAATATGAAGGAAAAGAAATTACAGATCCGAAATTAATAGCAGATGCATTCAACACATATTTTATAGACAAAATCGAAAAATCATCGAATGATATGAACGACAGAGTTAATCTACCTATTCAACCACAATCAATGTTTTTGATGCCAATTTTGATTGAAGAAGTAGTTAGGATTATAAGATCATTAAAGAATACCAACAGTACAGGTTACGACGATATTTCTACAAAAGTAATAAAATATGTATGCGAAGTTATTGCACCACATTTATGTCATTTGATAAATTTATGCATTGTGAAGGGAATTTATCCAGACAAACTGAAACCTACAGTGGTCAAGCCAATGCATAAAAAAGGAGATAAAATGACTGCTTCCAATTATAGACCAGTAGCGTTAGGATCAATTTTTACAAAAATTTTTGAAAAATATTTGCATGACTCTATTAGTAATTACTTGACTAAATATAACATATTATGTGACGAACAAAAGGGATTTAGAAAAAATAAGACAATCAATATGGCTATTTATGACTTATTTAAAATTGTTATAGAAAATGTAGATATGAGAAACCCTGTATCTGTATTGTTTACTGACATGACGCTCGCTTTTGATTATGTAAATAGAAAAAGACTCATAAGCAAATTAAACGCGTATGGTATAAGAGGTAATATATTGAATTTAATAGAGTCCTACTTAGATAATAGAAATCAGTGTGTTGAAATATCTAGAATAAATCCACAAAATAAACAAGAAAATAAATACTTGTCAGAATATAAAATAAATAGATTTGGTGTACCACAGGGAAGTGTTCTTGGGCCTTTGCTGTTCATTATATATATAAATGACCTACCTAAATACGTTCGACAAAAAATAGTCTTATTTGCTGATGATAGCACAGCCATAATTAAATGCAATAATTTAAATGACTTTGAAATTGACATAAATAATGTTTTAAGTGATATAATACATTGGTTAGACGATAATAATTTAAAAATTAATTTACAAAAGACTAAAATTATGCAGTTTTTTAACAGAAAATTGCCCTTTTCACTTAATATAAGCTACAACGATCAGAACATAGAAGAAGTGCAATCAAATAAATTTCTTGGCATTACGGTTGATAGCAGACTAACTTGGACGGCACATGTTGAACAAGTTTGTAAAAAACTTAGCAAGTCGGCTTATGCGTTATTAAAGTTGACAAAAAAAGTCACATGTGAAGTGGCCTTAGTGGCTTATCATGGTTTAGTTACACCACATTTAAATTATGGTGTTATATTTTGGGGTAACTCAATTGAAGCTGACAAAGTGTTTATTGTGCAAAAAAGATGTACTCGTATACGAGCAATGTGCGGATTAAAATCAAGAGACAGTTGTGTGCCCATTTTTAAGTCACTTAAAATACTTACTCTACCAAGTATTTACATAATGGAAATATGCTTGTTTGTAAAAGCAAATTCAGACTTATTTGTTAAATTAGTAGAAACAAGAAGCAGGCCAGTTCAACTTAGGTCACAATACAAACAGAAGTTGGCATATGGTGGACATAAAACAGCTTTGTTGAGTAAAAATGTGACTGGTATGGCCCCCATTATTTTTAATAAATTACCAGATAGTTTTAAAGTTTTAGATTTTTTGACATTTAAAATTAAATTGAAATTATTTTTGACTAATAAATGCTATTATAATATAAAAGAATATTTGGACGATAATGTGACGGAATTTTATTGACATTTTAAATATTTTTTTTATTTTTTTATTGATTATGTAAACATGTAAACATTTATTAAATTATTGTATGTCCTTAAGGACAGGGCATAGTGATACACTACTTGTAACAATTGTTAACCTTAATACCTGTGTTCCACAATAAATGCATTTTGATTTTGATTTTTTGATTTTACGTAGAAAATACACAGTGGGATAAAAGTATCATATATTCTAATTCATAATAATCATATCCCATTTGTGTGCTTTTACACAAAATCTGTTCGGCTATTTGTTCGTGATTGAGTCACAAACATACAAACATCTTCACACACTTTTACATTTATTAGAAGGATTCGAGGATACTATATTAATAGATTGCCTTGGAGCTTGATGGCGTCGTTGCGCGTGTCAGTCTAATCGAATACGCAAGTTAAGCAACGTCGACCGCAGCCTGTCTATGGATGAGTTTATTTATCTCGAGCTCCTCCGTGCTTCGGAGGGCTCGTTAAGCCATCGGTCCCGGCTGTTGTCATTAGATGACAGTCGTTAAGCGAAGTCAGTGGCCTTAGGGCGGCTTGAAATCTCTGGCCTCCGCCAACCCGCAGTTGAGCAGCGTGGTGGAGTATGCTCTAAACCCCTTCGATTGAGGGTAGACCCGTATCTCACCAGTGGGATGATTATAGGTTGATGCCGATATTAATAAATTGAAACTTATATTTTACTAGGCGCATATATTAACTTACAAACTTCAAAAAAGGGGTTGATTTCTAAAGATACATTATTATTACACCTTCGCACCATCTATAGAGCATACATTTTAAATTTCAAGTGTGTTTCTTCAAAAACATAGGACTTTCATACAAAATTCCAACATCCGTTTTACCCCCTTAGGGGTGGAGTTTCGTAAAATCCATTCTTAGCGAATGTCTACACCCTATAAGTAACCTACCTGCCAAATTTCAAGTTTGTAGGTGTTATATTTTTTGAGATTTCGTGATTAATCAGTGAGTGGTATTTCGCTTTAATATAATATAGATTTATTTATTTGTAACTTTGGCAATAAATACTTTATAACCGACTTCAAAGAAGGAGGAGGTTATCAATTCGACTGAATATTTTTGTTACATCTATTTGGAAGTGTCACAAGTTTAACTGGCCTTTTTTAAGTGCAACGTTTTCTATATACACTCAAATTACTTGTTAGTTTTTGACAAACGTTTTCAGGTCAGCCGGTAGAGCTCCGGTGTTTCTACCAGCTGAGCTAAACACATGTAACATAAATCTAAGCTGAAGTTTTATATTCGCAATCAAAAATCCAATCGGCTTTAGCTTAGCCGGTAGCCCAGAGGGGCAATTCTCGTAATTAAAATATAGTCAAAATTCAGTTTCGATCCAGTCTCGGTCTCACAAATGTCACATTTGGTATTCTCGTAACACAATATGTAAGTTCAAAATTAAATTTAAGCTTGATTATATCGAAATATGAGTAAAAATTAAGCAAACTAAGAATGTTACTTTGCCAACAACAAGAATTGATAATAATTAATTAATGAAATCAAGTATATAATTTTAGTCAATTCACAATTCAATCTCGATTCGGTCAACTTTCAATCTGCGTTCGTAGAAAAATTACGAGAATTGGCCTTCAGGAGTAAGTTCGGATCGGATTTGGATGCAATGCGTAACCACTCTTATTTCCCATCAGAATTAGTTGCTTTGTTTGTTTGTTTGCTTTGATTGCATACGATGGTAGGATATGTTTTCCTAAATACTATTGGGATATATTTTTAGAGCTAATGATATGGTTATTGGTAAACTGACAAATAGATTTCTTAATGAAACTTTATCTTTATTGTATTTGTCTTCTGTGTATCTATAAAATGTTACCGGTGCTGACTGATCTAGCAACGTACAGCTTAAACCACTGGACGGATCGGGTCTTCTAAACCTTATAAAGATTGCTATTATGACATAAGAAGGCTACGTCACAATAGCTACGAGTACGCTACGAGGGGCTTTTTGAGAAATCGCGCAAGCTATTGTACAAAAAAATAATCAAAATTGTTTTTTACCAAAGTTTTTCGCTATGCTTATACTTTTTACCAAATTTGTTCGCTATGAGAACAACTTTAGTAAAAAATCAATTCTTTTTTCACTTAAGTTGTACGCTATGAGGACAATTTTGGTAAAAAACAAATGCCAATAATAAAAAAATATCTAATAGATGAAGGCCAATTCTCTTAATTATTTTCGGAGAGCAGAATGAAAGTTGACCGAATCAAGACCTGAATTGTGAATTAACAAGAAATTATAAAATATACTTGATTTCAGTAAATTAATTATTATTGTTAGCAAAATAACATTCTTAGTTTGTTTAATTTTCCGTCATATTTCGATATAACTCAACTTTAATTAAACTTTGAAGTTTCATATTGTGATAAGAGAATACCGAATTTGACATTTTTGAGACGGAGACTGGATCGGAACTGAATTTTGACTACATTTCAATTACGAGAATTGCCCATCAGATCACGTGTTCTGTCCAGTACTGTACCGTCTAATACTACCTATGGCTTTCGCTATTGCTATCGCGTTCGCATTTACAAGCTCATTATTTGATGAAAAGCTTTGTTTACAATCTTTTATTATCTCAGGCGTGATATAAGATGAAATCTGTCGCAATAGTCAAAGCAATATAATTTAAGCGGTTAGGCGGTGGATTCCCTGTGCTAATAACAAGGATAATGTACAAAAAATACATACAGTCAAACATAGAATCTCCTCCTTTTTTGAAGTCGGTTAAAAATACCAAATTATTCTATCAACAGGGAGGTAGTGGCTGCACTAATAGCCGCCGGCGTTGATGTAAATATTCGTACGCACAACGGAACTCCGTTACACGAAGCTGCATGCTTCGGGAAGGCTTCCGTTGTCCGTATACTGCTGTCAAAAGGCGCTGATCTGGACGCGCCTAACGATAAAGGCCAGACTGTCTTCGATGTGCTAGCTGATTATACTGAAGAAGCCACTAGGAGAGTCCATAGGGTTATTAGAGGTATGTACCAAGTATTGAAATAATCGTATGGTCAATCCGTTATACTATCGGAAAGGCTTCCGTTGTCCGTATACTGCTGTCTTAAGGCGCTGGTCTAAACATGCCCAATGTTAATGGCCACACTGTCTTTGATGTGCTGATTATACCGTTATTAGGTATTATATGATTATGCTATGACTTACGGTGCAGAAACTTGGACCCTGACCGTTGGGTTGCTTCACAGACTAAAAATTGCACATCGAGCGATGGGGAGAGAAATGCTTGGTGCTTCTCTAAGGGATCGAACCTGGAGCGAAGAAATTCGACGTAGAACCAAAGTGGTCAAAGCTCTCAGAGTCAGCAAGCTGAAGTGGCATTGCACTGGTCACATCTGCCGAGTCAGCGATAGCAGATGGGAAGGAAATTCCTTGAGTGAAAGGCCATATGGTATTTTAAATTTGAACCAAATCCGTTCAACCGTCATTAAAGAGTAACAAACATCCATACATCCTCACAAACGTTCTCATTTATTACAAAAGTAGAATATTTTTGCATAGTATTTAATTTTAAAGTTTGTCATTACTGTAATATAATGTAATTGATATTTTTTATCCAGAATTTGAGAACATTGGTAGAACATACGAAAGTGAAGAAGATGTCCCACCGTTTCCGGTCCCAGATTTAAGTCCCGTTGGGTACCAACACGGCCACGCCATGTAAGTATTCGTATTTGTACCATAGTGCTAGCGCTAAATAAATCCTAAGCTAGATGCTCATAGAGACTCGAGGTTCGGTCGAGACGCAGTCGAAGCGCTGACATGTATTAATTGTTCTAGCTGCGTTCACTTTGGTTAACCTGTGTGCACTATGTCTACCTGCATTCACTATATAAATATAGTGACTCGTTCCGAAAGTACTCTAGTTGTTTTATTTTGTTCTCGATGCAGCATATTCTTAGAATTTTGACTTCTTTGTACGCCTTTATATTGGCAGTATCGTCCGGGTTTTTTGACGTGGAAGCTTTGGACCGTCTCATATATTTTTTAAATTAATATTTCTGATAATAATCCACTTAAAAAAAAAGAAATACGCGATAAAGGTAAGCGTCTCGCTTCTGCCATGTGCGTGCCACTATGCCTCGACCATGCCTCAATTTTAGATCTATGTACATACATAGTAATGTTTGATTGTATGGAAAATAAATAATAATACATGAGAAGATTTATTTTGGCTATTCAATATTTCAAAATTAACTTAATCATCATTTTCCATACAATTTTACACAACCATACTTGAATTATATTTTATTTTACTATGTAATATTCTAGGTATACGTTTTATTAGATTATAGAATAATAATTGTATTTAGTTATTTAAGTTCAATTTTGGCCTACACACAGCCAGTACAAATAGTTGATGATTATAATTTATTGGCGTATAGTGCGACCAAAAGAGTAGCAAAGGCGACACTTTCTTTGTAAGAACAGCCCCCTTACCACCAACTCTTATTGCGATTCAATAATAATAGAATGCTTATTCATACCAATGAATAAGCGACTCTAATCAATTTGAAATAGAGTCGCTTATTCATTGGTATGTATCATATGGCATCAAGAGTTGGTGGTAAGGGGGCTGGGGCCCTTTGTAAAAAATACCGGCTAAGCCGAAGACGATTAACGGATTTTTTGATTTGAATATCAAATTACACCTTAGATTTATGGCACCTGTTGTTTAGCTTAGCTGTTACAAACCCTGGAGCTCTATCGGCTAAGCTGAAGATGTTTGTCAATAACTAAAATGTAAGACCTATTTTTTGAATCAAAATATTCGATGGTAATCTGCTTCAGCTTCAGCGGTAGGGCCTTAGATTCTACATAATAACCCAAGTGTTACCTTGTGAATTAACGAATTTTATCTTATTTTATCTTTTGGTCGCCCTGTAGACAAAGAATTTTCATTTGAACAAAAAAAAAAAAACAACAAATACCAAAAAATGTTAATAGGTAATGAAATTATGAAAATTGTACAGAGTACCTAAACATTTCAATATATAATTTTTTACTTTATTTACATACTACGCTTTTTAACACACTAACATTGCTCAATTAACAAAAATAACATCTCTAATATTAAAGAATGTGTAGTAATAAATCGAGCATCTAAAATTATAAAACCGAGCGACTATTATTCTAACTTTTTGACTAAAGACTATATAAACATACCAAACCTAATCTAACCTAGTATTTCTGTCGCTCATTTCGTATTTTTAGTGGCTCATGTTATTATTTTCCTTTAAAAAAATTTTGTTGGAATTGTTAAGGTATAGTTTAGTATAGACGAGTTGTGGACCCTAAACGCTGCACCGTCAAGTGGGGCGCGGTAAAGGGATTCTCGGTAATTACTGAGATCCTCTTGCTCTTGGAGAGACTCTAAACATTCGGTTTTAATTGGAGAGCTACGTCTCAATTACGACACACGACGTGTCTACCTTTGAACTCTGATTGCTATCTTGGAAATGCTCTCTTTGTGTTTCGGCACCTTTTTCTTATTCTAATATAAATTTGATTCGTTTCTTTTCATTGTTATTTTGGAAACAAATCAATAGAGCACAACAAAAATAATCACTCATAAACTGCTTGACAGTTTTACTCGTATTGAATATATTTTTTTTTTAACCACAAGTTTTTAAAATTTTTTAAGACTATTATAATTTTGTCTAAAACATAAGTTTATTTATGTTTATTAGAGGGATAAAAACAGTTACTGTTTTAAAATGCTAAATCGTACCGCGAAGTTTTACTCGACATAATGCAAAACAAAAACTTTCAATGCGCAGACCTCATTAAAATCTTCCGTGCCTTTGATTTTGTCTAGAAACGGCCAGGTGAGATGTTTTTCATGACAGGCGAAAAAGATGCCCCACCCGTTCTTTGATGCCGAGCAAGACCTCTAGTCGTACTTTAAAATTAAATAGTCTTGCTCGTTCTTAAATCACTGAACGGAATATTGTCGTCGCAAATTATACTTATAATAAAAATATGATTTAAATTTACAGGTATTATAAAGCAAATGCACGTGTTACTACGTCGCTTACTGCGAATTCTAAAGCTATTCTAACAAATGATGATAGTGTCGATTGTTCTAAAAATAAAATGACTAATGCTGATATTTTAAACGTAAAAATACCACCATCGTCTAGTAAAATAAATTTGGTAGGTTTAGATACCATAATACCGGCTGCGCCACCTAACATTAATGAGGACTACAATATACCTCCTATCTATGTAAATCAATCAGAACTTTTCGATAATGAACAGAACTTGTACGAAAATCTTCCAATTGAAACAACATCAACTGAAGATGTTGGAAAGCTCAATTTTTTAAACAAACTGGAAGCAACATTAAAAAAGAGACCAGTGCCACCGCCTAAGCCCAAGAAAAGTCTAGATTATTCATATAATCATGATGAAGATTATGAAAGGGTATCAAGTGATTCTGGTCGTAAATCAAATTGTAGTACAATATCTGAAAATTTGAGCATTATACCAAAATATGGTAAAGAAAATTTGCCAGATGATGAAAAAGTAAAATTATCAAAATCTGGTGAACAATCTGAAGATTCCGTTAAATCAAGTGATCAAAATCAGTGCTGCTCGGACTATATGCCTATGAGCCAAACCGACCCTTTTCGAAGAAGACTTGTTTCAGATGTTCTTAATTACAAATCATCGGCTACAAAAACTGCTAAAGCCGAGGACATAAATATAGTTAAAGATTTAGTCGGTACATATGTCCCTATGTCTTCAAAACCTATTGAGAGGCGATCCATTCCTATATCTTTGAGGCCAACTATAAATAGTGTTCACTTTAAAGGCGATGTAGGATGTGTTCATGAGTCAATGGATACCTATAGGTATATATATCAGTTAAATCCAAAAGCTCTGAAATATGATGATGTTTATCCTTTTATTAGAAATAAAGAAAAGACAGAACCCATTACTTGTTTTTGTCATGAGATGTGTAATGAACCAAAAATGGAACTCAACGGTGCATCCAGTCAATTTTTTAGTTGCGAGAGTGTTTATGCAGATATTAATATTGAAGTTAATAATGAAACTGAACTCGTTTATCACCCATTCAACAATACAACGATATCAGATTCTATGGTTGAGGAATTTGAAACAAATACAGCAAGAAGAGTACCGTTATTTATTATAAAAAAGAAATTAGATCAAATAAAAAACGTTTTCTTTGATTGGTCTACATAATAAAACAACCAAACATAGTTATTTTCAAATACATTAACTCAATAACAGAATTTTGGTGGTGGTATTACAATTTTGTTTACTAACACGCATATATTAAGTATGTTTTATATTTTATTATTATTGCTTTATATGTTTTACAGGACAGCTCCAGAGACCCAGAAAAATACTAACAAAAATAAAAGCTTACTGTCTCCATCCTCATCTTCTCTAACAAAAAATCATCCTCAAAGTTTTGTTAAAAAGCTTGCTTCAAAATGCTTGGGCCTGAAGGCTAAATTCAATTCAGCTCCTAACATTTCCAATAGTCCAGGTTCTGAGTCGGTAGTCGATGTAAAAACTAAAGTTTCAGAACATAAAAGTACTAATACATTACTAATAGGCAACAGTAAATTTTTTAAAATACTGTCGAAAAAGGAAGAATCTGGTGAAATAGTTTGTAACGATGAGTTTGATACCATATCATTAGATAGAATTACGACATTGAATCGAGATTCGGTGGTAAACAAGAGCAATCGAAGTTGCCCTGGGTTTAAAACTTCCTTACCAAATATAAGTGAAAATAATGAACATAGTGATTCTGAAGAGTCCGAAGATGAATTCGTTCGTGTTAAACCTAATTCCAATAGTAAAACAGGCATCTCCAATTTAAACGTAATCATTAATCGAGATTCAAATTTCATTTTTGAACCTAGAGATCGTAGTGTCAGAACTTCTGTAATATCAAATATATCGGGTGATTCGGAAAATCTAATAAATGAATGTTACGAATCTTGCGAATTCCCTAAAACTGCAGCAGAGGACGGGACAAACAATAAATCTATTCCTATACCACCTCCGAGGCCAAATGCTTGTTTGTCTAATAGGATTGCAAACGAAAATGCTATTTATGAAAATGTAATTGCTGAGCAAATACGTCCTGTTCCTGCTTTAAGAACGCATTTGCCTCCTAAAGCACAAAGCGAGTTAGAGGATAGTGTAGTTTATGAAAATGTGTCTATATTACAAGAAAAAATAAAGCCCGAACCACCTAAAAGAGGTATTTTTAATTTATCGTTAAAATCCGATAAGTCTAGCAATGACTCATCATATAGTAACAGTAGATCTTCGACATTATCTTCAGATTCTATGATAGATGAATCTAATTTAGAAGATATATTACTGTCAGAAAAATCGAAATCCTTTCAGCGTGGGAAAGATATTAAAACATTTTCTTGCAGGAATGAAGTTATTATTAGAACTAAGTCAAATGTATCTGATGTTTCCAACGTAACCGATGTTAGTGCTATAGAAAATGTTGATTGTAGTGAGAATATAGACAAATCTGTTTACTTGTCTATGACTGGAACTTTGCCAAACAAAAAAACTAATGATGATTTAAAGAAACCTGCTCTTTTCCGACACAAAACATTTACTAATATCGACGTGGATAGAAACTCACATAATTTGTCAGAGTTTCCCAAATGGAATAATGAATTCTTAAAGGAGACCTTAGCTCATTATCATATTAGAGGTACAGGTCACTGCATTTATCAAGCACCTACTGTCCCAGAATTTTTATCAATTTTTAATAGAGAGACACTTGATAAACCTAACCCTAAAATACCCAATGACAAAAGAGACAGCTATTTTGAAACTGCCATCTGTTTTTGTAGACCGAAACGAACTAAACATCATAATAGTGCTGAAGATTTATTAGATATCTGTCCTCTTGAGGAAGAAGAAAAAGTTAGTATTGATTTAAATGCTTTAAGCAATAGAGAGGAAATGCAATCAACATCATTTCGTTGTTTTTGTGATACCAAATCTTGCACGTTTCATGCAGAGCGTCGAGATTCTGGTAATCTCATTGTAAAATTCTCAGCCATTAAGAAAAGTATTTCGACTCCAGATATTGCCTTAGATACTTCCTTTTCGACAAGTCGGTCTAACGGTTTAGTTAAAAATAAATCTGTACCATCTAATCTTGAAGAACCATACGCTGTTGTTGACGTAGCGCATATACTCGCCCGAAATGAGGCCGTTACAGAAAAAAATGATAATAGTCCAGATTACACTCCTATGTCCCCATACACAACTCTGTCTTCTTCATCTTCTAACCGACTTTATTCAATTAAGGACATAGAAGATGTGATCTCATTGAGTAGTTCGACATCGACAACCGGTGCCCAACCCTCTGCTTCTGATACTATTTCTATACGAAAATCAGGCTCCTCGGAAATTTCTGGTCATTGGTCGTTACAATCCTGTGATTCGAACGTTACTATTCAATCTGACACTTCATTTGTTACTTGTTTCGAAGAATCTTCAGAGGATTCTGATGACACCTTGCATTCTGATGACGAAGACGTCTCTGACGCTGAAACTGTTAAATCCGATACGAGTACTACTAAAAGACCGTGGGTTCATAGTGATTCTTTCAGATTTGGAAGCAAAGAGTCGCGATATGATAGAGGTATTATAACTGAGGAGAATACTAGTTATGACGATTCAAATTCTTCCAAAGTTGAAAGTGGCATAAGTGTGAAGGGTTCAGAGAGTTCGATGTCAGAATGCGAGGACAGCGTTCCGAGGGGCGATGATGATGTGTCGCTTTGTGCTTCGCTTGAGCGGGATTCGGGGGTGGTCGGGGATGTTCGCAGCGGGTCGGGGCGGCGGCGGTGGGACGAAGCGGAGGGAACGAGCGAGGGCGATGCGCTGAGCATCTCCAGCGCTGCCTCAAGTTGTGCTCCACTGCACCTTGGGCATCACCACGAATACAGTAAAGTATCGGTAAGTATAAATATATTTAATATCAATGATTTCATTATAATACTGTAGGGGAATATTTGAGATTGAATTTTTTTATAGGGTATCTAAAAACCGTATGGACGTTTTCGTTTCAGAAATAAGTTCATAAACTAAAAGTAATCTTGATAAGAAAAAGAATTGTTTTTTCGTTGATTAGGGGTTTTTTTTGTCATAGATTCGGATCGGTCATTGATTAATTGATATCAAAAGCTGCAGACTCTTAATGGCTACAAATGTTAAAAGGGAAACGTTAAATTGAAAGCATGAAATTTTAATATGGCCTCTTATTTCCTTTATAACCCCCATTTTGGGATTTTTTTGCAATGACATGGTTTGGATAATTCGACAATGAAATCTGAAAGTCACAACCCTGGCACTGTACATCTAATTCAATAAAAATGTGTGCTATATTCCCTCTTGACTCATGCATGACATCAAAATTATGGTTTAAATTGGCTGTGAGAAAATTTTGTAATTGAAGACAATGTGGTCCTGAACACTGTCTAAGTCTTCTCATTAAAATATGTGTAACTATTTGTTAATCTGTGATATACTCGTATAACTACAATGCGTGCACCTGAAAGTCCATTCTAAATATTCGTGACTTTTGAATCGGTTGAGTAGTTACCGAGATGACCGGTTACATACAAACGTACAAAGATACCCTTGTTAAAATATACGTGTCTTGATAAACATTTTTTTTAGTTATGGTTTTTTAATTTTCATTCAAATGCTAAACATTTCAGAGATAAAAAGTATCATTGTATCTCTATAAATCTCTGCCTTGCAATTAAAATACCTTTTAAAATAGGATTAGCCGTTCTAAAGATTACCTCGGGCCAACAAAACATACCCTTCAATGATTTTTATGCGTCGATGCCTTACGGAATTATTCGTCAATACAATCCTGTGATTTAAAGTGCCAAAGCGTAAACTTTAAAACACTCTCACTATTTGTCGGGGCTAATGCACAGATCAACGCCAACAGATACCATATGATATACAATATGATATATCTATTTCAAGAACTTGTTCTCTAATTGGTCATTTCGTTCATCATATCAACGTGTACCTTTTACTGTTTGTGGTTATTTCCAGTATAATTTGAGCCTTCATAGTCTAATTAAATATATCAGCCGCTTGCGATGTTCACGGGTCTTATGTCTGGTCGATATCGAATGCGCCGATCTTACTTCAATGAATTTTCATTGATGGGTGGTGATAGTATTCATTGAGGTTGTTCTGTAGGATAGGAAGTAATTAACACAAATTGGTCGTAATTTTCGGTGTCGTGACTATAACTATTAGTTATTACACGAGCTCGCGTGGCAGGTCAACAGGTCGCAATCGTAGGGCGAGCGTGACGACGTTTAATTCGGGCGTTCACTAATTCCAAGCTAGGCGTGACTGTGTCAACAGATAACACGGTCAAATGTAAAGCTGTTGAGTTGTAAATTATACTCTGTCTCCAATAAAACACTACAACAAACATCGACCAACCTTATGGTCTATTATGATATGGTTTATCAATATACAACCACAGTATAAGTTATTACTTACTACCTACAGTATTACTAGTTAGGGCAGGGAGTGGCCATACTGTACGTAGTACTATTGTACTGTACGTAGTACTATTGTACTACGTACAGTATGGCCACTCCCTGCCGCTTTCTCGTAGCGACCTCACCTCCCCTTCGCGACAAATCTGGAACAGTTTGTATGGCGCCCCACGCACACACGCTTCAGACCAAGACAAACACACATGTTCATGCACACAAATGTTTGTTTTGTGCAAGGATCGAACCCGCGACCTCGGAGTCAAAGTAGCCATTACTAGCCATTTGACCTAGGTTTGACAAATGTCAAATCAAATAATGAATTTATGTGACAGTTGGGGACCCTACACGCAACAAAAATCTCGTAGTGGTCCGCGAACAAAAAAGGTTGGGAACCACTGCTCTAGAGCGACAATTTCTAGAAATATTAATTATTTTTCTCTATCGCAAATATATGTTAGCACAATAATGAATCATTAGAGGGGTAACAATGGAAGCACTTGCTGGTATAAAACAAAGAAACAACAATAAACACTCGTGGGAAACTTGATTAAGATCGCTCCATCCACTTCCCACGTGGCTACCGTTGACAGCAACACCAACACAAAAGGTTTGTCCACAGAATTTGTGTGCATGTGTTGGGTAATTTATGATGTTAATTGGTTGAGAGATCATTGGTCTTACTTTTTAACAAAATGCAAAATGCTTTGTTAAGCGTTGTCAAAGTATAATCACGTACCAAAGTCCCTACACACACATATATATATAACACTACATCGAGTGACAGACAAGCATACGGCCCGCCAGATGTGAAGCAGCTACCGGCTACCGTAGCCGTATGTTAATATATTTTACATTAAATATCGCTCGTGCGTCGCCATCACTGCTGCCAACGCAGCATCTCCTTCCTTTCTGGTAACCTCACTCACAGGAACACAACAACCCTCAAGAGAATTGTTATTTGGCTGCGGTATTCGGTGAGGTGGAGGACTGTTTCAGAAATCGGTAGGTACTGTACGTAGTACTATTCTGTCTGCACAGATGCCACTGTGTACGTAACAGGTTAATGACGCGACATTACTATGGAGTTGCCAGGGTGTGCTTTATTTTAACACTTTTACCACTTAAATTAACAACGAAACGGTCTACCTGATGCTAAGCTTTTATAAACTGTTAGTTCGAAATAATTTATATTTTGGAATAAAATAAATGTATAATTTTAGTTTTGAAAAATAGTTTTATTAAATTTTCAGTAATTATTACACTTAAAAAATTAATAATCTGTCGCAAAATTACTGAATTTCACAGATTTTTTATTTAATTTTTATTATTTTCTCATAAAAAATATAGAAATGTATAATAATAAGGTAACTGCTTCGTCCCTCTTCAACGTACTCGCCTGTTATTATCACCTGTTTATTGCCGTCGAACGCGCTTCTTCGGCCCTTATTAAGTCATTAAAAACATAAACGCTTTCGTGATTATTCTCACCGTGTAAACATTCCCCTACGCATTAATATCATCCAACATAATTATATTTTACGACGCAGATTGTCGATCACGCCATGTGGGCCTACTTCTCGTCGAGCGAAGAAAATTAGGCGGTCAGTCGCTCCGTCGCGTTGCGATCGACGCCGGCGTCCGATTGTTGTCGACATATTTGATAATCGAAATTGATAATCGAACTCTATAATCGATTGTCGATTGTGACGTAGTGTTTTGGTGCAATTTTGTGCGGTAATAGTGTTGTAGATATTTCGGCGCGTGCGTGAGTTAGTGTTAACGTTAAATAGTGTAGTGTTTTATGGATTTCTATTTGTGTGTTTTACGTAAGTTTTTACTTTTTTTTTTTAAATTAAAATATCGCGTACTGGTAATTCGTGCAAATATTCGCGTAGCACATGATATTGAATCCGCTTACATTAGGTTTCATAGGATGATATTGAAATATTTATAATTCTCAAAGGCAAACCATCGGAGAAACCTTTGCTGTTTTATTCTCAGTTCATGTTATTTTTCGATAAAACTACCATTACGTAGGTAATTAAATATAATAAAATATTAGAAGTTGAGAGGTTAACTTTCTAATTCACTAGCTGTGCTCCTCGGTTTCACAAATGTTAGCGTATGCCTATAACCTTCTTTCTCAAGATTTGAGCTATGAAATACGAAAAAAATTCAAATAGGACTGGCAGTTTCAAATCTTAGCATTAAAAAAAACCTAGAAACTCTTCAGATTTTTTTTTTATATACTACGTCGGGTGGAAGACAAGCGGTTACCGTAGCCATATAAACGCTCGCAACATGAAATATCGTTCGCATTCTGCCACCCCCGCTGCCAACGCAGCAACTCATCCCATCCTGGTGACCTCACTCACAGGAACACAACAATCCTAAAGGTAATTGTTATTTGGCACCGGTATTCTGTAGAGGTAGATGTAGTTCCTGAGTCGGGCAGCTTACAAATACGCTGTACCCTATCTCTCTTTAAAAATATTCTTATATATCTTTAATTTTGTTGTATTTTTGAATAGTATAGGCACAGTATAGATTAACATATCTAAAGATTACCAAATTTTAAACCTTAAACCTTACACCGTGACATAAAATACATCGATCGACATGACATATGACACGATATATAGATGACATAAAATACAGGCATCGATTAGAAGTCAATAATCACTCGCCAAGTCTAAACAAAATATGGGAAAAAGTAAATTGTTTTATTTAATTAAACAATTTAATTGAAAATAATACTTATAATGAGGAGCTCGATGGCGTCGTTGCGCGTGTCAGTCTAATCGAACACGCTAGTTAAGCAATGTCGATCGCAGCCTGTCTGTGGATGGGTTTTTACTTCGGCTCCTCCGTGCTTCGAAGGGCACGTTAAGCCGTCGGTGCCGGCAGTAGTCATTATGCCAACCCTTTGGGCTTGAAAACACTGGCCACCACCAACACGTAGTTGAGCAGCGTGGTGGACTATGCTCTAAACCCCTACGATTGAGGGAAGACCCGTATACTAAGAGTGAGATGATTATGGGTTGATACCGAATACTTTTAAACGTGTTACTGTAACATTTCGTGTTCAAGAAAAATGTTAACTTTTATTGACGTGTTGTCATTGGAAAGGTATGTACGAGTACATACATCATTACAGACCTTATGTAAACATGCTTACTACATTGGCTTTACTGTTTTGACTGTCAAGTGTAACCTGTAATTATAACCTTTGGAAATAAAATATTATTTTAAATTTCTTAAATTTTGCTATTTAAAAAATCTTTTTGCGTTATACAGAACTTGGCTTCTTGCAC
Organism: Hypsopygia costalis; assembly: GCA_937001555.2. Classification (NCBI taxonomy): domain Eukaryota; kingdom Metazoa; phylum Arthropoda; class Insecta; order Lepidoptera; family Pyralidae; genus Hypsopygia; species Hypsopygia costalis. The sequence continues at coordinate 11,847,269 of OW443344.2, forward strand.
AGCATTACATGCTTTCAGGGGAATTTTATTTACCTGTGTATTAAGTAGCTATACTTTCTTTTCGTTTATGGGGTAAACAGTTTCTTTGTGTAGAATAGTAAAAAGCGGCATCCCATGTCAAGGGCCCAATAACCCAATTCTTCAAGTTTCGTAATTTCCCACGTGGCCCTTGCGATACTACGCTGTCAAAGAAAAGCGCGCGATCAGAGAGGATGAAAGGTATGTTTAAACGCGCGGCACGTAGCCCGGCAAGCAGCCCGGCATTTAGCTCCGTAAACTAGATACCTCTATGAACTCTAAAGTAAAAAAAATAATCTAAAATGATTGGATGGATTAATGGGTTAGTGCGCTTCGGCCTACCGCCTAATCTCAAGCCAATACAGACCGAATTTGGGGTTAATTTTTTGACAAATATCTTTAGGTCTAATAATCGGAGTTTCAGGGTCCCTGCCGGTCAAAATAATTGTGTTTATTTTGCCAAAAATCTAAGCAGAAGTTTGATTTCCGAAATAAAAAGAAAAAACCTCTCTGAATCGGTTTCTGCTTCGGCGGTAGGGCCCCAGATTCCGTTATCGTTAGAATAAAACGCAGAAAAAAATTATACGTCCGATTTTTTTGTACTTGCTTGATGTGAAGCGATTACCGTAGCCATATAAATGCTCGCAGCCTGAAATATCGCCCCCTCTGCCAATGCAACAACCCTTCCTTCCTGGTGCCCTCATTCATTCGCAGGAATATAACAGCCCTCATAGGGGATTTGTTATTTGACTGCGGTATTCTGTGAGGTGATCTCTATCTCTCTTGTATATGGTGTGGACGGGTCGTATACCTAGTTATTATCCCGCGTGACTATCCAGTTGATAACAATATTTTGACGTGGATACGTCTTTAAACATGCTTCCATAGGGAGACAATTAAAAAAAATGAATGATAACAAAATCGGGGGGATACAATCGGGGGGGGGGGGGGGGGGGGGGGATACAGTTTGGGTTTGCAGCTACATATCTATCATCTCCATCCAAAATTCAATCACACCACTGGATCAAAGAATTTATTACGCTAAGTAAGGAGTCTGGAATATCGCGTGCGGGAAGCGCTGCCATTTTGAGATATTTTTATTACAACACACGGCCGTGTCCATGACACAGCCATACCCCATTTTTTTTAATTGTTAATAGTGATTTGCCTCATTTAAGGAGACAGTTGTGTCACCTTACTTCTCATTGATATCAGCAATTACGGAAATAGCAAGTGAAACAACGTTTGGCTAGCCGCCAGTGCCAGTTCAAGTGAAAATAGTTTCACTAAATTGTGTTAGCTATTCCGCAGTTTTGTTATAGACTCTTTAACTGTTGTATATTTTGCTTTTAATATATATAAATAAATAAATAATTATTCTAGGACGAATTGCATAGGTACTGCCAACTAGTCCCAAACTAAGCAAAGCTTGTACCATGGGTACTAGACAATTGATATTATACTTAAATACATTTTGTTTTATATACATACGGGACGGGGGCCCATCACTCATTCCGACCACTGTGTCTCTGTGTAGCTAGTATTAACAGCGGCGACCGCCAAAAAAGGCAATGAACAGTGAAGTCCATTGCAGTCCTGGGGGTAAAACTACGGCAGCCTTGTCTCTCACAACGAATTTAATCAGAAGAAATTAGGAAGCTTTTGGAATTTGACTTCCCATCTTAGCAATGTGAGAAACAGCAATATGGCAAATAAGGCATTAAAAGCCTAAAGACATATTATGTCTTGTCAAGTGAAGCTCAACTGCCGTGCAACACAGATTTTAAATATCTGACACTATTGGGAACCTAAAACATTGAATTGTTACCTAACAGATAGATTATTTTTCAGTTACCTGATGAGAAAACGCTGTTACCACAGTCATCTTGTCTTGAGTGGCTACAGTAAATAACAATATTACCTTTTGCTTTATTTGTTACGTTTAGATATTACCTGAGAATAGATGTTTGTATGAATGTATGGGATTTAGATAGTATTGCCATTTGTGAACGCTAGCAACCCGGACAAGATGCGTGAAAACTTCAGATTTTGAATATTAACACCCGGACATGTCATCAGTGTTTTTAGTACTAGCATATTTTTTTATTCTGTGGCAAGACGGTTATTCGCAGCTTGGAGCGGGGGGTAGTGATTAAAAACTTTTTACCCCGGACTACAAATGAAACGACAAGGCCGTCTTAAACTACGGTGGGGCCCTTGGGCACATAAGAATTTAGGGCCGTTTTAAAAATAAAGAAAGTGAATTAGTCTAACATTTTTCTACTCTCATCATTTATTGTGGGTCATCAAATCCGTAATATTATAAATGTGAATGTGAGTTTGTTTGTTACGCTTTCATGCCAAAACTTCTCAACCGATCATCATGATGTCAATTTTTTTAAGGATATCATTTTCTATGCACATAAGAGACACTCATTCTTGTGAAAACAAAGTGTAATAATTTTATTTTTTAAGAATAAATGTATAGAGATATTGTCGGTTCTGTGGGGCCCCCTAAAGATGGGGGGCCCGTGACCAGGGCCCCCCATCTTTAGGGGGCCCGTGTGTCCTTATGGCAAAGACGGTAATTTTAAACCCCGCACGAATGCTCCTTGTACGCCCTCCAAACTAGGACAAATCTGGGGAAACCCAGACTGATGGCATATGCCTAGATTTAGATGACAAATGGATTGAGATGTAACATAATAATTTAGATTAATTTAGATTCCGGTTTCTCTTCTCATCGCTTCACAAAAACTTCATGCACCTAACAGAAATCAAGCTCAAAACAATGAGATTACGAAATTTCTATTCCACACAAGAAAACCTGACACACAAAGGAGTTTTTCATCTGTTACCATTTAACACAACACCGTAGATAATGTATCTCAAGTATGTTGGAAATATGCGCGTTGCAACACGGTCATGTGGTGTGCAAGACAGTGTAAATGTTTGTACATCCGTTTATAACGAAACGGTCGATTTAATCGAGAACATATGGGTTACTGTGTCATACTTGAATTTGAATAATTATAGCTTGTAATGAGAAAATTTAATGAGAAGTAATCAGTCATAAACCTGGTATTCGTCCACTGCTGAACATAGGTCTCCATCCATGGATAGATACACGCCCAGGTCTTTAGCAACCTGCATCCATGGACTTCCGACAACATTCTTAAGGTTGATTCTCCATAAAGTGGAGAGTCGGTCTCCACCCCAGGAGAGATACACGCCCAGATCCTTAGCAACCTGCATCCATGGACTTCCGACACCATTCTTAACGTCGTCTCTCCATGAAGTGGGGGGTCGGTCTACACTGCGTCCGCTAGTACGGGGTCGTCACTCTAGAACCTTTCTTCCCTTGAATGATTTAAGATTAATACTAAATCCAATAGATGTCTTTCGGCTGAAAATTATGATGCATCGGAGTTTTTAGATTCAGATTACGCATTTAGATGAATACGTGATGCACGTGTCACATTTAAATCCCTTCAAACCTCGTTTTAACTGAATGCGTCATATCCAAATCAAATAAACCAAAACGGCTATGGTCAATAAAATGCTGCTATTCTTTAACTATACAAATCGATGGGTTTTCACCGCTGGCGCCATATTAATGCGTCTGTCATGAGCGTGACGGCTGCGCTTGCGCATCCAATTTATATCTAGCCCTTTGATGTACTTTGTTCCTTTACGTTTGTGATTTCAGCGAAACGTGCCTTTAGCTTTGTGGGGAAAGATTTGGTTAATAGAAATAAGTAATTTTAATTATATTAACGCTTTGTTTTGGTGTAAACAAGTTTAAATTTACTACTCGTCGTCGTTAGTATCAGCCTGTATCTACCCACTGCTACTTCTCTTCTTCATTGTTTTCCACCATGTGCGATTCTCCGCTTTTCGCATCCAGCTACTTCCATCAGCATGTTTTGAGGTCATCGGTTTATCTAGTTTTAGTTGGCATCAACCCATAATCATCCCACTGTTGAGATACGGGTCTCCCCTCAGTCGGAGAGGTTTAGAGTATACTCCACCACGCTGCTCAACTGCGGGTTGGCAGAGGCCAGTGTTTTTAAGCCGCTAATGCCACTCACTTGGTTTAACGACTGTCGTCTAATGATAACAGCCGGGACCGAAGGCTTAACGTGCGCCCTGAAGCACGGACGAGCTCGAGATAAATAAAATGGCTAAAAGGCGGCGGTCAAAGTTGCTTATCTTGCGTGTTCGATTAGACTGATATGCGGAACGACTCCATCGAACTCCTTAGTTTTCCAGAATTTTAGTGCTTACTCCCAATAACTAAACGGCCGTAAAAGTTCCCTACTACGTACATAAAACTGATTATTTAATGCAACCACATGCAGGGACTTTAACGGTAACCGAATGGAGTGTTATGAACAGTGTTTTTCATTTCTGTTTTTAAAGTGAAACAGAAAGAAAGTGTTACACTTTGAATCTGTTTTCCGAAATACCGGTTTATAAGTGTTAATAACTGTTACAGCGAACAGTGTTTTTCATTTCTGTTTTTAAAGTGAAACAGAAAGAAAGTGTTACACTTTGAATCTGTTTTCCGAAATACCGGTTTATAAGTGTTAATAACTGTTACAGCCAATAAGGTTTACATTGGCATAACTATAAAGATTGCAACAGCTCACGCGGCGTTGCGGTATTGTTAAGTACGTAGGTAAGTATGGTGCGTAGGCATAATAAAAATAGAGAAGTAGGAGAACTCAAGCCCCGAGCGGGAGATAATAGCCTAAACACGTAGGGCTGTCGCTTAATAGTTTATTCAACCGTCAAAAATACTTAGTCAATCTCTATTATACAAAATTAAGTAAGGTACAAAATACAAAATTAAGTAGGGTAAGTGTTAGGGATCTGTAACAAAAAGCCGGCCAAGTGCGAGTCGGACTCGGTCACGAAGGGTTCCGTACCAAAAACGACACAATCACATTTGTTGTATGGGAGCCCCCCTTAAATATTTATTTTATTCTGTTTTTATTATTTGTTGTTATAGCGCCAACAGAAATACATCATTTGTGAAAATTTTAACTGTCTAGCTACCACGGTTCATGAGATACCTACAGCCCTTGGTGACAGACGGACAGACAGACGGACACCGGAGTCTTAGTAATAGGGTCCCGTTTTTACCCTTTGGGTGTGGAAATCTAAAAAGAATAAAAATAATTATTTTTGTACATACACCAGGAGTGACTGCAATTTTTTCATTACCTACATTTTAATGCATGCTTACTCAGTGACAAACGAGCAGACAGCCCACCTGATGCTGAGCGGTAACTGTCGCCCATAACATCCACGATTCACGCATTCAAAAAGGGCGTGAAGAGGTTTTTACAGGGTCGGCAACGCGCGTGTGATGCCTCTGGTGTTACAGGCGTTCATAGGCTACGGTAACTGCTTTCCATCAGGCGGGCCGTATGCTTGTTTGCCACACTAGTGGTATAAAAAAAAAAAAAATTCAAGCTGTTGGCAACAAAAATGCAGAATCGCAGGTGCGTTGTCCTTCAAACCGGAACACAAAATATAACAATGCAAGCATTGTTGCTTGGCGGCAGAAATAGATAAGGCAGTGGTCCTCACCCAGGCGGACTCCTACCATTTGATAAAACCTACTTCATGTTATCTGTTTAGTGATTTGAAAAATTACGGTCTAAATAGGAATAGGATTAATTAAAACGTAGCTTTACTGAATCATAATATTTATTCAAATAATATAAATTATTATGAAAATACATTTTTATTAAGTACCTATTATATATTATTTTTTACACTAAACTACTTTTAATACTTTTTAATTTACACACTTATCATGTGATTATTAGGAGTGTCGGTGGCCGAATGGTTAGGGTATCCGACAAATTGTTATTGTGACATCCATGAACACTGCAATGTTTTTTATGGCTAGTCGACTTTGTAGCCATCTTTAACGAATTTGTAGTTATATACGACGTAGGTAGGTACCTAAATGTTCAAATTATTAACGAACGTCAGCGCAGGCGCGAATCTTGCGCGGTTTTGCGTACGGCGCAGCTCCGACCCCGACTGGCGCTCCATATAACCTCCTATAAATGTTGTCAGTGTGTGCGTGCGACGGCCATACGTACGGGCGCGCTCACATACAAACCGCGCTCGGTGCGTTTGTATGAAGTTACCTTACTTCTCTATTTATACTATGGCGTAGGTACACACGTCTAGAAAAATGTAGAAACAGTTTTCTAACAGATTTGTAACAGAAACGTTATATCTGTTACACTTTATAAGTGTTACTAGCGAAACAGGATTAAAACACGCCAATAAGTGTTACAGGAATAATTCTGTAACAGATTGAATATGTTACCGTTATGAATGTGTATCCTTTATGAAGGTGTTTTTGAGTCCCTGACCACATGTCCATGTGGTCCATGTGAGTGATGTATATAAGTTTGATTGATAATAAAATAATGTCGTGTATTGTTTCGGGATCATATATGTCCTAAGATTTTTATACTAAGGTAGCAAAGCAGCATATCCCTGTCTGATGGTATTCAGTCATCGCGTGGTTTAGGAGGAGTTATACAGACAGATAGACGCGGAAAGTAACATTATTTTATACTAGGTTTGCATTCCGTACTAATTAATGTACTCGCCTTGAAACTTAATGGAATTTCTATAGCATCCTCTAAACGCGCAAATCTACTTGTGTTAAGAACTAAAGTCACATTTCATATTCACATATTACTTATTTTATGCAAATATACAAATATGCAATATTTGCATATTACTGAGGAATGTGATTCGCCTATAGTGAATTGAGAAAGTATTTTTCTGTGTAGACAATGATCGATACGGAAACACCGACTATACTACGCCTATAAATATCTTCTTAGATGTGGAAGCTGGCGTAAATCACGAGAGAAATAACCATAAATGTACTGCACTAGCTGGCATTCAATTTCATCATCATACCTCAAGGCACGTCATGTTTAATTAGCGGTTTTGCGTTACCAGTCCGGACTTCTCTTTTACGAATATTACAATTTCCATCCTGCGTGTGGCCACGATTATGTTTGCTTAGTCTCTAGTTTTCTTTTAATCTTTTTTGTGTATGTTATTATTTTAATGTGGTCGGTCAAAATGTTTCCACCTTGCCTGATGGAAAGCACATATGAAGTCTAAATGTGAGGACCTTTTCGTGTTTTACTTTATCTGAATATGTCTGCTTTCCGAATGTTTTACTGGTAAATAAATAACTGGCACTTAAAGATTAATAGTAGATTATTGCATCGAGCACAAAGTAATTTATTATTGCACCGAGTGCCTGATTTAGAGCCCGAGCGTTAGCGAGGGCTCTAATCTAACAGGCACGAGGGCAACATAAATTACTTAAGGCGAGGTGCATAATCTGCTTTTCTTTCAACTAATACCTATAGGAATAGTAGATAAAAGAAACTCATATCAAACAGTTAAAATAGAAGTTTCTATAACACTGTCGGCTTCATTTAGAATGTTTTCCGGAGTTAATGTGTCGCTAGATGATTCCATTTTAATTCGAAGCCGAAGCACTCAAAATCAGATAGTATCACACTTTTATCGTTTCCAAAAATATTGTCAAGTAAAATTAACAAAGTTCCCGCCAAATCACTTTTTTAAATTTCTTTCATTTTTAACTCAGAGTTAGCAGCAATCATTTTTTAAATTTGGAACAAGTAGGATAGAAACGAATAATACGTACGAAAAAAAAAGTATTGATTCGGCTGGCTGAATAGAGCTAATCCATTGAGATTGGCACCTTTTGGTGCGTTTAAAAAAAACTGTGCAATAATGAAATTTCATATATTTTTATTGCTCTAGAGCATTAAAGACTCGTTTTGTACTGAGTTTTTAGTGTGATTGTGATGAAATTAAAGCATAGTTGGAAGAAAAGATATTTTTTGTTTCTAAACTCAGTTTAGATAAATATAAAATGGTGTTAATTAAAATATCATAATATTCGCTAGGTCTCCTAAATTAAAGGAAGAAATTTAAGATCGACATTGTTTTATGCTTAACAATTTCTCTATTATTGTTCATGTTCTTTTCAATATTATTATGTTATATTGTTTTTAAGCCTGGCCTTGACTTTCTTATAACAATTTCTTTTCACATACTTATTCTAAAAACTAACGACAGTTCAAATTCAAAATGTGACTGAGGAGACGCTTGTACTTTGGACCACCAAATTTGATTCTAAAAGTAGGTCACCACAAAAGAGCAGACGTCCGAAGTAAACATTCGTGAATATTGACTGCGAACATTGTTTCTTATTGCAATCATTATATGAACGAACGCATGTTACGCAGGCCTTTAAGTGTTTCCTGGTTTTTGTTCTCAATTCCTGTTATCACCGTTATTTATATGGAGTGATTCTATATTCATCATCATCATATCAACTCGTATTCACAGCTGAACGTACGTTTCCCCTCTAGAGAGCTACATGCCCCAAACCTAACCGACCTGCATCCATCGACTCCCTACAACTTTCTTAATGTCGTGACTCAATCTAGACGTAGTATGGAACGACCCCTCTGGTCCCTCCGTCCTGCTGCACGGAGTCGCCACTCTATGGATTCTTTATGTATGGATATGGAGGATTCCATAACGATAATTATAAATAAATAAATATGAATTCCTTAATTCATCATCATCATCAGGTCATCAGTCTCCACGACTGGAGCACGACCCTCTCTCGTCCGTCTTAGACAGAAGGAGAATTTGGCCTACACTCCCCACGCTGGCCAGACGGGGGGGGGGGGGGGGTGTCCTTAATTAATATAATTATAAATAAATAAATAAGAGTTATAAATAAATAAATATGAATTATAAATAAATAAATATGATAAATGTGAACTCCATATATTTTTATGACTGCATCCTTTACTGCTTTACAAGTAATGGACCTAGAGTTGAAAGTGTTTTCTTTATTTGCTTTGATTCAGATACGCAAATAAATTGAAAGAGATGAAACGGAAACGAAAAGGTTTTGACAAATCTTACAGCATTCGGGCGAATTTACATGATCTTTTTCGATATCTGTAAAAGACAAGCATAGCTTTAAAAATAATTAATCCTGAAAGAATACTACTGCATGAAATATTCTGTTGCTATCTACAAACAGATTAGTCACATATAGGTAAATAAACATAATTAAAGAAAAAAGGGAAAACGAAAGTGGGACAATACCTAGTATCTAATTGATTTATGCGAGAATGCGGACTATTTTCTGCGTAAAAGCCTATTAAACTGTAGAAAATTGTCCATTCAGTGACCGGCTGCAGCCAATTTACTCCTCATCCGCATCCTCGTATTGGATCACTTGCTCTACTTAGGACATACAGTCGGTATAAAAGATAGGAGATGAGATGAGGCTTTTTGGTCTCTAATTTTTTTTTAAATATTAATGGCGCTTCAAACAATTCTATGAGATGGTAATAATTTATTAGCATCTAATAGAATTATTAAAAGCGCCATTACTATTAACATAATTAAATTTGAATTTAGACTCGATGTTACTCGTATCTAGTACATCTATATATATAAAAGAGAGTCGTGTTTGTTACAACACTTATAACTCGAGAACGGCTGGACCGATTGCCATGGTTTTTGATTTGTTGGATTTGTTTCCGTCCCGAATAGCAGAATAACTCTTAAAAACATTGGAAAATTCTCGAAAAAATAAAATAAAAGAAAAAACATTTTCCCATACAAATGAAAGTGTCAGTTGAAAAAGGGATTACGATATTTATTGGTTGTCAAATACCAAAACGTCAAATCGATTGGTGTCACTTTTATGTCGCGAAAGTTGTCTGTGATTTGTTATGAAAATTTAAAAATGTCAAATCGATAGGGGTGAAAACGCTTTTCCCATGGGGTTCGAGCGCAAGAATCAAATCAGAGTAAACATCAAAAGAAATGACAATTACAACTGCGGGTTGGCGGAGGCCAGTGTTTTCGAACCGCCTAAAGGCCACTGACTTAACTTAACGACTGTCATTAAATGATAACAACCGGGACCGACAGCTTAACGTGCCTTCCGAAGCACGGAGGAGCTCAAGATGAGCTAATGATAACAACCGGGACCGACGGCTTAACGTGCCTTCCGAAGCACGGAGGAGCTCAAGATGAGCTAATGATAACAACCGGGACCGACGGCTTAACGTGCCTTCCGAAGCACGGAGGAGCTCAAGATAAGCTAATGATAACAACCGGGACCGACGGCTTAACGTGCCTTCCGAAGCACGGAGGAGCTCAAGATGAGCTAATGATAACAACCGGGACCGATGGCTTAACGTGCCTTTCGAAGCACGGAGGAGCTCAAGATGAGCTAATGATAACAACCGGGACCGACGGCTTAACGTGCCTTCGGAAGCACGGAGGAGCTCAAGATGAGCTAATGATAACAACCGGGACCGACGGCTTAACGTGTCTTTCGAATCACGGAGGAGCTCGAGGTAATATAAACCCATCCGTGTACAGGCTACGGTCGACGTTGCTTAACTTGCGTGTTCAATTAGACTGACACGCGCAATGACGCCATCGAGCTTCTCTATTATTTTCTACTATTCATTGTTTTAATTCCATAAAATCATAAATTTAGTTCAGCTAATATGTACCACGACATTCATTGATTGTTAGGCGGTACGAAGTTCGCCCGGACAGCTAGTAATAATATAAAATTATTATTACTGTATGTACGGTTAGCATGGAGTCTAATTTCCAATGATCTTCTATGAGGTGGAGGTTGGTCTGGGTGTTTTCTATGTATTATATGTATGAATTTACAAAAAAATAAATAATGTATTTAAGTATAATAACAGTTCTCTAGTACCCATAGTACAAGCTTTGTGAAGAGCTCGGTGGCGTAGCTGTCAATGACGCGGCTTCGACACCAACGCTCATGGGTTCGATTCCCACACACGACAAACATTTGTGTGCATGAACATGTCTGTTTGTCTTGGTCTGGGTGTTTTGTATGTATTATAAGTGTGTATTTACAAAAATAAATGTATTTTACGTATGTTTATCAATTGTCTAGTACCCATAACACAAGCTTCGCTTACTTTGGGGCTAGATTGCGCTGTGTAATTTGTCTGACAATATTTATTTATTTATTTATTTGCTTAGCATGGGACTAGATGACAGTGTGTACATAATTTGTCCAGGAATATTTATTATTTATATAATTTTCTGTAGTCAATATCGCGGTCTCTCCTCTCTTGTGCCGTATATTAATGTTATCCTCGTCTTTATTCAAATTCCCATTACTCAATTGCGGGCACTTATCTCGCTTCTACGAAGACAGCGGGATGAGACCAAAAATAGACCTATTTCGTACCACTCCCATTAATTTGAGGTCTGATCAAATTTACACATACCCAAGAATTCCCAGTTTAATAGTTCGTTTATTAGATCTGACGAGCTCGGTGGTCGAATGGTAAGCAATGGCCACTTTGACTCTGAGGTCGCAGGTTCGATTCGCGCAAAAGAGAAATATTTGTGTACATGAACATGTCTGTTTGTCTTCGTCTGGGTATTTTTTATTTATATGTATGTATTTACAATAAAAAATAAGTATTATATCAGTTACCTAGTACCCATAGTACAAGCTTTGCTTAGTTTGGGACTAGAAGGCACTGTGTAATTTGTCCCTGAAAAAAAAAAATGAATTATTCTCACTACATATTGAGATTTATTTTATTTTACGTAAATTATAAAACTAATGCTAATTTAAATATATAGGTATTATTCAATTTGTAATTAAATAATACCTCAATACATAAATTCATTTCAAGAAGTATTATTATTATTGTTGCTGAAAAGATTGCTTTTAGCAATAACACTAATTAGCGATAGATAATTATCAGTCTCCATGATTATATATTTTTTATACCACTAAGGGAAACAAGCGGTCCGCCTGATAAAGCAGTTCCCGTAGCCTATGATCGCCCGTAACACCAAAATGATTGTATTATTTCAAAATTACGTAAAATGGCGCTTGTGTAATACTTACTCGGTTGTATAGTTCATTAATTTTGTATATAAAAATTTTTAAGAGTTCATTTATACAAATTTCTAATTTGTGCAATACTTCTTAAGCATCCTATTAATATTTAATAAAAATGTGAAAGTTTGGATCTTTGTTACTTACTTAATCACACTTAAACGGCTAAACGGATTTTGAGCATAGGGCCAACTCTCGTAATTATAATGTAGTCAAAATTAAAATATCTTATGGTTGGTGAACGAAAAATCAAAATTAAAAATGTTTCTACCAGAATTTTTTATCTGTAGTGGTTTGGATCTGTCTTTTAAGCAATTAAATGCTTGTGTTCTCCTTCACAATTTGAATGTCGCTGTCGCAATGTGAATGAGACTGAACCTTCACGCTCGAGTATGTAACACGTCACGCTCGGCTATGTAACACAGTTCGGGCAAACCCCGGCCACTCCATACAAAAATGGCACTTTTGCATGTAGTAACCAAATAACGTCTGTACACGTGCCTATGTTTGAGTGACGTTCTCTAGGGCTGACATTATTCAATTATTAGTCGGACATGTAAGGGGGTGTAAGTGGTTCAGCAACATCTTTGAACCAAAGTCAATCTTACCTGCACGGGATACACCCTGCTGACTGACAGACGAGGCTCTGACGAAAAGAGAGGTAGGACATAGCGTATTTTTTAAACAACCCGACTGACGAAGTACCACCATCTCACAGAATACCGCAGTCAAATAACAATTTCCTTGAGGGTTGTTGTGTTCCTGCGAGTGAGTGAGGTCACCAGAGACGATGGAGTTGCTGCGTTGTCAGCGAGGATGGCAGCGCGCGAGCGATATTTAATGTTGCGACCGTTAATATGGTTACGGTAACCGCTTCACATCAGGTGGGCGTAGTAAAACATAGTAAATACACTACACTGACTTCAGCCAATATTTATAAAACGCCTTGTATAATTGCCATTGCTAACTTACTCAAAATTTTATATTTTCTAATCACCACTAAATCAAACGTTCGCCTTCCGAACACCGGTTCATTGTAATGGTCAAACCATTTCATTCTTACTAATTGTAGCTTTTTACTATTCATTTAAATGCATGCGCAATGATTTGATTCATTTTCATATTCACATGGAACAAACGTAATTTAAAACTAATACCACACATGAGATTACGCACAATAAACATTGAAATGTACTCGTAAATAAGAAAATTGTAAACAATAAACCACCATAACTCAAGTGACAGCAATGTCACTTTCGCGTCTGCGCACTCACTTGCTCTTTGAGACATATAATGCTATCCTTTTCTCATCTTGTATTAATTGTATCTTGTATCCTACTTTGACAGACATGAATTAGTTATGATGAAACTATGGCTGCCGCATGCTTTTTAGGTAATTTATAAAAAAATCTGTACTTTATTTCATCCAAAGGGATTGAATAAATTTATTTTTTTGATTTTCCATGTGTTGAGATATCCATCCACTGCACAAGTAACTTCCATCTTTTAAACAGAATGGAGAATAAAATACGAGCGACGTCAATTTGTAGGACGTTGCATCCATTGCGAACGGTTCCAAATCGGTTCCATAGGGGAGGTGAGGTCGACTAGTGAGAGCGGCAGAGAGTGTCCATACTGTACGTTAGTACTATTACTTATACTGTGGTTCGGGTAAAGTCAGTAATGAGGGAGCAAGAGGAATGACAGATGAAGTTTTCACTTCTGTCGCATGAACAAGCACACATCGTTTTTGTTTTCTTAAGCTATTTTTTTTAACAATTGCAATTGACTATGCATCTCTTTAGGCTTTTAATTCCTTATTTGCGATATTGCAATCTCTCGCGTTGCTAAGAGGTGAAGTAAAATTCCAAAAGGTTCTTACTCCTACTAATTTCTTCTAATTAAATTCGTCGTGAGTTCCAAGGCAGCCGTAGTTTTACACCCGGGACTGGAATGGACTTCACTGTTCATTGTCTTTTTTGGAGGTAGCCGCTGTTAATCCTGGCTACACAGGAGACACAGTGGTGGGAATGTCTGGTGCGCCCCGTCCTGTATTAAAAAAAAAAAAACAAAAAAACAATTACAATGTAGTCACTCGTCACAGATGTTATTATTTATGGTATACATCTCTACATTATCCTTATTTTTATTGTGTACCTTTAAAATATTTTTTCTTCTGCAGCCCACCCCTCCCAAGAAACCTCCACGGAGAAATCTGTCGGTTTCGCCAACACACGCCAACTCACCGTCGTCGGGGTACAGCTATGAGCTGAGGCCCCACGCGAGGAGTCAGGACGACTTGGATGACATACAGGTGAGAGAAAAAAGAAGTATTGACTTAAATCTCGTGAAATTGGACCATTTTCGATAATACCAGCAAAACGTGCACAAAAACACACAACAGATGTGTTCAAATAGTTGTTTTTTTACTACGTCGGGTGGAGGACAAGCATACGGCCCGCCTGTGAAGCGGTTACCGTAGCCATATTAACGCTCGCAATATAAAACATCGCTCGCGCGCCGCCACCCCCGCTGCCATCACAGCATCTCCTTCCCTTCTGGTGACCTCACTCACTCGCATGAACACAACAACGCTCAAGGTAGTTGTTATTTGGCTGCGGTATTTTGTGTGGTGGAGGCACAATCCCCAGTCGGATAGCTTACAATTACGCTCCCTACCTCTCTTTTCGCCAGAGCTTCGTTTGTCAGTCAGCAGGGTGCACCGCTTGCAGCTGAAGTTGGCTTTGGTTCAAAGATGTTGATAAACCACTTACACCCCAAAGAGTGTTGACAAATTTTCCAATACCTAACTTAAATGATAATTTAACATTGTACAAGTAATTAAAATAAATGAAGATAGATATTTTTTTCAGCAACAGAGACAACCAGGTCGATCATTTTTACATTTAGGTTGAGTAGGCAAACAAAAGGAAAGGTGTACCTCATTAGTATTGAAAAAGTAAACTTTTTTGTGAATATTCTGTTATTAATAAAATACTTTTACTGTTGTAAATATTTCTCTGCGTCAACTGTTTTGACATCATCCTATTATCCCTTAAAAAATAGCTTCTTTATCGATTCTAATAAAGACACGGTTTCATCATCATCAGGTCCATTTTAGTCTCCACTACAGGAGCACGACCCTCTCTCGTCCGTCCTAGACGGAAGGAGGATTTGGCCTACACTCCCCACGCTTGCCAAACGGGTTGGGGGGGCCTGATCGATATTTGATAATGTATTTCCCTTAGTCGCCTTGTACGACATCCACGGGAAGTTACGGAGTGATTCTATTCTAGTCTGCCGGAAACCACACGGCCATCATCCTATTATCCCTTAAAAAAATAGCTTCTTTGCCGATTCTAATAAAGACACGTTTTACCAGATTAAAAATGAGGAACTCGGAACATGGGAACCTCAGAATGATACATTGTCAGCGCTGTCAGTCGTCAGGCCTGTGTGTTTTTATACAAATTCAGGTGGCAACCAAACCTACAGGCCGCCTGATTTGAAGCAGTTCCCTTTGATTATTCGTTTGCAATATACACTTCTGGACACATCTATTGGCCCACCTTAGAGTTTAGGTTTCGATGGCCCCTACCGAAATATGATTGCTAGATTGAACAAAAACTTTTGATGCAGTTTTAAACCTGATACATTTTACCATCTTTTTCGATCATATTGTTTTAAATTGGAATTCAGAATACCACACGACATGGAGCTACGCCTAACAAGTCGGGTATGCGCCTTGATTAAGGCAGTTTATTTTTGAATAAAAAACATTTTTTATCAAATAAAAGTTATTTAATAACGCGTGTTGCCTCCATGGGCATCTACCACAGCTCTCATACGATTAGGCATAGAGTTTATCAACCGCTCTATGAAATTTTGAGGGATCCTCCCCCATTCCTCTTCTATGGCAGTTTTCAACTCCTGCATCGTCTGGGCAACTGGCTGACGAGCCCTAACACGTCTTTTTAGCTCGTCCCACATGTGCTCAATGGGGTTCATGTCTGGGCTTCTTGCTGGCCAGTCCATAACTGTGATGTTCACATCCCGAAGATATTCCCTGACGATGCCGGCCGTATGGGCTCTTGCATTATCATGCATAAAAAGGAAATTTGGGCCCACATAGTCCGCGTATGGCATCACGTGAGGTTCTAAGCACTCACGAATGCACCTTCAGCATTTAATGTTGGCAGCCGTGGTCCCGTAACAACCTCAAGTTGAGTTTTGCCGCTCGCGGATATACCGCCCCAGACAGTCCATGAGCCACCGCCATAAGCAACCCTCTCTTCAAAGCAGCATTGTGCGAAACGCTCTCCCTTACGTCGGTAGACCTTCTTCCTTCCATCATTGCCATGTAACACAATTTTGGACTCATCAGAAAAGAGTACACGGCTCCAATGCTGCTGAGTCCAATTTAAATGAGTGCGCGCGAAATGAAGGCGCGCTGTTCGGTGGGCTCGCGTTAGTTTGGGGCCATATGGGCTTGTGTGGTACCATATCGCGTTCTTTTAACCTTCTCCGAACAGTTCGAGCGCTCACAGATACTCCGTGGAAGTCACGAAGTTGGTTTTGTATCTCAATGGAGGTAAGGTGACGATTTCTCAAGCTGGTCGTCACGATGAATCGATCCTGCCTTTCAGTTGTGACCCGAAATCGTGGCCTTCCTTGGCGACGAACAAAGCCGCCAGTCTCTAGGTACCTCCGATAAATATTTCGGACCGCAGATCGACTTAAATTAAGTTGAGCACTCACATTTCTTTGGCTGTGTTCGGCCTGGATAAGTGCCACAGCTTGGGCGGCGACTTCAGGCGAAGTATCCATAGATTATTGATAGAACCTCACTTTAATGTTAAGAATAAGTAATGTTTGTTGCAAAACCAAAGAGAAAAATCACACTTTCAAGAATTAAATCCAAGTAAACCAATAAAATCAAGTTTTCTTAGTATTCGATTGTTGGATATCAACGAACAGGCTCCAAATTGTCTTTTGTTTCTTTAAATTCTGTGTTCGAAATTCAAAAAAAGACTATTGAATGAAATTATGAATGTGCCAGGTTCAAAACTGCATAAAAACTTTTTGCTCGACCTAATATAAAATTTTAGCTAGGACCAAACGAAACTGAAAATGCAAGGTGGGCCAATAGATGTGTCCAGAAGTGTAGAATCAGTCACGTTACAAAATAGTACCAATTTATTTCAAATCAAAGAGGAAAGATAAGATTACCTAGGCACTAATAAAGCTTATGTAGTGCATGAAAAACTTATCATTAAAAATACAGTCAAATTAATAGCATCTGAGATGAGCTGTGAGATTTTAATGTTTTTCGAATGTATAATTGGACTAGTTATGCAGAATAGATTCAACCGACATTTTCTTACTTTTAAAATAAAGCTATTTAAAGTTTTAAAGGAATAAAAATATCACGCAGTATAAGTTTTGGGAAGCATATGTTATCAAAGTGTGTTGCGACTATATAAAACTCGATTTTAAGTTTCTCGCTATGTATATCTCTCAATTTGGCATAGTTTGTCGGTTGGATCTATTTTGCATTACAGGGTCCAATTATTCATTTTGTTCATTTGAGAGTAAATTATATAAAAATAAATATTTCTGGACAATTTTACACAGCGCCATATAGTCCCAAATTAAGCGTAAAGCTTGTACTATGGGTACTAGACAACTGATAAATGTACTTAAATACATTTTTTTTTGTAAATACATACTTATGATACATAGAAAATACCCAGACCAAGACAAACAGACACGTTCATGCACACAAATGTTTGTCATGTGCGGGGATCGAACCCGCGACCTCCGAGTCAAAGTGGCCATTGTTAACCACTCGACCACCGAACTTGTCAATTATGAGTTTGATTTTCCTTTCCCTATCATTTTCTACCCTCCATTTAGTTTTTGAACACCCTGTTCTATTGTTGCAGGGTGCTAAACACTACCTCAAACACGGTCGATCAGTCGATCAATATGTTGATGGCAAACTCTCGTACTCTGAGTACGAAGATAATCACAATTCTCCAAGAATAGCTCCAGTGCCCAACCCTCGGCCGAGTCTTAAAAACCGGTCACAACCTGTCGCCATCACGGCTATGTACGAAAATGTCGTGATCAAAGAACAGAACCCTCGGAGAAAGTTAAGAAGGAATAACTTCGCTCCGCCGTACGAAAACTATGAGCCAAGAATGAACGATAATAGAGTAAGAAAGTATTCCCACCAGGAACGGTCATCCCTAGAGAGTTTATTAGATGACCAATCTATGAATAGTCCAAGCGATTGTGAGCGTTATTACGATGGCCATAGGGTTGAGGCACCGTTGTCACCAACGCACTATGACCAGCCACCGACGCCTGATCATCCTCCTCCATCAGCAAAACAAGCAGAAAATAGCATACACGAAAGGATCAGGCCGCTGAGCCAGGTTAGTCCTAATTGAAGTTCTGTAGTTTGCACCCTAGATAGCACTGTTTGTAAAGCGTTAACAAATAGCGTGCTATTTCGTTATTGTTATTTATTTTTATTTTTATGTGTAATTGCACTACAAACATTCCATAGGTATATTGTTTATTTTATTCCCTTATATAAGTTGATTATAGATATGTAATTATATATGTATTACTTAATCAGGAATAATAGTATACAAGTAATAACATTTTAACAGTTACTGTTAACTAACTACGCCGCTTTGCCAATTTGAACTAGATTATAATAATTTTAGATATTTATTAGCTTCTATCTGAGGTGTTCAAGCTATCTCGCCATGAAAATTCATCAAAATCTATTTAGCCGTGTAAATATAACTGATGGGAAGATTACATTAGGATTAAGATGTTACTTTGACAGTTAAAATGTTACAAATGTTAATTTTTAACATTCATATTGTATTGTATGCTTAGAGTATATTATATACTCTAAGATTGTATGTTAAAAATTGACAATTATTTAAATATTATTTTTCAAATTATTAAATAATAATAATAAATATTCCTGGAGAAATTACACATCTAGTCCCAAACTAAGCAAAGCTTGTGCTATGGGTACTAGTTAACTTAAATACATTTTTTTTTGTAAATACATACATATAATACATAGAAAACACCCAGACCAAGACAAACAGACATGTTCATGCACACGCATATTTGTCTTGTCGCGGGTTCGGGTCGGAGTCAAATTGCCATTGCTAACTATTTGACCACCGAGCTCGAGAGATTATTAAATGTTATTTATTAAAAATAATATTTAAAATATTCAGAATATGAAAACGATGCACTAACCATTTCTGTAAATGGATATTTTTCCAAATAATCTACTTAAAAATAACAAAAAAAAAAAAATCTTTGCACATGCATGAGGCACGTACTTTACGTTTGCATTTTATTTATTTTTTAGTCAACTTATTGTTTTTAAAATATTTCAGCTGATTATGGAGGTTGTAGAAGAAATAAGAATTAGAAAAAAATCACAGGGTGACGTTATATCTAGTTGATAGATATAGGTACAAACAATACCTTCTAATATTATTTAAGTATATAGATAGACTAGTCTGTATTCATTTAAAATATTTGCTTTATGGTGCTCTGAAGTTGTGGTAAATGAGAAAAAATATATGCTATGTTGTTATATACGATATTTTTATTTTGCTATCAAAAATAATAAAGTATTCGGTAAGGTGCTATAGCATATAATATTGTGCCTAATATTTGGCATTTAAGGGCAATTTATAAATATAGAAATATTCTCTTTTTTAGGTTTGCCATTAAAACTGTTACTATTATTATTAATATGAGATGTTATAATTGTTTTTTTTTTTACTATAAAATGCCCTATTTTGATTACCGACATGACAGTATATTTGTAAATTGTTATAAATTGAGTAAGAAAAATAGTGTAAAATTAAGTGATATACCTAAATATTAAAGTATTATTTAAAACTACATTAGATTCCAATTTAGACTGAACTGTAGTGAAAATGAACTAAAAAAAATATGAACGGCAATTTGTCTTTTATGTTAATTTTAAGTTAAGCATTTTTTCTGTATTATTTTCGATTTTATTTAGTTTAGCTAAGTAAATAAACTGCCTACTTATGTGATGTTTTGTTTTATTTTTTCTTTCTTTTTTTAATATTATTTTGTCTGTTTTTATTTTAGTAAGCAATATTTTTTACTTAGCTTGCGTCCTACTGTACCTGTAGATAGTTTTATAACACTAATTATTTATATTAATTATTATATACATACATTGTCTATGGAAACTATGTCGAATGGGTTTCAATTATGATACCACAGCATGGTATCTTTATGGTGTAGTAGTAAATTACTATACCTACGCGTTGTCGTATACCGGTCCAACAAAATCAACTGTTGGCGGCTCTAGCAGACATCTTGTTGCTCTTTCTTATGGCCACGACTATGTCACTCTTTTTCTTTCTATATTCAGACATTTTGCCCCTCCATTGGACAGAACAGTCGCAAGTCGCAATCCGTCTTCGGGATGTTAATTAAAAATTCAGGGCTGTTTAGATATTTACTAAAGTTTTTAAGAGTAACAAATATGGTAACGTAAACCGAACCAGGGTAAAACAGTATGGAGAACGTTTCTGTTTTAGACATTTTATATACCTACTTGCAACATATGTTAGCGCCTGAATAAATTTATAGAGCAATGCTTCAGTATTACTGTTTGCTTGTTTCGAAATCGAATACAGAAATAAATTATTTTATTATAGGTTTTTGGAGAATTTAGGGTTATGTCTGACGACTATAGTATGATTATCTGCAATAAATTAAGAGAATACCACTATACTTACCTACTTTAAGTTATGTCAGAGGCAAACTTCGTTTGATTTTTCATATCACGGCTTGGCTTCTTCCAGCAATACTTTACTCAAAGTTAGAATATAGGCATTCTTCATAATAAGCAATTTCAGGTTGGCGCATTCGTTCATTCTCATGTTATATATATCAAGCTTCTTGCCTCCCATACATGCTTTGCGTTTTTTGTAGGAAGACAATAATTAGACCAGGGCTGTTCAAACCATATACAATACCGGGCCATTACAGATTACTAAATAGATTAGCGGGCTGCAGAAACAAATACGTACTTGATATTTTTTCTACCTACTTTGAAAGTTTAAACTAAATATACATATATAATTTTCAGTCAGATTCGTTGTACAAAAACTGTAGCGATAAATGAAAAACACGTCACGGGCCGCACAGATATAGGTCGAGGGCCGCATGCGGCCCGCGGGCCGTGCTTTGGACAGCCCTGATCTAGACTATGCATTAAAAATCATCATACGTAAGTAACTTTCTTATTTTATGGAAAGACAACCACAGATTCCCTAATAAGAAAGAGTATGATGTATGCTAATAGTATTCATCATCATTCATCATCTTTGCTAATAGTTACTTTGTATAACGTAATCTACGTACACGATCAATGGTAAGTAATCTCTTTATATAGTGTATATAATTGGTATAGGACGAGTACTTTATACCTTCGAAGGTCACAGATTTGTCAAGTCACGAGAGAGACAGGTGGAGAGTTTCATACTATACTTACGGCAGTAGTAGTAGTTTAATTGTGTCTCTGAAAAAGTCTAATGACGTCCACAGCTAAATATAGGCGTCCTTAGACTTCCATAACATCAATTTAGTGCCGTTTGCATCTGCTCCCTTCGATCTTTCCCAGATCGATCATCCATCTAATGCGGGGCCGTCATGTGCTGCACTTTCTGGTTCTTGGTCTGAACTCTTGAACCTTTCTGTCCCAATGGTCGTCAGTTTTGCGAGCCATGTGTCTTCCCCACTGCCACTTCAGCCTGCTGATCCTTTAAGCTCTGTCAGTATCCCAACAGTGGGATGATTATGAAGCTACCGCCTAATAAAATCTAGGCTCTCCTAGGTTTGACTAGCTAAACCACGGGTACCTTACTTCCCTCTCCAAAAGCAGATCGAGCCTCGCTCACTTCGCTCGCTCGGGTTTTGTTGCCTAACTCTAGTTCTAGTGATATACTCATTTCCGAGTATCAAGTACAGATATTCCGAACACCAGTTATTTCTAATCTGGTCGTCCCTGTACTTTGATAGTATGTAATACCCATGTTATATTATCAGTCGGTTCTCTTCACCTACACCATTTGATTTAAGGATATTCCAAATCTTGTTAGGAGGGCAATTTTCTATGGAAGACTGCATATATTTGCATGGAACTTCACGGCATAATTTATTATATCGATTACGCAAAGGAATAGAGGTAGGAGTCGAGTTGTGACGAAATTATATTTTTGCCCTATCTCTGCGCCATAAGTTTCTTAGTATCCTTAAGCCAAGGTGTTGGATAAAGTTCAAACTTTATCCAGACCCGGACGTGTCAACACGTCCGGGTCAAATAGGAGCGAGTATATACAATTATTAAAATTATGAAGTCAAAAGCGTCCTATTTTGAGTTTACTTCAGGAGCTGAAAGAACGATATCCCAACAATAATTTATCCTTATTTATAGCACTAAAACTACGGATATGGACTTTACGCGATTCGTGCTTCGGAGGGCACGTCACGTTAAGCAGTCGGTCCCGGCTGTTGTTGTTAGTTGACAGTTGTTAAGACATGTCAGTGGCCTTTAGACGGTTTGAAAACACTGGCCTCCGTCAACATGGAAGTGGAACAGAGTGGTGGAGTATGCTCTAAACCCCTTTGATTGAGGTGAGACCCATATCCCAGCAGTGGGATGAATAATGGTTGACGAAGGACTTTACACCTTCGTTTAGGTGCAATCTAAAGGAGGTTATACCATGCGCTGAGAACGCTGGAGCATTTAACTGACCATAACTAATTTAGGACACAATGTAATAATAAAGTCGAGAAATGGGGGATCATTATATGGGAAATGGGTGGGACCAAAAGTGATGAAGACCTAAGGTGATGAAGGTTGACAGAATGTAAATGTGAAAGAAGCTTTTTTGCACGAAATTTTTATTGCAAGTACCTGGTCAACAGCAAACTTGTTTAGGGATTTATCATGTCACTAAATTTTTTTTAAGTAAGAAAACGTAATTAATATTAGATTCTTTCGTGATTTCATGGTATCCCTTGGGTGTTCGAGAAATCCCTACTATACTCGTTTGTCTGCGACATATACGAAAATTCCTCGTGTAATAGAGTGTATATCATCATCATCAGCCTGTATCTACCCACTGCTGGATATAAGCCATCCCTTTCGTTTTTACGTCAAAAAGGGTATGTTGTTAACAGCGCCTAGTGAAAACTTAGAGCAAATTGCTGTCTGCTGTATGCAATATGTTTCCTGTGGGTTTATTTGATTTTTATATTTAGGTATACTTACTTACAGATCTATTTGTCGCTACGGTTATGCTATACTGTGACTGAAACAAACATCAAAGTAAACAAACCGCTCATGTATTTTACACCCTGACATCGCCTGCCTTCAACTATATGAGGCCCTGGGGCCTACCGCCTAAGCTGAAGCCGATTCCTCCCATCTGGTTTTTTGATTGCGAAAATTTGACTTCTTTGTATTGTTGTTATTTGGAAAATTAACATCTTCGGTTTAATCGGTAGAACGCCTCCGTAAAATATCTAAATTCACCTTAAATTATTCCGAATAGTAATAAGTTTAGAAGGTAGGGATACGTTCTAAACTTATTATTATTCGCAATAATTTATGGTGAATTTAGACTTTCGCAATCAAAAAATCTTACCGTAATCGGCTTCAGCCCCTGAAGCTAAGCCTTAGCTTATAGTTAGGGCTTAGTTTAGGTCCCTGGTTGGGCCTTACCTAGAATACTGTTCATGAGACGGTGCGTCCCAGTAGATACTTTCATGCCTTATTTAACCTTATATAACGAAAAGCAGTTCGAATCTTGGGTAACCCTATTACCTCTTGTAGGCTAGACTCGCTCTCTACACGTAGAGATGTCTGTCTCTTTGCGTGCTATACAAATTATATTAAGGGGAGTAGTCTGATGAGCTATTCATCCGACTACTCCCCTCTCAATCCAATGGAATTTGCCAAAAAGCAGCTTTGAGATCGATAGACGATAAATATCTAGCGTCCCGCAACCTGTCTAGGATATGGGAGACGTAAGGCAGTGGATTAGCGTCCGGCTTGCTAACGGCATTCAGCTTACGGCTCTCCAGGCTGAAGCGCAGCTCACCGTTCGCCTTGCCAACAGAACCGGGTTGTTCCACGCGCTGTTACTAGTTTCGACTACCCCCATTTCCAACATATCATCCAGCTGGCGGTTGAGTTGCTTAAGGCATTCGGGCGAAAGCGGGTAATAACGCTGCTTTATAGGGGCAACGTCACCGGTGTCTATTTTATGACACAACAAGGAGGTGCGGCCCAACCCTTTTACTTCGTAGGAAACATTTTCAAAGCTCTTTATTAGATTCGGCTTCGTTCCTTTGATTCTTAATTCATCGAATGGCAATAAATGCCTAACTTCGGCAATGGCGTTTGGTGTCGCGGTTAAAATATTCGAAGGGCAGGTAGCACTCACTGCACTAGGGCAGGTAGGAGTAGTCGGATGAGCTATTCAGTTCATCCGACTACTCCCCTTCACTCAGCTCAATCAAGATATTAAACTTGATGTGACCCCTACAGTTGAGTTCCACTATCGTACAATTCGCCATAAATTAAAGTTCCATCATTCCATATCATCTTTATAATAGGCGATCCACAGTACGTTTTTCAAAACGTTTTTAGGGTTCCGAACCTCAAAAGGAAAAACGGAACCCTTATAAGATCACTTTGTTGTCCGTCTGTCTGTCTGTCTGTCTGTCTGTCTGTCTGTCTGTCTGTCTGTCTGTCTGTCAAACATTTCTATGTCGAGAATGCGTGGAGGTATCAAGCTGAAATTTGAACTGTATACACAGGTCTACGGTCCCATGAAGTTAAAAAAAAATCAAAATGCTAAGTTTACGTAGAAAAAAGTTACGGCCGTTTATTCAGCAAAAAACGCATATTTCGACACACTCAAAGGAATCAAAACCTATAGGGTACTTCCCGTTGACCTAGAACTATGAAATTTGGCAAGTAACATAGTTATAGACTACAAGTACAGGAATAAATCTCAAAAATATACATTTGTAAATAGATCTAAAAAAATAGGGGGTCTATATTTTTTATAGAGTGTCGAAATTTCAAATTGAAACTACTAGTTCAAATGGGGTATCATATGAAAAGGCTTGATGTACACATTGCAAAATATATTTTATTTATTTTTTTCGACGCATTATTTCTTATTTATAATGAAAAATATCAAATTTAATAATGATACTACGTACCTACGGAACCCTCGGTGGGCGAGTCCGACTCGCACTTGTCCGGTTTTTTTAACAATCGGACGGTGAAAATGTGGAATCAACTTCCCACAGCAATGTTTTTAAACATACACGACATGGAAGCCTTCAAGAAAAGAGTATAATTATCTCCCTTAAAAAGCTGGCAACGGATCGGTGATCCCTCAGTGTTGCTGATTTCTCTGGGCGGTTGTGATTTTTTCCCATCAGGCGACCCATATTGTCGTTTGCTTACCTACAGTACTACTTACTACAGTTTAGCAGACCTACTAACATATATTGGCCGTGTGCTTTCCGGCAGACTAGAATAGGATCACTCCGTCTCTTCCCGTGGATGTCGTACAAGGCGACTAAGGGACATACATTATCAAACATCGATCCTTCTGTCTGACGAGACGGACTCGAGAGGGTCGTGCTCCTGTAGTGGAGACTAAAATGACCTGATGATGATGATGATGATGATGTATGCTTGTTTGCCGCTTTTAGGCTATGAAAATAATAATAAAAAAAGATGTGTGATAGTTATTATTTATTCTGTATCTGATATTTATAAGTCGTATAGACAAATAAAATTATTTAGGCCAGTATTTTATAGCTCCGTGAGTAGTAACCTATATTAATAAATTTGTTATGTCGATGGCATTAAATAACAAATTGTATTAAATAGGCCACAGATGTAGGTATGATTTAAACAAAACAGTGAGTTGAGCAATCCACGATACAAAATAAGCATTAGGAAACACCTAAACACCTAAACTCTATTAGCCGTGTGGTTTCCGGCAGACTAGAATAGAATCATTCTGTCTCTTCGCGTGGATGTCGTACAAGGCGATTAAGGGAAAAACATTATAAAACATCGATAAGGCCTCCCCAACCCGTCTAGCCAGCGTGGGGAGTGTAGGCCAAATCCTCCTTCTGTCTGGGACGGACGAGAGAGGGTCGTGCAGTGGAGACTAAAATGTCCTGATGATGATGAATGATGAAACTCATTTTAAAATTTAAGAAACGTCGACCGTAGCCTGTCCATGGATGGATATATATTATCTCGAGCTCCTCCGCGTTTCGGTGGGCACGTTAAGCCGTCGGTCCCGGCTGTTGCCATTAGATGACAGTCGTTAAGGCAACTCAGTGGCCTTAAAGCGGCTTGATGCGTGGTGGAGAATGCTCAAACCCCTTTTAGTTGAGGGGAGACCCATATCCCAGCAGTGGGATGAGCAAGGGTTGACGACGTAACTCAATTACAAGGGAATTCTACCGACCGCGTTCGCATAGTTAAGTCGCACCCCTCCTTCGTGATCAAATACGTACGTACAGTATGTAATTCGTGAACGAATTACATGTAATTCGTGAACGAATTACATACTGCTATCTAGTCCCAAGATTCGCAAACTAAGCAAAGCTTGTACTACGGGTATTAGGTAACCGATATTATACTTAAATTACATTTTTTTTTAATAAATACATACATATTATATATTATACTACAATTAATTAACCTAAAGTTGATTGAAGTAACGGACGATTCACCTACTGATGATTTATTCATAAATTTTCATTTTCGTTACTCAATAACTATGCAGTGCGCTAAGTAACTAAGTTTTTATTAATAAAACCAAGTATGGGGGGGGGGGGGGGCAGCCCCCCGCCATATAAGAAAAATATTTCCAACCCTGACTTCACGTAGACTTGTCGGATCGATACTAGAGTGTTTTTTGTAAGCCCGGAGGCGCTGAGGGAGTGCAGCCCCCGCCTGCCGTAACGAAGTGCAGGCACCATGCGAGCCGCAGCGGCGGAGGCTAGCCACCAGTGGTGGCCAGCCGGAGATGCGAAGGCGAGCAAGAGTGCCTTCCCTTCGTTACGCAAAGGCGAAGGGACTTGCACTTCCCTCAGCGCCGGAGACGTCGCAGAGCTTGCTTATTAGGTAGCAAAGATGAATAGCAAATTAAGAAAGTTAAGAAAATAATCAAAATCGTTTTAGCGAACAATCCAGGGTGGCGCGCAGTATTGATAACCCGTAGGCGAGGCGTCCATTAGGTATTTCATACATAGTTCTAACATTCAATATCTTAAAAAAACATTCTATTAATCGTTCGTTAGTGCGATCAACTTTAGTTTAATCAAAATTAGGTAAGTTATAGAGTGGTTCAGTCAACCAATATGCGTTATAAACATATGTGAATCGACCGTAGTTATATCGAAAATAGTTAATGGGATTAGTTATTATAATACGTAACCCAAACAGACATGTTATGACATACGTGGCCTCCACTCTAGGACTTTTCTCCCCCATCTGCCATTGCTGCCTCGGCATATCATATATCATATGACGAGGTATATATCCCTAAGTAACTGTATATTCTTTACGGGACGAGGGCCCACCACACATTTCCATCCCTGTGTCTCCTGTGTAACCAGGATTAATAGCGGCGGCAAAGAAAGCTACGGCTACCTTGGAAATCATTGAATTTAATCAGAAGAAATAAGTAGGAGTAAGAAGCTTTGACTTCCCCTCTTAAATGACTGTATATATGCAAAAACAAAAATAAGGTGTGGGACTTCCCCAGTCGAGCTCGACATGCCCTCTATTTCATCAGATCCTGTTTTCGTAGTCGGCAGGGTTCACCACCTGCAGGTGAAGTTGGCTTTGACTTAAAAGGTGCTGGTGAATTGCATGCAACTCTAAATTGTTGAATTCCAGTGTTGCTGAATTATTACGAGTGAGCATGATAGTCATCAGGAAGATGCACATTAAAGGTGGCACCGCACAAGCGACACTTTTTGTGCAGGGTACATTGATGTACAAAAAACCCTTTTTTGTACATTGATGTACAAAAAACCCTTTCTTGTACATTGATGTACAAAAAACCCTTTTTTAGGATTCCGTACCCAAAGGGTAAAAAGGTACCCTATTACTAAGGCTCCGCTGTCCGTCCGTCCATCTGTCCGTCCACGTCTCTCGATGACGCTCCTGTCTGAGATCCTGTCGCTCTTCCAACTAAGTTACGAGTTATCTGTATGAAGTATCTATATTAGACTGAAAAAAGATACTTTAAAAGCTTAGCAATTTCTCCTTGCCGCTTTTGCAGGCATCTGTGTGCATACTGTATATAGGTACTCGTACCTAATATTTGTCCCAGTCTAGCTGCGTCCGCACACAGTTGGCAGTCTCTGGCCCCTCGAAAAGCAACTCCGTCCGTCTGTCACCAGGCTGTATCTCATGAACCGTGATAGTTAGACAGTTGAAATTTTCATAGATGATGTATTTCTGTTGCCGCTATAACAACAAATACAAAAAAATAGAATAAATTAGATATTAAAGGGGGCTCCCATAAAACAAACGTGATTTTTTTGCTCGTTTTTGCTCGCAATTGAAAACGGCAATAGGTAGACGCTTGAAATACTCACATAATATTTAGTTATATATTCACTTTAAAAAGAAATAATTAAATAAAAATAAAACAAATATTTAAGGGGGCTCCCATACAACAAACGTGATTTATTTGCCGTTTTTATAGACAATGGTACGGAACCCTTCGTGCGCGAGTCCGACTCGCACTTGGCCGGTTGCGTGTATTGATGTACAAAAAACCCTTTTTTGTACATCAATGGCTGGGTAGAGTCGGGCTTAGGCCACTTGACAATTTTAATTTTGTTATTTAGGGACGTCACATTTCACAATAATATCACAGTATAAGTAATAGATGGTAATAGTTAGTACTATTACTTATACTGTGGTACTACGTAATATTATTTAGAACTATAGGCAAAAGAGTAACATCGTTAGCATAAAAACTTCTCGAGATATGATAATTTGAAAATTACAATTTTGGATCTTCTCGAAAACGCTCCATACGAAAGGCAGGGAAATGGGTTGTGAGTGGCTCTCCTCGATCTTTAGAGCAACTTCACCTGCACGTTACACTACGGTACGGTGTCTATACGCTACGGTAACCATTTACATCAGGCGTTAAAAATTGGTATAAAAAATAGGTATACCACTATCCGCATTGTGAATCTGCATCAATGGAGATTGTGGAAAGTTTCTTCTCATGATTCCCATTAATCGCCTCTGATCCCATTAATCTTTTGGAAAATGCCAGTTCTTGTCATCATTGGAAAAACGAGATGCTACTCGTGGCTCATGACAATGTAGATAGTGGGGATGTACCGAAAAAATATATGTCCTTTTTAACCGACTCCAAAAAAGAAGTTAATACTACATTACTCCGTCATTTATAAACCGATTTGAAAAAAACTTTTTTTATTTGAAAGAGTATACTTCCAGATTGGTCCCATGTTTTTTTAGTATCAGCCTGTATCTACCCACTGTTAGATGTAATAAACCTTCCCCATTGCCTTCCACCAGATACGATCCTCCGCCTTCCGCATCCAGCCGCTTTCTTAAGGTCATCGGACCACGTCGTCCTACGCGCAGCCTCCACGCTAATGCCTTCATCCCCCATCTGCACCATATGTCATTGCAGGGAGGACGCACTGGTTGAAGACTTTAGTCTTCAAGCATTGGGGTATTTTTTTCATAATGTAGAGTAACTTTGGAGCCGTTTATTTTTTTGTTAAAATTATCGTAAAGAGGGTTCCCGGTTTTATTAATGACCGTGTACTTATTTAACAGGAATATAAAAGAAGATCGGTTCTTCGAGACAGTCAAACGGAGACGGAAGTCAGTCTTCTGCTGCGGGCGGCGTCGGCCGCGTCCGTCGCTAGCGGCGCCACGGACAGGAGCGGCAACACGGACAACTGCGTCGAGGAATATGTGTGCGATGTGCCTTTTGCTGGTGAGTGCATTTCAATGGTTTATTTAATTTAATATGTACGTATAAATGCGAATTGTATTTCTTAATCTGGTAGTTCTTCACATACATAAGATAGAGGGGAACCATGGTCCCATTGCTAATAGATAATTACGCGCTGCACAGACGTGTGGGTTCAAATCCCACCTAGGCGAGAGGTGAATTTTTCATTTTCAAAAATATTTGCAACTCGTAACTGCCGTCACTATCTGTAACGGTGGTCACTGGCGTAACTATAGACAGGCAAAATGCCACGGGCCCCCGCCCCAAGAGGGTCCAGACAGGGTTGGGCTTCCTATGTGGGCCCTTTTGGGGCTTCGAAATGAATATTCTGAGTTTTGGTCTAAAGTTCGGATTTTTCCATAATATGTATTTTATTATGTCCATGATAAAACAAAATTGAATATTTTATGTTTATAAATGTCATTTAGACAGAAAATTACGTCTTCCCGAATGCAAAGTACCTACGCATCAACCGAGAGAATCAAATGGAATTCGAATTTTTCTGTGCCCACAGGCTCTACGAGAAGGGCCCCATCTGATAAATTGCCACGGGCCCCAGATGGCATAGTTACGCCACTGATGGTGGTGTGTGTTGTTAGTGATGAATAGTGAGTCATATCACTGTGTGATATTATACAAAAAAATATAATTATAATTATTATTGATTCCCATGAAAAAAATTGACGTCGGCGTATTTTTAAGGTATTTTTACCCGGGACGGAACGGAGACGGTATATGCGTTTGGGGTGCTAGGATGTTTGTGCAAATCAATGTTGCCAATTATCTCCAAGACTACGAGTCCGATTTTGATGCGGTTTTCAGTGATGGGTTCAGGTTTGATTGGAGCATGTTCTGCGGTAAACATTTGTTTGTGCAAAACCAAAATTACTAGTCTGATTCTAATGCGGTTTTCAATTGTAATACATACCTATGATTGCTCTCTAAAAACTCAAACCGGAATTTCTTACCCAGCGCTAGGCCACAGAATAAGAAGTAGTTATAGACTAGGCTGGCAACTGAACCTGATCACAGTATAAGTAATAGTAATACAGTATGGCCACTCCCTGCCGCTCTCTCATATCGACCTCACCTCCCTTCTGAGATAAATCTGGAACAGTTTGTATGGCGACGCACGCACACACGCTCATTTTTGCTCTGTACAGACGTCATTGTTTATGTAATAGTGAACGACACGACATTTGTATGAAGTGGCCGGGGTGTGACCTGATTTAAAGGGCGCAATATCCTAGAATTGGTTTTTGTTTGTTTGTAAAAATGTATTGTGTAAAGTATACATTTTGATATACATGAGAAAATATGAATACAATGGCGGACTTATGCCATGAAGGGATCTCTTCCATTCAACCACAGAATTATTAAAAGGAACATTGAATAGCATGGGTTTGGTCACTATTGAGTATAATGTAGAATTTTGGCTCGAAATTAAAACATAATATAAAACATTAAAAGGGAATATTACAATTATATTAGACAGACATCCAACAATGTGTACCCACACTACGAGTTGCCTACAACGAAACAAATATAATGTTAAAAAATTAAGAACAAAAAATTTGTTATGAGATCCCAGCTACGGCTTTGACGACAGTATAACATTAAGCTACAGGTATTATATACTACGTATATAATTAGACAGAATTACGCAGAACGTATTTATATGTCATTCATGAGAGAAAATTACTATGTGACTCCATTTTTAATTGCTCCAATTGTTATAGGTATGTATAAATACTTTTCACCAAAACAACTATATTTGATCCTCAAAAACCTTAGTTAGGTAAGTATTCATCTGCTGTACTTTACTAAATAGTCATAATTTGAAATAGTTACCTACCTACAACGTATATGGCGGAGTTGTGAATTTTCCCGATTTTTCTGTTTGCTATGCAAACATGGCAATACACGCGCCACTGGGTTGCCAGACTACAAACAAAAAGTACGTTGCGGTGAAAACCGTTGTAAAATATTTCACCAGTTTCCGATAGTTTGCCGCACGTCCATTTCATTTGAAGTGTCTGTTTTTAATTTTACTACTTTAAATATTTACACACGTGTTTGCAGATTAATTTCCGAATTGCGGGTGATACAGTTATTGAGGAGTTGCGTAGGTATTTATTATAATTTTTTTACCCTACTTCTGAAAGAGTATGTTTTTCGAGTGTTTTTAGCACCAATAATGTTATAGTAATACTAGCTGACCCCAGCAAACTTTGTTTTGTCATATAAATTTAAGAGTTGATGGTAGAAGGGTGAAAATTTAGGGTTGTGTGTGTTTTTATATGCTGTGACATAA
Organism: Hypsopygia costalis; assembly: GCA_937001555.2. NCBI lineage: Eukaryota > Metazoa > Arthropoda > Insecta > Lepidoptera > Pyralidae > Hypsopygia > Hypsopygia costalis. The sequence continues at coordinate 11,879,796 of OW443344.2, forward strand.
AAATTAAAATTAAAATTTTTGTCGAAAAATTAAATAAATTTTTTTGTGGTTGAACCACCCTTAACATTTAGGGGGATGAAAAATAGATGTTGTCCGATTCGCAGACCTAACCGATATGCACACAAAATTTCACGAAAATCGGTCGAGCCATTTCGGAGGAGTTTAATTACAAACACCGTAATACGAAAATTTTATATATTAGAGATAACATCACTCTTTACCACAGTCTGAAGTAGACCGTTTGGAGAATTTCAATCTATGACTTGTCTATGAAATGAAATTAATGTAAATGATATAAAATTAAATGTTTTATTCTGCCGTTGGGCCCTTGTGGGCACTTACACATTTTATGAATAATATTCTTTTTTTTATTTTATTTTTTATATCTACTAGTATTTCGGTGTTGACCTTTGGCAAAGGAGAAATGATTGAAAGAAACATATTGTTTTGATATATAAAATATAAAAGTATACAATAAATGATTACAATGTCAAATACTAGAAGTACTCGTACACCTACATATTACAATACATATATATTTGTCAAATTAGTAATCTGAAAATAATTACATGTCATATTGTCTATATGTGTACACCTCTGACCTATTTTTTTTCATACACACAGTACTATACTTATACTGTGGTACTAAGTAAAATAAAAAACATTTATCATAGACACAAATATTAGGTTGATACATAACTCTGTGTTTGACTCCTTGCGCTGAAGTTTTGGCAAACATTTTTAACATTGATATAGTTGTCAGTTTTACAACTATGTTAATGATAAATATATCAGTTGTAAAAACGCATACTATGCGTAAATAAAGTTCATATGTATCTTACCGTGTCTGTGTGTTTTTTCGCTCAAACCTCGCAACGGATTTTGAAGAGGTTTTCACTATCAAATGGAGAATGTCGTCTGGAAGGTCTATATCTATAGTATATCTATATTAATCAACATGGGTGAAGCTGGGGCGGGTTACTAACCTATAATAAAAAAAATTACATTAAATAAAAGTACCAAGCTCCCAGAAACAAGTTACAGTTATATTCATTTAAAACACCCAAGTACCATTGACTAGACTTGCTCATTAGGAATCTACCACTTACGAAATCAGGCCTACTAATCACTAGTTCATTTCCATCGGAATGCACCAATAAAATTGGTTTTAAACTGGCGAGCAGTCACCTTTTACGAACCAATCAATCTCTATCAAAGACCGCTAATAGCAATAAACTTTAATATGTTACGTAATAACTGCTCATTGGTTGGATATACGTTTGTGACATCCAGCTACCTATTTTATGGTATATATGAATAAAGTCGGTGTGTCTGTCTGTAATATTGATATATCTGTGATAGGGTTTCTCATCATAATTTTTGAGCCTAAGCACAGAGCCTAAGCCATTTCTACCAGTCAACCTTCGGGACAAGCAGAAAAACACGAATGTGGTTCTGAAGAAGCAAAACGAAGCATTTGAGTAATAAAATATAATACTACAAATAAAATAAACATAAGTACATAGCATAAAAAAATATATAGTTGATAAACATACATATACATACATGGTTTTCGTGGGAAGATGTTTTTCGTCTACTTTTAACCACGATATTCATTTCACATTTTGTTATTATTTAATACTACGTGGCAGGCATATGGCCCGCCTGATGTGAAGCGGTTACCGTATAGCCATATTAACGCTCGCAACATAGCCGCTACCCCCGCTGCTAACGCAGCATCTCCTTCATCTCCTTCCTTTCTGGTGGCCTCACTCACTCGCAGAAACGCAACAACCCTCAAGAGAATTCTTATTTGGCTGCGGTATTCTGTGAGGTGGAGGTACATTCATTGGCTTTGGTTCAAAGATGTGAACCACTTATACCCCATTTTTACGAGAGTAACATATTTATTCAGTATTTTATAAAGTATTGCTGTTTTAGCAGCAAAATGGATAGTCCCCGGAAAGCAACCTATGCCCCATCTGCCACAAGGCTTCAAACTACTTCTAAACTCACTCTTAGAAGAAGATAAGGTCAGACCATAGTCAGCCTTTTAATTCGATTCTGAAATTTGACAGATTTGACGTTTCAGCAATAAACGTCAAATCTGTCAAATTACAGAATCGAATTATTGCTGTCAATTTACTGAATCGAACGAAATCTCGGAATTTCATACAAGCGAAGTCGCGCGTAGAGGCTACTAGATATGTATTTTAATAAGTATCTATAAATTAACTCGAGGAAAACATCAAGCTCAAGTGTTTATACACTACCAGATGCTGATTACTTTTAATTGCCGAATGCATTTGAAATTATTGACTGAAGACTGATGTTTGCCTTTTTTTTATACTACGGCGGGTGGCAGACAAGCATACGGCCCGCCTGATGTAAAACGGTTACCGTAGCCATATTAACGCTCGCAACATAAAATATCGCTCGCGCGTTGCCACCCCTACTGCCAACGCAGCATCTCCTTCCTTTCTGGTGACCTCACTCACGCGCAGGAAAACAACAATTCTCAAGGGAATTGTTATTTGTCTGCGGTATTCTGTGAGGTGGAGGTACATTCCCCAGTCGGGTAGCTTACAATTACGCTCCGTACCTCTCTTTTCGCCAGAGCTATGTCAGTCTGCAGGGTGTACCGCGTGCAGGTGAAGTTGGCTTTGGTTCAAAGATGTTGATGATCCACTTACACCCCAAAATGCCTGATCAATGATCGTATCATCTTTGGAAGCAAATTCAAGTTCAACACATGCGCGGGTTGCACCCCGCTGGTCGATGTTGCGAACGAGGCGTGGAATGAACTCCCTGCCTAGGTTCTCTCAGGAGGTTTTAAGGTATTGTATAGACTCAGTATTGGTTTAGTCGTTCGTCACCGTGCAGGGGCCTTACCACAAGCTCTAAACGCAGGAATGGAACTATCATGGTTGCGAATTTATGAATGAAATTCATTGATAAATACGCAACCATCATAGTTCCATTCCTGCGTTTAGAGCTTGTGGTAAGGCCCCAGTTGTGCATTCAGACCGTGCGATTTCTTTTCAAGGGATCCGGATCCGGACCCCCTCCCCCCTCTCTCGAGCTGCTTTTGGATCTAGGAAAAACCTCAAGCGATTTTGAAATTAAAAATGTTTTCATATTTCGCAAATTCATCAAAATTGGAGCAACGGTACCAATATTATAGAGACACAAATAAGCAAAAAAGAAAATGGATTTCAATTTATTTTGGCGACAGCGAAGTTCTAGGTTTGTTATTGCATAGACGTTAATTATTTACTACTAGCGACCCGCCCCGGCTTCGCACGGGTGCAATGCTGATATTAAATGTACTACAGAAGGTCTTTGCGCTTTGTCCTATCCAGTCCTTCCCTAGTTATAGGCACACGCCGCCGGCTCCGCGGCCGGTACCGCCACAGCCGTTATGTCCCTGCATTTTAAATGTGTAATATCTTCTAAACTATTCATTTAAATTACATGCTGTGAAGGTCCATATTGATCTATATTAAATGCGCAATGTATTTAAGGTCCTTGATTGGATAAGGATTAATTCTGTATTGCTTAAAATCGCTTCGTAAATAAGGCATTATTTCTTGTAAAAAGCAAAGGATAAAATAACGGTTATTGTGTGTTACCACTAAGAGATAGACATATACCAGCGCGAACTTTTTGTAGACCATTTTAAGGTGAACAATACTGTACTACATTATTTTGATCTATCTCGTTGGGTTCAGCCAGCGTTTGCAATGAAAGAGCAAAAAAATGTGTTTATTTACGACATCACATTAGAAACCTCTAAATTATCAGTGTTTTTCTACTATGTTATGCATATATTATACATATAAACTTTCCAGTTGAATCACTCTATCTATTAAAAAAAACCGCATCATAATCCGTTGCGTAGTTTCAAAGATTTAAGCATACAAAGGGACATAGGGACAGAGAAAGCGACTTTGTTTTATACTATGTAGTGATAACTAATAAGAATAAACATAAAAGTGTGGCTCAATCGTCCACTGACAAATTTAACTTTTAAGATTTGATTACAAACACCGCAAGTGAAAAAAAATTAACGGGACTGGGGGGGGGGGGGGGGGGACCACACATTCGCTATCTCTCCTGTGTAGCCAGGATTAACAGCGGCTATCACCAAAAAAGGCAATGAACAGTGAAGCGAAAGGACTTCCCCTCTTAGCAATGTGAGAGAAATAAGGTAAATAAGGCATTAAAAGCCTAAAGAGATGGCTGGTCAAGCGAAGCTGAATTGCCGTGCACAACAGATTTTAATTAGCTGACACTATTGATTGGGGACCTAAAATATTGAGTTGTTACCTAACAGATCGATTCCAATAATATGAGTTACAAAATCATCTGAACAAAACTAAAAAAGTCTATAGATATAATGTCTATCGTCTGTACGTAGCTTTATAAGAAAATTTATAAACAAATATCCATTTCGACATAACATTCTCAAACACTGCTGGGACCTACATTTAATTCTGACTTGCACGTACTATGGACAGCACGACCATTGAGTACAATCGGAAAGGAAATTATTTACGCGTTGGAATAATGAGATAGGCGTGATTAGCACGTTAAAAATAAACGCCTAAAATGTTGCTATATACTCGACCTACTAAATAAATATTTCGAACAATTAATTTCAATACATTATTATTGAAATTAATTGTTCGAAACATTTATTTTATATTATAAAATAATAAAGAGATCCCGGTGCTCGAATGGCTAGCAATGGTCACTTTGACTCCGAGGTCTGAGGCTCGATTCCCGCTCAAGATAAACTTACAGCCAACAAACATGTCTTGGTTTGTGTTGGTCTGGGTGTTTTCTATGTATGTATTTATATGTATTTACAAAAAAAATGTGTATATACGAGTATGTCAGTTATCTAGTTACAATAGTACCTACAAGCTTTGCTTAGTTTTGGAGATGGCGCTGTGTATTGTCAAGGGATATTTAAATCGGTGGAACTTTTAGATGATATGTATTTACATTGTTTCAGACATTTTAGAACCGCTGCCACTCTGGGGCAGTGGTTCTAAGATGTCTGAAATAATGTGTGTCAATGTGTTAATATTTTTTACACATTTTATTGGATTCAGGAGATGTTATGATTACATTATATATATATTAATCACATAGATTAATGTATAGATTACTATTTTTACATAAATTGGAAAATTTAAGGAGGGAATTCTTTATATATCTAGTATAATCGAATAACATACTAATGTGCTGTCAATTGAGAGGTAAATAATTTTCCTTTTGCCTCAATTAATTTATCTTTAGTAACTCCCTAATAATATATTTGTCTTGAAGTCGCACCTATAAATTTTGCATACCAGTATCTGATGAAATGTGAGAAACCGATGATATTTTGACATTTTTAAGACATTGTGTATGTATAGATACCATTTCTAACAAAATAAAAATATTTGTATTTATTTTTAACTAGCTGCCTGGACAGATTTCGTTCTTTCAAAAGTTAAGTTTTTCCTTTACTGTTGTCCACGCAATTTTTATATTTTCTCTTTATTTTTATGTACTTTATTATTATTTACTTTTATGTACCAGGAAAATACAAAAAAAAAGTTTGCTGAATTGGTCGAGCCATTCTCGAGTTTTACGCTTAGCAACATTCATTTTTATTTCTATAGATAGGCCTTTTAGTTGTCGTGTCAAGAAAAGCGCCATTGTAGCGGCCCAAACTGTGAATAGTTTCCAATTTGTTTGTACTCTCGACTTTTTATTACATTCTCTGGTACCATTAGATGGTGCGATGGTATGGTGATTATTTATTTCGAGTTGATTGCCGTTTTCACGCTTCCCAACGTGATCGTTCATTGGCGTGGCGCAATGGTAGACCAACATTATGCGTTTATTACATTCTTGCACGAAAGGTCGGTAACCTAGCCTTGTGTACTCAATAAAAAAGGTAATTTTTCGATTGTTTACCGTGTAATTGCGATTCGAAAGCTCCATTTCGGTAATATTCCGTAATTTCGGAAACAAGACCTCGGAAGTTGACTTATTTATGTAGATGTTGTGAACTAAAGTGTCAATGTCTCGGAAATTAATATTGATCGGTTAATGTTTACATCTAACATGAAGTTTTTTTAAGTTTATATATTTTACTGCATACATTATGTGTAAGCAATAGTTGTATGAACGTATGTATAATAATGGTTTGTAATGCTAAGTAGAGATAGAGATTCTCCAACAACATACAAATATTTTTCCTGAATAATTTGAATAAAAAAAAAATAAACAAAATGATGAGAAAAATTAATTTATATTCGGCTATAATGGCAATTAAAATAAAAAAAATTAATAATGTTTATTTGCCAATTGGGCCGTTACGAACATTGACACAGTCACACATTATTATTTTACAATTAATGATTTATTAAGTATATCTTTTCCATTTAGTCTACTTATAATATGTAATTACAAAAAGTATACTTCTACTTAATGATAAAAGTCAATGCTTACGTTCTTAGATTCGTGGCCAATTGGAATGCAATGCCAAATTGGCTTCTAGGATGATTGGTATCATTAATAAAGCCAGACGGTATTTTACACCCCGACGGCTTAAACTATATAAAGCCCAGGTTCGACCTCACATGGAATAATGTTCGCATCTCTGGGCTGGTGCACCTCAGTACTTGCTTGGTCCATTTACCGCATACAACGAGGAGCAGGGACCGCCGAAGCTGAAGCCGATTACCATCGGATTTTTTTAATGCAAAAATGAAACTACTGCTTAGATTGTTAGTAATTATGTTTAGCTAATCTAGTAGATACCCAAGAGCTCTACGGACTGCACTGAAGATGTTTGTCAATAACTTAAACGTAGGACCTTTTTTTGCGAATCAAAATAATGGATGGAAATCGGCTTCAGCTTCGGCGGTAGATCCCCAGTTCGAATCGTCGAAACCCAACCATCTCGTATCGACTGTACCCTCTGTCTTTACACGTAGAGATGCAGTGTCTCTTTGCGTTCTATACAAATTATATCACGGGGAGTGCTCGGATGAGCCGTTTGACTTGATACCTGCTGCTGAGTTCCACATCATATAACTCGCCATAAATTAAAATTCCATCCATATTGTTAGTTATATTAGAGAGCATAATTATATAACAAAATGGTCTGCATTTTATAAAATAAAAACTGTACAAGGCCAGAACAACTAAGAAAATATATTTACTTTCACACCGTTCGGCACTTGACATTAGAATATTTTACAATCTATAGCAATATAAAAATGACATAAATTCAAAAAATATTATAAAAAATAATATACAAAAGAGGCACATAACAGCTGGTGAGACTGCCAGCAACACATATTATCTTGATAAGTGGCGATCTACAGTACATTTCCTAAGACATTTTACACATTTTGGTGATTGCTTTACATCAGGTGACCCACATGCTCGTATGCCCCCCTCTCATATATAAAAAAAAGTTATTTTTATTTACAATGACAGAGCCACAAAGTACAGAGAATATTCTCTGTATTTTGTGTCGTAGCACAGTATAAAGAAGATGTCCAACATTTGTTGATGGAGTGTGTCAAATATAAACAAAACAGAGACTCACTGATAGTACAGTCATTTGGTACTTTTACCTAAAAAGTTTTCTGGGAGTTTTGAATATTGGCAATTTTATAGATTTTGATGTGCTCTTTCCGAATTTCAACTTTGCCACTTTGTATTTTTGCCGCTCGCGCCGCCATATTGAAAAAATGGCGCCTAAAAGCAGTTTTTTGTCAATATCTCCTTTCCGACTCATTTTACTATTAAAACAGTTATACAAAATGAAACTAGAGACAATTTCCTACAATTTATGTATTAACCTTTTATTTCATAAAGCCAAGAGTTTTTTGCATACGAGCGCCGCAAAGTGTACTGCAACACACGGTTTGATCATTACTCATATACATACATCCAACCTGTGACATTTAATTTTAACTGATTATATTTGTGAATTATAGCAATAAAAAGCAAAAAAAAAAAAAATTCTTTAAACAACTATAGATACATATGCTTCACAACATCAGCATATAAAAGTAAATTTAAGATTGCTTTTTTTTTTAAATAGGGGCTGATATTATAAGCCTCTATTTAAATGACTCTATTCTGTCACTTTCAAAAGGCGACTTCACATCCCCTCTGAGTCGAATGTGAAACCGATCGCAACGGACGTAGTAGTTTTTTGTATGGAGTGGCCAGTGTGTGGTCACAGCTTAGGATTGTGTGTGCCTGCACCGATGAATTCATATAAGTGCTTATTTCAATTCCAACGTTTGTCCTACTATGTCTACCAAGGTCGATCTATTAGAATGTTATCACCTCGGCCTTAATAATAGTTTTAATTATATTGATTGTTTATAATATACATTAGTTGATCGACAAAAACCGCAAGTTAGAAGCCGCAGATTTCCGTATAGTGTCTATAGAACTTGATTTGTTTAATAATAACATTAGCTGTATGACCGCAAAAACGGGTCATATTACCTACGTGTTTATTACATAAAATATAATTGTCAAACTTTTTTTTCCCATCTATTTTAATTTAGAGACTTTTGTCATAATTGACTATGTCAGTCCCATTGACAAACTTGACGAGCTCGATGGTCGAATAGCTAGCAATGGCCACTTTGACTCCGAGGTTGAGGGTTCGATCCCCACACATAACAAACATTTGTGTGCATGAACATTTGTGTTTGTGTTGGACTGAGTGTTTTCTCTGTATTATATGTTTTGTTTGTATTACAAAAAAAAATGTTAAGTATAGTATCAGTTATCTGGTACCAATAAAACAAGCTTAGCTTAGTTTGAGACTAAATGGCATATGATAAATCAATACTTCTAGACAAATTAGTCCAGAAATATTTATTTATTTATTTAAACTATGATCTCTCTTAAATCACGGGCCAAGCCCGGTCATTTGAGAGGCGTGCGCGGGGATATAGATCCAACCCCCTTTGTTTGATGTAATGTTGTACGCCCGCCGTGACCCGCTCCAGGATATATCAATGGAGCGATATACCCATGAGCAGGTCTCGGCAGGCGTTGAGATTATTACAAAGAGTGATGGAAAATAAATGGGCTATGAAGATGAGATCTGGGTGAACTTAATACCGGGCTATTAAAGAAGAGGGACGGACGCTTGCCATAACTGCTTTTATTGCTAGTTATTTGTGGCAGGCGGTGGCTTGCTACTCACTAGATGGGCCCCCGAAATACCAGGAAAACGGCCGGGGGCAACACCGGTGTGAGTGACTCAGGGATGTCGAGAGGTGTGCTGCGCTTTCTCCGAAGTTACTCGCGGCGTGATGCCCTTTAACACTTCCACCCCGGGAGCATATAGCTCTAGCGGCTCCTCTCTGGACGGCCAATGAAAGCAAACCATAGCTGAGAGTAATGCGGGCCTTCTTGTGTTTACACTCCGACCGATGAAGACACGTCGGAGACGAAGACCCTGACCGACTCTCTGGAGACTCGGGTCCGTGGTGTCGCTACTCACACAACAGCTCGCCACAAGCTGCACTGCGGACAAAAAATGATTATTATTATGATCTAAATCCACATGAGGGGAGACCGACATCCCAGCAGTGGGATGACGACGATATATAGAAAGAACCTTGAGTACAGATTAAGAAATATTACTTCCCTTGGCCTATATCTCTCTTAAGCCAGAGTGTCCTTTGTCAGTCAGCAGGATACACCACGTGCATGAGAAATTATGCTATATATGCTATCGGTGGCGCATGTCAGTCTAATCGAACACGCAAGTTAAGCAACGTCGACCGTAGCCTGTCCTGGATGGGTTTATTTATCTCGAGCTCCGTGATTCGGAGGGCACGTCGGTCCCGGCTGTTGTCATTACAGATGACAGTCATTAAGCCAAGTTAGTGGGTTTTAGGCAACTTGATAACACTGGCCTCTGCCAACCCTCAGTTGAGCAGCGTAGTGGAGTATGCTCTAAACCTCTACAATTGAGGGGAGACTCATATCCCAGCAGTGGGATGAATAAGGGTTATCGACAATATACAGAAAGAACCTTGGGCACAGATTAAGATATAATACTTCCCTTGGCCTATACGTCTCTTAGGCCAGAGTTTCCTTTGTCAGTCAGCAGGATACACCACGTGCATGTGAAATTATGCTACCTTTTTTGTTAGGTTTTCGAGTATAAAATATGCATTTTTTAAATATGACTTTTAAAGTTAAATTTCATCAAATAAAAAGCAATAAAATTCGATATAACCTTTACAGTCTTTTACAGGCACAATTTATTTGCAGTTCACCCAATTACCTACATATTTACTGCTTTTAATTTAATTTAACTGTCAACCTGCGGTGTCATGGGACATTACAATATATCCTTACGACATCGGGACTAACTCAATGAGGAAAGCACCTGTTTAAAAACAGATCGGTTTTTAAACATAAACAGTATACAAGACGTTATACATTGTAAGTATATTTACATATTTATGTATGTATAATTATGTGTGTATATCATCATCATCATTAGGTCTATTTTAGTCTCCACTACAGGAGCACGACCCTCTCTCGTCCGTCCTAGACGGAAGGAGGATTTGGCCTACACTCCCCACGCTGGCCAAACGGGTTGGGGCGACCTGATCGATATTTTTGTGTATTTGTGTATGTGTGTATATATGTTTATGTTTATATAATTGAGTAGGTTTATAGTACATATATGCTGCACCATCTACCTCTTTTTCAAGTCTCATCTACCCAAAGGTTACCTGGAAGAGATCGCTAAGCGATAAGGCCGCCTTTTGTACTTTATTTTTTAAGTGCTTATTGTTAAAACTTTACTGTTTTTTCTTTTGATGCAATAAGGAGTATTGTATTGTACAAGACATCGAAGGCTAAGGGTGCATTTCGACTGAAGGGGAGATGAGCTGCCATTTCATATATCTCACATCGTAATTAGAGTTCAGCTAGTGAAATACATAGCTTTCTCTGTTCAGGGGCCGTACCGCTAAGCTGAAGCCGATTACGATCAGATTTTTTTATTGCGAAAATATAACTTCACCGTAAATTAATTCTAATAATAATAAGCGTAGGCAATAGGGCGCTCTACCGATTAAACTGAAGATGTTTATCATAAATTTTAACAGAAGTCTGATTTACGCAGTCAAAATAACCAGATGGGAAACGGTTTCCCCAGCTCCACTACTGTGGAAATGCACCTTAAGGTTAGTTACGACGGGGAAGTTGAAATAAACGTCACTCATAAAATAGTCGGGTATACTAACCATCTAGCACTACCTACTTCAAATGCACGACATGAAAGTGCAGAGCACGGCGGTAATATTAGAAGAAGAAGAAGGGTACTGGGTAAGGGTTGACTGGTAGAGAGTGCTGTCAGCGTTAAGTCCGCATTTTGTACCCTTATATTATATTTTATGGTCAATAAAGTTTTAAAATAAATAAATAAATATTCCAGGACAAATTATACACTGCCATTTAATCCCAGACTCAGCAAAGTTTGTACTATGTATACTATATAACTGATTAAACTTAAATACATTTTTTTAATATGTGTATATAATACATAGAAATCACCCAGTCCAAGACAAATAGACATGTTCAAGGACCCTATGTTAGTCGGTTTCGAACCTGAGACCTCGGAATTAAAGTAGCTATTGCATTCTATTTAATATACAAAACTATTTTATCTAAAGTGTGCGCGCAGTGTACAAAACAGAACACAATAAAGCTAAGGAAAAAGAAATAAAAAGTAGAAACGTGGCGCGAGTGGCGTGCGGACTGGCGGCGCCTGCGCATGTATTGCTCTTTTTGCTTTTTCTGCCATTAATGTGCAATAAGTACGTTCGCTGTGAAAGTAATTGGCCGTTCGAGAGTGATGTACTAACGAACTTACGAACCTACCTTTTATATTTAGAAGAGTTATTTACATTATCGTTCTTTATACCAAACTCACTCACAACAAAGGTAAACAACAATTCTCAAAAGTATTTGGCTGCGGTCTTCTGTAGGAGGCACTTTTCCAGTCGGATTCGAAATGCCATTTCTTTCGCCAAAGCCTCTTTTGCTAGTCGGTAGACTTTGTTTACAAAATAAATAGAAATACGAATAGCGAAAACGAACAGAATGTACTGGGGAAGTTATGAAGAATAAAGACGGGAGCATGCTCTTCAAAAGAATATTTAATATATGCATATTACCCATTCTTACATGGTCATGAGGGTCCATGGCTGTCAGACATGGACCCTGGCGAAAGCGAATACAAAGAAGTTTGAAAGAAGGCAGACCGCAATGGAAAAAATATAATAAGAACTCACAGAATTACAAACGTTCATTACAGACCATGGGGAACTACATTAAATTGTCAGTGTCTCTATTATGATGACAAAATTGAAATGGATATGAACAGTTCATACTTTTTACAACATTGATTCGGCATCAACCCATAATCATCCCACTGTTGGGATTTAGGTCTCCCCTCAATCGAAGGGGTTTAGAGCATACTCCACCACGCTGCTTAACTGCGGGTTGGCGAAGTTTGTTGATTTATTTTATTGATTGTTTTTATATAACTAAGGTGGCAAATATGGACACAATGTGTAAGCAGTTTTCAGCCTATGGACGCTCGCAATATCAGAAATATTGCTCCTGCATTGTCGAGCCTGTAAAAACCGCATCACGCCTTTCTTGAAGAATCCCATTCTGTAGTCTCTCAGGCAGGTAATTACTTCCACAACCTGAGAGTTCGCGGAAGTAACCCTTTCTGGAACCGCACAGTTCGCGACTATCTTGGCTCTAATGTTAGAGGATTAATTTCTTGCCGAAGGCCGGTGCCACCGGTGCGGTTATAGAAGAAGGGATCATACCAAACAACTCTTCCGAACACAACCCATTGTATAATCGGTAGGACACACAAAGGCAAAGTCTCTCCTTAAAGGTTCAATACCGTGTATGTAAGTTATAGACTTAGAGTATATATAACTTTATATATATTCTAAGGTTATGGATCGTCGCCGATTCTCAAAGCTCGACTATGAATCTAATCACACAAACCCAGGGCACCGGGATACGTTAGCATCCCGGTGCCCTGGCCCATATCGGAAAACAGTACCTACTCCATGTGAAGTCGAATTGGTAATTGGTACCCAGGAAATTGGAAAAAGAAATCGGGGAAGACAGTTTAAACGATGGAAAGATGAAATCAAGGCAAAAGCAGGGTCAATGTCCATAAGAGCTGCAGCTCTTACTATGTCACTTGCAAGTGACATAGTAAAATGAAATCATTGGGAGAAGGCCTTTGCCACATGAATTGGGCAGATAGATGAAGTAGCGGATGTTTAAAATAATGATAAATAGGTTAAGAGAAATAACTGTAAGCTATCTGAATAGGACTTTGTCTTATGCCATTTTAAATGGAGCATAGAAAGCAAGCTATCAGTAGCACCATTACGCAGTTATCACTGTGGTGTGGCACAATTGACACATTCCCATACGGGTAGCATGCAACTGTAAAACAGTTATAGGTATAGTTCACCATTACAACATTTACAATAGTAGAGGATCCGCACTAGAAGCGACCTTCACCCATCTGTTTAATGCATGAAAAGTATTTTATATCTAATTTAATATATTAGAAAATATATCTCGAGTGGGTTATCTAAAAAAATCCTGTCCAGATTTTTTTACAGATAACCCTATATCATCATATTTGCAATTAAATAGCATTCATTTTGATATAAGATTTATTTATTAAACAAATATGTTAAAATAACTATTATCGATTTAACAATTTATACCTGTCATCCACCCAGTAGTTACGCCAAGAAAAAAAAATAGACTATTCAACTTTTGTATATTCTATAGGCATTCGTACTTTCGGTTGGTATTAAAATTATTCGTTAAAATCATGAGAATATTTCATAAAAAGAATTTTTTCAATTTTTTATTAATCATAGTCAGGAATCAGGGCCAGGAATTTTTTAGACTCTCGAGGTATATTTTCTAATATATTATATTTGTTATACTTTTCAATTTCATCCATTAAACAGATGAGTGAAGGTAGTTTCTAGTTAGGACCTTAGACTACTATAGTTGCATTCCGCAACGTACGAAGACTAATGTAATGTTACCACATCGTCAAATACTAACTGCGTTGTGGTTTGCTTGATGTTATATAACTTGATTGCTTGTGGTCGGTACTTGAAAAGGGTTCTAAAATTAACAATACGTGTCTAATTTTATTTATTAGTATTTGTTTTTTGTACTAGCTTCCGCTTGCGGTTTTGCTTACGTGAAAACATTATAGGGTTACGAAGTATCTGATATCCGCGTTTATTCGTTCTCGTTGTTCGTTGTTCCAAGACAGCCGTAGTTGTACCCCCAGGACTGCAATGGACTTCACTGTTCATTGCCTTTTTTGGCGGTCGCCGCTGTTAATCTTGGCTACACAGGAGAGACAGTGGTGGGAATGTGTGGTGAGCCCCCGTCCCATCTAAAGTCAGTGGTGATAAATAAGGAGGAAATTCAAGATTTTGCAAGTTGTAAACTTGTAAGCAATAATAGAAATAAGCGATAAAACAGCGCATCTGAAAACTCAACTTGATATATTAGGTAGGGGAAAAAGTCTTTTCGCATTTTAGTATGTATGAACTTGTAATAAAATGTCTTTGGTTATACCATTTGTATCTGGCAGGTTTTGATATCTTTAAAAAGTTTAAATTTTAAAAAAGATAATTCCAAATTCAAATTAGGTAAATGTGTGATTTTCATTTGTTTTTTTTACTGTCAAGATGAGTGAATCTAATGAATTCGATTCATTTTAAAATTTTACTACAAAAAAAGTAAAAATGCAACGCAAGCTGCGAAAAAAATTTGTGACGTTTATGGATCTAGTGCAGTATCTGTGAGAGTAGCACAAATTTGGTTTAAGCGTTTTCAATCAGGAAATTTTGATGTGAAAGATGCACGTCGCTCTGGTCGCCCTGTTACGGATAAAATGGATGCCATTTTTGAAAAAGTGGAGCAAGATCAGCATATCAGTAGTTACGACGTAGCTGAAGAATTAGGAATTGACCACAAAACAGTTTTGGCGCATTTGAAAAAAGCTGGGTACACTAAAAAGCTCGATATTTGGGTGCCTCACGATCTCACTGAAAGAAAATTAATGAACCGTGTACTCATTTGCGATTCTTTACTACGACGTAATGAAAGCGAATCGTTTTTGAAGAAGCTTATAACTGGTGATGAAAAGTGGATCATGTACGACAAGAACGTGCGAAAAAGGTCGTGGTCAAAGGCCGGTCAGGCTTCACAGACTCTGGCAAAACCCGGGTTAACCCGCAATAAGGTGATGCTGTGTGTATGGTGGGATTGGAAGGGCATTATTCATTATGAGCTGTTACCGCCAGGCAGGACTATCGATTCTGAACTCTACTGTGAACAACTGATGAGATTAAAGCAAAAAGTTGAGAGAAAGCGGCCGGAATTAATTAACAGAAGGGGTGTGATTTTTCATCATGATAACGCTAGACCTCACACATCTTTAGCCACTCAGCAAAAATTAAGAGAGTTTGACTGGAAGGTGTTAATGCATCCGCCGTATAGTCCTGACCTTGCACCTTCTGATTTCCACCTGTTTCGGTCTCTTCAGAATTCTTTAGGCAATGTCAGGTTAACATCACGAGAAGACAGCCAAAACCACTTGTCGTGGTTTTTTGAACAGAAGTCCCAAAATTTCTATAGTAATGGGATCATGTCTCTACCTACAAGATGCCAAAAAGTTATCGAACAAAATGGCACCTACATACTTTAGTTAAATGTAAATAAACTTTAGTAAAAAATGTTTTGAATTTTCATATAAAATACGAAAAGACTTTTTCCCCAACCTAATATTATTATATCCTTGTGCAGTAAGCAATATTGACCTACTGGAAGTTAGCAACAGACGCGTCACCTTCGCCGTCGTCGCCTCGCCGTCGTTTCGTCGCCAGCGCGGCGCCGTCCCATTATTAGGAATGCAGTCCGAAATTAACACCTACCACCGTCAGTAAGATTCATCACATCTCGACATAATGCGAAACAGAGTTGATACTTAGGTTTCAGGGGAGAAAGTGACATTTACTGATACAGAAATAATATTTTTATACTCCAGTAGCATAGCAGTTAACACAGCATGAACGCGTAACATCAGGGGAATCACTCGTGCGTTGTTAACCATGTAAAATATTACGCCTTTTTTGAAGTCTCTTGAAAACCTGGGGCCGTACCGGATAACCATCGGAATTTTTTAATGCGAAAATAAAACTACTGCTTAGATTGCTGCAAATTATGTTGAGCTCAGCTGGTAGAAACCTTAGAGCTCTACGACTAAGCTGAAGATGTTTGTCAACAACTTTAAGCTAAAACCAATTTTTCGAATCAAAATATTTCGGCTTCAACTTCGGCGGTAGGGCCCCTGGTCAGGGAGTAATTTCATCCATAACACCTTGATAACTTGATTAAAATTATTAGCATGAGATTCTTCTAGAAGGGCGTGAATACAGACCTTTTTGATATATTGTATCCCATGGTCTTCCGTATGTATATTAGTTATGCTAAATTATATAAGCTAACGTGTAACTGGAGCGATTTTGTTGAAGTTCAATAAAATAAAACTAAAAGTCGCTTAAACTCTGTATGAGGCGTAACCTTAGAGTATATATTACGCTAGTTATATATACTCTAAGGGCGTAACTATTGACTTCTCATAATGCCGAAATCCGTCAAGCGATGTAGAGCGCGATATATATACAAACAATATAGATTATTTTGTATGCCGCATTCGTGTATATCTGCACTTCCCCAAGGTTGTCTGGTAGATAATGCTTTTAGCATTAAGACCGCCTTTGTACCCTTAAATTGTGGTAAATAAAGTTTAAATAAATAAATAAATACTTACGTATATACACAATATCGAAAAACATTACCCTACCTTTTTCGGTAATCGGGTATTAACTATTATAAAACACCATCTGTTTCTGCACTGACGTAGCGTCATGTCCCGACGTCGCGGCGGCGTCGCCACGTCGTCGCCCGACGTCACCCAGACGCGACAGCATTACAGCCAGATCAAGGGGTAGGCCTTGCAGTTTGTGAGTCACGGTCACACACAATAATATTACAATTACGAACTTAAAAGGCTATTATTCTGTTTACGAAATTATTCTTTGTAATTCGATTTTGGTGCAAATGTATATTGGTACATCTACACATATATATGTTTATTTTATATATTTAGTATATTTTAAGTAGTTTTAAGATTCGATTATTGTTATTTACTATAAGTAGTTTAATTGTATTTTGTTGTTGTATGTATTTTTTTTTTTAAATTTATTAGGACCGTCACTTACCTTCTCCTGATAATTCTATAACAAAATCTGACAATCCTGATAAGTCTATAACAAATACGACATAAAAACAAATAGCGAAATCGTTCCAGCCGTTTACGCGTGATGCCGTGACCAAGAGAAATAGGGATTCATTAAATATATTACATTTTTTACATATTATTGAAAAAATTTACATTAATTATTGAAAAAATTAAATCATATTAAATTATCATCATTATATTAAATTAGCTACCCACGTATGTTATCCTAACATGTATTTTTGAACGTACTTGCCTGGTTACCTATCAATCATTATGGTTGTAGTTAAATGCGCACTTACCTACCATTTTATGTGAATATTAGGATATTTTTTTATGTTGTTATGATTGTAATAGTAGATGCTTGATGTGGATCTTGTTGCATTTGTGTCAAACCTCAGTGGTTTATGAAATGCGTCAATATTGTTATATTTAATGTTTTTTGTAAACTGGTGTAATAAAAATATATATATATACATAATAAAATAAAACTAATAAAACGAAAAACAAAATACTAATCGAAAATATCGGTTTTGATGAAATTACTGAAAGAAAATTAAATAAAAAAATAAAATAAAAAAGGTTCTTATGAAAGAAAAAATGAGAGTTGTGCGGAAAATTAGAAAATTTAAGAAAATTGAACGACGATTAACTTTTCTAATGTTATGTCGTTTGACTGAACTGTCAGTCATTTGACAGATTGCACGAAACCAATTCGAATTCAATATTCATTGTGAAGAAGACAGGACGTCTGTCGGGTCAGCTTGTATTATAAAACAAATTGTAAGTAACTTATGTCTGTAGATCCTTATTTCCATTATATATACAACTAGCTTCCACCAGCAGCTTCGCCCGCGTTTATTCTTTTTTTTAATAAAACGTATCCAATGTCTTTCGTAATATCTTTGAGAATATGTGTACCAAGTTTCATGACGATCGGTTGAGTAGTTTCGGTTTGAAAGCGTAACAAACAGACTCACATTCACATTTATAATATTAGTAGAGAAGGGATTAGAAATGCATAAGTGTGTCTGTCTATCTGTTTGTTATTTTTCGTAAAGACACGGCCGAACTGATTTGAATAAAATTTGGCTTACGCATACCTAATTTATAACATCCTGAGGGAGGACATAGGTTACCTGGAGATGAGATCCGGATGAACTAAATATCGGGCTGTTACAGAAGAGGGATGGATTTATTTTATCATTATTATATTAGAAGTATTTATTAAGTAAGAATAGTAAGTATGTAGTACATATAAAAATACGGTATTGAATACTACCAATGCTATTTAAATCGATCATCACGTTTTACCTACTGTTTGAAACATAATTTACAAACTTAACCGGTTTTGCATCGTAGGCGACTCATAAGTCGGCAGCTTTGGTCTGTCAGTCTGTCTGTCTAGCTGTCCTTCACACTGACACTGGCTAAGATCATCTGATTGTACGATGTTACATGAGTATATCCTAACAAGTAAAATTTTAGTTCAATGTTGCATCCCAAAACGCCTGCACAACTGTATTGATAGTAGATTTTTTTTATATATGTAATTGAGTTGGTAAACGAGCGTGTGAGTCCACTGATGGTAAGCAATCAGCACAAGCCATGAACATATGTAATACCAAAAAGTTACCGACACGTTTACAATTTTTTACAATTCATTTATTGCTTAAAACATGGTATAAAGGTGGTACATCGTGAAATGTGCGCATGTTTAGCTAATACAATTTAGCATGCAAAATTATGTTGATTATGACATTTGACATTGACAATAATTTAAGTATGTAGTCACTAAAACATATATCTCCAATTAATTATATATACACCATTCGTCAATTATATTGAAATTTAAAACATACAAATGTTCATATACATTCTGATTTAATTTTTATATTTTCGGTCAAATCTTTAATATTATAGAAATTGTATTTCTTTAGCCAATCACATAGTTTGCGTTTAAATAAATTGTAATTAAGCGTTTTTATGTCATTTGGTATCTTATTATAAATGCTGACACACATTGCGATGCAATTTTTTGCATATTTCGCAGACTTAGGTGTATCATACAACACAAGTCTCTGTGGATTCCTTTTTAATCTAGAATTAATTTGACATGATCTTTTGAACAGTTCCGTATTCTTGTATACAAAATTACACACTTCATATATATAGAGCGCTGGTAACGTCAATAAACCCAAATTCCGAAAAGAATGTTTACAGGACTCACCAGGTGGAATTCCGCTCAAAGCTCTGATGCACTTCTTTTGTGCAATGAATGCCCTCTGTTTGTCTATTCCGTTGCCCCACACTATGATTCCGTATCGTAGAATACTCTCTATATACGCATAATACAACATAGTAGCGGTTTTTATATTGGTTACATTTTTAATTTTCTTAAGTGCATATACAAACCTATTTATTCTTTTGCATACATTATCAATATGTAATTTCCAATTTAGGTCCTGGTCTATGATAACACCTAAAAATTTGGTGTGCGTCACTTCTTTGATTTTTCTTACATTTAGTTTAAAATTAAATTGATTATGTTTTGATTGATTAAATTGTATAAAATTTGATTTGTCAAGATTAATTTGTAAATTGTTTTCATCTAGCCATGCTATTATATTATCGATTGTATTATTTATATCAGTTTCATGATTGTCGATATCCGAATTAAGGGTTTTATTAGAAGTCACAATGATTGATATGTCATCCGCAAACAAGATACATTTATGATTTGTAACTTCAATTATATCGTTTATATATAATATAAACAACAGGGGTCCCAAAACGCTTCCTTGTGGGACGCCGTGTTTGTTTATTTTAAACTCAGATAAGTAGGATTGCATTTCATTATTTACTATTTTATGAATGGAGACGCATTGTTGTCGGTTTTTTAGGTAAGATGAAATCCATTGCAATGCCATCCCTCTAATACCATATTTTTCCAATTTCATCAAAAGCCGATCATGTGAGACAAAGTCAAATGCTTTAGACAGATCAAAAAAGAGACCCGTCGTAAGGTTGTTCTTATTGATGTTTGCAAGTACTATGCTTATTAAATTATAAATTGCCAACGTTGTAGACTTATGCTTTTGGAACCCAAATTGTTCTTTTTTAATTAAGTTAAATTTACCACAGAAATCTACAAGTCTTTTATACATACACTTTTCAAAAATTTTAGATAGAATTGGGACGAGTGTTATCGGGCGATAATTATTTACATCATCCTTGTCGTCTTTCTTATATAAGGGTCTTACAATAGATAGTTTTAGCAATTCAGGAAAGATTCCACTCGTGAATGATAGATTTATTAGGTATGTCAATACTTTTACTAGTTCGAGAACACAGGTCTTGATTATTTTTGTACTAATACCATCATACCCTTCCGAGTTAGTACTATTCAGAGACATAATTTCTTTTTTTACCTCATCTTCCGTCATTGGTATTAAAAATATTGAGTTAGGCAACACATTGGTGGTTTTTATATTCTTATTAGATTTAGACTGTGATTTATTAGTTAATGTAATGAAATAATCATTAAATGCAGTAGCAATGGAAATTGGATCTGTGACATTTTTATTATCTATCTTGAGTGACGTAATATCGTTGTCTGTATTAGAATTAGAAATTTCATTCTTTATAACTGACCAAGTTGCTTTGCATTTGTTTTTACTATTCTTAATTCTCTTTACATTGGACTGCATTTTTGACTTAAATATGCATTTTTTTAAGATATTAGAGTATCTTAAATATTTATTTCTATTTATTACCGTTTTATTTTTATAGTATGTAAAACGTAAAGATCTTTTAGTTTTACAACTATTTTTTATACCTTTCGTTATCCACGTTCGTTTTCTTTTATTAGTGTTAATTTTTATTCGAATTTTAGGAAAACATAAATTGTAAAACAACAACAATTGTTCGTGAAATCTGCAGAAGGCTACATTTAGGTCACTCTCTAGAACAGTTGTCAGGCTTTTCCGATTTTTACCAATATATATAACTAGCGACCCGCCCCGGCTTCGCACGGGTGCAATGCTGATACTAAATGTACTACAGAAGGTCTTTGCGCTTTGTCCTATCCAGTCCTTCCCCAGTTATAGGCACACGCCGCCGGCTCCGCAGCCGGTACCGCCACAGCCGTTATGTCCCTGCATTTTAAATGTGTAATATCTTCTAAACTATTCATTTAAATTACATGCTGTGAAAGGCCATATTGATCTATATTAAATGCGCAATGTATTTAAGGTACTTAATTGGATAAGGATTAATTCTGTATTGCTTAAAATCGCTTCGTAAATAAGGCATTATTTCTTGTAAAAAGCAAAGGATAAAATAACGGTTATTGTGTGTTACCACTAAGAGATAGACATATACCATCGCGAACTTTTTTGTAGACCATTTTAAGGTGAACAATACTGTACTACATTATTTTAATCTATCTCGTTGGGTTCAGCCAGCGTTTGCAATGAAAGAGCAAAAAAATGTGTTTATTTACGACATCACATTAGAAACCTCTAAATTATCAGTGTTTTTCTACTATGTTATGCATATATTATACATATAAACTTTCCAGTTGAATCACTCTATCTATTAAAAAAAACCGCATCATAATCCATTCCGTAGTTTCAATGATTTAAGCATACAAAGGGACATAGGGACAGAGAAAGCGACTTTGTTTTATACTATGTATTGAAGACAAATTATAGTTGCAAAAACATCAAGCACTGAGCTATTTTAGATAAGAAATACTGTACATTTTTTTTATAATTTGGCTGATCAGTTTAGGGCGCGCAGTATAATATGTATAATTTTGACTGAGTATTTCTAAGATAGGATAGTGTAAGATTTCGTCGACAACCCTTATCTTATCTTCCCACTGCTGGG
Organism: Hypsopygia costalis; assembly: GCA_937001555.2. NCBI lineage: Eukaryota > Metazoa > Arthropoda > Insecta > Lepidoptera > Pyralidae > Hypsopygia > Hypsopygia costalis. The sequence goes on from OW443344.2 coordinate 11,902,138, forward strand.
ATACGAGTCTCCCCTCAATTGAAGGGATTTAGAGCATACTCCATCACGCTCATCAACTGCGCGTTGGCGGAGGCCAGTATTTTCAAGCCGCCGTAATGGCCACTGATTTGGCTTAGCGACTATCATTTAATGACAACAGCTGGGACCGATGGCTTAACGTGCCCTCTGAAGCACGAAGAAGCTCGAAATTAATAAACCCAATCCATGGACAGGCTACGGCCAACGTTGCTTAAGGTGACGTGAGTCCAGGGCTTGGCCGTTTTCGAGGGGGTGAGGTGCGGGGCTTGAGAGGAGCCGGCGCGGGGTACCCGCTTACAAGCGCGCGATCGCTGCCGAGACGCCACAGTATAGCGAAGCGACTATCTACACCCGTGTAGTATTACACCCGTCAATACAATAGTTAAAAGTACTGGAAATATAATTATATGAAAATAAATAAACCACATGTAAAAATACATTTTTTTTATTAATGAAGTATATTATATTCAACATGCAAACAAGTGATGTTTTGGAATATTACGAAAAGTAAAGAATTCAAAATAAAAAGAAAACTATTCAATAATTCTTTTATATTCAATTATATTTATTATTGGTCAAACTAAAATAGGTACATACTTAGACTAACTAGCTATCACGCGCCAGCATACACTATTCTTCATCCTTCTAGGAATCGATATGTGCCGTACAGCACGCGTCTGTCCCTAGCTACTATGCCCGAGCATACAGCGGTATTGATATTAACAGTATTTATATTTGACAACCCCGGTGGTCCAATGGCTAACCATGTCCAGTTTGATTCCGAGGTCGTGGGTTCGATCCCCGCACAAGATACGAGTAAATATTTGTGTGCATGAACATGTCTGTTTATCTTGGTCTGGGTGTTTTCTATGTATTATCTATACTAATATTATAAAGCTGAAGAGTTTGTTTGTTTCTTTGTTCGAATTGAAAAAATATTTTAGTGTTAGCCTATATTTCAAGGAAGGCTATATATAGGCTATATAACATCACGCTAACACCAATAGGCGCGGAGCACCGATAAAAAACGGGAAAAAATATTCCTTTTGAGGGCTTAAGTTGCGTGCGCTGCGTAAATTTGCGCATATGCCTATCTTTTAAGATTAAATCACTATAGCATAATATAGGTAAAAGGTTGTTTGTCCTTCTTTCACGTCAAAAGTAACAAACGGATTTACATGTTTTTTTTGATATAGTTTAAGGCCTGGAGGGTGACATAGGCTACTCTTTATCCCGGAAAAACATTTTATTCCCACGGGAAAAAATAAAGTTAATCATTTGTCCTTCTTTCACGTCAAACACGAACCTAAGTACGGACGTGATTTTTTTAATGGGGATAGTTTACGATCTGGAGAGTGACATAACCTACTTTTTATCACAGAAAAACATCTTAATCCAATGGGAAAAATAAACTTTGTAATCATTTGTCCTTCTTTTACATCGAAAGTAACCTAAGTACTGACATGATTTTTGTTAACGGGGATAGTTTATGGTCTGGAGAGTGTCATAAGCTACTTTTTATCCCATCAAGTAAAAAAATGACAACAAGAAAAAAATATACACAAATTAATGGCAGCTTCCCTGGACCACGCGGGCGAAGCCACGGGTAACAGTTAGTATGTATGTATTTACAAAAAAATATATTGATTTGATTTCATGATTGATTGAGAGAATTGTTATTTGGCTGCGGTATTCTGTGAGGTGGATGTAATTCCCCAGTCGGGTAGCTTACAATTACGCTCCCTACCTCTCTTTTCGCCAGAGCTTCGTTTGTCAGTCAGCAGGGTACACAGCGCGCAGGTGAAGTTGGCATTTGTTTAAAGATGTTGATGAACCACTTACACCCTAAAATATTAATGATCCAACGTCCTAGCTCCTACACCAAAAAAATATTAAGCGTAAGTCGTGTCCTACACCAAAAACGTTGGTGGCGGAAGCACGCAAAGTAGTGTAGATCAAATTGCCTGTAAATTTGACTTCCGCAAAATAACACCTGAATCAATTAACTATCTACCTACTAATATTATAAATGCGAAAGTATGGATGTCTGTTTGTTCCACTATCTTTGGGGTTATCACTATATCTGGGCTGTAAGTGGTTCATCTTTGAACCAAAACCAATTTTACCTGCACCCCGTGCACCCTGCTGACTGACAAACGAAGCGCTGGCAAAGGGAGGTAGGGAGCGTAATTGTAAGCTACCCGGCTGGGGAATTTACCACCACCTCATAGAATACCGCAGCCAAATAATAATTCCCTTGAGAGTTGTTGTGTTCCTGCGAGTGAGTGAGGTCACCAGAAAGGAAGGAGTTGCTGTGTTGGTAGCGGGAGTGGCGGTGCGCGAGCAATATTTTAAGTTGCGAGCGTTATTATAACTACGGTAACCATTTCACATCAGGCGGGCCGTATGTTTTTACGGCCCGACGAAGTATAAAAAATAAAAATTATGACGCCTAAACGGCCAAACCGATTTCGATGATCGCGTACCTACATGTATGTGATAAACTCAATCGCTACTGAACGAATTTCAATGTGGGTTTACAGATATTCCAAGAAAGATTTATAATAAAGTTTTCCAAAGAAACATCTAGCATGAGAAAAAAAAACCGGGTCTCAGTAAAAAAATAAATGTATCATCATCATCGTTGTTTTGTTGTCTTACTGATATTCCTACACTGTGTTTATTTCAACGTGTTTATTGACAACGCGTTGAACGGACCCGCGGCACAGATCCTACCTCGAACGCAGCTCCTAGAGCACTGACGGACGTTGAGAGCGATCGAGAATCGGGGAGGGTGCGCGACCGCAAATCGTTATTCTTTTAATAATTTTATTTAAATTATTTTATTTTTAAAAGTAATAGCATAGTGCTCTCGTAATTAAAATTATGAAAATTTTGGTATAATTTCCTTATAAAAAAATTGTATTAAATAGTTTCAATTTTTACTTAGTGCAAATTTAGAGAGTAAGTTCGCGATTTTTTTCTATCGAGCCAAAAATTATTAATTGTGTTTTCAATAGCTTTGTGCCCTGCAGAAAGGACTTAAGATTTCATAGTTAAATTTCTAGGAACCAAATTGAAATAGTTTAATAGAACTATTCTTTCAATAAGCGTGTTTCCTGGACTCACTTCACCTTAACTTGCGTGTTCGATTAGACTGACACGAACAACGACGCGAGCGAGCTCCTCACGACGCCAGCAAGCTCCTCATTGATCGACCCGCCACCGTTGAGTATAATATATGTAATTTTACTGAGTATTTCTATGATAGCATAGTGTAGTAATAAATGTCCGAAAATTAAACAGTATCGACAGCGTTTAACATGAAACAAAAAATAACATCAACCCACTGATTATTATAAAGTTACGTAGCAAAAAGCTAAAAATAAAAAATAACATCGTTATCACCCATTTGGGGCTATTATTAAAATAGGCAGTAGTTAAAGTTCATTTCATGGACCGATTGAAAATTTTAAGAACGTCAAGCACGATGAATATCGAATAAAAACTCATCCATTAGTTTACTTTACTCGCACATCGCCATTTAGTCCCAAACCACACACAGTCCCAGGCCACTCCATACAAATCTCGCGTCGTTTACTACTACATAAACAACGACGTCTGTGCAGAGCGTGAATGAACGTGTGTGCGTGCGGAGCCATACAAACTGTTCCAGATTTGTCTCAGAGGGGAGGCGAGGTCGACACAAGAGTATTTCCACTGTGCCCAAACTAAGCAAAGCTTGTACTATGGGTGCTAGATAACCGATGATCAATGTATGTATTTTTTTGTATTTAAATAAAAAGCATAGAAACACCCAGACCAAAGCAATCAGACATTTCATGGACACAAATGTTTGTCTTGTGCATATCGAACCCACGACCTCGTAGTTAAAGTAGACATTGCTGGACATTCGTCCACTGCGCTCGTCAAACAGCTCAAATATTTAATACGTCAAAGAGATCTTTAATACTCAAAATTTTCAAAGTTATGTGATCTACGTCATAGCTTTTACTTACGCGGTGCCACACCACGGTTACTCCATACAAATGTCGAATAGTGAACACGATGCCGTCTGCGCAGGTGATTGAGCGTGTGTGCGTGCGTGTATGTATGGCACCATACAAACTATTCCAGATTTGTCAGAACAAAACGATACCTCCAATGAACACTACGCGAACTCAAAGCATACACATCTAATCTAATATGAGTTATACATTTACTTAGCTATTTGTATTTTTCGATTTTGTTGTGTCTGTGTGCCTTTTATAAAAATAGAATTCAGGTAACATAAAGTTACTGAAGTAATGAATCGATTTAGATAAAAAAAGAAAACTATCGAAATTTTACTTGGCGTAGTGTTCCTTGGAAGTATCGAAAAATGCGTCGTATCGCCTTTTCATGGAGATTAAATACTGTTCAATATATTTTTAACAAGCGGGAGTCCTTCTGGTGCGAGTAGTGGGCGCGACGCAGTGCGTTGACACCAATCGTGTTATTGATCGAACGATCTAAATCGATACCCGAACGATCCAAGAATTTAGATCGATCCTATTTGAAACGCGACTAGCGTTCAATTAGTTGTAATCGATTGACTTTCATATTTCGAATTTTACTTTCAAATAAGGACGCTGATTGCGAAGGATCGGTAGAGACGTGGTACTGAGCATGGTAGCGCATGAGCATTATTACATATTATGTACTATAGTATTGCAAGTGTCTGTAGGCTACGATAATGGCATTACTTCAAGCGGGTCGTATGCTTAATTGGCACTCAACATCGTATAAAAATGGGGATTGGCTGTGTCATGGACACGGCCGTGTGTTGTACGTGAATACGTTATATGCACTGAAATTATCTCAAAATGGCAGCGCTTCCTCTTCCCCCGCACGCGATGTTCCTTATTCCTTACTTAGCGTAATGAATTCTTTGATTCCAGTGGTGTATTTGAATTTTGGATATGATAGATATGTAGCTTCAACACCGCACTGTATTCTCCGATTTTGTTATCTTTCGGTTTTTGAATTGATTACCTATATGACAATGGAAGCAATTTTAAACACGTATTCGTCAAAGCAAGGTCGTCGCCAGCCGATGGCCGGGGGGGGGGGGGGGGGGGGGGAAGCAAGTTGATATGGAGAATGAGAAAAGTATGAATTGTAGGTAAAGTCGAGGGCTCATGAAGCTTTTCACTTGTAGTATGTGGCTTACATCTACAGTCTACAGTGATTGTAATATAACGGTACAGGGTCCGTGTAAAGCTTCACGAGTTCTTGACTGTACAGAGCACGTTTATACTATTGTGGATATTTTTGTGCGAAAAATTTGCAAAATTTACTCTAGCCTCTAGCAGAGAAATCATTCCACAAATGGGTCATAAAAATACACTCCACGTTATAGAACTGATTTTACTATGTTATTTTAGAAGTGTGTAAATATTTATGTGTTAGAAAGATATAGCTATGATGGATGTGAGAGTTTGCGCTAATTCTGTTCATTGCCTGCTTGTGGGTAATATTTAATGCCAAATACTAATACCTACGAATTATACTTTTATGAAATTTTATTTTTTTTATATGAGGGGGGCAAATGGGCATCTGGGTCACCTGATGGAAAGCAATCACCACCGCCCATGGAGATAAACTACACCAAGGAGTCGCCGATCCGCCAGTCTATATGTCCTTTTTATCTTTCTGGTGACCTCACTCAGCTGCAGGAACACACAAAACCTCAAGGGAATTGTTATTTGGCTGCGGTATTCTGTGAGTTGGGAGGTACTTCCCAGTCGGGCAACTTAAAAAATAAAATAAAAAATACTTAAAAAATACATGACGAGCTCGGTGGCGTAGCGGTCAATGACGCGGCTTCGACACCAACGCTCGTGGGTTCGATTCCCACATAGGACAAACATTTGTGTGCATGAACATGTCTGTTTGTCTTAGTCTGGGTGTTTTCTATGTATCATAAGTATGTATTTAAAAAAAAATAATGTATTTACGTATGTTTATCAGCTGTCTAGTACCCATAACACAAGCTTCGCTTACTTTGGGGCTAGATGGCGCTGTGTAATTTGTCTGACAATATTTATTTATTTACATAAATAAAAATCCTACCTCTCATTTCGCTAGTCTCGTTTATCAGTTAGCAGGATGCACCACGTGCAAATGAGGAAAAATGTTGATAAATTATCCATACACACCAACAGATTAGGTTGGTAGTAACGCTATATTTGACGACTAGTCTCACAAATGTATACTGTATGTAGTTAAAGGGTTTGTTGAGGCAAGCAACGTTGACCGAAGCCGGTTTATAGACGGCTAGGGGATTAGATGCAACCAAACAATGAAACTAAAGATGCAAATTAAGGGACGGCAGATTGGGGAAGTTTCTGTGCCTTAAAGAATGTCTCGGCTACCTTTCCTGTAAACAGCAACTTCATTTACTTGCAGGAACATAACAACCTTCCAGCGATTGATACCTTGGTTGTGATTTGGTTATGGTTATCTGCGGGAGGTGGTGTACTTCTCTTTTTAAGCTACTCCAAAAAAGGAGCAGGTTCTCAATTCGGCTGTATTTTTTTTTAATGTTTGTTACATAATTACTCCGTGATTTATAAACCGACTTGAAAAAAATCTTTTTTTAATTGAAAGAGTATACTTCCATATTGGTCCCATATTTTTTTTTTATCAACATCATCATCAGCCTGTATGTACACATACATACGTAAATGTAGAGTAATGTATGAGGTCGGTTTTTTTTTTGTTAAAATTACAAATTATGTCTAAGCCTCGTTTGCTTATTTTACAGTCGTTGCAGGTGTGGTTAGCCTTGCGTCTAAATGCCAAAATTAATGCTTATGAATAACATAAAATTTTAAACTATGTTTGTTTAGAGTCTAATTTATTTTTAGAAGCAGCATCTAGAAATATATAATGATTATTTAGATTTTATAACATATCCGAATATTATACTAAAGATTTAAATAATTTATATTTCTGTTACGTTATCCATGATAAGTAAATTAAAAATATGCAAAGCGTTTAATTTTGATATTTATAAACTTTACTTATGTAACTAACATGGATAAATAGGTAACAGTAATAAGTAGATGTAAACACGTTTTGTAGGAGCTTGATGGCGTCGTTGCGCGTGTCAGTCTAATCGAACACAGAAGTTAAGCAACGTGGGCCGTAACCTGTCCTTAGATGGGTTTATTTATCACGCACGCTAACCCGTCTGTCCCGGCTGTTGTCGTTAGATGACAGTCGTTAAGCTAAGTCAGTGGCCTTCAGGATGTTTGATAATTCTGAGCAACGTGGTGGAGTATGCTCTAAACCATTTCCATTGAGGGGAGAGCAGTGGGATGAATAATAGTTGACGAAGAAATAAGTTTTTCGTTCCAGTTTATGACAGGAGATTTCAAAACTCTGTAAATTTGTCTTTTTATCCGGCTGACAAAGAAGGGAGTGTTCCAAAGAAATCCACATACATGTGGATGTTTAAACTCTTCAACGGATTTCTACCTCAGCATATTAGGTGTCATAGGGTGTCTTTAAGTAATCTGAGCTGTGAGATGTAAGGTATATGATTTCAAAATGGCGTCGGCAAAAAAAAAAAATAAGGACAATAACAAACAAAAATATTACAATTTGCAGTTGGGTTTTTTGATTCGTTTAATAATTTATTTTTGTTTTAATACAACGATGAAGGGTATTTAATTTAGGGGTTGTATGTATATGTAATGGATATGACATCTCCATTATATCTTATTTTGTTTTTAGTTTAAGGTATTTTCTAAGAAATTAAATCTGTAGATTTGGAAATATTTTTTTGGGAATTAATTAGGATCATGTATGTAGATGTAGTTAGTTTTTTGCTTTGTAACTTTTGTTAGCAATTTGATCAAAAGGGCATATTTCATCACAAGTAACCTATTCTACGTAGGTAGAAGGAGGGCTTATTTCACCCATGACAATGAGCATCCTATTTTACGTAGGTACACCTAAAATTTCAAAGTATTCTGCAGGTAACAAACAGTTTAAAACCTCTTTTGTTATCTCTACTAACAATGTATAAGAAAGAAGTTATAAATCCCTTCATCCTAGAGTTCTTACCTGCCCCTTGTCTTAAAAGTACACTAAAGATTCACGGTGAATAAACACGACATCAACCAACCAATTCAAACTCACATTAGCCTTTAAAATTACCCATGTAACTAGTAGGTTCTTCAATTCGGTCGGGTTATAGCGGCGCAGGCGCATGCTCCGGCGATTTCTTGCTGTCAGTTGCTCTCGCACGCCGATCGAAGTCGCCGTACGTTTCGGTTTTTATTTTATTGATCGTTTTAATAGATCCTTTCAGTGATTTAGTGCAGTCAGGTTTTAAAGTGCATCCATGCAGTGTTCTGTTTGATTCCTGCTGTGTTTTATGAAGTATTTCAGGTATTGTTTTAATTTTTATCATTATGATTAGTTATCTTTCTAATTATTTATTATGGTAATGATAGTGGTTTGTTTAACATTAAAATGATTCGAGTTACTTCGAAATCGATCGCGTGCGATTTTCTATGCATGACAAATTTTCGCGGTTGCGTCGAAAAATAAACAGAATTTGAGTCATCGCTTTCAATGAGTGTGTGTGTATGAATCAAAATAATAAGTGTAGCTCTGCTCTAGTGTTTGTGTATAATAAATGGTACATTGTGTATAATCTCTTTGTCAACACGGTTATCTGCAATTTACATGACAATGAAATGTCATTGAATTATTGAGTTCATAGCTTTATCGTTTGATTATATTATTGTTTATTAAGACATAGCGTTAGTATTGTATACACTTTTATTGGTATCAAATATGTTACATAATACGTATCTACGTAAATATTATACGTTAAAGAGATAAATGATTTATCGTCTGTGTAACATGACAAATCTGATATTATGTAATTATTTTGTATATATTGTAAGAAGTAATTTTGACGACGAATAAAATATGTATATTAAGATAAATATTTGGGATAATGATGATATTTTACCAGAATTAGATGTTATTGACGGTATGCCTTCTGCGATTGAAACGAAAACAATGTTAGGAATAAAGTACAAATGTGTGGTTAAAAAATTGTGTACTCTACAAATCTATAACACGTGTTACATCTGGCGTCTAATGTATTTTTTGAACATGATAAAGTAGTATTGATAGAGCAAGTAGAGATATTAAAAGAAGCTATGGTTGAATATGTAACAAAATTGAGACGTGAAGATTAATTTAACTTGGAAAATAAAATGACCTTGGTTACCTTGTCCAACAAACGGACGGGCATGATTTATAAAGTGCCTAATATAATAAGTATCATAAAAAGGCAATTGTAATGCAAAGAGATCTCTTGCTGATTTAGCATTCGAAGCTAAATAATAATTTAGTAATTAAAAATGCTAACGTTTAGGACAAACCTACCTATTCTTTTGGAGTGTAGTGGCTCACCATGAACTTTAGAGCCGATGCCACCCTCACCTGCACGTAGTGCACTCTGTCGACTAGCGATAAGGGCTCTGATGAAAGACAGGTAGGATATAGCGTATTTGCAAGCTGCCCAACTGGGGACGTCCTCTACCTCACAGAAATATCAATATTATTGCTGCCTACGAAGTAGATTTCTACTACATATATCAAATTAGGCCATAGGCCGTGTGGTTTCCGGCCAACTAGAATAGAATCACTCCGTCTCTTCCCGTGGATGTCCTACAAGGCGACTAAGGGAAATACATTATCAAACATCAATCAGGCCTCCCCAACCGTCTGGCCAGCGTGGGGAGTGTAGGCCAAATCCTCCTTCTGTCTGGGACGGACGAGAGAGTCGTGCTCCTGTAGTGGAGACTAAAATGACCTGATGATGATGATGATGATGATATCAAATTACATAAAAAGAAAAAACTGTGGAATAAACTTCCCTCTATTTATTGTATTTCCGAACAATTACGACACGGGAGCCTTCAGAACAGTCTTTATTACCCTTAAAAGGCTGGCAACGGATCGGCGACTCCTTGCTGATCCCTATGATTGCTTTCCACTAGGTGACCCACATGCTCAATTGTCCCCTCTCATTTAAAAAAAGAAACGAAAGGATCTTGCAGATCTTCTATTCATTAAGTTGCTACCTAACACATCGATAGATCCTAAGACATGATGTTTTAGATCTCCAATAGTGTTAGATCTCAGACAATAGTGTTAGTGTTAGATTTTTTGTTTTGTCTGAGTGTTAGATACTTAAAATCCGTGGTGATCGGCAGTTGAGCTTCATTTGACTAGTCATCTCTTTAGGCTTTTAATGCCTTATTTGCCATATTGCTGTCTCTAACATTGCTAAGAGTACTCCTACAAATTTTTTCTGATTAAATTCGTTGCGAGTTCCAAGGCAGCCGTAGTTTTACCCCCGGGACTGCAATGGACTTCATTGTTCATTGTCTTTTTTGGCGGTCGCCGATGTTAATCCTGGCTACACAGGAGACACAGTGGTGGGAATATGTGGTGGGGCGCCGCGCCATCCCGTTAGATCAGGATTAACATTGGGATTAATATTCAAAATGTACAAATACGTCAAGTTTATGAATAAGGAGAGTCACCTTATGTACCTAAATTCATTGTACAAAAACACTCTGACCTCACTCAGATTATGACAGTCAGATATGAATAGTTCCTTTATAAGTAGCGTGCTATTACTAATTACCATTTTTAGCACGAAAAACTCCGGTAGGTATTATGTAAGTGAGACTATTAAAATATGAACGTTAGATGTGTAGGCAGAGGTTCAAAATACCGTACTCTTCTTAATATATAAAAAAATCGTGTCACGTTGATTGGTCGCGATGGTATCCTAAATTACTGAACCGATTTTAATAAAAAAATTACCAGTGTGTGCAGTTTGATCCAACTTGAGAGATAGGATAGTTTATAACTCAGCGGAAAAATTTACGTAAAAATTAAAGGCGATAAGTTCGCCGGGCTAGTTATTTAATAAAGAGAGGTAGGGAGCGTAATTGTAAGCTACCCGACTGGGGAATTACCTCCACCTCACAGAATACCGCAGCCAAATAATAATTCCTTGAGGATTGTTGTGTTCCTGCGAGTGAGGAGGTGGCGGTGCGCGAGCGATATTTTATGTTGCGCGCGTTAATATGGCTACGGTAACCGCTTCACATCAGTCTGGGCGAATGCTTGTCTGCCATCCGACGTAGTATAAAAATAAAAAAAATCAAAGAATTTTTGAATACTAACAAAGTTGTTTCACCAAAAAATACTTAATTAGGATAGTTAAATGAAACGACTGTTGATAAACCTACTAGTTCTCGAAATCTTTGATGAAATATTTGATGTGTACAAAGAAATGGTTGTCGGAGTAATCAAATTGTTTCTCGGAACCTGTGTCATGGTTTGAGATATTATACTTTTGTTCAAAAATTTTTATGTCAAGGAAAACTGAGGAGCTGGATGGTGTCGTTGCACTTGCACGTGTCTGTCTAATCGGCCACGCAAGTTAAGCAACGTCAACCGCAGCCTGTTCATGGATGGATTTATTTATCTCGAACTTCGGAGGGCAAGTTAAGCCGTCGGTCCCGGCTGCTGTCATTAGATTACAGTCGTTAAGCCAATGGCTTAGGCGGCTTGAATACACTGGATTCCGTCAACCAGCAGTTGAGCAGGCTAGTGGAGTATGTTTGTTGGTGGTGGAGTATATTGATCGTATTCTATATTATTTGATCTGAAACTATGAAAGAAAAGGTAAAATAGAATGAAAGTAAAAAGTGTCTTGGTCCATGATCAAAAATCTATAGGCATTTGTATATTTTATTTGTAAATATTTGCTTCCTCGACGATATTGCAAAAGATATACAAATACCAAAATAACATGTTTTTTTACAATTTTTGTCTGTCTGTTTGTTTGTTCCGGCATATTTCTGAAACGCTTGGACCGATTTTAACGGCACTTTCACTGGCAGATAACTTATATAATAAGGAGTACTTAGGCTACTTTTATTTTATACATTTTGTATATTTTTATTAATATAAATAAACAATAAATAAATAACTATTCCGCGCGGACGAAGTCCAAGTAGTAAGACTAAGTGAGGAAACAGCTAGTTATAAATAAGATTAACATTACGTACATTTGACCATCTCATGGTAGTCCTAAACAAAGTGGGTGGATGGCAGTGAGTCACTGTTGATTTTCGTGTGTTTTTCTAAGCAGCCGGACAGTCTGTTGTCTCAATAAACATTTGCTTAACCCGAGATAGCCGATTGCCTATCCACTGGAAGGTCAAGATCAAATATATTTTGTATCGTGTCGGGATTTAAATTTATTACTTCATTCTAAATAAGCTATGTTTATTTTATACCACTAAAATGCTAAATAAGCATACGACTCGCCTGATGGTAAGCAGTCACTGTAGCGCCTGTAACACCAGGGCATCACACACGCATTGGAGACCCTATAAAAACCTCTTCACGCCCTTTTTGAAGAACCCCATGCTGTAGTCTCCTGAGAAAACTTCGACAGGCAGTTTATTCCACAGGTTGACAGTACGCTGGAGAAAATTTCTCTGGAACCGCACAGTTCGCGACCACTTAGGCCCCAATGTGTGACGTTTCAATTTGTGTGACTATATAAGGCAACCGTTACTGATTGATCTATCAAAGCACAGCTCGAACTACAGCCCCCCTCGCCAAGTGTAATTCGTAGCGTAACGAACGATCACGTGACATTTGTCAAAATCGATCATTTTAGTATGAGAATTGTCAAATGTCACGTGATCTATCTAACGTTCGTTACGCTACGAATTACACTTGGCTAGGGGGGCTGTAGTTCGAGCTGTGCTTTGATAGATCAATCAGTAACGGTTGCCTTATATAGTCACACAGATTGAAACGTCACACATTGCACTTGGCTAAGGGAGCTGGACGGATCGGGTTGAAATTTAGTATACAAATAGCTATTACATAATATTATGGAATATGGATTTTTGAAAATTTCCTCGGGATATTGGTATACGCGCGCACGAAGTCGTGGGCACAAGGTTTAGAGCGTACTCCACCACGCTGCTCAACTGCGGGTTGGCAGAGGCCAGTGTTTTCAAGTTGCCTTAAGGCTAGGTAGTCGTGCAAAAGTAGGCAGTCGGGACCGACGGCTAACATGCCCTCCGAAGCACGAGTTACTTTACAGTAAGATCATGTTACAGTTGTGTTAGTAAATACTTACTTTGTGATTATTTCTCGAGGTTCCGTCGACAATTTATTGTTCTTGTTAGGCGCTGACTGAATTATTTATTGCTGATTATTTTTTTACTTGGTCATAATAATAATAATATATTTTTACTTAACACAAAATTTGTACAGTTGAGCAGTAGGTAGGTACATTGCAGACATTGCTCTAGTGAGATCTTGTGAGAGTCTGGAGTCCATGCTAGGTTTAAAAACCTGTGTCACAGATCTCCAGGCTCTCTCCCGGATGGTGCTTAATATAAATAAATATTGTCAGACAAATTACACAGCGCCATCTAGTCCTAAAGTAAGCGAAGCTTGTGTTATGGGTACTAGACAACTGATAAACATACGTAAATATATATTTTTTTGTAAATACATACTTATGATACATAGAAATCATCCAGACTAAGACAAACAGACATGTTCATGCACACAAATGTTTGTCTTATGTGGGAATCGAACCCACGAGCGTTGGTGTCGAAGCCGCGTCATTGACCGCTACGCCACCGAGCTCGTCACGATATGAAGTAAATGATTAGCGAAAGACTGTTAATACTGACCATTTTTCTCTCCATAAAATTTTACCTACTTTAACTCTATAATCGCAAACAATTTCGTAACAATAACAAAAAAGGTTAATTAGACAGCTTTGTACGTTAATCGGATGAGTTAACTATGACGTAACTTAGTATCAACTTTAATTCGAATCCAATAAGCAGTTTTGATTGGGTTCGGATACGGTTCTTTCCTTCAATTGTAGAGTTAATCGAGATTTTTTTATACTACGTCGGTTGGTAGACAAGCATATGGTCTGCCTGATGTTAAGCGGTTACCGTAGCTATATATAGCATATTAACGCTCGTCACATGAAATATCACAACCGCGCCGCCATCCCCCGCTGCTATCGGAGCCACTTCTTCCTTTCTGGTAACCTTACTCACTCACAGGAACACAACAACCCTCAAGGGAATTGTTATTTGGCTGGTAGTGGTACTTCCCCAGTCGGGCAGCTTACAAATACGTTGTACCATACCTCTCTTATGCCAGTGCCTTTTTCGCTAGTCGGCAGGGTGAACCACGTGCAGGTAAGGTTGGCTTTGGCTCAACAGATCGTGATGAGTCAGATACACCACAAAAACAAGCCGTTTCCAGTTGTTTGTGATACTTTTTATATGAGTACTAGCGGCCCGTCCCGGCTTCGCACGGGTGGACATACGATTTTTTTATATTTTTACATTTTATTTAGCAATAAACATAGCCTATGTTACTCAGGGTGAATGTAGCTTTCCAATGGTTAAATATTTTTTGAAATCGGCACAGTAGTTTTTGAGTTTATTAATTACAAACATACATACACACAAAATTACAAATCTTTCCTGTTTATAATAGTAGTGTAGATGACTACACGCTCGCTACACCTACTAAATCGTCGAGTACGAAGCCACGGGCGGCTGGAAGTTAGAACTATAAATGTTATAATAACTCTATTGTAAAAAATAACAATTCTTTTTTTTTATGGTTCTAGCGTAATTTATCATAAAAACCAAATAAAACGTCGTCAAATTATGAATATGTTAGATATACACGTTCTCACTTAACTTTATAGTTGTGCAACTTTAAATTACTTGTAAAAACATTCCAATATGACAATAAAATAATTATCAAGATGTATCAATAATAGCACTCGAAGTTGTGTAACATTTTATGGAAACGTTCTCAGGTTTTCTAATCTGTAAGAGCCTTATCACACGATGCGCACGATATGGTGCTGTATGGCCAGTGTATGATGCGACTTTGTTTCATAGAGAACATAAATTTAAATAACATTATGTGCGTATGTATGTAATTCTCTAAGGTACGTATAAGTTATATGGGTCTATTATTGTATTCAATACATTGCATTACCTGAAATTAATAAATAAAATAAAATGATTTAACATACTGTTTCTTGCATTTATACATATATACATATTAGTTTTCCTCAATCAAAAAAATGTAAATGTTTGCCTTATATTAGGCAAACTTAATAGCTACTGACATGAGTACTCAAAACATAAATTACCTAAATACAAAAAATAAGTACAAATATAGGCATATAAAAATATTCATACGTTATCGAGCATATTAGGCACTTAGCCACTAAAACCGTGTCATCCTCAATATCATTTCAGCTGAAAGACATCCACTGCTGAACATAGGCCTTCTCCTTAAACTTCCACAATGATTATTACTCATTTTGTACCACTTGCCTCTAGCGGCTCCCTGCCATTTTAACCAGATCGTCGGTCCATTATAAAAGGTGGTTGTTGTTCCAAAACTTTTCTGTCCCATCGGATATTGGATCTGTGAGCTATGTGGTGTCCACTGCTACTTCAGCTTGCTAATTCTAAGTGTTATAGTATATAGTATATATGCTATTCTAGTATAACCTTTTTTGCGTCTATGATGTAGAGGTACTCCGACCATCGCCTTCGCTTCAACCTTGTGCTTTCGTATGAGACCAATGTTTCGTAACGGTCCATGTATATATTCCGTAAGTCATCACTATACTAGTCACAAGTTTTCGTCTTGAGACATTGAAATATAACGAACAAGAAGATCTATCTTAATTTCTCGATCTGCCAACCAACCGAGAGTTGAAAATCGCGTAGTTAGTATCAGTTAATTTATTCAAATTCTAGCTGATTTGTATAATAGAAGGAAGGAGGCCTATGTCGATAACGCACATGTCGATCGGCAATCGAGTTTCAAAGCATCGTGTAGCTTAGTCCTTACATCTCTTGACGAGACGATGTTCCGAGCCCTTGAGAACCTTTCGCTGTGATGATGAATGGGCGGCTTGTTACGTGTTTTTATGAAATCGCTAGGGTTTCCGGCACTCGAGTGCGGATGGTACCGATTAAGTTCAGTTCCGTCCAGACAAAAAATTTACCGTTGCTTATATACTTATTTCGAAATTGAAAGACCCTATTCTGCATCGAATTCCGTGATTGTTTAGAGATTTTATTCGTCGACAATTATTTTTTATGGAAATAAAACTATAAGCTTAATAAATGCTGCATTGGCAGCGGGATGGCGGCGCACGAACGATGTTTTATGTTGCTAGCGTTAATATGGCTACGGTGACTGCTTCACATCAGGCGGGCCGTAAGCTTGTCTGTCACCCAATGTAGTATTAAAAAAAAAGCGTTTCGATTGAAATGGGTTCTATTACATATATAAATTCATACATCATAAAAAAATATTTAGTTAGTAATTTATTTCAGAATCCATAAAAAAAAATTATTAGTAATTATATTTACAAAATTATATACAAAATTATTGAATTGAAAGTGTAGCTTGTATAGTAATGAAAAAGTCACAGTTTGATTAAAGGTGTCATTATGTGCCTAATTGCGGTGAAATAAGAGCCACTTTATGAGCAAGTGTGTTGAAAAATATGTTATACACAAATGTTTGTCTCGTGCTGGTATCGAATTTGAACCTTGGTGTTAAATAGCCACTTCTGACACCCGACCACCGGGTTCGTCATAATGATATCCTTAAGGTATAAGTATTTTACTATGTATTGAATTCCTAGTACCAGGTTTATTGATTGCTTATCAATCATCTCCGATTTTACTACTATGACAAATATGGCTGAAAGTATGTGTTCATTAGGCTTGTATCCCATTTTTTTTTTCGATTTGTTATTTAAAGACGTCACAATAATATAAATATAGGTGAAATTATTACTTCGATTGCATAAAAACTTCTCGAGATATGATAACTTGAAGATCACAATTTTGGACTATCCCGAAAACGCTCCATACAAAAGGCCACCACGTTATGACGTCACACCGTGCTATTTTATATGCATTCAATCAGAAATTTGTACGACAGCTATGTTAAATATTGCGTTTATGTAGCCAGTGCTGTAACAAAAGTTATAGTATTTTTTATTGTTTCTACAATGGTAATATTAAATTTTTATAATTTCATGCCTTTAAAATGGACTTTCCCACCAAACTTTGACCGAACATAAAACACGTCAGACATAAGTTATTAAAATTTTAAGATCGCAGATCGTTCTAGTTTTATGTATTTTACGTTACTGATAGAGAGTTTTTATAATTTTGTAACATGGGCAACAAGCCTAGTCCTGACAGTTCTTACGTCGAATTTTATTAAGTTTACTTTCAATTCAATTGCAATTATTTACGGGTTTGTGTTCCTTTATATTCATTTTAGTGCTAGTTAATAGCCTGTTTTTATGAAAACTTATTACTTTTTTAGTTATTTACTGTGCTAGTGACACTTCAGCCCTACCGCCGCAGCTGAAGCCGATTGCCATCGGATTTTGTGATCGTGAAAATAGATCTTATGTTTAAGTTATTTACCTTCAGCTTAATCGGTAGAGTTTCTACCAGCTGTTTGGGGTGTAAGTGGTTCATCAACATCTTTGAACCTAAGCTAACTTCACCTGCACGCGGTGCACCCTGCTGACTGACACGAAGCTCTGGCGAAAAGAGAGGTAGGGAGCCTATTTGTAAGCTACCAGAATGGGTAATGTACCTCCACCTCACAGAATACCGCAGCCAAATAACAATTCCCTTGAGGCGCGCGAGCGATATTTTATGTTGCGAGCGTTAATATATCTACGGCAACCGCTTTAAATCAGGCGGGCCGTATCCTTGTCTGCCACCCAACACAATTACCGTCAATCTAAGCTAAAGTTTGATTTTCGCAATCAAAATATCCGATGATCTTCGGTGGTAGGGTCCCGGGTTTGCCGTAAAAGTAACGCTTCGTCGTGGTCTCCCTTCTTCCACTTAGCTAAACTAAACTTAACTAAACTTTCATAACCAGTTACAAGAAAATAATTTTTTTTCGCTGTTTGATAATTAGTTGTCAGAGATGAATTATTTTTCCACTTTCGTGGAATCAGTTCCATTTTTGTAACCAGAGAACGCCACCAGCTTATTTAAACAGACGATAACCTCCTTTTTCATAGTCATATAGTCGTAATAGAAATCAATTTATAATACCAACTGCGACTTGCTCTTACTATAGATAGCTGACCTTACAATATGATAAGATAAACGACCACATGTGCAGTAACTTAACTAGTTATTGAGTGGGAGGGGCTTTTGGATGAAATGGCTGTTTCGTATGCAGATTAAGTGTTTTAGTTGTAATGATTGGTTATTTGCTAACAAACAAAACCACGTTTGGAATGTGTCAACAACTTTTGTGTTGATTCAAATAAGGATTAATAATACCGTAAATTATATTAACTGACAGCTGTTTTATGGAGATTAGATTTTAAGATCACTATGAGAGGACTATTGCGGACAAAATTGCAGAAAGCTGACTGATATGGTACGGTCATGTGATGCGGAGAGATGATGACCATATCCTTCGTAAGGCGTTGGAGTACGCCCGCTACCAATGTAGTGGACGAGTATGACCCGAACTATGAACAAGGCACAACTGCATCCACAGACAACCCTAGACAGAACAATCTGGCGAAAAAAATTAGGAGAACCGACCCCATATAAAGTGGGAATAGGAAAAAAAGAAGAAGGCTGGTAAAAATTGTTGAGTCCAATACCAAATAAGACCTGTAAAACTATAGACAAGCGACCCGGCCCAGCTTCGCTCTGTACTATCTTTTATCGATTTTTCAACGTGGGCATTGATTGCAGAGGTCGCCCTGCAACTTCGTCCGTGTGGACTCCTCATAAAATCGTCCATCCCCAATCCTAACCTTTTAGGGGATTAGACTGGCCCAGCTTTGCCCTGTAATTTCTTTTATCGATTTTCCAATGTGGGTATTGATGGCAAAGGTCGCCCTGCTACTTCGTCCGTGTGGACTTCTCCTAAAGTCTTCCATCCCCAATCTTAGGAGATTAGATAGAAATTATCTACCAAGTCAAGGTGGACCAAATACCTGGACAAATTACACACTGACATCTAGTCCCAAACTAAGCAAAGCTTGCACTATGGGTAACTGATACTACTAACATTATATTTCTTTTTGTAAATACATACATATAGTACGTAGAAAACATCCAGACCAAGACACATGTTCTTGCACACAAATGTTTGTCATGTGCGGCGATTGAACCCGCGATTCCCTCAGAGTCAAAGTGACCATTACTAGCCATTCGACCACCGAGCTCGTCTACCAAGTTGGATCAAATTAAAGCTGAAAAAAGTGTTTATAGGGTTGGAAACGCGAGAGTGATACATCTGGTATCGTAAGCGTCCACAGTCTGCGATGACTGCTTACCACAAAGCAGGTCGTATTCTTGTTTGCCACCCCAGTCGTATGTAAAAAAATATAAAATGAAAAGAATTTTTTGAACATTCACCTGTTCCTGTTAATAGAGATTACTAGCTACCTCAAACTATCTTTCAACACGTTGCACCATCTTCGCGTTACACACAACGTGCGGAGAATGAGGTAACACTGGCTTTATCAGTTTCTTCACAGGCTTCGTCAGTTCACCTATTTATATGTAGGACAGATTAAAAAGCAGATCCCATGCAACGGTATAAGTCCCTTATGAGATTATGTCTTCCTTGGGGTTTTTTGTTTCTTATTTTTTTTTTATATGAAAGAGGAGCAAACGAGCATATGGGTCACCTAGTGGAAAGCAATCACTACCACCCATAGAGATCTGCAACATCAAGGGGTCGCCGATCCATTTAGATTGCCACCGATTGCCAGCCTATTAAGGGAAATAAAGACTCTGTTCTTGAAGGCTCCCATGTCGGAATTGTTCGGAAAGACCGCTGAGGGAAGTTGATTCCACGGTTTCACCGTACGTGGTATAAAATGTATTGGAAACGTACTGTAGTAGATTGGCAATTATCAAGATGATATGGATGGACTTTAATTATAATAAGTAATATATAAAAATATTAAGTAAAATTCCAATAAATTATCCGAAACACTGGTAAATACTTTTTTAATATACTTACATAAAAAAAGCATCTGCAAAAAGTATAGTGTTCTGTGTTCTGTAAGAAATTTCCTAATACTTCAAGTATACGAATTGATGGGGTGAATATTCAATTTTGTATATTTATAAAATAAATAATAAACATTATTGGACAAACACTATATATAACTGATAAATGTACTTAAATATTTTTTTGTAGTTACATACATAGAAAACACCCAGACCAAGACAAACAGACATGTTCATGCATACAAATGTTTGTCTTGTGCGGGGATCAAACCCTGTGTGTTTAACTGTGTACGCCATTTATCTGTAAAAAATATATCGAGTCTGTTTCACTACGAACTACGGATGTAAGGAGCATGCCAGGTACCCATGCAAACACGACGGGGAGGATGTATGCCCCGCTTGTCGCAGGTTAAAAATAAAAGTTTTGGTAAAAAAAACGTTATTTTTTTGTGTAAGTTACACTCGAATATAAAAACCGCTCATTGAGTGAATAAAAAATATTGAGATAGAAAGGACAAAACAAACCATTGAGAGATTTTTACACCTTCTTAGACATTTACTCAAGTATATAATTATATAAAAATAAGTATATTGTTTACCGATTCTTAATTTAGTATAATTTGTCATAAATTACCATCATTGCGGAAATAAAATCGTCATTAAAACAATGATAAAAAAAATTGGTTGTCTGTAAAGTCGCTTTACGGACGATAATTTTACGTGATAACGTCATAAGAAAACATCGGCCGATGGAATGGAAGAGAGATAGATGCGTCACAAACCGACTTATTACGCGCTCTCGCTTGCTCGCTCGGCTCAGGCGGAACGTGACAATGAGTCATGGCTTTTCGCGCGTGCAGCCGGCATTCTTCGATTTATATGACGTTATCACGTCATAAGTAGTTTTCAGGGAAGTCACTGAAAGGGAGACCGAAATTATCAAGAAGAATGTAAATCTGTGAGTTCGTCATTCATAATATCAGGATTCAGTATAATTCTGACGTGCTAGAACTAAACTATAGTTATTTAATGTCCATGACATGGTCGCGGACAAGCTTTACACATTGAATGAATGATTACAGCTCGTAATTAGCCGGCTCGTCCGAGGCAGTAGGTACCACTCATAGAAAATCGGCGTACGGTGAGTAGTCACACAATTAAAAATAATATATAGGTAGAGTTTAAAGTAATCACACAATTGAAAAATAATACATACGTAATTTCAAAGAAATTGATGCAGATAATAATAAGTAGAAAACATACAGCGAAAATACTTGCTTTGTATATTAAGTACTAATAAGTTAAATTAACTCGAAATATTATGTGCACGTGTACTGAACAAAAGGTAGGCAAGTAACAATTTATTATTTAAACGCCGGCCATGTTCCTTATTATTTTAACTCTATGACTCCCCATGTCGTAGATTTTTTTAAAGCGTACGCTTCGATATTAATGATCAAAGAGCGCACGAAAGAGCAACTATTCGGAGTAGGCATTTTTAACACATTTTTCAAAACGCACGAATCTCAACTAGTTTGTTTGTATTTTGTATATTCAATTTCAATGACTTGGTTACTAAAATTCGACGACGCACCAAGGGTTTTTTTGTATATCAATGCGCACGAACCGCGACCATTTAAACGTAAGATAAGATGGTTAATAAAAACTGTAAGAAGTGTAATGCTAGAGGGAGAGTGCGGTTTATATGTAAATAGACAATAGCGGTTGTAAGGTCTAAGGTTGTAAGGTAATCTGTTTTTTTTTGTTGGCTATCATATTAAAGTTTCTTTGTAATGTTGTAAAATATACCGGGACAATTTACACACCGCCGTCTAGTCCCAATCTGAGCAGAGCTTCTATTATAGGTACTAAATAACTGATATAATATACATAGGTATTTAATTATTTTTTGTAAATACATATGTATGTATTATATGTTATAATACATAGAAAACACCCAAACCTAGACAAACAAATATATATACACACAAATTTTTGTCTTGTGCGGGGATCGAACCCGCGACCTAAGAGTCAAAGTGGCCATTGTTTATTTATTTATTGCATTCATATGGGTAATTATTACAGATTGTATAGGCAAAAGCATTCCCTTCACATATGACCCTTGTTTCATTCCCTTCCCATTCGAACACCAAGCTCGTAAAAGCAAAGTTGTACTTCCATAAGTAGTAGATATATTTAGTACTTAAATAGCGAAAGCGGATTTGGGCCAATTATGCCAGAATATTATAAATCTTCTAAAAATCGAAAAATTCACCACCCGCGCGCCCACGCGAGTCGTGAATTTTGACGACCTCTCGACTATCATTCTCTAGTAGGTTTTCTTTATTCACGGTAGTAGATACTGTGAAAATGTACCTTGAGATAGGTACATTTTCTACCAAGTTCATCATAATAATTTTAACAAAAAAAAAACCGACTCCAAACATTAATCTACATTTATGTATGTAGATACAGGCTGATGATGATGATGAAAAAAATATGGGACCAATCTGGAAGTATACTCTTTCAAATAAAAAAAGTTTTTTTCAAGTCGGTTTATAAATGACGGAGTAATGAAATAACAAACCTAACAGTGGGGATACAGGCTGATGATGATGAAAAAAATATGGGACAGTCTGGAATTGTACTCTTTCAAATAAAAAAATTTTTTTTCTAATCTGTTTATAAATCACCGAGTAATTAAGTAACAAAAATATATACAGCCGAATTGAGAATCTCCTCCTTTTTTGAAGTCGGTTAAAATACGTAGGTAAAACGTACTGCTACCATTTACACTCGTCACAGTTCCCCGAACAAAACTATAAATGTAATGTGTTACTGCTCATTGTTTTCTGGTATGAATCAACAACCAACGCCATTTTACTTGACCTTCTTCTCCCCTCTTACGTACTGAATTGATGCAGTTATCATTACATCTAGGCATTCCATACGAGCTTCATATAACAATATGCAACGTTGATCTCGGTGTTCAAGTGTTTAACAATGGCCACTTTGACTCCGAGGTTGCGGGTTCGATCCCCGCACAAGACTAAAATTTGTAGGCATGAACATGTCTGTTTATCTTGGACTCGGTGTTTTCTATATATTATATGTATGTATTTACAAAAAAATATATATTTAAGTATAATATCAGTGTGTAATTATATTTTAATTAATTATATATTATATATCTGTAAAAGAAGAAACTGACCCACTGACATATCAACGCACAGCCCAAACCGCTGGGTCTAGACTCTTGAGATTCCAAATTTGGCACGTAGGTTCCTTATGAGGTCTAGGCGTGCACACGTGATTTTTGGAAATTTCGTCGGGATACCGGGATACTCGCGTACGAAGTCGCAGTACATGCTTACTTATTTATAACATGAAATAAAGACAGAGATTACAAAAGATTTAGATAAAGACGATATATAGAGCGTACTAGAATGCAACAGGCACATCTATGTGTTATTATCATCTATAGATATAACATCTATAGATAGTTAAAGAGGTCACTTCATATCAGTTCGATTTTTGCAGCACCGTAACAGGAACTGTATGTTCCCATTTAAATATTAACCTGATGACAGATTTACGTTTTAATATCAAACTGGGAATGGATGGGGGACGTTTAGACCCAACGCTTAAACTTTTAACTAAATTAAATGTTTTATCACGCCATATATTATGACGAGCTCGGTGGTCGAATGGTTAGCAATGGCCACTTTGACTCCGAGGTCGCGGGTTCGATTCCCGCACAAGACAAACATTTGTGTGTGTGAACATGTCTGTTTGTTTTGGTCAGGGTATTTTCTATGTATTATAAGTATGTATTTACAAAAAAAAAATGTATTTAAGTACATTTATCAGTTGTCTAGTACCCATAACACAAACTTTGCGCTTAATTTGGGACTAGATGGCGCTGTGTAAATTGTCCATAAATATTTATTTATTTATTATGTATATCTAGCTCTATTACTTTTATATACTTAGGTGTCTAAATTTCTGGTTCGTGGTGACCCTGCGGGCATGATATCATCTGGTACATGCAGGTCGCGACCTTCATGTAATCCAGATCTGTCATGGGAACTTGATGGTGTGGCAATTGAATTTGATACGGTCATTGTTACAGATGTGATACGTAATTCTCCATAGTTGGTAAACATGATTGTGGTTGATTAAGTCAATTAAGGTAATAAATTTAGAATAGGTGACCTCGGAGATGACATCTAACTTCAAGATAAATTTGTACTCTTGGATTTTACACACTATCCAAATCGTTTATCCGTTTTAGAGAAACCATATTTATATAGACGAGCTTGGTTTAGCAAATGCCACTTTGACTCCGAAGTCCCGGGTACGATTCCCGCACAAGACAAACATTTGTGTGCATGAACATGTCTGTTTATCTTGGTCTGGGTGTTTTCTATGTATTATAAGTATGTATTCACAAAAAAAAAAATGTATTTAAGTACATTTATCAGTTGTTTAGAACACAAGCTTTACGCTTAATTTGGGACTAGATGGCGCTGTGTAAATTGTCCAGAAATATTTATTATTTATATTGTTTACAGAAAATGTGAACCACTTCTATCAAAACTTACATAAATAATCAAACATAAAAATATTAAGTGATCCCTGAAATGTAACTTCGGTGACTCGTTACTAGGGAATCTGACCATTAACCAATGTTTATACCCCCATATTTCTTAAATAGGCAAGAGGTGAGTCCAAAGATTGGAAATTTTTGTTAAACGGATCGGAGGCCAGTCAAGATTGGATACTACTGCTTTAAGAGATAGTTAATTAGCTTTTAGATTACTACGGAAAAACGACTAATTGTTTAAAAAAAAAATTGCTGCTGGAAAGCCTTGTTTCTTTTTTTTTTTATACTACGACGGGTGGCAGACAAGCATACAGCCCTCCTGATATGAAACGGTTACCGTAGCCATATTAAACGCCGGCCCCGCTGCCAACGCAGCATCTCCTTCCTTTCTTTCTAGTGACCTCACTCACTCGCAGGAACACAACAACCCCCAAGTGGCTGTGGTATTCTGTGAGATGGAGGTAAACAGCAATACATTCATGTGTAGCTGTCAAAAGAAGTGATTTCGTAAGTGGCTGATTGAAAAATACTTTTGTCTTTTTCAATCAGCATTGCTATCACTACAGACTTTGTATAGTAAATATGTATGTATATTTTAATATATTCAGGTTGTTTATCTTATCATTTGTCCAGAGGCCATTTACCAGCTCTGACTTTATTACCTCCAGTATAGTTGTAGCTATCTGTTTAACTGTTTTTACCATGTCCACTTACACTGCTCTGTCAGCGCCATTAAACCTTAAACGGATGTCATTTGTCTCCCTTCGTTTAGCCAAGTACATTTTTACTTCATTCCACAATAGTTCTAACACTACTATATGGGCTGTTATCTCATTTTGAACTTTATTGTCAACTGCTTTAGATTCATTGTGATGTTTTAGTTCATGTAGTCTATTATCATTGTTAATTTCAGCAATATAATCCTCCGACAGTTGGTTGATTACAACAATTAATGACAATTGACTGGAATTTGTTCGGCTTCCTACTTCAATACGTCTTTAATTGATTCTTGGTACTTTGATGTTACTACCTTACGTAATTCGAAGATTACTACGTTATTAAGAGGACATACTCTCAAAGATACGAATATTTAATTCATAGGTAGACGTGGTCGTACTTTCTCTATTTTCACTTAAATTGTAAGGAAAGGACAACTGTATACCGAATAATTTTTTGTATTACTTAATTAAATCAAGAATAAGGAAAAGCATAAAAATGTCAAATGCAGCATACTAATTAAGAGTATTGAGTCATTTACATAATTTTGTAAACAGATCAGAGGTACATACATTTATGGTAGTGTATATTGCTTTAAAAAATCTTGTGTTATTTGTATAGCACTGGCAGAGTGTTTCATTACAAATTTATTGGTATTTTTGTCTATAATATGCGTTTGTATGATTGCTACCACTTCACGGTGTAATTGCTGGACAAATTTGGCTGATATTTGGAATAAGACAGAGTTAACATGTTACTCTTTGATGGTTCATACGAGCGAAACTGCGGGTAGAAACCAGAATTACGAGTAATATAAAAATAAAAGTAGAGACGTGCTTAACATGTTATCCGTATTATGCAACGATCACGTGGTGTAATTTGATAACAAAAAACCGTTTGGTTTTATAGATTTTTTAATAAACAGACTGAGGTGAACGCATCGACTATTTTGTCAAGTACAAAAATAGCGATTGCAGTGAATTGAGAGAAATATGGTGCCTACTTATACTTTTTGATTCGTGTTGTCGTACTGAATAGGTACTCTCAGTTTAAAATCAAAGGTTTAATATAATTTATTGCCACTAGAGTCGTCGAATAAATCATGTTTTCTACATAACTTTTTAGACGTATAACAATATCAAAAGGTTACGAGCGTGATGATTACTGCCTTGATATTTGAGCGAAGAAATAGCATATCTAAAGTTATGCCTTAAATGGCGCATTCCATTGTTAACATTATACCTTGCACTTACAGAAATTAAAAACCGTGAATTTTGTTTGGTCTGAACTTAAAGATCGCTTTGCGCTTGCGTGATATTATCTTGAAGAAGATTCATATTTCTTTAATCTCAATTTTTTTAACAATCATTCTTGTGATTCCTCTGATGTAACGGCATCTTTAGATATCAATAATAATATCTGTATGGTATGAACATTTTTCAAACCATACAAATTTTATCTATTTTTAAACATGTTGTTCATTTAACCATAAATCATTTGAAGTAGTTTTACTCGTTGTGTTGCTAAAGCTAAATACATTGATTTACGGGCTAATGACTTCAGCAATTTATCTTGATTGCACAATACTACGAGAGAATTTGATTATACGTTAACAATAATTTTAGACTTTATTTCCACTGATTAGTTTACAGGAGATGTTACTTAACTGGTTTATGTAAAACTGCCATCATTAGCTAGATCTACTAACCTGGAGACTTTTCAAGGAAATATTTCATCATAATTTTAAAAATCATCCTGTAATTTGCTATTGACTTGTAATTTATCGTTTCCTTCGCCACTAGTATTAGAATTTCAAGCTCCGCCAGCCTGGAGGCTTTTAAAGGAAATATTTCTTCATAATTCTATAAAACATCCTGTAATTTGCCATTTGCATATAATTTACTTCTTCCTTCAACATTGGAATTGCTTCAACTGAATGCATACCGTTAACACGCATTTTCCTCAACGGAAAACGCACCCGTATTTAGGATACGCTATCTAAATTCGATTCTGTTTGATTCTCTGAAGCGACAGGAAGCGTGAACTATAACGAACATCGGCATCAGAGACCGTTACACACGATATGCCAAGATTGCCAAGCTAGACAATGCTGATGTGCGGTGCATAGAAATACTTAGGTACTCGTGCTACTCTGACCGACTAATGTTTGAAGAATGTAGACATTAGGTTTAGGCTAGTAACAAGCATACTACATTGTATGCAGGGTTGGCATGATTAAAGCAAGTTATTTTAAAACAAGTGTTTAAAATTGTTTGAATTAAAACCGTGTTTTTTATTACATGCCTGGCAAGTAAATAATGAAATGAAATATTAGAAAAAACGCACTAGTAAAAGATAGTATTTCAATAGACAAGTTAGGATTCGGTATTCTCCTTATTCAATTATAAATATTGATATATCCTTATTAAAAATTACCATTAGAACATTCAGGGAGAATGTAAAATGTTCAGTATTGATTAGACATTCATATATGCGTATGTGTATGTTTAATCAATACATAAAATAAATGTTTATCTATTGATCGATTTTTGTAAATATTTATTTACTATGGTGAATTGAAAAATATTCTAGAAATGAAATATTATAGAATTAATTGACTTGAAATTAATGACCTAAACTAAAAAGAGAAACAAACATAAAAAAACATTAAGTTTTCAACTGAATAGGCTGGTTTAAAAAAATATATACTCTTCCGAAAGTCAAAGTCACTCATTCAAAATGTGCCAGGCAGTTTTTACATTTAGAATGAGTTACTTTGACTTTTGGAACAGGAATATTTTTTTAATCAGCCTATTCTGTAAATAAACACTGTGTTTTAATTTTGAAAGTGAAAAAAAATAAAAAATTGTGACGTGAAATTGTCTCCAAATTCAATTTGGTCTTTTAAGCCAGAGCCTTTGTTACAGACTATTTATTCATTTATTTCTCAATTATTTATTTATTTATTTGCAGACAAAGGTCGGTAATCCTTTTCGGAGGAAACCTTTGTTTAAGGAATCGTGTTTGTCTTATCGTAGTCCATTGTGTGCCGGTCTTAACTGATTACTTTACGATCACGTTTGCATTACTAAAGAAAGTTTAGTTTGGGTCGTTGCTAAATCGCTTCCGACACGCAAGGACGTCACGCTTCCAGCATCGCAAATGCGACCTTTGGCGTTCTATATTTCTTTGTGAACATTTTATGTAAACATTTGGGATGTAAGTGGTTTATTAACATCTTTGAACCAAAGCCAACCTCACCTGCACGCGGTGCACCCTGTTGACTGACTCAGGCTCTGGCGAAAACAGAGGTAGGGCTTAGCGTATTTTTGAAGCTGACTGGTGAATGTGAGTGAGGTCACCAGACAGAAAGGAAGGAGTATAGACTGCCAACGGATCGGCGACCCCTTGTAGTTGCTGATCTTCATGGGCGGTCGGGATTGCTTTCCATCTGGTGACCCACATTTCGTTTGCCACTCACATAAAAAAAGATATGGGTATTTTTATGAATCAATGTTCCAATTGTATCAAAGAATAATATTTTGTTGTTGCTACACAACTACTTTATGTCTAGGATCAGCTAGATGACGATGAAATTAGTCAGCATTGTACATCAATATTTTGTGACGTCTTCATGTTGACATTTGGTCAGCTATAGACAAATAGCTAAAGAGAAGAACCTAATCTCCTAGTCGTTTAACAACTCCAATCTGAGTTGAAGATTCTGATTGGTAATTTCCTTTACTCAAATGAGATTTTAATGCTACAGATAAGAAAGACATTAAAATTCAACTAGAAATATCCTTCGTTTACCATCATTACGTCATTAAAGTTGAATGAAACGATACTAAAGGTAATGAGAGATGTCCTGTCAGTTATTATGCAAATAGGTAGCCGGTATGTGACGCAAACTGGTACGTGTTTGTTTGTAGCGCGCGCCAACGCGAGTCATCGCACGAGTATGTCTACTGGCGTGGATGATTCCTTATCAAATGCTTATCTCTTTCTTAAGAGAAAAGATTGCGCGTGTCCTAATACTCGCGTAGCTACTAATATAGCGTCTACTTTTAAAGTAAAACTAAAATTATGTCGAGGTGTCACGATTTCTAAATTTAAAATTGTAAGTAAGGTTCACATTGTGGTTTTTTTATATGAGAGAGGGGCAAATGAGCATGTGGGACACCTGATAGAAAGCAAACACCTCCGCCCATGGAGATTAGCAACTCTAAGGGGTCACGATTAGTTGCCAGCCTATACTCCTTCCTTTCTTTATGGTAACCTCACTCACTTGCAGAAACACAACTACCCTCAAGGGAATTATTATTTAGCTGCGGTATTCTGTGAGAACGAACGAAACTTCTCTTGATATGAAGCTTCAGAAGAGACCAAACCTAAAACAAATTCACAGTTTCTTTTCAGGAAAGGTTAACTGAAAGAGATCCTTTATAGGGATAAGTCCGCCCTTGTACACTATGTCTTATCTCTACAATCTGTGTTATGTAATATTTAATGCCATAAAGATTTTACAAACAATCAAACAAAACCATCGCACGAAAAATTTAAGGCGATCTACACGAACGAAGTTGTAGGCTTCAATATTTAAGCTTTCTAAACAGTGGGCGGTACTATAACACTATCAGCATTGTCACCATACTTTATCACCTTCATGAGGTTCTTACACCATTTGAGCATATGTGATACACATAACTTGACTCCAAATAGCATCTAATCTTTGGTGGTCTGGACGCCCTACTGCGTCGTCCTACGTATTCCAAACATTTCTTATTATACGCATTTGTCGTAGACGTATTGTTTATTAAGTTATGTCATCTTCAATTTTGAATAATGATGTTATTAAAATAATATTCTATGGATTTGAATAAATATGAAAAAAAATATGGTGCTAACTTACAGATAAAAGTGTTACAAACAAAGATATTTCAGAGATCGAAACAGTAAAAGTGAATGGGAGATCAGTTATGTTATAGAAAGAATGCCCACCTTAGATATCATAATCTCAACTATTAATTACTACATTAAAACCCATAATAGACTAAAAAGAAGTAAACATAAATGGAATCACATTGCCATCAATTAAATTACTTAACAAATTTTCTAAATAAGGTAATAAAGGAAAGATAAAAATCAATCATAAACCGATTAATTATTATGTCCCACAGATAAAAATTATGTGAACCACTTCTGTTTGGTTACGTAACTCATACCAGAATGATTACAATATGCTATTTGACAATGTTCAAAAATTGTATAAATTATTTAACAATATCACAAAACTAAAGATTCATTCTAATATCTTCGGTTCGACTTATTTAAGGGCCGATAAAAGTTTGGTGGGAAAGTCAATTTTCAAAGTATGAAATTATTAAAAAATAATATTATGTACCATTGGAGAAGCAATAAAAAATACTGTAACTTTTATTATGATACTAATTACATAAACGTAATATTTAACATAGCTGTCGTACAAATTTCTGATTTCATGCATAGAAAATACAAAGCTGTAACGTCATAACTCAGTAGTCTTTTGTATGGAGCGTTTTCGGGAAAGTCCAAAATTGTGATTTTCAAATTAACATATCTGGAGAGATTTTTGTGCTATCAAAGTTATTCTTTCACCTATGGTTATATTATTGAGACGTCCCTACATATCAAACCAAAAAAAAAGGTTGGTCAAATTACCTATTATCAGATATGTATCTACACATTAATATTTCTTCAAGGAAAGATACAGCCGATTCCTCAGATTTAAGATCGGAATGCTTATGTATAGCACCCCATATTTTGTACGCCTCGAGGTTAATCGCACCTCCATCTTATCCTTGAAACGTCATCACAAAACGGGTTTACGATAAAAATAAGTGAAACATTGGCCATAAAGGCAACGGTGATGTTGAAAGATTTCCGTTATCCTTTTAATTGGGAAGGATCCCTAACGGTCACGACTCGTGCGCCAGAATCTGCCTTATTAACATAAGGCATTACCATTATAATGTCACCGGGTGCAATTATGAGGCGGGTTTCATGATTATTTTCTAATTTATGAACATTTTTAACGTTTTTAATTAAATTTGTTTTGTAATGCGTAATAAATTTACTTTTATAATTTACTTGATAGGCTTTTGTTGTTTTTGAAAGAAAATATTTGATTATTTTTTGTTCAAATTATCATAGATATCAATGAGATGGTGATAGCAACTTTTTACATTTATTTTAGTTTTATGTTAGTTTTATTATAGTATTATTTAGTTAGAGGCACTTTAGTTTTATAATCGTATGGTATGTGTTGTTATATTGATTCAAAGAAATAAATCAGAGGTACTGATAGAGTACTTTAATGTTTATTTGATTTACAAATACGATAAACATTAGTAACAAATTAGGGTGTAAGTGGTTCATCAACATCGTTGAGCCAAAGCCAACTTCACCTGCATGTGGCGCCGTGCCGACTGACAAACGAGGCTCTGGCGAAAAGAGAGGTAAGGCATAGCGTATTATTTAGGCTGCCCGACTGAGGAAGTACCTCCACCTCACAGAATACCGCAGCCAAATAACAATTCCCTTGAGGATTGTTGTGGTAATGCGAGATCACCAGGGAGGCTTGCCAAATGGCAGTTTACGAAGTAGAAAAGCGTAGCGATCGCTAATTTGAACTGTGGAGCTCATAATAAAATGTTCGAATTGACAAATGTCACGTGATCTATCTAACGTTCGTTACGCTACGAATTACACTTGGCTAGGGCAGTAAGGAAGGAGTTGCTGCGTTGGCAGCCGGGGTGTCGGCGAGCGATATTTCATCTTGCGAGCGTTAATATGGCTAAGGTAGCTGCTTCACAACAGGTTTGTCTGACACCCGACGTAGTATAAAAAAAACGAAATATTTAAATGTATTAAAATTACTTCATTGAATGCGATTACTTCATTTAATAACTTAATTTTCAAATCAACGCAGCTTGCGTTGCTTTGAAAATTATGGTAATTGGGCCAAAGAACCGTTAAAATAACAAAGTATATTAATGAGTGTTAAAATAGAATTGTATTATAAATAGTTACTACAAAAATAACATTGAGGTAATAAATCTTTGATTTACAATCATGTAAGCAACTGTGTCGACCATTTTTTGTAACGAGAAAAGGCATAAAAACACAGTTCGTTGCGTCCATCACTGAATTGTTGTTTGTTTATGGTACAAAACGGCTTTCATATGATTTTCGTCGTATTTTTTTCTATGTTAAAAACTATACATACATACTTCGTCGAGGTTTTCTCAGGAGACTAAAGCATGGGTTTCTTCTAAATGTGCGTGAAGAGTTTTTTACAGGGTTGACAGCGCGCGTGTGATGCCCCTGGTGTTACAGGCGTTCATAAGCTATGGTAATTGCTTGCCACCAGGCGGGCCGTATGCTTGTTTCCCACTTTAGTGGTATCAAAAATACATATTGTAGAATATAGGTGTCTTCGAACCAAATGAAAAACATATTGTTATACAATTTCAGTCGACAAATAAGCTTAGGTGTACATGACTTTTATGAACTCAAGCGAATACTGCCTCCTTACCACGATAGCGACTCTATTTCAAATGGAATAGAGTCGCTTATTCATTGGTATGAATAAGCAATCTATTCAATTATTGAATCGCAATAAGAGATGGCTAATAGCCAGAAAGTCGGACTCGTGATGCAGAACGGTTCTGGAATGGAGACCCTGGGACAGAAAAAGACCTGTCGGGCGACCACAAATGCGATGGAAGGACGACATCGTGAAGTTAGTGGGCACGAACTGGATAAATGTGGCCCAAAATAGATCAGAGTGGAGAAGACTGAAGGAGGCCTATACCAACACGGTAGAAGAAAGGCTTAGATGAATAAGAGATGGTGGTAAGGGGGCTGTTCGTACTGTAGGTAGGATAAAGATCACTGGACTTCGCCAACGCGCAGTTGAGCAGCGTGGTGGAGTATGCTCTAAACACCCTTGGGCCGGGGGGAGACCCGTATCCCAGCAGTGGAATGAATAAATGACGACAAACATAGCTTGCTTGACTCCCAGCCATGTTAAATCTTTAGGCACAGGGGTATCTTTAGGTTAGGGTTGCCTGGAAGAAATCTCTTGAACAAATAAGGTCATCTTTGTATACTTGTCTATATACAAATTTCTGTATTTGTTGTTATTATGCAATATAGAATTTAAAAAATGGGTTGTAAGAGGTTCATCAACATCTTTGAACCAAAGCCAACCTCACATGCACGTAGTGCACTCTGCTGACTGACAAACGAGGCTCTGGCGAAAGGAGAGGGCATAGCGTATTTTTTAAGCTGCCCGACTGGGGAAGTACCTCCAACTCACAGAATACATGTTTAATGCTGGCTCTCCATGGGCCGTGGTGATTGATTTCCATCAGGTGACCCGTATGCTCATTTGCTCGTTCTCATATAAAAAAATCAGTTAACAGCTGTTGTTCCTACATTCTCTTTCTAGATAATTTTCTATTTGCTCTCAGTCCTCTTTGCTCTATATTTTGTGACCTTTAACGTGTTTCACACATAGACATGAAGGCTACATTAGACCGGCAGAAAAACGGTAGTTATCATAACTTCGCATAATTAGTACAGTTCGAAAATTATAATAGTTACAGTTAGAACTAACAGGGTGTTCTCTTTACAAGAAATTATTAACTTTACGTCTAAATATAACAGTGAACGACGCCTTGGCAATTTCACAAACCATAAGGAGCTCATTTCCACACCAAATTTAGACAGACAAGGTAACCAGACCAAATAAGAAGGAATCATTCTTCCAAATAAAGTGTAAGCGGAAAGAGGCCTTTTAACTGTGGTGTTTGATCTACAGTAGGATTCAGAACACCAATTTGTCTGTCTGTCAACAGGATACGTATAAATTTTGTGCCCTTCACGACTATGCCCGGGATACGTGTTATATATTAACCAATGTCTATTTTTGTTCCGATAATTGAGTTATGGTAACGAAGATGTTTGCGTGATTTCTTTATATGTGATCCATTTATACAAGTTAATACTCAGGATTTTATTAGTGTGTTATATTGTGTCACTAAGTAATAAAATCAGGCATCTTTATTCTTTACTCTTAATATTTACTTCGGCATCAACTTCTGAATACGTCTATATATGTTAAGTTGTCCATAAGTTTGTATTTAAATAGCGAATTTACTCCCCTGATCCGGTGTCTCTAGGATAGGAATATTTTTCATAGGGTAAACCCGGTGTCTCTAGGATTGGAATATTTTTCATTAAATTCAAAAACATAAGTTATTTTCTTCCGACGTAGGTGTTATAGTTATATATATAGTTTTAATATTTTTAAATCAGACTACCATAAGTATCATCTAAGAATCAGGCAATCTTATATACAAATATTGGAGACTGTCATCTATATATTAATACGCGAACACAAATATTATTATACAAAAACTTTGTACCTCTTTTTACGAAACTTTTGTGGACGGAGGAGTATGGAATTTCGCACACTTATACTAGCGGCCCGTCCCGGCTTCGCACGGGTGGACAAAATATTGCAATTTTCTTAAGGAAATTTTATCGAAATTAAAATATAGCCAATATATCTATATATCCTCCCTGATAATGTAGCTTTCTATTGGAGAAAGAATTTTTGAAATCGGTCCAGTAGTTTCGTTCTCCTTTTTATAATATTATTATATATTTATATATATAGTTTAGATATAGAGAAGGAGTGCAGAATGCTAATATTTTTAAAAAATTATGTATATAAATAACATTATATCAATAACAAAAACATTACACACACTACCATGTATTTGACACATACACGTAAACTCTTTTGTTTATTGTTAAAGTCATAATTTAAATTAATTATGATCGAATTTCGACCACTGGCCAACCACTAGTCAACTGAAAAATGTCTTTGATTTTAATTATCAGCCATTTTCTTTTATAGTATCCCTTTTTTTTTATACTACGTCGGGTGCAGACAAGCGTACGGCCCGCCTGATGTGCAGCGGTTGCCGTAGCCATATTAACGATCGCAACATAAAATATCGCTCGCGTGCTGCCACCCCCGCTGCCAACGCAGCATCTCCTTCCTTTCTGGTGACCTCACTCACTTGCAGGAACACAGCAACCCTCAAGGTAATTGTTATTTGGCTGCGGTATTCTGTAAGGTGGAGGTATCCCCAGTCGGGTAGCTTACAATTACGCTTCCTACCTCTCTTTTCGCCAGAGCTTCGTTTGTCAGTCAGCAGGGTGCACCGCGTGCAGGTGAAGTTGGCTTTGGTTCAAAGGTGTTGATGAACCACTTATACCCCACAATCCCTATATTCACCATTGATATTCGCAACTGATAGATAGTCTAAACCCAATCTTTAGATTGATTTAAAACAATTTGGATTTATCTCTCTTCAATTTTCACCTAACTGTATGCTACATCGTAAACCGCGGTTATGGCCAACACATTGTCGATATAGCGTATTGATTGTAAAATAAATTGCTTGTGTGAACAGCATCTATTTGTTCAATCAAGCGCCCACTCCATCATTGATTGCCGTACAAGGTCCTGTGCAGATACTATAAATTAAATTAAATAATTCCGAAATGTTTACATTTAGTATAATCTATATATATAAAATCGGCCAAGTGCGAGTCGGACTCGCGCACAAAGGGTTCCGTGCCAATATCTATAAAAACGGCAAAAAAATCACGATTTATTTTATTCTGTATTTTTAGTATTTGTTGTTATAGCAGCAACAGAGGTTCATCATCTGTGAAAATTTCAACTGTCTAACTATCACGGTTCACGAGATACAGCTTGGTGACAGACGGATGGACGCACAGCGGAGTCTCAGTAATAGGGTCCGTTTTACCCTTTGGCTACGGAACCCTAAAAATGAATCCCTATTTCTCTTGGTCACAGCATCACACGTGAACGGCTGGACCGATTTCGCTGATTCTTTTTTCGTTGTCTTTGTCATTGCCAGAAGATTCTTATGAAAGAAAAACATAAAAGAAAAAATGTTGCGCGGGAAAATTGGAAAAATTTAAGAAAACTGAATGACCATATTAACTTTTATTGTAACTTTATGTCGTTGATACGAGAGTACCAAATTTGATATTTGTGAGATCGAGACTGGGTCGGAACTGAATTTTGATTACCTTTTAATTATGAGAATTGTCCGTCAGGTAGGTATGTCCTAGTGTTTTTCTATCATTGATTTAATTCGCAAATCAATCATCGTCTTTAGCTTTGCTTACTGCTTCCAAAGACTTCTATGTGTGTATACACTTAGAAGTCTTTCTGCTTCATAATCTTTCAACATGCTGTCGTTATAAGTATAAAACACGAAGTGACCCATAAACCGTACGTATACGTCACTTTGTTTACTCATACTACAAAAAAGCTATTTTATAGCCAACACATTGTCGCTACAAAAGAATTTGTGGCTCCCTAAATAGTGTTCACACTGCCAGATGTTTCTTTTGTCTAAAAAAACTGTCTTCAAATACTATCGCTGATGAAGGAATTTCAACTACGACCTTGAACGTGACAAAACGACAGGAATCGAAATTTAAAAATAATTTAAATTTAGAACGCGAGTTCCCGCGGCGCTTCGCTAACGGCCGGTTTAAATTTAGAACGTGTTCTATTCTCGACCAGTGAACTCCCGGACGATGGCTTCTTATTGTTTTTGCCAGCCAGTATTTCTCGAGGATTACCTCTTTGGTCAATCATTAATTTTAACGATCCTAGGTCTATGGTTTTAGCAATATTCCTTGTTTATGGAACAGAAACGGAAACATTTGACTACATATTCCTATACGAGCTTACAGGAGTATCTTTAAAAACTAAGTTTATGCTAAGTCGTTATCAGTACATATTATTATTTTTTCGCGTCGTTGCTTCTGCGCCACGATATTTCACTTAAATAGCTCACTTTGTTGCAATTATGAAGGAAAATGTTCAATGAGCAGTGATAGGTTTGCCTTAAAAATAGGTTTAGGGGTGTAAGTCGCTCAAAATCCATCTTTAGATCCAAAGCCATACTGGGGTGTAGTGGTTCAATAACTTCTTCGAACCAAAGCTAACCTCACCTGAACTTGGTGTACCCTGCTGACTGACGAACGAGGCTTTGGCGAAAAGAGAGGTAGGGCATAGCGTATTTTTTAAGCTGCCCGACTGGGGAAGTATCTCCACTTCACAGAATATCGCAGCCTAATAACAATTCCCTTGATGTTTGTTGTGTTCCTGCGAGGCTGGCAACGTAACGGCGACCTATTGGTGTTGTTGCATTTCTATGGGCGGTAGTGTTTGCTTTCCATCTAGTTACCCATATGCTCGTTTGCTTCCTCATATAAAAATACACGTGGTATAATATATACCCTGCCAAATGTGATTTTGACGAAAATAGAGATCAGAAATAGAGATATGCCACAGTGCCATAGTAAGTAGCCCGCGGAATAGGGTTAAATTGGCACCCGTACTTTATAATAAAGTATTGTACGTTATTTCTGGTAATTGTACTCTATACTTTATGAGAATAATAAAGCACACAAAAATACTTTATTTCGCATGATTTGATTTCTTTGAGATTTTGAAAAGTTTAGTGGTATGACGAGTCGAAAGAAACAGAGCATCTCTGAATATGATAAATATGAGTAACTTATTTACTTTAATTTAAATAAAGACTGTAACGATGCTGTGCAATTGTCTAGTAGAAATTAAAATTTGATACAAACCGCAAAAAGTAATAAAACATATGTTTTTAAATAATAATACAGAAAAATAAATTGTACTTTATTTTGATACTATGTACTTTTTTTTTCTTACCTTTAATAACCAATGTACTTTAATTGCACAAAAAAAGGTGGCAACCCTGGAAGGTACGTCCTTACAACCGGGGAAGTACTCTACCATGCAGAAGACTGCAGCCAAACTCACAGCCAAATAACAGCATCCAATTCGTGGAGAATTGCTGTGTTAGAAACACAACAGGAGTGAGTGAAAACCAGTTAGTGAGGTTACCAGTATGTTGATGTGTTAACAGCCTGGATTGGCTTTTATAAATAAATAATAATAATAAAATTTCTTTATTCAAGTAACTAAGATTGATATTTTGTTAGTAAAGGATACTTATGAACTACATTTTAGTAATATTACATTTAATACACTTAATTATTTTTCAATATTGTAATACATTTCTGCATTATCCCACCCGATATGTCATGGCAACGGCTCACGTACGAGCTTTCAAGTCTGCTGGCGATCATATTCAAGATGCTGTCGGTGTTCCCCGCACTCCACATACCAGGGAAGCGCACCTCTTGCGCATGGTAGCAAAGAAACAATCCACCCCCGATGCACTACAATAGCGAGGCAGCCCCAACAGCATCCTGAACGCATTATTATATGTATTTATAGCATACTAGCTGTTATGTTTTGCTCGGTGGCGTAGCGGTCAATGACATGGCTTCGACACCAACACTCGTGGGTTCGATTCCCTCATAGGACAAACATTTGTGTGCATGAACATGTCTGTTTGTCTTAGTCTGGGCGTTTTCTATGTATTATATATAAGTATGTATTTACAAAAAAAAAATGTATTTACGTATGTTTATCAGTTGTCTAGTACCCATAACACAAGCTTTGCTTACTTTGGGGCTAGATGGCGCTGTGTAATTAGTCTGATACTATTTATTTATTATTTTATTATCTAGGGGAGCTGCCATTGATTTGTGTATATTTATATAAACAACCATAGCGCGATTTAGTGATCTAGTGAAAGAAGGACAAATGGTTATAAACTTTATTTTTTCCCGTGGGAATAACATGTTTTTCCGGGATAAATAGCAGCCTATGTCAGTCTTCAGGCCTTAAACTATTTCCAAAAAAAATCATGTCAATCCGTTTGTTACTTTCGACGTGAAAGAAGGACAAACAAACACACTTTCACATTTATAATATTAATAAGGATTGGGAAGCAGCAATCAGGTAGTTTAGTTTTAGTATTATACTTTCAAAGTAATAATTACTATAATAAGGGTGATACCCTCAATATTGTTATCAATGAAAACATCTACCGCACGTTTAGGACATCAAGCTGTGTTTACGTAAGCGATACTGTATGAAAACAGGCGGGATGTATCTTTTGACAGCTCGTGACATGTGCCAAATGTGCGAGGGGACAATATGTTTTGATAATATTACGGAAGTATTATGAGTAGTCATGATATTTCAGTAGGAAGATAAAAAGTTAATTATAATATTTATTTCATTTCATAAAACTACGAAGTACAATAGTACTCCTTAGTTTTATTTGTTGTAAGTAATAACTTATACTGTGATAAAACATAAAATTTTGAACTATATCTACACTAGCTGGCCCGGCGAACTTCGTACCGCCTAATAGTCAATTAATGTTGTGGTATAAATATTAGCTAAACAAAAATTATGATTTCTTGAAATTTATACAATGAATAATAAAAAATAATAGAGAAGCACGATGGCGTCATTGCGCGTGTCAGTATAATTGTACACGCAAGTTAAGCAACGTCAACCGTAGCCTGTTCATGGGTGAGTTTATATTTATCTGGAGCTCCTCCGTGCTTCGGAAAGCACGTTAAGCTGTCGGTCCGGGTTGTTATCATTAGATTATCTCGAGCTCCTCCGTGCTTCGTAAGGTACGTTAAGCCGTCGGTCCCGGTTGTTATCATTAAATTATCTCGAGCTCCTCCGTGTTTCAAAAGGCACCTTAAGCCGTCGATCCTGGTTGTTATCATTAGATGACAGTCATTAAGTCAAGTTAGCGGCCTTTAGGCGGTTTGAAATCACTGGCCTCCGCCAATCCGCAGTTGAGCAGCGTGGTGGAGCATTCTCTAAACTTCTTCGGTTGAGGGGAGACCCGTAACCCAGCAGTGGGTAAATATTAAGTTCAGTACATTATACGTCACAAAAAAAGTACCAACTGACAACCAAAAATATTTCAATCCACAAAACTGTTTTCAAAACAAATTACAGACAACTTTCAAGACGTAAAAATGAAACCAATAGAGTTGACCTTTGTATTTAATCTAAATTTGTTCTATATTAAATGAGCTTGATGTACATTTCTGAACGCACGCATACATTTGACGTACGCACGTTAACGTCACGTTTGACAGGTCCGACATCCACGAACATTTTGTATGGAAAAATGATTTTTCTTTTATTTTATTTTTTCGTAAATTTTCCAATGTTTTAATAGTTATTCTGCTATTCTGGACGGAGACAAATCCAACAAATCAAAAACCATGGCAATCGGTCCAGCCGTTCTCGAGTTATAAGTGTTGTAACAAACACGACTTTCTTTTATATATATAGATATATATATGACTATATATATATTCTGGATATATGTAGAAGTAGAATCATAATAATTATTATAATCCATATACACACTCGTACAAGTAAGTTATTAGTGGAAATCACACACTCAGTTACTTAATGTCACGAACTCGTTGTATAAAGAATGAGGGTCTTTTGGCAGCACTGTAGCGTAGGGTCCAATCATTTGTCAATTCATAGCACCTTGTCAAATGTCTTGTTGACGTCTTGTGTTGTCTTGTCGTCTTAAAGTTTCACTGTCAAAAAATTCATTACATTTTCACAATCTGGACCCGACGCCTACCTAGCGACATCTAATGTCAGAAAAAATATCAAACATCCTCATTGTCACGAAAGTATTTCTTCAGTGTGGTATTATATTTATTTCATACTCAAAGAAACAATTTTCCCAATAAATTTAAAATGAAAACTATTTTTTTATTTAAAAAAAAATACTGCTACAAGACAGGTGTATAGAGACGTACCTACAAATTTTCCCTCGCGTGATGTTGACAAATATTTAAGCATGAATAGCAAATTATATAATACAAACACTTGAAAATAAACAACTGCACGTGAGAACAGAAAATATTTCTCGTAACGCTACAAGAGTCATTATGTGTGTTTGCCTAATAATTGCATAAACAAACATACAACGAAAACCTTTTTACGAAAATGTTATACAAACCACTTTCACTTCGAATATTTTCATATCAAAAAGAAGTTATTTCTTATTTTTTTCTTAGAATTAAATAGACATATATTTTTTGATGTGATAATGTTTTATAATTCGATGAATGCCGGCTGCACGCACAATAAAGCATGGCTCATTGTCACGTTCCGCCTGAGCCGAGCGTGCAAGCGAGAGCGAAAGAGAAAGAGAACAACAAGCGAGTGAGGTAGTGCTAAGCGTTCAGCTTGTGATTCATCTATCTCTCTTCCACTGCATCGGCTGATGTTTTCTAATGACGTTATTACGTAAAATTATCGTCTGTAAACCGTTTTTACAGACAACAATTTTTTTTACTTCATTTTGTTACTTATTTTTTTATTTTATTAAATAGATTTTTTTTTCTTTAAAGGTTGACGAACGTATTGTACGTAGAAATGAGTGAGTGCTTAAAGTGAGAGTTCAGCAGAATGTCAAGTGTTTTTCTGTGAGTGTTGTGTACCCAGCTTTAAAATTCCGGACTACGCTGCCATTGAAGGCCAAATGGGTATGTTTCTGACTTATTCATTTTTTATTATTTTTATTTTATTTTAGGTCATTATTACCCCCTTCTGTTTTTGTCTTGACTTGTTGTTGCTCGCGGCATTTCACCACTCCGGTCTCCATGATATCTTTAACTTAAAATGAGGACGAACAAACAAACACGTTTTCAGTTTTTAATTTTGCTTTAAATTTGCTACCATACGAGGGCAATAGAAAAAAATTAATGATAACAATATCGGGGGATACAGTTTGGCGTTGTAGTTTTGAAGCTAGGTATGTTCTTCATCCAAAATTCAATTACACCACTGACAGATGAAGGATCAAAGAAATTATTACGTACAACCCACGGCCTGTGACACGGCCGTGTCCATATTACAGCCACACCCCATTTTTTTATATGAGCGGGGGCAAACGAAAGAAAAGAAGGAGATGCTGCGTTGGCAGCGGGGGTGGCGGCGCGCAAGTGATATATTGTGTTGCGAGCGTTAATACGGTTGCGGTGGCCGCTTCGCGTCGGGCGG
This sequence comes from Hypsopygia costalis, assembly GCA_937001555.2. Taxonomy (NCBI): domain Eukaryota; kingdom Metazoa; phylum Arthropoda; class Insecta; order Lepidoptera; family Pyralidae; genus Hypsopygia; species Hypsopygia costalis. The sequence continues at coordinate 11,944,817 of OW443344.2, forward strand.
GCCGTGTGCTTGTCTGCCACCCGACGAAGAATAAAAAAAAATAAATAAAAATGAGCATGTGGATCACCTGAGAGTAATTCTCGTAATTAAAATGTAGTCAAAATTCAGTTTCGATCCAGTTTCAATCTCACAAATGTCACATTTGGTATTCTCGTATCACATTATGTAACTTCAAAGTTTGATTTAAGTGGGATTATATCGAAATATGACCGAAAATTAAGCAAATTAACAATGTTACTTTGTCAACAATAAGAATTGCTTAAAATGAATTAATGAAATCATGTGTATAATTTTAGTCAATTCATAATTCAATCTGGATTCGGCAACTTTCATTCTGCGATCGTAGAAAAATTAGGAGAATTGGCCTTCTGATGGAAAGCAATCACCACCGCCCATGGAGATCAGCAACACCAAAGGTTCGCCGGTCCATTGCCAGCTATACTCCTTCCTATCTTTCTAGTGACCTCACTCACTCGCAGGTACATAACAACCCTCAAAGGGAATTGTTATTTGGCTGCGATATTTCCCTCAAAGGGAATTGTTATTTGGCTGCGACATTTCCCTCAAAGGGAATTGTTATTTGGCTGCGATATTTCCCTCAAAGGGAATTGTTATTTGGCTGCGATATTTCCCTCAAAGGGAATTGTTATTTGGCTGCGATATTTCCCTCAAAGGGAATTGTTATTTAGCTGCGATATTTCCCTCAAAGGGAATTGTCATTTGGCTGCGATATTTCCCTCAAAGGGAATTGTTATTTGGCTGTGAGGTGGAGGTAATACGGATTTACATGATTAACCGAGTTACGGTGATTATTTTATTTTTAATTAGTAACATTTTTAATTAGTATAGTAACAACGTAGCAATGTTCTTCAGCCAGGTTATATGACGATATAGTCAAGGCGAACCGTGGTCATAGCTTGTTCATGATAAAAATAAAAATTTCAGTGACTTGACACTTGCCTTTATCAAAGTTTTATCCTCTTATCTCTCAAAATTGCGATAATGATAACCTTAATAAAGAATAAAGAATTTTCCTCAATCATACAATATGGGATCCTTCAATCGAAGCGTGAAGAAGCATCTTGTAGGCCAGCATGGCGGCATCAACTGACAAGACATCACGGTCTCTTGTCCGTTGCAGTTGCATTTGGGGCTCCTCTTTACGCTTATTACCATCAGGCGAAGTGGAGACAATATGCTGAGCTAATATATAAAAAAAAATAGGTACCTTGATAAAATCCGTATTCTCAGGATTTTATAAAAAAGTAATAAATAAATAATAAATATTCCTGGACAAATTACACACGGCCATCTAGTCCCAAACTAAGCAACGCTTGTACTATGGGTACTAGATAACTGATATAATACTTAAATACATTTTTTTTTTGTAAATACTTAGGTAATATAATACATAGAAAACAGAATGTTCATGCACACAAATATTTGTCTTGTGCGGGGATCGAACCCGCGACTTCGTAGTCAAAGTGGCCATTGCTAACTACCACCGAGCTCGTCAAAAGGAAAAAAAAAGATCTGCCACAAAAATTAAAAAACCATCTGTGTCAAGTTGGATTAAAAACAAAATTGTATAGCTATTGTTCGCGTCAAAAAAGAATATTAAATCATGTACACAATAAAATTATTCTTAACCCTCAACAATAGAGCTTGATTTTCTTTGTGAATGCATTTTCCTGTTATAAATCGGTTTCTTTCTGTAACACGCCGAATTATCAACCTTATATGATCTTAATAAAGGTAATTTTAGGAAACCCTTTGTGTGCAACAGCTATTGTCATTTGTTTTTGGATCAAACGCATTGTCGTTACATTTTGAACGTTATAAACAACATCATAAGATATATAATGTGTTGTCAGGCGTAAAATGCTGTTACTGAAGGATATCGTATCATATAAAACGATCAGACAGGCAGGACAGTACGTGAGCTGAATACTTTGTTTTTTGTTGCAACGCAAGGGAAGGTGATTCTATACTGGATCTGGGTTATATCAACTCTATATTTTTTGTCACAGAGATGTAGGGTTATTAATAAGGGGAATGGGGATCACAGTGAAATAAATTATTTATAATGATTTTCTATATAGGCACCTATGTCAATTTGAGATAAATTTCATTTTTTTATGGAAATCTCGATTTATATTTGGGGTGTAAGTGATTCATCAACATCTTTGAACCAAAGCTAACCTCCCTGCACGTGGTGCACCCTGCTGACTGACAAACAAGGCTCTGGTGAGTGAGATCACCAGAAAGAAAGACAGGAAAGAGTATAGATAGGCTGGCAACGGATCGGCGACCCTATTGGTGTTGCTGATCTCCATGGGCGGTGGTGATTGCTTTCCATCAGGTGACATGCTCGTTTGCCCTCCTCTCATATAAAAAAAAATATTTCTAACTGTAATAGAAAATTCTGGCGTCGAAAAAACTGGTGCGTTCAGACTGAAACAGTACTTTCAGTCAACGACAGAGTCTTTTACTTTACAAGGCGCAAGTGCGACCTCACATGTACTGCTGTCATCTCTGGCAGGAGCCAGCTAGCACCTTGTGACTCGGTTCAGAGACGAGCTCTGAGAATAGTGGCAATAGACACAGGGCCCCGTTCCAAAGTGTTCCTCAGCAGGTTAAAGACGGCCCTGGACTTCTTATCTTGATATCTTATCTTGAAATGGGTTCAGCGCTGCAGCACCGGTTGCACGTCGACCCTATTGGATCTTTTGTGCACGCCCTATCTAAGTACTAAGTAACTAGTAACTCTCCCCTGAGTGTCTAAAGACAAGTTCCATGTACTTTAGTAGGCCTTTAATTGGGAAGAGCCTGAAGTCCTCCAGGTCTGGGTATGCCTTTCCAAAGATTACCATTCGTTTGCCAGCTAGGGCATCACATTGACACATCAAGTGTTTCATGGTCTCGTAAGGTCCCTCCCATGTTCTGCATTCTGGGCTATTGACAAGTCTCATCTTGTATAGGTGCCCACGGCAGGCCTAATGCCCAGTCAGTGCCCCAAGGTTGAGACGTACACGCGATGTACTTCCTTAAAGTGAAGTATTCCACTCATCTCGCTCCATTCTGCCAGATGTCTTGACTTTGCCGTGTCATTTATGGCCGTAATGACTGTGCCATATAAGAGACCTACAAAGGTTCACGTCCCAAGAATTCTCATTGCCCTCACCGCCTGTATGTCTCGATACCCACTGCCCTGGACATACACACATACTTAAGCGTATACACACACGGCGATATATTTAAAGCAAGACGCTGCCTTACTGCCTTACGCGTGTAAGGAACGGTGATATTGCCTCTCTTGTCTAATCATTATCAGGTCATTTTAGTCTCCACAAACAGGAGCACGACCCTCTCTCGTCAGTCCCAGACAGAAGGAGGATTTGGCCTACACTCCCCACGCTCGCCAGACGGGTTGGGAAGGCCTGATCGATGTTTTATAATGTATTTCCCTTAGTCGCCTTGTCACGACATTCGCCGTGTGATTTCCGGCAGACTAGAATAGAATCACTCCGTCTCTTCCCGTGGATGTCGTACAAAGCGACTAAGGGAAATACATTATCAAATATCGATCAGGCCTCCCCAACCCGTCTGGCCAGCGTGGGGAGAGTAGGCCAAATCCTCCTTCCGTCTAGGACGGACGAGAGAGGGTCGTGCTCCTGTAGTGGAGACTAAAATGGACCTGATGATGATGATGATATATTATGTTATCTTCACCATATATGATGTAATTTATACTATGTATTTATACTACGTTTTCGTATTTATATAGGTATAATTACTTTAATTAGTAAAGCAATACAAATAGTGATTTTAGTCAAGGTGTAATTCATATACGGGGTCATTGTACGATACTGTGAGCCCTTGGCCTTTATCATATCATTATCAGCTCGAGTGGGCACTCTACCTCAATATTTACTAAACGCTATTTATTATATTTACTAAATTCAAAAACTAACAAGATCCATAATTAATCTTTTACTTATTCTGAACACACGTCCATTGGTGGTGAAAAGCCGGCAAGTTACTTATTATTAACATCTGAGCTATTTTGAATACAAATCCTTAGCGATTCCTTCTTTGAGTAGCGATTGAACATTTACGAGCACAGCCCCCTTACCACCATCTCTTATTGCGATTCCATAACTGAATAGAATGCTTTTTCATACCAATGAATAAGCGACTATATTTCAAATATATTAGAGTCGCTTATTCATTGGTATCAAAAAGCAATCTACTCAATTATTGAATCGCAATAAGATATGGTGGTAAGGGGGCAGGTATGTTCTTCCTGCGACAGATGACAAGCTACGTCACGAGTTCAGTTGTCAAATTCCATAAAAATAACAGCCGATGACGTAGGCCAGTTCAAATCACATGAGCAATTCTGTCAGTAATTAACATATTTTTTTCTACCACGGTATATACTACTATTTTGACCAAAGTGAAGGTCATATTTTAAATTAATATGCTTCATAACTCATATTAGTTTAACGATCCAACATCTCATCTTCGCGTGTGCCTATGATCATAAAATACCCTGACCAAGTATAAACAACCTCAAAATAATAGTAAAAGTTATAATTATACAGCACTAGCCGTTACGCTGCGGCTTCGCTCGCGTGGTCATTATATTAAAACACTTTTTCTCGTGAGAGAATATTTTTCCGGGATAAAAGTAGTATATATCACTGTCCAGACCTAACACTTGCGTGCTCGGTTGGTTTACCGAGCGCAATGGCGGAGCAGGTAAAGGTCCTCTCGTCTGGTTGGTATACTGGACGAGAGACTCGCATCCCCGTGATATAACCGGAAGGTTGGCACACGGGGCGCACTAGCTGCTAGATATAGGGTACGTTGTCCAGACCTTAACCGGCGCAGTGGTTGCCCATGGGGTACGGAGCGGCCTTAGCGTTGTCGGCTGCCCAAGTCAGCATCGCAACTCGGGTCAACAACTTGCCTGCTAAGCAAGAGGATGATGGATTGCTTCCGTCAGTCCGGTCACCCTACCGTACGTCTGGGGTAGGCGTTCTCTGGGCGTCGGCAAGGGAGCGTGCCTTATACAGCTCCGGTACCTGTCATGGAAATTAGGAAGCCAGCTATCTGGCGCCCCAGTGTGGGTACAGATACACTAGGCGTACGGAATGCGTCGGGTAATAAGCATGCCTACAGCTCCGGTACCCATCATGGAGTTTGGGGAGTGGTGGTAAGGCACATGCGAGCGATGCTTGTGAAACCGAGCGTCGCGCGTCGGTTCACCACGAGCTACTCGACTTAAGAGTGCCTAAGTAGCCTACTTGCAGGTGAAAGGGGAGTGAGACCTGCTACCAATCTGCTTGAGTGCTTGGTTGGTTTACCGAGCACGAGAGCGGTGTAGGTAAAGGTTCTCTTGCCTGGTTGGTTTACTGGGCGAGAGACTCGCAATTCTGTGATATAACCGAAAGGTTGGTGTACAGGGGTGCATTAGCTGTATAGGGTCTGTATAGAATCACTCCGTTTCTTCCCGTGGATGTCGTACAAGTCGACTAAGGGAAATACATTATCACATATCGATTAGGCCTCCCCAACCCGTTTGGCCGGACGGACGAGAGAGGGTCGTGCTCCTGTAGTGGAGACTAAAATGGATCTGATGATGATGATAGGGTCTGTTGTCCAGACCTTAAATTATCCCCGTAAAAAATGGCATGTGGCTGTGTCATAGACACGGCCGTGTGTTGTTACGTGAATACGTTATATGCACTAAAATTATCTCAAAATGGTAGCGCTTCCCCCTCCCCCGCACTCAATGTTCCATAGTTCTTACTTAGCGTAATAAATTCTTTGATCTGTCACCTATACAGAGGTGTGATTGAATTTTGGATGGAGGTGATACATTTGTAGCTGCAACACCAAACTGTATCTCCCGATTTTGTTACCATTCGTTTTTTTAAATTGACTCCCTAAAGACGTATTCATGTTAAAACGTGTAAATACATTAGTTTGTTTCGACGTGAAAGAAGGACAAACAAACACACTTTCATATTTATAATATTATAGTATAGAGTCCCTATAATCTGTTATGCGGTTTATGTATGACCAACTATAACTTTACGGTCGTACCATTAACTTTGTAATGGGTAATTGCTACTTATAGATTGAGATTACTTGATGATTTATTACTTTTATGATCTACTAGTTTTGCTCTGCGGTTTCACCTCGTTTCGTTATGTATTTGGGGTGTGGGTGGTTCACCACCATCTTTAGAGCTAAAAGCAACCTGAACGTGGTACTCCTTCTTCTTATAACGCGTCTTATAAATTCACAATATGAGAGTTCTTCTCTATTTGGTCGGTTTGTTTACGTTGACATGATCCAACGCGAACAAAAACGCCAGCCGTTCACGCCTGAAGATGCCGAGACTAAGGAATATGGGGATTCATTTTTATATAGATCAATAATATCTATATATATAAAAATCAATGCCACTTTTCGTTGTAATTTTATAACTCAAGAACGGGCTCACCTATCCAAACCAAATGTTTAGGCTTTGTTCCGACTATTTAGTAGATGGTTTATGTGAAGTTTGCACAAAATCGGTAGAGCGGTTTTTAATTTATCATTTTTTGTAACAAATGAATTCAATAAATGGCGTATCATTTTGTTAATGGGGATTTTGCTGTCAAATTAAAACTTTTTTCTGATGGGGATTATGCTATCAAATTGAAACTTTTTTCAGTGTTGACAGTACAAATTATTTCACTTTATACGTAGCGAAGCAAGTACCGGGCCGCTAGTTTTTTATATATATGGATCTCTTCTTTTTATAGACGAGTATATAAATCTTTGATATATGGATGTCGTGTTAACGCTACAATCAGTACTCCAATTCAATTGAAATGAGCTAGGTATGTAGAGCACGTTAACACAATTTTTATGTTCACTGGGCAACGAAATTGGTTCAGTGGTTTTTGAGATATTGGCGTTAATGTGCGAATAAATATTTGGCTTTTACTTTCGAATCGTTGGATGATTTTGATGAAACTTTGTGTGTAAGACGAGATATTTTTACTTATGATGCGTACATTTTGGCTAAAGAAGCAAGGTATTTACCCGACATTCAATCAGTCCCTCGCCAATTACAGTTGGCTTACTTTACGGGTCTTCGTTTTTGACGCTTAGTGACATATCTATAGAAATATGATATCTTTCATATCATTTTAAAAAATCTCTACCTGTCTGTACTCTACACTTATACCTTTAATAAAAAAAATCTTCGGTTGATTTCACAATTACTTTTGCCATTTATCCAAACCAAATATAAAACATTGACGTGTATGTAGGGCTGACCCTTTGTTTAATAACAAAAGACCGTAAACGGTCATATAAAATGGTAGAATAGCCAGGAAGTGCAGGTACGACCCTCCTTCCGTTTCCGATCGGACCTGTCTGTCGGATGCGACATTATGGCCGCTGATTTATAGAGTTACATAAAAATGTTACTGTTTGCCAGCTAGGTGGAATAGGTAGAATTAACCTTATAGAACCAAATTTAAAATTTGTGTGAAAATACGATTCAGGGATGTCAAAAATAATTTATTGGTTTCCTAACTCTATCAACGATATCGACGCAGTAGATCTATAAGCTCAAATAATAGATTAAAGTGGAAACAAAGCAATGAAGGTATCTTTTTATTTTATCTTATTGATATTTTTTTATATGAGACTGGCAAAAGAGCATGTAGGTCACCTGATGACGTGCAATAACCACCGACAATGGAGATCAACAACACCAAGCAGTCGCCGATTCGTTTACAGCCTATACTCCTTCCTGTCTTTCTTTGTGGTGACCTCACTCACTGGCAGGAACAGAATAATATTTAAGGGAATTGTTATTTAGCTGCGATATTGTATTAAAAAAAAAATATTGTATGTATACATGTATAATATACATACAATAATAATTTTTAATTAAGAGACGAGCTCGGTGGCGTAGCGGTCAATGACGCAGCTTCGACACCAACGCTCGTGGGTTCGATTCCCACACAGGACAAAGATTTGTGTGCATGAACATGTCTGTTTGTCTTGGTCTGGGTGTTTTCTATGTATCATAAGTATGTATTTACAAAAAAAAATGTATTTACGTATGTTGATCAGTTGTCTAGTACCCATAACACAAGCTTCGCTTACTTTGGGGCTAGATGGCGCTGTGTAATTTGTCTGACAATATTTATTTATTTATTTATTTTAATACATGTATAATGTAGGTATACATTAAGAACAGTATATTTAAAGGCCTTATTGTTAGGCAATTTTGTTTCCATACATCATTTTTAATCAATTTTATCGAGTAGAAAAATCTCTATGACACCGTATATAACTTTTTAAATAAAAATTCACTAAATTGTATGACGACTATGAAATCATTGATCGAAATCTATGAAATGTGCATTATTAAAAATAACACTCCTTTTTGGAATCGGTTAAAAGTAATAAGATAATAAAAGTATGTTTGCTTCCGAATTTTCGATCACGAGTCAGAATACACGCTTTCAGTAGTACTTTTGGCTAAGGTTCTTATGAATGTATGTCAACGAGTAGAGCCACATATTCCCAACCTTGTCAGCTATTATAACGACCCACATGAGGTGCTAACCACCAGCCCTGGCACCACGGTGTCGGGTACAGTTAACGCACGTGCGTTACTAACCACTGCACAAACAACACGCGCCACTTGTGAAACCTTTGTTTGGTTTTAATGTTTATTGTATTGAGTGTACTACGTACGATGGGTTAAACTATGGGCTATATAGATAGATCCCAAGAAGTGAGACTGGAGCTGGAGTAGCGATTTTTGTATTTAATATACGTGGAATACTATTATTTTTAACATTCTTAGTTTAGAATTGTTAGACTTTTTTTATTTTTTATTCCTGGCCAATTTACACAGCGCCATCTAGTCCCAAATTAAGCGAAAAGCTTGTACTATGGGTACTAGATAACTGGTATAATACTTAAATACATTTTTTTTAAAATGTATATATGTACATATAATACATAGAAAACGCCCACACCAAGACAAACAGACATGTTCATGCACACAAATGTTTGTCTTGTGCGGAAATCGAACCCGCGACCTCAGAGTCAAAGTGGCTATTGCTAACCATTCGACCACCGAGCTCGTCGCTTAACTTTTCAATTGACTGCTGTGAAACGAAAAATGTTTGACGTCGCGGTCGAATTTATATAGACGAGCAGACTTCTTGTCGGTGGTGTAGCAATCAATGCATCTTCCTCCATTCTTCCCTGTCCATAATATTAAGATAAAAAAAATACGAAAAATAATAATATTATTTATAAAAAGTATAAGGCGTGAGAAGCTCAATGGCGTCGTTGCGCGTGTCAGTCTAATCGATCACGCTAGTTAAGCAACGTCGACTGTAGCCTGTCTCTGGATGGGTTTATTTATCTCGAGCTCCTCCGTGCTTCGGAGAGCACGTAGGTTACAAGGGGTTCGGTAGCAAGGGGTTTCTCTTATATATGACCCTTCCTGACTCGAAGGCTGAATCTGTCCTTGTATAGTGGTTCCAGCCGGCACTTCTTGTTCCCATCCCAAAATATTTTATTGTTTTAAATGTAGTATAGTGGAAATAAATAGGTACCTACCTATCTATGAAAATTCGTCATTGTTGATACAGCAAAACTGTCTTCAAAGTAAACTCGCCATGCTATGGTATCTCGCACCACTTAAGCAACTATTGACAAACCCTTTAAAATCCTACAATGATGTCTAACAAAGGACAATATTTCTTAAGATTTTTGATAAGAAACCTCTTCGGACCTTTTGTTAGATAAAAGAAAAGGTTAGTGTAAGAACGTTTTTTTATTTCTTTATGTAAAGGAAGTTGGGGTTTAATATTGGATTTAACAGAAAACATTTTTTTTTTCTAAAATCCCTGATTCTGAGTCGAACCTTGATTTACACATATTTATTGATATATTATAAACACTTTGATGAACTTACAAATGCGTTGTGCCCTACCTCTCTTTTGCACCACATGCAGGCGAGGTGGGCTTTGGCTCTAAAGATTTTTTTATACTGCGTCGGGTGGTCTGATGTGAAGCGGTGGCCATATTAACGCTCGCAATATAAAATATCGCTCACGCGACGCCCCCCATCCCCCTGCCAACGCAGCATTCTCCTTCCTTTCTTTCTGGTGACCTCACTCACTCGCAGGAACACAACAACCCTCAAGGGAATTGTTATTTGACTGCGGTATTCTGTGAGGTGGAGGTACTTCCCCAGTCGGGTAGTTTACAATTACGCTCCCTACCTCTCTTTTCGCCAGAGCTTCGTTTGTCAGTCAGCAGGGTGCACCGCGTGCAGGTGAAGTTGGCTTTACGTATCGTACCTACGTTACATCGTTACGTATATAAGGGTGCTTACATAATGACCCCAATTACCTGCTTACAGGTAGCCGGTACGTGTGAATTCAAAGCAAACTGTACCTTATTCCATACACTTATTTTATCATACCGAAAGCTCTGTGAAATAAACACCAAAACGTGCGAAAGAAGAATCTTTTGAATTTCGGAAAGAAACAATAAGCACATAAAATGTCGCGTACGAGGAAAGTGATAACTATTAAAATAAATAGAAATTCGAATCGAACCCTGTCATATTATTCACTTATGCTATAAAGATTGTATGTAGTAACACGCAGAGCAAATATAGCTATTGCAAGGTCAGCAGGTGGCCGAGTGGGGTCAGTGCAACGACTCCGGGGTGATAATCCATTGTAAGGTCCGATCCGATGCGATAAAACGTAAATATAACGCGTTCATGTTTTTGACGTGGAGGTCTTCCTCATCATTTCCTGGGACATTGCAGTAAAAAGTAAAATTGTGTAAATAAACCTGTTGGTATGTCCTTTTGAAAGCTTCCTAAAAAGATATAGATATACGATACAATGGCCGTGTGGTTTCCGGCAGACAAGAATAGAATCACTCCGTCTCTTCCCGTGGATGTCGTACAAGGCGACTAAGGATTTTGATGAAACTTGTCACAATTAAAGACCTCGACATGCTTGAGGTTTGTGTCGAAAAAAAATTGAGATCGATCATTGTCCTTGAGGAATGATCATCAAATACATTTTCCATTGAAATCAATGGAAAACATATACTTAGCGAAACTACTCCGCTCCACTCAATCTCGATTTCCGCCCCGTGGGCTAGAATCCTCGGCCTAGTATTTGATTCTCCCACCACCTCTCAAAATAACGTCGTATACAGCGCCATGGTAGAAAGACACAAGGTAGATTCTTTCCATATGTTGCCAAGACTACGACACGAATTTGGATGTTAAAATCTGTCATTTTCCATACAAAATACAGCTGATGTCAATAGCAAGTTGAGATCACGTGACCACATTTATCGCTAAAGAACTTTCCATATTATGTCTTTATACCATAGACAGCGCCAGTAAGCGCTAAGAATGAGATGTCGCGCGGATGCGCTATAGCGTAATACGTGATAGTGATAGCATTCTAGTTCCTCTTCTTGAAAATAATCAAACACACGATAAATGTTTTTAGCGGCAGTAGCTGGACTGTAGTCTAGCTTTCAATAATAATAAAAAGAGAATCGTGCTTCTGCCGCTAGCTTTTTTTTTTTAATCCCATCTCGACATTTTTAGTTGTAAATTTGTAGTAGTGACTGGCAAGACGGTTATTTTGTAAGATATGACCACCAATCTTCATCTTCACAGGTTCTCAGGTACCTGAGACCTACATTACAATTGGCACCGGTCCTTTGATAGATAGATAGACAGTATATTCGTATTACAGAATTTACACACACTTACAAATTGTAAGCTTATACAATAGATGACAGAATACACATTAATGATTGTAGGTGTGTGTTGCAGCTATACAAAGCGACCATAGCTCAGTGGGAACTTTGCTAGGTTCAGGTAGATGGTTTTTAAGCAGGTATGATATAAAGATAGTTTTATTTACATATTCTGGGTTGTCGTGTATTATCTTAGTTAAATCTCTAAAAAAATAAGATAAAATAATAGTACGTCCAAATAAGAAACGAAAGAACGATCACTCGTCGATTGCCATCAGTCTCTAGAATCTATTGGACAGATTTAGTTGAATTTGGTACAAATTTCGATAATTAACACTAAATGACCAAAGGATACATAAATTCTGGGGTCCAAATACGGCCAAATAAAAGTATTTTAAATATGGGGTAAACTTGAAGAGTAAATTAAACTTTTAGCACATATTACTGAATAATTACTTTTCCTTCTGGTCGGCTGTTTGACGTGTCACGATTTGCAATGGATTCGAGTTTTCTCGAAGTCATCGAACTTCTTTGTCCACTCTTTATGGCAACTATAACGTACAGGATTAAATTTAAACTGAGGTTTAACGTAGTAAGAAATTTAAAACATCGATTTATCGCTTAACGAAAGTATCTTAGGTCTATTCCTGTTTTACAGAATCTATAATTAGTTTCTGTAAAACAGCATCTATGAGTAACAAAAATCTCTCGAGATATGTTAATTTGAAAATCTCAATTTTGGACTTTGCCGAAAACGCTCCGTACAAAAGGCTATTTTGTATGCACCAAATCAGAAATTTGTACGACAGCTATGTTAAAAATTCAAAAATTTCGATGTTTTTTTGGGAAATGTCGTGAGAAGACTAGCTTTAGTTGACAACTTGGTATGTGCTTATCCCGGTATCCTATGATAATTTTCAAAAATCCTTTCTTAGCGGGTGTTTGCCAATTACCCAAGTTTTTATCACGTAGCCATCATATTAGAAAATGAAATGTATTGAATGTATGTGGGGTGAATGGCAAGTTGATATGGAAACGTAATACTATTAACACTGCCCGAAAAAAAAAATTGCAACGTTTTTACAAACATTTGTCATCAAGGTTACATTCCATTGAGCATCGAGACCATGTCATACGTATCAGTTGTAGTTTGTATGGCAGTTTTTACCACATACAGGTGAGTCAGAGACCTCACTGTCATGACTCATAAAATCACCGGTAGTACTGTGATTTAAATCGGACGATTCTGCGGAAATTATAGTCTGGTTCTTTGAAGGTATTTTGATAGGCTTTGTGTCATCCATCCATATAATATAAGTCTACTATTACTACTATCCCTACTATATAATATGTATTATAAATGTGAATGTGCGTTTGTTTGTTATGCTATCACGCCGAAACCACTGAACATCATAAAACTGTGTACACCATATTCTCAGAGGTAATAAGAAGGACATATGATACTTTTTATTAAGCTAGTGTTATATGAATGTGACAGTGTGTGGGTCTATCTGTTTGTTATTATTACGAATAAACAGCTAAACCGATTTTAAACCTCACTCGTTAGTTTTATTTTGAGTGACGAGCTCGGTGGCGTAGCGGTCAATGACGCGGCTTCGACACCAACGCTCGTGGGTTCGATTCCCACATAGGACAAACATTTGTGTGCATGAACATGTCTGTTGTTTTCTATATATCATAAGTATGTATTTACAAAAAAAAATGTATTTACGTATTTTTATCAGTTGTCTAGTACCCATAACACAAGCTTCGCTTACTTTGGGGCTAGATGGCGCTGTGTAATTTGTCTGACAATATTTATTTATTTATATTTTATGTATGTTTTTATTTACATGTTCATATTGACATCAACCCTTAAGGGTTGATCAATTGAAGGGGATTACCCTTCAATTGATGGGAGACCCGTATTCCTGTAGTGGAGGAGCATACACCACCACGCTGCTCAACTTCAAGTTGGCGGAGGCCAATATTTTCAAGCCGCACAAAGGTTAACTTTGCTGAGAGAGGTGACTTTGCTGAGAGCTCTACATAAATAAACCCATCCATAGACTGGCTACCGTCGACATTGCTTAACTTGCGTGATCGATAAGACTGAATGGCGTAAATTCGGCATCGAGCTCCTCACGGATACGATATGTCATAGCATAAACAAAATGCACACATCAAAGAATCAGAGAAACATGCATTATCTTTATAGATATGAAAGTTGACGTCACAAGACTTTTGAAAATTAAGGAGAATTGTTGCGACATACGGCCATACATCATCGTCCGTTTCAAGAATTATTTTTTCCTTCTTCGACTGTGTCCATTGTTGCATTAACTAAATATAACAGTGAGTAAGTTGTAGAAGAAATTACACTTTAAGGTAATTTCTATAGTAGCTTGCTCATAAGTTATGTTTGGAATGGTCTTTGATTAAAGAAAAAATTTACCTTATATGCAAATCAATTATTGGAGTAAAACTTCTTTACGCACGTTTGATTAGGGAGTAAGGTGGTGAATGCGTGACGAGAGCTTTACGGAAACGGCGATCGTAAGACGAGAGGGAGATATAAGTTAGTAGAGCTAAAGAAGTTTTACTATGTTATTTATTTAAACTTTATTGACCACAAAATCACATAAGGGTACAAAAGGCGGACTTAACGCTAAAAGCATTCTCTACCAGTCAACCTTAGGGAATAGCAGAAATACACGAATGCGATTCTAAAGCATATAAAAAAAATAGAACAGTGTCTAGAAAATAGATATATGTAGTGACTGAACCGTCACTACATATATCTATTTTACTAAGAAAAAGAGACATCATATTACTAAGAAAAAGAGAAAAATAATAATATGTTACTTGTGTTTTACGTGTCGTCTAAAAAACAATTGTTTTTTATGTAGACGAATTGTTGTCGTCAAATTACAATTGTTATTCTCTATCATTCTGATGAGAGTGCTGGGAAATGAGGAATGTATATGCGTTGAAGCAGTGGTATAAGAAATATATTTGGTATTTGGGGTGTAAGTGGTTCATCAACACCATTGAACCAAAACCAACTTCACCTGCACGCGGTGCACCCTGCTGACTGACAAACGAAGCTCTGGCGAAAAGAGAGGTAGGGAGCGTAATTGTAAGCTACCCGACTGGGGAATGTACCTCCACCTTACAGAATACCGCAGCCAAATAACAATTCCCTTGAGGGTTGTTGTGTTCCTGCGAGTGAGTGAGGTCACCAGAAACGAAGGAGATGCTGCGTTGGCAGCGGGGGTGGCGGCGCGCGAGCGATATTTTATGTTGCGATCGTTAATATGGCTACGGCAACCGCTTCACATCAGGCGGGCCGTATGCTTGTCTGTCACAACCTCGGCCACTAATTTTCATAGAGTATACAAAGATTGAAAAGCTCGGTGGTCGAATGGTTAGCAATGGCTATTTTGACTCTGAGTTTACGGGTTCGATCCCCGCACAAGTCAAACATTTGTGTGCATGAACATGTCTGTTTGTCTTCGTCTGTGTTTTCTATGTATGTATTTAAGTATAATAAAAAAAAATGTATTTAAGTATATTTATCAGTTGTCTGGTACCCATAACACAAGCTTTGCGCTTAATTTGGGACTAGATGGCGGTGTGTAAATTGTCCAGAAATATTTATTTATTATAGAACTAATACACTATGCTCCGTCAAGTGGCATACAGTTTTTTCAACTATCATTCGACTATTTTATTCGTAAGTAACTTTTAAACAATTTCGATTACCTTTTGTTTAATCTTCTTTGTTTCTCAAATTTGGATCAAAGGAAATAAAACATTTCTGTTGACATCGAAAACGAAATAAAAAACACAAAATCAAACATCTGTGTCATGGTTTTTCATTAAAAATAAAACCACAGGAACTATCGAGTTTCACTATCAACCAAATAGCTTAATTTATATGAAAACGAACAAATAAATTTAAACTTTATTCCTTTGTGTTTAATTTCAATTTAGCTTGTTTTCACGTGTGCGGTGTAAATGTTAAACGGTAACGAATAGTGACGTTTTGTGAGAATTTTATGGTATAGGGTTACTGTGGGCTATTTTTTTAAATTTTATCTTTTTAACGATTGCCTCATGAGAAACTTATTTCTTTCGGGATTACGTTACGCTGTCTTGGTTAGTTATTAACACTGGGTTAATCAGTAACAGAAGAATAACTTTAATATTAATTAATAATATATTTTCAAACAATAATTCACCAAATATTAGGTATTGACGGGGGCCCACCACACACCAATGTCTCATGCGTAGCCAGGACTAAAAGCGGCGACCACGAAAAAATGCAATGAACATTGAAGTTAATTTCAGTACCGGGAGTAAGACTACGGCTGCCCTGGAAATCACAACGAATTTAATCAGAAGAAATTAGTAGGAGTACGAGGCTTTAGGAATTTAGCAATGCGAGAGACAGCAATATGGCAAATAAGGCATTAGTTATAATTATTAATTTAAAGCTTAAAGAGATGGCTAGTCAAGTGAAGCTGAACTGCCGTGCTTTACGGATTTTTAAGTAACATTATTGTTATTGGGATCTAAAACACTGAGTTTTATCTAACACATCTATTTTATGAATTGCAAAATATTCTGAACGCTTGGTAATTCTCCCTTACTCCTATCAAACCAGAATAGTATACTACCCCGGGGGTCGCATCCGGATGCGACATGCAACGAATTCAACATACCCGCTACCTACTCCCGCTGCCAATGGATCACATGGTGTGCTGTTTGATCGAATTCATGAATCAAATCAAATCAAATCACATATTTGGTATTATTCATTATTATTTTCAAGTCTCATCTCTCATCTTTAGAGCTTCGATTACGCTAATAATACCATCATTTTGCATCAGGCTGGTCGTATTATTTTTACGTAGTGTATTTTCTATTAATAATAGAAATAAAATGGGAAACCAATAAGTCAAAGCCAGATAAACCACCATATTAATAAGCAAATTCTTCACAAATTGGTAAAACATTGTTTAATTCGTTTATGGTTGGTTTTTAAAAGACGAATGATTTAAAATTCACTGCTCAGAAATGCAGTGCACTTCTTCACACAAATTTATGATCTGTAGATAACAGATTAGTGAACCCTTTCAATATAAAACTGTGAGCAAATGGCATTTGTTATTCTAAGAACTTGCTTATCTTACAAACGAATACAGACAGCCACAAGACAGCTTTGGCCATGGACACAACACTATTTATAAATATAGACATGCAGTAAGTCAAATTTTATTTCAAATCAATGTGTTTAATTTATTTTTAGACCAGAAATGATGCGTTAATCGCAAGTTACGTAATTCAAATTGTGGGATTAAATAATTCTACGTAATTAGAATAAATATAGAATAATTATGATAAAATACACATATAAAAAAAACATAAAAACTTTTAAAGGACTGAGATAGTCATCTAGTGGGTAATCAATTTATTTTAATTATTACAGTAGTTTAGAGATTTTTCTTGCAAAAGGACTTACTTAGTACGTACTTAGTTGTAATTATTGTGATTTTAATAATTTATTCCATAATACATAATAATATGACAACTTTGAATGTCTGCTTAGTGTTCCTAACTAACTAACCTAAGAAGTGTTTGCATTTGCAATGCAATGTATTATAATAGTTATCTAAATAGAGACCAAAACTAATAAAAGTACGAAAGATATTAATTTATGAAATAATACAGATAAAGACGAAAAAAACAGACGCGATTATTGATCGTAAGTAATCACACTGAGGTTATCGTTAAACTATTACGACTAATTACGAGTATTCGTTGATCAGATTCTAAACAAAATTGGGCAGGAAAAATAAATTAACATGAATAAAATATTTATTAACAAATTGCTGTGTGTGCCCTAAAATGAGAGCAAACACAGCGTTAATGTATGTGTATAGCACCGTTTCTAAGTATTTTAATTTACAGAGGCTGTAGTCTACGTCTTAAAATATTTGAATATGTAGTCTATGGTTGCACATGACTCGCATCAAGTTTCCCAAAGTTAATCGTCTGCATGTGGTCTGTAATACAAACACTCACAATTTTGTGTTTGTTGTGGGTAACTAGCTTTACTTTGTATTCGTTTACTCGTTAATTTTAATTATTTTTTTATAAAGATGCTATGTAGGTAATGTGATGTGGAGAACTTCCCCCATGGGCGATATTAGAAGATAAGGGAGGATAAACAGTTCACCCAGTCCCTGCTTCATTTTCTACAATACTATTAGAAATAAGTAAAACTTAAAGAGGAGGGTAAAAGTCAATATCTTATATTATTTATTCGAGGAAAGGCCATGTTGAGTCTTACCTTTTTACTCGTCTACAGCGAGAGCAGAGATTTTTCATGTGAAAACCCATATGCGGTGGATCAGGCCGGCTGTTGGCGTGTAGACGCTTTGCCACGCGTTCGTCAACAACGAAATATAACACATTGTTTTCTATCAAATTAATTATGCTTTATCTCTAAATAAATTACAATTAATTAATCTACCGATCACCAATGGTGCTGAGAAATCTAGAACCTCAAGAAAAGTAATAAGGAGAAAACCAGTCGGAATGTTCAACCAACATTGATTAATGACGATCATAACTTCGTATTTTGATATGTAAATTACATGAACCAGTTCACAGGTCTCTAAACTATGCAACTTATGTAGGGTTGCCATCTCTGAACGGTAACAACCAGGACAAGATGCGTGAAAACTCCGGATTTGGAATGTTAAAACCCGGACATGTCATCAGTGTTTTTAGTACTAGCACTATTTTTTATTCTGTGACAAGACGGTTATTCGCAGCATGGAGCGGGCGGTAGTGAATTAAAACTTTTGACCCCGGACTACAAATGAAACCCAGCGTCGCCCTCCAAACTAGAACAAATTCGGGGAAACCCGGACGGATGGGGACCCTAAATTTAGGAGAAATCTATAGATATGATGCTTAGTTTTATAGACATAGAGTTGAAAGTAGATAAAGTCAAATCAGAATCTACATTAGATACTACACTAAACCCTAACATAAAAAAGGCGAAGTGAAATCTAGTTTTAGTAGTAATTGATTTAATAAGCTCTGTAAGATTAGATCTATCTGAATAGACGTTTGGTAAAAGTGATTTAATTTAAAAGAGTGAAGTCAAACAATTATTATTTTTTAGAATAAACCATCTAAATATGTCGACACTTTTGTAAAAGCGAAATCGATTGGTAAAGAAAAAAAATATTAACTGGAACAGTACAAGTGATTTCTTATATCAAAATTTGGAAGACGTTCATCAAGTGCCAACAATAACCATTATCAATATTATAGTGCCACAAACTTATCTGGCCCGGTGGCGGGGGCGGTGCGATCGACTTAAGTGTTGCCATTAAACGAAATGCCGCCCGTTTTAGAGGAAACATAAAAATCAAAGAAATATATACACTGTTAAAATAATAGCATTGATATACTTATTAATTGTGTTGTGTGGTGTTTCAATTAAATATCAATTGCCTTCTATTTTTTGTTCATTAGTTTTAAAAATGGGCCACGTTAAGTCGCGATCATAGCTATTATATAATATTAGAGAGTTATAATATTGCACAGAAACAACTCGTTGACGATTTTTTTATTGTAAGAAATGAAATATGTGTAGAAAAAGATAATATGTATTTAAAAAAATACACCTCAATGGAATGTGCATACGCGGTAAGTAAATTAATTGTACCTGGCAATACTACATTCCAAGATGGCGGCTTTAGTTCCAAATTTGGCCACCGGGTCAGATAAGTTTGTAGCACTGTAAAAGCATTCTCTATTTTTTTTTTTTTTATAAAATTTAATGGAGGACATATAATAGCAATCAATTACATGATGCGTAATCTTCCAACTTCGGTTAATGTTTAAAAAAGTAACAAATGTTTAAAAAAGTTACATTTGTTATAAACTACAAAGTCACCTTTAATAAATATTGCTTAAAATGTATTTTGCACTTTCTTTTCTATTGCTGGCAATCTCATTCCTATTTTGAACCTTGTGTAATCTGCATATAATTATGGCACTGCAAAGGGCACTTGTGAGGGAATTCGGCGGGTCAGAGAGTTGAATATTGGATTAATTTCTGTAACATTTCACTTGATAATCCTATATTTCCTAATGATGAAATAAAAATGAAAAGTGAAGAATAATAATACAAAAAAAAAACAGCTCTAATGGACTAGTATTCAGGGCCCAGACAATAACGAAGCCACAAAGTGTCAAATTACTTCCTCGTTTCAATGAAAATCAGTTAACTCACGCTTTCGCTTGCCTGTACTTATTACTTATACTGTACTTGTACTGAGTATTTTATATTAGGCATTTAATCACACCTTAGAATACAGACACTATTAGATGAATAATGATATAAGATATATCTTGCTGCAAGTGTCTTTTGTCATTAGCATTTATTATTAAAAAACCTATCACTCGATTCATCAGGTAACTATAACTGTGCTACGATGTTATCTATAATGAGTAATGACACATACAGATACGCACTCAGAAAATATTTAACTTTTAAAACCACTTTTTTTAAAACTTATATAACATTGGTATACTTACAAAGCGAATTTTGAGCTATGAGAACATTGATAGCAAATACTGTACATACAAAATAACAGCATGTTACAAATAAAAATATTTACTTATCTGATATCAAAAGACACACCCGTCCACATGATAAGACTATATTGTTGCAAACATTTGAGCTCCATTTCGATAACGACCACTCTTATTCTTGCTTCTTTTATTCGTTCCGTGGATTCCAACAACACATCGTCTGTTACAACAACTATAATGAGACCCTTTGATTAAAATGTTTAACATTACTTAATTTAGTATGGCATTGCCCTCTCAACAAAATTGTCGCTCCGTCGGGTTCTGTCCTTTCGTATTGTCTGCGAGCCAATTCGCTAAGTTCCAATTGTCTTTATGAATAAATTGATGCAGATTAATAAAGTGGCCGGCGATAAGTGACGTCGGCTCGCACGGCATTCTTATCAATATTGTTTCGTTCGCGACTTACTTCGACAGTTTCCTCGCGACGCGCCGATCGAACGACCGCATTGCAAATATATCATCAATTACTTCATCTTTACCTTTGAAATCTTCAACACGTTCATACCAATACGATTCATTAAAGCAAAACATCGCCAGGTCAAAATTACCAAACGAACCGGTCCTGGATTTAGTGAAGAAGTGAATTATGGAAATGTGCCGTGTGAATTAAGTTTCTTAGATGTGAATATGTTATAATAATAATTTCTCGAAATAAATCTGACTAATGTAGAGATGACGGCGAACGAATCCGTTGGAATATTTAATGATTGCCACACTGATGGGAAACTGTGAGTTGCATGATAATTTATAGTAAAACTTGAGGCTTGCGTGGAAGAAAATTTTAAAGTTAAAATGGATTTGAAGAGGCTTGGTTCACCTGTGCATACATGTGCATCATTAGTCATGCTGATGACGGTCCGATGTTACGCTCGGTTGATATAGTACTTTGGGTTTCTTTCAAATATCCTTATATGACTTGATTTATGATGCACTTTTGAAATTACCTGTTACTTGATAATAAACTTCATATGACGAATATTTTTTATCTACAACCCAAGTCATTGTATATGTGAAATTAACCCAGAAGCTTAATATTCTGTAGCAAATATCATATATTATTTAATGCATAACTAATACAAAACAATTTGATGTTACATAGATTAATAAAAGGTGAGCTTCCCCCTTACCACCATCTCTTATTGCGATTCAATAACTGAATATTCAGTTATTGAATCGCAATAAGAGATGGTGGTAATGGGGCTTATCTCTACGAGATGTCTCTTCCAGCCAACATTAACGGTTGTACTCGAAACAATACATTATTGGAAGGGTAGACATCGTAAAAATATAAAGTATATAAAACTAAATACATGACTAAATAGATCTACTTCTAGGTACCTATTACATTGATAAATAAATACGTAGACGTAATATAAGTATTAACATTTTACATATACTACACCAGTAAATACTTAACCCTACATAAACAACAATATTGTACAGAGGTTCCACAAATGAAGTGAAAAAATTTACAAAATTTGCTTAATATCCATCTGTTTATGATGTTCGTGATCGGAACATTATAAATAATTTATAAAAAAAAAAACTCACGTATGACAACATAATTGCATCATTATTACATTAATTAACTAATGAACGGATTGCTCGCGTATTTTTATTGGATAAGGCGATTAGATACAATATAATCTCAAATGAAAATCTTTTGACAATATTTTTAGGCGAATGTCAGGGAAGGCGTAACATTTTATTATTTCGTTTATTATATATACATTTAGTATATATAAATAATATATACGTCCTATAACTAGAAGGCTGGTCATTACCTTGCTCAGAGAATTGTATCGCTATCCAGCGAGGTAATGCTGCCAGTCTTCTGGAGACACTGCCAAAAGACAACGATATTGGGGATATTTTTTTATTTGTAAGTAAATTTATATTTCTTTTTTAATCCCATCACTTTTTCTTTAGTTTATTGATATAATATGTATATAAAGGTTTTTAGATTACTATTAGTTTAATGTACATATTAGAAATAATACATATTTTCTTCATAACAAATATTAATTTCTTTAGTTATTAAACAGAAGTACAAATGATTTCTTGTCTGGTTTTTTGTAGTTATAACATAAAAACACATCTATGGCTTTAAATTTTAAGTTGGGTCGTAAAGTTAGAAGACAGTAAGTGCAGTGTTGAACATTTATATCTCCGATTAAAACGTCTGTAAATGTTACGACTCTAGTGTCACTGGGACAGATATTATCTCAGCCCCCTTACCACCATCTCTTATTGCGACTCAATAACTGAATAGATTGCTTATTCATACCAATGAATAAGCGACTCTATTTCAAATAGCATAGACTCGCTTATTCATTGGTATGAATAAGCAATCTACTCAATTATTGAACCGCAATAAGAGATGGTGGTAAGGGGGCTGTTTCATATTTAGTTACATAATTATCAATGGAATTTAGTTTTATGTAGATCAACGAAATCTCATTACGGATCTTTGATACTAAAACAACCTCTTTTTTCGTTTTTATTATTCTTTTTTTATATGTGGGGGGCAAATGAGCATGTGGGTCACCTGATGGAAAGCAAACACCACCGCACATGGAGATCAGCGACACCAAGGGGTTGCCGATCCGTTGCCAGCCTATACTCCATTCTTTTTTACCTCTTTTACCTTACGCGCTCCTCTACTCTCGCTGCCAACACAGCAACTGGCAGGAACACAACAACTCTCAAGGGAATTCTTATTTGGCTCCGGTATTCTATGAGGTGGTGGTACTTCCCCAGAGCTTAAAAAATACGCTATGCCCTACCACTCTTTTCGCCAGGCCTCGTTTGTCAGTCAGCAGGGTGCACCGCGTGGTTCAAAGATGTTGATGAACCACTTACACCAGATTATTATTCTATCATATCTTTTGCAGGATATTTATTTTTAATTCTATTGTGTAACTATTTTATAGTCTTTGGTTGTATGGTTCGATCATACATAATGTATGATTAGTTGCGACCTCTTCTTGCCCTTGACTCTACTTAGTACTTAGTAGTCTTTACATGTCCTAAAATCGGTGTATGGTATAGTTTATAACACTTATAACAATCTTAGTGATTTCACCATAAGCGTAGAATAGTTTGAAGCTTTCGATAAAGATTAAATTAATAAGTACATACATTAATACCACACATAAAATAACTTTTATAAACTGTTCAGTTTTGAACTTTATTACCACTATTTTGTTAAAACGCATCAGCGTTCTAGGCATGTGTTGAGTTTGTTTATTTCAGAATAGTAATAATTCGAAATTGTCTGTTATAAAATAAAATAAGAATTGTGTTAGGTAATGTCTACAATAATTGCATTTCTAATCGGAGTGAAATTATGAATTATGTAGATTGTAGTGTGTAGATCTGAGGAGTTTGATGGTGTCGTTGCTTGTGTGAACTTAATCGATGACGCAAGTTAAGCAACTTCGACTGACGCCTGTCTATGGAGGGGTTTGGGCACGCTAAACCGTCGATTCCGGCTGTTTACACTAGACAACAGTCCTTTAGGCGGCTTGAACACACTGGCCCCCCCAACCCGCAGTTGAGCAGCGAGGAGGAGTATTCTCCAAGCCCCTTCGATTGAAGCGAGACGCGTATCCCAACAGTGGGATGATTATATTATGGCGATGATTGTCGTAGAGATGGTAGGGATTAGTAATTCTGTTGTGATTACTAAAGTAATTGATTGGACAGTAATCTTTCAACCTAAGCAGCTTACGTATATCCTCGCTTTAAATCCTAGTGTCTCTAGTTTATCATAATTTCATCAGCGTTAACAAACAACTCGACAGGCTGCACGGGACACCACAACGGGTCACAATGGCCCATTGTTTCACCACCATTGTTTACGGTAGCCATCGTTACTTCTGTTACTGCCGTTGTATTTACATCTGCTGACCTATGACAGGGCCTGTAATGAAACAAAACGTTTACAGTCTTTTTATAGCTGTTTAAACTTTTAATTTAAGCCACATTATCCAATAAGAGTTTAAAACTTTGGTGTAATGCTGGCATATAGTTTCTTGTATGTATCTTTGTCATATGGGTGTAATAAAGTGTATTCTATTCTAGGATTATAAAAAAGTACAAAAGGCGGTCTTATCACTAAAAGCAATCTCTTCCAGACAACCTTAAGGAGAGAAACAATGATTTAGGTAATTGTTTTAAAAAATATACAATAGCTATAATACAAATAGATATATAACTATAAATAAATATATATGATTAAACATATCCTATTTCTATATATATACATTCACACACACATACATAAATATATTATATATATCTATAAACAAAGCAATAAAAAAATATAGGTTATAAAAAAACAAGTTGGTAATACCATATTATTTCTAAGTCAATACACTTCGATATTGATCTCTCTCATTGTCATGCGTAATGAACAAAATCTTTTATTGGTGTCAGTAAATAAATAAATATTCCTGGACAAATTACACACGGCCATCTAGTCCCAAACTAAGCAAAGCTTGTACTATGACTGATAAAATACATTTTTTTTTGTAATTACAGACATATAATACATAGAAAACACTTAGACCAAAACAAAAATAAATGTTCATGCACACATCAAACCCGCGATTACGGAGTCAAAGTGGCGATTGTTAGCCATTTTACCTTCGAGCTCGTCAATGTAAAGTTATGATTATTTATTATACTTTTAATTACCATTACGTTGCATTGCTGCAAAGCCTCACTATCCGGTACAACTGCGGCGAATAATTCGCAAATTAATTTAATTACACAAAAACATCTGTCTCTCGAACAGGTGATAGTCGATTAATTCCGCAAGTACCTACCTACACCTGCTCATAAATATTTAATGTAACTCCTTAGCAATTTGCCTTGTTAGGTTTTATTTGGCTCTGCAAACGGAACATCATCAGAGCGGGTTTTTAAGGTTCCGTACCCAAAGGGTAAAAAGGAATCCTATTACTAAAGCTCCGCTGTCCGTTCGTCCGTCCGTCCGTCTGTCACCAGGCTGTATCTCATGAACCGTAATATAGATGATGTATTTCTGTTGCCATACAACAAACATGATTTTTTTTGCTCGTTTTTGCTCTATAGGTAGACGCTTGAAATACTCTCATAATATTTAGTTATGTATTATATTATATATTATTATATATAAATAATTAAATAAAAATAAAACAAATATTTAAGGGCCCCCCTTAAAACAAACGTGTTTTATTGTTATTGCCGTTTTTATAGATTCTTTTTTCCTTTCCATCAAATGGACCCACATGTTCATTCCACCCCCCCCCCCCCCCCCCGGCCTCATATAAAAAAAATACAATATTACTTCTCGAAATGCATATACTCCAAAAAGCACTCCATGCTTATGTTGTAATTTTTTGGTAAAATTTGGCAGGAAGTTCATTCTACTTTCTTTCGTACAAGAAATAAACTTTTTTGAAACTGCACAGTATGCGACCATTTCCGTGGAAGATTAAAAATTCGAAGATGTAAGGATTTCTTGGTATTTTAATATATCAGCCTGGTTACCAAACTGTCTGCCTTATTGAGAGTATCATTATTTCAATTAAGTTGACATTATACGATACGATGATCCGTTGCTTATAGTACGTTGTCCAGTGAAAGTTAAATATTGAGTATAAGTGAGACCACTCGGTGTCAAATTGTTAATAATTGAGTCGTTTTACAATAACGAGGAATTGACTACCCGATCTTTGAGTTTTTGTATATGAGAGGTCACCTAATAGAAAGCAATCACCGTCACTGATCCGTTGCCAGCCTATACTCCTTTCTTTCTTTCTGGTGACCTCACTCACTCGCAGGAACACAATCACCCTCAAAGGAATTGTTGTTGCGGTATTCTGTAGGTTAAAAAATACTCTATGCCCTACCTCTCTATTTGCCAGGGCCTCGTTTGTCAATCAGCAGGGACACCACGCACAGGTGAGGTTGGCTTTGGTTCAAAGATGTTGATGAACCAGTTACAGCTAATGCACCAAAGGGTATAGCTTAATCGGTAGTCACATCACAAAATAACTAATAATTGTGCCACAACGCGTTTATGTTGGAACTGAGAAAGAGGAAACATTGAAACTAAAGAGCACGTAATGTTTGAGCTGACTGTTGTTAAGCCCAAAATGTTTAAAATCCCGTTTTGATCAAAAATAAGCCTGGCAACGCTGCTTCTAGGTGACTTCAGGGAGTCATCTGTATTGTAATACATATTATACTTAATATTTATTAATAAATAAATAATAATAACAAATAATATTTCTGGACATTTACACAGCGCCATCTAGTCCCATTTAAGCGCAAAGATTGTACTATGAGTAATAGACAACTGATAAATGTACTTAAATACATACATTATAATACATAGGAAACATCCAGACAAAGACAAACAGACATGTTCATTCACACAAATATTTGTCTTGTGCGGGAATCGAACCCACGATATAATTATTTATTCTTATGATATTGCTTATTTAGCCCTAAGTGCTACTCGAATAAACTATCAGGCTCATATTAACTTTAGTTTGGCATGTATTTTTTGGTTAGGAAATAAAAAAAACAGGATGTATCGTTAAAACATATTTAAAAAAATACAAAAACTTTGTGTTTTTGTTGAATTCTTTTTAAAAAGTTGGCCTTTAACCCCTTATTGTTTGGTAGCATTACCTAACTGACCTCACCTTTTTATTTTATTCGTCGGTTAGTTGGTTATCCATGAAAATGTTTAATATGCATATCGGAAGTATCTCGGAATCTGGCATATTTTACCGCGTTCTAAATAAATTTGTTATCTTTATCTCCTGAAATATCCTGCGTCTGCGAAGTATCTTAATGTGTTTGTTTTTAAACTTACACGTCGATTGAATGCGTATTGGCACGATGGAATGGCGGGTCAATATTTATTTTGCGATCTAATTATGAATTGTATAAGGTACCTATTAAAAATAACTGATGGCGTATTAAAAAACATTATAAGTTGTTCTACATCTATAAATTAATACATGAAGCAAAAACTCTATACCCCTTTTTAAGAAAATTGCGCGGACGGAGGAGTATGGCATTTCGCACACTTATTCTTTATATAGAGAAGGAGTGCAGAATGCTAATATTTTTATTTTAAATTATGCATTTAAAATACATTAAATCAATAAAAAACACATTACACACGCTACCACGAGAGTGTATATGCAACAATAAACAAAAAAGAATATATACGCGTAGGCTTGTATCCCTTTTTTTTTTCGATTTGTAATTTAAAGACGTCACAATAATATAAATATAGGTGAAATAATTACTTCGATTGCATAAAAACTTCTCGAGATATGATAACTTGAAGATCACAATTTTGGACTATCCCGAAAACGCTCCATACAAAAGGCTACCACGTTATGACGTCACACCGTGCTATTTTATATGCATTAAATCAGAAATTTGTTCGACAGCTATGTTAAATATTGCGTTTATGTAGCCAGTGCCGTCACAAAAGTTATAGTATTTTTTATTGTTTCTTCTGATACAACTATGTTTCATCCTTGTTATCGAATCTCCAAAACATATTACGGAAGTTCATTGCCCATTGGTTGTATATTGCGTTCAAATTGAACCGAATTGTGTTGATTTCCGGTAATTTCCGACAATAGCCGTAGAAAATTGTTTACCGAAAAATTACGCACGAAATGTTATGTGAGCGATCTTATGATTAGCGAATAGAAAACAAGAGGCAATTCTTTGCATCGATGGACTTTCTATTATTTTTTAACCGAAGATAATAGAATGAGTTCGATGGCTTAGTTGAGCGTTCCTGCTTCGATAAGCAATACCTTGGAACACACAAGTCAATTCAGAATATTGTTATTAAAATATTATTAACAAACGACAACAGTATTAAAATTATTATTATTTAAATAGTTGTCTTGGCCAACTTGCCAGAATATTATATTTTGAAAAATGGATGACGCCACACTGTGACTCACGCAGTACAATATAAGATGCAAAAATTCGTCAGCAACACAAACCTTCCTGGTAGCTCAGTTGGAAGAGCATTAGAGCACTCGACCGGTCATCGAGAGGTCGTGGGTTCAAATCCCACCTATGGGGGCAGGTGAATTTTTCCATTTTTCAAAATATAACAGTATTAAATTAAAAGATACAAAAAGCAGACATGTCTTTGATAACATTAAAAAGCGAAAAGAAAAGAAAAATAATTGAGAGAAGGGCAAACGAGCATGTGGGTCACCTGGTGGAAAGCAATCATCACCGCCCTTAGAGATCAGCAACACCAAGGGGTCGCCCATCCTTTGCCAGCCTTTTATTAGTGTCTATTTTTTACTCCCATTTTTGTTGCCAGCCTTTTTTTAGTGTCTATTTGTTGTCCCATAGCACTCTCAGAGCTGAAACGAATGTGATGACACCTAGTTTGTTACAATCTGTCAAATGGGTTATACTTACAAGATATATACATACGTACGTATACGCCCAAAAACATTGCCCACCTTCCATCGGCAGTTGGATCATCATCATCATCAGGTCATTTTAGTCTCCACTACAGGAGCACGACCCTCTCTCGTCCGTCCCAGACAGAAGGAGGATTTGGCCTACACTGTTTTATAATGTATGTATTTCCCTTAGTCGCCTTGTACGACATCCACGGGAAGAGACGGAGTGATTCTATTCTAGTCTGCCGGAAACCACACGGCCACGGCAGTTGGATATCAACAATAATTCTAGCCTCAATATGAATGAGTTTATTTTAGGGATGGGGCGAATTTTCCCTTTCGGTCTTCGTATTTTCGCAAATTAGTTACTAAATGTAACTTACAATTTTTTTTTGCTTTTTTGGAAGTTTAAGTTTTTATGATACTCCTATTTGTAGACGATATAATAACTTATTTATATTGACATGTGTACCTATTATTAAATTTAATATGCTTAGCTAATATAAATGTGCGATAACTTGTCGCTTTTTCCAATGCAAAACGATGCATTTAAGAACATTGTTTTGCGCTGAGAGGATTCTGTTCCAATTTACCGAACTGCCTAAGCGTCTCTCATGTTTGTTGGATGAAATCATTGATCGAAATCTATGAAATGTGCATTATTAAAAATAACACTCCTTTTTGGAATCGGTTAAAAGTAATAAGATAATAAAAGTATGTTTGCTTCCGAATTTTCGATCACGAGTCAGAATACACGCTTTCAGTAGTACTTTTGGCTAAGGTTCTTATGAATGTATGTCAACGAGTAGAGCCACATATTCCCAACCTTGTCAGCTATTATAACGACCCACATGAGGTGCTAACCACCAGCCCTGGCACCACGGTGTCGGGTACAGTTAACGCACGTGCGTTACTAACCACTGCACAAACAACACGCGCCACTTGTGAAACCTTTGTTTGGTTTTAATGTTTATTGTATTGAGTGTACTACGTACGATGGGTTAAACTATGGGCTATATAGATAGATCCCAAGAAGTGAGACTGGAGCTGGAGTAGCGATTTTTGTATTTAATATACGTGGAATACTATTATTTTTAACATTCTTAGTTTAGAATTGTTAGACTTTTTTTATTTTTTATTCCTGGCCAATTTACACAGCGCCATCTAGTCCCAAATTAAGCGAAAAGCTTGTACTATGGGTACTAGATAACTGGTATAATACTTAAATACATTTTTTTTAAAATGTATATATGTACATATAATACATAGAAAACGCCCACACCAAGACAAACAGACATGTTCATGCACACAAATGTTTGTCTTGTGCGGAAATCGAACCCGCGACCTCAGAGTCAAAGTGGCTATTGCTAACCATTCGACCACCGAGCTCGTCGCTTAACTTTTCAATTGACTGCTGTGAAACGAAAAATGTTTGACGTCGCGGTCGAATTTATATAGACGAGCAGACTTCTTGTCGGTGGTGTAGCAATCAATGCATCTTCCTCCATTCTTCCCTGTCCATAATATTAAGATAAAAAAAATACGAAAAATAATAATATTATTTATAAAAAGTATAAGGCGTGAGAAGCTCAATGGCGTCGTTGCGCGTGTCAGTCTAATCGATCACGCTAGTTAAGCAACGTCGACTGTAGCCTGTCTCTGGATGGGTTTATTTATCTCGAGCTCCTCCGTGCTTCGGAGAGCACGTAGGTTACAAGGGGTTCGGTAGCAAGGGGTTTCTCTTATATATGACCCTTCCTGACTCGAAGGCTGAATCTGTCCTTGTATAGTGGTTCCAGCCGGCACTTCTTGTTCCCATCCCAAAATATTTTATTGTTTTAAATGTAGTATAGTGGAAATAAATAGGTACCTACCTATCTATGAAAATTCGTCATTGTTGATACAGCAAAACTGTCTTCAAAGTAAACTCGCCATGCTATGGTATCTCGCACCACTTAAGCAACTATTGACAAACCCTTTAAAATCCTACAATGATGTCTAACAAAGGACAATATTTCTTAAGATTTTTGATAAGAAACCTCTTCGGACCTTTTGTTAGATAAAAGAAAAGGTTAGTGTAAGAACGTTTTTTTATTTCTTTATGTAAAGGAAGTTGGGGTTTAATATTGGATTTAACAGAAAACATTTTTTTTTTCTAAAATCCCTGATTCTGAGTCGAACCTTGATTTACACATATTTATTGATATATTATAAACACTTTGATGAACTTACAAATGCGTTGTGCCCTACCTCTCTTTTGCACCACATGCAGGCGAGGTGGGCTTTGGCTCTAAAGATTTTTTTATACTGCGTCGGGTGGTCTGATGTGAAGCGGTGGCCATATTAACGCTCGCAATATAAAATATCGCTCACGCGACGCCCCCCATCCCCCTGCCAACGCAGCATTCTCCTTCCTTTCTTTCTGGTGACCTCACTCACTCGCAGGAACACAACAACCCTCAAGGGAATTGTTATTTGACTGCGGTATTCTGTGAGGTGGAGGTACTTCCCCAGTCGGGTAGTTTACAATTACGCTCCCTACCTCTCTTTTCGCCAGAGCTTCGTTTGTCAGTCAGCAGGGTGCACCGCGTGCAGGTGAAGTTGGCTTTACGTATCGTACCTACGTTACATCGTTACGTATATAAGGGTGCTTACATAATGACCCCAATTACCTGCTTACAGGTAGCCGGTACGTGTGAATTCAAAGCAAACTGTACCTTATTCCATACACTTATTTTATCATACCGAAAGCTCTGTGAAATAAACACCAAAACGTGCGAAAGAAGAATCTTTTGAATTTCGGAAAGAAACAATAAGCACATAAAATGTCGCGTACGAGGAAAGTGATAACTATTAAAATAAATAGAAATTCGAATCGAACCCTGTCATATTATTCACTTATGCTATAAAGATTGTATGTAGTAACACGCAGAGCAAATATAGCTATTGCAAGGTCAGCAGGTGGCCGAGTGGGGTCAGTGCAACGACTCCGGGGTGATAATCCATTGTAAGGTCCGATCCGATGCGATAAAACGTAAATATAACGCGTTCATGTTTTTGACGTGGAGGTCTTCCTCATCATTTCCTGGGACATTGCAGTAAAAAGTAAAATTGTGTAAATAAACCTGTTGGTATGTCCTTTTGAAAGCTTCCTAAAAAGATATAGATATACGATACAATGGCCGTGTGGTTTCCGGCAGACAAGAATAGAATCACTCCGTCTCTTCCCGTGGATGTCGTACAAGGCGACTAAGGATTTTGATGAAACTTGTCACAATTAAAGACCTCGACATGCTTGAGGTTTGTGTCGAAAAAAAATTGAGATCGATCATTGTCCTTGAGGAATGATCATCAAATACATTTTCCATTGAAATCAATGGAAAACATATACTTAGCGAAACTACTCCGCTCCACTCAATCTCGATTTCCGCCCCGTGGGCTAGAATCCTCGGCCTAGTATTTGATTCTCCCACCACCTCTCAAAATAACGTCGTATACAGCGCCATGGTAGAAAGACACAAGGTAGATTCTTTCCATATGTTGCCAAGACTACGACACGAATTTGGATGTTAAAATCTGTCATTTTCCATACAAAATACAGCTGATGTCAATAGCAAGTTGAGATCACGTGACCACATTTATCGCTAAAGAACTTTCCATATTATGTCTTTATACCATAGACAGCGCCAGTAAGCGCTAAGAATGAGATGTCGCGCGGATGCGCTATAGCGTAATACGTGATAGTGATAGCATTCTAGTTCCTCTTCTTGAAAATAATCAAACACACGATAAATGTTTTTAGCGGCAGTAGCTGGACTGTAGTCTAGCTTTCAATAATAATAAAAAGAGAATCGTGCTTCTGCCGCTAGCTTTTTTTTTTTAATCCCATCTCGACATTTTTAGTTGTAAATTTGTAGTAGTGACTGGCAAGACGGTTATTTTGTAAGATATGACCACCAATCTTCATCTTCACAGGTTCTCAGGTACCTGAGACCTACATTACAATTGGCACCGGTCCTTTGATAGATAGATAGACAGTATATTCGTATTACAGAATTTACACACACTTACAAATTGTAAGCTTATACAATAGATGACAGAATACACATTAATGATTGTAGGTGTGTGTTGCAGCTATACAAAGCGACCATAGCTCAGTGGGAACTTTGCTAGGTTCAGGTAGATGGTTTTTAAGCAGGTATGATATAAAGATAGTTTTATTTACATATTCTGGGTTGTCGTGTATTATCTTAGTTAAATCTCTAAAAAAATAAGATAAAATAATAGTACGTCCAAATAAGAAACGAAAGAACGATCACTCGTCGATTGCCATCAGTCTCTAGAATCTATTGGACAGATTTAGTTGAATTTGGTACAAATTTCGATAATTAACACTAAATGACCAAAGGATACATAAATTCTGGGGTCCAAATACGGCCAAATAAAAGTATTTTAAATATGGGGTAAACTTGAAGAGTAAATTAAACTTTTAGCACATATTACTGAATAATTACTTTTCCTTCTGGTCGGCTGTTTGACGTGTCACGATTTGCAATGGATTCGAGTTTTCTCGAAGTCATCGAACTTCTTTGTCCACTCTTTATGGCAACTATAACGTACAGGATTAAATTTAAACTGAGGTTTAACGTAGTAAGAAATTTAAAACATCGATTTATCGCTTAACGAAAGTATCTTAGGTCTATTCCTGTTTTACAGAATCTATAATTAGTTTCTGTAAAACAGCATCTATGAGTAACAAAAATCTCTCGAGATATGTTAATTTGAAAATCTCAATTTTGGACTTTGCCGAAAACGCTCCGTACAAAAGGCTATTTTGTATGCACCAAATCAGAAATTTGTACGACAGCTATGTTAAAAATTCAAAAATTTCGATGTTTTTTTGGGAAATGTCGTGAGAAGACTAGCTTTAGTTGACAACTTGGTATGTGCTTATCCCGGTATCCTATGATAATTTTCAAAAATCCTTTCTTAGCGGGTGTTTGCCAATTACCCAAGTTTTTATCACGTAGCCATCATATTAGAAAATGAAATGTATTGAATGTATGTGGGGTGAATGGCAAGTTGATATGGAAACGTAATACTATTAACACTGCCCGAAAAAAAAAATTGCAACGTTTTTACAAACATTTGTCATCAAGGTTACATTCCATTGAGCATCGAGACCATGTCATACGTATCAGTTGTAGTTTGTATGGCAGTTTTTACCACATACAGGTGAGTCAGAGACCTCACTGTCATGACTCATAAAATCACCGGTAGTACTGTGATTTAAATCGGACGATTCTGCGGAAATTATAGTCTGGTTCTTTGAAGGTATTTTGATAGGCTTTGTGTCATCCATCCATATAATATAAGTCTACTATTACTACTATCCCTACTATATAATATGTATTATAAATGTGAATGTGCGTTTGTTTGTTATGCTATCACGCCGAAACCACTGAACATCATAAAACTGTGTACACCATATTCTCAGAGGTAATAAGAAGGACATATGATACTTTTTATTAAGCTAGTGTTATATGAATGTGACAGTGTGTGGGTCTATCTGTTTGTTATTATTACGAATAAACAGCTAAACCGATTTTAAACCTCACTCGTTAGTTTTATTTTGAGTGACGAGCTCGGTGGCGTAGCGGTCAATGACGCGGCTTCGACACCAACGCTCGTGGGTTCGATTCCCACATAGGACAAACATTTGTGTGCATGAACATGTCTGTTGTTTTCTATATATCATAAGTATGTATTTACAAAAAAAAATGTATTTACGTATTTTTATCAGTTGTCTAGTACCCATAACACAAGCTTCGCTTACTTTGGGGCTAGATGGCGCTGTGTAATTTGTCTGACAATATTTATTTATTTATATTTTATGTATGTTTTTATTTACATGTTCATATTGACATCAACCCTTAAGGGTTGATCAATTGAAGGGGATTACCCTTCAATTGATGGGAGACCCGTATTCCTGTAGTGGAGGAGCATACACCACCACGCTGCTCAACTTCAAGTTGGCGGAGGCCAATATTTTCAAGCCGCACAAAGGTTAACTTTGCTGAGAGAGGTGACTTTGCTGAGAGCTCTACATAAATAAACCCATCCATAGACTGGCTACCGTCGACATTGCTTAACTTGCGTGATCGATAAGACTGAATGGCGTAAATTCGGCATCGAGCTCCTCACGGATACGATATGTCATAGCATAAACAAAATGCACACATCAAAGAATCAGAGAAACATGCATTATCTTTATAGATATGAAAGTTGACGTCACAAGACTTTTGAAAATTAAGGAGAATTGTTGCGACATACGGCCATACATCATCGTCCGTTTCAAGAATTATTTTTTCCTTCTTCGACTGTGTCCATTGTTGCATTAACTAAATATAACAGTGAGTAAGTTGTAGAAGAAATTACACTTTAAGGTAATTTCTATAGTAGCTTGCTCATAAGTTATGTTTGGAATGGTCTTTGATTAAAGAAAAAATTTACCTTATATGCAAATCAATTATTGGAGTAAAACTTCTTTACGCACGTTTGATTAGGGAGTAAGGTGGTGAATGCGTGACGAGAGCTTTACGGAAACGGCGATCGTAAGACGAGAGGGAGATATAAGTTAGTAGAGCTAAAGAAGTTTTACTATGTTATTTATTTAAACTTTATTGACCACAAAATCACATAAGGGTACAAAAGGCGGACTTAACGCTAAAAGCATTCTCTACCAGTCAACCTTAGGGAATAGCAGAAATACACGAATGCGATTCTAAAGCATATAAAAAAAATAGAACAGTGTCTAGAAAATAGATATATGTAGTGACTGAACCGTCACTACATATATCTATTTTACTAAGAAAAAGAGACATCATATTACTAAGAAAAAGAGAAAAATAATAATATGTTACTTGTGTTTTACGTGTCGTCTAAAAAACAATTGTTTTTTATGTAGACGAATTGTTGTCGTCAAATTACAATTGTTATTCTCTATCATTCTGATGAGAGTGCTGGGAAATGAGGAATGTATATGCGTTGAAGCAGTGGTATAAGAAATATATTTGGTATTTGGGGTGTAAGTGGTTCATCAACACCATTGAACCAAAACCAACTTCACCTGCACGCGGTGCACCCTGCTGACTGACAAACGAAGCTCTGGCGAAAAGAGAGGTAGGGAGCGTAATTGTAAGCTACCCGACTGGGGAATGTACCTCCACCTTACAGAATACCGCAGCCAAATAACAATTCCCTTGAGGGTTGTTGTGTTCCTGCGAGTGAGTGAGGTCACCAGAAACGAAGGAGATGCTGCGTTGGCAGCGGGGGTGGCGGCGCGCGAGCGATATTTTATGTTGCGATCGTTAATATGGCTACGGCAACCGCTTCACATCAGGCGGGCCGTATGCTTGTCTGTCACAACCTCGGCCACTAATTTTCATAGAGTATACAAAGATTGAAAAGCTCGGTGGTCGAATGGTTAGCAATGGCTATTTTGACTCTGAGTTTACGGGTTCGATCCCCGCACAAGTCAAACATTTGTGTGCATGAACATGTCTGTTTGTCTTCGTCTGTGTTTTCTATGTATGTATTTAAGTATAATAAAAAAAAATGTATTTAAGTATATTTATCAGTTGTCTGGTACCCATAACACAAGCTTTGCGCTTAATTTGGGACTAGATGGCGGTGTGTAAATTGTCCAGAAATATTTATTTATTATAGAACTAATACACTATGCTCCGTCAAGTGGCATACAGTTTTTTCAACTATCATTCGACTATTTTATTCGTAAGTAACTTTTAAACAATTTCGATTACCTTTTGTTTAATCTTCTTTGTTTCTCAAATTTGGATCAAAGGAAATAAAACATTTCTGTTGACATCGAAAACGAAATAAAAAACACAAAATCAAACATCTGTGTCATGGTTTTTCATTAAAAATAAAACCACAGGAACTATCGAGTTTCACTATCAACCAAATAGCTTAATTTATATGAAAACGAACAAATAAATTTAAACTTTATTCCTTTGTGTTTAATTTCAATTTAGCTTGTTTTCACGTGTGCGGTGTAAATGTTAAACGGTAACGAATAGTGACGTTTTGTGAGAATTTTATGGTATAGGGTTACTGTGGGCTATTTTTTTAAATTTTATCTTTTTAACGATTGCCTCATGAGAAACTTATTTCTTTCGGGATTACGTTACGCTGTCTTGGTTAGTTATTAACACTGGGTTAATCAGTAACAGAAGAATAACTTTAATATTAATTAATAATATATTTTCAAACAATAATTCACCAAATATTAGGTATTGACGGGGGCCCACCACACACCAATGTCTCATGCGTAGCCAGGACTAAAAGCGGCGACCACGAAAAAATGCAATGAACATTGAAGTTAATTTCAGTACCGGGAGTAAGACTACGGCTGCCCTGGAAATCACAACGAATTTAATCAGAAGAAATTAGTAGGAGTACGAGGCTTTAGGAATTTAGCAATGCGAGAGACAGCAATATGGCAAATAAGGCATTAGTTATAATTATTAATTTAAAGCTTAAAGAGATGGCTAGTCAAGTGAAGCTGAACTGCCGTGCTTTACGGATTTTTAAGTAACATTATTGTTATTGGGATCTAAAACACTGAGTTTTATCTAACACATCTATTTTATGAATTGCAAAATATTCTGAACGCTTGGTAATTCTCCCTTACTCCTATCAAACCAGAATAGTATACTACCCCGGGGGTCGCATCCGGATGCGACATGCAACGAATTCAACATACCCGCTACCTACTCCCGCTGCCAATGGATCACATGGTGTGCTGTTTGATCGAATTCATGAATCAAATCAAATCAAATCACATATTTGGTATTATTCATTATTATTTTCAAGTCTCATCTCTCATCTTTAGAGCTTCGATTACGCTAATAATACCATCATTTTGCATCAGGCTGGTCGTATTATTTTTACGTAGTGTATTTTCTATTAATAATAGAAATAAAATGGGAAACCAATAAGTCAAAGCCAGATAAACCACCATATTAATAAGCAAATTCTTCACAAATTGGTAAAACATTGTTTAATTCGTTTATGGTTGGTTTTTAAAAGACGAATGATTTAAAATTCACTGCTCAGAAATGCAGTGCACTTCTTCACACAAATTTATGATCTGTAGATAACAGATTAGTGAACCCTTTCAATATAAAACTGTGAGCAAATGGCATTTGTTATTCTAAGAACTTGCTTATCTTACAAACGAATACAGACAGCCACAAGACAGCTTTGGCCATGGACACAACACTATTTATAAATATAGACATGCAGTAAGTCAAATTTTATTTCAAATCAATGTGTTTAATTTATTTTTAGACCAGAAATGATGCGTTAATCGCAAGTTACGTAATTCAAATTGTGGGATTAAATAATTCTACGTAATTAGAATAAATATAGAATAATTATGATAAAATACACATATAAAAAAAACATAAAAACTTTTAAAGGACTGAGATAGTCATCTAGTGGGTAATCAATTTATTTTAATTATTACAGTAGTTTAGAGATTTTTCTTGCAAAAGGACTTACTTAGTACGTACTTAGTTGTAATTATTGTGATTTTAATAATTTATTCCATAATACATAATAATATGACAACTTTGAATGTCTGCTTAGTGTTCCTAACTAACTAACCTAAGAAGTGTTTGCATTTGCAATGCAATGTATTATAATAGTTATCTAAATAGAGACCAAAACTAATAAAAGTACGAAAGATATTAATTTATGAAATAATACAGATAAAGACGAAAAAAACAGACGCGATTATTGATCGTAAGTAATCACACTGAGGTTATCGTTAAACTATTACGACTAATTACGAGTATTCGTTGATCAGATTCTAAACAAAATTGGGCAGGAAAAATAAATTAACATGAATAAAATATTTATTAACAAATTGCTGTGTGTGCCCTAAAATGAGAGCAAACACAGCGTTAATGTATGTGTATAGCACCGTTTCTAAGTATTTTAATTTACAGAGGCTGTAGTCTACGTCTTAAAATATTTGAATATGTAGTCTATGGTTGCACATGACTCGCATCAAGTTTCCCAAAGTTAATCGTCTGCATGTGGTCTGTAATACAAACACTCACAATTTTGTGTTTGTTGTGGGTAACTAGCTTTACTTTGTATTCGTTTACTCGTTAATTTTAATTATTTTTTTATAAAGATGCTATGTAGGTAATGTGATGTGGAGAACTTCCCCCATGGGCGATATTAGAAGATAAGGGAGGATAAACAGTTCACCCAGTCCCTGCTTCATTTTCTACAATACTATTAGAAATAAGTAAAACTTAAAGAGGAGGGTAAAAGTCAATATCTTATATTATTTATTCGAGGAAAGGCCATGTTGAGTCTTACCTTTTTACTCGTCTACAGCGAGAGCAGAGATTTTTCATGTGAAAACCCATATGCGGTGGATCAGGCCGGCTGTTGGCGTGTAGACGCTTTGCCACGCGTTCGTCAACAACGAAATATAACACATTGTTTTCTATCAAATTAATTATGCTTTATCTCTAAATAAATTACAATTAATTAATCTACCGATCACCAATGGTGCTGAGAAATCTAGAACCTCAAGAAAAGTAATAAGGAGAAAACCAGTCGGAATGTTCAACCAACATTGATTAATGACGATCATAACTTCGTATTTTGATATGTAAATTACATGAACCAGTTCACAGGTCTCTAAACTATGCAACTTATGTAGGGTTGCCATCTCTGAACGGTAACAACCAGGACAAGATGCGTGAAAACTCCGGATTTGGAATGTTAAAACCCGGACATGTCATCAGTGTTTTTAGTACTAGCACTATTTTTTATTCTGTGACAAGACGGTTATTCGCAGCATGGAGCGGGCGGTAGTGAATTAAAACTTTTGACCCCGGACTACAAATGAAACCCAGCGTCGCCCTCCAAAC
The DNA here is from genome assembly GCA_937001555.2 of Hypsopygia costalis. Taxonomy (NCBI): domain Eukaryota; kingdom Metazoa; phylum Arthropoda; class Insecta; order Lepidoptera; family Pyralidae; genus Hypsopygia; species Hypsopygia costalis. Next base: position 11,984,772 of record OW443344.2, read on the forward strand.
TAGAACAAATTCGGGGAAACCCGGACGGATGGGGACCCTAAATTTAGGAGAAATCTATAGATATGATGCTTAGTTTTATAGACATAGAGTTGAAAGTAGATAAAGTCAAATCAGAATCTACATTAGATACTACACTAAACCCTAACATAAAAAAGGCGAAGTGAAATCTAGTTTTAGTAGTAATTGATTTAATAAGCTCTGTAAGATTAGATCTATCTGAATAGACGTTTGGTAAAAGTGATTTAATTTAAAAGAGTGAAGTCAAACAATTATTATTTTTTAGAATAAACCATCTAAATATGTCGACACTTTTGTAAAAGCGAAATCGATTGGTAAAGAAAAAAAATATTAACTGGAACAGTACAAGTGATTTCTTATATCAAAATTTGGAAGACGTTCATCAAGTGCCAACAATAACCATTATCAATATTATAGTGCCACAAACTTATCTGGCCCGGTGGCGGGGGCGGTGCGATCGACTTAAGTGTTGCCATTAAACGAAATGCCGCCCGTTTTAGAGGAAACATAAAAATCAAAGAAATATATACACTGTTAAAATAATAGCATTGATATACTTATTAATTGTGTTGTGTGGTGTTTCAATTAAATATCAATTGCCTTCTATTTTTTGTTCATTAGTTTTAAAAATGGGCCACGTTAAGTCGCGATCATAGCTATTATATAATATTAGAGAGTTATAATATTGCACAGAAACAACTCGTTGACGATTTTTTTATTGTAAGAAATGAAATATGTGTAGAAAAAGATAATATGTATTTAAAAAAATACACCTCAATGGAATGTGCATACGCGGTAAGTAAATTAATTGTACCTGGCAATACTACATTCCAAGATGGCGGCTTTAGTTCCAAATTTGGCCACCGGGTCAGATAAGTTTGTAGCACTGTAAAAGCATTCTCTATTTTTTTTTTTTTTATAAAATTTAATGGAGGACATATAATAGCAATCAATTACATGATGCGTAATCTTCCAACTTCGGTTAATGTTTAAAAAAGTAACAAATGTTTAAAAAAGTTACATTTGTTATAAACTACAAAGTCACCTTTAATAAATATTGCTTAAAATGTATTTTGCACTTTCTTTTCTATTGCTGGCAATCTCATTCCTATTTTGAACCTTGTGTAATCTGCATATAATTATGGCACTGCAAAGGGCACTTGTGAGGGAATTCGGCGGGTCAGAGAGTTGAATATTGGATTAATTTCTGTAACATTTCACTTGATAATCCTATATTTCCTAATGATGAAATAAAAATGAAAAGTGAAGAATAATAATACAAAAAAAAAACAGCTCTAATGGACTAGTATTCAGGGCCCAGACAATAACGAAGCCACAAAGTGTCAAATTACTTCCTCGTTTCAATGAAAATCAGTTAACTCACGCTTTCGCTTGCCTGTACTTATTACTTATACTGTACTTGTACTGAGTATTTTATATTAGGCATTTAATCACACCTTAGAATACAGACACTATTAGATGAATAATGATATAAGATATATCTTGCTGCAAGTGTCTTTTGTCATTAGCATTTATTATTAAAAAACCTATCACTCGATTCATCAGGTAACTATAACTGTGCTACGATGTTATCTATAATGAGTAATGACACATACAGATACGCACTCAGAAAATATTTAACTTTTAAAACCACTTTTTTTAAAACTTATATAACATTGGTATACTTACAAAGCGAATTTTGAGCTATGAGAACATTGATAGCAAATACTGTACATACAAAATAACAGCATGTTACAAATAAAAATATTTACTTATCTGATATCAAAAGACACACCCGTCCACATGATAAGACTATATTGTTGCAAACATTTGAGCTCCATTTCGATAACGACCACTCTTATTCTTGCTTCTTTTATTCGTTCCGTGGATTCCAACAACACATCGTCTGTTACAACAACTATAATGAGACCCTTTGATTAAAATGTTTAACATTACTTAATTTAGTATGGCATTGCCCTCTCAACAAAATTGTCGCTCCGTCGGGTTCTGTCCTTTCGTATTGTCTGCGAGCCAATTCGCTAAGTTCCAATTGTCTTTATGAATAAATTGATGCAGATTAATAAAGTGGCCGGCGATAAGTGACGTCGGCTCGCACGGCATTCTTATCAATATTGTTTCGTTCGCGACTTACTTCGACAGTTTCCTCGCGACGCGCCGATCGAACGACCGCATTGCAAATATATCATCAATTACTTCATCTTTACCTTTGAAATCTTCAACACGTTCATACCAATACGATTCATTAAAGCAAAACATCGCCAGGTCAAAATTACCAAACGAACCGGTCCTGGATTTAGTGAAGAAGTGAATTATGGAAATGTGCCGTGTGAATTAAGTTTCTTAGATGTGAATATGTTATAATAATAATTTCTCGAAATAAATCTGACTAATGTAGAGATGACGGCGAACGAATCCGTTGGAATATTTAATGATTGCCACACTGATGGGAAACTGTGAGTTGCATGATAATTTATAGTAAAACTTGAGGCTTGCGTGGAAGAAAATTTTAAAGTTAAAATGGATTTGAAGAGGCTTGGTTCACCTGTGCATACATGTGCATCATTAGTCATGCTGATGACGGTCCGATGTTACGCTCGGTTGATATAGTACTTTGGGTTTCTTTCAAATATCCTTATATGACTTGATTTATGATGCACTTTTGAAATTACCTGTTACTTGATAATAAACTTCATATGACGAATATTTTTTATCTACAACCCAAGTCATTGTATATGTGAAATTAACCCAGAAGCTTAATATTCTGTAGCAAATATCATATATTATTTAATGCATAACTAATACAAAACAATTTGATGTTACATAGATTAATAAAAGGTGAGCTTCCCCCTTACCACCATCTCTTATTGCGATTCAATAACTGAATATTCAGTTATTGAATCGCAATAAGAGATGGTGGTAATGGGGCTTATCTCTACGAGATGTCTCTTCCAGCCAACATTAACGGTTGTACTCGAAACAATACATTATTGGAAGGGTAGACATCGTAAAAATATAAAGTATATAAAACTAAATACATGACTAAATAGATCTACTTCTAGGTACCTATTACATTGATAAATAAATACGTAGACGTAATATAAGTATTAACATTTTACATATACTACACCAGTAAATACTTAACCCTACATAAACAACAATATTGTACAGAGGTTCCACAAATGAAGTGAAAAAATTTACAAAATTTGCTTAATATCCATCTGTTTATGATGTTCGTGATCGGAACATTATAAATAATTTATAAAAAAAAAAACTCACGTATGACAACATAATTGCATCATTATTACATTAATTAACTAATGAACGGATTGCTCGCGTATTTTTATTGGATAAGGCGATTAGATACAATATAATCTCAAATGAAAATCTTTTGACAATATTTTTAGGCGAATGTCAGGGAAGGCGTAACATTTTATTATTTCGTTTATTATATATACATTTAGTATATATAAATAATATATACGTCCTATAACTAGAAGGCTGGTCATTACCTTGCTCAGAGAATTGTATCGCTATCCAGCGAGGTAATGCTGCCAGTCTTCTGGAGACACTGCCAAAAGACAACGATATTGGGGATATTTTTTTATTTGTAAGTAAATTTATATTTCTTTTTTAATCCCATCACTTTTTCTTTAGTTTATTGATATAATATGTATATAAAGGTTTTTAGATTACTATTAGTTTAATGTACATATTAGAAATAATACATATTTTCTTCATAACAAATATTAATTTCTTTAGTTATTAAACAGAAGTACAAATGATTTCTTGTCTGGTTTTTTGTAGTTATAACATAAAAACACATCTATGGCTTTAAATTTTAAGTTGGGTCGTAAAGTTAGAAGACAGTAAGTGCAGTGTTGAACATTTATATCTCCGATTAAAACGTCTGTAAATGTTACGACTCTAGTGTCACTGGGACAGATATTATCTCAGCCCCCTTACCACCATCTCTTATTGCGACTCAATAACTGAATAGATTGCTTATTCATACCAATGAATAAGCGACTCTATTTCAAATAGCATAGACTCGCTTATTCATTGGTATGAATAAGCAATCTACTCAATTATTGAACCGCAATAAGAGATGGTGGTAAGGGGGCTGTTTCATATTTAGTTACATAATTATCAATGGAATTTAGTTTTATGTAGATCAACGAAATCTCATTACGGATCTTTGATACTAAAACAACCTCTTTTTTCGTTTTTATTATTCTTTTTTTATATGTGGGGGGCAAATGAGCATGTGGGTCACCTGATGGAAAGCAAACACCACCGCACATGGAGATCAGCGACACCAAGGGGTTGCCGATCCGTTGCCAGCCTATACTCCATTCTTTTTTACCTCTTTTACCTTACGCGCTCCTCTACTCTCGCTGCCAACACAGCAACTGGCAGGAACACAACAACTCTCAAGGGAATTCTTATTTGGCTCCGGTATTCTATGAGGTGGTGGTACTTCCCCAGAGCTTAAAAAATACGCTATGCCCTACCACTCTTTTCGCCAGGCCTCGTTTGTCAGTCAGCAGGGTGCACCGCGTGGTTCAAAGATGTTGATGAACCACTTACACCAGATTATTATTCTATCATATCTTTTGCAGGATATTTATTTTTAATTCTATTGTGTAACTATTTTATAGTCTTTGGTTGTATGGTTCGATCATACATAATGTATGATTAGTTGCGACCTCTTCTTGCCCTTGACTCTACTTAGTACTTAGTAGTCTTTACATGTCCTAAAATCGGTGTATGGTATAGTTTATAACACTTATAACAATCTTAGTGATTTCACCATAAGCGTAGAATAGTTTGAAGCTTTCGATAAAGATTAAATTAATAAGTACATACATTAATACCACACATAAAATAACTTTTATAAACTGTTCAGTTTTGAACTTTATTACCACTATTTTGTTAAAACGCATCAGCGTTCTAGGCATGTGTTGAGTTTGTTTATTTCAGAATAGTAATAATTCGAAATTGTCTGTTATAAAATAAAATAAGAATTGTGTTAGGTAATGTCTACAATAATTGCATTTCTAATCGGAGTGAAATTATGAATTATGTAGATTGTAGTGTGTAGATCTGAGGAGTTTGATGGTGTCGTTGCTTGTGTGAACTTAATCGATGACGCAAGTTAAGCAACTTCGACTGACGCCTGTCTATGGAGGGGTTTGGGCACGCTAAACCGTCGATTCCGGCTGTTTACACTAGACAACAGTCCTTTAGGCGGCTTGAACACACTGGCCCCCCCAACCCGCAGTTGAGCAGCGAGGAGGAGTATTCTCCAAGCCCCTTCGATTGAAGCGAGACGCGTATCCCAACAGTGGGATGATTATATTATGGCGATGATTGTCGTAGAGATGGTAGGGATTAGTAATTCTGTTGTGATTACTAAAGTAATTGATTGGACAGTAATCTTTCAACCTAAGCAGCTTACGTATATCCTCGCTTTAAATCCTAGTGTCTCTAGTTTATCATAATTTCATCAGCGTTAACAAACAACTCGACAGGCTGCACGGGACACCACAACGGGTCACAATGGCCCATTGTTTCACCACCATTGTTTACGGTAGCCATCGTTACTTCTGTTACTGCCGTTGTATTTACATCTGCTGACCTATGACAGGGCCTGTAATGAAACAAAACGTTTACAGTCTTTTTATAGCTGTTTAAACTTTTAATTTAAGCCACATTATCCAATAAGAGTTTAAAACTTTGGTGTAATGCTGGCATATAGTTTCTTGTATGTATCTTTGTCATATGGGTGTAATAAAGTGTATTCTATTCTAGGATTATAAAAAAGTACAAAAGGCGGTCTTATCACTAAAAGCAATCTCTTCCAGACAACCTTAAGGAGAGAAACAATGATTTAGGTAATTGTTTTAAAAAATATACAATAGCTATAATACAAATAGATATATAACTATAAATAAATATATATGATTAAACATATCCTATTTCTATATATATACATTCACACACACATACATAAATATATTATATATATCTATAAACAAAGCAATAAAAAAATATAGGTTATAAAAAAACAAGTTGGTAATACCATATTATTTCTAAGTCAATACACTTCGATATTGATCTCTCTCATTGTCATGCGTAATGAACAAAATCTTTTATTGGTGTCAGTAAATAAATAAATATTCCTGGACAAATTACACACGGCCATCTAGTCCCAAACTAAGCAAAGCTTGTACTATGACTGATAAAATACATTTTTTTTTGTAATTACAGACATATAATACATAGAAAACACTTAGACCAAAACAAAAATAAATGTTCATGCACACATCAAACCCGCGATTACGGAGTCAAAGTGGCGATTGTTAGCCATTTTACCTTCGAGCTCGTCAATGTAAAGTTATGATTATTTATTATACTTTTAATTACCATTACGTTGCATTGCTGCAAAGCCTCACTATCCGGTACAACTGCGGCGAATAATTCGCAAATTAATTTAATTACACAAAAACATCTGTCTCTCGAACAGGTGATAGTCGATTAATTCCGCAAGTACCTACCTACACCTGCTCATAAATATTTAATGTAACTCCTTAGCAATTTGCCTTGTTAGGTTTTATTTGGCTCTGCAAACGGAACATCATCAGAGCGGGTTTTTAAGGTTCCGTACCCAAAGGGTAAAAAGGAATCCTATTACTAAAGCTCCGCTGTCCGTTCGTCCGTCCGTCCGTCTGTCACCAGGCTGTATCTCATGAACCGTAATATAGATGATGTATTTCTGTTGCCATACAACAAACATGATTTTTTTTGCTCGTTTTTGCTCTATAGGTAGACGCTTGAAATACTCTCATAATATTTAGTTATGTATTATATTATATATTATTATATATAAATAATTAAATAAAAATAAAACAAATATTTAAGGGCCCCCCTTAAAACAAACGTGTTTTATTGTTATTGCCGTTTTTATAGATTCTTTTTTCCTTTCCATCAAATGGACCCACATGTTCATTCCACCCCCCCCCCCCCCCCCCCGGCCTCATATAAAAAAAATACAATATTACTTCTCGAAATGCATATACTCCAAAAAGCACTCCATGCTTATGTTGTAATTTTTTGGTAAAATTTGGCAGGAAGTTCATTCTACTTTCTTTCGTACAAGAAATAAACTTTTTTGAAACTGCACAGTATGCGACCATTTCCGTGGAAGATTAAAAATTCGAAGATGTAAGGATTTCTTGGTATTTTAATATATCAGCCTGGTTACCAAACTGTCTGCCTTATTGAGAGTATCATTATTTCAATTAAGTTGACATTATACGATACGATGATCCGTTGCTTATAGTACGTTGTCCAGTGAAAGTTAAATATTGAGTATAAGTGAGACCACTCGGTGTCAAATTGTTAATAATTGAGTCGTTTTACAATAACGAGGAATTGACTACCCGATCTTTGAGTTTTTGTATATGAGAGGTCACCTAATAGAAAGCAATCACCGTCACTGATCCGTTGCCAGCCTATACTCCTTTCTTTCTTTCTGGTGACCTCACTCACTCGCAGGAACACAATCACCCTCAAAGGAATTGTTGTTGCGGTATTCTGTAGGTTAAAAAATACTCTATGCCCTACCTCTCTATTTGCCAGGGCCTCGTTTGTCAATCAGCAGGGACACCACGCACAGGTGAGGTTGGCTTTGGTTCAAAGATGTTGATGAACCAGTTACAGCTAATGCACCAAAGGGTATAGCTTAATCGGTAGTCACATCACAAAATAACTAATAATTGTGCCACAACGCGTTTATGTTGGAACTGAGAAAGAGGAAACATTGAAACTAAAGAGCACGTAATGTTTGAGCTGACTGTTGTTAAGCCCAAAATGTTTAAAATCCCGTTTTGATCAAAAATAAGCCTGGCAACGCTGCTTCTAGGTGACTTCAGGGAGTCATCTGTATTGTAATACATATTATACTTAATATTTATTAATAAATAAATAATAATAACAAATAATATTTCTGGACATTTACACAGCGCCATCTAGTCCCATTTAAGCGCAAAGATTGTACTATGAGTAATAGACAACTGATAAATGTACTTAAATACATACATTATAATACATAGGAAACATCCAGACAAAGACAAACAGACATGTTCATTCACACAAATATTTGTCTTGTGCGGGAATCGAACCCACGATATAATTATTTATTCTTATGATATTGCTTATTTAGCCCTAAGTGCTACTCGAATAAACTATCAGGCTCATATTAACTTTAGTTTGGCATGTATTTTTTGGTTAGGAAATAAAAAAAACAGGATGTATCGTTAAAACATATTTAAAAAAATACAAAAACTTTGTGTTTTTGTTGAATTCTTTTTAAAAAGTTGGCCTTTAACCCCTTATTGTTTGGTAGCATTACCTAACTGACCTCACCTTTTTATTTTATTCGTCGGTTAGTTGGTTATCCATGAAAATGTTTAATATGCATATCGGAAGTATCTCGGAATCTGGCATATTTTACCGCGTTCTAAATAAATTTGTTATCTTTATCTCCTGAAATATCCTGCGTCTGCGAAGTATCTTAATGTGTTTGTTTTTAAACTTACACGTCGATTGAATGCGTATTGGCACGATGGAATGGCGGGTCAATATTTATTTTGCGATCTAATTATGAATTGTATAAGGTACCTATTAAAAATAACTGATGGCGTATTAAAAAACATTATAAGTTGTTCTACATCTATAAATTAATACATGAAGCAAAAACTCTATACCCCTTTTTAAGAAAATTGCGCGGACGGAGGAGTATGGCATTTCGCACACTTATTCTTTATATAGAGAAGGAGTGCAGAATGCTAATATTTTTATTTTAAATTATGCATTTAAAATACATTAAATCAATAAAAAACACATTACACACGCTACCACGAGAGTGTATATGCAACAATAAACAAAAAAGAATATATACGCGTAGGCTTGTATCCCTTTTTTTTTTCGATTTGTAATTTAAAGACGTCACAATAATATAAATATAGGTGAAATAATTACTTCGATTGCATAAAAACTTCTCGAGATATGATAACTTGAAGATCACAATTTTGGACTATCCCGAAAACGCTCCATACAAAAGGCTACCACGTTATGACGTCACACCGTGCTATTTTATATGCATTAAATCAGAAATTTGTTCGACAGCTATGTTAAATATTGCGTTTATGTAGCCAGTGCCGTCACAAAAGTTATAGTATTTTTTATTGTTTCTTCTGATACAACTATGTTTCATCCTTGTTATCGAATCTCCAAAACATATTACGGAAGTTCATTGCCCATTGGTTGTATATTGCGTTCAAATTGAACCGAATTGTGTTGATTTCCGGTAATTTCCGACAATAGCCGTAGAAAATTGTTTACCGAAAAATTACGCACGAAATGTTATGTGAGCGATCTTATGATTAGCGAATAGAAAACAAGAGGCAATTCTTTGCATCGATGGACTTTCTATTATTTTTTAACCGAAGATAATAGAATGAGTTCGATGGCTTAGTTGAGCGTTCCTGCTTCGATAAGCAATACCTTGGAACACACAAGTCAATTCAGAATATTGTTATTAAAATATTATTAACAAACGACAACAGTATTAAAATTATTATTATTTAAATAGTTGTCTTGGCCAACTTGCCAGAATATTATATTTTGAAAAATGGATGACGCCACACTGTGACTCACGCAGTACAATATAAGATGCAAAAATTCGTCAGCAACACAAACCTTCCTGGTAGCTCAGTTGGAAGAGCATTAGAGCACTCGACCGGTCATCGAGAGGTCGTGGGTTCAAATCCCACCTATGGGGGCAGGTGAATTTTTCCATTTTTCAAAATATAACAGTATTAAATTAAAAGATACAAAAAGCAGACATGTCTTTGATAACATTAAAAAGCGAAAAGAAAAGAAAAATAATTGAGAGAAGGGCAAACGAGCATGTGGGTCACCTGGTGGAAAGCAATCATCACCGCCCTTAGAGATCAGCAACACCAAGGGGTCGCCCATCCTTTGCCAGCCTTTTATTAGTGTCTATTTTTTACTCCCATTTTTGTTGCCAGCCTTTTTTTAGTGTCTATTTGTTGTCCCATAGCACTCTCAGAGCTGAAACGAATGTGATGACACCTAGTTTGTTACAATCTGTCAAATGGGTTATACTTACAAGATATATACATACGTACGTATACGCCCAAAAACATTGCCCACCTTCCATCGGCAGTTGGATCATCATCATCATCAGGTCATTTTAGTCTCCACTACAGGAGCACGACCCTCTCTCGTCCGTCCCAGACAGAAGGAGGATTTGGCCTACACTGTTTTATAATGTATGTATTTCCCTTAGTCGCCTTGTACGACATCCACGGGAAGAGACGGAGTGATTCTATTCTAGTCTGCCGGAAACCACACGGCCACGGCAGTTGGATATCAACAATAATTCTAGCCTCAATATGAATGAGTTTATTTTAGGGATGGGGCGAATTTTCCCTTTCGGTCTTCGTATTTTCGCAAATTAGTTACTAAATGTAACTTACAATTTTTTTTTGCTTTTTTGGAAGTTTAAGTTTTTATGATACTCCTATTTGTAGACGATATAATAACTTATTTATATTGACATGTGTACCTATTATTAAATTTAATATGCTTAGCTAATATAAATGTGCGATAACTTGTCGCTTTTTCCAATGCAAAACGATGCATTTAAGAACATTGTTTTGCGCTGAGAGGATTCTGTTCCAATTTACCGAACTGCCTAAGCGTCTCTCATGTTTGTTGGACTTTATATATTAAAAAAAATAATTTTAAAATACTTTATCCTTACAGGATTTTATTGTCTCTTCACGCTACGACTTTTAAGAAGTGGTCAGAAAGGTTGGAACAATATATGTAATCACTTGCACAAATAATCAACGCAACATATGCAAAAGAATGCTATTAGATGAATCAACAATTTTATCAAAATCATATTTTATTTTTTGGGCAAAAATCATTACCGAAGGGTCACCAGCCACAATCACATTTTTTTTCGCAAAATGACAAATTTGTGTCACGTGCTATGCAAAATCTAACTATATTTCACTTTTGCGTGTTGTGTTTCTATGCACGCAGTAAAATAAAAGTTTTTGGTACCTATTGCGTTGATATCTAGTCACACCCCGGCCACTTCATACAAAAGTCGCGTTGTTTACTACTACATAAACAATGGCGTCCGTGCAGCGCGTACATGAGCGCGTGTGCGATCGGCGCCATACAACCTGTTCCAGATTCGTCTCAGAGGGGAGGTGAGGTCGGCACGAGAGAGTGGCAGGGAGTGTCATACTGTATGTCGTACGTAGTACTATTACTTATGCTGTGACATGGTATCAAAAATACGGAAAAAGATGTGTTTTCGATAATATTTCAATGGTTGGATTATTTTGTAGGTATAGGCGAATCGGTATCAAGCACTAATCATATCATTGTCATAGTATCATGGATTTACATTGCGATATCTTAGTATTATATATAGTTGCACAATACAACGGTACGAATAGAAAATGACTTAAACAGGATTATATGCTTTCCGACGTTTTTATCAACAGAACAACTTTACTAACTCGCGTATATACTTGTCTTTAATGCATCATGGTCATTTTTCTAATTTGACCTTCTGATACGGAGGGGTATATACCGCTATATCAGTATCAAGGGGTTAAGTTATATTCACTTTACATGTGTTAGATGGTAAACACTTTGTTCATCAGGTCTACCGCCCTCTATGTTAGTAACACAATAGATTATACTACGAGTATATCTCCTTAGCCTTTATTTACCATCAAGATGATGTGAGCCTCCTGATTTTTTTGCAATCTGTCTCGGTCTTGTGCTATCAGCACTAAGATTGCTCTTGCCTCTTTCACACCATCTTACCATCTCATTGGAGGTCTTCTTTTGGGATGTTTTTCTCACCACGGTCACCACTCTGAGACTACTACACAACGATTGTTGTTTTCTTACCATACGACTCCCATTAAGGCTTGTCATTTCTGACTGGAGGCCCTACCGCCGAAGCTGAAGCCGATTACCATCGAATATTTTGATTCCAAAAATAAGTCTTACGTTTTAGTTACTGACAAAGATCTTCAGCTTAGTTGATAGAGCTCCAGAGTCTCTGCCAGCTAAGTTAAACACAAATATCAGAAATCTAAGCCGAAGTTTCATTTCAGGTATCAAAAAATCCTATGGGAATCCGCTTCAGCTTAGGCGGTAGGGATTTTCCAGACCTTTAGGTATCTCCATCTCTTTGTAAGGACTTTTGAGAGTTTTCTTTGGAAACGATTACAGAGTCAAGCTACGATAAGAAATTGGAGTGCAATATCGGCATTGAATGTAACTTTACACCGGTTTATCAGCTACTGAGTCAGTTCCAGTAGTCTGTAAGAGATATACCCAAAGCCGGCGATTGGTTTGTCAGCCGATATCACCCAACCTTGTGTTTGTGTCATTCACATACGACCGGTTTGTTTTGATAATCTAACCGTTGCGTCGCTATTCGCCTTGGCACCGTTGCGTCTGCCACGAGTTTTCACTTTTTTATGAGTTACTACGTTGTGGTTATGGGTCGTGTACAGAAAACCATGTAGTTTTCTTAGTTGAATAGAAAATTGATAGGAAGATTTATATCTTACTTGATTGATTTATAGTCATTGGTGTTTGTAATAAAGACATTTATTAGCAAATTTCTTGCGAGTTTCTCTTTGCTTATGAGAGATTTTTAAAAGATATTATTTTTGAGCTAGGTAAGTAATAATTAATAGAGTAATATGACAATAAGTGATGACCATATGTTCCTTTTTCCAATTTTGCTATACTGTAAATACGAAAGTGAAGGGAATATTTTGAAAACGATATATTATTGCAATTGCTACAATTTTTTTTAAGAATAAAAATACAACATTTTCTATGAGACATAAAATACCTATAATATAGCTTAGACATACAAAAGTCTAACGCAGAAGTTATCACGCATTATGGGCGTATTTTCCTTTCGGTCAAAGAATCTACAAGAATCATCAGAAAGAATCCATTGGTGAGTCAACACCCACTGGTGTTGCTGACTTCTATTGGTGGTGGTGATTACTTTCCATCAGGTGACCCACATACTCGCTTGCGACCCTCTCATATAAAAATAAAAATCCATATTGAGAGTATAAAACCTTCTTCTTTGTCCTAGTTCCCATTATTTGGGATTTGATAATGTGTGATGGGCCCCGTCCCGATAAAAAAATATCGATACGCAATATATCGGTTCCTTCCAGAACCACGGCACATCTACTATGCTCGACTGGTTGTGCCGTGGCTAGTAAACAAATATTACATAAATAAATAAATAAATAAATACATCAATCTAGCACATCATTAGTATTCATTTTAAGCAAAAATATGCACGGCGTTTCACTAAAAAACCGAATAAATATGCAAGCAATATTAGAATATAATCTTAAAATAATAACAAAATACTTGAAGCCAATATGTACTGAAAAAAGTTCTATTGTTCGCAGGCCTCTTCAAAGGCTCAACTACGACGCTCGACGGGATTGGCTTGCGGCCGATGCCGGCCGAACGGCCGAAAACGCTGAGGAAGCTGAAGTCAGTATACGACGCATCACCGACAGATCCACCGACTGTGAACAGCTCTAACTACAGCAGCAATGGACAGGCGGACAGGAATATCAATGGAATGGACGATGAGGTCAGGAGACGAAGTAATACGACCAGTTCGAACCAGAGCGGGGATAAGTCGCTGTCTATTCTCAGCCCTTTTGATGAGCAGGTAATTTCTTGCGTACCTATTTTTTTTTAATTACTAGTCTCTATATTACCAGTATAATCATGCGAAGCTGAGCATAGTGGCTCAGCTTCGCCTTATCGTAAAAGAAACCCAAATTACAGCATCAACTGACAGAAGACTAGACAGTAATGTTTTGTCAGTGCTGCCAGGCTGGTCCGCGAGGTGCTAAACTTCGCTTTACGCTTCGTTTGAAGGATCCTATGTTGTGGGAAGGTGGAAATACATGTCGGCAAGGCGTTCCACTTTTAATGGTTTCGAGACAGGTGCGAGTTGCGGAACATTTTAGTACGCAAAGATTTTTAGTTTTCTTGCCTGAATGTGTGGTTTTGTCACCTAATTTGGTTGTGTAACCTATTTCGGTGATATACAATTATGATTTTTTTTCATACTTTCTTCATCTGGGTGGTATCGCCTTACCGTTTTGCTAGATTAGAGGAAAGATATGTATCTTAGAGGAAAGAGAAAGAAACCCTAGAAGAAAATAATCTGTCATGACACCTAATTGAAAATGATTATCGGTATGTGAAAAAAACGTGCTATAAAGCGTGATCTCGGTACTGCCATGGTACAATGCTGAGCCGAGACTAATTTGTGACATCACGCAGCACTATTTTTACGTGCATGCACTATGTTGTGTTACACAATATATTACAATAAAGGTTTTTCTTCTTGTACTATCATTGCTTGACCGGGGTGTGCTATAGTGTAGTGAAGGAAGAGGTAAGGCCGGAGTAGTTTCGCTTGGTTAAGTTAGAAAATTTGATCTAACTCGTCTTCGACTTACACGTGTCTCACATAACAATACACTGAATTTTTTATGAATATTCCGATTATAGTGTTTAATTCATACAAGAAACCATTATGTTAGGTTAGTAACTCTAAATACATCGATATATAAGTAGGTACTTTATAACGAATCGATTATTTATCCACACCCCGCTGACTCCATATATATGTCGCGTCATTCACTATTACACAAACAATGACGCCTGTGCAGAGCGCGAATGAGCGTGTGTGCGTGCGGCGCCATACAAACTGTTCCAGATTCGTCTCAGAGGGGAGGTGAGGTCGATACGAGAGAGCGACAGGGAGTGGCCATACTGTTTTAATACTTAGACTGTGGTTTATCGTGTATATATAAGGTGCTTTTTTTGTATTAGCCAGGAATTTAATGGCAGATAGTATTAAGCCTACTTGTTACGTTAGTGAAGAAATATGGCGTCCCAATATCATTAATAAGCTTTGAAAAAATAAATAACGTAGTCAATGAACTGGTTTCATAGTGCTTAATACATTCCGCGCTATCAGATGAAGTCGATAATAACAATAACAGCTGTACGTAGGTAGCGTCGTCCCAATTGCATATTTCCTTTAAAATGAGTTGTAATCAAAATAGGATAGGTAAAAAAAATGTAATCAAATGTAAAACTGATAGGTAATAATAACATACACTTACAGGAGGGCAGATGATTGTCCTTATCAAGGTCATTGAACTTTTCATCACACTTATTATCACAGGTTTTGAACTGTCAAATTAATATCATAATAAATAAATAATAAATATTGTCAGACAAATTACACAGCGCCATCTAGCCCCAAAGTAAGCGAAGCTTGTGTTATGGGTACTAGACAACTGATAAACATACGTAAATACAGTTTTTTTTTGTAAATACATACTTATGATACATAGAAAATACCCAGACCAAGACAAACAGACATGTTCATGCACACAAATGTTTGTCCTATGTGGGAATCAACCCCACGAGCGTTGGTGTCGAAGCCGCGTCATTGACCGCTACGCCACCGAGCTCGTCGAATAATGTATGTGTTTGTTTATGGAAACATCATAAAAACACTTAGTTACGATGTTAGTTTTCAAAAATAACGCAGTCACATAACATGTTCTACAATAACTTGGCGTGTTTAAAAGCTCATTCAAATTATTTACACAAAATCACAATTAGCCACTAATTTATCCACGTCTACATACATGTTTTACCACTTTTTTGCCATGGAATGTCTGCGGAAAAAGTCCACTACCGCTTTCTGTAACTGATCGAGGTCTATCTGTACTGAATTTCGTACAGATATTCTGCGTGCGCATTTACACTCGCGACAAGAAACCATACCATACCATTTCGAGAAATTTGTACATTTCGTAAAACTGCGGCGTATAGGCATGATTAGGTCAACACACGGACGAATCACGGTTAACACTGTTTTCGTTTCCTTGGATCCTTTCTTCCTTCTTTCTCGCGGCGCGAGCGCTGTTGCCGCGCCGCCCGTGCGGGGGCGGGCGGCATGAGATCAAGCGACAGACATCGCTGCGAAGCAGCGGCGTTTACAAAGGGCGGCCCAACGTTTGAGTAAACTTTGACTTTACCGCGGTTATCACCGTATTCGGAAAGCGTTTGGCAACTCGTGACGTAGCCTTTCGGCACGGGTCATACCCGAGCGCATTGACCACGCCGTCTAGACTGCGACACAGAGGGATGGTTCATACAAAGTAAACTAATCTTTTCATGATGCGATTTTATTTCCTAAGAGAAAAAAAATAACACGTGGGGCACAAATTTCATTTACTATCGAAATCGGCATATGTAATACTACTACCCTTTTCAATCCTGGCAGATAAATCAAAAGCTCCCTGTATAGCGTAGGTAGGTATAGAAAACAAACGACAGTATCAGTCACAAAGATACTATTCGTTTCACGAGGGCATCAGA
This sequence comes from Hypsopygia costalis, assembly GCA_937001555.2. Lineage (NCBI taxonomy): Eukaryota > Metazoa > Arthropoda > Insecta > Lepidoptera > Pyralidae > Hypsopygia > Hypsopygia costalis. The sequence continues at coordinate 12,001,398 of OW443344.2, forward strand.
TAATTAACGAAAACGGACACGAAAGTTGCTTTTATCGAAATTAAACTGAATTTCAAAACATTTTATTGTGGTTTGTAGCATTTTTATGGATACTAAAATGCGTTTGGTAATAGTACTTACCACGTTGGTGTCAGTAAGTAAATTAATACAATCGCCTATATATGATAATGTTTCTTATAATATGTATTACGATACTTCTAATTTTCATTACTTTCTTTTGATTTGGGAATCTGCCCACTCCATGTACACATTCGTTAACCTAATGTTGCCTTGAAAAGATTGCTCTTAGCAATAGGCTGTCTTGTTGCTTATATTACAAGTCTGTAATAATTTATTAATTCAAATAAAGCATATTCTATCTATCTATCAGACAATGGAAATTAAGCGCGTTTTAAAAACCAAAAGGCATAACCGTAAAATTTTACGTCCTTTACAAAAATTACCGAAGCATAACAGTTGGAAAGTGATACTAATTAAACGCAAACTGTTCAATTGTTTTGACCCCTAACGGAACGAACAAAGATACAATAAAATTACAACACATTTAGTTTGCAAAACATCCATGACTCGCTCGCCACGGTTCTAAACGACTAAATCACGGCGCGGCGCAACAATGGCAGGATGGAATTGAAAATTTACATTATGTCAGAAACGGTTACTATTTTTTTTATTCTTCTAAGTACATAGTTTAACAAAAATATAATGCTACTAGCTGGTCCGGCGAACTTCGTATTGCCTTTAAATATTTTACGTTAATTATACTTATGTAATAAACTATCCTATCTCTCAAGTTGGATCAAACTGCACACACTGTGCAAAATTTTATTAAAATCGGTTCAGTAGTTTAGGATTCCATCGCGGACAAACAACGTGACACGAAATTTTTATATAATACATATATTATTATATAAAAAATTCTATATAATAGATATTTACACAATTTTTATATAATAGATATTTACACAAATTTAATTTATTTTATTTTACAATTTATGTACCATTTATGTATCTCTATTTTACATATTTATGTATCTCTATGAATTTGTTAAAGAATTTTAGAAACGTTTCTACCAATAAGGCACCACTACTTCATGCTTATATGATTTCAGCAATAAACTCTATACTGTAACCAATGCCCGTGCAAAAATGTATACTTGAACCACAGTATAACTAATAGTACTGCGTAAAGTATGGCCGTTCCCCGCCTGTCTCTCAAATTGACTTCACCTCCCCTCTGAGACAATTCTGGAACAGTTTGTATGGCGCCGCACACACACACACATTCATTCACGCCCTGCATAGACGGTATTGTTTATGTAGTAGTATGTGGAGGTACCTCCACCTCACAGAATACCGCAGTCAAATAACAACACTGTACATTCCCCAGTTGGGTAGCTTACAATTACGCTCCCTACCTTTCTTTTCGCTAGAGCTTCGTTTGTCAGTCAGCATGGTGCACCGCGTGCAGGTGAAGTTGGCTTTGGTTCCAAGACGTTGATGAACCACTTACATCCCAAACAAAATTGAATATACAAATAGAATGCATTAATTGGTTTTATTATACAAAAAAAAAAAAAAAACTATAAGTTTGCCCATAAGTAGTGCTCGGATACTGACCCTGGTTGTAATTTATGAAACAACTGCTTGCCGTGATGCTAAAAACAAAAAAAAAAAAGCTACGCATGCGGGCATGCCGGCTCTATTCAGGAAGACACGTTTTAATTTTATCGATAAGATAACTCGAATGTATGCAGGTAGGCAGATGTGCATTTTGTCACCTCGACAGATGCTCTTGTAATATGCTTATATGGACAAACTTGATGCTGTCTGCTAGTCATAATGGACATTAATGGTAGTACGTTTGTTTGGCTGTTTTTAAGATTGCGACGAAATGTTCTTGCTTCTTCGTATTAAAGATGTTTACAAAAATAAGGATCCTTCATTTCTTTCATTCTTTTTGTATTTTTTTTTCAGTTGGCACTTAAAGTTTATGACTGACATAATAAACTTGTTATTAATATTATTCGAAGTAAATCTTAGTAGAAGGTTTTTTGGTTTAAAATTCGACCTTCGGAAAAAAATCGTTTTAGATAGATATTTTAATTTATTAAAGTCCTTATAACGCCATATATTGCCGAGGATACTTCAACATGCTAACTTAATAACACTACTTGAAAATAGATCTCGAACCGATTACGTAGCTGTTCAAGAACCTGATTCGTCTGACTAAAAACGCTTGGGATGGGCTTGGAGCTTGGGGGTCGAATGGTTAGCAATGGCCACTTTGACTCCGAGGTCGCGGGTTCGATCCCCGCACAAGACAAACATTTGTGTGCATGAACATGTCTGTTAGTCGTGGTCTGGGTGTTTTCTATGTATTATAAGTACGTATTTACAAAACAATGAGGTTAAGTACATTTATCAGTTGTCCATAGTACAAGCTTTGCGCTTAATTTTGGGACTAGATGGCGCTGTGTAAATTGTCCAGAAATCTTGATATATCAAAATTTCGTGTCACATTGTTTGTCCGCGATGGAATCCTAAACTATTGGACCGATTTTAATAAAATTTTGCACAGTGTGTGCAGTTTGATCCCACTTTAGACATAGGATAGTTTATAACTCATGGGAAAAAATTACGTAAAAATATTTAAAGAAGCCATACGAAGTTCGCCGGACCAGCTAGTATATTATATATTCTGAGTTTCCTCTAACAATATTTCATCTTTAATTTTTTTTTTTTTTTTTGTTAACAGGAGGAGTGGGCAAAGATCTCTGAAATTATGGCATCCTTTGGCAGTAAACTAGTCCGAGAGTCGGTCTTCGTATCCGAGCTGGAGCAAGAGTTCACCTCGAGACTTGGACTCAGTTGTTCTGAGTCCAGCTTGAGTCCGTCAGTGGCATCGAACCTAGGCCTCTGGCTGGCAGGTCTTGGTTTACACGACTACGAGCCTCTATTCTTGGAAAGTGGCTTTGACGATATCGATTTTGTTGTGAGTAACATTTTTTTTATGTAACTAAATTACAACAATACATATTGAACGACCGAATCGAATGATTACAATCGAATTCTCTTAGTGGTGATTTTGAGGTATAGTATGATGGTAATGCTATGATTATTGTCGTCGTCGACAACCCTAATTCATCCCATTGGGATACGGGTCTCCCCTCAATCGAAGGGGTTTAGGGCATACTCCACCACGCTGCTCAACTGCGGGTTGGAGGAGACCAGTGTTTTCAAGCCACCTAAAGGCCACTAACTTGGCTTATCGACCATCATCTAATGACAAGAGCCGGAACCGACAGCTTCACGTGACTTCCGAATCACGGAGGAACTCGAGATTAATGAACCCATCCATGGACGGGCGACGATCGACATTGTTTAACTTGCGTTTTCGATTAGACTGACATGCATGTTTATGTAAATTACATTCAATACATATGATTATTATATTGAATGTAATTAACATAATTTTTCACCCTATTTAAAATGAAATAAAAATCATCCATTGTTCAGTAACAATATTAATTTGTTAGTAACAAATAATCTTGTACGAAAGGAATTCGAAACATCCTAAAACGAAATTGATTTGTTCCAGAATGGTATCCTAGACGATAATGATCTACGAGAGATGGGAATAGAAGAGACAGATAGACAAAAAATACTAGAGTCAGCAAAACAGTTACCTCTAAAAATAGCCGAGATAAGCAATAATCATAACAATAATAATTTAAGTAAGAACCAAAACGAGTCTGTAGAAGAATGGTTAAGGCATATTAATTTAGAACAATATAGTGATACGTTTAGGAAACATTTGTATGTTGATATGGATAGAGTAAGAAGGATCTGGGAGGTGGAACTGACAGCTGTCTTAGAAATACAGAAGAATGGACATCGGAAACGGATCTTGGCTTCAGTGTCTGGTGAACAGAATGGACCTGTCAACAATATGGAGGACATTAGTGCTGATCTCAATACTTTGGTAAGTGATCATCTCATAGTATATAAAATTCTCGTGTCACAATGTTAGTTACCATACTTCTCCGAAACGGCTTGACCGATTTTTATGAAATTTTGTGTGCATATCGGGTAGGTCTGAGAATAGGTTGTTATCTATTTTTTATAGCAAAACAACGTTTGCCGGGTCTAGTTATATATATCTAAAAATATAATGTCAACGGTAATAACCGTTGACATTATTTTTATAGAATAACTAGCACATTTTATTTTTCAAATATAAATGCACATTTTAACCAATGGTAGAAATCGTCAAGGTAAATTAGTCTGGACAGTATTCAAAGAGAAATGGGTTGAAAAGAAAGGATTAGTCTTATTATAATACAAGCTGTGCCCGTGACTTCGTCCGCGCGGAATAGGTATTTTTTAGGGTTCCGTACCTCGGAACGGAACCCTTATAAGATCACTTTGTTGTCCGTCTGTCTGTCTGTCTGTCTGTCCGTCTGTCTGTCTGTCTGTCTGTCTGTCTGTCTGTCTGTCAAGAATTTCTATGTCGAGAATGCGTGGAGGTATCAAGCTGAAATTTGAACTGTATACTCAGGTCTACGGTCCCATGAAGTAGTAAAAAAATCAAACTGCTAAGTTTACGTAGAAAAAAGTTACGGCCGTTTATTCAGCAAAAAACGCATATTTCGACACACTCAAGGGAATCAAAACCTATAGGGTACTTCCCGTTGACCTAGAACTATGAAATTTGGCAAGTAACATCGTTATAGACTACAAGTATAGGAATAAATCTCAAAACTATACATTTGTAAATAGATCTTAAAAAATAGGGGGTCTATATTTTTATAGGGTGTCGAAATTTCAAATTGAAACTACTAGTTCAAATGGGGTATCATATGAAAGGGCTTGATGTACACATTGCAAAATATATTTTATTAATTTTTTTCGACGCATTATTTCTTATTTATAATGAAAAATATCAAATTTAATAGTGATACTACGTACCTACGGAACCCTAGGTGGGCGAGTCCGACTCGCACTTGTCCGGTTTTTTTTATTATTTATTTATACTGATAAAAATAAAAAAAAATTCTAATCTAATATTATACTTGTCTTTTTTATATTAATGTGAGTCACGTTTATTCTAAGGTAGAGTTTATATTGATAAATATGTCGGTTCATGGTACACGAAGGCATGAAATATTAAATATTCATTCGAAACCTTTGTTTTTCAAAGAAAATAATCGGTATTTTAAATTAGGAGATGATTTTTTTTATATATATACTTAAACTTTATTGACCACAAATTATAAATATCTAAGGGTACAAAAGGCGGACTTAACGCTAAAAGCATTCTCTACCAGTCAACCTTTGGAAATAGCAGAAATACACGAATGCGGTTCTAAAACAGATAAAAAAAACAGTGTCTAGAAAATAGATATCACTCATTAAAATCAATCAAAATCAATGTGTGATTTACATCTTTGGCAAATTATGGTTTTTGAAAATGGCTCTTATATAATTTGTGTTCGGAATTTGATCTAACGCTTAATCGTAACCCAATTCTAAAGACGTGAAAAATTATTCTTCAAATGAACAGTTCATTTATAGATCGATAATAATAGATAAAATTATCGATATTGTAGTCGTATCACGATCAAAGCACGGCGGTGGCGTCAACTCACAATGAATATTAATAGTTTCCCATGATGTGCTGCCGTAGTTATGATTAATAGTTTATTTTAATAATCAATGGGCTTATTATCAAGACAAGTCCATGCTTTGTTTAAATATTTAATTAACATTTAATATATGGTGAGAAGTAATGCTATAAATAAAATATAATAACACATTTATTATGAAGAAGGAAAAGCCATCGTAACCTCTATTCACGTAAAATAATTAAAAATATGTTTTTTTTTATATTATCTTTTGAGAGCGTGCTCTAATTAAGATTTAGTCAAATATCTTGTAAAACAAAATAATCAAATATTTTAATTAACTTTACCAATTAAAAAAAACTTTAACAATAGAAAATGGCTACAATGCATCAAAAGATTAATATAAAAAAATAAAACAAATACTTTTTGGATTATTTTACGTGAAAAGAGGTTTCGACGATTTTGACTTATACTCTCATCATAATAAATGCTTTATTATATTTATTGTTTTATATTATATTATTGCAGCTCTCATTTAGATTTAATATCAATAATATTTTTATTATAATTGTATAATATATTAATTAATTGTACACTATATAGCTTATTTAAACATATATATTTATAATAACATAGAAAATGTACAGCTAATCCAATTCATATAAAAATGTGATTAGGGAAAGATTCAATAGAGGCAATAAAGTGAGCAATATGCACAATCAGAATGCTTGTAAAGAGGACATCCTGTGAATAAAGCGACGGAGGTAGCGTGTCGGGGAGTTGCTACGATACATGACGATCCAAAGGGCTTCACAATTTATTCAATGAGTCAGAAATATTTGGTTACTAGCTCTCGCCCACGGCTTCGTCCGCGTGGTGTTCGGAAAAGCAAAGGTAGAAACGGAACTAAATTAATAGTGTGTTAATAGTAAGAGCAACTTTGACTTTTTCCATACAAAAGTTAATGATAGTATACGAAAACTTAAGAGGAAAGTGGCGCCCCCTATTTTTGACTACTTTGTTATATTGCACTGTTACACATTAGATTGATTTTTGTGTGAAATTTCTTTTTTTTAATTAATTATTTATTTATTTAATCTATCATATACCACTATATGCATATCACTAAATGCCTGTAGCATATATACAAATTAATAATTAAAATTCCATACAAGAAATAAGAACAAAATGTTCTAAACTCTTTCCTTTGTTGGGAGACCCGTATCCCAGCAATGGGCTGAATAAGGGTTAAAAAAAAGCCGCTAAGTCACGGGTGCAAGCTAGTTTATTCATATATATAGTTCATTAATTTCTTAAACCTCACCCTGGCCACTCCATACAAATGTCGCGTGGTTTACTACTACATATTCAATGACGTCTGTGCAGAACGTGAATGAGAGTGTGTGCGTGCGGCGCCATACAAACTGTTCCAGATTTGTCTCCGAGAGGAGGTGAGGTCGACACGAGAGAGCGGCAGGGAGTGGCCATACTGGACGTCGTACTATTACTTATACTGTGCTTAGGCTGTATTTAAATTTGACAAACTATTTATACACATTTACTTAAGGCGTATTACTACAAAGTATTTCTCATTTCAGACCCCGGGTTAACGAGGGTATAAACCTTGAAGTCAATAGAGAAATTATATGCTATTAGGGTCATAATCATAAACTTTCGTTTAAAATGCAATGCGCGGCATTTTGTTGCAATAGCCCGGGTGCATAAAGTCAGCATTATGCGAATTACGAGCGCAGAATTAATTTTAAAGAGGATTTCCTTTTCTATATTGAGTACAGGGACATGTCCCGGTGTAACGTTCATATCTCATGTTATTCTATAAATAGGAGGTGTTCAATAAAACCGAAGGTGTGCGAATACGGATGATTTCATGTTTATAATTTATATTAATCAAATTAATTAGGACGAGCTCGGTGGCGTAGCGGTCAATGACGCGGCTTTGACACCAACGCTCGTGGGTTCGATTCCCACACAGGACAAACATTTGTGTGCATGAACATGTCTGTTTGTCTTGGTCTGGGTGTTTTCTATGTATCATAAGTATGTATTTACAAAAAAAAAATGTATTTACGTATGTTTATCAGTTGTCTAGTACCCATAACACTAGCTTGGCTTACTTTGGGGCTATAGATGTATAATTATAATCATATATTTTGACGTGATAGCGTCTTATAAATCGATGAACGGCGGCTGCACGCACGAAATAGCATGACTCATTGTTACGTTCCGCGTGAGCCGAGCGTGCAAGCGAGAGCGCGGAACAAGCGTTCGGCTTGTGACGCATCTATTTCTCTTGCACTCCATCGGCCGATGGTTGATGAGGTTAACACGTAAAATTATCGTCAGTAATTCGACTTCACAGACAACCAAATTTTTTATGTCTATTCTGTCCATCAGGGATTCTGATTGAATATTTTGATTCTGATTGAATACCTACCGATTCAGATTGAATATTTTGATTACAAAAATAGATCCCATGTTTAAGTTAATGACAAACATCTTGAACTTAGCCGATACTACGTTAGTACTATTACTTATACTGTGCCGATACTTCGGTAGAGCTTTCAGGTTCATACAATTACTACTAATCTGAACTGAATTATCATTCTCGCAATCAAAAGGCCACGGAGAGGCTCGAAATAAATAAATACATCCATAAACAGGCTTCCGTTGTCGTTGCTTAACTTACGTGATCGATTGACTGATACGCGCAACAATATCATTGACCTTCTCCGACACACATTCTACTAAAATTTTTTTTTTTTTTACCCGAGCCAACTTTATAAGAATTTATTCCACCATAAACAAAATGGTTTATCTCAAAACTTTAACTTATTAGCATCACCTCCTCGTGACGAGATTAAAATTGCTAATCCATATTAAATTGCTCATCTTCATCTTAATTACCACCACGCACGTGATAGGTGGTTGGGGGGTAGCCTAGCAACCCCCTCGCAGGTGTCGTAATAACTTGGTAGGGTGAAAGAGTAAATACAAGTCTTTAAGTAACCGGCAATAAAATGTAATAGGGAACGTTACAAATGACAACTTGATATGTGCACTTGAAATTAATTTAATCAGACATTATTATCTCCGTACGAGAAGAAAATGTATTCACGATTAACTTTTATATTATGTGCATTTGTATTTATGCCAGCTGCCCTCAATTCTGCCCTGGATAAATAGCTTTTATATTACACTTGCTTTGTAATCTCTACTTACATCCGTATTGGGAGAGAAAAAAAATAGGGTGGACGCGGCCGTGTGTCATTTTGAGGTAATTTTAGTGCATATAGCGTATTCACACGCTATATGCACTAAAATTATCTCAAAATGGCAGCTCTTCCCCTCCCCCCGTACGCGATGTTCCATAGTCCTTACTTAGCGTAATATTTTTTTTGATCCAGTGGTGTAATTGACTTTTGGATGGAGATGATAGATTTGTAACTGCAACATCAAACTGTATCCCTCGACTTTGTTATTATTAGTTTTTTTTAATTGCGTCCCTATGGAAGCAATTTTAAACACGGATTCAAGTCAAAAATAGGTGTGGAAAATGGCGCCCGCCAGCAACGTGCTGATCGAGTATGGCACGAACTATAGACAAAGCACAACTGCATCCACAGAAAACCCAGGACCGAACAACCTGGCGAAAAAGAATTAGGAGAGCAAGTTCCAAAAGCTTCCCACTCCTATTAATTTCTTCTGATTAAATTCGTTGTGAGTTCCAAGGCAGTCGTGTTTTACCCCTGGGATTGCAGTGGACTTCATTGTCCAATACCTTTTTTGGTGGTCCCCGCTGTTAATCCTGGCTACACAGGAGACGCAGTGGTGGGAATGTGTGGTGGGCCCCTGTACCGTTATAGTTCTGTCAATGTATAGTCGAATCTCCTTAGTTCTTTACACTATGCGCCACTTTTACCTCACATCATGCGAGTACTCTAATTGGCAATGAATAGCATGAAAAATACCAGTATATCAAAGGCGTACCATAAACAAACCCTAATTAAACAAAAAAAAGTGTCATAAAACTCACAATAGGGAGGGACGTAGTGTCATAAGTGTTGCTACACTTCGCACTTCACAAGTGTCGAACAAAAGCGCATAACGATTGAGAAGATAGCGTGATATTTTAATTAATACACTAAATGGAAGGTACCAATGGCATAATTGCCAGTATGAAGCATCTAATTTGACGAATGGCACTTATAAAAAAAAATGGCAAGTGTGCGTTGGATTTATGAAATGACAGATCCGTACTTAAATAAATGTTGAGTGAAGCGCGCGGAAGTCTTACATACGACTAAAAGTCATTCTTGGAAATGAATAGGCTCCAAAACCACTGAACCAATTTTGATGAAACTTGTCACAATTAAAGACCTCGATATGATTGAGGTTTGTGTCGAAAAAAAATTGAGATCGATCATGTCCTTGAGGAATGATCATCAAATACATTTTCCATTGAAATCAATGGAAAACATACACTCAGCGAATCTACTCGCTCCACTCAACCTCGGTTTCGGCCCCGTGGGCCAAAAGGCCGAATCCGGCCAAGTTTAAAAAAGCGTCTAAATGTATTTTTGCTGTCTTTGGTATACAATACGATTGTAATTGTTAACTGTATATACGAACTGAAGAAGAAAATCACCAATGAGCTATCCACAGCGGGATCTATCTCTCTTCCAGCAGGGTTAGCAGGGTGAACCACATGCAGGTGAGGTTGGTTTTGGCTCAAAGAAGAAGATGATGAATTTGGTTCAAGAATGAGTGTTTATTTTCATTAATGTAATTTCTTTTTCAATAACCCAATTATACTTGACAAAATATCACCAAGGGCCGTTTGTACCATATTGACGAACCATAATAGTTGCAAGGGACACTTCAGCTGTAGTGAAAGCAATGATGTTCCATCGGAATGAACCCGAATAGCGCAGCACGGCTACCCTCGATTCTCTTTACTATGAGTTTTCGAACTAGATACGAATTTTGTCATAGATTTATTTCACGTCCCTGTATAAATTAACATATCATCATATAATATCATCCACAAATTACGGACGTAACATAAAACCACGTTTTACCAAACTTGTTATCGATTCTCAAGAATAATATTTCTAATGGCGAGCCCGGTGGTCGAATCCCGGTGGCTAGCAATGATTATTTTGACTCCTAGGTCGTGGGTACGATCCCCGCACAAGACAAGCATTTATCTGCATGAACATGTCTGTTTGTCTTGGTCTGGGTGTTTTATATGTATTACATGTATGTATTTAGGAAAAAAATAATATATATATAAATAATAATAATATAAAAATATAAATAATAACAATAATATATATAATATTAATAATATATATATAATATAATAATAATATATATAAGTTCATTTATCAGTTGTCTAGTACCCATAAAAGCTTTGGTCTTAATTTGGGATTTGATAGCGCTGTGTAAATTGTCTAGAAATATTTATTTATTTATTATTATTTATTATAGTTGAATTTACTCTAAGGTAACAGATAAATTAAAACCCCTTAGTCATGATTGCAATTGGAAAGGACCATAGTGTAAGTAAGGCCGGATGAAAAAGCCGTAACTTAACGGAAATGGTCATGATGAAAATTCTTGTTAGTTTATTGTCTTCCACTAGGACAAAGACCCAAGATAAGGGTCTTTTATTGATAATGGCTAATAAAAATATAACAATGCTCTCGAGTGCAATGACTCGTACTTGTTAGAATAAGCAAGAGTAAATATTACAACATGTAACTTAAATACTACTCATTTCGCGGAAAAACGCAACGTTTGAATTACACATGTTGGGGATCCTGCTAAAACCTCTGATTTATTAATTTGAGCAACATTTACTCCTGCACTAACTGGGATATCGTCAGTTCAAAGTTTTTTGTTTCATTTCGATGCCGGTTCCATCGTCAAGTTACTTCATACTGATGAGTAGAAAGAAGGTTCTTGGTAGAATCACTCATTCCCATTAGTTTAGATGCTACAATGTCTGTGTAGAAGATTTCCCATAGTAATTTAATAATAGTATAATAATAAGTATTCCTGGACAAATTACACACTGCCATCTTGTCCCAAACTAAGCAAAGCTTGTATTACGGGTACTAGATAACTGATATTATACTCAAGGATTTTTTTGTAATAAATATATATGTAAATTATTAATATTTTTATCCTTTACGTACTCTTTTACCTTTACGTACGTAGTATGGGAACTAATGTTAACTTTTAGGGCGACCGATTTACATAGGTACTTTGTTTTTGTCAATGTTAACATACAGTGAAGATATCAGTTTTCCTTATGTCTGCATCCCGCGTTAATATGGAGCGTTTATACGAGCGTTAATATGGCTACGGTAACCGCTTCCCATCAGGCAGGCCGTATGCTTGTCTGCCACCGACGTAGTATAAAAAATAAAAAAAAATGTTGCTTAACTTACGGTAAGATTAGACTGACTGGCGCAACGACACCATCGATCTCTTTTTAACGTGTGAAAAATACTAATTCAGTCCGATCATTCTCAAGTTTTGTGACCAACAAACATTTTATTTACGTAGTCATATTTATAAAAGGATAAATATACTTGTATTCAAATTCATGCGAGGCAACATAGTAGGTAAATTACTTAATTAAATTATTAAACGGGTCACTCACATACAGGTACAAATATCGGGAAAGTCGACTAAAATATTTTTCTAAACGTTATTTTTATAAAGGATTTTAGACGACTTACTCGATAAAAATACGACAGTGACCCGTCTATCTTAATTAAATTAATAATTTTTTTGTTTATTAATCGTTTAAATATATCCAGGGGTCTACCGCCGAAGCTGAAGCCGATTACCATTGGATTTTTTGATCGCCAAAATAGATCTTAGGAACATCTTCAGCTTAGTCAGTAGAGCTCTATGGTTTCTACCAGCTAAGCTAAACACAATTACCGCCAATCTAAGATAAATTTTGAATATCGCAATCAAAAAATTTTGAATTTTGAATATCGTAATCGGATACAGCTTCGGCGGTAGGGCCCCTGACCAGCCCCCTTACCACCAACTCTTATTGCGATTCATGTATGAATAAGCATTCTATTCAGTTATTGAATCGCAATATTGACGAGCTCGGTGGCGTAGCGGTCAATGACGCGGCTTCGACACCAACGCTCGTGGGTTCGATTCCCACATAGGACAAAACATTTGTGTGCATGAACATGTCTGTTTGTCTTGGTCTGGGTGTTTTCTATGTATCATAAGTATGTATTCACAAAAAAAATGTATTTACGTATGTTTATCAGTTGTCTAGTACCCATAACACAAGCTTCGCTTACTTTGGGGCTAGATGGCGCTGTGTAATTTGTCTGACAAAAAAAAAAGAGTTGGTGTAAGTGGTATTTTTGATGGGTACTAAACCTTATATAGAAGCTTTAACTAATCTATGAAGTACAAATTTAGATAATAAAACTCAAACTGTGTATGTCAGACCTATGGTTAGGGTTTTAGTTAGTCATTTCGTTCTGAAACCTCTGCGGTTGCGCTAGCCCTCGTATGAATAGACTGTGTTGAATAGACGTCGAATTGAGCACTAATTACCTATACAAGATCGGTGACGTGTGAAATTAAAAAACCATGCTCTGCTGCAGTCGGCTGTATTTAGCCTGTGTGCGCGTATAAAGTTCTTCGGGTCTGTTCATGTAATAATGTGTGAGAAAACTTAAAACGTATTTTCTGTTTACAAATAATCTTTACATATTACAAAACTCGACGTCTTGCAGTGTCGTGCGAGATCACTATCAGATGCTCCTTTTTTAATTATATTATTTTTTAATTAAAGATAAGATAAAATTTCCTTTATATACAAAAATAAGGTAGTAATACAGAGTCAGGTTTATAAACTGAGTTTCACTTATTCTGCTTGGTTGTGGGCGTGTGAATTAAACATAATTATCATTATTATTAAAATTAATTCAGTTTAACTCGCAATGTACACATGTCATTATTATTGAAATGAATTACAATTTATGTCGCAAGTATTCGTAAATTGAATAAAAACATTTACTTAATAGAATGTCGTGCAATTTTTTCTTAAATGGCGATAATGATCGCTCTAAGATTGTCAGGAAGATGATTGTAAATTTTTATTGACATGCAATATATATGTCGTTTCAATTGCGTCACACGTTGTTTGGGTGTAATTAGTCTATTTTAATGTCTTGTTCTAGAATTTGCGATTTCTTCGTGTTTTCTTTCATGTTCTTCATTTTCTTTATGAAGAAATCGAAATAATAATGAAATAAAGAATAATGAAATAAGAATTATTATATACTGTAATAAAGATGCGAGTACAGCTAGTCTATAATAAGGTAACATTCACATGTTTATGTCGTGTAAGAGTTGCTCCTCAGCTGGACGTAACTCATTCTTCACCATCTGTCACCAAGCCTAGGACGACATGGCGTTTTAGTCGTTTAGTATAATTATATTAATTTAATTTAGTTATCATAATAATGAAGACCACTAACAATGAATGTTCTTTTCTAGAAGAGCAACATACAACAGTTAAAAGAAGAAATCAGAGAAAAACTACCGCCGTCAGAGAACCTGAAGCCTGTACCGCCTCCAGTCGTACCTACCCTGGTACCACCTGGTGGGGAGACGTTGAAGCGGAGTAAGAAGAACAGGCCAGCGCCCCAGCCGCCCCGGCCTTCAGACTTGGAGATCAGAGCGCCGTCAGAACTACTGGTTGGTGTACCAGGAGCATTGAAGACACAGTGGAAACACCAACCGTTTGTTCTTGTGACTGGAGCTGTGACTTATGTCGCTAATGTGAGTATTACCATGGTACAAAAGTTATAGTTCTTTCCGTGACAGATATATTAATAAACATATAATCATTTCATGTTCATTTCAATATGGTTCAAGAATCAAGTATCAATATTCAAAGGTTCAAGAATGAAATGGACATTTCATGTTCATTTCATTCTTGAATCAATCCCCAAAATATATGAAACGCCTATTTACTCAAGTAAATAGGCGTTTCAAATTCATATATTTTGGGGATTGGTTCAAGAATGAAATGAACATGAAATCATTTTTTTAGTGAAATACTACTTAGTATTACAATACGTATATGTATATTAAATTGTACTAAGGAAAAGCGTTGGCTGTAACTTTGGTAAAACAAATATATTTAAATTAATAGGCATAGAAAACAGGAAGAATCTTCAATGATTTAATTTTGTGATATTCGTAATGAACATGGTATGACTTTAATTTTATTTCACGGCAGTGGTGATTGCTTTCCACCAGGTGACCTACATATTCGTTTACTCCACCCCCCCCCCCCCCCCCTCATATAAAAAATGTACCAAAACAAAAAATATATAGTTAATTTTATGTTACTTTATTACACCAGAATTATGCATATTTAATAAATAAATTGTTTTTTTTTTCTGTGTAACAGTATTTAGGATCCACTGTGGTGAAGGAACTCCGTGGGACAGAATCTACAAAGAAGTCCATACAGAAGTTGAAGAAGTCTACCAAAGAACCGAGGGATTCCCCCGATATCATCCTTTCAATCAGCTATCGAGGTGTCAAATTCCTGAACACTATTACCAGGGTAAGTGTTATTTATAATAATAGTTTTATTATTATTCTTGTTATATAAATAAATATTTCTGGACAATTTACACAGCGCCATCTAGTCCCAAATTAAGCGCAAAGCTTGTGTTATGGGTACTAGACAACTGATAAATGTACTTAAATACATTTTTTTTTGTAAATACATACTTAGAATATATAGAAAATACCCAGACCAAGACAAACAGACATGTTCATGAGACACAAATGTTTGTCTTGTGCGGGAATCGAACCCGCGACCTCGGAGTCAAAGTGGCCATTGCTAACCATTCGACCACCGAGCCATAATACAAATAGAGAAGTAAGACAACTCAAGCTCCGAGCGGGTGATATTAGCCTAAACACGTAGGGCTATCGCTTAATAGTTTATTCACCCGTCAAAAATACTTAGTCAATCTCTATATACAAGCAAGGCACAAAATACAAAATTAAGTAGGGTAAGTATTAGGGTACTGTAACAAAAAACCGGCCAAGTGCGAGTCGGACTCGGTCACGAAGGGTTCCGTACCTAAAACAAACAATCATGTTTGTTGTATGGGAGCCCCCCTTAAATATTTATTTTATTCTGTTTTTACTATTTGTTCTTATAGCGCTAACAGAAATACATCATTTGTGAAAATTTTAACTGTCTAGCTATCACGGTTCATGAAATACCTACAGCCCCTGGTGACAGACGGACACCGGAGTCTTAGTAATAGGTTCCTTTTTATCCTTTGGGTGTGGAAAAAAAAAGAAAGATAATTCTGGATTTGACAAATTGTTATTGAGACATCCATGAACACTGCAATGTTTTTATGGCTAGTCGACTTCGTAGCTATCTTTAACGTATTTATAGTTACATGCGACGTAGGTAGGTACTAGTTATGTAACGAATATTCGTATTCGCATTCGCGAATATTCGCATATTTCTCGGATGCGAATACGTCTTAAAAATAATTAAGATTTTCAATTACAAAAAGGTAAATAAAATAATAATAAATAATAAATATTGTCAGACAAATTACACACAGCGCCATCTAGCCTCAAAGTAAGCGTAGGTTGTGTTATGGGTACTAGACAACTGATAAACATATGTAAATACATTTTTTTTTGTAAATACAATTCTGATATATATAGAAAACACCCAGACTAAGACAAACAGACATGTTCATGCACACAAATGTTTGTCCTATGTGGGAATCGAACCCACGAGCGTTGGTGTCGAAGCCGCGTCATTGACCACTACGCCACCGAGCTCGTCAAATAAGTATTAACTTCTTATATATTTATTTCAAAACCTTATCTTCTGTTAGGATTTTTTGTTAACTAAACAATAAACATCACTCGTAAATCAAACAGCAATCGGCCTTCTTCGGATCGGCTCGACAATGCTCGGAAGTAGATGCAAATAATTACAAATGTGTGCGTGTAACTCGCGCGCCAACTTAGCTGTCAAAATTAAGCCATACACAAATGGCGCTAAATACAAAAGTCAATATTCGTATTCACATCCGCGAATATCAACGGCAGATATTCGCATTCGCTTTCGCGAATGTCTAGAAATTGACATTCGTTACATCACTAGTAGGTACCTATATGTTCAAATTATTAACGAACGTCAGCGCAGGCGCGAATATTGCGTGGAAGCGGACGGTTTTACGTACGGCGCAGCCCCGACTGGCGCTCCGTTTAAACTCGTATAAATGTTGTCAGTGTGTGCGTGCGACGGCCATACGTACGGGCGCGCTCACATACAAACCGCGCTCGGTGCGTTTGTATGAAGTTATCCTACTTATTTATTTGTACTATGACCGAGCTCGTCAGATATATGTATTATTATTTTTCTATTATCTTGATATAAAAGTCCCGTTTATATTAGATGTAATAACAAATAGTGTTTATCGAAAAATTGTTTGACCTGACTTTTTTTTATTTTTTATTATTACTACTTCGGGTCGCAGACAAGCATACGGCCCGCCTGATGTGAAGCGGTTACCGTAGCCATATTAACGGTCGCAACATAAAATATCGCTCGCGCGCCGCCACCCCCGCTGCCAACGCAGCATCTCCTTCTTTTCTGGTGACCTTATTTGAACTGACTGTGTTTCGGAGGGCACGTTAAGCCGTCGGTCCCGGCTGTTGTCTATAGACGACAGTCGTTAAGCCAAGTCTTTAGGCGGTTTGAAAACACTGGCCTCCGCCAACACGCAATTGAGCAGCGTGGTGGAGTATGCTCTAAACCCCTTCGATTGAGGTGGGACCCATATTCCAGCAGTGGGATGAATAATGGTTTACGAAGAAGAAGAAATGACGAGCTCGGTGGTCGAATGGTTAACAATGGCCACTTTGACTCCAAGGTCGCGGGTTCGATTCCCGCACAAGACAAACTTTGTGTGCATGAACATATTGTTTGTCTTGGTCTGGGTGTTTTCTATGTATTATAAGTATGTAACAAAAAAAAAGTATTTAAGTACATTTATCAGTTGTCTAGTACCCATAACACAAGCTTTGTGCTTAATCTGGGACTAGATGGCGCTGTGTAAATTGTCCAGAAATATTTATTTATTTAGAAGACCAATTGTTTTGGTTCAAAAATAAATGCGTAGGCAATTATACACATTTTGAAATGTGTATGTAGGCAATTATTTTTATTTTATGACAAACTTAACTGTGTAACTGAGAATGTACTTGAAAACATTTCTCATAATATTTTCGCATATAAGAGAAAAAAATGCACATCTGTTTAGAAGATCCATTATTAATAATTTCTTAAAAGATGTTTATTCTTTGAAAAGCACCCAAGTGTATCGACAAACAACCTGGGACCCGGAGCTTCTAAAAAGGGCTACTAAACAAAAGATCTTTGCTCGCTTGACTTTTAATTATGGACCATTTTTCACACTTGATCGGACCAGTGACCAATCTTCCTTTGTTTCTTCTAGAAAAAAAGGATTGCTTTTTTCAACAATGAAATTTGTTAGAAGTCTTCACGGTTAGTTAAGTGGGATAATTAGTGTTTTTTCGCTGTTGTTGCTTGTGAAGCAACATCGTAATTTTTTGATTAAATTTATTTTTTGCTCTTGATAGCAACTGTCTGGAGTGAAATCATTTTTTTGTCGAGTTTAATTTTTTATAATAAAATTATATTCAATATATTTTCATCAAATAGCTATTTACTCTTCGTAAAGATAGGGTTCCTCAAAGTTCTTGTTAATGTAATTGTTTTTATTCTGATTTCTGATGTGGTCTCAATTTCGTATTTCAATTTCGCATTAGAATATTAACTATTTTGTATTATCTTAATTGACATTACCTTAGCTAAAAGACATTCAATATACTATGTTTAATCACTTTGCATTAGCTCAAAGAAATTATATAACTTAATTGGATAGCTTCCGCCAGCGGATGCACTCGCGTGAATCATCAAATCACGTGAGTGGATTATCGTGCCAAACTTTTGGTCATCCCTCAAGAATAGCTTATATTTTATAGAGATAGAGATAAATGGTATCTTATTACATATTCTGGACTTCTATTATGATGTATGCAAGTTTTCATAGCGAACGGTTCAGTGTTAAGGCGTGAAAGTGGAACAAACAAACAAACTCACTTTCGCATTTCTATTTTTAGTTACTAAACGTCTTTCCGTTCAGTTAGATGGAGCGACGATCTCAAAAGAGTGGCTGGTAGCTGTTGTGGAAAGCGTAGGATCGCATATGATGGAAAGCATTGGGAAAGGGGTATATCCAGCAGATGTTAGACGCAAGCTAATGATGATGATGATGAAACGTCTTTTCCTTAGCTCCGTTAGCATCATAATCTTATCTTCTGTGATTGTTTTAAATATAATTTTTATATTATTGTTTTTGATTAGGAGCTGATCTGCGAGCATGAAATCCGCAACATCCACTGCGCGTGTCAAGATGCGGACGATCTCACTCACTTCGCGTACATCACCAAGGATCACACCACTAAGAGTCATTACTGTCATGTCTTCAGAGTAGCTACTATGGTAAGTGCGCTTTGCGATCATGAATCTGGTTTTAGGGTTTGGTTTCAAAATTACTTTGCTTAGTTCCATTTTAACTCCCGACGCAAAATCGACGGAGTATTATAAGTTTGACGTGTCTGTGTCTGTCTGTCTGTGGCATCGTAGCTCCCGAACGGATGAACCGATTTTGATTTTTATTTAATTTGAAAGGTTTTTAACTATGTTTGATGGAAATCGGTCCAAGATAGCCGTCACCACAAAATGGCGAATATTTTTTTTTCACATCTCCCTCAATATGGGTATCAAATGAAAGGACTTGACAAGACTAGAAGATCAGGGTTTTTTTTAATGTTTAATTTAATTGTCTTGTTATTATGAACTTGCAATGTGTGAATTATTATGTACTAAGTGGTTGTCTACGAGAAGACCATGTTCTATGATGTTTTAGCTAATTATATTAGTCTAGCATTGTGCTCCAGCTTCGCGTGCATAAAATTTTTATTTAATTATTACTACAATAAAATATGGTTTGATTATGGTTAATGTAGATTTATAATGATAGAAGAATTTCGAATTAAAATCGGATCAGTAATTTTGGAGTTTACAAAACAAACAAATCTTTCTTTGCAATATTTTTATATAGTAGAAGTGTAAAAGTTAATTTAGTTCCATTTTACTTTTCTGGTATTCCAAAACACATAAAATAATATGTATATTTTCTTCTATTATAGGATCAAGCTACCGAAGTAATCCTAACACTAGGCGAAGCATTCGAAGTAGCATACCAAATGGCACTAAGAGAGCAATCTAACAGGACAAGAGTCACACAGTCACTAGCCAAAACACCAACACACGACCCAACGACAACGACAAATAAAGAAAAGCCTAATACAAATCACGGGAGATCACATTCCATAACTGAGATTAAACTGAACGGTCATCAGTTAAAAATAGCGCCAATTCCAGCTTCACTGTCAAACGAAGATTTCCAAGCCGCTGCAAGAAATTCAGACGGTTCTAGAAGCCCTAGAACGCCATTATTGAAAGCACCGATAGCGTCTACTGAAGAATTGTGAAAGCAAAGGTAATATTTGATAAATGGTCGAATTGTCGAACGAATGACTTTTGTGGAGAACATAAACGAAATACACAATATTGTGGTAATGTTTTCTATAATGATAATAATTCTGGTGATGCAGTTTATGATTTGGAAGACTATGACGATATATTTTATTCAATTTTGTAATTGGTCTTCCTTGACGAATGAAATTTTACTTTAAAGAAGTAAAAATTACCTGAAAAGAGTTAGAGTTTAATTGAATGATTGTTATTGACTTAAAGCTGCCATATATTAGCCAACATGTTAGCCGTGTATATGTTGTCAATCATGTTGGCAGATACTCTGATTGCTGGGTTCGCAAAAAAACGATATATGTAATAAATATCAAAATATCGGATATTTGATATCTATCCGATATATATCATGCATAGGAAAACTTGTCATTTTTAGTCTGCAAGTGGCTTTATTAAACATTCGATCTGTCAAAAGTATAAAATAAAACCCGAGTTTACTATAATAAACCTTACTACGTGAATATAAAGCAGCAAATAAAATTTTAGGTTTAGCTCCAATACGGCGAGCGTAAATATCAGTAAATATGAATAAAACATGATTTATATCCGTTGATATTTATCAGAAAACCCTGTTTGATTGACAACATGGCTTTACGTGTTGTCAATAAACATGTCTGTCAACATGATCAACAACACATCTTTACATATTGTTAATCAAAATATCTGTCAACATGACTGACAACACATCTACGGCTAAATTGTTCGTCAACATGACTAACGCGGCTAACATGTTAGCTGTATGGCAGCTTTTACATAGATATGTATATCGAAAAGTAAACTATGTCTTGGTGTTTTAATATTTGTAGGGCCGCCAGTCGGAACACACGAAGTTCCTAACTGGTGCGTATGATATTCTTGTATGTATGTTACTACTTGTATTTCAATTTCGACTCTGCTTTTAAGTACCATAACCTTATTTATTTAACTAATGTATGATATTAGATAAATAAACAATTTTACTATTGAATAGTAAAGTTTAGGGGCTGTTATTATATTTATAGTAGTTTCTATATACTGTATATTTTTGTTTCTTTTAGCATGATAGTCTGTTACTGAGGTTTGTCTATATAAGCAGCTATATTTGTTGGTCCAAGTTGTACGCCGAATTTTATGATAACATTTACAGAGCATGTAATGGAATATTCAATAATGTATTCGAAGAAACTAGTTAGCTTTGCGTTATTTTACGCGGTTTGGACATCATATTGATATTCATTTAGGCCTAAAATATAATCTCGATTTTAGATTATATTGTACAGGATGGAAATTTCTAATGCTAATTGAGGGAAAGTACTCTTAATACTGTAGATACAAAATTTTACTCAAAGAAAACATTCTGTTATTTTTGAAAAGAAAGATAACTGCATTCAAAGATTTACGGAAATTCGCTTGCCACACCCGGGAATCGAACCGACTAAAATCTGTAAAAATTATACTCTGTACTTTTATTGCATTGATCGTTAGGGTCATTTGTTAGGATGAAATGTCTCTAACAAACTTGATAAATTGAATGATAGGAACTCTTGAAATGTTAAATTATTTACAAAAAACGGTAAATTAATAATTAGTTGCTCGAAATGAGCTCCATTTTATTTTCAAATGTAACATTCCATATTTAAGCTACCACATAGACGCAGTTATGTCGCATCTAAGGAAGGAGTCTGCGTTCCAAACGTGTACAAATTGCAATCGTCGTATCCAAATAGTAATTTGTCATTTTATTGGATAAATGACGTTAATTATAATTATTAATTACTAACATAATTAAACAGATGAATTTTTGAGTAGAAGTGTTTTAATTTGACATATTGAATTTATAAATTTTAATTTCATGGTTTCCTTTCATTTCATTTATCAAGTTTGTTAGAGAGATTTCATCCTTATAATGGACCCTAACGATCGATGCAATAAAAGTACAGGCTGTAGTTTTTACATTTTTTAGTCGGTTCGATTCCCGGGTGTGGCAAGCGAATATTCGTAAATCTTTGAATGCTGTTTTGTTTATTTTCAAAAATAAAGGAATGTTTTCTTTGATTAAAAATTTCTATCTACAGTATTAAGAGTACTTTCCCTCCAGGTGGCATTAGAAGTTTCCACCCTGTATATATTACGCGATTGGTACGTTACCATTTTTTTCGGTGTCGTATATATTAAGTTGTAAATAAATTAGCTTTAAGTGAACGCATAGAAATGTATATTGATGGGTTGTTGAAATGGACACATCTTATGACAAGAAAGCGAATTCGCCTAACATAACATATAGTACATAAAACATATCAAACTGATATATGTTGTAATAAAGCGACCAATTTAAGAAGAACTCTTACAAGTAATTTTCATGAAATGAAGAGTTAAATCGATATTGTACGCTTGTATACAGAGGTCTACTTACACTGGTCATCACAATATATGTAATATAATATATGAAAGATGAGCTTCCGATGTTAATTTTGCATGTAGTTTACATTATATGGAGTTGAAATTCGTTAAATATCGTACAATAATCATGTCTCAAAATGACAAAAAAACAATTTTTGATTATGTATTATTCTGTTCAATTATTGCAACTGTTTGCTCAAGGATGTGAAATTTTGTATTTCGGCGATCGTTTTTGAAACTGTATTTATTAATTTTGGAAAATTTCGAAACTGTGCTAGGCCTCAATTGTTGTGTTGATGTAATGTTGCTAAAGTCTGATTTATTATTTGAGATTTTGTGTAATCTTATGTGATATGAAAGTAAAAGTATTCAAACGACTTTTGTTTCTTTCATTTAAATATTGAACCTGTATATATATTATATTATGTTCATAATATTTATATGTATAACAGCTTTTTATGAATGTTATTGTTGATTATTGCAATTAGATTATATAAATGTCATTATATCTATCGACGTTTGAGTTATGTAGATTATACGTATTTATTGGATTATAAATGTATAATACTATATAAAGATTGTGCCAAATTTCAATAGGTACTACAGGAAATAATCGCCAAAGTAAAGAAAGACCCCAAATGGATAGGCTTCGTGAGAAACTGATGATGCTCATAATGTGTGACACCAATTAGTGCGTTCAGAATATCGTTTTTTACATTTACATTAGATTAATATTATGGTACTAATATATTACCGTCCTGTTGAACTAAGGACGTAATGTTTTGTACGTGGATTTAGTTGCAATTGTAGATTTCGTACTACGATGTGAATGGAACATCGGATTAGTAAAATATGTAGATACAAGGTTGTTATATCCTTTTAATTCAATACCACATGATAAATTTTTAGATGGTATTTATTGTCAATAATACAATAAAAAAATATAGATGACTAATGTATTTTTTTTCGAAGAACTGATAGAACAATAATTATGAAAACTTTTTATTTATTTTGACTAAAACGGAGAGCTAGTGGAGATGTTACCTATATAATGAAAAGAAGCAAATGATGAACAGAATATTTTTCAGTAAAAAAAAAACGAGTGCTTTAGATCACACGACTTAAGTAAAACTTCTTTAGCTCTACTAACTTATATCTCCCTCTCAACTTCCGTTCGCCGTTTCCGTAACGCTCTCGTCACGCATTCACCAGCTTACTCCCCAAGTCAAGTGCGTAAAGAACTTTTACTTCAAAAATAAATACAAGAATATGAAAGCACAATGGTTGGAGAGTAATAAACTTTGGTTTCTATGGACATGGCAACTAAGTAAAAAAATATATCTAAAACAAAATACATAAAAAAATTAAACACAAAAGTTTGCTTGCAACATTGACATTGTGCCTAAGTACTGAATATATCTTCCCTAATGCTTTCCACCCTGAGATCGATTTTTCCACCATATTCATAAACATTCATGTTTCCATCATAGTAAAAAATGTTGTGCAAAATAGTAATTTACATGTCAGTATATTATACTTACTCCTCCTCCGTGGAGTAAGTCGTCGGTCCCGGGTGTGGTCATTAGATGGCAGTCTTTAAGTGAAGTCAGTGAGCTTAGGGCGGCTTGGAAACACTGGCCTCCGCCAACCTACAATTGAGTAGCGTGGTGGAATATGCTCTAAGCCAGTGGTTCCCAACCTTTTTTTGTTCGGGGACCACTTCCAGATTCCTGTTCAATGTAGAGACCCAACTGTCCTATAAATTAGCGACACTTTATCTTGAGAATACAATATTTGGTTTAATATTGCTCAATCTCTGACATTATAAATCTGCATATAGTGGCTCGCGGATCACCGGTTGGGAACCCCTGCTCTACACCGTTGATTGACGGGAGACCCGTATGCCAACAGTGGGATGATTATGGATTAATGCCGATATTATATATGTCATTATTTGAATATGATCGTTATTTTCATGCAATTAGCCTCATCCAGTTTTGGAATAGACAAAGAGTGTTTTAATAAGTTTTGTATGTTCTATGTTCACCAGTAACTATTAAGTAATATCTGCCCATACAAAAATAATGAAAAAGATGGTTACTTTCATAAAATCTATGTCTATGAGCTTGCGTAACTCGCGAATGCGCATTCCCGAAAAGTTATACATTAGCAATATTTTTTTGACTTGATAACGTCTTATTTTTTGTCATATTATTAATCTTCTTTTATTAAGTCTTATTATTAATCGATGAACGTCGGCTGCACGCACGAAGAATGCATGACTCATTGTCACGTTCCGCCTGAGCCGAGCGTGCAAGCCGTATCGCGGAACAAGTGATAGAGAGGCACGATCGGCCTATGTTTCTTATGACGTTATCACCTAAAATTATCGTTCGTAAACCGACTTGTCTGTAAGACTACCAATTTTTTTATTGAAGGAAAAGGCTAACTTTTACTGACCCTGGATAGAGATGTGCTATTATGAATCAAAAAGCTATTTAACAATACAGTTTACGATAAATCTCTTAGTAAATCAGTATCGTTACGGATTTCTTAAATTATTATCTTTGTATTAGAGATAAATATAATAAAAAAAAAATGAAGCCGCATAATAAGGGCTAGTTTATATACAGCACAAATGAAGTCTATCTAATAATTCCGAAAACAGCTGGATGTATGTATACCAAAGAAAATACTAGAATAATAATTATTATAAGCAACATTAATAGTTATCGATCCAATGGCTTATAAATAGTATATTGTGTATAATAATATTATAATAATTGTTATAAATATGTGTGTTATTGCAATAGTTAATACAATAATTCAGTCACTGCCGATGAAACGAAGTTTTTATATGTGAATTTTTATACATTAATTTTATATATGCGTTTAATTATTGATTTATCTCGCGTCATACCAAAACACCTACTGAATCGCTTTCTCTATTATTATATTATCCCTCTTATACCTACCTAATTGGTATATTCATAGGAAATTATTGGTTGTGTATTGTTTATTTATAATATGTAGATTATATATAGTAGTTAATATTCGAATATTATTGTAAATACCTACTTATAACAATATTATATTCGAAATTCAATAAATTGTGAGAGATATAAATGTGCCTAATTATTTCTGAGATATTTTTATGATTTATTTATAAACCAACGTGAGATATAGAATACCGACGAGCTCAATGGTCGAATGGTTAGCGATGGCCACTTTGACTCTGAGGTTTCGGGTTCGATCCCCGCACAAGACAAATATATGTGTACATGAACATGTCTGTTTGTCTTGGTCTGGGTGTTTTCTATGTATTTACAAAAAGTATATTTATCAGTTATCTAGCACCCATAGTACAAGCTTTGCTTAGTTTGGGACTAGATGGCCGTGTGTAATTTGTCCAGGTATATGTCAGATTTTATATAGCGCTGTCATATAACTGTTCCGCACATTATTTTGCTTTCCTTTGGAAGAACCAGCATGTGATGCGAAACGAGAAATCGTATCAACATGTCTCATTTCCTTACATGATGATACGATTTTTATTTCGCATCACGTGCTCTATCTTCCAAAGGAAAGCAAAATAATGTGCGAAACAGTTATATGACAGCACTATATAAAATCTGGTATTCTATATCTTATGTTTGCCACACCCGACAGGCAAGTAAAGTAGTGGTAGTAAATAGGATCTATTGGCATTTTTTTAAATTCATCATTAAAATGTTGCAATGAAGAAAAAAAGTGTCATCTTCTCCATTAAAAATCTGCC
Organism: Hypsopygia costalis; assembly: GCA_937001555.2. Lineage (NCBI taxonomy): Eukaryota > Metazoa > Arthropoda > Insecta > Lepidoptera > Pyralidae > Hypsopygia > Hypsopygia costalis. Next base: position 12,027,955 of record OW443344.2, read on the forward strand.
ATATTCTATACGTGTAATAAATACATATACACGTATATATTGCCATGATATACTTTTTTTTTGTGTGCCTTATTTCGGCACTGCCCAGGTCTCAGATTTTGTTTTTAACTAGACAAAAAATTAGTCGTTAATTTGTCGAAATTTGTCGCCCAAAGGAAAAAAATTGTCGCTCTCCCGTTAAAGAGCTATAAGGTTTTTTGTGGCAGTTACACGCAATTAAAATACATGTAATTTTTTAATTACGCATCGACCAGTTGTGTTTTATTTCCGACAAATTTCGACAAATTCAAGGCAACATCTGGGTGAAATCAGATTTTCGCTAGGTGGTGTAGTTTTATTGGGCAGTGCCGAAATAAGTCTTATTTCGGCACTGCCACAAAAAAATACTTTTACATCTCTCATATTCGGTAAGTAGGTCCTTATTACCCCCAAATGGGGCTTGTAGGTGACCAATTAGCGCTCTAGGGTAATAATGTAGCTATAAAAGGCTCTAGGGCGGTAAGTAATTAAAAAAAAACACTTCACTCTTTCAAAAAGTTCGCGTACATCTAACCATCATACTGGCAATAGACATCATGCATTCAGCCCAATGACAAAAGAGGTCGCTTCGCTATTCAGCCTTGTCTTCGTATGAGTATAATAGTCATAAATTTAAATAACGAACGGCGAAGCTCAATTTCCTTCTAGAAAAAAAATAAAAATAAAAAAAAAGAGATGAAAAAAGGCGGGAATAGAAACTTTTACTTTTAATATTGTTTGTTTTCGGGATTTTTTTATAATTACGTGCTAATTAGAAAAAAAACATGAGTTCTGCAAGTGATGAAGATATAAGCTGCACTCCCGATTCAATGAAATTGATGCCTTACAGCCCTTGGCTACTAATCTACTAATAACTTTTTAACGGGAGGTCGACTAATTCTGATACTTGGTGTCTGAATTCGACAAATTGACGACTAATTCTGGGGCAAATCATATCTTCGCTATGTTATGTAGTTTAATAGATCCCGAGCGGGCTGTGCCGAAATAAGCTTATTTCGGCACTGCCACAAAAAGAAAACCTTATAGCTCTTTAACGGGAGAGCGACAAATTTTTTCCTTTGGGCGACAAATTTCGACAAATTAACGATTAATTTTTTGTCTAGTTAAAATCAAAATCTGAGATCTGGGCAGTGCCGAAATAAGGCACACTTTTTTTTTAAACTCTGCCAGAGTATGCTCAACAGGGCGAAGCAGTACTTCAACCCGCGGCAAAGACTTCAGCTTTACAAAGCTCAAGTACGGCCGCTAATGGAGTACTGTTGTCATATATGGGCGGGAGCGCCCAGATACCAGCTTACACCGTGTTACTCAATTCAAAGACGTGCTGTGAGGATTGTTGACGATCCCAAACTGACTGACGGTTTAGAATCTTTAAGTATGAGAAGAGATTTTACCTCCCTTTGTGGGTCCTACCGATTGTACAATGGGGTGTGTTCAGCGGAGTTGTTTGACATGATGCCCACGACCTCCTTCTACAGTTGCACTGCTCGCCATCGACAGGGAATCCATCCTCATACACTGGAGCGTAAGGGAACCGCACAGTACGCGACGTACTGTGCGGTTCCAGAGAAGTTTTCTTCCGCGTACTGTCAAGCTGTTGGAATTAACTGCCTATCGAGGTTTTCTCAGGGGACTACAGCATGGGGTTCTTTAAAAAGGGCGTGAAGAGGATTTTAAGGGTCGGCAACGCGCGTGTGATGCCCCTGTTGTTACATGCGTTCATATGCTACGTTAACTGCTTTCCATCAGGCGGGTCGTATGCTTGTTTGCTACTTTAGTGGTATAAAAAAAGCCTAGTTGGTGAGCAGTGTGCACCACGTGCACCTTTTGCTCTAACGCTGGTGGTGAGCCCTTTACACCCCAAAATTTATGCAAATTAAGCTGCAGTGTATTCTCATCAACAGGTTACAGTAAGATAGGGTGTTGGATCTTTAAAGATGACGGCCGAAAAAGACCTCAACGAAGTTAATTTGCACAAAATCGTGCTGATTGGAGAAGTCTGACAAGGAAGGCCGACCCCAAGTGAATGGGGTATATATATATCGATACCGCCGATGCCGAAGCCGATTAATAATATAATAATAATAATGTTTTCTTCCAACTATGCTTTAATTTCATCACAATCACATTAAAAACTCAGTACAAAACGAGTCTTTAATGCTCTAGAGCAATAAAAATGTATGAAATTTCATTATTGCACAGTTTTTTTTAATCGCACCAAAAGGTGCCAATCTCAATGGATTAGCTCTATTCAGCCAGCCGATATCAATACTTTTTTTTTCGTACGTATTATTCGTTGCTATCCTACTTGTTCCAAATTTAAAAAATGATTGCTGCTAACTCTGAGTTAAAAATGAAAGAAATTTAAAAAAGTGATTTGGCGGGAACTTTGTTAATTTTGCTTGACAATATTTTTGGAAACGATAAAAGTGTGATACTATCTGATTTTGAGTGCTTCGGCTTCGAATTAAAATGGAATCATCTAGCGACACATTAACTCCGGAAAACATTCTAAATGAAGCCGACAGTGTTATAAAGACTTCTATTTTAACTGTTTGATATGAGTTTCTTTTATCTACTATTCCTATTATTAGTTGTTTGTATTAGTATTAGTTGAAAGAAAAGCAGATTATGCACCTCGCCTTAAGTAATTTATATTGCCCTCGCCTTAATCAGGCACTCGGTGCAATAATAAATTACTTTGTGCTCGATGCAATAATCTACTAATTTATTGACATAACCGTTATTACAAACTTCCTATAAAGTCTCTGACACCCAAACTAGGCTAAAATGCCCGTATCTTAGGAGTCAGCGGCTTCAACAAGTGTGACAGAAGCTCAATATTTTTTTATTTTTTTTTACATTACTATTTAATTGTTCATTATGTACATCTGTGGTGTAATGACTTATGAATATTATAATGGATATAGATAGGGTAACTTGTACTAACTTTGGCATCCCCACAGTCATTGGCACTTTAACCTTTAAACGGAGATATTAAGAATTGTCATGGCAATACAATACGTACTCTGTTATTTTTAAAATCTAGCATTGCAACACTTTAACAATTTTATAATAGACTTTTTCACCAGATTATTATGGCAACACAGCATTAAAAAAAAAGAACGCTCGTAAGGCATGTTGTTTTTTCCCGCAAATTTTAACGGATTCGACAAAGAAGAGGTATGTAAAAACCATTGTTTTTTTACGATTTTGACTTAGTAAAAGGTGGGAAATATTTTAATTATATTAATTCTAAGTAATATTACCGTTTTTATTTATATTTTCCTTATTTTTGGTAAGATACCTCAATTTATTAGTGTGCCAACTATTGGTAAAGTAGTTTATATGGAAGTGCAATAATTTGGCACCTGTGCCAATCACTACATTTTACTTTTTATTTTTTTTTCTTATGTTTTTTATAGCTAATTAAATTAGTTTTTAGAATACATTAATATCACAGTTCAAAAATGATTTTCGTTTCTTTCTTCACAATTGTTAGCACTGCCAATCATTGTACTTTAGGTGGTGCTATTCACTACATTTTCGTGTGTGCCAATCATTGCAACGGTTAGCAGCAGTGCTCATTATTATATTATTTCCAATGCCAATCACTGGCGTATTTTATAAAATATCGAAACTAGTATAATTATTGTCATGCTATACTGGTAATACACACAATATTCACAAGAATGTAAGAATAATAAAGAAAATTTATAGAATCAAAATGTTCAATTTACTCAAGCCATATCCAACCAAACCAAACCAAACATTTTATTCTCCTTAAGCCTTTAGGGAAAGTAGCTGATAGGTGGGACACTTTTCGAAGTGAACTAAAATTGTTCAATTTTTTAAATTACGAGTCAGGAAAGGAGTATGTTTAGAACGTTACTTGGGGTGTAAGTGGTTCATCAACATCTTTGAACCAAAGCCAACTTCACCTGCACGCGGTGCACCCTGCTGACTAACAAACGAAGCTCTGGCGAAAAGAGAGGTAGGGAGCGTAATTGTAAGCTACCCAACTGGGGAATGTACCTCCACCTCACAGAATACCGCAGCCAAATAACGGTTCCCTTGAGGGCTGTTGTGTTCCTGCGAGTGAGTGAGGTCACCAGAAAGGAAGGAGATGCTGCGATAGCAGCGGGGGTGGCGGCGCGCGAGCGATATTTTATGTTGCGAGCGTTAATATGGCTACGGTAACCGCTTCACATCAGGCGGGCCGTATGCTTGTCTGCCACCCAACGTAGTATAAAAAAAAAAAAAAACGTATCTACTAGTATTATATATTTTTCGATATTTTTTTACAGTTTTAATTAATAAAAATGTGCCACAATTACATACTAAGATGAGTGCCAATTACTAGTAAGTTAGTGCCAATAATTGTGCTGTAAGTGCCAATGACTGTACTTTTGGATATTTTTAAATGTTTTCTATTTTCTTTTAATAAAAATGTTTCCTTTTCGTACTAAATATGTTTTTATTTTAATAACAATACATTAAGGAATATCTTTTATGTCGTAAATTACGTCTAAATATGTTACATAAATTATAATTAACAAATTTAGGGTAGATTTTTCTTAGAGTGCCAATCATTGTACAGTTTCCCCTACATATTTCAGACCATATATATACATATACACATTCACACATACATATTATATATATATAGATATATATGCATAGAATATAATTATGGAGTTGTTATATGTTTTCATGATTACCATCGAATATTTTGATTCGAAAAGTAGATCTTAAGTTTTTGTTATTGACAAACATCTTCAACTAAGTCGGTAAACACAAGCAGGTACCATTGAAGTTAGATTTTCGCAATCAAAAAATCCGATGGGAATCGGCTTCAGGTTAGCTTGTAAGGCCTCAGGACCAGTCTAGCGGGAAAAAAAGATTAATGTGAATTAGCGATATATACAAACAAATTCAAACAGTTCAAGTATTAATACACGTACCATATAAGTGATTTCTAAGTGGATAATGCGATTTCCGGCGTATAAAGTCAAAGAGTTCTCCCCTCACCCCGAGCTCGGGATCCGGGGGTGTGCAATAAACTTAATTACAGTAATGGCGACCTCAGGAACGTACCGTTTATGTATATGACGCTAAAGGTGGGTGTGAACATAAACTTAAGATTAGCCGGCTAATGTGCACATTAACCGAAACGAAACGGCTAAAAATGTATTCGATGGACGCGCCGGGCCGGCGGAGGGCTTGAAGGGGCAGTGGGGATACGTGACTGACACACAATGCGCGCATACGTGGCAATGAAACTTCCGAATAGAATACTATTTTAATGAATTACTACGTAGGATGCAAGAGCGAGCGAAGGGCATCCCTAGGTTAGGTTTTGTTAGGTTACTTTAATTTAAACCCTTTACACAGAAATAGGAGCCCCGCTTCTCCGTCGAAATAGCACCACAGTCTATGAAATATGAAAGGTAATTTAGCCGGCTAAAGATAGAAGAAACTAACATTAACACCTCCTCGAAGTTAGACCTAAGTTTAGCCGGCTAATCTTAAGTTTATGTTCACACCCACCTTTAGCCGTATATATACATATACATTACAGTTTCACGATTTTTTTTTCAGTAGTTCTTACTTGTGGTAATATAAGCAATTTGATCTACACTACTTTGCGTGCTTCCGTCACCGATTAGCTTATAAAATAAATAAACTTATAAAATAAAATATTTCTGGACAATATACACATCGCCATCTAGTGCCAAACTAATCAAAGCTTAATAACTGATTCAATACTTAAATACATTTTTTTATAAATACATATAAAACACTCAGACCGAGACAAACGGACATATTCATGCACACAAATGTTTGTCTTGTGCGGGGATCGAACTTGCGACCTCGGTGTCAAAGTAACCATTGCTCGAAGGTCGAATGGCTGACCATCGAGCTCGTCACGCATGCAAACTACCTAAGCAAACTATTGCCGGTCGGCACATACCCACTACCATTTAGTAGATGCATGCGATTGCCGTGGCAGCTTTGGTCGTCCCTGCTTCAGCTGCTGTGGTTTTCTCTGCGACTCTCCAACATCGGAAACAGAAGAAACGTGCGACTTCCCCCGCCTCGACTGCCGTGGTCGTCTCTGCACACGTGTTTCGCCTCTACGCGAGGCATCATCAGGCGATCTGCAGATGTTGATCGTTAGAATAATAACCTACAAATGACTTTAGTCTAAATTAACTAGCGACTCGCCCTAGTTTCGCCCGTTTGGATATATACATATGAACCTTTCGGAAGATATTCTGTAAAATCAGCCATACTCATCTGGCAGCCCAGTATCCTGTTCTACGCGGCCCGAAGTTTAGTAGGTACTACATTTTTAAAACAACAGTAGTAACTAACTGGACGGCGGCCCACCACACTTTCCCGCCACTGTGTCTCCTGTATATCCAGGATTAACAGCGGCGACCAACAAAATAGGCAATGAACAGTGAAGTCCATCGCAGTCCCGGGGGTAAAACTACGGCTGCCTTGGAACTCACAACGAATTTAATCAGAAGAAATTAGTAGGAGTAAGAAGCTTTTGGAAATTGACTTCCCCTCTTAGCAATAACAGTAGTATTTTATTTGCTTATAAAACTTTATTGCAATATTTATTTATTTATGTATAGGGTTATTTCCATCGTACATATCTTATGTACGATGGAAATAAGCCGTATACGTAAAATAATATTTGCAAGGGCGGATTTATTCCGTGAAGGAATCTCTTCCAGTCAACCGTTGCTTTTGAGTAACCGGCCCCCTTACCACCATCTCTTATTGCGATTCAATAAAATGTATAATTAAATTAATAGATTAATTAAATTAATAGATTGCTTATTCATACCAATGAATAAGCGACTCTATTGCAAATGGAATAGAGTCGCTTATTCATTGCTATGAATAAGCAATCTATTCAATTATTGCATCGCAATAAGAGATGGTGGTAAGGGGGCAGATGGAATTCGTAATCGGCGGTTTGTATTGATGACGGTATACAAATTGTGTGAAAACAACGTGTTTCATTTATTTTCTTCATTATTTCTTATGTGGTTTAATAGTGTAGATTAAAATCTAGCCTCTAGATTATTGCGGCTTGCAAGTTGCAGCAGTAGTGACTATGACCCAACGGAAATAAACCTTATTAACAATGTAATTATTAACGATACGATACGATTACGATGATACGAAATATTTACGATTCTCGCTTCTTTACATAAATTACTTTTTTTTTTTTTTTTTTTTTATATACTACGTCGGGTAGCAGACAAGCTTACGGCCCGCCTGATGTGAAGCGGTTACCGTAGGCATATTAACGCTCGCAACATAAAATATCGCTCGCGCCCCGCCACCCCCGCTGCCAACGCAGCATCTCCTTCATTTCTGGTGACCTCACTCACTCGCAGGAACACAACAACCCTCAAGGGAACTATTATTTGGCTGCGGTATTCTGTGAGGTGGAGGTACATTCCCCAGTCGGGTAGCTTACAATTACGCTCCCTACCTCTCTTTTCGCCAGAGCTTCGTTCATCGAAGTTGGCTTTGGTTCATAGATGTTGAGGAACCACTTACACCCCAAAATATTATAATATTATTAATTTAAACTACTCCAACTTGGGGTCCTACCGCCGAAGCTGAAGCCGATACCCACCGAATTTTATGATAGCCAGAATCAAATTTTGGCTTAGATTACTGGTAATTAAATAATAAATAAATATTTCTAGACAATTTACACAGCGCCATCTAGTCCCAAATTAAGCTCAAAGCTTGTACTATGGATACTAGATAACTGATAAATGAACTTATTTTTTTTTTGTAAATACATTAGTGTCCGACCGAAACTGGTTTTTACGACCGAAACCGAAACCGAAACAGAATTTCGGCAACGGTCTCAGTTTCGGCCGAAACCGAAACCGAAACTTTCACGAAACAATTATCTAACTGTAGGTACTTTTCTTATAATTACGTTACGTTACGTTATAATTGCTACTTGGTTATAATTATATATTTTTTTATACGACGTCGGGCGGCAGACAAGCTTACGGCCCACGTGATGTGAAGCGGTTACCGTAGCCATATTAACGCTCGCAACATAAAATATCGCTGGCGCGCCGCCACCCCCGCTGCCATCGCAGCATCTCCTTCCTTTCTGGAGACCTCACTCACTCGCAGGAACACAACAACCCTCAAGGAAATTGTTATTTGGCTGCGGTATTCTGTGAGGTGGAGGTACATTCCCCAGTCGGGTAGCTTACAATTACGCTCCCTAACTCTCTTTTCGCCAGAGCTTCGCATGTCAGTCAGCAGGGTGCACCGCGTGCAGGTGAAGGTGGCTTTGGTTCATAGATGTTGATGAACCACTTACACCCCAAAGAAAATAAAATTGAACGTTGAAACTCTACATTTTTAATATTATCACCACTAATGCACTATAGTAAGTACCAAGTACCTAACTATTATTTACGTATGTACAGCATTAGCGAATGAGTTAGATTAACCACAAAATATTCAGATAGTTATGTTAAACTTGATTCTACTATAATCTATGCATTAGTTTGTTATACTAAATTATTTTTCGATGTTTACTACCTACTCCTAGACAATATCACATGATAAAACTTACCGAATTCAAAACAAATCACACGAAAACTCACAAACAACAAACAAAACGCACTGCAAACACAAACAAGTCGCGACCTGATTAGGCACGTGGACGCGGCAAAATGTCTCCGTCGCTTGGATGGAATTTACTGAGCCGAATATGGCCGAGCACAGCGCGGGAACTCCTGAATGCAGTTTCGGTTTCGGTCGCAGTTTCGGCAGGTTTGCCGCCGAAACCGAAACTAAACCGAAACTCGATTTTTTTGCCGAAACTCGACCGAAACCGAAACCGAACATTCGGTCGGACACTAAAATACATACATATAAAATACCCAGACCATGACAAACAGACATGTTCATGCACACAAATGTTTGTCATGTGCAGGGATCGAACCCGTGACCTCGGAGTCAAAGTGGCCATTGCTAACCATTCGACCACCGAGCTCGTCAAATTGTGTTTGTTTTAGGTGGCAGAAACCCTGGAACTCTACCGAATAAGCTGAAGATGTTTGTCAATAACTAAAATGTAAGACCTATTTTACGAATCAAAATATTTGATGGTAATCGCCTTCAGCTTCGGCGGTTGGAGTAGTTATAATAAATAAGTAATTAAAGTAATCCATACGACAATTTTAAATATATAAATGGTGTTATATTCGAGCATAACTAGCACTTACATAGTAGACTATTTGTAATTAGTTGCTAATTACGCAATCCGCGCGAGCGTACGTAACTCGACGACTGCGCCGACTACGTGCTCCAGGTCTACTTATGTATATTTGCTTTGATATTATGACACATCGTGAATGTATAAGTTGTATATGCACAATCATATATTACTCAAGCCTTTATTATTATACACTTTGATATTTTATCATTTAACAAGTGGAGTCAAATATACGGCCGCATTATTTATTAGAAAATTAATTATGTTAAATTGAAAAAAGTTGAGTCAAATATTCGGCCATCTTATTACGCCCCTTTTTATTTGAAAATTAATTATGCTAAATTTAAAAATTATGAATTTCAATTTCAAGCATACGGCCCGCCTGATGTGAAGAGGTTATCGAAGCCAATTAACGCTCGTAACAAAAAATATCGCTCGCGCGCCGCCACCCCCGCTGCCAACGCAGCATCTCCTTCCTTACTGGTGACCTCACTCCCTCGCACGAACATAACAACCCTCAAGGGAATTGTTATTTGGCTGCCGTATAGCTTACAAATTACGCTCCTTACCTCTCTTTTCGCCAGTCAGCAGGGTGCACCGCGTGCAGGTGAAGTGGGCTTTGGTTCAAAGATGTTGATGAACCACTTACACCATTGTTATTATAAATGTTGTTTGATATTTTGTCATTTTAAACCAGGGCGAAATTTAAATATGGGTTCGTAAGGGGAACCCCAAACCTTACATTATGCACCTCGTTTTAGAGGTCTATTACATTTCAGTACAATAATAATAATAACACTTATAATTCGTATGACACTCGATTCAATGGCATTGTAGTATGTTATGGAATTGCGTGTCATCAGGGTTGAAAAAAAAAGTTTAATTTTTATTTTATAAAACAAACGGAAACAATAAAACAAAAAAAAAGCACTTGTTTAAAACAATTTGAACATTGTTTTAAACAAGTGCTTTTTTTTGTTTTATTTTTTAGTTTAGGCCATTAATTTCAAATCTATTAATTCTATAATATTTCATTTCTAGACTATTTTCCGTTCGCCATAGTAAATATTTACAAAAATCGATCAATGGATAAACATTTATTTTATAATATTGCGTTATATACGCAACATAAAATAAATGTTTATCCATATCTCTAATCAATACTGTACACGTTCCATTCACCCTGAATATTCTAATATTAAATTTTAATAAGGAATAACCCCCCCCCCCATATTTATAATTAAATAAGGAGAATACCGAATGCAGCGGGGAGTACGTCAAGGGGATGTCATTTCCCCGAAACTATTCACCGCTGCTCTGGAAGACGTATTTAAAACGCTGGACTGGAAAAAACGGGGCATCAGTGTAAATGGCGATTACATCTCACACCTTCGGTTTGCCGACGACGTGGTCATAATGGCTGAATCGCTGGAGGATCTCAGTCGAATGTTGACCGATCTCAATGTTGCATCTCGATCCGTGGGGCTGGGGATGAATTTCGACAAGACGAAAGTCATGTACAATGATGTTGTCATCCCTAGCCCGGTTATGGTAGAGAATACACAGATTGAAGTGGTTAAAGACTATGTCTACCTCGGACATTCCATACAGGTTGGCCGGGGTAACTTCAACAAAGAGATCGATAGACGCATTCGATTGGGCTGGGCAGCTTTTGGAAAACTTCGGCACAGCTTCACCGCAAAGATACCCCAATGTTTGAAGACTAAAGTCTTCAACCAGTGCGTCCTCCCTGCAGTGACCTATGGTGCAGAGACTTGGACATCGGACGGACATGGACGTCGGACTGGTCCACAGGCTAAAGGTCGCGCAGCGAGCGATGGAGAGGGCTATGCTCGGGGTTTCTCTGAGGGATCGAATCCGGAACGAAGAAATTCGACGGAGAACTAAAGTTGTCGACATAGCCTTTCGAGTTTGCAAGCTGAAGTGGCAATGGGCGGGTCACATCTGCCGAGTAAGTGATGGCAGATGGGGGAGAAAGGTATTAGAGTGGAGGCCGCGCGTAGGACGACGAAGCGTTGGACGCCCTCCTTCTAGATGGTCCGATGACCTTAAGAAAACGGCTGGAAGCGGCTGGATGCGGAAGGCGGAGGATCGTATTTGGTGGAAAGCATTGGGGAAGGCTTATATCCAGCAGTGGATAGATACAGGCTGATGATGAATACCGAATACCCACCAGTCTATTGGAATATTTTCTTTTACTAGTGCGTTTATCAACCGTTTTTTTCTAATATTTCATTTCATTATTCACCTGGCATGCATGTAATAAAAACACGATTTTAATTCAAACTGTTAACACTATTTTAAACACATGTTTTAAAACAACTTGCTTTAATCTTGCCAACTCTGCGTGTCATACGAATTACGAGTGTTATATAATAATATAACACTCGTAATTCGTATGACACGTAGGGTTAATAACTACGTACTCGTTAATAATATATGCAGATCATATAATACTTTTTCAGTGCATAGTAGAAGGCTTTGAGTATTATTTACGTTAAATTCTTAAAATAAGTAGAGACAAAAAATTAGGGTTACATGCAGCTCGGCTTCGGCTCGGCCCAATATTTCCAAGTGATAGCGCGGCAAATTTCTCATCAGCCATCGCCGATACAGCGGTGATAGGGGCATCGGTGCAACGTAATTGCATCGCAAATGGGTTTCTGAGCTACGGAGAATTTGATGATAAATTACATTTGGCCGCGATATGTAATGATAGGTAGTGTAAGAAAATGTTTAAAATACTAGCTTGTTCCGCGACTTCGCTAGCACATTTGCTTTTTGATATTACATTTATCTTATCTTATCTTGAAATGGGTCCAGCGCTGCAGCCGGTGTCGGATCTTTTGTGCACTCCCTATTCTTTAGTAACTCTCCCCTGAGTGTCTAGAGACATATACCATGTACATCTTTAATTGAGAAGAGCCTGAAGTTCTCCAGGTCTGGGTATGCCTTTCCTAGGATTGCCATTCGTTTGCCAGCTAGGGTATCACATTGACACATCAAGTGCTTCATGATATCATAAAGTTCCTTGCATGTTCTGCATTCTGGGCTATTGACAAGTCTCATCTTGTACAGGCGCCCATGGCAGGCATAATACCCAGTCAGTGCTCCAAGGATGAGACGTATTCGTTTTTGATATTACATTTAATGTTATACTTTTTTAATACCATGTCATTGGCAGACAAGAATACGGCCAGCCTATTATAAATATTAAAGAAAATTGAAAAATTTACCTGCCTCGCCTAGGTGGGATTTGAACTCACGACCTCTCGATGAACGGTCGAGTCCCAAGCAGCAAAAGTTAGTCATTTAAAAGTCCATAGAACGTTTTGTAAAACACTGTTTTTGGTGTTATAAAACACCTAAGAAGGAACATTTTATTTAAAAGTGGCGCATTTATATCTCTGTTCAGTACTAAAATGAACTTATAGCAGCGTCACACGTGACAAATCAGTCCTATACACGCTACATAACAGTGATTCGGGTCACAAAATAACGCAGTACTGGATTTAAAGGATCTGTTATAGTACATTTTCATACCATACTTGAGTTTTTGTTTCCTTTACCTCACAATATTCACCATTCATTCTTTTATCATTCGTGTAAAGTGTAAAAATAAACAAAATATATTTACAAAATGATTGAAGCGATTTGAGGTAAGTAAAATTTTATTTTGTTAATGTATTATTTGTCTGTATAGTGTCGAAATAGCGTGCGACTGCAATTTTACTGATAAAATGTGATTAGGTTTGCAGTAAATTTTAAGTGCCCCACTCGAATATTGAGTTTTTATTAAATTATATTTAAATTAAAGTGACCTCGGGTTTTTAGGTACCATTATAGTACTTGTCATGACAATATATTCACTTTCATCATGGCTTCAGATTGAAATTGGGGTTCCGAGGGAATATGACTGACTCCATTATTTTTTTGAAGCTTTATTAATAACAAGGGTTTAAGATGTCTTTGTCGTGTAATATGCAGTGAAATGATTTAGGTATCTAGTAGGGATAACTAAACTTCAAAGCCTAACTTTTGAAAATATAAGTAAATTGTAGTTAACATTGTTTTTTTTTTCAGCATAATGGTCGTCGTTATAGATATTGATAAATTTCTTAGTCGAGATGATTTTATGCTGCTTGTAGAAGCAGAATGGCCGTGGACCTTCACACATTTTATATTAAGTGCAAACTATATTAACTGTGGATTAAATACTGATCAATCTCTACCGAGCCACTTTAAAGACTTTGTTTTTTTAAGAAATTTGTTAAATATCATTTTTTTCTGGTGTCGGGGTTGCGATGTCATGGCTATTTATGACCACTATCCCCCTTATGAATGTAATTTCTGCAATTAAATTTAAATCTTTAATTAAGTTAATTAATATTTTTATTTCAATGTTCGATAAACAACTCTTAATTAAAACTAATTCATTTCACCCAGCGCTACACGTACGCAACCATAACCAATGCAATATATTACTGGGGATTTCCCGCTCTATCTCTTTCACTCAAGTGTTGCCGTCCTGCGACCCCCATCGCTATTGCTCGCCACTCATATCTCTCGCTCGGCTCTACGGCCGAAATACGCGGCAGTGTCAGTCAGTCTGCGCTGTTGCACATGTTACATAGGAATAAGAAAAAAGTCTAAAACTATAACCAGCCAAAACATTGCTGCTGCTATTGCTGCTATTCAGCCAATACCTACTAATAGTTCCACAGTACCAACTCAGACTGCTCTATCCTCCCCGCCTCAAGCTAGCATGTCTGGTTTACAGCAGGGTCCTCACGGTTCTGCAGAGTCCTCCTCTAATGCATAATGAAATTATGTTATAAATCATATAATAAACCTTTCACTTTATCTTGCATTTTTCTAGGTTTTATTGAATTAAGAGTTGTTATTTGTTTTTTTTTTTACGAAAGTATTTTTTAAGTTGTAAAAGACACAGGCTGTCGATTATAGGATTTTTTGGTATTTCATAAACGTTGCATAAAATTGGCCATAGTTGAAGTTTTGAACTTTTAAAAGCAGGCAGGCCGTCTATGTTTATGTTCAACGAAATGGCAGGCAGATCGCAATCAATTATTTGAAGGTAGTTTTTCAATGTGTTTGTCAAGCCACTGTGCCAGTACTGTCCAGTTCCCACGGGATAAATGGGTTCGTGGATCATTAGGCAAGTTATTCGGTATTCTAGTGTTAATTAATTTAATTATTCTTTTTGTTGCTTCATGCGAAATATTATAATTAAGGGCCCAATTCTTCACGCCATCACGTAATTGTTCATTTTTTTCGCATGTCGAATCACTACTTGAAGATTCTGAAATATTATCACTTAAATCCCAGGAATTTCTATTTTCAATGATATGCTCTTGATCATTGCAAGATTTATTTTGTACGGAACCTCTTTGCACAATATTGCACGCGGAATAGAAATGTCAGAAAAAACGTTGTATAAGTGAAATAAAAAACCTTTTTCGGGATATAATTGTCATTTAACAGCAATATTTATTTACTTTTATGTGTCGTTTTGGTATCGTTAAAGCAATAGGTACACTATCATAACACTAACAAGTATTATTATAGGAACTAAAAAGTCATTACACAACAATTCTGCTCTAAAAAAGTATTTGTATGTTATTCTTATCCGTAAAACTATAATAGGTATATATAAACCAATATAGTACAGTTACATTATGAAGTAATAATCTGAAACTACTTTACATCACAAATTCACTCTATTGTAGAGTTTTTTGTGACTACTAACGCACTAAGTACTATAGCAACGATCTGAATATCCGTAATACGACAAAGTTGTGTTATAGTTGAGTATTTATCACTGCTAGAACGAAAGGATTATAACAGTTCACTTGGAACACTTATTACGTTAATCAGACGAATAAAGACATTTGTTAACACTTTTAATGAGCAGTATTTTTCTTTAATAGTTATATTAGCGCTTGCTATAGTACCCAACTGTAATGGTTTTATAAAATGGCGTAGTAAACGTTTACATCATTTATTTATAGGACATTTTTACTCTATAAGCCTATAGAGCAAAAGTGTGGTGTCGAACGCTTTTATACAACACGCTGTCACCGCTAAAACCTTAATAACTCGTTTACACATCTTTTTAGTTTTATAAGCTTAGGTTATTAGACTACTTTGTTAGTTGGGGTGGTCTTGCAACTGAGCTATCAGGAAGGTTTGTGTTGGTGACGAATTTTTGCATTTTATATTTTACTCCGTGAGTCACAGTGTGGAGCCATCTAAGCCAGCCTAATTTGTAGCGGTTACCGTAGCCCCCATTTACCCCCTAGTACTGTAACCCTTTAGGCATTATTTGGCTGCGGTCTTCGTGATGAAGGTACTTCCTCATATCGGCAGTTTATAAGAACACTGGACCCTACCTCTCTTTGGACAGATTCTCTTTGTTAGCAGGGTGTACCCCATGTAGGTGAGGTGGCCTTTGGCTTCAAGATGACGATTAGTTACTTACACCCCTGTTACATCCCTTGTAACCTTCCTTTTTTAGGATTTCAATGTCACGGAAGCAATATATCGGATAGATCCTCGGAAGATACCCAAATAATTTGATTTTAATTGAGAGGAAATGACTCAACAGCCTCCACGTTACCGCCTCATTGGCAATGAACTCTTTTAATGGTAACCCTACGAGACCGGCAATTAAAGATGTCTCCTAACGAAAAAATATAACTCATTTTTTTTTGTTGATATATTTGTTGAGAGGTAGGATACAGCGTATTTATAAGATGCCCGACTTGGGAACTGGGGAAGTACCTCCACCTCACAGAATACCGCCGCCAAATAACAATTCCCTTTAGGGTTGTTGTGTACCTGCGAGTGAGTGAGGTCACCAGAAAGAAAGGAGTTGCTGCGTTGGCAGTGGGGGTGGCGGTGCGCGAGCGATATATCATGTTGCGAGCGTTAATATATGGTACGGTACGGCTACGTTTACCACTTCACTTCGCTAAGACAACAATTGCAATAAATCGTTTATTAAAATAAATAGCCTAAACACCAAATAATACGCTCTTATTGCTAGATTACTACCGAATCAAAACAGAGGTTTTATTTTCGCAATCAAAAAATTCAATAATAATCGGTTTCAGTTTCGACGGTAGGCCCCCAGGTCTGAGATGTAAGATGCCACATGCAAGGAATGCAATACATCTAAAATACGAAATGCTAATGTGTCACTACTATCACACCCTGGCCACTCTGTACAAATGTCGCGTTGGTAACAACTACATGAACAATGACGTCCGTGCAGAATGAGAATGAGCGTGTGAGCGTGCGACGCCATACAAACTGTTCCCGATTTGGCTCAGAGAGGAGGTGAGGTCGATACGAAAGAGCGGCAGGGAGAGGCCATACTGTATGTAGTACTATTACTTATACTGTGCTACTATGCTGTTTTTGGTGATATTTGCAAAATACTCCGAAAATTTCCCATACAAAATTTATCGTCTTGAGCAGTATTACTGACACATCTCTCACTACTAAACTGATAAGTCTGCAATAGATCTTAGTATTATTTATTTACTAATCCTGAACCAGGAGCAGGGTCTGGCCGTCCATCTCTCACGTCTAATGGACCGTTCTGATTAAGCCAGCATTAACAAATGATGCTTAAACTCAACCTTTTTTCGGGCGGGCTAATGGCCCCTGAATAATTAGCTGCTTTTTATCCTGAAATTTATCGTCGGATAACTCCTGTTGGCTTGTAAATGAATTATTGTTTAGCATTTGAATAATTCAGTGTTCAGATTTTTCGTGGGTTTATTTTATTGTTTTTGATGGTTTATTATGTTTTATAAACTAGATTTTGCGCGCGACTTCGTACCTGGCGTCCCGTGAAAATAAATAAATATATATTCCTGGTCAAATTACATAATACCATCTAGTCCCAAAGTAAGCATAGCTTGTAGGATACTAGATAACTAATATTATACTTAAATACTTTTTTTTTGTAAATATATAAATATAATACATAGAAAACATCCAGACTAAGACAAACAGACATGTTCACGCACACAAATATTTGTCTGGAGCGGGGATTGAACCCGCGACCCCGGACCTCGTCAGTTCAAAAATACTTCAAATTGCTAAAAAAAAAGTTCAAAAATATCTTAGCGTATGCCAACGTCACAGTGTACGAGTAACTAATAGTACTATCTATATATCTATATACATATAATAAAACAGTAAAAATAATGTGTACATTGAATATATTTACAAAAAAACAATTGGAGGCGATGGAGATATAGTAATAGAGTAGGAATTAAAAAAAAAAAATGTGTCTGTTTGTCTGTTTGTACACGCTAATCTCTGGAAGTACTGGACGGATTCGAATGAAACTTTTTTGATTATATAGCTGTTAAGTCTGGGCAACATATAGGGTATAATTGATTTTGGAAAGTGGAACACCTGATGCAGCACCCTAATGGTTCAGCTAAACTATAACAAATATAAAAATGACACCTTAGCAAAAGTTGTTCAGTCTGATGAGCATTTTCTGTTGAGGTATAAAACACCAAGATTTGGAACACCTGATGCAGAACCATAATGGTTCAGGGAAACTATAAGAAATATTATAATGACGCCTTGGCAAAGTTGTTCAACCTGGTGAGCATTTTTTGTTGAAGTATAAAAATCCAAGATTTGGAACACCCGATGCAGAACAAAGTTAAATTTATATGCATAAACAACATGTGTTTACAATAAATTATAGTTTAAAAAAAAGTAAAAATATCACGCTATAATAGCGAATAGAACTAAAAAAAGTTACTTAAAATAACAATAAATAGATTAACAAAATATTGAATGTATTTAAAAAAAAAACCGCGAGGTGTTACTTTTATTCTTACCTGCTACAAGTTAGACGCAATCGTTTTATTTTATTTACAAAGGCAACGTGGTCTATTTAGTCAGTTTATATAGACGTGTACGCTAAAATTTAAATGGAACGATTGGTAGGTATATATTCGCACAAACCAGAAGAATACGTGCATTTGCGGGACGCTATGTAGCAAGATCAGAGTTTATTTGATTTGGTGGTGGAAAGTGTTTTAAGCAACGAGGGGAAACGATTTTTCTTAGATGCTCCAGGAGGGACTGGACAAAACATACCTGACGAGAGCAATCCACGCTGAAATCAGGTGCCAAAATAATATCTCGCAGCAGCATCGCCAGATATTGCAGCCATATTACTACTAGGCGGAAGGACGCAAATACAATGTTCAATATGTATCCTACTCGATTTAAACAGAACTGAAACACCGACATGCTCTGTGACACGAAACCGTGACAAAGCGAAGGTGTTTCAGGATTGCTGTCTAATCATTTGAGATGAATGCGAAATGGCCAACAGTAAGTCACTAGAAGCTGTAGATAGAACTTTACGTGCCCAAGAGTTTTCAAGAATATTATTAAAATTTGGGGAAGATCTCCTTCCTGAAGTAAAGTCAATGCTTGGCAGCGCAATATAATTGAAGCTGAGATCTCACTGGGAGTGGTGCCGGTGAAACTGTATTTATTCCGCGTATACCACTCTTCTCCAAAAAAAAAAAATCCATTTTTTTTAAACATACGCAGTTGTCTGTGACCACTTGCTTTGCTATGACAATTAAAAAATCACTAAAATTCGCTGGTGTCAAGCTTAAGACTGGTTGGTTTTCGCATGGCCAACTTTACGTGGCTTTCTCGAAAGTTAGTAACGCTTCAGGTCTTTTCATATTAGCTCCCGAAGGAAAGACTCCCTTAATATTTTTTTTAAACTATCGTTACAATGTTAAATAAAATAAAAAATATTGAGTTTTAACGTATAACAAGTATTTTCTTATGTATCTACATTAGTTAATATTTGTATTAATACGCCGGAATCATAAAATTCACGCGAACGAAGTCGCGGGGATCAGCTAGTGTACAATATGGCCACATCCTGCCGCTCTGTCGCATCGACCTCACCTCCCACGAATCTTTAATAGTTTGTATGGCGCCGCACGCACACACGCTCATTCACTCCCTGCACAGACGTCATTGTTTATGTAGTAGTTACTGGCACAACATTTGGATGGAGTAATCGGGGTGTGCCTACGTCATAATAGCTACTTTCAAAACACAGCCCGATCAGTTTAGTTATCTGTGCGTTGACAATCAGCCAGCCATCCAGTTTCTTCTTTCATAACACAAACATATTAAATATGAAGCATAATAAATAAATAGTTAATTCCGGCCAACTTTCCAGAATATTATAAGTATTTTATAAATTAAAAATAAATCACCTCTCCCGCCTACGTAGGATTAAATCTTATTCATTAATTAAATTAAAGTACATAAAATTCATTGGGTCAAACCCACAACCTCTCGATTACTGGTGGAGTGTTATTTCCAACTGAGCTACCAGTTTGTGATGGTGACGAATTTTTAGTTTGTTGAGAGAAAAATTGTTGTAGGTATCGAAAAAATAATGCCAAATGTGATCTTTACTGGCGTGCGCCACGTAAATCAATAGAGTTCTATCCGTACGAAGCCGGGGCGGGTCGCTAGTATACATATACTAAAATAAATATTCTCACCACGAAGCGACGGGCGTGTGTGGAAAGTCGCCTGGGTGAATACGCGGAGTCCCGGATTCCCCGGCCGCGGCGCGCCGGCGTTCACGCGCACCGCCTCCCAATGCCGCTATTGTAACCGGATTAAATTATATTTCTAAGCGTATATACCCGATCCTGTTGCCAAGGAAATTGTTTCTGAGTATCATAAAAGTGGGAACATAGGTCATATAAAGATAATATACCACTAAAGTAGCAAACAAGCATACCTGAGCGAGCTGAGAAATTATAAGATTTCCTATATAAGTAGGTCATCCATCTTTAGCGCCGAACCCAACCTCAACGAGGTGTGGCAAATAAATAGGCAATGTTCTAGCAAAAGAGAGGCATGCCTACCTCTCCCTACCCTGCCCTATTATTAATTATTATATTAAGTATACCCTGTCATACCCTGTCTGACCTTAATAGCGAAATGATTAGAAAATAATTTATTAACCATTAACACCAATAAATCAAATTATATCTTTGAGGATATTTATATAAAATACAACGTAGTCAAGATTTAACACTAAAAATTCACAAATGTTGTAAAAATATATTCAAACCTTAAAAATAGTAACATCTGTTATAAATTAAGTCACTCATACGAAACTTGGCGTCGTATTATACCTGATAAAAAACTAACCTGGTTTCCACAAATTATGTGTTATTATCCACATCCACATTATGTACTCAATTGAGTACATAAATGCAAGGATTCGTAAGTTTGCATAGATGTTTAAAACCTTTACATCTCTCATATTCGGTAAGTAGGTCCTTATTACCCCCAAATGGGGCTTGTAGGTGACCAATTAGCGCTCTAGGGTAATAATGTAGCTATAAAAGGCTCTAGGGCGGTAAGTAATTAAAAAAAAAACACTTCACTCTTTCAAAAAGTTCGCGTACATCTAACCATCATACATCAGGCAATAGACATCATGCATTCAGCCCAGTGACAAAAGAGGTCGCTTCGCTATTCAGCCTTGTCTTCGTATGAGTATAATAGTCATCAATTTAAATATCGAACGGCGAAGCTCAATTTCCTTCTAGAAAAAAAAAATAAAAAAAAAGAGATGAAAAAAGGCGGGAATAGAAACTTTTACTTTTAATATTGTTTGTTTTCGGGATTTTTTTATAATTACGTGCTAATTAGGAAAAATACATGAGTTCTGCAAGTGATGAAGATATAAGCTGCACTCCCGATTCAATGAAAATGGAAGCTGAAGCAGCAATTAACAATATTTTGCCTGAAAGTTCTAAAGAGAGATATTTGAAAACTTACGACGAGTTCATGAAGTGGCGAAAAGAAAAACAAGTAAAGTCTTTTATTCTTGTAATCCCGGTTTTTTTCTACTTACCTCACAATCGAGATGTAAAGCAGAGTAGTTAGCTCGGGTGTAAGCATCAATTGCACCCTCGAACTATAGGCGCCCTCGCTGCGCTCGTGCGCCTAAATATCTCGGGCTGCAATTGATGCCTTACAGCCCTTGGCCACTAATCTACTATTAGATACATAACACAAAAATCAAAAACTCGAAGGTAACTGGGATTGTACAATACATACACAATGCGTTAGTTCAATCCATACTCGTAATACTATATTGCTTACCGATGCGGGGTGGTGCTCTTAAAACTCGCTTTCTAGAGGTAGAAAGAGCCCAAAGAATGCTGAATTAAGGTTATATATATACTTTAAGAAAAGGATGTTTCCTATAAACGACTTATATCAGCTCAGCAATCTATTACCAGTCCGGAAGTTTCACGTGATACACACAATATTAAACAAACATAGGACATTAAAATATGATGCCTCCTATCTAAATAAAATAATATATCCGTACTTACAACCAAAACTATGTTTGCGAGCACATAATTAATAGTAGATCGGCAAATTTATATAATAAAGCTAATAGAGAGCTGAACATAAAGACATTTCACGAGTGTAAAACTATTTTATTTAAGAGGATAAAAGATCTGGAAAATAAAGATACTGAATTACTTTGCTGTAATAAAGTCGTAATACCCTTGGGCTTGCTTGTTTCTTTTCACTAGTATAATTATAACAGGTGTATAAAAAAGCGGATGTCGCCACGTTTCGTGGTATCACTTGAAGGGCTGTTTAAGAAGAATTGAGGTACTGATTCGTCGCGGATGGCTTGCTCCGATTCTTTCACGGAACTGTGATTATTTTTTTACCTCACATTAGGTATATTGCTTTGTTATAATATAATATAACAGAATTTTCTCTGCGCATGGATGAATATTTCAGGTGACCTTTATATCAAACTCGACTTGCCTCTGGTAAGTTTTCTAAAGTGATCTGGTGCTAATGTGTGAGTGCTCTTTCCTGTTCTTTCTCTCTTTCTCTCCCTCAGTTTGCTTTGTGTATGTCATTTTTAAAATGAGTAATGAGAGAGTATGAAATACATTTATTACAGCTCAGTATGAAATATATTAAATTATAGCTCAGGCTGTGAGCTATAATTTAAATATTGTAGGTAATATTGTAATGTTATAATATAATAAATATCTTTTACATCTCTCATATTCGGTAAGTAGGTCCTTATTACCCCCAAATGGGGCTTGTAGGTGACCAATTAGCGCTCTAGGGTAATAATATAGCTATAAAAGGCTCTAGGGCGGTAAGTAATAAAAAAAAAAACACTTCACTCTTTCAAAAAGTTCGCGTACAGTGCTACAAACTTATCTGACCCGGTGGCCAAATTTAGAACTAAAGCCGCCATCTTGAAATGTAGTATTGCCAGGTACAATTAATTTACTTACCGCGTATGCACATTCCATTGAGGTGTATTTTTTTATCTTTTTCTATACATATTTTATTTATCACAATAAAAAAAATCGTCAACGAGTTGTTTCTGTGCAATATTATAACTCTCTAATATTATATAATAGCTATGATCGAGACTTAACGTGGTGCATTTTTAAAACTAATCAACAAAAAATAGAAGACAATTGATATTTAATTGAAACACCACATAACACAATTAATAAGTATATCAATGCTATTATTTTAATAGTGTATATATTTCTTTGATTTTTATGTTTCCTCTAAAACGGGCGGCATTTCGTTTAATAGCAACACTTAAGTCGATCGTACCGCCCCCGCCACCGGGCCAGATAAGTTTGTGGCACTATACATCTAACCATCATACTGGCAATAGACATCATACATTCAGCCCAATGACAAAAGTGGTCGCTTCGCTATTCAGCCTTGTCTTCGTATGAGTTTAATAGTCATCAATTTTAAATATCGAACGGCGAAACTCAATTTCCTTCTAGAAAATAAAAAATAAAAAAAAGAGATGAAAAAAGGCGGGAATAGAAACTTTTACTTTTAATATTGTTTGTTTTCGGGATTTTTTTTATAATTACGCGCTAATTAGGAAAAAAACATGAGTTCTGCAAGTGATGAAGATATAAGCTGCACTCCCGATTCAATGAAAATGGAAGCTGAAGCAGCAATTAACAATATTTTGCCTGAAAGTTCTAAAGAGAGATATTTGAAAACTTACGACGAGTTCATGAAGTGGCGAAAAGAAAAACAAGTAAATGTTTTATTCTTGTAATCCCGGTTTTTTTCTACTTACCTCACAATCGAGATGTAAAGCAGAGTAGTTAGCTCGGGTGTAAGCATCAATTGCACCCTCGAACTATAGGCGCCCTCGCTGCGCTCGTGCGCCTAAATATCTCGGGCTGCAATTGATGCCTTACAGCCCTTGGCTACTAATCTACTATAAAAGTTTATTTAGAACGATTGTGATTATGAAACCGGATTAAATACAGTTACGTTACCGTGGTACACTAAATGTTTCACGCGGGTTGTAATTGGTTATTATACAGTTTAATGTCGTGTTTATTTCACATTTTCAACATTCAACTTCCAAAAAATCCAAAAACGTCGAACTCTTGAATCAAAGATTTTAACGATACAATATCTACAATTCTTTGTTAAAACTGGAATAAATAAATGGATTTTCAAATAAAAAGACATGTAATTCAATGGTAATGATTACATAATAAGAAATAAAGCCTGAAAAATAACAAGAAAGCGACTTTATACAAACTGTTCCAGATTCCTCTCGGAGGGTAGGTGTGATCAATACGAGAGAGCGGCAGAGAGTGGCCATCATTGTCAGCCTTTATTCATCCCACTACTGGGATATGGGTCTCTCCTCTATCGAAGGCGTTTAGAGCATATTCCACGCTGCTCAACTGCGGGTTGGCGGAGGCCAGTGTTTTCAAGCCGCCTAAAGGCTTGGTTTAATGACTGTCGTCTAATGACAACAGCATGGACCGACGGCTTAACGTCCCTTCTAAAACACAAGAGAGTGGCCCTACTGTATAGCTAATTTTTGCACTGTGGATAGCCACAGTTATGGTATAACATCCTAAGCAGACTATTATTATGGACCTTACATACTAAATACTTTTTAAGTATATAATATATTACGTGTTACTTCAACTAAATACTTAAAAATAAACAATAATAATAATACTAAAAACAAACTTACAATAAAAAAGTTTCAGTTAACCCTCTTCCTTGGGGCATAGTGCCCATTACGCTGGCGGCGTTACCTCGCTGAATCGCAAGGCTTAGCCGCTGAGCGAAATAGGCACCAGCTTTAAAGTCGCCTTATCGTGTTACTATTATATATTAATTTATTACGTATTACGGGTTACTTTTTTTTTCTTTATCCACTATCTACCTATTGCTTGGTGTTGTTTTGGGCAGTTAGGATCCAGTTATTGCCCGCTATCGCTTTTATGTCGTCCTTCCATCTCATTTGCGGTCTCCCCCTTGGTCTTACGTGCTCGTACGGTCTCCATGTACGGACTTTCTTGCACCAGGAATCTTGAATTCATCATTCAGAATTCTTTAGGTGACCAGCCCATTCCCACTTCAGTCTCACTATTCTCTCGGCCACAGTCTCTTTGCTTTGTTGCCTCTGCTTTGTTGCTCTGCTGGTTGAGGCAACAAAGCAAAGTGGTTACTTTTTAAACGTATTAAAATAAAAGACGAGTGTGACGTAGCACCCTCTGCGACTGTAACGTTTGAGACTTCCTCCCTCAGTACGCACATCTAATTTATTATCTACATAGAGCTGCGATGCCACACAATGGGCATATAAATCAGAGGTTGTCAGACTTGTGTTGTTAGCTGAAGATATTGTATACAGAGTCTACAAGACAGACTTAACAGACAGAATTTTTTGTCTGTGTTTACAGACCTCCAAATAGTGATTATATGCAATTTTAAATAGTAATGGGGGATATTGTGAAAGAGTTTTTGAAAAGTAAAATGTATATTGAAATGTTAGATATAAGAATTGCTCGTTTTTTAGTCTATCTATACTAATAAAGAAAAGAAGATTCCTATAAATCTTCTTGGTTACAGCTTTTGACAGAGCGGTCATGGTCGTTATAACTTCATAAGGGAGGTTTAGAAGGCTAACGTCGGTTGCCTCACGATGCCTCGACCAGAATTCCAAAAGGGCCTCGAATCAGGTAATCTTACCCGATTCGAGGCACTTTTGGAATTCTGGTCAAGGCATCGTGAGGCAACCGACGTTAGCCTACTGATATTCTAGTACAATCATGTAGTGAGCCGCCCACAGCAGATTTTATCTGGCCGGCCCATTGCAATATAGGATTAGGGCTTCCTAAACCTAGTGTAGCCAAATAACCGTAGCACCCTCCAAAACAGCAATGAACGGTGAAGTTTACTGCAGTCTCAGTGATAAATCTACGGCCTTGACACTCCCAGAGAATTTAATCAGAAAAATTATGTAAGTAGATTATAATTATAGACTTCTTTGGAAATTGACTGATGTCTTATTCTATGGATATGTCGCAGCCAATTGGTAGAACCGCCATATTACAGAACGGCTAACTTTAGGCAGATTGTATTGGATAGGTTTGTGTTCTGATTAGAAATAGCCAAGCTTTTCTATTTGATTATATTATTATAGTATTCTTGGTGATGCCACCATCAGGTAACAATTCATTCGTGTAATCATATAATAAAAAGGCGGGTTGAAATAATGGCTCCGTCATTTTTTAAAACAGCTAGACGTTATGTAATGCGGCGGATTTTACGAATTGGCTGCGAAATATAAACATTGCCAGCGCAATGGCCGGGTGGCCTACTGCCTAAGCTGAAGCCGATGCTCATCGGGATTTTTGATTACAATAATCGGACTTCTGTAGAAATATGTAATAAATATATTCAGTTTTATCGGTAGAGCGCCCCCGTCCCTACCGGCTAAGTTAATAACTATTAGCACTAATTTAAGGTGTAGTTAGATTTTTGCAATCAAAAAAATCTGATCGTAATCGGCTTCAACTTAGGCGGTAGGGCCCTTATACACGCAATATAAGTTGCTCTTTATTTACGTTTTTTGAGGTTACAAAAATATCAGTATGTCCTTAAAATTTTCGGTTCGAACCAACTCTTTTTGTTTTCTTGACATCTATAGTGCATTTGGATCTTGGACTATGAATATTGCTGAATTTCAGTTAAAGAGGTAATAATCATCTCTATATATTTCTTGAAGTTTTCAAACACATCCGTTCAAGTTAACGTCAGTACGGATCAGTTGATGCCTTTAACAGCCCGCTGCACACTGCGGCTTCACGCACCGTCTTAAGATGATACACAGACTGACAGAGCTAGCTTATTTATGTAGTCGTATAATCCGGGAAAGTGGCAACATTTACACTCATCTCTTTGAACGGATATATTAGATTACTATCATTTTTTTTTTTTATACTACGACGGGTGGCAGACAAGCATACGGCCCGCCTGATGTGAAGCGGTTACTGTAGCCATATTAACACTCGCAAAATTAAATATCGCTCGCGCGTCGCCACCCCCGCTGCCAACGCAGCATCTCCTTCTTTTCTGGTGACCTCACTCACTCGCAGGAACACAACAACCCTCAAGGGAATTGTTATTTGGCTGTGGTATTCTGTGAGGTGGAGGTACATTCCCCAGTCGGGTAACGTACAATTACGTTCCCTACCTCTCTTTTCGCCAGAGCTTCGTTTGTCAGTCAGCAGGGTGCACCGCATGCAGGTGAAGCTGACTTTGGTTTAAATTGATAAAACACACCCAAACACACATTATAATCATGAACAGGAAACTATATTTACTTATAGTGGAACCAAGAGAAATTGGGATGCAATTTTCTTCGAGAAAACAGTTTTGAATAACAAGAAGCAAAAAGACCTTAAAAAATTATTTATTTATTTAACCTTCAGCACAATAAAAAATGTTTTTTTTATTTTTTTTTTTTTTTATACTACGTCGGGTGGCAGACAAGCATACGGCCCGCCTGATGTAAAGCGGTTACCGTAGCCATATTAACGCTCGCAACATAAAATGTCGCTCGCACGCCGCCACCCCCGCTGCCACCGCAGCATCTCCTTCCTTTCTGCTGACCTCACTCACTCGCAGGAACACAACAGCCCTCAAGGGAACCGTTATTTGGCTGCGGTATTCTGTGAGGTGGAGGTACATTCACCAGTCGGGTAGCTTACAATTACGCTCCCTACCTCTCTTTTCGCCAGAGCTTCGTTTGTCAGTCAGCAGGGTGCACCGCGTGCAGGTGAAGTTGGCTTTGGTTCAAAGATGTTGATGAACCACTTACACCCCAAAATACAGGGGACCTAATATAGGGGGGTATACAGGCGGACCTAAATTCTATACAAGCATTCTCTACCAGTCAACCTTAGGGGCAGAGATAAGACATGCCAGATGCAAGAAATAATTAATGTGAAATAAAAGTAAATATTAACAAAAAAAAATTGGTTGCCTGTAAAGTCGGTATACGGGCGAAAGTTTTACGTGACAACGACTTTGAGTGGTAAAATGTTTTCGTCTGTTTCTTTTTATGTCTGTCTCTCTCGCTCTTAGAAGGGACGCGTGCCTTTCACTCGCTCTCATTGTAGGCGCATAACGTGAGCCAGTTTCTTGAAGTGTCACCCGGCTAACCAATTTATAAGACGTTGTCACGTCAAAAAAAAACAGGAACAAAATGTTATAGATATTCTAATAATATTATGTATAATATATATATATATATAATATATTATACAATTTGTTGATATTACATATTTTATGCATAATATTATAAGTATTGTTGTTATATATTGGCTGTATGGTTTTCGGCCGACTAGAATAGAATCACTCCGTCTCTTCCCGCGGATGTCGTACAAGGCGACTAAGGGAAATACATTATATAACATCGATCAAGCCTCCCCAACCCGTCTGGCCAGCGTGAGTACAGGCCAAATCCTCCTTCTGTCTGTGACGGACGAGAGAGGGTCGTGCTCCTGTAGTGGAGACTAAAATGACCTGATGATGATGATGAATTGTTGTTATGGAAAAAGATAAATGTTACCACTACTGTTACTATTTTCGGACGCTCCGTAATTAATAAAATAGCAATTTAGCTTAGCGGCAAGACCGTCTTTAGTACTTTTGAAGTAGCAATAGTTTTGGTATATTTCGTGCAATAAAAAGTGTTGTATTGTAATTTGCATATGAAGGCAAAATAATTAAGCAATATTATCGAATCATTAACTTTTAAATCCATCCTGGATTTGAAATTTTGGCGACGCGACGCCCTAATATCTATTTGTAGAAAGCGAAATAATCAAAAATATATGACAATTAAATTATTTTATAAATACAATTAATTTTAATTTATAACTTAAACGTATTACAATGAGAAAGATAAGGAAAGATGAAATTCTCCCTCAATCCTTTACCAGACCAGGCGGTAATACGGCGTGCAACTGAACCGTGGTCGAGTCGCGCCGCCTCCGACGAACTGAACGGAATGCTAAGTAGCTTCACTTTTGTATTGGATCTTTTTGAAAAGTCACCAAAATTTTTGCTCTATCCTTTTATATAAAGGACTAATGCACTTATTGGTTATATTTTTTCAAGCTATCATATCGCCAGCACTAAGGAACGTTCTATATTATGCTAGTAGTTCGCAGTAAACTGAGATTTCGCGTATTTTTTTTTTTAAACTGAATTTCGACTACATTGTAATTAAGAGAATTGCCTCTCAGATTACACCGGCAACGGTCACATGCATGTAAATACTCTTATGCATAATCGCGTTAATTCCCTTTATTAATTTCATAAATCATGCAACGCGAAATGAAAAGAATAATCTATTTTCTAAAACTGAAATCGAACCTAAACCCGTCGCTCCGCCGTCCACCGCACTCCGACAAAGCTCCCAAGTTCTTGAATCCGAAAATCGGAACAAATCGCATTCCTCCGCTATAGGATTCCCTAATTATTAATAATGAAATATGCCAACTTTGTTGTCTCTTATTTTGTTGATTTAACTCCAGACCTCTCGTCGCGTCGCGTAATTAGAAATTCAGATTACAAAATTTTCATATTCGACGCTATCCTGAATCTCATGTAAATGGAATTAAATAATTAAGCTTGTAATAGGGTTAACAATTTATGAAATTGTATGATTTTATCATTATCTAAGTAAATATCTCTCACTTAGTAGAGAAAGTCATTTGCTGTTCGTGCGGTACAGCTTTTGAACAAACTGCCTGGCCATATTAGAGACAGTACTGTCGCTACTTTTAAAAAGAAGCTACAGGAGAACTACCTTACTCATGAAGAGTAATAAGTTTAATTTAGTACTTTATAGTTAAAAGGTACTAAAATGTTAAGCATAGCGTGTTTGACTCTCATCAATGTGAAATTTCTTTATGTACAGTAGGGTTGGCTGCAAGAAATCTCTTGAAGAGATAAGCTCACATCTGTATACTTGTCTGTTCACTAATTTCTGTATTTGTTGTTATGCAATAAAGAATATATAATTAAAAAAACCCTCAAATATTAGCGAAAGAAAGAAGACGGATGGCATCTTAAAAAAAAACTGAATGACCATGAAATGCTGTATACTGTATAAGTATATATATTGTATATATGCTACTGCTAGTTCGGGGGCCCACTACACATTCCCACTGTCTCCTGTGTAGCCAGCATTAACAGCGGCGACCGCCAAAACAGGCAATGTCTTGGAACTCACAACGAATTTAATCAGAAGAAATTAGTATAGGAGTAATCCTCCTATAATAGGAGTAAGAAGCTTTTGGAATTTGATGTTAGGGCTAAAGGTAGGTGTGTGCTTAAGTTTATTATGTAACTTCAACCCCTTGGCTAAAAATTGAGAAGCAAATTATACCCCAATCGTTGTAAACAGCAATTTTCCAAATCAATCTAAAACCCCAATGGGACTATTAATTACCAATCACCAAAACAATGGGATCGCTAAAAACATCCCATAGGCTGATATACCAATTTTTCCGTGTACAAGTCTGCATCTGTGCGTGATCGACGTTGATTAATGTCTGTCTGTCTGTCTCCGATTAAAAAAACTTTGTGTTTCAGTGATGGCACGCAACACACAGGAATGAGTGGAGAGGACAATGGTTACAGTCAGAATCCGAAAAAAATATTTTATTATAAATATATATAATAATGTAATAATATATGTAATAACATAATATGATAGTTCTTCTGATGACAGTTACATTTAATAAAAAAAAAACTGGACCCCAAGTGCAGACCCCAAGGATTGGGAGTTCCGTGGCAGTACTCATTATAATATCTAAACTCCCCTCCGTCACGTTATAACATAGTTACCCGTTCCACTGACTTTGTAACTATTATGCAGATTTTTATATGCCATTTTTCACAAATAAGATATTTTTATTGAACAATTAAAAAAATATAAAACTACATGGAAACAAACAAAAGACCTGTACAACACAATCTGCACAACAGGTAGACCACCTGTTTTTATCTGTTTAAAGATGTTTATTACTAGTAAAGAAAAAAAAAATATTTATAGCAAAATCGCATAGCTGCTATGCGATGGGATTTGTGGTAAGTGAGAATTTAAAAATGTTATTTAGCAGATATCAGATAGGCTTTATAATAAAATGTTTAAAGCTAAACATATCTATAGGAAACAATTTACAAACATTCTAATGACTATAAGGAACGAAATATAAAATAAAGAAGTTGAACAGGTTTTTTTTAAAACAAATTTTAAATCTTTATTTGTATGAGAGACGCGTGACTAAGATTTTAGTTTCTTTATTCATAACATGTATACATTTTGGTCTGCATAAATTAGATCATTTGCACAATCCAAATATTGTATATATACTTAAGGTGAGATCACGTGCTTGATACAATAAAAATCATGATTAAGTTTATAAAACTCATTGCAAAAAAAAATTGTTTCTATACTTTTTTGGGGTATTTAATGGGATTCGGCTTTGAATGATGATGAAAGGATTAATTTTGTTTGATTAATATAATATATTTCGAATCGTAATTCATGATACTTTATTCGAGAAGCTTAATAGTTAGTTCCACAAAAAAAAATCAAAGCAACTCCACGCCACTGCTGTTCTAGTCGACATTTGATTTCGGTGACATCTGGCGGAAATAATGGATTTTTTCAGTTAGCTGAAGGTGAAAATTTAATCTATGACGATAAGTGACGACTGAAAAAAGATTTCATGGATATTTTTCGCAGGATTTGGATTATATCCTGAATAATACGGAATTGTTTTAAAACATAAAAAATATTTAATAAGGATATTAATCCTTACTTTGCGATGTTATCTATTAATATTTAGATTATACTATAAGCTGTCGGCCTCGAATAAAACATTCGGCCGGAACACAAAGTAGCCTATGTGCTATTGCAGGTTATACTCTATCTCTGTGGCAAATTTCTGGCGTGATCGAGTAACAAACATCCATCCATCCAAACTTTAGCATTTATCTTAGTCTCAGTTCCTAATTATTTATTAAATTTATTATTCGTACCGTCAACGGTCATATGTACGACGATATGTACGGTCAGATGTCGACGAGCTTGGGGGTCGAATGGTTAGCAATGGCCACTTTGACTCCGAGGTCGCGGGTTCGATCCCCGCACAAGGCACACATTTGTGTGCATGAACATGTCTGTTTGTCTTGGTCTGGGCGTTTCTATGTATTTAAGTATGTATTTACAAAAAAAAATGTATATAAGTATATTTATCAGCTGTCTAGTACCCATATCACAAGCTTTGCGCTTAATTTGGGACTAGATGGCGCTGTGTAAATTGTCCAGAAATATTTATTTATTATTATATGTGCATACCTTACTTAATTTTGTATTTATTATGATACTGTATTATTCTTTATTAACGAATATTTTAACATCATGAAAATGCGTGTTTTATTCAAAATTAAAGTTAAATTGGTACTGCATTTGTAAGTCTTGACAGCACATATTGGCCAAATATAAATTCCAATGCGCTCAATATTGGCCAAATATAAATTATGCATCGTTGTCGTCAACCCTTATTCATCCCACTGTTGGGTTCTCCTTTCAATCGAAGGGGTTTAGAGCATACTCCACCACGCTGCTCAACTGCGGCTTGGCGGAGGCCAGTGTTTCCAAGCCGCCCTAAGGCAACTCATTTTGTTTAACGTCTATCATCAGACAACGGCTTAAAGTACCTTCCGAAATACGGAGGAACTCGGGATAAATAAACCTCCAAGGACAGGCTACGGCTACTTTGCTTGACTTGCGTGATCGATTAGACTGCCGCGCACAACTACGCCATTGAGCTCTCCATAAACATAACATATATTAATTAATATCTAATACAGATTAATACATTGAAATCAAAATACAACTTAAAAAGTTAAAAACAACGGTCATTATGGTCTATGGTATATTTCTAATATTTCTGCGGAAAACTCTAGGCATAGTCTACAACCTTCCAGTAATATAATGTATTTATTATAATTATACTCGATCGTTAAGCTTTCTGATACCAATCATCATCATCAGCCTGTATCTACCCACTGCTGAAAACTGCTGGCCAGATAAGCCTTCCCCAATACTTTCCACCAAATACGATCCTCTGCATTCCGCATCCAGCCGCTTTCTTAAGGTCATTAGACTATCTACATCAAGTCCTACACGCGGCGTCCACTCCTTAATACCTTCCTCAGAATCTACAATCACTTACTCGGCAGACAACAATACGGAAAATCATATAAGTTACTATAATAGTTAAGCACTACAGAACTCTATAAAACATTCCCCGCAAGAAACTCCGGATAATTCCAAACAAAATTTCAAAGAAAATACGTCTAAGATGTCATAAAAGAAAACTTTACAGCTTTACAAAGTTGAGTCGTGCAATCTCGTTTGCGCGCCTACATGCATCATTGCTATGTGGTGCCGTCTGCCAAGAGGCTACGAGACATTCGTGATCGATTCTCAAAAGTCGGGTATGAACATGTTGCACGATATAATATCACTGACAAAAGTATTGTATTTTCTGGGGAATGTTGGAGGTACATAGAGAAGTAGGGAGCGTAATTGTAAACTACCCGACTGGAGAATGTACCACCTCACAGAATACCGCAACCAAATAACAATTCCCTTGAGGGTTGTTGTGTTCCTGCGAGTAAGTGAGATCACCAGAAAAGAAGGAGTTACTGCGTTGGCAGCGGGGGTGGCGGCGCACGGGCGATATTTTATGTTGAGAGCGTTAATATGGCTACGGTGACTACTTCACACCAGGCAGGCCGTATGCTTGTCTGCTATCTGACGTAGTATAAAAAAAATATAATTATACTAATTTTTTTTACCTATAAACGTCTTATAAATCGATGTACGCCGGCTGCATGCACGAAAAAGCATGACTCATCGTCACGAGAGCGCGGAACAAGCGATAGAGAGTCGCGATCGGCCTAAGCGTTCGGCTTGTGACGCATCTATCTCTCTTCCAGTCCATTGACCGATGTTTTCGTATGAGATTATCACATAAAATTATCTTCAGTAAACCGACCTTACAGACAACCAATTTTTTATACTACTAAGATGGCAAACAAGCATACGGCCCGCCTGATGTAAAGCGGTTACCGTAGCCACATCAGTGCTCGCAATATAAAACATCGCGTGCGCGTCGCCACCCCCGCTGTCAATGCAGCTACTCCTTCTTTACTGGCGACCTCACTCACTCGCAGGAACACAACAACTTTTAAGAGAATTGTTATTTGGCTGCGGTATTCTGTGAGATGCAGGTACTTCCCAGTCCGGCAACTTAGAATTACGCAGCTCTACCTCTCCTTGGGCCAGGGCCTTGTCAGTGAATCAGCAGGTTGCATCACGTACTGGTGAGGTTGGCTTAGAACCTAAAGGTGGCGATGAGTCTCTTATATGCCTACTTTTTAGATTAAATATATAACATTTAGAAAATACATCTAATGAAGTGACATTTACTTTTCTAGTGAAGTGAATGGTCGAGCCCGGTGGTCGAATGGCTAGCAATGGGTACTTTGACTCCGAACTCGCGGGTTCGATCCCCGCACAAGACAAACATTTGTGTACATGAACATGTCTGTTTATCTTGGTTTGGGTGTTTTCTAAGTATTATAAGTGTGTATTTAGAATCATAAATGTATTTAAGTACATTTATCAGTTGTCTAGTACCCATAGTACAATCTTTGCGTTTAATTTGGGACCAGGTGACACTGTGTAAATTATCCAGAAATATTTATTTATTTATCTATTATTATTCAGACAAACTTTACAGCTTTGCAAAGTCGTTGTAATCTCGTTTGCACGTCTACTTACATAGAATGTGGTGCCCGGCTGGCAAAAGGACAGACAGGCATTCGTGATCGATTCTCAAAATTTGTCTGGTTCATACCAGACAAATTTTGAGTGATATTATATCGTGCGATATTTTCATAGATATCGCACGATATATCTTCATAGATATCGCACGATATAATATCACGGATGTATTTCCTTTCTATTAATGAAATGAAATTATGAATTTACGCGGTGTAAGGGGTTCATCTTTGATGAGTGATGACTCTTTCATCATCTTTGAACCACTTACACCCCGTAAGTGGTTCATCTCTCCTGCACGTGGTGCACCCTACTGATTGACAAACGAGGCTCTGGCGAAAAGATAGGTAGCGTATTTTGTAAGCTTCCCATCTGGGGAAGTACCTTCACATCACAGAATACCGCAGCCAAATAACAATTCCATTGAGGATTGTTGTGTTCCTACGAGTGAGTGAGGTCACCACGCAAGAAGGAGTTGCTGCGATGGCAGCGGGAGCGGCGGCGCTATCTATAATATGTCGCTATGTATAATATAAATGTAATATAAATAAAATATCGCTCGCACTCCGTATTATATGATCATTCTGACATTCAATCCAATCAGACTGATGGAATCGACTATGTCGTGTAACCTACATCTATTACATTCTCATCATCTAATTC
This sequence comes from Hypsopygia costalis, assembly GCA_937001555.2. NCBI lineage: Eukaryota > Metazoa > Arthropoda > Insecta > Lepidoptera > Pyralidae > Hypsopygia > Hypsopygia costalis. The sequence goes on from OW443344.2 coordinate 12,063,303, forward strand.
AAGTAGGCGGGACTTGATTTGTAACGCCCACCATTAATATTATTTTAGTTAACTTGCTGTTGTCCAAAACAATATCCCATTTAATGTCTCAAATATAAATATGATAATTTCATTGCAAGGTATGAACACTTAAGAGTAAATCTAGCTTGTCAGTCACGATACGATTGTGACTTACGTACTTAAGAACGGTACAAATTACTTATCTTTATGTACTTATGAACGGTACAAAGAGTTAATAAAATTGTAACTCTCCAATTTGTCTGTCTGTACGCGCATCACGCAAAAACTACTGCACGAAATTGGAAGCAGTTTACACAGTTCTAATACTGGGAGGTGTAACTTATAATCTAGTTTACTAGCTGTTTTATCTTGATAAGCCAAATAAAAAAGAGACAGTCATTAGCAATAGTTGTTTATTTTCTGAAGTTCAAACTACTCACACACGCACAAATTTCTTTTGTATTGATGGAGAAACCGATAGAACACGTATGTTTACCCATCAAAAGGCTTTAATCTGAATTTCTTAACTTACATAATTAATTCTCTTCGTCCTTAATCTCCATAGACTAAAATTGACAAAAACATATATACTAAATATATTAACATCAACCGTTAAAAAACACGCACACTTAGCAAATATTTCACATGTGAGAGACATACTATACTTTCAAATCGAGTGACACAAAGATACGTCTCCAAGAAGTCGAAGTTTCTTCACGCTCAGCGGACCACTGTGCTTTATAATGCGCCCTAACTGCTCAAGTATTTGCAAACTGCTGTTTGATGGATCCCACTGTCTGCGATACAGAGGTGCGTGTGGGTGCTCCTTTAGTTGTGTTGCATATGATGGTATCGAGTATTTCTAGAATTTTATACAAAAGTGAAGAAATTCTTGGTATACAATGTTGTTCTGATATTTATATTGGTGACATATATTTTTTTTAATTTATGTGAGAGGGGGGTTAACGAGCATGTGGGTCACCTGATGGCAAGAGGTCTTCCCCAATTGGACAGCTTAAAAAAATACACTGGTCTGCAGAGAGCACTAGGAGAGGTTGGTTTTGGTTCAAAGATGTTCATGAACCTCTTACACCCCAAATAACCTTTTTCTACGAAATACTTTTAATAACTCAAAAAGCATCACGGAATTTCAATTTGGAGGAAGTAAGGAGTACGCGACCGCATAACACTCGACTCAGACGCACGCACTGACGCAAATATAAGCTTTTAAGCTCAACTGCAAGTTTCAGATTCGGTGACACCTTATATCAAGGGAAGCAAAAGAGTGCTGAAACCCAGTTTGGTTTCAAACACGATAACGCGGTTTACAAGTGCGTTGACAGATGATTTCTTTTTGTTTATTATTGTGTAATATTTTTTTTATACTTCGTCGGATGGCACACAAGTATACGGCCCGCCTGACGTGAAACGGTTATTGTAGCCATATTAACGCTCACAACATGAAATATCGCTCGCGCGGTGCCACCCCCGCTGCTAACGCAGCAACTTCTTCTTTTCTGGTCACCTCACTCACTCAATATGTAATCTCCTGGACTTTATTTTATCAACATAAATTATGAATTTTCAATATACAAAACACGGCATTTTTACCTATTTCAATCATTAATCAGGAAAGGCAATTTGGCCTTGAGTTTCTTGCCAGTTCTCAAGAAGCCCCGTCGCCGGAACTGGCACTTAAATTCACTTTCACATTCAGGATAGTGTGATGAAAGTGAATCTAAGCTCTGCGGATTTAGAGTAGTAATGATTTAGATACATGTTCTTATATTTAATTTGTATGACGTTTCTAAGTGCTTTATAAAGTCCAAGGAATAAAGATATTTTGATTTGATTTGATTTGGCTCACTTTTCGCATGTTGGTTTTTGACGCATAGAGGCATGTCTATAGAAACATAACATGCTTTAAACCAATATTGCAATGTATTGGGCTTAGTAGTACCTAAGTGTACAGTTACTTAATGCAAACATTCGTCGACAACCCTTATTCACCCCACTGCTGGGATACGGTACCCCTCAATAGAAGGGGTTTAGAGCATACTCCACCTCGCTGTTTAACTGCGGGTTGGTGGTGGCCAGAGTTTTCAAGCAGCCTAAAGACCACTAACTTGGCTTAATGACTGTCATTCAGTGACGTTGTTATTAACGTGCCCTCCGAAGCACGAAGGAGTTCAAGATAAATAAACCCATCCATTGAGAGGCTGCAGTCGATGTTGCTTAACTTGCATGTTCGATTACACTGACATGCACAACGAACCCATCGAGCTCCTGGCAAGCATTAAGCATATTAAAAATACTAATTTAGTCTAAAAGTTCCAGCGTGTTTGCTTACATCGTTTTAAATAACATACAATTTACTTACCCCTATTCAAATGAACGTGCACTAATAAAAAGAGCAGATATAATATGCGTATTGCGTAGACAGTGGGCTATTCATTTCAGAAGTCACGTAGGGTAATGTATATTCTAATATATTTGCTGGGAGTAACTTTTCGTGCCTACCGGCCCGTGAGGTCTGCGGCCCTTGAGTGTTGGGACACCAAAAAATTGTTAACATCGATATTTTTTTTCGATATTATTTTAAGGAGCCGAATTATTATTAGGGGCAATTGCTAGCAATAGCAACTTCAGCACTAAAGGTCGCACGTTCGACTCACAAGACAAATATTTGTGCGCAAGAACATGTCTTGCTTTAGATATTTTATATTTGGAAATAAGTATGTATTTATATAACACATCATTTAAGTTTGCTTATCAGTTTTTAGTACCCAGAAATATATTTGAATAATATGACGAGCTCGGTGGTCGGATGGTTAGCAATGGCCACTTTGACTCCGAGGTCGCGGGTTCGATTCCCTCACAAGACAAACATTTATGTGCATAAACATGCCTGTTTGTCGTGATCTGGGTGTTTTCTATGTATTATAAGTATTTATTTACTTAATTATAAAAATGTATTTAAGTACATTTATCAGTTGTCTAGTACCCAGAACACAAGCTTTGCGCTTAATTTGGGACTAGATTGCACTGTGTAAATTGTCCAGAAATATTTATTATTACTACACTAGGCCGGATTCAAGCCCACGTGTTCGAAGCTGGGGGTGTGGAGATATTCGCTGAGTGTATATTTTTTATTGATTTCAATAGAAATTTGATGATCATTCCTCTAGGACATAATCGATCTCAATTTTTTCGACACAAACCTCAAGCTTGTCGATGTCTTTAATAGTGACAAGTTTCATCAAAATCGGTTCAGTGGGTTTCGAGCCTATTCATATCCAAGAGTGACTTTTCAGCGTATATAAGAGTTCAGCTCGCTCCACTCAACAATATGTTTTATATTGTATAACTAAAGTACTAAATAATAAAAAGTTTTTCAACTTAACGAAAGAACTGTAAATACAATGTGACGATAAATAGTAGAAAAAAAATGGATGGCCACGGTCTTCGTAAGAACAGATTTTGCTATTATGTACTAATAAATTTTATTCAGTTTCGAAATTTTATTGTACGTCAGCTAATTACAAGAGAAATTACACACCAGCATCTAGTTTAACTAAGCAAAGCTTTGTACTATGCGTAATAGATAACCGATAAAATTTATCGATATATTTAATATACTTAACAGCACATTTTTTTTGGAAATACATATTTGTAATACATACATAGAAGACATCGTGACCATGACAAAGTACAAACAAACATGTTCATGTACACAAATATTTGTCTTGTGCTGGGATCGTACCCTCGGAGTCTTACTAACTATCCTAGCCATTCGACCACCGTCGCTCGTCATAATACTAGTAAATAAATTGCTAATAATATTAATATAATAATAATAATAATAATTGTTTATTTACTGCTCACAAGGTCTTACATAGTTGTAGTACAAACATATTACAGACTTGCATAGATCTCGTCCTTGTGAGAGTCTGGAGTCTGAACTAGGCCTAGACCTGTATTACAGAACTCCAGGCTCCCTCCGGATAGTACATTTAGATATAGTCACACGATAATATTATCGATATCTAAATAATAGATTACGAAATTTAAAATATTCATCGACAAATGTGCAATTGATTAATCTACAACACTGTCTGACCTCGTATTTACTCTGTACCTCGCCAGTTCATCTTCATTTTTTATTTCTTTTACCGGAAAAAGGCAAAAAAGCAGGAAACCGCTCTAGTAATGAGTATAAAAAAAATCTAAACGAGAAATATTCCCGTTCCGAAATGTAGCCGTAATATTCCTGCTCTGCCCTACAAAATGGTAATAGCCTGCTTTTATTATTTATTGTAATAGGTACAGACTGCTGTAGCAGGGAGATGATATATAAAGATAGGAAGGAGATGCGGCAGATCATATTTTTATGAAGCTGACCGATTTTAAATCAACATCATTATCAGCCTGTATCTACCCACTGCTGGATATAGGCCTTTCCCAAAGCTTTCCACCATCTGCGATCCTCCGCTTTCCGCATCCAAGCGCTACCAGCCACTTTCTTGAGGTCGTCGCTGACTCGGCAGACGTGGCCAGTCCACTACCTCCTCAAGTCGCTGACCCTGAGAGCTGTGCCCACCATTTTGGTTCTCTGAAATTGAAACTTTAGTTTCAGTTTCAAAGGCGGTTAATTGTTTTACAAGCTTGTATTTATACAAGTTTGTAAAAAAATTAACCGCCTTCAAAGAAAATGTCACTGATTTACTTTGATTTGATTATGGTTTTAGTCCCTTTGGGTTCATATGGTCTAAATATAGATCAGGGGGCTAGCCGAATGGCAGTTTGCGAAGTAGAAAAGCGTAGCGATCGCTAATTTGAACTGTGGAGCTTATACTAAAATGTTCGAATTGACAAATGTCACGTGATCTATCTAACGTTCGTTACGCTACGAATTATACTTGGCTAGGGGGGCAGGGGCCTACCGGCTAAGCTGAAGCCGATTTCTATCGGATTTTTTGATTGCGACAATAAAACTTTAACTTAGATTTTATGGTATTTGCGTTTAGCTGCGAAAAACCATGAAGCTCTACCGACTAAACTGAAGATGTTTGTCAATAACTAAAAAGACATGTCTTTCGAATCAAAATATTCATATATTTATTTATTAGCATACAAGACAAGACAGGTTACAATCATTAATCATTCGATGGTAATCGGCTTCAGCTTCGGCGGTAGGGCCCCTGGTTTCTTATAAGTAACCATCTTAATATAGAACAATGTTTTATACACTAAACTCTTTTTAAGTAAATATGCAACCAAATAGCGAAAAGAGTATGGCTTTATGCAAAACTGAAAGTAGTTTTTGAGAAAATCATGAACATATTTTAATACCTCGTACATACATGCAAGTTAAACAAAGAAAACAAGACAAAAATTCGATTGCGTAAAAACGTTTAAAAACTAAATTATATAATTAACTAGCTGACCCTCCTGCCTTCTTAACTAAGAATATTGAATTGGTTTCGCGCAATCTGTCAAGTGACTGACAGTTTTGTCAAACGACATAAAATAACATTAGAAAAAGAAATATGTTCTGTTCGACGTTTTTTTTTAATTAAGTCATTTGTTTTATATTTAAGGAGACATAAATTTCTGAACGCACGCATGAATATTTGACAACCAATAAATATCTCAATCCTTTTTCAACTCACTCTGTTTGTATGAGAATATGTTTCTCTTTTATTTTATTTTTCCGTCAATTTAGTCAGCCGTCCTCGAGTTATACCGCCTGCGACTTCTTCAACATAGACAAACTATCTATATCTGCTACTTGATATATACTTTCTCCTATTTTTAACCTCTGAAGGGATAAATTAGATAATAGCGACCCTATCTTTCAAGTTGGATCAAATTACATACAATGTATTAATTTTTTTTATAATTAAATAAAATTTTGATGCTATTAGGTTGGGGAAAAAGTCTTTTCGTATTTTATATGAAAATTCAAAACATTTTTTACTAAAGTTTATTTACATTTAACTAAAGTATGTAGGTGCCATTTTGTTCGATAACTTTTTGCCATCTTGTAGGTAGAGACATGATCCCATTACTATATAAATTTTGGGACTTCTGTTCAAAAAACTACGACAAGTGGTTTTGGCAGTCTTCTCGTGATGTTAACCTGACATTGCCTAAAGAATTCTGAAGAGACCGAAACAGGTGGAAATCAGAAGGTGCAAGGTCAGGACTATACGGCGGATGCATTAACACCTTCCAGTCAAACTCTCTTAATTTTTGCTGAGTGGCTAAAGATGTGTGAGGTCTAGCGTTATCATGATGAAAAATCACACCCCTTCTGTTAATTAATTCCGGCCGCTTTCTCTCAACTTTTTGCTTTAATCTCATCAGTTGTTCACAGTAGAGTTCAGAATCGATAGTCCTGCCTGGCGGTAACAGCTCATAATGAATAATGCCCTTCCAATCCCACCATACACACAGCATCACCTTAATGCGGGTTAACCCGGGTTTTGCCAGAGTCTGTGATGCCTGACCGGCCTTTGACCACGACCTTTTTCGCACGTTCTTGTCGTACATGATCCACTTTTCATCACCAGTTATAAGCTTCTTCAAAAACGGTTCGCTTTCATTACGTCGTAGTAAAGAATCGCAAATGAGTACACGGTTCATTAAGTTTCTTTCAGTGAGATCGTGAGGCACCCAAATATCGAGCTTTTTAGTGTACCCAGCTTTTTTCAAATGCGCCAAAACTGTTTTGTGGTCAATTCCTAATTCTTCAGCTACGTCGTAACTACTGATATGCTGATCTTGCTCCACTTTTTCAAAAATGGCATCCATTTTATCCGTAACAGGGCGACCAGAGCGACGTGCATCTTTCACATCAAAATTTCCTGATTGAAAACGCTTAAACCAAATTTGTGCTACTCTCACAAACACTGCACTAGATCCATAAACGTCACAAATTTTTTTCGCAGCTTGCGTTGCATTTTTACTTTTATTGTAGTAAAATTTTAAAATGAATCGAATTTCTTCATTAGATTCACTCATCTTGACAGTAAAAAAAAACAAATGAAAATCACACATTTACCTAATTTGAATTTGGAATTATCTTTTTTAAAATTTAAACTTTTTAAAGATATCAAAACCTGCCAGATACAAATGGTATAACCAAAGAGATTTTATTACAAGTTCATACATACTAAAATGCGAAAAGACTTTTTCCCCCACCTATTATTTGCTAAGTAGGTTTGATGATATCATGATACTTTAATGGGCCTGTGTCCAATAATAGGATACCGAAGTCTTCAATTGCTCTAATCTCACAATGCATAATTGAATTGAAATCGTGAGACCCCAATATAAGACAATTTGGTTCAGGTCCTCAACGCAAATTATCTTGTAAATTGGAGAATAAGGGGCCCTTAAGCGGCCCTGCGGTCGGCTTCCGTCCGTCATTAAATTTGATAAAAAGTATTATATATAGTTAAGATTGACTTACAGAATATTAAAAAAGTATTTATAATCGTTTTTCGATATATATCAATTTTGGTAGATTTTCATCCCATATATAAAAGGCCGAAATTGATTTTATTATCGTTTATTCAGTAAACTAGGCGTTTATTGAGCTTCGCTATTTGTGAATTAAATTTAAGTTATTAAAAAACGAATTATTATGAAAACGACCCTCAAGGGAATTGTTATTTGGCTGCGGTATTTTGTGAGGTGGAGGTAGTTCCCTAGCTCACAAAATACGCTGTGCCTTATTCTCTTTTCGCCAGAGCCTAGTTTGTCAGTCAGCAGGGTGCACCACGTTATGTTGATAATTCACTTATACCCCAAACTTGCGTCGCTTTCCTTATACTTAAAATGTATTGGAGACTGGCGTGTCCTCTCCAATGAGTCTATCCAAAGAAAGAAATTTTGAAACTTCTCACGGAACATTGAGATATGTACAAAGCGGCGGATGAAAACTCATTGATAATTTTTTTACGGGAATACGTTAAGGGTTAGCACCCTTGAGAGGCAATTAAAAAAAACGAATGATAACAAAATCGGGGGATACAATTTGGTATTGCAGCTACATATCTGTCATCTCCAAAATTCAATTACACTACTGGATAGATGAAGGATCAAAGAATTTATTACGCTCAGTAATGACTATGGAAAATCGCGTGCGGGGGAAGGGGAAGCGCTGCCATTTTGAGATAATTTTAGTGTCGATACAGTCGATACAGTTTGTGTTGTGGATACAATGTTGCACCTACATATCTATCATCACCACCCATAATTCAATACACCACCGCTGCACCGGATAGATGAAGGCTCAAAGAATTTATTATGCTAAGTAAGGACTATGTTAAATTAAATTAATTAAATATTGTCAGACAAATTACATAGCGCCATCTAGCCCCAAAGTAAGCAAAGCTTGTGTAATGGGTACTAGACAACTGATAAACATACGTAAATACATTTTTTTTTGTAAATACATACTTATGTTACATAGAAAACACCCAGACTAAGACAAACAGACATATTCATGCACACAAATGTTTGTCCTATCTGGGAATCGAACCCACGAGCGCTGGTGTCGAAGCCGCGTCATTGACCGCTACGCCACCGAGCTCGTCGTATGTGACAATTCGTGCGGGGGAGGAAGCGCTACGATTTTGAGATAATTTTAGTGCATATAATGTATTCACATTCAACATACATCCGTGACACCGGCATACCCCATTTTTTATTATTTACGTATGTACTTTCCTCAAAGCTCAATTATTTATTTAACAATATGGAATACCTAACAAATATATTACTAATGAGTGACACATTTCCACGTATTTATGTGACATACATATAACAAATACGTTTGTATTCGGGAATTAATTAAAGTGTCCAACGTGGCGTGTTTTACGGTATGCGCACACAGACATACCCACACGCGTGACGTCACTGCGACATTAAATTATTTAGCGAATACCTCTGATAGATTAAAGCTGAGATCTAGTAGGAATTCTTCAGCACGTATGTTCAGTGACGCAATTTACTTTCAATTATTGGATGGGTCGGATGAGAATTTAGTTAACTGGATTTCTGTTCGAAATGGGTCGTCAAATGTGATTGAGACATCTATATATATTGTACATATGTTTGTAATCTCTTTATTTTTTATACCTTACGATATATCAAGCAAATAACCCAATTTAGAGCGGTCGTAATAGGCTAGAAGCATATGTTCTAAAATTATAAAAAATAAATATACCAAAATTATAAAAAATATATAAAATAGGTATCGTAAAATACACAAAACTAGAGTCATCTGCGATCTTAAAATTTTAATTAGTTGTGTCCGACATGGTTGATCAAAGTTGGGTGGGAAAGTCCAATTGAATTAAAAAAATAACGGGAAAAATATAAAAAAATACTATAACTTTTGTTACGGCACTAGCTACATAAACGCAGTACATATTTACTATTTAGCATAGATGTCGTACAAATTTCTGTTTTAATGTTTATAAATACCTAGGAGTGACGTCATCAGTAGCCTTTTGTATGGAGCGTTTTGGGGAAAGTCCAAAATTGTAATTTTCAGTTTATCATCTCTCATCTCGAGAAGTTTTTATGCAATCGAATTGTATATTTCACCTATAGTTATATTAAAATGACGTCCTTACATAACAAATCGAAAGAAAAATTGTCGTCTAGCCTATTCTAATTGACGCTTGCAGTACAAGTAGTATTGCTCATGCGCTACCACCCCCGCTGCTAATGTAATATCTCCTCATTTCCGATCACTCATATATGTAATTTGGTTTTGGTTAACAATTTATTTATTTTTTCTTTATATAAAAGGGGGACAAACGAGCAAGTGGTAACCTGGTGGAAAGCAATCACACTAATGAAGACCAAGGCGTCGCCGATCCGTTGCCAGCCTTTTATGGGAAATATAGACTCTGTTCTTGAAGGCTCCCATATCTTAATTGTTCCACTGAGGGAAGTTGATTCCACAGTTTCACCGTTCGTGGTATAAAATGTCTTAGGAAACGTACTGTAGTAGCCAATTATCAAGATGATATATATGAAATTTTAATTTATGTCGAGTTGTACGATAGTTGAACTCAGCGGCAGGTATCAACTGTGAGGTGAACGGTCTAAAATTGCAAGATATGTCATATGTCTCTTTTGACACGATCTCGTTTACTAATCGGTAGGGTGCACTACTTGTAGGTGATGTTTTCTATTGGTGGTCACATACATATCTTCGCCACAGTTGGGTAAAATTAATGTAAGAGAATCGTTACAATTACATTGATTGGTAATAAAAATTCGTACCAAAAGAAATAATCGTATTAAATTATACACTAGATGTGCGTACGACTTCGGTTATGTTTAACAATGTAGACGACATCATAATATATGTAACAAAAGTCCCCGGCCATATCCGTGATACGGCGTACAAAAGCGATAAGGTTTAGGATTCTGGACTGGATTTTCATGGTTAAGGATACTGGATGGATTTTCATCTGGGAACACGGCAGTGCCCCCGCCAACTCGAGCAAAAGGCGTGGAACGGCTGTACCATCCTTTTCTCGAAGCAGTTCAGGCCATGTTCAATACGATTTTTACCAATTTGACTATGTAATTTGTGAGGAAGGTTTAGGTATATAATTTATTTGCGTAAATTAACTGAAGTATGACGATGATTGTTGAAAATGTTTGTGCGCCGCGTCAACAAGTTTAGTTCTACAGGTTTGAAGCAGCGGTGGGTGGCTACCGAACACTGAATGACGCTAGACGTCGTATTCGTGGCAAACATTTCACAAGCATGTACGGATTATATATTTGTAATTGCAAATTATAATTGACTTTGCACAGCACATGCGCAACGTATTATTGCGTCTGTATGAGTAGCCGTGGACTAATCACAGTAGTAGATTTCACGTCGCGTGAGTGTGCATAAGATTTTGCTTATTACTTTGCGTGTGTAGTAGTAAATACAGTGGGGCTAGAATGCTGACATCGGTTTTGTAGGAAAAGAGCAACAATGGTCTTTCTTACCTTTATCAAGTTTTCTGTGGCCTCTAGTAAAATATAAATATTACTTTCAAGACAGGTTTATAGAACTGATACGTTCATAAAATTAGAGTTAAAATTTAATTAGATTAGCTTTTAAAATCAGCAGGCTGCAATGGTAGTGAGCAGGCCAAATTTCTCTTAGGATGGCTATTGGGACAAAAAGTTTATAAAATTTGTTACACTTAATGTTACACAAAATACCCCATTAATTCGCATTACAGGTGACTGTATCGCTACCTTGTATCAAAAAGAGACCTATATCACAAGTTGGTATAGAAAAATACTGTCCACCAAAAGCCCCGCTTTCACCGGTACAGTTTAAGCAGGGCGGGGCAGGCAAATCGTCCGCAGGCAACGACAAGACATTTGCTAGGCAATGATTTATGGAGCTCTGTTATCGACACGCCACAGCCTACCCTTCTCTTGTCGACATCGGAACAAGAGCACTGGAGTCGACATTTGTGGGTTCTTAAATTTTTGTCTTATTGTGCTTAAGTTAAACACATACATAGGTATATAAAAACGACACCTTTTATTTAACATTTTATTTAACTTGTAATTAACATTGAATTAAAAATGTTAAACATTTCGTTTAATTAAGGAAGTAACGTAATTGTTCGTGTTTATACGAATTCACAAATTTATGAGATGACAGTCACTGTCAGTGACCTTTGGGAGGCATGAACTGGTTTCCGCCAACCCGAAATTGAACAGCGTGCAGACAAAGTACACTCTATAAATGAGCAGAAACTCGTATCGCAGTAGTGATATGATTATGGGTTGATGCCGAATTATTTCCTCACGATTATTTTAAAATTCATGAATATTAAACGTCACGTTTTTTGTTAAAAACTAAAATAAAACAATTCTGTTGAAACGACTGTAACATTACAAATAAAAAATAACTATACTAAATTTATATATTACTATCACTGTAACGAAATATTGTTGTACCTAATATGATGCAGTATAAATGGTCAAAAGAATAATTTAATTTATACAATAGTCTCCACCGCACTTCTGTCGCCTATCAACCCCCTGACCACTAGTGCGTGAACCCGGCCCGCGCGATTTTTTGCAAGATTTTCCGCGCGGCTGCGCGCGCGCCAGTCGCAATGCGTCTGATTAATCGACTATTGATTGGAAACGACGCTTAGGGTGGGGGTTAGTATCCAAAATTCCATTCTGCGGATTTTTTTGGAATGTTTTCCGAAGAGATTACAGAGTATTAAAAATATCCTTTTCTGTTTTGAACATAAATCTCAAATTGAAATCATTGAGCCATTTTTTATTTGTGTCATATCCATAATGCTTATGCTTGCGCTGTTCTCAGCAGTTCAGCACGTAGTTAAATGCTTCAAGTCTTATTTTGCGGAAGACTTAGAAGAAAAGTTTAAACTTTGCTAGCTGTTTTCGCCAATCAGTTCACGCAAATTACAATCTACTTAGTTATCCTTACGTACATGTCAATGAGTCGTTCACTAGGGTGTATTGACTGCTATCGAAAGTAATTCAACCAATTCTTTAGATTCGAAATCTGATTCTCAATCATAAAGGAGTAAGTAGTTCACAGCTTTAGATCCAGATACAACCTCACCTACCGTGGTCCCCACCGCCTAGCGAAAGAGGCTTGGGGAAAGAAAGGTAGGCCATGTTGAACTCGGCTGGGGTAGTACTTTCACCTTAACAGAAGACCGCAACTATTATGAGAATACCTTTGCGGATTGTTGTGATCCTGGAATGAGTGAGATAGATAGATAAAATATGCTTTGTTCGCATTATAAAAACTGCACAAACAATTTAGTCGGCTACCTGAAGTCGCCACGAGAGTGTAATATCCAAATCAACTCCAAGGTTTTTGACCTTCCATTGAAAGGAATGCAGATGCCATCAAACACAACCGGAGGATTCCAGAGACATCAAACCTTGAAATAAATGATGGGCTACCTATGATAGTTGTTTGAGATGTAACTGGATTACTAGATGTAAAAAAAAAAAGGAAGGAGTATAGGTTGGCAACGGACCGGCGACCCCTTGGTGTTGCTGAGTTCCACGGGCGGTGGGGATTGTTTTCCATCAGGTGACCCACATGATCGTTTGCCCTCTCTCATATAACAAAAAGATGTGAGTGCTGTGATGCCATAGCAGCAGGGTCGCCAGCACGCGATCAAAACTTGTATTGCAACGGTTTACGGTAACCGCTATACATCAGGTGCGCCATGTATGCTAGTTTCGGCATCAACCGATAATCATCCCACTGTTGATAACGGTCTCGCCTCAATCGAAGGGGGTTTAGATTAGAGCATACTCCAATACGCTGCTCAACTGCGGGTTGGCGAAGGTCAGTTTTTTCAAGGCACACCGCAAATAAAGGCCGGGACCGACACGGCTTAATTTGCCTTCCGATTCCGAAAACGGAGGAACTCGAGATAAATTAACCCATCCATAGACAGGCTGAGGTCCACGTTACTTAACTTGCGTGTTCGAATAGACTGACATGCGCAACGACGCCTTCGAGCCTCTCTATGCTGGTTTAGCAAACCGCAAATAATCATCTAGGGCGCCCCCTCTCTAGATGGACCGACAATCTCAAAAAAGTGGCTGGTAGCGGTTGGATGCGGAAAGCGGAGGACCACATATGGTGGAAAGCATTGGGAAAGGCCTATATCCAACAGTGGGTAGATACAGGCTGATGATGATGATGAGATAATCATCAACGTAAATGATTGTACCCCTCAAATCACAGCCCGACCATTTGAAGATGACACAACATTTCAATAAAATAGACCCCTAATTACCGAACCCGTCGGCGCCATGCGTTTGACGTGACGTATACGTTCCGCGTCACTGGGTCGCAACAAATTGAATATTTCGACAGTATTGCTTGTGACAAACGTTTTGGAACAATTAGCTAAGTCTGCAGTGAATGCATGGCTTCATTGGTTTGTTGTTTTACACAGAAATAATGATAGATGATGAGCTCGATGGAATCGTTGGGAATATCAGTCAAATCGATTATAATGAAACAACTAACGATAACTAACGATTATGATTATAATTATTATTTAAATACATAATTGATTGCCAACTTGCCAGAATCAAATCAAATCAAATCAAAAAACGATGGACTGCTATGCCTTGTTTAGTAGTGTAATACTTAATAAGTAGATGGCGCCACACTGCGACTTCACAGCTGTAAAATATAAAATGCAAAAATTCGCCACCATCACAAACCTTCCTGGTAGCTTAATTGGAAGAGCACTCGACCGGTCATCGGAAGGTTTTGGGTTCAAATCCCACCTAGGCGGGGGAGAAAAATTTTTCGATTTTTAAAATAATGTTACGGAACTGATGACACAGAAACGAGATGGTCGCCCATGCAATATCAGTGACAGCGACAGACGGAATATGCTAGGTCAAAGAACGTAAGTATCTGGTGGGTGAGGAGGAAAGAAGGAGAAAGACCATAGGGAAATAAATAGAGGTTTTACTGTGCAGCCCTGACAGCCCAGGTAGTCATGCTCAAACTGGTGGTGGTGTCGTGTGGCGAGTCGCCGCATTCCCAATAAAATGGTTGAATGCGGTGATGGCTGCCCCATGCATCAACTTGTGAACGGGTGCTGCCAGAGGGGACTGGTCTGCCCTGGCTGTCATGGTTGCAAGATAAACAATAGGAGCATTTAGGAAGTAGTAATAGACAATAATATAATTATTAGCATAATAGCGACGTGCAATTTATAAATTGTAAGAATATTGTAAGATAAAAATAGAACGTTGTTAATAAAAGGTACGTAAACAAATCAACCAAATAGATAAGAACTCTCATGTTGTGAATTTATAAGACGCGTATTACATATTAAAATTACGTGGCTTACTTACTTGCTCACAAGTGAGCAACCCGGCTAATTTGGATATTTATTTGCATCTGGTAAAGGGACGGGGGCCCACCACACATTCCCACCACTGTGTCTCCTGTGTAGCCAGGATTAACAGCGGCAATGAACAATGAAGTCCATTGCAGTCCCTGGGGTAAAACTACGGCTGCCTTGGAACTCACAAAGAATTTAATCAGAAGAAATTAGTAGGAGTAGGAAGCTTTTGGAATTTGACTTCCCCTCTTAGCAATGTGAGAGACAGCCATATGGCAAATAAGGCATTAAAAGCCTAAAGAGATGGCTAGTCAAGTGAAGCTCAACTGCCGTGCACCACGGATTTTAAGTTTCTAACACTATTGGGGACCTAAAACATTGAGTTGTTACCTAACACATCGATTCCAATAATATGAATTGCAAAATACGTCTGGTAAATTCACAATATGAAACTTTTTTTCAATTTGGTCGGCTTTTAAATGTTAGCACGTTCGAATGTGACCAAAAACTCCCAATAATGATCCAGGTAAGAAAGGATTTTTGAAAATTCTCACAGGATACCAAGAAACACGTTTGCGAAGTCGCGAGCATAAGCTGATCTATATACGTAGTGTCAATGTACATAACACAATGAACGCCCTACATCAAGTTATTGCCGCAAACCGCCAATTTGGAAGCACGATCAAAGATGTCGACGGCAATTCCCAAGACGGTAATATTTGACGTCAACTATTCGCACACGTAATAACATGAGACTGATTAAAACTACGTTTAATTATAAAGTAATACGCCGTTTTAGTTGGCTAAGGAATTATTTGTGCGATGTATTCTGTCGTGTAATAATTTCCTTTGGTGTGAGTTTCGAATCTTAAATGAAAGCAATAAAACTTACTTAAAGTTGACTATTTTGATTTGTTTGTTTAACTTGTTCCTCAGCTCTTATAAAGTTAAAGAAAGTAGGTATGCTTCCTTAAAGTTCAATCTATTCCCATACTAAATTAAATCAAAATCGGTTGACTACGAATTATACATATAGATATAAATACATGAAAATAGTTATAACTTGAAAATAACGGTTTATGTATAGAACACGACGGTCATCTCCCTCCGAGTTTATTTCATCTTCATCATCAGCTTGTATCTGCTGGATATAGGCCTAATGCCTTTCACCATATGTGATCCTCCGCTTTCCGTATCCAGTTCCGCATCTAGCCGCTTCCGGCCGTTCATCTAGATCAGGGCTGTAAAAGGCCCGGCCCGTGGGCCGCATGCGGCCCTCGGCTTATATTTGTGCGGCCCGTGACGTTTTTTTCATTTACCGGATTTTGTACAGTTTTTACCACTATAGGTTTTTTTTTACAACAAATCTGACTGAAAATTATATATTTTTAGAAAAGGTATAACTAACTAGTTATAACTAATAAGCTTAAACTTTTAAAGTAGATAGTAAAAATGTTAAGTAGGTATTCGGATCTAGTCTATTTAGTAATTTGTAATGGCCCGGTATCGTATATGGTTTGGACAGCCCTGATCTAGATGGACTGATGACCATAAGAAAGCGGCTGGATGCGGAAGGCGGACGATCGTCTCTGGTGGGAACTATTGGGGAAGGCTTATATACAGCAGTGGGTAGATACAGGCTGACAATGATGATCTACTTATATAAAGCATATACAAGACATTTGGCTATAATAACTTTTACATTTACATCCTGTCAGCCTGTGACCACGGCCGGTGTAACCTGGTCGATACGTCAGGCAATAATAAAGATATGTGAGCAGAAGTCCTTAGCACATTATTTTTATAAAAGTTACTTTTTTTTTACTTTTCTAACTATACGTTACTATTTTTTACTTGTCATTATTATTTTTATTTATTTTTATTTAAACTTTATTGACCACAAAATTACATAAGGGTACAAAAGGCGGACTTAACGCTAAAAGCATTCTCTACCAGTCAACCTTTGGGAATAGCAGAAATTCTTAAATGCGGTTCTAAAGCAAATGAAAGAAAATAAGATCTCGAAAATAGAGATGATAAATAATCAAGTAAAATAATAATATATTCTTTACAAAATAATAATAATAATAAACATACATACATATTGTTTTATAATAAACATACATACACATACATAGACATAGGAAGATGATGATCAGTACTTTATTAAACCATCTAAAAGGAGAGTATAGATTTTCTTTTTAAAATTAAATTTATTTGGAATCTTTCTAAGCGATACAGGCAGCGCGTTCCAGAGTCGTGAAGCTTGAAGTGTGAAGGAATCAGACATAAAGCCAGAGTGGAATAATGGAATGGAAAGTTGACGAGTATTGTCAGAACGAAGTTGAAGGCTATGAGAGTCACAGAGAAATTGAAACTTGCACTTTAAGTATTCCGGAGAGAAAGGACTATTGAGAATAGTGTGAAGTACGCAGAGCAATCTCTGTTGCCTTCGTTGACGAATAGGGAGCCATTTAAGTTGAGACCGATATAAAGAGATATGGTCAAATTTACGAAGGCAGAAGATAAAACGTATAGCGTTATTGATAAGCCGGTCCAACTTATTGAGAAGATCTACATTTAGATCTGGATAACAGACATCAGCATAATCAATGATAGGGAAAATAAGCGATCTAACAAGAATGACCTTAGTACTAATTGGAAGAAAATTCCTAAACCGATTAAGAAATCTCAATGTCGATATGACTGCACGACTCACCTCGGCAATTTGCGAGGTCCAGCTAAGAGTTGAATCTATATGAAGGCCTAGATTTTTAACAGTATTATTAAACGTAATAACAGTATTTTCAAACATAACAGGCGACGCAGAACTGAAATCAATCTTAGCAATCTGCCTAGAACTACCAACCACAATAGCCTGACATTTAGCTGGGTTGACAGGTATACCGAAATCTTTAGACCAAGAACTGATATTACATAGGTCACCATTTAAGTTTGCAATTGCGGTGTTCACATTTTCAGCCGTTGTCTGCACATATATTTGTAGATCGTCAGCATAAAAGTGGTAAGAACAACTGAGCGAAAAGGACAGGAAATTTATAAAGATGGAAAATAGTAACGGAGACAGAATTCCACCCTGTGGCACACCAGCAGATAGATCTTTCCAGTCGGATAATTCGCCATTCACTTCAATAAAGAAAATGTAATATACAAGATCGGCCAAATTGTATTATTTTAGTTTGACCGTGTATAATATGTAAATACCCTTATGCATGATCGCGTTAATTCCCGTTGTTATTTTGATAATAGCTGTTCTACTTAGTACCCTTTCAAGCATTGCAAATGTTGAGAATAGTTTATATTTTAATGGGTAGGTATTATGTTTGCGCGGAACAGCAAAATGACTAAAAACAATCTCTACTAACATTCAAAACTAAATATTTTTGAGTGCAAGCATAAAAATGTATTCGTATAAAAGTGGGGAATATTCGAATCCGCGACTCCGGAGTCAGTAACCGTGAAAATCGTGCTCGCGGACCCGTGCGAGTACGTGCGCCTAGCGCCGGCCCGCCTCTATTATGCCTATGTAGAGCACTTGGTTCTGCAGTTCGTATGTTATGTACATTTTTATTAGATTTCTTTTACTGCTTTGTAAAATTCAGTTTCATACCTGTCACAACAGATATGTTATTTTTGTTAAGAAATAGTAGCTTTTGTTATTATTCCACAACAATTGTTATATTTGTAAATCATTTGTAAATTCTCAGCATCTTGTCAAATGTCTTGTTGACGTCTTGTGTTGTCTTGTCTTCTTAAAGTTTCACTGTCAAAAAATTCAGTACATTTTGACAGTCTGGACCCGACGCCTACCTAGCGACATCTAATGTCAGAAAAAATATCAAATATCCCATTAAATTAAACAATTCAATTCATGGTGGCTCACTAAAGCAGTGACCTCCTTGCCTCGGTGACCTCATTCATTCGCAGGAATACAACAAGTAGTTATTTGTGTGGTCTACTTGCAGATGAAGGTATTTTCTTCCCCATCCGAAGTAGACATAATCTACTTTTCATTCGGTACAGCATTTTTAATCGACAGGATACACCATGCACAGGTGAGTGGTGATATTGCCTCTAAAGGTTTAGGAAAAACCTAGGAATATTCAAAATTACTACGCAGGGAACTATACGTCCACTAAGGAACTTTCATGCGAAACATCTAGTTCCTATACAGTTTGAGTTGTGCGTTCATGTGACAACCAGTAAGTCAAATTCATTCTTTGTCCAAGTGTATCCGTTATAGTCAATACCTGAAATCTAGGCGTTCCTAGACTTGTTAAATCTAAAAGCAAGGCGAGGTTAGGTTAGGGTTAGCTTGTGATAAGCAAAAGCCGCGCAAGCGAAGCGAACGAATTTCGGTTTGCTTTTGGAGAGGGAGATGAGGTTTAACTAGTCAAACCTGGAAGCGCCTAAATTCGTGTATTGGCTGTAACATATTAACAAAACCATGATATATCAGTTTTGTACACAGACCTAGGAGTTTTCGCTATGCGTAGTTTCGTATCTCTCAAACATTTTCTATGCAAAGCCGATGTCTTCCTTGGATGTCACACTAAGCATATTCCCAAAATTTCCATACAAAAAGCCATTCAATTTGGTTCGATTCGGGTCTCACTTGTGCATCTGAAGTCTGCAGGCGCGGTGCATAGAATCTACAGCATTGAATCGCTGCAGTAGTCATAGAGTTATTATTGCATAGAGGTACCAAGTACTGAAATATTTTTTCTTTCGTTATACATTTTGTTTTAGATATGTTTTATCTAGTCCCCTGCCGCCGAAGCTAAAGCCGATTACCATTTTTTTTTATCACGAAAATAGATCATACGTTATAAGAAGATCGAACCTTATAAGCATTCCCATTTATTTTACATATTGTTATACATAAGCATAGAGCAATTGCAGATGTGAACTCCCATGTTGTGGAATGCTACCTGTCGAGGTTTTACCATAAAACTACATCATCATCATCATCATACAGTATGTATACAGTATCTTCAAGAAAAGCGTGAAGAGGTTTTTAAACGAGTCGTCAACGCATGAGTGATACCTCTGGTGTTGCGAACATCCTTAAGCTACGATGCCTGCTTACCGCCAGGCGGATTATATGCTTATTTTCCACCTTAGTTCTATATATGAAAAACAAACAAAAGTTTGTGTACAGTGCACCTTAAGTAGTTTTCGCTTCAAGTATGTTCCTACTGTTGCCAGTCACTGGGCAAAAATCGGAAAGTACCTAAAATATCATTATTGAATATTTTGCGAACGTGTCGATAAGATTGTTAAGTCTACAAGCAATCCATTGACCACGGACACGTGTTTCATAGTGTACTGCGTTCACAAGAGGGCCGGCTATTGTACCAGCAGCGAGGCTTTTACGGATATATACGGATATTGGTCGAGGTATTAGTCTGGTTTGACTATCGTTGGAGCTGATTACAAAATCTAAACTTTATTGGTGAGAAATAAATAACAGTCCCGGTTATAGATGATTAATTAAAGAAAATATTTCATTGGACTTCGTGTGTACCCAAGAATATCAACTTATGAAATTTAATTTTTCTAATCGTGTGCGCAAAATAATAATTCCTTCTAGAGAAGGAATTTAGAGAAGGAATTAGTAGTAGACTACTATATATACATAAATTCTACTATCACTCTATATTTATTCTTCTTAAATTCTTTTACTTATTTGTTTTATTTCTAAATTCTAATTCTATCTTCGGTCTTTCCGTTCGCGACGAATGACGCCCTATTATCAAGATCATCATTCATCGTCATTCATAACGATGACCACAACCACTCTGGCAAGAGTGTGCCGACTAAGGAAAAGAAGTAGACGAAGAAGAAGAAGAATCTTCTGTCTGAATTTTAAAATTCCGTTTACCTTCCTTTTCTCTTCCATATCATTTCTTCATATTAGAGTTTAGTTTGCACAAAGCAGGCAAAAGTAAAACAGTATCAACATTTACACAGTCGATAAAACATGTACATAACGACATAACCTCCTAATTACCAAATATAAGCCCATACAAAATGCATGAGTCTCTTTAATTGGCTATTCTCCAGTCCGGTGCTAGGCAAATTATACATTCACGCCCTGAGCGAACCGCGGTCGACATAACTAGTGTAGCTTGATACAAAGCAAACATTAGCTCAGCCATGCATTATTGTCAGGCACAGGAGCAACACATTTGTGGACAAACGATATAAATGCAGCTTTGTGTCAATAAAATTTCAACGTTATATTTTGGAGCAAAAAGTTCTAATTCACTTGTATGCCTTTAGGCTTGTAGAATGGTTATTATAAAAGAGTTTTCCACATGCATCGAGCTGGCAAGTCGTACACGCACCGTTGGGTAGACTCAGCTATGACAAAGATTGGCTGGCTTTATTAATAACAGCTGTTTTACGCCCCTATAGATGGAGTAGGCAAATGACCAGCGAGGTCATTACGTACGTACGTTAATTAGTTTTGGTAATTTGTTGTAGTGGACGGTATAATTTAGGTGCATTGCTTTATGCTGTACAGGTGCAACAATTGTATACCACAAGTCATGCCATATATTGCAGCCCCCATAGACAAAAGATTTTTCTATATAAGAAACTAGTAATAAATATATGCTGAGATAATACTGGGAGTGTTATGGTGCGGCTCTCGGCTATGTTCTTTAGTGGACGTCATATGGCTGAAATGATGGTGATGATGATGACTCGTCATGTTTATTTCTATTTAGCATAATAACAAATGCCCTGTAGAGCAAAAAAAGGCCTTTGAAGTGGACTTCAAAGGCCTTTTTTTTACTAAACTATGTTCTTATGATTTATTTTAAAAAAAAAGTTTTCATATTTTTTGTACTATTTATGTATCTTAGCCAGATAAAAAACCATGCCTTTTTTGGGAGACTCGCCTCTTTATTGTCATAATGAGGGGCGAGAAAAAAAGAAAAGAATATCCATCCTATCCCAACATTTGGCAATATCCAGACATCATTTTTTAGAACTCATTATTTAGAGTAAGACTGTATTTTTTAGTTTCAAAAGTAATGAAAAACAAAGCCATAAGAGACCGATGAAGAATTCAAAAGGTGAATTCTTTTTATTTAAAAGAAATAGTTACCAGGTTTTTTTATTCCATTTTGCCAAGGTATATGTCATTTGTAAATATGTATTTTAACATACAAACATTTTGTGTTTTTTTTTATTACCAACAAATCTAATTTTGCGTGTAGATGGAAGGCATTGCCACTCGCGTAGCTCGTAGCACTTTCGTAGAGGCGTAGCAGGTGAATGGAAAATCGTGAACGTCACCCATACAATGAATACAAATTTTTGCTAATGCAATTACTGTTTGACGAAAAACGAACAAAGTCAACATTATTAGCTCTATTCTAGTTAATAATACGCAATGAATGGCTGTACATTACTCACAGCTATGCCATGACCTTTATTTGGTCAATTACCTGAAAATAATGATCTATTACGGAAACCAACTGAATGTGAAATTATATTTCTCAGACGTATATCGTAACATAATAAAATGTATTATTATTGTTGATACTGGTGATTATTGGCACTTGGCGAAACTTTGTAGGCATTTTGTATTAACTGAATTACTTGTGCTGTTAGACAATTTGTTGTTGTTTGTGCTGTTGTTGTGTTGTTAAATGGATTTTTACAATAGTAAGATTAAGCGGGACTGCTTTTGGTTAAATTTTTTTATACTACTTTGAGTGACAGAAAACCATACGGCCTTACTTTCTTTTTCTTTAATTTGGTTTGTCATAATGTCTCCACCTTGCCCGATGAAAAGTATAAGTGAGGCCCGCAATTAGCGCAGCGCTGGCGGTCCGCCCCTTGACGACCCAGGTAAGTATTTCTTCAGGCTTCATCTTCCTGATCAAAATCTTCCTGATCACGGCTAAAGCAGTTATGCCATATTCTGCCATATCTGCCATATCTGGGGTGTAAGTGGTTCATCAACGTCTTTAAACCAAAGCCAACTTCACCTGCACGCGGTGCACCCTGCTGACTGACAAACGAAGCTCTGGCGAAAAGAGAGGTAGGGAGCGTAATTGTAAGCTGCCCGACTGGGAAATGTACCTCCACCTCACAGAATACCGCAGCCAAATAACGGTTCCTTGAGGGCTGTTGTGTTCCTGCGAGTAAGTGAGGTCACCAGAAAGGAAGGAGATGCTGCGATGGCAGCGGGGGTGGCGGCGCGAGAGCGATATTTTATGTTGCGAGCGTTAATAAGGCTACGGTAACCGCTTCACATCAGGCGGGCCGTATGCTTGTCTGACACCCGACGTAGTATAAAAAAAAAAAAAAAAAAAATATTAATGCTCGCTATTTGAAATTTAGCTCGTGCGCCGCCTCCCGCGCTACCAACGCAGCAACTCCTTCCATTCTGGGGCCCTCACTCACAGGAACACAACACCCCTCAAGGGAATTGTTATTTGGCTGCAGTACTGTGAGGAAAAGGTAGCTATTTCCCCAGTCGGGCAGCTTACAAATACTATGTCTCTTACAACAAATATATCTACAGGAAATGAAGAACTCGAATGAATTCATGAATATCCTCTTTCGTACACTAAATGTGATGTCACTGACAACTGTGAGGAGAAAAATTTGTATTTGAATTTAATTTTTGTTTTGTATTAGTAACAAAATACATATATAAATTGTATTATGTATATAAAAAGAATATATATAATTTTTTCTACTAAAGAAGAGCGGGGTCTCCTAACACATGTTTTATATACTTTAAATGAGAACCTGGCCACGATATAATGTAAATATCTTTTAATTTACTAAATATATAAATAAAATAAATAAATATTCCTGGACAAATTACACACGGCCATTTAGTCCTAAACTAAGTAAAGCTTATACAATGGGAACTATATAACTGATATTGTAATTAATTTTTTTTTTTTTGTAAATACATACATATGATGCTTAGAAAACACCCAGACCAAGACAAACAGACATGTTCATGCACACAAATATTTGTCTTGTGCGAACCAACGACCTCGGAGTCAAAGTGGCCATTGCTAACCATTCGACCACCGAGGTCGTATGATGCATATGATACATATGATGCATAGAAAACACCCAGACCAACACAGACAGACATATTCAGGCACACAAATATATTAAATAGCGGGGATCGAATCCGCAACCTCGGAATCAAAGTGGCCATTGCTGGTCAGCCTGGATAAAGCATTTGTATTTGTATTTGTAAATGAAATCTTCCATTCGGAAATCACAAAAATGCTCCCTATACTAAAAATCAATCCCATACAATTACTTCCACCAATTTCACCGCCGTTATACAACAATTGAGGTGTAAAGCTGCCGGTTCTCTTCCTGGTTATTTCCTGGTCGCTGGCTGCATTACACGGTTACTAAGCATAGCCTAGGTTAACAGGCAGGTTGGCAATTTTACACTTTCCGCCTGTTAGGCCTACGCCTTTGAAGGGCGACTTTTTTTCTATGTATTTGGAAAAATTATGGTAAATTGTTTGAGGAAAATTTTAATTTTAAAAAACGGTTAAAAAGAACAACAATGTTTTAAGTATAAGCTAGGGTACACATTTTTAAAATTTTACTCGTTCTAAAGAAATACATATACTTGGTGTTGCAAAGTGTGAAATTCATCTATAAGCAGTAGGTAGTTCGGATGTTAGTTCGTTTGACCGAACTAGGGCGACTTTTGGGTAGCAAAAGTTCGGTTTATACAAATCACCGAACTATTGAAATTCTAAAGTTACAGACTTCACATAAAAAATATTGTATTTAAAGGATAACACTGGTAACTAATTTTTTTATTTTTACGTTAGGATCAGGAATTGCAAAATACAAGTTTAGTTTATATGTAGACAAATTTAAATTTAGTTAAATACTCTACACAATTCCAGTTTGATACCAAACTGGAATTGTGTGGATTACAAATTAAACCATAACTACATTCGTACATCATATAGATTTAAATTTAGTTATATTCTAATAAAAATTTATATTCTAATAAATTATTATAAAGAGTGACAAAATTCGAAAAGCTTATATCCGTATATTTGAGTCCAAACATTGTTTCATACTTGTACGCAGATTGTTCTTAACATTTCGGCAAATTAATAAAAGTTGTTTTAGTGTACTGAATTTAATGCAAAAGTGAATGCTTACTACTACTTGACTACGTCGTGAAGCTGCTTACGTGTCTCCGACCCGTAAGTAGCGCTTATATATATTTATATAAATATGCTGGTATATAGGAATATGCTGGTATGTAATTAATTGATAGTATCATGATTGCAAATGCCCATATAAGAACACTGATTCCATCAGCCAGTTCATCAATGCTCGGGTATGATTGTTTGCCATCGAGTGCCGTAAGCTCAAACATCATATCTACGGAATCAGAAATCATTGCTCAGTACTGCTATTGAATATTCACCAGTAGACAGTGTGGTACAGTCGGTCTAAGAAAAACCAGTCAGGTGATAATAATCTTAGGGCGTCTAGAATGCGGGTCCTTCGTTCTATTATGTAGATCGTAAATAGGTTTTTCATAATTTAGTATACTGGAACATAAGATACAAGAACACAACTAAAAAAAAAAAAAAAAACAACTGTTTCTTAAATTAGTTAAAATCTACCGTACACATGGTGCGCACTAACTATGGGTAAAACAAAACCGTGGATAACTCATAGTATAGGCATTTTATATTTTTTCATAAATTAGGGAAGGCCTATCTCCAGCCACATATCAGAACAGCCACAGTAGATAGATACAGGGTGATAATGATGACGATGATGATTTTTCGTAAAGTCGATATTGATGAAGAGTGCAGCCAAATAACATTATACTAGTCATTAAGTTCACGAGACTAAAAGAACTGGCATTAAAAAAATATAGCATAACAGCTATATTTTTTTTATGCTGGATCGATCGAATGCAAAGCTCGCCTGATGTAGAGTTGCCTACTAGTGTTTCGATGCAAGAAATAATGTCGCACGCCCGCTTGTGACTTCTCTTCATATTTGAGAACTTTATCCACTTCCAACTGGTTGCGGTCGTCTGTAACTTGAAGCAGTACTTACCCAGATGGGTACGAAATGTCTTCCCTCTCTAATCTCTATGCTAGCGCCTTGCTGCTAATCAGCGGAGTAAACGACACGCAGATGCGGTTGGCTATGACTGTAAAGATTGAGGATCACCCTAATTTATGAAAATGTAAGCGTCGGAGGACCAAACGATTATGCCATTTGCGTCCAGTCCCATTCTTCCTAGTTCCGTAATAGCATAATAATTCGTCTGACTGTAGCACCCCGTCAACGTGCATACATAAATCCAATCAGCGGGTCGAAGAGACCGGAGCGATGTTCCGACGTGCGTCGGAGCGGACTGTACATGTTTGTATGTTGCATGCGCCAGATGCATTGATGTGCGACCTTAACATTAGGGCTGGCAATGCACTAGTTTTTGAAGAATACAATGCTACAGCCGGGCAACACCGCGCATACATAAATATAAGATGATAATTTGCAAGATACTAGCTTTCTGCTCTGACTTCGCTCGCGTGCATTTTGTGCAAATTTTATGTTTCTTCTTTAGTATATCCTATAAACTTCTCAGTGTACTGGCAAGAAGTAAGCTGTACTAGCAAGTTTGTCTGTAAGCTCAGTGAACAAAATTTACAAAATGGCGGGTGACTAATATAAACGGCAATCAACCAAAGCCACCCTCAGTTGAATGTGGTATACAACCTTGTAGATTTCCACAATGTTCCACCAAGTGCCAGCAATTAGCAAATTCATCATCATCATTTCAGCTAAAGAACTTCCTATGTCTACTTACTACATTTTGTCCTCAAGACTTCTACAACGATCGATTTTGTGCCGTTTGCTTCCATCCACTCCTTGCACTCTTTGCCAGATCATCCGACTGATAAATGCACTTAAATACATTCTTTTTTGTACATATTTACATGTAATACATATAAAACACTCAGACCAAGACGAACAGACATGTTCATGCACACAAATGTTTGTCTTGTGCGGGGATCGAACCCCGCTCCGATCTGACCTCGGAGTCAATTGTAGCTATTGCTAGCCATTCGAGCACCGGGCTCGTCTAATATATAAATATTATAATCCTTCCCCAATGCTTTCCACCAAATACGATCCTCCGAATTCGGCATCCAACCGCTTCCAGTCGCTTTTTTAAGGTCAGCGGACCATCAACGCTAAAAATAAACTTATTTAATTAATAACTAATGATACCAGTGTTCTAGGAGATTGTGACAGCCCTATTGCATTGCGAGGCAGGTACCGTGGCGAAGTCATTAGCAGTAATGGCTGATCCACTCCGCACCGGCAGATTTACTGCGGTTGTATGTGCACCCAGCTTTATGGAACACATATTTTGTATAATGCATGTTGTAATTGATTAGGAGGAATTGACAATATTTCGAAAGCTATTACTGATTTTGTTTATTTACTGATACGTAATGAGGTTATATAACCACAGTCCTAAAATCAACTAATGATTGTGGCAGTATTACGATTCAGCAAGGAATCGCATTCAGTATTTTTACTGTCAGTATTCTTAGTAGTTTGTTCGCAGTAGTATTCTTGATTTTCTGCCTTATGGGTTCGATATTCTAAGACTTTTCTTTTTTTTTTAACAAACTTTTATTAGCTTCACCTGTATGTTTGTTTGATCGTCAATTTGTAACCGACTTCTTTAAACTTGATTTTGACCCACTTTGAACGGTCAGACTTAACTTAAACTTTGCATACTTATCAAGGACCGTTAACATTAACAACACAATAATTTGATTAGGTTATTTAATTGTCCTGGTAAGGATCAACAGTATTAATTAATTTCCTCATATATCACATCGAACTAAAAAGTGGAAAATAAAAGTAGTGAAAAAAAAAATAAAAAACACGCTTTAATGATCTTTAATGATCGAAAAAGATTAGTATTATTGTCAAAAAGGCATAGGGTGCTTTGTGCCATATTTTTTAATTTATCGAGCACTCCACGCATTTTTCACAATAATACAATTTTTTTTACGTTCATTAATATTTTCTGCCTACCTATATTAAAAATTATTTATCGTTTTTTATTTCTATTGATTTAAAGCGTATTTTTTTTTATTTTTAGCAATATTTATTATTTATTGTTATTTTATCTTTAATTTCTTTTATTTAGCTAGTTTTAGTATAGATTTTTATTATTCTTGTTATTTTGGTGATAGTCATACTTATTAGTTCTTAAATTATACGCACTATGTCAACCACGTAAAAATTCCTTCACGTCTTTCATGAAAAACAAAAAATGTTGCAAGAGACTACAGCATAATAATTTGTTTCCCGGAGAGGAATAAGGAATTCACGCCACGCCTTGAGTGTACGTGAGAGAAAAGCCTCTTGAACTCCACTGTATGTGAACATTTTGCTTCCAATGTGTGACAAATACTGAGGATACTTTGACCTTCAATGTGTCCCTTCCCCTTCTTCTTTCAATGTCTGAGGAGGTGTGAGGATATCCTACCAATATGGTGAGCTGTGCGCCAATAAAAAAAAACTGTTTACAAGCTTTTATTTGTAATTAATTTTTAATCACTTCAGGTCACGAAGCAGAAATTTTGCTTAGATTGTAATTCAGGTCGAAAATACAATAGTTTATTGTATTTTCCCATGTAGCCTCGGTAAAGATAATATTTTCAGGCCAAGAAACTGCTTGTTGCAATGTTGTTTGTTTCATAATGTGACACAAAACACAACATGTGAAACGGACGCTTCTCATGCTTGGAGCAATGACTGGCCTTTATGCTTGCCATAGATTCCTATACAAGATTTCCCAATAGCCCAAAATGCTTAACACGCAAGCTCTTATGAGACCAAGAACCAGTGATGCCCTAGCTGGCAAACGAATGGACATCATATATAGGAAATGTGTATTTTGAAAGACTACAGCCTTCAGACTAGACGAAGTCGTAATTTACCAGAAATTGCGACTCCGTTCAGTGACGATCAACAGTAGTTAATATTGTAAGCCTCAATAGGCTATAATTATTCATTCAGCAACTGAAGTGCAATAAAAAATATATTCAAACTAGTTCATCCGGCAATCATTGTTCTGCCATATAAATTATTTTAGCGGTATATAGTGTATACTTTATGACCTATTTTCATACTTACCAAATGCCGCTGAGTTCCACTATCGTACAATTCGCCATAAATTAAAATTCCATCCATATCATCTTTATTATTGGCGATTACTACAGTACGTTTCCTAAGACATTTTATACCACGAACGGTGAAACTGTGGAATCAACTTCCCCCAGCGGTTTTCCCGAACAATTATGACAGGGGAGCTTTCAAGAACAGAGTATTTACTTTTGTTAAAAAGCTGGCAACGGATCGGCGACCCCTTGGTGCTGCTGATCTCCATAGGCGGTTGTGATTGCTTTCCACCAGGTGACCCTTAGGCTTGTTTGCCTCCCTCTCATATAAAAAAGTGACACGAGATTCTTATTTATATCGATGTAATATATCGGCAAAGCTCAAGAAAAAATCCCGTCGGGATCCCATAAACAGATTTATGGAATCTTCAAGTCATTTCTTTCAATAGGCTATTTTCCAATGTTTAAAAATTGTATAAATTATTTAACAATATCGTAAAATACACAAAACTATAAAGATCTGCAAACTTTCATTCTAATATCTTCAGTCAGACTTTTTTTAGCGTCGATCAAAGTTTCGCGGGAAAGTCCATTTTAAAAGTATGTAATTATTAAAAAATAATATTTCCATTGGAGAAGCAATAAAAAATGCTATAACTTTTATTATGACACTAATCACATAAACGTAATAGTTGTTAACATAGCTGTCGTACAAATTTCGGATTTGATGCATACAAAATACAAACCTGTGACGTCATAATTCGGTAGTCTTTTGTATGGAGCGTTTTGGGACAGTCTAAAAATTGTGATTTTCAAATTACCATATCTCGAGAGATTTTTGTGCTATCGAAGTAATTCTTTCACCTATGGTTATATCCCTACATATCAAACCGAAAAAAATGTTAGTCAAATAGCCTATTATAGTTTTGCCAAAAATACTATGTAGAATCATTGTGCTAGTTTGTTGTCTGACTAATCAGAAGCCAGTCTTTGCATAGAAATCCATTTTATCTGACTTAATTTACCAGACCTCAAAAAAGTGACAGGAAGCGGAAAGCGGATGATTGTATAATAAATAAATAATCCTTGCCATTTTATACAGCAAAGCAAAGCTTGTACTATGGGTACTAGATAACTGATATATGTACATTTTTTTTTGTAATTAATATATACATATACTACATCGAAAACACCCAGACCCATACAGACATGTTCATGTACACAAATATTCCCACCCACACCCACAGAACCCACGTCAATATATAGTGAACAGCACATTTACACACAGGGGAATGCTTATTTTCATATCCAGCAGTGGGTAGAAACGGTCTGACATGGATGACGACCATTCTAAGCTACGTTATTAAAAAAATTTAAACGATATACTATTTCTCGAAAAATCAGTCTTGTAAAACTTTATATAAAAACATCCTCTCTTTACAGAAACCATTACACTTTAAGAGGGTGGTTTTCCCTCTCCCCATATCAATATTTCACTCGCACCATAAAAACTGAACACTGTACCGCAGACGTGATACATAATGTGATTTTGTTACTTTAACGTTTTCTTAAAAAGTTGAAATCTTTTGTTGTTTTTGCTATATTTTTTTTATACCACTAAAGTGACAAACAAGCCTACGCCCCGCCTGATGGAAAGCAGTTACCGTAGCTTATAAACGGGCATCACAGCCGCGTTGCCGAATCTGTAAAAACCTCTTCACGCACTTTTTGAAGAACCCCATGCTGTAGTCTCCTGATAAAACCGTAAAAAGATTATAGTGTTAGACGGTAGGATAACTGATAATAGGATACTACCTTATGCCCTCGGTTTCACCCCACGTGATTATAGTACCGTGTTTTTATACTACAAAGGTGCTAAACAAGCATACGATCCGACTGATGGTATGCCTTAAATCAAAAATAATAATCTTCGAAATATCTTTTATTTACTTGCTACACGAGTGGAATATAAAAATCATTAAATTAAAATTTTATTGGACAACTCTGCATTTCAATAGTTCTAAAATATGACATAAACATCAAGTTTCCATAATACCTACATCACCTACTACATATATTCCAACTTCATAACTACATAATTTTAAACTTTGTAAAGATTATACCGAAGTGCCCCTTTCTGTACCACGGGTGAGTTTCTCAAAATAGTTTGCAATTTTCACTTAATCCCCTACCCTCGGCAGCCCCACATACATGCAAATCACTCGGCGTCCCCCACATCGACCCTCCCAATTTTACGACCGGCATTATACTAAGATACATTTCTTACAATATTGCTTTTATGCTATTCCAAATTTTGAGATTACATGTTTTTTTTTTCGACATGTTGAATGTCGAATTTTGAAGAATTGTATTATTAAAAATTCGTAATAATATTTTCAAAAATTTGACGTAAATATGTAACCTAGCAGAAAGATATTTTTTATTTATTTATTTGATTACAACAAACGGTTATAATATACATAATATAATATTTATACATTAAATATAGCTATAACCAATAGGACTGTCAGTGGTTCATCACGTTCTTTAGAGCCAAAGGCAACCTCGTCTGCACGTGGTGCACTCTGCCGACTAACGAATGGTACGCTGTATTTGTAAGTTAACTGGACTGGGGGCTATTCCGTCTGGGGAAGTATCTCCACCTCAGAGAATACCATAGCCAAATAACAATTCTCTTGAGGGTTGTTGTGTTGCTGCGAATGAGTGAGGTCGCCAGAAAGGAAGGAGTTGTTGCGTCAGCAGCGAGACACTTCATGTTGTAACCGCTTCACATCAAGCGGGCCGTTTGCTTGCCTGCCGCCAAACGTGGTATAAAAAAAAGCTTGTACGTGTACTATGGGTACTAGATAACTAATAAATATACACAGATACATTTTTTATACATACAAGCATAGAAAACATCCAGACCAAGACAAACAGACATGTTCATGCACACAAATGTTTGTCCTGTGCGGGGATCGACCCTGCGACCTCGGGAGGCTAAGTGGCCATTGGTAACCATTCGAACACCGGGTTCATCATCAAAATTGAAAGATGGGGAAGTTTATATGTTTAGGGCATGTTACTACATGTTACACGCTAGGAATCCTATAAGTGTTTTGAACTGAAGGTCACTATAAATGAATAAGGAGCCTGATTTTAGAAATAAAAAATAGATCTAGGCGCCTACTAAAAATTTGGATTTAAATAAATACGTTTTGTAGTATCTTAAAAAGTAAATTTCAATGTTTCATATCTGTTAATGTTTAAATTCCACATCTGAAATCATAATTGAAGGAAATTCGACATCAATCCATGATTATCACACCGGTGAGATACGGGTCTCAATTCAATCGAAAGGATTTAGAGCATAATCTACCACGCTGCTCAACAGTCAAACTGCTTGGCGGAGGCCAGCGTTTTCAAGCCGCCCAAGGTGGCCTTTGGGCGTGTACGGTCTCAACCGTAACATTGTATAAATTAGTGATTACATAGCATCTTAATTCGCGTATACTGCAGCAACTAATTAGGTATAAAATAAGTAAACACAGTAGTATATAGGGTATCATTTAAGCTATCGCCAATTTAATTAGTTTTGTGTTTCTTAACTAATAGGGTTTGCCCGCAAAATAATGGATTTGTCACCAAAATGTAGTCACCAAACAATATAAAATCGATTCCACAATAAATGCAGATTAGTGACACATCTAAACTTAGGTGACAGAAAATATTGTTCCCTATTATATACACAGTAGATACAACATAGCAAGCAAGAACGGAACAATATACGTTTTCTGTCACATCGTGTTTAATTCAGCAACTACGGAAACTCCACAGTACTTCTAGTGTCTGTCCTCACATGTAAACTACGTGCTGGACGGTACAGGGCGGCTTTGCATAACAACTGTGATCTACTGACAGTAGCTACAGCAGTTAGTTTACTTCCGACATAAGACTTGATAAGGTTAAATGTAACTTCATAAGATAAACATTACCTACTCCAAAAAACGTTACCATAAAAACTACATCTCAATAGACAAAGTTGTTCGTCAGTAACGAGTTGAACTTTTCACATATTTTCAGTAACGTGACATCAATTTGTGACTGTAAGTAATAAATAACCATTTCATTTACATACGAACACTTTGTTATACCCCGTATACCTTACATTGTCGTCATCTTACATAATATGCCCAACTATCTCAAGAAAATCCGCGTCTGCACTCTTCTAATTCGTATCCCTATCCTTGTTTTACTTGGGCAGAAAATCAGCCAAGCGCGCCGACGGGCGGAGCTTATATACTAACCAGCGAAGTCTGAGCTATGAAAATTTTATACATTCTCTCTTAACAGTTCTGTTTTTGGTTAACAAAGGGAAGCAAGGTAGGTCTTGTCGAACTGGTTGGACTATATATCGCCTGACTGCACATTGGCTGATTTAGACCACGCCCCTTGGAAAATGCATTTTCAAGATTGCTATGCAGATGCGATTCGGGTAAGAATGGTGCATTGAAAGTTTTCTCACGGAATCGCAGGGTTTTTGAAAGGCAGTTTTTAGAGCGATGGCTTCACTGCAGGCTTTTAGAAGATGAGCTGTACTGAATGTCATACTTGAGAGACTTCCCAGGTCTTCCTAAATAACTTGTTATTCCGAGTACTCGCAATGATTTGATTACTTTTACATACTTCGTTAACCCGGTGGTGGGATATTTTTTTTTTTATACTACGCTGGGTGGCGGACAAGCATACGGCCCGCCTGATATCGTAACGCCGCCGGTTACCGTAGCCATATTAACGCTTGCAACATAAAATATTGCTCGCGCGCCGCCACCCTCGCTGCCAACGCAGTATCTCCTTCCTTTCTTTCTGGTGACCTCACTCACTCGCAGGAACACAACAACCCTCAAGGGAATTGTTATTTGGCTGCGGTATTCTGTGAGGTGGAGGTACATTCCCCAGTCGGGTAGCTTACAATTACGCTCCCTACCTCTCTTTTCGCCAGAGCTTCGTTTATCAGTCAGCAGGGTGCACCACATGCAGGTGAAGTTGGCTTTGGTTCAAAGATCTTGATGAACCACTTACACCCCACATATATATAGGATAGGTTAGAAATAGCTAGGCACTTTGTATTAAAGTGTCTAGACTATTGCTAACCTATCCATCTTCGAACCAAAACCAACTTCACCTGCAGGTGATGCATCCTGCTGACTGACAAACGAGGCTCTGGCGAAAAGAGAGGTAGGGTATACGTTTAATTTTTTTTTAAGCTGCCCGACTGGGGAAGTACCTCCACCTCACAGAATATCGCAGCCAAATAACAATTCCCTTGAGGATTGTTGTGTTCCTGCGAGTGAGGGAGGTCACCAGAAGGGAAAGAAAGGTAGGCGTATTATAGGCTGGCAATGGATCGGCGACCCTTCGGTGTTGCTGATCTCCATGGGCGGTGGTGATTGCTTTCCATCAGGTGACCCACATGCTCGTTTGCCACCCGTTCATATAAAAAAAAGCTAAGCAACATTTCATACATGGGCATAGAAGACCGTAAGAGAATAACAATTACCTAGCGGCATACAGTTTATAAAGAGCTCAATGTCGTCGTTGCGCGCAATTATTGATTGCGTAGTCACGCAAGTTAAGCAATGCCGACGGTAACCTGTCTACTGATGGATTTATTTATCTCGAGCTCCTCCGTGCTTTGAAGGGCACGTTAAGGCGTCCAGCCCGGATGTTGTCAGTAGATGACAGTCGTTTAGCCAAGTTAGTGGCCTTTAGGAGGCTTGATAACACTGGCCTGCGTCAACCCGTAGTTGAGAAGCGTGGTGGAGTATGCTCTAAACCGCTACATTTGAGGGGAGACCTGTATCCCAGCAGTAAAATACATGCAAATACATCAAAATAACGTGAACCTACCTACAGTAAGGCATTTTCAATCAATCAATCAATTTATTTGCAAATGTAGGTAACAATAGATGTAAGAAATACATAATAGCAACCTCTGCTACATTTTACCTTTCGGCATGCAAATTTATATTTTATCTACAACTTTTCAATAATAGGCTCGTGAACCATTTCTTTTTCGATATGTTATTTAAAGACGTCACAATAATATAACTATAGGTGAAAGAATTACTTCGATAGCTTATAACTTCTCTTTAGAATTGATAACTTGAAGATCACAATTTTGGACTATCCCAGAAACGCTCCATACGAAAGGCTACCATGTTATGACGTCACACCACGCTATTTTATATGCATTAAAACAGAAATTTGTACGACAGCTATGTTAAATATTGCGATTATGTAGCCAGTGCCGTAACAATAGTTATACTATTATTTATTGTTTCTACAATAGTAGTACTATTTTTTATAATTTCATATTTTTAAAATGGACTTTCCCACCAAACTTTGATCGACCATAAAACACATCGGACATAAGTTATTAAAATTTTAAGATCGCAGATCGTTCTAGTTTTATGTATTTTACGTTACTGATAGAGAGTTGTTATAATTTTAGAACATTGGTCACGTGCCTATTTCTTTTGATTAGTTTCATCCTTAAGTTAGTTCTTTAGGTTATTTGATACTGTTGATTGTTGGTACTTGGTGGAACAATATAATCATAATGTTATAATAAAACACTTGTACTATTCCACTTAATTATATTTATTTTTTCGCCGCTAAGGCATTATCAAGGAATTATCAAGGTAAACAGATGGTATATCTTATATAAGATGGTATATTGAAATACCATCTGTTTACCTTCATAATACCTTGATAATGTCTTAGCGGCGAAACCGGTCGGTAAAATTAAATATATATTTAAGTGGAATAAAACAAGTGTTTTATTATAACATTATGACTTTAGGTTAGTCCTTTTAGGCTTTTAGGTTAGTTCGGTCCTCTTAAATTTGTACATAACTAGCCAGCGAATTTGTCTATTATGGTTGAAATTACATACAAGAGTTTAATAGAACATTCCATATAATTATTTTAATAAGGTCAACCACCTCCAGAACCAATTGGAACGGGCATTTCATCACGGAACAGCAATAAGGGGCTTACTGGCGCGGGTAACGAAGTGTGCTGGCAAATCGCATCTGTGCAGTGTCGTGTGCAATGCCGCAGCTGTTCGGCTTATGAACTTACTGCACGCGGAATATGCAATAGTATGATGTGCAATTATATCATCACTACATACTCGTGAGGTATGTAAGTTGAAATAAATAATTATATTATTTTAACGCACACTAATGAAATAAATACATTGCAAACCTAACGTAACCTATTTTGTATATCTAAAAATACTTATTGCACATCAAATGCAGGATTTGATGTGCGATCAGATTAATTGATATGCAAATCAGGTTTAGTGGATCAGTTTAATATTTTCCTATTTTAACTTCCGTATATTTTATTGATTAAAAAATTTAAAAATTGGTTGTTTGTAAAGTCGGTTTACGGCCGATAATTTTACATGATAACGTCATAAGAAAACATCGGCCAATGGAATGGAAGAGAGATAGATGCGTCACAAGCCGAACGCTTATACCGATCGTGTCACTCTGTTGTTTGTTGCACACTCGGCTCAAGCGGAACGTGACAATGAGTCATGCTTTTTCGTGCGTGCAGCCGGCGTTCATCGATCTATAAGACGTTATCACGTCAAAAAAGTTTCTAGGTAAAATAGGGATCTAATTTAAGAAAATATCGCAGTTCATTTTACTGACCATAAATGATAATGTAGGCTTTATATATGTGTAACAATTTTTTAAATCGGTTGAGTAATAATTTATATTACTTATCCATTGCAAAAATCATACCAATAATCTATTCTCTTTATAATATTACTTCAAAAGTTCTAACTAATTTGTATTGACTTGTGAAACCTGCGTATTCTATGCACAATGTAACGCCTTTCCGCAAAAAAAAGAACATACTCATTGGAAATTTTAACAGCGATCTCTAACAGAAGGTTTCTCTTATTAAAAAACAATTTCTCCTACACAATATTTATTTATTTAAACTTTATTGACCATAAATTATATAGAGTACAAAAGGCGGGCTTAACGCTTTTAAACGCGGACTTAACGCTAGATAACGGGTAATATACTTAAATACATTTTTTTTTGCAAATACGTATATAATACATAGAAAACGCCCGGACAATAAACAGACATGTTCATGCACACTAATATTTATCGTGTGCCCCCATCGAACCCGTGACCTCGGAGTCAAAGTGACCATTGCTAACCATGCGACCACCGAGCTCGTACGAATTAAAATGTTATCAAAATTCAGTTTCGATCCAGTCTCGATCTGACAAATGTCACATTTGGTATTCTCGTATCACAATATATCTATATAAAATCCCATTTTAATTAAACTTTGAAATTTCGTATTGGTATCGGTCATATATAGAACTATGATTATATATGTTGATTATATTTAACTATCGAAACCAAACAAACTAAGAATGGTATTCTGCTAGCTTGATATCAGTCACTAATTAATATCAATTGTTCAAAATCAAGTATAAAATTGTTAGTTAATTGATTTTTTTTGCTGCGTGTTGGAGAATGCTCTAAATCCTTTCGATTACGGGGAGACTCGTATCCCAACAGTGGGATGATTATTGATTGATGACGTAATTCGTGATCCAATCTTGATTCGGTCAGCTTTCACTATTTTACGACCGTAAAATAATTACATAAATTGGAATTCTGGTCTCAATATTATTACTGATAGAAGTGACATCAAGCTGTTTATATACCTTCTGTACGAACCTATTTGATAAAATATCTCGATATTAATTTCAATAACAATACCAAAGATATGCCCGTAAATCCTTGAAATTTCATTATATGTATATAATAGGGGCTCATCCCGCGGCGTCGCTCGCTCCGCTGGCTTTCAATCGGATCGGCGTATTGCGCGTTTTTCTTCGTTTCCACGTCAGGGCGCCGTTGTGGGAAATCAGAGATCTGGCCATTATGTCTCGCCGATTACTGAGGCTGGAAGTCATCTCGGGCTTATTAATTTTTTTGTTCGCTTTGTGACAGTGGGTAGTAGTTTCTTGCTGTTATTACAGAAAAAGTATTAAAAGTCATGCTTTATTACAATCATCTGTAGGGTTAGGTCGAAACTAGATACAAAAGGCCTTAGATACAAATATCCACAACACTTTATTGTAAGAACATCAAACAACACTTTATTGTAAGAACATCAAACAACACTTTATTG
The DNA here is from genome assembly GCA_937001555.2 of Hypsopygia costalis. Lineage (NCBI taxonomy): Eukaryota > Metazoa > Arthropoda > Insecta > Lepidoptera > Pyralidae > Hypsopygia > Hypsopygia costalis. Next base: position 12,101,683 of record OW443344.2, read on the forward strand.
TAAGAAACATCAAATACGTAAATGCGTTAATAGTAGATTATTGCATCGAGCACAAAGTAATTTATTATTGCACCGAGTGCCTGATTTAGAGCCCGAGCGTTAGCGAGGGCTCTAATCTAACAGGCACGAGGGCAATATAAATTACTTAAGGCGAGGTGCATAATCTGCTTTTCTTTCAACTAATACCTATAGGAATAGTAGATAAAAGAAACTCATATCAAACAGTTAAAATAGAAGTTTCTATAACACTGTCGGCTTCATTTAGAATGTTTTCCGGAGTTAATGTGTCGCTAGATGATTCCATTTTAATTCGAAGCCGAAGCACTCAAAATCAGATAGTATCACACTTTTATCGTTTCGAAAAATATTGTCAAGCAAAATTAACAAAGTTCCCGCCAAATCACTTTTTTAAATTTCTTTCATTTCTATCTCAGAGTTAGCAGCAATCATTTTTTAAATTTGGAACAAGTAGGATAGAAACGAATAATACGTACGAAAAAAAAAAGTATTGATATCGGCTGGCTGAATAGAGCTAATCCATTGAGATTGGCACCTTTTGGTGCGATTAAAAAAAACTGTGCAATAATGAAATTTCATACATTTTTATTGCTCTAGAGCATTAAAGACTCGTTTTGTACTGAGTTTTTAGTGTGATTGTGATGAAATTAAAGCATAGTTGGAAGAAAAATATATTTTGTAACTGTGGGGTGTAAGATGTTCATCAACATCTTTGAACCAAAGTCAACCTCACCTGCACTGGGTGCACCGTTCTGACGGATAAACGAGGCTCTGGTGAAAAGAGAGGTTAAGCTGCCCGACTGGAGAAGTACCTCCACCTTACAGAATACGGCAGCCTAATAACAATTCCCTAGAGGGTTGCTGTGTTCCTGCGAGATAGTGAGGTCACCAGAAAGAAAGAAAGGAAGGAGTATAGTCTGGTAATGGATCGGCGACCCCCTTGGTGTTGCTGATCTCCATGGGCGGTGGTGATTGCTTTCCATCAGGTGATCTCGTTTGCCAACCTCTCATATAAAATAGGAAAAAATGTCTTTGTTGATCTAATAAAATAAAATAAATAACCCTCCATTCTTTGTCAGTCGGGTAAACACCAATCCTAGATATTTTTTTTATACCATGCCTTGTTCCAAGGCATACAGGCCGCCTGATTTAAAGCAGTTACAGTAGAGTGACTTTACTTACTTACAGGAAATCAACAAATCTAAGGGGTTTGTTAGCTGCGGTCAGTCTTCTTTCCAGTCGGGTCTGACTCTAGACGAATAATTAGTATACCATACTAATTATTCGTCTAGAGTCTCGGCTACTAATCGGAAGGACTCCATAGGATTTACCGCAGGTGAGTTTGCCTTTGACTCTAACTATGATGGGTCACTTACACCACTCTACAATATGAATCACAAATAAGTGCTAATTATAAAATGAGTGATAGCACTAATTTTTGATTAATAGTACCTATTCGTAAGATTATGTTCGACATTTAGAGGGTTAATATTATAAGAAAACGACATCAATGGTAGCAAAGTTTCTTCAAGCAAGTGAAATCTAAAAATAATCATTAGAAAGTATCATGTTGATTAACCCTTTCACGGCCACATCAAATAAGTAAATATTAAATAAGACTAAATTGAACTCAACAAACTTAAAGAGTTTGTTGCCTCCAGTACCTCTTTATATCTTTATTATTATATATTTTCACTTAATTATGCATTTTTATTTATTTTCCTTTCCTTTAATTGAGGCATTTTAAATTTATCTTCTGTATTACAGAAGATAAATTTAAAATGCCTCCGTTTTAATTTAAGTATGTCGTACAAAAAGCACCATATTTTAAATCGGACACGTGTTTCGTCGGAAGTGAACCCGCTCTACGGACGGACGCCATTTATTACACGCGTGTATCGGTAAAATCTGAGCATAGGGGGCAAATGATATACTTTAAATTGTAATTTATACTTACTCTATAACATTTTACTTACTGTTTCATTACGTGGTTATAAATTGCATTACATATACGAGTAGCAGCCCACCATATAAGCTGTGGAATAACATTTTTTTTTTTATATGAGAGGGTAGCAAACGAGCATGTGGGTCACCTGATGGAAAGCAATCACCACCGCCCATGGAGATCAGCAACACCAAGAGGTCGCCGATCCGTTGCCAGTCTATTCTCCTTCCTTTCTTTGTTTCTGGTGACCTCACTCACTCGCAGGAACACAACAAGGGAATTGTTATTTGGCTGCGGTATTCTGTGAGGTGGAGGTACTTCCCCAGTCGGGCAGCTTAAATATATGTTATGCCCTGCCTCACTTTTCGCCAGGGCCTCGTTTGTCTGTCAGCAGGGTGCACCGCATGCAGGTGAGGTTGGCTTTGGTTCAAAGATGTTGATGAACCACTTACACCCCAAGTACATGTAGAGAACAACAACATGTAGAGAAAATTGTAGACATAGCCTGTGTACACGATTTTATCGTTTCTTTAATACGAATTTAACAGTAGACAGAGTATGTCAGAGAAGCTCGATGGCGTCGTTGTACGTATCAGTGTAATCTATCACGCAAGTTAAGCAACGTCGACCGCAGCCTGTCTAGGGATGGGTTTATTTATCTCGAGCTTCAGAGGACACGTTAGACGTCGGTCCCGATGGTTGTCGTTAAGCCAAGTCAGTGGCCTATAGGCGGCTTGAAAACTCTGTCCTCCGTCAACCATGTATCTGTATCAACCCACATTCATCCCACTGCTGGGATAAAGGGGTCTATTTAATCGAAGGGGTTTAGAGCATACTCTACTACCACACATGTACTAAGAGACTTTGCTATATACTATAACCAGTTGACCCAACAGACGTTGTCCTGGCTTCTTCACAATGAATATTGAATTTGAATTAGTTTCGCGCAATCTGTCAAATGACTGTCAGACAGTTCTATCAAACAACATAAAGTTATATTAGAAAAGTTAATATGGTCGTTCAGTTTTCTTAAATTTTCTCTTTTTAGGGTTCTGTACCTCAAAAGGAAAAACGGAACCCTTATAAGATCACTTTGTTGTCCGTCTGTCAGTCTGTCTGTCTGTCTGTCTGTCAAGAATTTCTATGTCGAGAATGCGTGGAGGTATCAAGCTGAAATTTGAACTGTATACTCAGGTCTACGGTCCCATGAAGTTGTAAAAAAATCTAACTGCTAAGTTTATGTAGAAAAAAGTTACGGCTGTTTATTCAGCAAAAAACGCATATTTCGACACACTCAAGGGAATCAAAACCTATAGGGTACTTCCCGTTGACCTAGAACTATGAAATTTGGCAAGTAACATCGTTATAGACTACAAGTACAGGAATAAATCTCAAAACTATACATTTTTAAATACACTTCTGGACACATCTATTGGCCCACCTTAGAATTTAGGTTTCGATGGCCCCTACCGAAATATGATTGCTAGATTGAACAAAAACTATTGATGCAGTTTTAAACCTGATACATTTTACCATCTTTTTCGATCATATTGTTTTAAATTTGAATTCAGAATACCACACGACATGGAGCTACGCCTAACAAGTCGGGTATGCGCCATGATTAAGGCAGTTGATTTTTGAATAAAAAACATTTTTTATCAAATAAAAGTTTAACTTATTAAATTATTATTATTATTTTTATTTCTAATTTAGTTTCTTAAAAATAATTGTATGAGTTTTTAGAGATAAGTATATTTAATAACGCGTGTTGCCTCCATGGGCATCTACCACAGCTCTCATACGATTAGGCATGGAGTTTATCAACCGCTCTATGAAATTTTGAGGGATCCTCCCCCATTCCTCTTCTATGGCAGTTTTCAACTCCTGCATCGTCTGGGCAACTGGCTGACGAGCCCTAACACGTCTTTTTAGCTCGTCCCACATGTGCTCAATGGGGTTCATGTCTGGGCTTCTTGCTGGCCCGTCCATAACTGTGATGTTCACATCCCGAAGATATTCCCTGACGATGCCGGCCGTATGGGCTCTTGCATTATCATGCATAAAAAGGAAATTTGGGCCCACATAGTCCGCGTATGGCATCACATGAGGTTCTAAGCACTCACGAATGTACCTTTCAGCATTTAATGTTGGCATCCGTGGTCCCGTAACAACCTCAAGTTGAGTTTTGCCGCTCGCGGATATACCGCCCCAGACAGTCCATGAGCCACCGCCATAAGCAACTCTCTCTTCAAAGCAGCATTGTGCGAAACGCTCTCCCTTACGTCGGTAGACCTTCTTCCTTCCATCATTGTCATGTAACACAATTGTAGACTCATCAGAAAAGAGTACACGGCTCCAATGCTGCTGAGTCCAATTTAAATGAGTGCGCGCGAAATGAAGGCGCGCTGTTCGGTGGGCTCGCGTTAGTTTGGGGCCATTAGCTGGCTTGTGTGGTACCATATCGCGTTCTTTTAACCTTCTCCGAACAGTTCGAGCGCTCACAGATACTCCGTGGAAGTCACGAAGTTGGTTTTGTATCTCAATGGAGGTAAGGTCGTCACCTTACCTCCATTGAGATACAAAACCACATTCACCATTTCTCAAGCTGGTCGTCACGATGAATCGATGCTGCCTTTCAGTTGTGACCCGAAATCGTGGCCTTCCTTGGCGACGGACAAAGCCGCCAGTCTCTAGGTACCTCCGATAAACATTTCGGACCGCAGATCGACTTAAATTAAGTTGAGCACTCACATTTCTTTGGCTGTGTCCGGCCAGGATAAGTGCCACAGCTTGGGCGGCGACTTCAGGCGAAGTATCCATAGATTATTGACAGAACCTCACTTTAATGTTAAGAATAAGTAATGTTTGTTGCAAAACCAAAGAGAAAAATCACACTTTCAAGAATTAAATCCAAGTAAACCAATAAAATCAAGTTTTCTTAGTATTCGATTGTTGGATATCAACGAACAGGCTCCAAATTGTCTTTTGTTTCTTTAAATTCTGTGTTCGAAATTCAAAAAAAGACTATTGAATGTAATTATGAATGTGCCAGGTTCAAAACTGCATAAAAACTTTTTGCTCGACCTAATATAAAATTTTAGCTAGGACCAAACGAAACTGAAAATGCAAGGTGGGCCAATAGATGTGTCCAGAAGTGTAGTTCTTAAAAAATAGGGGGTCTATATTTTTATAGGGTGTCGAAATTTCAAATTGAAACTACTAGTTCAAATGGGGTATCATATGAAAGGGCTTGATGTACACATTGATAAATATATTTTATTTATTTTTTCGACGCATTATTTCTTATTTATAATGAAAAATATCAAATTTAATAATGATACTACGTACCTACGGAACCCTCGGTGGGCGAGTCCGACTCGCACTTGTCCGGTTTTTTTTTCATAAGAACATTCTCTTGACAATAACAAATATATAAAAAAAAGAATTAGTGAAATCGGTTCAGCCGTGTTCACTCGTGATGCGATAACCAAGAGAAATGAGATGCACTTTTATATATATAGAGTAACTATCGTAGTTCGTCACTGATTAAAAAACAAAAATTATAGAACACTATTATGCACACAAAAACAATTCATTTAAATTTTAACATAGGAAAATAATTACCTATGCAAAAAACTAACTACCTACTTACATACTTAGATCTTAACTTACATAAATAAACTCATGCCTCTTTGTAATAAAATTTTAAAGTAAGGACATAAAGTACGGGAACGGCGGACCCTCCCGAATTGGGCATTGTCATTCAAATATTCAGCCTCTGACGACACTTTGCGGAAATTTAAATAATAATCACCCTGTATGTCATGCCGAGCCATTGTAGACTTAGTTTTGATGTTACTTCTGTATATTTATTTGGTTATATATTTATTGACCACTAAATTTTGGTACAATAATTTTGGTAATAGAGTATGCTCTAAACCTCTTCGATTGATAGGAGACCCGTATTCCAACAGTGGGATGATTATGGGTTGATATCGAAAAATGTAAAGTCTATTAGGCCAGACCCTAACTACGACACTGTGGAGATAGATATAAAACTCAATCAAATTGGTTCACCAATTTGTGAACACTCATTTTGGGGGTGTTTTAAATTTATGACATTATTTTTTAAACAATTTAATTACATATAAATAAATTTATTTTCATTAAAAATACACTTTAAAAATAAAATCATAAAACATTTATCACACTTTAAAAGTTGTCATAAAACTTAATGAACAAAATATCCCCTTTGATGGTGTCAAGTATAATGGCGCAACGCAAAATATGTATTTTATATCGTATGAATGATATGACATTTTGAAGGCGTTTCGAATTAATATTATATCCTGACAAACATAGATTTACATCCTTAAAAATCTTCATTAATCTTAAGCGTACAGTTATAGGGATTGAATTGCAATGAATTTTATTTTCTGAACTATGCAGCTTGAGGGTACATGTGTATTATATCTTATTGTGTTTTTAACACTTCACCCCTGTTGCAATGTTGTAGGGTGTTACTGGGGGTAGTTTGCACCCTCGCTGATTAGCGTTCTTAATATATGAGGGACGGTTGGATGGCTGTATTCAAAAGTGAGACATTGAACTAGATAGAGCAGTATTGTAGAGCAATCACATTAAGATAGAAATTTATCACAGGCAATTGCTTGCAAATTTTTTTAAAGCTTTTATGGTTAAGTGCTCATCGAGCCTGAAACATGCATATTTTGATTAATCGGGTTTGGCCTCTGATAATTGGTCTCATTCTAACTGTGGTTGGGAGTTAAGACCTTTTTGTAACGGAAATATTTTTAAAATACTAATACTGAAATCTCGATAGAGTTAGCGATACTTTAGGAATGGTGTCACCAAATAGGGTGTAGACAGATTCTTAGAATAAACAAAAAAAAAATCACGCCAAGAGATTACACAAAGTGTATCGAACCACTATCCATTCTATTTCAATTTTTGACACAAATAACATGTATCTCATCATAACGATAATGCAAGTCATCATATAAAGTAATTACCATGTATATATCATAGATGCGTAAGTGCTACGGCGATGTTGCCATGAATTTAATGCGTAATTTGACTGCTTCGTAGACGTTAAACGTATGAAATTAAAGCTTATTGTTTATTGTTATCTGAACAAAATATCCATTTATACAATGCATGCACACTTTCTAATTACATTACTTAAAAACGAAAAAAAAATCTAAATTAAATAAACTATTGACTTATAAGTACAATTCAAAAATATTAATAACGGCAATTAACGCGGTGACGGAAGTAAAACAATTGTGTACTTTTGCATTACTCCATCCAGTTATTCAATAATATTTCGTATGTTTATTTAACATCTTAAACTGTTGCCTAATGAACTGCCGTAGGGACGTTTAAGCTTGTTTGTCGACATGTTCATCTTGTTACTCAAAACGTCTATTGTTATAGTGACGTTCTGAATACTTTTTTAATTAAGTAACTAATAGAAATGTTAATGATTTTTGAATTTTGATATAAGAACTTCACTCTTATTAGATCTTTAAAAAGTAGCTTAGCCTTTATCAAAGTAGATAGACGTTAAGGACCATTTTTTCATGCCAGTTTATGATGCTTTAAAATTAATAAGTATGAAGTTTTTATATCAAATATTCAACTGATTGTAACAGAGTGGTTGAAGGCCTCAATTTTCTTAAGTCGTTCAAGAGCTATGATAATTATTTCTTGGTGATGCTTTCATTCATCCATATCCCTAATGACATATAGATGCATTAGATTGTAACCGTTGCATAGACCTCCTGCAGACTGCCATAACGTCGACGTGGCGATATGTAGCGCACATCCGCGGGTCCGTATCCGGCGGCCTAATGTCGCGGATATATCCGAATGCGATTTGCGGATTCGGAAAACACGGGAGTAATGACTGCGGTTAGTGCCATAATGGGCCTTTTTGTTTGGTAGCGTTGGGGTGTGTTTAGAACACGCTGTATTACTTTGTTTGATGTAATTTAAATTTCGGAAAATGGAGAATTAGAAAAACATTCATTTAAAATATAATAATTGTGTGTTTGTTGGATGCGTAACATATAATAATATATATAATAAGTTCATTTACTATAATTTGATATCCATTGTATGTCCCAACCTACCTTTGATACTTTTTAGTCCATTTCAAGCCAGCAATGTATTTAGGATAAGTAATAGTTTTGTAATTAGAATTATAGTTATTATAACATTAATACGTAGCTGTTTTTTTTTTTACAAGAAGCTATAGTGGATTACAGAACGTCATTTAACATTGGCTTTAGTTTCTGTTTACTATGAATATGGTTTTAGGACTGAAAATGTTAAAACAGCGAGAGAATTTTAAAATTAGAGAAAAATAAAAATGTAAGAGTCTTTTTGGTAAAAACTATAAAGTGAATAAATATTTTGGAACATTAACACAGCGCCATCTAGTCCCAAATAAAGCAAAGCTTGCACTATGAACATGTGCTGGACGACTATTTCAGAATTAAATTACTTTTTTGGAAACATAACACTTACTTATTTTTTTTTATACTACGTCGGGTGAGAGACAAGCATCCGCCTGATATGAAGTGGTTACCGTACACATATTAAAGCTCGCAACATAAATATCGCTCGCGCGCCGCCACCCCCGTTGCCAAAGCAGCATCTCCTTTCTTTCTGGTGACCCCACTCACTCGCACAACACAACAACCATCAAGGGAACTGTTATTTCGCTGCGTTATTCTGTGAGGTGGAGGTACATTCCCCAGTCGGGTAGCTTACAGTTACGCTCCGTACCTCTGTTTTCGCCAGAGCCTCGTTTGTCAGTCAGCAGGGTACACCTCGCGCAGGTGAAGTTGGCTTTGGTTCAAAGATGTTGATGATGAACCTCTTACACACCAAAACGATATTATTGATACGAATAAGATATCCATCTCAGGACTTTATTTATTTATTTATATCACTCACTATTTTACAGGTTAATAAAACAGCGTACTAACAACTGTATATCAGTGTTTCTTAACCTGTGGTCTGTGTATAGGGGTCCTCCGTCTTATCTATGAACATTTGAATTAATAAATAATGCCACCAAGACTTGCAAAAAAGCAACACCAACCTTCACATTAATACAGTATTTTTATTTTTTATAAAAATAAATATTTTTTTCAGTGCTATAATAAATTGTCCTAAATTTATTCCTGTGTTTTTTCTTGATGGGGCTGTTGAAATTGTACTTGATTTTTTAAGGATCCGCGGACCAAAAAAGGTTGGGAAACGCCGCTGTAGACTAACATTAATGATTATAGACATCTATTAGAACGAAATAGAAAACATTTCCTACCTCTATGCTAAATTCTCAAATTATATTATAAAATATTAATGTGTGTTTATTTTTAGTTAAATTATTAATAAATTAAATGTGTATTTCAACAATTGTAATATGTTATTTATAACAAATAACATATTACACTTGTTGAAACAATATAGTGTTTGATTTTGACGAGATGGGCACTCCTATCTGTGACTAGCCTTAAAAAGTGTACAGTTGTCCTACCACTGCAGTACATTCGATGTGAAAGATGATGAAAAAATAATAACTCATTACCTATTTAAAGATTTTTATTCTTACATATGCCGCCGTGTGGCTTATATATGCCGTGTGGTTTCCGACAGACTAGAATAGAATCACTCCGTCTCTTCCCGTGGATGTCGTACAAGGCGACCAAGGGAAATACATGATCAAATATCGATCAGGCCTCCCCGACGTTTGGCCAGCGTGGGGAGTGTAGGCCAAATTCTCTTTCCGTCTAGGACGGATGAGAGAGGGTTGTGCTCCTGTAGTGGAGACTAAAATGGACCTGATGATGATACTTACATAGAATACAATACAATATTCTTTATTGCACCAAATAAAAGTTTTTACACAGGTATTAAAATAATAAAAGTACAAAAGGCGGTCTTATTGCAAAGCGATCTCTTCCAGACTACCTTAAGATAGAGGAAACGAGACTTATATACATACGAGAAACAAAATTATGACATAATCAATATTGTTTTATAAACTACATCGATCATCAACTATTCGAGTGGAGATCAACAATAACATCTCGATTCATCTACGGTCAAAATTCCACTCAATTCGAATTGTAAAAACCGCGAATTAGCCACGCACCGATCGCGAATGGCCCCACGTTGCAAGGGCACAATGACGTCATTAACTACTTTTATTCTCCTACAAATTTAATTTCAACCCTAAAAACAAGAAACATACCCATATTTTTACCGCAATAAAGTCCAATTTTGCTATCGTTTGTTGTTCTAAAAATGTAAAATAGAGTTTGTAGAATTTATGCAGTGTATGAATTTAAAAATAATAATACGTCATCGGGGAAATCCCTCTGTCTTTTTGATTCAGTGTAGCGTAATGCGTGTTTCGGTCGTTTGTTGATTTTGATGGCGCTGCCATCACATTCTGTGTCCATTGCGAGATACGTCACGAAATAGGAGAACTAAATCTGTTAACAATTCAGGATGTAAGTATCGCTTTGTTCGGCGATTTTTTTTATGCGTTTTTTTTTAATGCTGGCGAAGCCGCGGGCGGAATCTAGTAATAAATATAAAAATAAAGTGTTCACTAGCCTATTGTCGTTTTGATAGATGATAAAGATTTCACCTTCTATATTGATAAGAATAGTGTTTACGTTATCTATAATGTCAGTCTGATTCTGTTATCTGAATGTAAACAACCAGCTCAATTAGAGATCATATCATCATCATCAGGTCATTTCAGTCTCCACCACAGGAGCACGACCCTCTCTCGTCCGTCCCAGACAGAAGGAGGATTTGGCCTACACTCCCCACGCTGGCCAGACGGGTTGGGGAGGGAGGGAATGATTAATTCACAGTGAATTGTACGATTTTAACACGAAGAACACCCACCATAGATTGCAATAAACAATGAAAACGCACCAAAATCCGCCATTACGTGAATTTAAATCTCGCCGCAGGCGTTAGGAAGCGGTGATTTGTGGTTATTTACCGCGCCTGTTAACTTTCCATTTTGTCCAACTACTCGTGCGGAATTCGTGATTTTGCTCGATTCCAATTTTAATTTTTTAGAATAGTTGCAAGGAACGTTGGAATCCATTTCGAATCCCACAATATTCCTTTGCACACTTTCATATATTATGCACATATACAATTGTTCTTTCCAATTTTATTTTTAATTTACTGATTATAGATGGGGGGCATTTGTACTTCGACAATACAATGTTGCAAGTAATTTTATTCAGAATAATTTAAATGAATTTAACCAGAGGGGCAATTCTCGTAATTAAAATGTAGTCAAAATTCAGTTCCAATCCAGTCTCGATCTCACATATGTCAAATTTGGTATTCTCGTATCACATTATGTAACTTCAAAGTTAGATTTAACTAGGATTATATCGAAATATGACCGAATATTATGCAAATTAAGAACGTTACTTTGTCAACAATAAGAATTGCTTATAATGAATTAATGAAATCAAGTGTATAATTTTAGTCAATTCACAATTCAGTCTCGATTCGGTCAACTTTCAATCTGCGATCGTAGAAAAATTAGGAGAATTGGCCTTCAGGTTTCGCATAGAATTTTACACCGACAGGATACCAATTGTGGTCACTTGGTGATTTAGTGGGGTTTGCCTGTAGTTTATCATTGAATTATGTAGTTTCGCCTGAGGATATCATTATTATTCAATGAATTATCTTTGTGTTTTTATATTTGTATAATGATATTATGAATTATTTTAGAATATTATTGGTTTTTCTATGAAAGTACGTATACACGATTATATAATATTTTCATACTCTTTTGAAGATCATTGGTTTTTCCTAATTTCCTTGACCCTTCATTCACAGTAGTTCGATTAAACGGTATCAAATAATCTATATCATATATTCATAATTATCTAATCTAATATTTTTATAAAGTTGATACTGTTGATTGTTGGCACTAGGTGGAGCATTATTACCACAATGTTATAATAAAGCACTTGTACTGTTCCACGTAATTATATTTATTTTTACCGCGAAGGCATTATCAAGGTAAACAGATGGTGTTTGTTTTTATAGAAACACAAACACCTTTAGGTGGTCCGACGATTTTAAGAAAGCGGCTGGGAGCGACAGCATGCAGAAGGCGAAGGATCATACTTGGTAGAAATCATTGGGGAAGGCTTATATCCAGCAGTGGATATTTACAAGCTGATGATGATGATGATACTGTAGTACTATTTTTTTTTTATATCACGTCGGGTATCAAACAAACAACCACATGATCCTCCTGATGTAAAGCGGTCTCCGTTGCCAATAAACGTTTGTAATAACTGCTGCTATTCGCTCGCAGGAATACAGCAATTCTAACTTATGGATATTGTTATTTGCCTTCGGTCTTTTATGAAGTGTACTTAGCCAGTTAGACGCAAGATACCCTAACTATATTTTCGTCAGAGACTCTTTTGTATAATAGCAGGATGCACCACGTGCAGGCGAGGATGGCTTTGGCCCTAAGAATGGTGATGAGTCCAATGTTAATAGAGGAAATTAATGATGAGCTACATACAATTCTTGAGCAATATTTGCAATAGTACGTATCGAAATCGAAACCGTTTGTGAGGTCAAGAATTGTCTTAAGTAGCTCATCATTAATTTCCTATATTAACATTGGACTCATCACCATCGCAACATAGATTTATTTATTATTGAAAAAATAAAATAAATAATTCGGATGGAAAGCGGTGGGGGTGAGTCAGAGGAACGGGGCTGATTACGGGGCGGATATTGCGGGCTCAGTAGCCTCCGGCGAGAAAATATAGAGTGCAAAAGAAATTATTGCATTCCTTTTAGGAGTAGGTTCGGTATATCAAAACAAACAATTATTACTAAGGGGTTTGACAAATAAACCTATTTCTATCTATTTATTTATTTATTGGGTGATTTCTATGTATTATAAGTATGTATTTACAAAAAAAACAATGTATTTAAGTATATTTATCAGTTGTCTAGTACCCATAACATAATTTAGGACTAGATGGCGCTAAAAAAAGAAAAAAAAAACAGAAATAATGGAGGTTCGCCGAGACGACCGCAGCAACTGGAGCAGAGACGACCAAAGCAGCCACGGCAGTCGCTTGCATCTACTAACGGTAGTAGGTGGGTGCCGGCCAGCAATAGTTTGCATGAACTAATTGGTGGCGGAAGCACGCCAAGTAGTTTAGATCAAACTGCCTGCAAATAAAATCGTTTTTTTTTTCATATACTGAATTTGTTCCTAGTTATTTATGTTTGCATCTTCTATAGGTTTGCAAAACCAATATTCTAATCGGGAAAATCATTAACACCCTTTTCAATCATTTCCCAGCACTCTATTACCATAATAATTATCACGAGTACTTACAAAATTCAAATCAAGTAATCCAATCAAAAACTCGACGAGACAACTGGAAGGGAAACGGGGCAACTCCGAAATCCAAAAAACCCTTTGTCAAAATGTCACGGTGGAGCAAACGTCACGGGCTACGGGTGAACCCTTCCGTGAGGTCCTCATTGGAAATTCAAGTCGGTACAGCGCTGCGGATAACAACGCACTGTACAAAAATAACGCAGATGTTTCTTGTTTATTACATACTAGCTTCCGACCTTGGCTTCGCTCGCGTTTACGAAAAAGTCATTTCAATTTTTCGGGCTAATATAATAATATAGTCCATAACACTCATAAATAACGTAGCTTTCTATTGGTAAAAGAATTTTCGAAATCGATTCAGTAGATTCAGATATAACCCCCAAAATATAACAGACTTTACTTTATACTACTAATATGTGTTATATATAAATTTGAGAGTTAATTTAATTGAGATCAATTGATTGAATTGATAAATTTTATTGAGATTTTCGCTGGAATGTAATAAGGAGAGTAAAAAAGGAAATAAGGCTTGTACATGGGATACTTTTTTGTCCTAGAGACCGTTAGTGTTTTTACATGAAAATAAAAATCAGTTGAACATGAAAATTAACCACGTTCACGAAGTCGCAGATTTGAATACTTTTACAATGTAGTCTTAACTGTATCTCTGCCTGTTAAACGACTTTAGTACTCTGGACGTTGGGACGTGCCTTTATGGGATACCACTTGTGTTGACACTCTGGCCTCCTCTCTCTCTCCCTCCTACCTCCCGGGCCCTACCGCCGAAGCTGAAGCCGATTAACACCGAATATCTTGATTCGAAAAATACGTCTTACGTTTAAGTTATTGCCAAACACTTTCAGCTTAGTCGGTAGAGCTCCATCGTTTCTACCAGCTAAGTTAAACACAAGTAGCATAAATCTAAGTTGAAGTTTGATTTTCGCAATCAAAGAATCCGATAGTAATCGGGTTCGGCTTCGGCGGTAGAGTCCCCGGTCACTGAGTTTAAGGCTGCGTCTGCAGAGTCGCTTAAACGGCGCAAATATGCTGGTTTCACTTACACTTTCATATTTGAGCCAATTGGCCTTATGAGACTTTATGGCCGTGGGGTCCATCAGCCCGCAATCTTTTTAAAGTGATATGCGGAAAGTTGGTCAAGGCGACATGCGACCAGAGGGCTGGCCGTTACCTTGTTCAGAAGATTAGTATCGCTATTTAGCGACTGCTGCCAGCATTCTTGGTACGCTACAGACGGCCAGCGATTTGGGGGAATTTTGTAATTAATAATTTTTGTTTTGTTTTTTTTTTTTAATTAATATAAATATTGTATTTGAAAATATTTATTTTTCATATCTAGCAATAAGTTATCAATAATTCTTTAATATAGAAAAATAATTAAATAAATACTTTTAGGTGTTAGCTACAAACGGTAAAATATTATTACCCTTTACTTATTTTCAGCATTTCAGGCAGTTGCAGGCAGCAATCCAATCGATTGGCATACATACGTTCCGTACGAAATAGGCCCGAAAAGTAGACGTTACAGTTTTTGCGAAATGACTAACGTCAATTACGAATACAGAGTTAATTTCAATGCATAAAATAAAAGATAATATTATAACTAAACTGAAATAAAAAAAAAAATACGAATGCTTGTGTTGATAATCTTGCTATGCGTATGACTGATTACTTTAAATGATTATTTTTATAAAAGCGTAGCGTTTAGAACTCTCAGGGCGTATGGAAAGTTGTCGCATTTGCATAGCGCGCTCCAAGAAACCGTCGAGACTTTAAATCTAGTAAATTTGCTAAATCTAGGCTTGCACTGATTCAACTTTGGGCCCAGACGACGTCGCCTGTCAAAGACAAAACTTTGCAGAACCACAAAAATCATAACTTATTTAGTACGTTACATTCAAAGGTATATAGACATACTTATTCTTACTTTAAGTTTATTTTTATACTACGTCGTGTGGCAGACAAGCATACGGCCCGCCTGATGTGAAGCGATTACCGTATCCATATTAACGCTCGCAACATGAAATACGCTCGCGAGCTGCCACCCCCTGAAAAAGTTGCTGCTAACTCAGCAACTTTTTCCTTTTTGGTGGGTAACTCAGCAACCTCACTCACTCGCAGGAACACAACCACTCTCAAGGGAATTGTTATTTTCAATTTAGTTTTTTATAAACTTGTACGGAACTACTGCCGTATAACTATAAATAAATACTAAATAAATAAATATTGTCAGACAAATTACACAGCGCCATCTAGCTCCAAAGTAAGTGAAGCTTGTGTTATGGGTAATAAACAACTGTACATACGTAAATACATTTTTTTTTGTAAATACATACTTATGATGCATAGAAAACACCCAGACCAAGACAAACAGACATGTTCATGCACACAAATGTTTGTCCTGTGTGGGAATCGAACCCACGAGCATTGGTTTCGAAGTCGCGTCATTGACCGCTACGCCACCGAGCTCGTCAAGTTGGCTGCGGTATTCTGTGATGTGGAGGTATATTCCCCAGTCGGGTAGCTTACAATAACGCTCCCTACCTCTCTTTTCGCTAGAGCTTCGTTTGTCAGTCAGCAGGGTGCACCGCGCGCAGGTGAAATTGGCTCAAATATATTGATGAACCTCTTATACCCCTTCTTACTTTAAGTTTTTTTTTTGTATACTAAATCGGTGGTAGACAAGCATACGGTTCGGCTGATGTGAAACAGTTACCATAGTCATATTAACGCTCGCAACATAAAATACCTCTATCTATCTCAGTAATCTTTTAATGTCGTCGGAAAGGGCGTTTCAAAGTCCAGAGTTCAGAGTTTGTTAGTAATTGAAAAACTTTGCAGGCACTGTATGATTTAATATGCTGCAGGCAATGTTGCAGGCCCAATCATGCTGAACTTTGGTCACGTATCGCCAGCATAGCCTGTTTATATATGTTATAGTCAATACCCGAAATCCAGGCGCTTCTAGGTTTGGCTAGTTAAACCTAAGTAGTGCAAAAATTCCTTCCGTCTGATTTGGTCTGAGAGGCTCAAATTTGTTCAAATCTCAAACAAAGCTTTTCCCATAATGTCTGAATTTCATAATACGCCTTTTCATGTTCGTTTTTACGTTACAATATAAATTGCACGTCGCTATTATGCTAATAATTATATTATTGTCTATTATATATGTTATTGTCTATTGCTCCTATTGTTTACCTTGCAACCATGACAGCCAGGGCAGACCAGTCCCCTCTGGCAGCACCCGTTCACGAGTTGATGCATGGGGCAGCCATCACCGCACTCAACCATTTTATTGGGAATGCGGCGATCCGCCACACGACACCACCACCAGTTTGAACACTTTAGTGAGCATGACTACCTGGGCTGTCAGGGCTGCACAGTAAAACCTCTATTTATTTCCCTATGGTCTTTCTCCTTCTCTCCCTCTCACCCACCAGATACTTACGTTCTTTGACCCAGCATATACACCACTTACTTATACATACTTGTTCAGTATGTATAAGTAAGTGGTGATTTAAAACAACACTCAAACGGCCACCAGGAAGATTTAGTGGTACACATAAACCATTATAAATTTTAAACGTGGCTTTGAAACGAATTGAAAATTTGTTAGAATCTTTCACAAATTGTTCACAATTGGTTAAAAATAGTTTATAAATATTCCTGTACATATTACACAGCGCCCACACTGTACATATTACACTAGGCCCAAACTAAGCCAAGCTTGTACTATGGGTACTATATAAGCCATATATGTACTTAATAGTTATTTGTTATGCAAGGCTGCAAAGTTAATTTTTGGCGCAAGTACCTTGTATTGAAACCTGAGCAAGCGAAGGATTCTAGGATTGAGCCACGAGCGAAGCGAGTGGTTCAAATATAGAATCCTGAGCGTAGCGAGGGTTTCAAAGGTACGAGACGCTAAATAACTTTGCTGCCGAGCGCAACACACAACTTTTCACCTCACTAAAGCGAGGAAAATGTTAGGTGCAAGAAAAACAGTTTTAATAAATAATCATCAATGGACTGGCTGCAGAGAATATAAACTATTACGAAACCAATGAGGTTCTATATATATGTAATTTATTGTACGAAACCTTTATTGAATAAAAATATTCGAATTTTAAAAACACTTTCCACGCTAGCGGATAAAGTGCGATTTTCCACGCAGATTTCGAATGATTTTCAGAGCTTTTACGAGCTAGTGAGGTGAAAAAATCTTTTTTTTTTGTAAATACATACTTATGATACGAGACATACATAGAAAATACCTAGACCAAGACAAACAGACATGTTCATGCACACAAACGTTTGTCTCGTGCGGGGATAGCCATTCGACCACTGGGTTCGCCTAGGACGTTGTAATTTGACTAAGGACGTTGGTCAAAACCACTGTAAGTAACAAAAGCCGAGTAAGCGAAGCGTGCTAGGCTCGACTTGCCTTTGGAAGAAGAAGGTGAGGTATACGAGATTTAAGTAATCAATCCTAGGAGCGCCTAGATTTCGGGTATTGATTATAAGATATATCGACGACGTTACTCATCCCACTGCTGGAATACGGGTCTCCCCTCAAACGAAGGATTTTAGAGCATACTCCAACACACTCCTCAAGTGCATGTTGACGGAGGCCTTTGTTTTCAAGCCGCCTAAAGGCCACTAACTTGCCTTAACGACTGTCATCTAAGGCCAACAACTGGGACCGACGGTTTAACGTGCCCTCCGAAGCACGGATGAGCTCGAGATAATATAAACCCATCCATAGACAAGCTACGATCGACGTTGCTTAACTTGCGTGTTCGTAGACTGACACGCACAACGACGCCATCGAGCTCCTCTCTATATAACATTATGTACTAAATATAAATTTCGTAGGTAAAATATGAATCCCGTCTGCGATATTGATCTATGTAAGCCTTTTAGTATTTTACCTGAATATTTGTTCTATCGGGATGTACGCAAATTGATTCGCAATTCGATTTATTTGACGAAATGCGGCTTTTCTCGACTTAGAAACTGTTTCAAGATATTCTGTTTATTTTACGACGTATTTAGAATATAGACATATTCTAGTTTGTTTTATTAATTACACTTGCATCACGTAAATGTGTAAATTGCAAATTGCAAATTTTGTAATCAAATGGTCATAATCTACATTAATTAATAATTATTAGTTGCTAATCTGATGACATTCCTAAATAAATATTTCTCGACAGCGCCATCTAGTCAGCAAATCTTGTACCGTGGGTACTGGATAACTAATATACATATACTTATTTTTCTTTTGTAAATACTTACATACATTGTATAATACATAGAAAATAACCAGACTACGACTAACACTAATAACTACTACGACTAATAATACAAACAAACATGTTCATGTACACAAATATTTGCCTCGTCCGGGATCGAAACCGCGACCTCGGAGTCAAAGTGGCCATTGCTTGCTATTCAACCGAGCTCGTCGAAATACTTGATGTTGTGTCAAAGTTAATAATTTAATTAACTTACATTTGCATACGTTTGTACAGTCGGATGTTATTTATCATCCCAATTACAATAATGTTCTTTATAACAAACGCATTAGAGTATACTTTACATTGCGATAACATACAAGTATAACAAGGTTTCTGTATTCAAGTATCTCGTACTCATACATGTCACAAAGGCTTGTCGTTTTTTTAAATGACAAAGAAATTCGCGTTGTGTGTACGCGTTGCTTTTTGAATTTTAATTTGCTTCCTATGCCTTTGTTCTCGTTTGTGAACTGTTTTTATAAGTAAATAAGAGAGATAGTGATAATGATATGTAGAGAAAATGCTGTAATTATGTTTTAAACAGCGAAACTGTATTTTATTTCTAACTAGCTGACCTGACAGACGTTGTTCTGTCTTTTTAACAATTAATATTGAATTCAAATTGGTTTCGCGCAATCTGTCAAATGAGAGGTATGGAATGGTTAGCATCGGCCACTTTGACTCAGAGGTTGCGGGTTCGATTCCCGCACAAGACAAATATTTGTGTGCATGAACATGTCTGTTTACCTTGGACTGGGTATTGTTTTAAATGTATGTTTACAAAAAAATGTATTTAAGTATAATATCAGTAACCTAGTACACATAGTACAAGCTCTGTTTAGTTTTGGGACTAGATGGCCGTGTGTAATTTGTACAGGAATATTTATTTATTTACCATCATCATCATCAGGTCATTTTAGTCTCCACTACAGGAGCACGACCCTCTCTCGTCTGTCCCAGACAGAAGGAGAATTTGGCCTACACTCCCCACGCTGGCCAGACGGGTTGGGGAGGCCTGATCGATGTTTTATTATGTATTTCCCTTAGTCGCCTTGTACGACATCCACGGGAAGAGACGGAGTGATTCTATTCTAGTCTGCCGGAAACCACACGGCCAATATTATTATATATTCTTTATTGCATTTACATTATTTACCATACAGTCGCGAAAATCAAAACAGAAACATCACTTTTATCTAAGTATATTATGTCATATACAGATGTAGCTGGTTTATATATGGTATTACTACAAAGTTGATCAGCGTACCATTAAAGCGCTTCAGGCGATATACCAGACGAACGGACAAATGTGATCAAAATAAAAATCTAATTAACTTGGCGGTTGTAAGAACTCCCTTACCCCTTATAGCGTTATAGAGGGTAGCGCTAATTATAATCGCCTGTACAATATTTATTGTGCAAAGTGTACAATTGTAGTGTAAATTATGTCGAATGTTAATGCAAAGTGAAATGTGGGAGTACATTTAATAAATAATAAGTAAATAAATATTCCTGCCCCCTTACCACCAACTCATATTGCGATTCAATAACTGAATAGAATGATCATTCAAACCAATGAATAAGCGACTCTATTTCAAACAGAGTAGAGTCGCTTATTCATTGGTATGAATAAGCATTCTATTCAGATATTGAATCGCAATAACAGTTGGTGGTAAGGGGGCTGGACCGATTACACACGGCCATCCAGCCCCAAACTAAGCAAAGCGATGGGATGGGAACTAAATAACTCATATAATACTTATATACATTTTTTTCGTAAATACATACATTTAATACATTGAACGAAACACCCAAACCAAGACAAACAGACATGTTCATGCACACAAATATTAGTCTTGTGCGGGGATCGAACCCACAACCTCCGAGTTAAAGTGGCCATTGCTAACCATTCGACCATCGAGCTCGTCGCTATGGGTATTAAATAACTGATATAATACTTAAATGCATTTTATTTTGTAAATACATACATTGAAAACACCCAGACCGGCAAACAGACATGTTCATGCACACATGGGTTTATAATACAAAGAGAGGTAAGTTGACGTATTCATTATTATTTTTAAAATGTTTAATTTAAGTAGGAATTATTTTTTTTCTATTTTTATAGTATAAATCATTAAAGTTTGTATTATTAACTGCTAAAAAATGTGTTTAATTTGTTAAAATCATTACAAATTTTGATTGCGATTTTTTAAAGCGATTTTTGTGAGATCGATTCAAGAGTATACGTTTCGATCCAAGAATCGATTCAGAGGGTTACGATCCAAAAAATCGATTCAAAGTAAAAAATCGTGCGGGTCCCGGCTGTATGTCATTATAGATGACAGTCGTTAAGCCAAGTCAGTGGCCTTTGGGCGGCTTGAGAACACTGGCCTCCGCCAACCCGCAGTTGAGCAGCGTGGTGGAGTATGCTCTAAACCCCCTTCAATTGGGGGAGACCCGTATCTCAGCAGTTGCAGTGGGATGAATAATGAAAATGTTAACGACAATCTGTCTTGATCATTTGAAATACCTGAAAAAGGTTCTAAGTCAAACAGACATGTTGCGAGCGTTGGTTTAGCTGCGGTAACCATTTCACATCAGGCGGACCGTATGCTTGTTTGCCATTCGACGTAGTATAAAGAAAAAAAGTAATAATATAAACCGCATACTCATGTATTTTTGTAAGGTTTACTTTTCTAAATTGTGGAAGTGAAAATGCAAGTATGTAATTACTGTGATATCTATTGTTGATTAACTCAGCTGTACAGTTTACTTGCGGTTAACTGTAACAAAACAATTAATTTTATATTATTTTACTATACTTCAGTATAAAAAATATCTTGATTTGTATTTCATGTAGACAATAATAATTATTATACAACAAATCCAATCTACGACATCCAACCGCAGCCAAATTGAGTTACCAAAAACGCATCAGGACCCCATTGAAATGTAATGAGTTTATGTACTATTTTAGTGGTTTGCGACTTTACAACGATATAAAGTTGCTGGAAATGACTTAAGGAAACAGTGAACGTAACTCCTGGAATTTGAACTTTAACACCTAGTATTTGATAGTACAAAGAGTATAACAGGTTAGCAACTTCTAATGTTACCTGGAGGGAAAGTACTCTTAAACTGTAGAAAATATTATAGAAAATTTTATTCAAAGAAAACATTCCTTTATTTTGGAAAATAAAGAAAACTGCATTCAAAGATTTTCAAAAATTAGCTTGCCACACTTTATATTTTTGTAGATACTTTGCATCGATGATTGCATCGATCGAAAGGGTCAATTGGCAAAGGCAAAGCAAAGGATTAATTTCTCGGTATAATTTATCGGTTGATAGAAACCTAAGTTAATTTAAAGAAAACTATTAAATCTGGATTTATAAATTCAATGGATCAAGTTAAAGCACTTTTACTCAAAGATACATCTATTTACTTATGTTAGTAATTAATAATTCTGCCGTGTCACGCGCTCAAAAAACAACGTTTTGAGAAAAACGCTTTCAAAGTTTTTGGAAAACCACATCTCATTACTCGTTTGATATTTAAGTTATGACTTTGAAATTGAATTTGTAGGATATACATATTATTGTGAGACTATGTTTTCAATTTTATTAAATTACGAAGTACCCGTATGAAATAATCACTGTTTCTTCATATTTGACTCCTAAGTTTTCATACAATTTAGTGTAACACGAAGATGCGTATCTATAAATACATTCCTATATGGAACATCATTAAGGGTGGACTTTAAGATTTTAAATTTTAAGACTCATTTTCAATGAAATTATCTCTTTTTTTATATGAGACGGTGGCAAACGAGCATGTAGGTCACCTGATGAAAGCAATCACCACCACCCATCAGCAACACCAAGGGGTCGCCGATCCGTTGCCAGCCTCTATCCTTTCTATTTTGCTGGTGACTTCACTCACTCGAATGAACACAACCCTCAAGGGAATTGTTATATGGCTGCGGTATTCTGTGAGATAGAGGTACTTCCCCAATCGGGCCCTACCTCTCTTTTAGCCAGAGCCTCGTTTGTCAGTCAGCAGGGTGCAGGTGAGGATGGATTTTGGTTTAAAAATGCTGATAAACCGCTTACACCCCAAATATATTATTGTGTAATAATACTTCACATTGGTCCTATCAGACCAGTCTTTATATATTTTTTTATTATATTGATTTAAAAGTCTTTATATTTGATGACCTTTATTTGATGGTTATTATGAGATACCGGAGATAGACAAAATATTATCTCGACTACGCGTTGAAAACTTGTATGACCTATCTAACGTAACCGAAATACCGCAGATGTCCTTTACAATTGCTCTCAAAAAACTTAAATACGTTACCTAGTTTGGCTATCGGTATTTTTAATGAAAAAATGCTTTAAATTAAAATTTGTGTTTTTCTTCATGTAGAAGAACATTTTAAAATACCTAATGAGCGTTGTTAAGCGTAACTAACGTATCTCGACTTACGTGACTTACGCATGACACGGCAGAATTATCATTGACGTCATATAACCAATCGTTTATTCGTTTCTGGGATACTGTTATATATGTTTATGCACATTCCGTAACAGTTTTTTTGGTAAGCTGTCAGACTGGAGAAGTACGATATTCTTACAGAATGTCGCAGATAAATAAGATTTCCTTTGACATTTCTTGTGTTCCTTGGAGTGAGTGAGATCGGAAGGAAAGACCTGCTGCATTGGCTGCGGGGTGGCAGCGCGCGGGTGATATTTCAGATTGCGAGCGTTTCTAAAATATTCCACCTAAGACTTCCATACCCTATGAATTTGGTGTTATGTCGCTTCTATACAACGCTATCATCACCTATGATGCACCCCGGGGGGCAAGGGGAGACGGGGGTAAAGACAATGTGGAACTAGCAGTAGTAATCAGGTTAGCGTACAATTTGCCTCTCTGCCCATGCGTGCGATATGCCGGCGTAATCCCCAGCCCTGCTGTTTCATATATATTTTTGATCAGTGAAATAGAATTTATTTTTTATATTTTTTGTGAAGTGAATACTTCTTTAGCGGCGTTGTGCACTTATTGGGATGGGTAAAAAATGTTAAACTCGTGATAGCGCAATAAATGAATATTGAATTTTACCACATAAAAGATATGTACATAGTACTTTTATACTGATAAATAAAGCAATTCGTGCGAAATTATTCCCTAATTATTTCAAAATATTCAAAAATGCACAACGCTAATGTTCAAGTTTTCACTTCTGCCGGCACTTCCGGAGTGCAACCCGTTTTTTTTTATTTGTATGACGATTTTTATGGGGTGGCTCTTTGAGCCAAAGCTACTCTTAACTGCACGTAGTGCACCCTGCTGTTCAACTAACGAGACTCTGGTAAAAGTGAAATAATAATAATATGGTACCTACAGCGAATTTAAAGTGCCCGTTTGGAGAAGTATTTAACGGTTATTTAACTGCGGTATACAGAGTACCGCAGTTAAATAACAATTCCCTGGACGATTGTTGTGTACTTGGACATGTCGCTTGCTGCACATCCTGCACAGCGGTGTGCCTTCGTTTAGTAACAATGGTAAAAAGCGCGTAAACGGCTTACGCGCTTTTGAATTTTAATCAAAAAGTTAATTAGAGTGTCAAATTTTCATCTACTACTAATGTAAGGCTAATCACAGGTATATATACAGGTATATGTACTGGCTGTTACCCGCGGCTTCGCCCGCGTGGTCCAGGGGAGCAGCCATTGATTTGTGTATATTTTTTTCTTGCTTGTTTCTGTATTCGGTGAGGTGGAGGTACTTTCCCAGTCGGCCCGTTTACAAATACGCTGTGCCCTATCACTCTTTCGCCTATTTCGCTACACGGCAGGGTGCACCACGTGCAGTTGAGCCTGGCTTTGGCTCTACAAAAAATTTGTTAGCTAGGTTGTTTAAAAAAAATCATGTTAGCAATTTAGGTTCCATTCGACGTGAATGAAGGACAAATGATTATAAACTTTATTTTTTCACTCTCCAGACCATAAACAATCCCTATTAAAAAAATCATGTCCGTACTTAGGTTCCTTTTGACGTCACGATCATCATCATTATCAGCCTGCATTCAGCCACTGCTGCCTTTCTTGCTTTCCACCATATGCGATCCGCCGCTTTCCGCATTCAACCTCTACCAGTCACTTCTTTGAGGTCGTTGGTCCATTTAGAGAGGGAGCGCCTTCGCCGTCCCTTACATGACCTCGACTCTAAGACTTTCCTCCCCCATCTGCCATCGCCGAATCTGCTGGCCAGCCCACTGCCATTTCAGCTTGCTGACTCTGAGAGCTATGTCGACCATTTTGGTTTCCTGAAAAATTAATTCATATAAAAGTGATATTGATTTTAGGGTCCCTCAGAGCCTAGCATGCTGCTTGTGTGATTCCAGACCACCAAACATGCGAAAGGCTAGTTTCGCTTGGCTTGTAGCCAGGTGGTAATAATAAAATGTACCTGTTATTTTACAGCGTACTATTCCTTACACATTTATATCAAGCGGGTTTTACAATAAGGCTGTCAATGTTTATGGTTATGATGGGTTTATTTATCTCAAGCTCCTTCGTGCTTTGAAGGGCACGTAAAGCCGTCGGGCCCACCCGTTTTAGATGACAGTCGCTACACCAAGGTAGTGGCTTTTGAGCGGCTTGAAAACACTGGCCTCCGACAACCCGCAGTTGAGCAGCGTGGAGGAGGAGGAGGATCGCAGGCCCATTTCCCAGCAGTAAGATGAAAGTGGGATGATGTGGCTTTAATTTATAATTCATCATCATCATTATCAGCCTGTATCTACCCATTGCTGGATATAGGCCATTCCCAAAGCTTTCCACCACATGCGATTCTCAGCTTTCCGCATCCAACCGTTACTCTTCGTCACCCCATACGTGGCCGCTACTCTAGGACTTTCCTCATAATATATCATAATAAATTCACAAATAACAAGTTACAATTTGTATAAGTAAGGAAACATAACTTAATCACCAATTACATGTAACGATGGAAATAAAAAGCAATGTCATACTTCATTATGGCGCGACAAATTCGTCGCGATTGAGTCGTGTGACCAATCGCGATAATCCGCGGCGTGTGGCGGTCGCGTGTCGCGACTGTCGGGCGATTGTTGCGCAACTGCCGCTGACGGGCAACCGTCGTTAATTACTCAAATGAGATGAGCACGTATATTTTAATAGAATTCTTGTATCTGTTTTTGATGTTTTAACTAAATGTTTACTCAAAAATTTGTTCTTACAACTTATACTACTTTTCTATGTGGGTGTTGATGTTTAGGGTAAAGGGACGGAGGGCCCACCACACATTCCAACCACTGTGTCTCCTGTGTAGCCAGGATTGCCAGCCGCGACCACCAAAAAAGGCAATGAACGGTACCTAAGCAATGAACAGTGAAGTCCTTGGCAGTCCCGGGGGTAAAACTAAGGCTGCCTTGGAACTCACAACGGATTTAATCAGAAGAAATTATTAGGAGTAAGAAGCTTTTGGAAATGGACTTCTGGTCTTAGCAATGTGATATGGCAAATAAGGCATTAAAAGCCTAAAGATGTAAATCAGTTACCGTAGCTTATGAAAGCCTGTAATATGTCATAATTTTCAGTCGGGGTTGTTTTTTGTTACCTTGTTAAATATTATTTGTTAAATGATGCATATACAATAAGTATATTACCTACACATTAAATTATCATGTTTCTTTAAAAACAAACTTAAAATATATATAGCTTGGAATGCATGTGTACAGATGCATCAAGTAATCCGATTACAGTGCATTGAAATGCATTCAGCCACATACGACGTGCAATATTAATAACAATACAATTCATTTCCTTAAAATCAAAGTATGCAGTTATGCAATAACTTTTTATATGTGAAAATGTGAATTGAAATAATAATACAATTTATTATTTTATGAGTGACTGCTCACCATCAGGCAGGTAATTACTTGTTCTTAAAAACAAAACTTGTATGTAAGAATATATTTTTTTGGTAATCAACTATTATAACTTATTATGTGTGGCCGTGTGGTTTCCGGCAGACTAGAATAGAATCACTCCGTTTCTTCCCGTGGATGTCGTACAAGGCGACTAAGGGAAATACATTATCAAATATCGATCTGGCCTCCCCAGCCCGTTTGGCCAGCGTGGGGAGTGTAGGCCAAATCCTCCTTCCGTCTAGGACGGACGAGACAGGGTCGTGCTGTAGTGGAGACTAAAATGGACCTGATGATGATGATGATGATGATGATAACTTATTAATATCATCATCATCATCATCATCATCTCAGCCATTGAAAGTCCACTGCTGGACATAGGCCTCCCCTCTAGATCTCCAATAAGACCGGTTGGAAGCGGCTTGCATCCAGCGCGATCCTACGGTCTTAATGAGGTCGTCTGTCCACTTATTAATATATTACTATATAATTATACCTTAATATATTATATAAATATGCTACAAATAGGTTTTATTATGAGTTCAATTTCATAATTTAATGTAGGTAATAAACCAAGACATAAGAGACTTTCGTTTTATACAAAAAGACGCCAGTAATACAAATAAAATAATTTATACAATCACATTGTTACTCCTTCTCACATAAAAAATGACATTTATAACAAACAAAAGTTTTATTATACGTGTGAAATATTATATTATGTCGGCACGTGACTTATAATGGGTTAATACGTGAATTAACGGACAAAGGGCATAAAAAAGTCGGCAGTGGGTGACACCGATATCATAATCAAAATATGAAATTATGTGGGGTACATTGGACCCCCGAGAGATCGCTCCTCGACGTTTGTTTGTTTTTGATGATATTTATTAAATTGATATTGTTTATTTGCTGGGATTATTTTGTTTGTTATACTTAAATTCAATATTATTGTTTGAACTAATGTTTTGTTCGAATGTTTATTTGATTTTTAAAGTTGTGCAGTTTGATTCTAAATTTAAATTTGAATAAACCGTTTAGTTTATACGTTTTATTCAATGCTTAATGCTTTACTATATGTTGCTTTTGTATACGTTCATAATAACATTACGTTGAATTTAAAAAGTCTGCGAATAGATCGTCGTCGTCAACAACGCTTGTTCATTCGGCTGGGATAAGGGTCTCCCCTCAATCTAAGGAGTTTAGAGCATACTCCACCAGGTTGCTCAAATGCGGGTTGGTGGAGACCAATGTTTTCAAGCCGCCTAAAAGTCACTGACGGTCTTAACGACTGTCATTAATGACAACAGCAGGGACCGACGTGCCTTCCGAAGCATGGAGGAACTCGAGATTATAATACTAACCTCTGAAACAGCTTAATTCAGCACTGAATTTAAGCTGTTTAAGAGGTTAGTATAAACTTTCTTTTGAGATTAAATTTATTTGTTATTTTTCGTAATATTTTGGAATACCCTATGATATGATGAAGATACCCTAGCTAGATGAAGATTGGCATCTATCTTTTCAACTTTATCAAAATATTTACGAAGTTGGAGTATTTAAACAAATATTTTCGTCATCCTAATACACATACCCCTGTTATAAGTAAGAAAATTAGATAAATAGATTAGATAGATAGATATATGCTTGCTTACGCTCCCGAAGCCACGCAAGAAGCTTTGCAAACAATTTGCTTGCTTGCTTACTATAGTGTGCATTGGTTTAATAGTTTGATCGTGAATAACTTAAAAATAAGTACACATTATTTAAAAAGATATATTGTACATAAATAAAATACAACCACAGTATACACTGTTTGTCTTTTGACAAACTCATTGCTTATTAATATCTGAAACTTTGTCCGGCGAGCGCCTCTAAAATTTTTCTGGCCTAGTTGGCTTAAAAGTCCGCCTCTGGTCACCTAGGATGAGGAGTCTGATACAGCTACAACTGCATAATCCAATAATTCTAACAAATATACTAACAACTCTAGTAAACAACATTTAATTATTACTCTAATAGTATTGCTAATACTGTTTGGAATTGATTCTGAAACAAGTGAAAATAATTAAATAAATATTTCTGAACATTTACACAGCTCCATCTAGTCCCAAATTAAGCGCAAAGCTTGTACTGTGGGTACCAGACAACTGATAAATGTACTTAAATACATTTTTTTTTGTATATACATAGAAAACACCCAGGCCAAGACAAACAGACATGTTTGTTGCACACAAATGTTTGCCTTGTGCGGGGTTCGAACCCGCGATCTCGGAGTCAAAGTAGCCTTTACTAGCCATTCGACCACCGGGCTCGTCAAGATAAGATAAGAATTCAACTTTTAATTTGGAGGGCTTAGCTTAATAGTAATTGTACTTAGAGCAGAGTAATTTACTATTTTTGACTATTTATAGAAGGCATTCGTTCCGTAATATTTCCTACATAAAAAGGCCCGGTTTAATATCTCATCTGAAATACCCTCGCCCCCACATAATGCCGTAGAGGAGGCATTGTGCGGCCAGTCCATACCAGACGCCACTTCTAGTTCGCACGCCGAAATAAAAATTCGATAAAAAACGCAGCGCACGTGCCAATGCATTATTCGATAACCGTCGGGGGCGGTAAGACCATTGACGACAACCCTAAATATTACTACTCACTTCTAACATTGCAATTTCAACTTTAACTCTATTTCCTTATGAATTAAATTTAAGTAATCATTAATTAGCTGGAATGAAATAGTTTGTTTAGAAATAATGGATTTTGTTCGGTAGAAAATACGGTTGAAATTCCTTTGTATCGGATAGTAAAGGTTTACGAAATAGGGTTGTCAGAAGATTTCTCTATTTATTGGTGGGAAAGGCCGCGTGTCATTTCTAACACCAGTTTTAATATTTTCAGTCGCGTGTCAGCCACGCGCGTTTCTTTGGTAAAAAACTGGACGAGCGTAATTCGCGTTTTATTGTTGCATTCTTCTTGTTAAATGTTATGGCGATTTTTTTAGCGATTTCTGCGGTTATTGGCGAGGACGTTGGTCGGTATGTCATTAGTCGCAAATTGACTGGTAACGTAATAGACCAGTCGATGGTTAAAATTCATAACGAGGCTTTAAAATGTAGTTGGACAATTTGCTGCAATTACCTTTTATTGTGTCTATTGAAATTTGCTACGCATTGAAAATTTTGCGTTTCATTCTTTAATGTACTCGTAATTGCATAATCTATATATATAAATAATCCCTATTTACCTTGGTCACGGCATGACGCGTGAACGGCTAGACCGATTTCGCTATTTCTTTTTATGTTGTATTTGTTATTATCAGGAGAAGGTTCTTATGAAAGAAAAAAAATGAGAAAGTTGCACGGAAAATTTGAAAATTTAAGAAAACTGAACGTTCATATTAACTTTTCTAATGTAAATATTTTTCCATTTTTCAAAAAATATTTATCAGGCAAGTTGGCCAAGACAACTATTTAAATAATAATAATTTTCTAATGTAACGTTATGTCATTTGACAGAATTGTTAGTCATTTGACAGATTTCGCGAAACCAATTTTAATTCATCATTCATTGATAAGAAGAAGACAGGACAACGTCTGTCGGCTCAGCTAATATACAATATTTATTCCTTTCCAATAGAGAAATGGAAAACGTCTCTTGCTCCCATTGATTGAAATCTATACCCGCAAGTAATATAAAAATTTATATAATTAATGCATAAATTACATCACATAATTATATTACAGCTTATGCTCTAAAATAATTAGTTAAATAAAATAAATATTTACATGTAACTTTGTGAATATGAAATTCTCTGGTAATGATCTAAAAAGTTATTAACTGCACAATATTTGTTATGTCATGAGAAAATATTGGATGTAACATTATACTATCAAAAATAATAAATGTGAAAATGGAAGCCAAGTTAAACATGCGTACAGCATCTACAAAAAAATAGATCTAAGTGCTCTCAATTTAATCTGTAGAAAGATCTTGAAATATATAGAACAGAATGTTACAACGTTCTATATTCAATTTCCAACTCATTTTGCTATAAATAATTTTAAACTTTAACGGTTGTTCACATCGCTATTGTATATATGGGATTTACCGCGATCTGTTTTTGTATTTTCCTGATATTTGAATGAATGATACTTTATTCACAGAATATGGTTAACAACAAGGCGTTATAAAATATATGGTCCTCAGCATATTCCACCAAAATGGCATGCGAATATTTACATAAAACTATGAAAACAAAATTATATAATATTTAAATTAACATTGAACATTTCAAATTAATTATTAGATAAATAATAATTATGTACCAATAAATAAAGTTTACGTCATTATTTTAAAATTTATAATTATAAAAGTAATTTATAGAATAAAAACAATTTGTGACCAGGGAATCAATCATTTTTTAAATTTATATTATAATGTTAGTACCTAGTTGTTAGCTATGTTGTCTGCAACGGCCCCAAAATATCGGGAAAATACAAAAATCGGTTGCGGTAAGTACCGTGTGGGTATAACATAATAATAACAATGTTTGCTATTAAAAAATATAAACAACTTCTTAAATTTGAACAGTCGAATTATTTACATAAAACAGATAACTTTTGATAAATTGAAGCTCTAGATTTGATTCGAGTGTACTACATAAATATTAGATATTCCTAAATTTTGCTACAACTAACGCCATCTCCCGCTAGCATTTGGAACTAACCCTCCCTCACTGCCGTCCTCAAAGGGCCTATTTCCGTCCACGTGTCGACAACAATGCGATACGACTTCGATATAGCGACGATATAATAGCGGACGTCATCGTAACGTCATAATATCGGATTATTTGCGCGGACGACAGGAAATTGCCTCCTATTCGAGATATCATGCTCTTTTGTGCAATTTTGTAATGATATTTTGACTGGAGTTATTGAAGATATTGGTATTTTTCGTATCACAGCCAAGACTAATATACCTACAGCTTTAGACTGATAACAGTAATGACTGATGACCGATGAGTATCTATTTATAATGTAGAGATAATTAATTCAACGATTTCTTCCCTAGTAATAAAGTAGATTCTACTAATCTATATTAGTAATTATGAATCTCCATCAATGGAGATTGTAAGTTATTTCCCTATTTGGTGTGTAAGTGGCTCACCATGATCTTTAGAGCCAAAGCCAACCTCACCTGCACTTGGTGCACCCTGCCGAACAGCGATAGAGGCTCTGGCAAAAGAGAGGTCGGGTACAGCGTATTTGTAAGATGCCCGACTGTGGAAGTACCTCCATCCCACAAAATAGCGCACCGAAATAACAGTTTCCTTGAGGGTTGTTGTGTTCCTACGAGTGAGTGCGGTTACCAGAAAGAAAGGAAGGAGTTGTTGCGCTGTCAGCGGGGGTGGCAGCACGCGAGCAATATTTCATGTAGCCTATGTATAACCGCTTCACATCAGGCCGTCCATATGCTCGTTTCCGACCCGACTTAGTATAAAATAAATAGTATTTTTTCAGAATTTGGAGTTATCAATATTAATAAATAGAACATGCAAACATTTGTTCAAATTTAACTAATTATCAAAATAACTATTCATTTCATCATTATCATCATCACTATCTTCATATTGATAATATTATGTATGTACTTGACATTTGTGAATTGGATGAAGAACATTTCTTATATGATACATTATTTTATAGAAACAAATTTGCACGCTGTTAAAGTTTGGCAAAATATGAGGCATTACAATTATTATAAGATCAACTTGTAACCATATTTTAAGCAAATCGTGTATTGTCAACGACACCACTAAACGACACCACAGTGGTGTTGTTTACAATTTTTATTAGGTAACCACACCACTGCCGACTAGTGATGTGTAATATGTGCTGCTAAATGACGCAAGCACGTAAGTATATAAAAACAATTCGATATGTTTTAATTTATCATAATAATAAGCATTAGATGCTGAAATTGGGCGAGTCCTCAAGGGATTTGTAAAACGTACCTAATAATACTTGTCTTTACAACAAAATAAAATTATTTATAACAGAACTTCGTAACAAATATATATACCTCATATTATATTACTATTCATTGTTTTCATCATAACTTTTTTTAACCTCATTTGTCAACTATCTGTGCTATAATTACTTATATTTTGTGAAAAAGTTTGTTTAAAATATGATTTTAAGTGTTTTGTCCTCTCCAAAAAAATCATCTACAACCATAGCACCGAAGTAAGAGATCATGTATGTCGTGTCGTGATCGTAATGGTAAATAATTGTTATCGATAAATGCATACATATGTCTTGCATTAGAACTACATTACGGTGGTGTCGTTACCTAAAAAAAATGTAAACGACACCACAGTGGTGTGGTTCAGTGGTGTCGTTGACAATGCTTGAAGCAAATAAATGATTTATTATTATGTATCTCTCTTAAATCACGGGTCAAGCCCGGTCATTTGATAGGCGTGCGCGGGGATATGGATCCAACGCGTAGAGGCCCCTTTGAGAAGTTTAATGTAATGTTTTACGCCCGCCGTGACCCGCTCCAGGATATGCCAATGAAACAACATACCCATGAGCAGGTCTCGGCAGGCGTTGAGACTATTGCGAAGTGTGATGGAAAATAAATGGGCTATGGAGATGAGATCTGGGTGAACTTAATACCGGGCTATTACAGAAGAGTGACGGACGCCTGCCATAACTGCTTTTATTGCTAACGGAAGGGTTATTAGCGGCAGGCGGTGGCTTGTCACTCACTAGATGGGCCCCCGAAATGCCAGGAAAACGGCCGGGGGCAACACCAGTGTGAGTGACTCAGGGATGTCGAGAGGTGTGCTGCGCTTTCTCCGAAGTTACTCGCGGCGTGATGCCCTTTAACACTTCTCCCCCTGGAGCATATAGCTCTAGCGGCTCCTCTCTGGACGGCCAATGAAGGCAAGCCTGAGAGCTGAGAGTCCTGCGGGCCTTTTTGTGTTTACACTCCGACCGATGAAGACACGTCGGATACGAAGGCCCTGACCGACTCTCTGGAGACTCGGGTCCGTGGTGTCGCTACTCACACAACAGCTCGCCACACAAGCTGCCCTGCGGATATTATTATTATTATTATTCATCCGCCTGTATCTACCCACTGCTGGATATAATCCTTCCCAAATTCTTTCTACCGAATATGATACTCCATAATTTTTGACTATTAATAGGTATTAGTACTTACTTCATTTAGTAAGCTGCATTTTGTAAGTTGCCGTTTTTTTAAGTGTCAGTGTGTAATATGTTCAGGAATATTATTAATTTATTTATCATTAGTATGGATTACTAATAATAAATATATAATACATAATATGCATACTTACGGTGGCGCATTGATGAACGAAATACGTTTATCAATGCGCCATAGTAATATTTTACAGAATAAAAGACAAGTCATGTATACGCATGCTATATTAAAATAAAAATTACAATGCCACTATTGAATAGAACATTTTCGCTTAACTACTAAACCAAATCAGAGACTTCATTCTTCTTTTAGAACAAAAAATAAACAAAATTAATTAATTGGAATAGTTCCTCCATTTCTTCAGTCTGAATCAGATAGCGGAATGCTTTCAATTTTATTCGTATACACCTGCTAAAAGAAACAAATTTTATTAAAAAGATATATTATTTATTGTTAATACTACTGAGGTGACTACGATCCGCCTGATGGTCAAATAAATTTGAAATTGTGTTATCGACTTCCCTCAGCGGTGTTTCCGTACATCTACGACATGGAAGCCTTCAAGAACAGTCTATATTTCCCTTAAAAGGCTGGCAATGGATCGGCAACCCCTCGATGTTGCTGATTTCCGTGGGCGGTAGCGATTGCTTTCCATCAGGTGACCCACATGCTCGTTTGCCCCCTCTCATATACAAAAAATAATTAAAAAAAAACCGCTTTACATGAGACGGGTCATATTAATATGCTTGTTGAGCACTCTATACGACAAAAAAATATAACATTTGAATTTCAGGTGAAAATGTTAATGAGCTTACTTCAAACTCCCCAATAAATATGTCAGAATCATCAGATGGCGGAGACTGGTCGATGTTGCCTACAGCGGTTATTTGAGGACCTGTAAATAGATAAATCATCGTAAAAAGGATCTATATATAGACAAATCATAGTAAAAAGGATCTGTAAACATACAAATCATCATAAATAGAACTTGTAAATATACAATCATCGTAAAAACCTATAAATAGACATAACATCGTTTTGTTTCGACCGTAGATGAACTATAAAAAGTCAGTCAATGTGAATTTCAATTCAATGTGAAACTGTATTTTTATTGCGTGATATATAAATACTAAATGTAATTTATTTTTGTCAACTGTTCGAATTGTGTATAAGAAAGACTATTTACTGTTATATGCTTTTACAAAAAGCGTTTGCGCTTAATTTGGGAGTAGATGGCGCTGTGTAAATAGGCATGTGAACCATTTTTTTTTCGATTTGTTATTTAAAGACGTCACAATAATATAACTAAAGGTGAAAGAATTACTTCGATAGGATAAAAACTTCTCAAGATAACTGAAATGAGAGAATGATAACTTGGAGATTTTGGACTATCCCGAAAACGCTTCATACAAAAGGCATATATATATATATATATATATATTATATGCATTAAATCAGAAATTTGTACGACAGCTATGTTAAATATTGCGTTTATGTAGCTAGTGCCGTAACAAAAGGTATAGTATTTTGTTATTGTTTCTACAATGATAATATTTATTTTTTATAATTTCATACTTTTAAAATGGACTTTCCCACCAAACTTTGATCGACCATAAAACACGTCGGACATAAGTTATTAAAATTTTGAGATCGCAGATCGTTCTACTTTTATGTATTTTACGTTACTGATAGAGAGTTTTTATAATTTTAGAACATTGGTCACACGCCCATTGTCCAGAAATATTTAGGTATTTATTTATCAATATAAACCGCAAGCTTTAGTTGTGAGCCGTACCAAAGAATCTGATTTTGATATTTTACAACTGACAATCGATTCATTACCAGAAGGGTTTGTTTCACTGTTGTTAGATAAAAATAAGGAGTATAATACTGAAGAAATGATAAATTAATTCCTACCCATAGGAATACATTCCATGGGTTCGAATAAGTCCATGGAGATGACATCCACCGGAGGAGAGGGCGCTGGCGGTGGAAGAGCGCATGTTGACAATATTCTCGCACCTGGGCACATAATACAATAGAGGGATACATAAAGCTACAACCATGCGGTGCGTGATATAAAATATTATACTATTTAACAGAAAATACAATTTCATTTGGCACACCATTGATTTCTTATAATATGATATCCATTGTTTGTTGGTTAGGTTAAGATAGTTTTTAGTCCATTGTAACCTGGCAATGTATTTAAAATTATATCAAATGAAATTGTACGACTTGAATATTAGCACAACAAAAGGAGACTTTTTTATATTTTTTATACGATTAGGGTGATAAATAAGCGTACGATCGGCCTGATGATAAGCATTCATCGCAGCCGAGGGACGCTTGCGACACCAGTTGCATCACTACACGTTTAACCCTATAAAAACATTTTTAATAATGATATATAATAATGATAATGATGATGATGAATGGTAAGAGTTACTTTTAAGTTAAAGCTGGGGTTTGGGTACATATGGTCTAAATTATTAAAATGTCCATATTCTCAAAATGTCTATTTATTGATAATGACCAGTTTAAAACGTCCGTGTATCCAAAATGACCATAGTATTAAAACGTCTATTTATTGAAAAAGACTAAAATGTAATTGACATTTCTATTCATGTCTTTAACTTTTTTTTAAAGGATATGGCGTAGTAGACACAAAAAAATGTGATACTTATAAACTAAAATTGCTTCTATTAACAAATTTATTCTTGCAGTTAGCAAAAATAACAAAATTAATATTTCCCCTGAGCTTTAGATACCTATATATTTTTCTTAAAAAAGACATTGGAGACAAATTTCCATTTTTTTTTTGTATATTTTTTAAAATATTGTCAGACAAATTACACAGCGCCATCTAGCCCCAAACTAAGCGAAGCTAGTGTTATGGGTACTAGACAACTGATAAACATACGTAAACACATTAAATTAGTAATAGTTAGTAGTAATTGTAAGCTACCCGACTGGGGATGTACCTCCACCTCACAGAATACCGCAGCCAAATAACAATTCCTTTGAGGGTTGTTGTATTCCTGCGAGTGAGGGAGGTCACCAGAGAGGAAGGAGATGCTGCGTTGGCAGCGGGGGTAGCGACGCGCAAGCGATATTTTATGTTGCGAGCGTTAATATGTCTCGGTAACTGTTTCACATCAGGCGGGCCGTATGCTTGTCTGCCACCCGACGTAGTATAAAAAAAAATATTATAGACATTTTGATACTTTAGACCAAATTAATAAATAGACTTTTTGATACTGTAGACATTTTAATACTCGAGACCTAATGAATAACTAGACTTTTTGATACTATGGACATTTTAATACTTTAGACCATATGAACCCAAAGGATTTAAACTATTTAAAGTTTACCTATAATAGGAATAAAAATATTTAATTAATCTAGTATAAGTTTTGGGAAGCTTAAGTCATCAAACTACTAGAATCTGTTGCGAATATATAAAACTGATTGATGTTTCTCGCTATGTATATCTCTCAATTTGGAATAGTGTGTCAGTTGGATCTATTCTGCATCATCATCATCAGGTCATTTTAGTCTCCACTACAGGAGCACGACCCTCTATCGTCTGTCCCAGACAGAAGGAGGATTAGGCCTACACTTCCCACGCTAGCCAGACGGGTTGGGTAGGCCTGATCCATGTTTTATAATGTATTTCCCTTAGTCGCCTTGTACGACATCCACGGGAAGAGACGGAGTGATTCTATTCTAGTCTGCCGGAAACCACATGGCCTATTCTGCATAACAGGGTCCAATTGACGAATGAAATTGCGGCAAGTATTTTTGGACCTACAAAATAAATCAATTTACTACAAAGGTACTATACAATGTACTCCACACAACTAGTACCTGGTCTCAAACCCTGGTCATCGAACACATTCGCGGCACGATCAGGCTTGGTGGACCCTAAACGAGACATTGATGAGGTAAGAGTAGGCATCTCATGGTGGCTGGAATATGGCTCTACGTTCACTTCAGCAACTAAATAAGACAAAAAAACAGATAATTTGAGATAAAATTATGGGATGTAAGTAGTTCATCAACATCTTTGAACCAAAGCCAACCTGCCCTGCACGTGGTACACCCTGTTGGCTGACAAACGAGGCTCCGGCGAAAAGAGAGGTAGGACAGAGCATATTTTTAAGCTGCCTGACTGGGGAAGTAATCCATCTCACAGAAAACCGCAGCCAAATAACAATTCCCTTGAGGACTATTATGTTCCTGCGAGTAAGTGAGATCACCAGAAAGAAAGGAAGGAGAGCATTCTGGTCTCCTTTGAAAGAAAAGCTGGCAACGGATCGGCGACTCCTTGGTGTTGCTGATCTCCATGGGCGGTGGTGATTGCTTTCCATCTGGTGATACACATGCTCGTTTGCTCCCCTATCATATAAAAAAAAAATTGCAAGCATTCATAACCACTTCATACATCTTGTTAGATTCCGAACTTACTACAAAAAACAATCTGCTTACTATCAGCAGACAAAGCAGTGTGATACGCATGGTGAGGTTCTTCCACAGCGAGATGGAGACGGCCGCCAGGCTGCAAACGTGGTACCACTGTCGCGACTACGGGTACCCTGATTTGCACAGCCGCAGACTCTTCTTCATCAGGTTTGAGGGTCTAGGAAAAAGACACAAACTTCGTTAGTAGGTAAGTATCATGTCATCGCCGTCGCCGTCAACCTTATTCATCCCACTGCTACCGTACGGGCCACCCCTCAATCGAAGGGATCTAGAGCATACTCCACCACGCTGTTCCATAGTCGTCACTTAGCGTAATAAATTCTTTGATCCTTCATCTAGCCACTGGTGTGATTGAATTTTGGATGGAGATGATAGATATGTACCAAACCGTATCCCCCGATTTTGTTATCATTAGTTTTTTTTTAATTCCCTCCCTATGGATGTAATTTTAAACACGTATTCACGTTAAAAGCAAAAAATATAAATTGAACCAGTGGTTCTAAAACTTGAATGATACGAACCCAATCTGGCGTAGTGTCGTCGTTCTTCACTACAATTTTGCCACCAACTTTCAAGTCTTCAGCTGTCGCAGGTACCAATACTGACATCTGAAATTATATATTTTTGGGGGTGTAAGAGGCTCACCACCATTTTTAGAGTCTAAGCCCATCTCACCTGCACGTGGTGCACCCTGCTGATTTACTGATGAGGTTCTGGCACAAAGAGAGGCAGGTAGCAGCGTAAGTATAAGCTGCCCGACTGGGGAAGTACCTTTTTTTATATTACATCGGGTAGCAAACAAGCATGCGGATCGCCGGATGTGAAGCGGTACAGTGGCCACATCAATACTCGCAACATGAACTATTGCTCGCGCATCGCCAACCCCGCTGCCGCTGCAGGTGATATTGGCTTTGGTTCTAAATCGATCGTGGCGAACCAAATACATCCCAAAAAGGTAGTCATAAAATGGTAGTAGGGTAGTTATGCTGAGTTGATAAAAATATATTAAGCATCCCGGCGGCGTATAATATCACGTTTGCAAAATGTCACTTTCGCCAATCGTCTCAAGAGTCCACCCTCATGTCCAAACCTAACCTAGCAATTCAGTCGTCCATTTAGTATTCTTTAATCGATCATCTTGGACAGAATGTGCCACATCTTGTAAAAACAAATTATTTGCTTACCTGCTTCCCACCAGGTAACATTGTATCCACCACCTTGACCAAAACTGGTGTTCCATTATCTGGTTTTAGCAATGCAAATGGCGTCTGCCTGGTTGCCAGAGCAACTTCCATGTGATATGTCTTTATAGGATCTACAATCACACCGCTGCCGACGGATCCCCATGCATTGTTGAACCAGGCGTCAAAGGATTCAGACTTTGACTTTGAAGATATCTGCCCCCAGGTCGATGAAGAAGGTGTTTCAACAGATGGCAAATATGGACCAACGGATGAAGTTACTTCGCAGTGATCGGTGGATGATCTAAAACGATAAAATTACCATCAAATCTATATTGGGGTGTAAGAGGTTTATCAACATCTTTGAATCAAAGCCAACTTCACATGTACACGGTGCACCCTGCTGACTGACAAACGAAACTCTGGCGAAAAGAGAGGTAGGGTGTGTAATTGTAAGCTACTCGACTGGGGAATGTACCTCCGCCTCACAGAATACCGCAGCCAAATAACAATTCCCTTGAGGGTTGTTGTGTTCCTGCGAGTGAGTGAGGTCACCAGAAAGGAAGGAGATGCAGCGTTGGCAGCGGGGGTGGCGGCACGCGAGCGATATTTTATGTTGCGAGCGTTATTATGGCTACGGCAACCGCTTCACATCAGGCGGGCCGAATGCTTGTCTGCCACCCGAGGTAGTATAAAAAAAAATATGTATAAAAAAATGAATCCCTATTTCCCTTGGTCACGGCATCACGCGTGAACAGATTGACTCTATTTCTAATCCATTTGAAATAGAGTCGCTTATTCATTGGTATGAATAAGCAGTCTATTCAGTTATTGAATCGCAATAAGAGATGGTGGTAAAGGGGCAGGAGAAAGTTTTGAAGAGCTGTTACCTAGTAGACTCAGTATGATTTTCAACATCTGGAAGTATTAGACGAGGAGTGCTGCTTCCTGGGCTGGCTACGTCACTATTATCATCAGGATGTGCCTGGAAGAAAAGTGTTTGTGTGAAATAATTTTAGTATGTATGGAATATCCACGTTTTTAATAATAATTTTGGTTTTGAATTAGCCTTTATTTTCCTGGGAAGATTTAAAAAAGATCCGCTAGGGGCAGCACCGGTGGGGCGCGCGGCATGCAAGCCATCGTTTTAAGTACCGGACAAAATGATCTTGCACTTTTGCAAATTTTAATTTCGCTCCAGGTACATCATCTTCTGTTAATTCCATTATAATTCTATACGTTTGACGTTGTAGTCAATAGAGCATTCAAAACTTATGTACCCATAAACTTAATATAATCGGTAGTATATTAACTTTATGTAACTGGTGCTGCCCCTAGCGGATCTTTTTTAAATCTTCCCAGAAAAATGGCAAATTGTACTCTCTATACCTTTTACCGTGCAAATAGAGCAGATTCCATCTTTCTATCTAATATATTAACATTTACATATATATTAAAGTACAAAGCATTGAAGCACAAAATGCGTAAAATTCTTATATCACAAGCTGGTATATTTTTAGTTGTTGGGAAATTAGAGATGGAATATCCTTATAAGCAACGCAGTTGTACATAACAGAGATGAAAAAACTACTTATGAGGTTCTTTCATCATCATCATCATCATCATCATCGGGTCCATTTTAGTCTCCACTACAGGAGCACGACCCTCTCTCGTCCGTCCTAGACGGAAGGAGGATTTGGCCTACACTCCACACGCTGGCCAAACGGGTTGGG
This sequence comes from Hypsopygia costalis, assembly GCA_937001555.2. Classification (NCBI taxonomy): domain Eukaryota; kingdom Metazoa; phylum Arthropoda; class Insecta; order Lepidoptera; family Pyralidae; genus Hypsopygia; species Hypsopygia costalis. The sequence continues at coordinate 12,143,029 of OW443344.2, forward strand.
GAGGCCTGATCGATATTTGATAATGTATTTCCCTTAGTCGCCTTGTACGACATCCACGGGAAGAAACGGAGTGATTCTATTCTAGTCTGCCGGAAACCACACGGCCAACGGAGGTTGTTTCACTTCACTTGATAATATAATTTCACATTAGTAGCTATAGTATTTCATTTAGATAGACTAGACGCTTAAAGTTCAGTACACACCACACATTCCCACCACTGTGTCTGTGTAGTCAGGATTAACAGCAGCAACCACCAAAAAAGGAAATGAAGTCCATTGCAGTCCCGGGGGTAAAACTACGGCTGCCTTGGAACTCGCAACAAATTTAATCAGAAGAAGTAGGGATAAGAAGATTTTGGAATTTGACAACCCCTCTTTGATGCTTAGAATATCAAGTTTAAGTTTAATACAATATATAAAGGCCTAATAATAAATAGTACTATTATACCGATTTTGACGAGCTCGGTGGCGTAGCGGTCAATGACGCGGCTTCGACAACAACGCTCGTGGGTTCGATTCCCACACAGGACAAACATTTGTGTGCATGAACATGTCTGTTGATCTTGGTCTGGGTGTTTTCTATGTATCAGAAGTATGTATTTACAAAAAAAATGTAATTACGTCTCAAAATGGCAGCGCTTCCCCCTCCCCCGGACGCGATGTTCTATAGTCCTTACGCTATTTGATCCTTCATCCTAATCCAGTGGTGTTCTTGAATTTTGGATGGAGATGATAGATTTGTAGCTACATAATAAATTCTATCTCCCGATTTTGCTGTTCGTTTTTTTTTTAATTGCCTCCAATTTTAAACACGTATTCACGTCCTAAAATCTTGTCTTACATACTGAAATTCAACACTCCAGACCTAAGAAATTGTACACACTTCACTAGCATTTCCTGATAAGTCTACGAGTAGGACCGTACCCCGTCACTTACCTTATTTTTATGGCACACTAAATTTGACTGTTGGTTGAATCCTTTGAAGCAAACGTTACAGCGATATGGACGTTCGTTGGTGTGTGTGAACAGGTGATTCCGAAGATTGCCTGAAAAACAATGCAGCTTTCTAAAACATAGTTATTAGACAACATAGATATTGAAATAGAACTAGTATATATATGTATGTTTCAATGTTTAAAAGGCGAATTTGTACAGATGGGCAACGAGCCTATGTCTACTGCTAATGCTCTCCTGTGCACTAACCTTACAGTTATATCACAGTCTTTCGTCCAGTAAACCAACCAGGCAAAAGGACCTTTACACGCCCCGCTATCGCACCCAGTAAACTAACCAGGGACTCAAGAGGATTGGTAGCAGGTCTTACTCCCCTTTCGTTTGCAAGCAGACTACTCAGGCACTCTTAAGTCGAGTAGCTCGTGGCCACCGACGTTGGGTTTCTCAAGCCCACCGGGTCAAGGGCCCCGATGGCTCTACCATCACTCCCCAATTTTCATGATGGGTACGGGAGCTGTAAGGCGCGCTTACCTATAGAGAGAGTCGCTCGCTCACTTCCCGCCCTCTATACGCCTTGTGTAATTGTACCCACACTTGTGCCCCAGATAGCTGGCTACTTAATGTACATGACAGGTACCGGAGCTGTAAGGTACGCTCGCTTCCCGACGCCCGAAGAACGCCTACCCCTGGCCTACGATAGGGTGACCGGGCCGATGGAAGCGATCGTCCATCGTCCTCTTATTAAGCAGGCAAGTCCCCAGACGGGCGGTTTAAAATTATGCTGTGCTCTACCTCTCTGTCGCCAGAGTCTCGTTAGTAAAAGTAAAGGGTGCACCACGTACAGGTGAGGTTGGCCTTGGCTCAAAGATAGCGGTGAGCCATTTACATCCCAAAACCACTGTCGATTTACTTAACTAATAATAAAATGCTAAATAAATCTATACAGCAAAGCAAACAAGGAGAGTGCGTTCATACCTTCAAAATAAATAACCGTGTATCTCCTTCTTTCTTCTTCTTCATCAACCCTTATTCATCCCACTGCTGGGATAGGGGTATCCCCTTAATCTAAGGGGTTTAGAGCATACTCAATCACGATGCTCAACTGCTGCTCAACTGCGGGTTGACGGAGGCCAGTGTTTTCAAACCGCTATTGACTTGGCTTAACGACTATCATCTAATGACCACAGCCGGGACCGGCGGCTTAACGTGCCCTCCGAAGCACGGAGGTGCTCGAGATAAATAAACCCATCTATGTGCAACGCTACGGTCGATGCTACTTAATTTGTGTTTTCGATTAGACGGACACGCGCAATGACAACGTTTTTTAATTTAATTAAAATGTTACTTTTACAAATCAATAACAAATAGTAAGAAAGGTTAGGAGCGGAATCTGGAGTGGTAACCTTTCTGATGGAATCCCTTGGGACAGACGTGGCACTTGTACGGTTTCACGTCGGAATGGGTCTTGCGGTGGGAGATCAGGGTGGACACGCGGTTGAAGGTCTTATTGCATACCTGGTGGGATAAGAAGAGACTATGAGTTATGGATAGGAAGGAAAAAAAGAAATGGAATTACTCAGAGATCATACCACATATTTCTAGGTTAATACACAATATCGTTTAATCTGGTACTGGTGATGCAATAGTGGTTAATAACCAGTAGTGAATTACTCTATAAACTTCCACAGATAATAATTTATAAACAAAACCATTTTTTTTTTAACTTTTATTTTTATATTAAGCTTTTTTTAAGACTCCAAAACGGAGGAGGTTCTCAATTCGGCTGTATTTTTTTTAATGTTTGTAACTGAATTACTCCGTGATTTATAAATCGATTTGAAAAAAAAAACATTATTTGAAAGAGTATACTTCCAGATTGGTCCCGTTTTTTTTTCATCATCATCATCAGCCTGTATCTACATCCATAAATGTAGAGTAATGTGTGCAGTCGGTTTGTTTTTGTTAAAATTATTTGTTAATAATTTCCATCCCTCCACGTAGTTTTGACTCTGCTCAGCCGCAGCAGTAGGGTCCCGGATAAAACGATCCTCGCTGACTTTCAGATTTATTTCAGACCACGCGTGCAGGGTTGCGATGTCATAATTCCACGCTTGAGAACATCTCTTTGCGTCCTAAAAAGTTCTATCTCTGTCGCACTATTAAAAAGTGGAACATATTGCTAACTGCTGTCTAGTATTCGGTCAGTTGCTGCTGCAATTCCTCTTTTCACTTACCAACAGGTGAAGCGGCGCCACTATGCTGAGCTAATATATAAAAAAATATACTTACTTCGCATGCGTATGGTCTATCAGCAGAATGTATGGCTCGGTGCTGACTGAGAGTTGATAATTGCCTAAAACTTTTGCCACAGGTATCGCAGTGGAAGTTCCTTTCGTCAGTGTGCGTGGGAAGGTGCCGCATTAGTGTGTATTGATGTTGAAATTCACGGCTGCCTGAAATACGTGAAGTCATTGAAGTAGACGTCTTCGGTTCTCCAATGAATTGATTAATTTTTTTGTACTATTAGTAGTGTAAAAGTATAAAAAAAACAAGTGTGTGTCTATTACAAATACTTTTGGCAGACCCACTAGAGGTATTTTGTCAGGCATTAAATATCATATAAAACTTCAAATAATTTTAATGGTACATTATACTAACATATTCCACATTCCCAAAGTTTGACAGTACGTTCGTGTCTCTTCACGTACTTGACGAAGTGAAACCTGGACCGGGGGTCTGTCTTATCCACTTTGCATGTACCTTGCCCCTTACCACCTGGAATTACACAATAAAATAGGTAGTAGTAGAAACAACAACTGGATCTACTTATAAAGTTGTTAACTGCTTAAACACTAAACTAAATTTGACAGGAAACGGATGCGTCTCATGCTTGGAGCACTGACGGGTCTATAAGCCTGCCAGGGACACCTACACTAAATGAGTCGTGTTGATAGCCCAGGGTGCAGAACATACAAAGCGTCTAACGAGACCCCTCCGAATCAGAAGGTACCATGAAACACTTCATGTACCAATATAGCCCTAGCCAGCCACCCAATGGATCCTAGAAAAGGCATACCCGGATCTGGGGCCCTACCGCGGAAGCTGAAGACGATTAACGCCGGATTTTTTGATCGCGAAAATAGATCTTACCTTTAAGTTAATGTCATACACCTTCAGCTTAGTCGGTAGAGCTCTATGGTTAGCTACCAGCTATGTTAAACACAATAGGCTTGTTGCCCATGTCACAAAATTATAAAAACTCTGTATCAGTAACGTAAAATACATAAAACTAGAACGATCTGCGATCTTAAAATTTTAATAACTTAGGTCCGACGTGTTTTATGTTCGGTCAAAGTTTGGTGGGAAAGTACATTTTAAAGGTATGAAATTATAAAAAATAAATATTACCATTGTAGAAACAATAAAAAATACTATAACTTTTGTTACGGCACTGGCTACATAAACGCAATATTTAACATAGCTGTCGTACAAATTTCTGATTTAATGCATATAAAATAGCACGGTGTGACGTCATAATGTGGTGGCCTTTTGTATGGAGCGTTTTCGGGATTGTCCAAAATTGTGATCTTCACGTTATCATATCTCGAGAAGTTTTTATGCAATCGAAGTAATTATTTCACCTATACTTATATATTTGTGACGTCGTTAAATAACAAATCTAAAAAAAAATTGGGATACAAGCCTATTCTAAGTTAAAGCACAGTATTAGTAATAGTACTACGTACACTCCCTGCCGCTCTCTCGTGTCGACCTCACCTCCCCTCTGAGACAAATAGGGAACTGTTTGTATGGCGCCGCACGCACAAGCGCTCATTCGCGCTTTGCACAGACGTCATTGTTTATGTAGTAGTAAACGACGCGAAATATGTATGGAGTGGCCGGGGTGTGGTTAAAGTTTGATTATCGCAATCAAAATATCCAATGGTAATCGGCTTCAGCTTCGGCGGTAAGGCCCTTACTAAGCAGGACTACAGACTCTTCCTAATAAGCTTCATACTGAACATGTCTCCAGACAGTCAGGGGAGAGTGTAGATATTTTAAGAAGTGCTTTTTGGGAAGTGTGTATTTCGAGACACGCAATGATTACTTAGCGTCTAGCAGGGGTTACCAATTAGTTTCCTTGCGGGTCCGTTTTTAACATATAAGGGAATCTATGAATCGCGGTCCGTTTGGTTTATCATGACAACTAGCAACCACGATTTAAAGTGTCAAGCCTACTATTCTAAATGAGGAAATTTGTCACTTTGTTCGTTTGTTTGTTACTCTTTCACACAAAAACTACTGAACCGATTTGAATGAAATTTGGCTCACAGAAAACATAGGCTACTTTTTATCTCGATATTCCGACGGGAACGGGAACCACACGGGTGAAACCGTGGGCAGCCTATTAGTGAATAAATAAAAGCAAACGAAATGAGAATACTTTTTTATTATCAATGATACTTATTTTGATACAGATATTCTTAGACTATTCTGGGTCCACACGAAATAGGTCGGCGGTCCGCCATTTGGTGATCTAGTGTATGGCTGAGGATCTCGATGGCGTCATTGTGCGTGTCAGTCTAATCGAGCACGCAAGTTAAGCAACATCGGCTTTAGCCTGTCCATGGATATTATATTATCTCGAGCTCCTCCGTGCTTCGGAGGGGGCACGTTAAGCCGTAGGTTCCGGCTGTTGCTATCACATGACAGTCGTTGAGCCAAGTCAGTGGCCTTTAAGCGGCTTGAAAACACTGGCCTCCGCCAACCTGCAGTTGAGCAGCGTGGTGGAGTATGCTCTAAACCCCTTCAATTGAGGGGAGACCCATATCTCATCAGTGGGATGAATAAGGGTTGACGACGACGACTTTTTTTATTAGTTTACATTATAGTTTAGAGAGAAGGATGTACCCCATAGTACAGAAAAACGCAGCCAAATAATTGTCTCGATGGTTGTTCTGTTCCTGAGAATTAGTGAGGCCGCCTCATCGGCTGCGCAACTATCACCAGTTGCGCAGGCGGCGCATTAGCGAAGCGAGCTGTAGTAAAACCCAACATCATCTATAGGCAACGGTGGTGATAGTTTAACATTAAGTGGAGTATATTTCTTTTACCACCTGACTTGGTATAAAATATCGCCAGCGTAAAGAGCCTTCAGAAACTTCACTTCAATAAAGTGCGACCACATACTTGTCCCAGAGTTCGTAGATGTAGATGTAACCAGTTGCGACTCTGTAAACTTCCTGCTGAAGACCAATCCGTTTCGGCTAGTGGAATGGAACACTGAACTTGATGTGTCTGCCTCCTGAAAATTGAAAAATAAAGTATCGATTAAGGTGTAAGTAGCTTATCATCATCTTTAGAGGCTAAATCCAAATGGTGTATCAAATCAGCATTTGGTACACCTGCTGATTAGCAAACGAAGCAGTGTAAGTAATAGTGCTACGTACAGTATGGCTTTACCCTGCCGCTCTCGTGAGTAGGCCTCCTCTGAGTCGATTTTGGAACCGATCGCCAGGGGTGCCGTGATATGAAACTTCGTTTGTAGTTATGATTTATAGAAAAATCTCAAATTATTTTTTATTTGTAACATTTTATTTCTTTAATATCATCATCATCAGGTCATTTTAGTCTCCACTACAGGAGCACGACCCTCTCTCGTCCGTCCCAGACAGAAGGAGGATTTGGCCTACACTCCCCACGCTGGCCAGACGGGTTGGGGAGGCCTGATCGATGTTTTTGTGTTTCCCTTAGTCGCCTTATACGACATCCACAGGAAGAGACGTAGTGATTCTATTCTAGTCTGCCGGAAACCACACGGCAATTTCTTTAATATAATCTTTACTATGTATAAATTTATGTTTCATTAATAATTTATTATTTCAAAACCAATTTATCGTCTAGTTTTTATCACAGAACTTAACAAATTGTATCGTTGAAATCATTGAATTTCCAATTTTATGACATTTAATTAAGGTTTTTAATGTTAAGCCATGTCACGGCCCCGCACGCAACGCAATACTACTTGTAAGAGTTTATAGGCTACGCCAACTGTTTTACATCACGGACCGTGTGATTGTTGGCACCCGGGGTGGTATAAAAATCTTCTTTTTTTATACAACATCGAGTAGCAGACAAGCATACGGCCAGTCTGAAGTGAAGCGGTTATAGTTTTATTCTCTACTTACCTTCATTTCACTTTGAAGCGCTGCATCTAGGTCCTTCCCGAAGGTAGTCTGGCCTGTGGTCCCAAACCCTGGTACAGAAACTAAAGAGGCGATGTTCCCGTCTTCTTCCGTCCACGCAAAACTGGCTTGTGGCTGCTCCAAGCCGTCAGGGAAGAAACTATCTCGGAACAAAGACCGGGATACGTCCAGCTATGGAAAGAATTTAAGTATGTAGATCACGCTTTATGTTGTAGTTCAATTTTAGCGCCTATTCTATGCAGCATAAGAACTGTAGAAGCGTCCAATTGTCAGGCTTGATGTGATCTTAGCTTAGCCCAGGAAAAACGGTATTTCCTATGTATTCATCATCAGGTCATTTTAGTCTCCACTACAGGAGCACGACCCTCTCTCGTCCGTCACAGACAGGAGGATTTGGCCTACACTCCCACGCTGGCCAGACGGGTTGGGGAGGCCTGATCGATGTTTTATAATGTATTTCCCTTAGTCGCCTTGTACGACATCCACGAAAAGAGACGGAGTGATTCTATTCTAGTCTGCCGGAAACCACACTGCCAATTTCCTATGTATTATATGAATGTATGTAAAAAATAAATCATCATCATCATCAACCTGTCTGCTGGTATTTCCTATTATGTATTTAAAAAATAAATCATCATCAGCCTGTATCTATCCACTGCTGAAAATCGGCCTTCCTTAATACCTTCCATCATGCTATGCTCCGCTTTCCTCATCCTGCCGCTTCCGGTCGTTCCCTTGAGGTCATCGGCCCATCTAGATGTGGGGGCGTCCGACGCTTCGTCGCTCTATACGAGGTCTCCAGTCTGGAACTTTCCTCTCCCATCTGACATCACTAACTCGCCAGATGTGGCCGGCCCACTGTCACTTCAGCCTGTTGACTCTGGAAGCTATGTCGACAATTTTGGTTCTCCGTCGAATTTCTTCGTTCCGGATTCTGTTCCGTAGAGAAATGCCGAGCATAGTTCTCTCCATCGCTTGCTGCGCGACTTTCAATTAATGGACCAGCCCAACGGTCAGGGTCCAAGGTTCTTCACCATAGGTCATGGCGAGGACGATGCACTGGTTCAAGTCTTTGGTTTTTAAAGTTTAGTCGAATTTCGGCATAAAGTTGCGTACGAACTTATATTTACTTAAACGGGATAAACATGCAACCATCCTTTTTGAAATCGGTTAAAATATATTACTCTATTAAAATAACCAATTCATGGACAATAATGCATGAGTGGGGGTTCGAACCCACAATCCCCTCGTAGAGATTATATACGAAACGTATTTCACCTATGCCGGCGCAAAAGTCTACCTTATAGCTTTTTCATAAAATAAATGTCAAACAAAAAACGGATTATGTTTTTGGATTTAAAAGTTTGGTATACATACTTCATTTTTACCAGCATTACAAAGGAGTGATTCGTTGTTAAACCCCAAATCCTTTTTGTCAAACTTGTCACTGAGACAGATTTCCCGTATGCTGAAAAATAACACAACACTTCATTTAAACATTAATGTAAATGCCAAATAATTAATAAAATTAATATAGAAATTAAATTTAAATGTAAAATCAATATGGCCGCGGTCATCAGTCGGCAGTTTGTTTTTATTAAAAATAATCGAACATCGCACACCTTATAACTTCATCGGCCGATCTCGTGAAAGTACTATCTCGCATTTCTTTTATTTCATCATCCGAAAACATTTCTTTTGCAATATTCAATTATTTTTGTAACAAAAAAACCTCGACACACACGTCAAACTGTCGTTTTTTCACAGCAAAATTCTATTGATATTTTTGTCTTTATGACAGTTGCAATTCTAAATTTGGTAAATTTGACAAATATTTTTCTTAATTTGAAATTACGAATGGCCAGTACGGTTGTCACTTTCTTACTGCAAGCATAGAATAAATAAAATTAATCGTTAAATCGGGGAAAATAACCTCTTTTGACCTTTCTTTAGGTCATTGATCGGTAAAAATGTGTATTTTATTAGAAATTATATTTTTGTCTGTTTTTTCTCTGACTGGAAATCAGGTTCTGGAATTGATTTAGTAACATCTAATCTAATATATAAAATTCTCGTGTCACAGTATTAGTTACCATACTCCTCCGAAAGGGCTTCACCGATTTTGTTGAAATTTTATATGTATATTCAGTAGATCTGGGAATAGGTTTTTATCTAGTTTTTATGGCAAAACGGGTCAACTAGTTATTTATAATAAATTTAATGTATATTCTCAAGGTAATATTACTAAGATTATTGGAAGTTAATTTGAATATATTGTATCAAAATTGAATTGATAGGTAATACAAGGGTAATTGAATTGATAGTAAAAACAATTTTTTTTTTCTTTAATACTACGTCGGGTGGCAGACAAGCATACGGCCCGCCTGCTGTGAAGCGGTTACCATTGCCATTTTAACGCTCGCAACATAAAATATCGCTCGCGCGCCGCCACCCCCGCTGCCATCGCAGCATCTCTTTCCTTTCTGGTGACCTCACTCACTCGCAGGAACACAACAGCCCTCAAGGGAACCGTTATTTGTGGAGGTACATTCCCCAGTCACAATTACGCTCTCTACCTCTCGTTTCGCTAGAGCTTCGTTTGTCAGTCAGCAGGGTGCACCGCATGCAGGTGAAGTTTGCTTTGGTTCAAAGATGTTGATGAACCACTTACACCCCAAAATGTATAGCAGCTGAAAACATTGAATTTTCGTCTCAGTCCAGTATATTTTATAAACTATTATTGATACTATTTGATAGAGCTTGTAAATCACTTCCAGGATCAGTACCTATTTTTTTATACCACCAGTGTGGCAAGCAAGCATACGGCCCGCCTGATGGAAAGCAGTTACCGTAGCCTATGAACGTCTGTAACACCAGAGGCATCACACGCGCGTTGCCGACCCTGTAAAAACCTCTTTACGCTCTTTTTGAAGAACCCCATGCTATATTCCTCTGAGAAAACCTCGACAGGCAGTTCATTCCACAGCTTGACAGTACGCGGGAGAAAACTTCTCTGGAACCGCACAGTACGTGATAGTTTACCTAGGTAATGTTTTTAAATAACTTATTTTTAATACTACGTCGAGTAGCAGATAAGCATACTGCAGCATTGGCAGCAACTCCTTGCTTTCTGGTGACTTCAAACTTCGCACAACAATTCCCTAGGGAATTGTTACTTGGCTGCAGTATTCTGTGAGGTGCACATACGGTGAGTCGGGCAGCTTACAAAGACGTTGTAACCTATTTGTACCTCCCTTTTGACAGAACTTGTATACCTAAGTACCTTCTAATATCTAGATTAGAGACGAGCTCGGTGGCGTAGCGGTCAATGACGCGGCTTCGACACCAACGCTCGTGGGTTCGATTCCCACATAGGACAAACATTTGTGTGCATGAACATGTCTGTTTGTCTTAGTCTGGGTGTTTTCTATGTATCTTAAGTATGTATTTACGTATGTTTATCAGTTGTCTATTACCCATAACACAATCTTCGCTTACTTTGGGGCTAGAGTGCGCTGTCTGACAATATTTATTTATTATTATTTATCTACCATAAAGGATTTTGACGTGGATACCTCTTTAAATTTGCTACCATACGGGGACAATCCAAAAAATCTAATGATAACAAAATCGGGGGATACAGTTTGACGTTGTAGTTTCCAATCTATGCTCCACATCCAAAATTCAATCACACCACTGGATAGATGAAGGATTAAATAATTTATTACGCTAAGTAAGGACTATTAAACATCGCGTGCGGTGGAGGAGGAAGCTCTGCCATTTTGAGATAATTTTAGTGCATATAACGTATGTCGTTTTTTATTATTACGCTTTTACATGTCATCGTGAATATTTTCGAACTCTATGATAAGTACTACATTTTCCCCGCCTGATGTGGAGCGGTTACCGTAGCTATATTAACGATCGCTACATAAAATATCACTAGGGCGCCGCCACCCCCGCTGCCAACGCAACATCTCCTTCCTTTCTGGTGACCTCACTCACTCGCAGGAACACAACAACCCTCAAGGGAATTGTTATTTGGCTGCGGTATTCTGTGAGGTGGAGGTACATTCCCCAGTCGGGTAGCTTACAATTACGCTTCCTACCTCTCTTTTTGCCAGAGCTTCGTTTGTTACTCAGCAGGGTGCACCGCGTGCAGGTGAAGTTGGCTTTGGTTCAAAGATGTTGATGGACCACTTACACCCCATAATTATATTCCTTCGTCAAAAATAAGCAATCTGAAGAGAAAATGTTATCTTTGGGGAAATGTCGAGGGGTGTATTACAACGTCTAAGTGGTCTGCTCATTTCGCTGGCGAGGCCACTCGAATGACTCAAGAATACTCAGCTTCCACTGTTGAAGGACATTTCGAAAAGTAGGCATAATAATGTTTCAACAACGTACCTGTCTCATTTTGTCCTTATTTCTTATTTTTTTTTTTTTATATTAGGTAGGTAGTCGAAATTAATAATGGTAGGTACCAAACTTCGGTTTTAATGCAAATTGACAATTCAAGTACCTACTTACATATCACGCAATATCAGGCAGTAATTTTTTTCAATTTATTACTAGTAGATTTCAGAGAAAGTGTCAGCCTCTTATCTTTCACGAGTAAATTGAGAAAATCATTACTACAGGGACGAGCGACACCGAAAAAATACAGATTGTGCATACCTCAAAAAGCTTTTTTCCCAAAGAAATTATGCTATTATTATTAACAGTTTTCGAGTAATAGTTTTTCAAACTTTAATACAGCGAAGGTTCATCTCTACACAGTATTACTATTTTCTATAAAACTGAGCCTAAACCATCTGATTGCGTAAGCCTCTGTCATCTATGCGGTGGTAGTACGCAAGTCTGTCGAAAAGAATCTGTACAAAATTGAGGACTTCTACAGTCACCCTATATACATAAATGTAACTTCATATATCTATATAGGGTGATTGAAGAAGCATTTGAATGTATTTTCAAGTTGTCAAGAAGATTACTCCCTGGGATTATCAAGTTGTGGAAGGAGGTGGTGTCGAGGTATTCTCTGGAGACTACAGCTTGGAATTCTTCAAGAAGGTTGTGAAGAGGTTTTTACACGATCGGCAATACGCGAGTAATGCCCCTGGTGATGCACGCGTCCATAGGCTGTGGTAAATGGTGTCCATCAGGCGGACCGTACGCTTGTTTACGACCTTAGTGCTATAAAAAAATCACGCGCTTCGCTTCTTAAATCCTTGGTGTTGTTATATGCATAGTTAATTTCATGCATAACTTGTCAATAGGTAATGGATGAGGAAAGCATTTTCTTTCGCATCAGGTTTCGATGGGTTTAGAATTATCTCGAAATTCTTGTAATAATATTTTTTATACCACTAGGGGTACAAGTACACGACCTACCTGATAGTAAGCAGTTATTTTAGCCTACGAACGCTTGTCACACCATAGGTATCACTCACGCGTTGCCGACCCTGTGAAAACCCCTTTTCGCCTTTCTAGAAGTACCGCATGCTGTGTAGTCTGTGGTATAATACTGTAATAATAAATGTATCACAAAATATAAAAAACGGAATTTGCTTACTAATAGTAGAATTCCATATAATTAATGTTTTCTGTGGTATTTTCATTGAAATATTATGATTGTAGAAGTTCGTTTTGCAACATGTAGCGTCATCTATTTAATTAATTAAACACTACATTTTTAGCGAAATTGGATTTACTTCCATCTAACAGTACACGCCATAACAAAAACAACGCCATACAGAGCCATCTATGTGAAAATAACATACAAATTGTAAGAAATGGTACATTTATTTCAGCAATCACTCTGACATCTATAAATCATATTGGAAACTAATATGAGAGCAATAAAATGTTTGCCTGATCAGACTTAGTTCAATCTATAGTTAGGAGATGGCGCTATATTTAAATTTATTTTTATGATTTCAGAGAATATTAATTTCGTATTGTAATATTTATTCAGTGTAATATTTAAGTGTTATATTACGATAAAATTTTATTCATTAGAGTATACTTATTTAACGAAACTACTATTATTCAAGGTTGATGCATACCGAAATATCAAGCAAATACATATTAATTTTACATAATTTTAAGTTTTGTTTACTGTATATTATTATATTATATAATGAACATCTTTATTAAGAATCAATTGCCCTTAATTGAGTTTGTTAGATTCTGCAATTCTATATTAACCATTGAAATAATATGTACCTACCTATACATACTTTTAATATGTTAAGATCAGGTGATCTTAACATATTAAAAGTATGTAAGTACTTACCTTATATAAATAGTTGTAGGTATTATGTATTGCATGTATATTGTTTATGTAATACTTAAAATGGTTTACGGAGTAGAAAAATCGATCTAGCTAGATACACAGGAGCCTTCAAGTCTAATAATTCGCTTAGAAGGCTGGCAACAGTGGCAACAGAACGGCGGCGGCGACCCATTGGTGTTGATGGTCTCCATGGGCGGTAGTGATGTAGTGATTGCTTTCCAGGTGACCCACATTCTCCTTTGCCCCCCCCCCCCCCCCCCCCATAGCGTGGTGTGACGTCATAACATTGTAGCCTTGTGCATGGAGCGTTTTCGGGATATTCCAAAATTGTGATCTTCAAGTTATCGTAACTCGAGAAGTTTTTCTGTTACCGAAGTTTTTCTTTGACTTATAGCATAGTCTATAGTTACATTATTGTGACGCCTTTATTTAACAAAAATCGAAAAACAAATGGTTTACAAGCCCATATAAAATGTTATCTGCTTATTGGAAAATTGTAGGAACAGTAGTTGGAGGTATTTTCCCAGGCATTAGTTAGATAGAAACTTAGATAAACCAAGTACTTATCCCTTACATGACAAACAGTATGAATGTGCAGTATTGGTATCTACTTGGTCGGCATCAAACCCCTTATCTGACGGGGCATCCTGTCACACACTAAGATCGAGTGCCTGCCTGTGGATTTAATAAGAATATTCTTATATACCCCTGTATATTATGGCCGTGTGGTTTCCGGCAGACTAGAATAGAATCACTCCGTCTCTTCCCGTGGATGTCGTACAAGGCGACTAAGGGAAATACATTTTAAAACAACGATCAGGCTTCCCCAACCCGTCTGGCCAGCGTGGGGAGTGTAGGCCAAATCCTCCTTCTGTCTGGGACGGACGAGAGAGGGTCGTGCTCCTGTAACGGAGACTAAAATGACCTGATGATGATGATGATGATGATGATGATGATGATGATGATTCTTATATACAGTGTGTCTGTCTAATGTTTTATTCTGTCACCAGATTGCTCAGTGCGAGTTTTTTTTTATTACGACGGTTGGTAGACAAACACACGGCCCGCTTGATGTGAAGCGGTTACCGTAGCCATATAACGCTCGCGACTTAAAATATCGCTCGCGCGCCAACGCTGCCAACGCAGCATCTCCTTCCTTTCTGGTGACCACACTCACTCGCAGGAACACAACAACCATCAAGGGAATTGTTATTTGGCTGCGGTATTCTGTGAGGTGGAGATACATTCCCCAGTCGGGTAGCTTACAATTACGCTCCCTGCCTCTCTTTTCGCCAGAGCTTCGTTTATTATACAGCAGTTTTATTTGCGAGTTTTTTGGTCATATTCGAACGTGTTAACATTGTTAGTGTTTACAAGCCGACCAAATTGAGAATAAGTTTCATGTTGTGAATTTACCAGACGTGTGTTACATATCCAAATAAGCCGGGTTGCTCATTTCAAAATGTGAGCCAGAAACCCATATAATTTTGAAATGTAAACATCTTATATATTCACAACATGAGAGTTCTTCTCTATTAGATCGGTTTGTTAACTAAATTAATTAGATAAATTAAACGGGTCACTCACGTCTTTTTGTCGGGACACAAGGGAGAGACAAAGGGTGGACGTGTCTGGACACTCGCCCTGATGAAGGTGTCCTTTTGAGATCGAAACTAGTCGGCTTTCCCGACAAAAAGACGTGAGTGACCCGTTTAATTTAGTATAATGTCTCACGTGAGTTTTACTAATATTACGGTTTGCTAACATTGACATGCTTGAACGCGAACACAAAACTCGCAATAAGCACTCTGTTATGTTTGTTTGTCGTTCGGTCCCTTTTCGGGGTGCCGTCTAATTAAGTCAGGGCTGTCCAAACCATATACAATACCGGGCCATTACAAAATACTAAATAGATTAGCGGGCCGCAGAAATAAGAAAACAAGAAAAATAACTACTTGACATTTTTACTACTTACTTTGAAAGTTTAAGCTTAGCTATTACTAGCTAGTTATAAAACTTTAATATTTCTATAAATAAATAATTTTAGTCAGATTCGTTGTACAAAACCTGTACCGGTAAAAATCTGTATAAAAACCGGTAAATGAAAAACACGTCACGGGCCGCACAAATATAAGCGGGCCGTGCTTTGGACAGCCCTGAATTAAGTCACTGATTCCAGTGGCTCCACCCTGTGGGCGTGAATTTCATTGAAATCGTTACAGTCAATTACAAGTTAAAATATCTATTTTATACCACTACAGTGGAAACAAGTATACGGCCCGCATATGCGCCTGATGGAAAGCAGTTACCGTAGCATTTGACCTCCTGTAACACCAGGGGCATCACACGCGCGTTGGCGACCCTGTAAAAACCTCTTCATGCCCTTTTTGAAGAACCCCATACTGTAGTCTCCTGAGGAAACCTAGACAGGCAGTTCATTCCACAGCTTGACAACACAAAGATCGTAGCGGGATATAAACAAGAATTGCACATTTAAAGTATGGACAGTATAAAATTTGACGAGCCCGGTGTGGTCGAATGGTTAGCAATGGCCACTTTGACTCCGAGGTTGCGGGTTCGATTCCCGCACAAGACAAATATTTGTGTGCATGAACATGTCTGTTTGTCTTGGTCTGGGTATTTTCTATGTATTGTATTGTATATATTTACAAAAAAAAAATGTATTTAAGTATTATATCAGTTATCTAGTACCCATTGTACAAGCTTTGCTTAGTTTGGGACTGGATGGCCGTGTGTAATTTGCCCAGGAATATTTTATATTTATCTCTTTTTAATCACGGGTCAAGTCCCGTCATTTGATAGGCGTGCGCGGGGATATGGATCCAACGCGTAGAGGCCCCTTTGAGAAGTTTGATGTAATGTTGTACGCCCGCCATTAATTATTTGTTATTATTTTTATTATGTAGGGAATAGGATAACAAGGGAAATCAAATTGGTCAATTTATGCTGGCATGTCATTGAATCGCTCCTCACGGGATCGAGTGTGATAAAGTCACGGATCTGTAATGTCGTGGTACAATCACACCTGATTGTCGGACAATGTTACACTCGGAGACAAAGAAAATAATACACACCTTGCAAAAACAATTCAATTCCACTAATATTGAGTTTAAAAAAATATATTTCGCGATGTTTGTGATTGATTGTGACTCAATCGACAGCTGAACGAATTTGAACGAAATTCTACATATAGAATATTAACTTGCGCCCGCGACTTCGTACGCGTAACATACATATCCCGTGGATTTACACAGCATATATGAGCTTATTCAGTATAGATACTATCTATTTTTTTGTTTTGCTTGTGACACTAGAAGTCACGCATTGCTGACCCTATAAAAACTCCGAATACTTTAATACATACTTATGAAATGAACTTACGAGACTTTCATTCGAAGTATACATAATAATGTATACTTCGAATGAAAGTCTCGTAAGTTCATTTCTTGTAGTTGTCCAACTTGGGGTGTTCCTTTATAACCGTTTCCTCCTGAGAAAGAAATTTACCATAGAGATAACAAAGCATATTTTTATGTAAATTACAAGTTTACAGCCAACATTTAAACCCTTTCACTATTAGAAACGGCTGTATTTAGTACTTTAGCCTATTACAGTAACGTGAAACATTTTAAATGTTGATTTATTATAAAATGAATATTATGTCATTATAATAAATTCTACATATAATAAGTCCACGATTTCTTATGATAGTCCTAGTTCCGGTGGGGCAACTGCCGTAGAATAAATACCAATAAGCACCCATATTATAAAATTTTATATATGGCTGCGACAACTTGGATAATGCAAACCGCGATTTACGCGATTCCTTACAACAAACAAACAATAAACATAGACTTTACGACTTATCACATAATAACGACTTTAATCCCATTAGCGTAGCGAACTAACTCAACGCGTCAACATCTTCCCACAGGGTGGCGAAATTACATGAATAAATTCTATAGTTTATATTTTAATTTGCAAGCCAGTGGACATTATTGTATGGGAAAGTGTCGCGTGTGTTATTATGCTGGGAATAATGAAATGGAAGCCTCAGTGGCTTGTTGTTTGTGATTGAAGTGTAAATAAGGCTCATTCTGACCAGTATATACAAATACAAGAGGTTCATTCCTACTACTATTTTTACTTTTGGGGTGTAAGTGATTCATCAACATCTTTGAACCAAAGCCATCTTCACCTGCACGCGGTAAACCCTGCTGACTGACAAACGAAGCTCTGGCGAAAAGAGAGATAGGGAGCGTAATTTGTAAGCTACCCGACTGGGGAATGTGCCTCCACCTCACAGAATACCGCAGCCAAATAACAATTCCCTTGAGGGTTGTTGTGTTTCTGCGAGTGAGTGAGGTCACCAGAAAGGAAGGAGATGCTGCGATGGCAGCAGGGGTGGCGGCGCGCTAGCGATATTTTATGTTACGAGCGTTAATATGGCTTCGGTAACCGCTTCACATCAGGCGGGCCGTATGCTTGTCTGCTACCCGACGTAGTATAAAAAAAATACTGATATCTACAGCACCATATTATTTGATATTATTGAGAAAGATCCCAGGGCTGCAAGACATATATGTAAAAATCAGCTATCAGAATTTAGATGAGGTGAGTAGTGTTTTTACGACCTTGATTACCTGTTACCTGGAGAATGACCGTCAGGCAAAGGTAGCAGGTAGTCATATGATCATAGTACACCCTAACACTACATAATCATGCCCATTTTGTTCATCAGAAAATAAGTGACGTCTGGTGGCTCAGGGATCGTGGGTTAATGATGACGTTTATATAATATATAGCATGCAGGCCCCTTAACACCAACTCTTATTGCGATTCAATAACTGAATAGAATGCTTATTCATACCAATGAATAAGCGACTCTATTTTAAATTAAATTCTAAAGAATTCTATTCAGTTATTGAATCGCATTAAGAGTTGGTGGTAAGGGGGCTGGACTGTGTGTGCCTGCAGCGTCGCACAAACGGTCACAGATTCGTACAAGAGGATGATGATGAGGAGATTATTTATTTATTTAGTTATAATGTAGATAAGTTTTGCTCTAGTATGCGAGTGAGCTTTTTGGCCTAGCTGGACTCAAGAAAATTTTTCGTAATTGGTTTGTTGTACCAATAACGAAAAATTATCTTTTTCTTTTGTTGCCTAAAAAATAATGTTGACTACATCATGTTTTAGACTATATCGTGTGCCAGACAAATACTGTATCCAGCCTATTGTAAAGAATTTACAAAAACTATAGAATCTTACCATAAAACAGTAGTTCACAACTTTTTTTTGTTTGGGTTCATAAGGTTTTTGGTCAGTGTCGGGACCGTAACTATCGTATTTGATTACACTATGGTTGAATTTTGCTCAATTTCTTTCATTATAAGTTTGTATCAAGGACCTTAGTTTAACTCTCGCTGACCACTCCTGCCATAAAATTACTCTTTTTCCCTTCGCTCACTCGCAGAAACACAATAATTTTGAAGGCTATTGTTATGTGACTGCTGTTTTCTTTATGATGAAAACTATTCTCTTATTCTTAGACGAGCTCGGTGGTCGAATGGTTAGCAATGGCCACTTTGACTTCGAGGTCGTGGGTTCGATTCCCGCACAAGGCAAACATTTGTGTGCATGAACATGTTTGTTTGTCTTGGTCTGGGTGTTTTCTATGTATTATAATAAGTATAATAATATTTACAAAAAAAAATGTGTTTAAGTACATTTATCAGTTGTCTAGTACCCATAACATAACACAAACTTTACGCTTAATTTGGGACTAGATGGCACTGTGTCAATGGTCTAGAAATATTTACTTATTTATTTTTGGCACATGCTTGTGAACTTTGCTCTAAATATGACATTAATCCACTCACTACACTGATATATTCGCTGCAACAAGCATAACTCTAGGGAATTGATTAGGGAATTGATGGGTTGTGTTACCATCATGTGATAGATTTACTTCCTCTCATCGTCAGGCTGTTACAAAATGAAACAAAAATAAAATAATAATAACCTCCCTTTCACTATTACATAATAATTATTTTTAATCTAAGTGATAGAAATATCTTGCAAGCCAGTGTACATGATTTCGTTGCCCTGTGTGGGAAAGCGTCACACATGCCATTTTGCACGGCTGACAATAATTCTGCGGTGCCTTTACTAAGCAATTTTCTGGATTTGTCTCCGGTTGTCAGGATAGGTTTATGCATTAAGTGACCATTCACTGCATGTTATAAATAAGTGGTGACTTACTATTTTATTTATATTGTACCTAACTGTTTATTCGACCATTATGTAACCATGTATATAATAATAAACTTATTTTTTTTAATCAACACAATAACATCTAGATGCTAGATATAAGCCATTACTGTAAGTAATCGTTTTCTATACATACTTATAATAAAACTCTATGTCTTCCTGCTTTGTCCGCGGCTTCATGGTTTTTTATTATTTCAGGTTATAGGAAGTAAACTATGCCTTCTGCACCGTAGGCGCAGCAAGTGTATGTAGGTACATACACTAGCTGCGCCTTTTATTTAGGTAAAAAAACTATTCTTCTAATATTTTTTCGAATGCCACCATTTAACTGGACATTCAATGAGGTGCCTAATAAACGTACAAGTGAGTAAACTATATTCTATTTGTGAGTTCTAGATGTAACCATCAGGTACCGTTTAAAATTTAAAAAATGTATGCTTACCCTTGAAGCGGGGAAATAAGTAAATGATATTTAGATAATAGCGGAGCTAAGATACAAAACGCTATATAGTGAGTGAACTTTTCGATTTAAAAAAATAATGCTGCCTTGATTATGATACAGAGAAGTTACATATAAACTGAGATGATTCCAGTTTTGATGCAAAAATAATTCAGAAAAAATATTAAATGTTAATATTAAAAGTACATTATAAAAATATATCCCCATACAAGACAAACATTTGTGTGCATGAACATGTCTGTTTGTCTTGGTCTGAGTGTTTTCTGTGCATGAATGTATTAAAAAAAAATAAGTACATCAGTTTCACAGTACAACCTTTACTTAGTTTGGGATTAGATGGCGTTGTGTAACTTGCCCAGGAATATTTATTTATTTAGGATCATTTTCATATGTTGCATAAACTCTACCACCTGTCAATGCCGATCTGATCTAGTTACGAAAATGATTGTGATGTGATTATCGTTGTCTCACATTTATTGTGCGTCCCTCTCCCACAATGCGTGATGATATGTCCCATGTCATTATGGCGACAATCATCTCTCGAACACATGTCGAACGTGACTCGATTATTCGAGTTGCTTGCGAAATAGTTTTAGATTGTATCATTGCGAAATAATGGTAATTTTGTTGTTTAGAAATTGTGTGTGATATGGGAATAATGTGCGATTAGGTTATAGCTAAGTATGGCACCTTTGAAATTGTACAAAATGATTGTCGCAAGAACTACAACCATAGGATAAATAATAATAGTTTTAGGATAGAAATTCTTGGCCGTGTGGTTTCCGGCAGACTAGAATAGAATAATCACTCCGTCTCTTCCCGTGGATGTCGTACAAGGCGACTAAGGGAAATACATTATAAATATCGATCAGGCCTCCCTAACCCGTCTGGCCAGCGTAGGGAGTGTAGGCCAAATCCTCCTGTCTGTGACGGACAAGAGAGGGCCGTACTCCTGTAGTGTAAAACTAAAATGCCCTGATGATGATGAGAAATTCTTGTGCATATGCTACGACGATTTCTTAAACGGCTCTAAAAAAACATATGACTACGGAGTTCGAATGACGAACGGTAATTTTGGACATCCGACTTGTCACAATTTTATATACTGGCGTGACGATCACTGATCTCCAGATTTTCGGCATCTTACCCTCACGCAAGGATCGCCTATAGATAATACAGATAGGTATCACTAGCCACTAGAAATCTGGACCTCCAGATTTGCTGAGAACGCCTGTAACACCAGGGGCATCACACGCGCGTTGCCGACCCTGTAAAAACCTCTTCACACCCTTCATGATTTTATTTGCAACGTGATTTGATTTTATTTCCCTACAAAGTCTACCTGTACATACAAAGGCTTATGACCACTATCTATCGGCAATGCCAAAGGATCACAACACTTGTTTACGCTGATTGAGTTATTGGATTCAAATTTCCTCCATCATTATCCACCTCATTATACGTCATTGCACATCGCAGATAATGACTCGCAGGAATACAACCAGCCTTGGAGAGGCAGTCCTGCAAGTTAGTAATATCACCAGGGAGTTTCTGAAGAAGAGCTACGTTACCAGGGTAATGGTAAACAGCGAGCGATACTCCTTGTATAACACGCGCTCATACAAGACTGGTTTAAAATGATACAAACATTAAATCATTTAATATTATTGTTCGTTGTTCTCGCTGACCATTTATTTGTTCTAAGCCATCCAATCTCACGAAACGGGCGTACAATTACAAATCAGCCTCCCATGGCACAAGTTATTAAACATTACGTTCTAAGCGCAGGTTTTACAGACAATTTAGTAGAACAAATTATAATGTTGTGGGGTAAGTTGTAAGCGGGAGCGATTTGTCTATTTGGTAATATTTATGAGTAATACAAAGTATTTTCAAGTAGCCAGCATTTAGAACACTAAATATTGGCTATTTACAAATACTAATTATATAGAAATAAAAAAAGCAATTTCTTAAATGTGACAGATCACTTTTAAGTAATTTCAACTCTTTTCTTTCTCCAGTCATCCTTGTTTTATACATCTTACAACGTTACAAAAATATGTCGGAACACGTTATTCTTGCACATTAGCGAACGCAACTTGTCAAATTTATTATGATCTCCTGTAACACTTATACTATAACTTTAATTTATTAATGCTGCAACAGAATCAATCCAGAATAGTTGAAACATGTAGCAGATCTACAAATATAAGCGTCCGCACAGCCCATGGGTAAAAAGTTGTATGTTGAAGATTTCTGCTCCAAGATTAAATAACAGAGCCAGAATTACTATTATAAAGAGATCCTTAGAGACAGAGTGTTGGCAGCGGGGGTGACGACGTGCGGTTATGTTCTATGTTGCAAGTGTATAGGACACTGCTTCACATTAGACGGGCTGTACGCTTGTTTGCGACTCGACGATATGTAAAAAAATATACCGGCATATCCTAACGTCGTTTTCTCCCAAAAACACACACACAAATTAAAAGGCTATATAATTTAATTTCATTATTTATGCCAACTTTCAACTGTCAAATCATTAAATGACGAGCTCGGTGGTCAAATGGCTAGCAATGTCAACTTTGACTCTGGGATCGATGGTTCAATCCCAGCACAAGACAAATTTTTGTGTGCATGAACATTTCTGCTTATCTTGTTCTTGGTGTTTTCTATATATTATATGTATGTATTTACAAAAAAAAAAAAACAATCTAATTAAGTAAACATTAGTCATCTGGTACCCACAGCACAAGCTTTGCTTACTTTGGGACTAGGTGGCGATGTGTAATTTGTCCAGGAATATTTCTTATTATTCTTAGATTATCAATTGGTCTCCGCTCCGCTTCGACTAGATGCCGCGGCGCACTTGTAAAATGCGACAACAAATACTACGCCGAACTCGGTGTACCCGAGCCTGTTGCAATACAATTCTTCACGCACACTAGCATCTCTGCACATTGTTTTACGCACACTACAATATTGAGTTGGCGCATTAGGAGCTGTTGTTTTTAGATAGTGCGGCATCTAGTCGAAGCGGAGCGGCGACCTATTATTATTAAAACTGATATCGCTACCGCCTGTCGCTCGTACCACAAGGATACGTTGCGCGGGCGCGGGCGCACACAGCGGGGCGCGATCTGACAGTAACAGACATACGGTTAACCTTTAGATTGAGATGTGAACCGCTGTATAATAGCTTCGGGATATACGCATACTAATGCACACTCGTGTCATGCTATCCGTGCGTTAGATCAAAACAATAACTGTTTGACTTTGAGATGCTCGTGACGGCTCCTTTACTAACAAGCTACGTCATCAGGCTTGGGAAAGTATTGTGCGGTGGCGAATCGATGTCCGAAATAATGCGTCGAAAGAAATAAATAAAATATATTTTGCAATGTGTACATCAAGCCCTTTCATATGATACCCCATTTGAACTAGTAGTTCAATTTGAAATTTCGACACCCTATAAAAAATATAGACCCCCTATTTTTTAAGATCTATTTACAAATGTATAGTTTTGAGATTTATTCCTGTACTTGTAGTCTACATCGATGATACTTGCCAAATTTCATAGTTCTAGGTCAACGGGAAGTACCCTATAGGTTTTGATTCCCTTGAGAATGTGTCGAAATATGCGTTTTTTGCTGAATAAACGGCCGTAACTTTTTTTTACGTAAACTTAGCAGTTTGATTTTTTTACAACTTCATGGAACCGTAGACCTGAGTACACAGTTCAAATTTCAGCTTGATACCTCCACGCATTCTCGACATAGAAACAGACAGACAGACAGACGGACAACAAAGTGATATTATAAGGGTTCCGTTTTTCCTTTTGAGGTACGGAACCCTAAAAAAACGAATGATAACAAAATGGGGGGATACAGTCAGGTGCTGCAGTTACAAATCTAATCTCCATCCAAAACTCAATCACACCACTGGATAGACGAAGGATCAAAGAATTTATTGCGCTAAGTATGGACTATTGAACATCACGTGTGGGGGAGAGGGAAGTGCTGCCATTTTGAATAACTTTAATGCATATAACGTATTCACGTATAAGTCACGGCCGTGTCCATGATAGCCACACCCGATTTTTTTTACAATTTTCTAGAAAGACAAGCACGTTTATTTTAAAATAGACAATAAATATAACTAAACAATATTTTTTATGTCCTCATCATCTACGCACTGCCGAACATAGGCCTTCTCCGCTCTATGCGATTGTCTGCGTTGGTTGGTCCATCTACATAAGGGGGCTCCCTACAGTTCGTCACCCCATATGTGGCACTCTAAGACTTTCCTCCACCGTCTGCCATCGCTGACTTAGCAGATGTGGCCAACCCACTGCCACTTCAGCTTGCTGACTCTGATAGCTATATCGAACTCGTTGGCTCTGCGTCGAATTTCTCTGTTCCAAATTCGATCCCATATGGATATCCCATGCATATCTCTCTCCATCGCTCACTGTCCGACTTCTATGAACCACCCAGGCGGTCAGCATTCAAATCTCTACTCCGTAAGTCATAGAATTTTTTATAGCTTAGCTTGCAATACAAAACATATTGTAATATAAAGCTATAGATAGACGAAAAAATGGCCTCTTGTGATCTTTTCCTTACAATCAATTATTTCAATCCTTCAGAAAGATTAGCTACCAAGTTTTCATAAATTGTATACTGTAGCTGTTGAGGAGCTCGATGGCGTCGTTGCGCGTGTCAGTCTAATCGAACACGAAAGTTAAGCAACGTCAACCGTAACCTGTCCATGGATGGGTGAATGGGTGTATAGTACAATCTCGTGCTCCTCAGTGATTACGCACGTTAAACCGTCTGTCCCGGTTGTTTTCATTAGATGACAGTCGTTAAGCCAAGTCAGTGTCGTTTAGGCAGCTTCCGTCCTAATACTGGCTAGTACTGGCCTCCATCAACCCGCAGTTGAGCAGCGTGGTGGAGTTTGCTTTAAATCCCTTCGATTGAGGAGAGGCCCGTATCCTATCAGTGAGATTAGTAAGAGTTGACGACGATACTGTAGCTAACAACAGTCGAATTCGCATTTAAGTTCGCTAGTATGTGTCGGTGAGGGTAGGTAGACTACCCTCAACAGTATTGTAAACATACTTTATACTGAATAAAGCCAGTCTGCCTAACCTAACCTAACCTAACCTAACCTACTCTGTTGTTCTTGACAGTATGGACATTAGTAGCACGAACCACAAAATGAATAAAAGTGTTGCACGAAGTCTAGGTAAACCATTCGCGGACCACACTCGTCCACTTGATGAAAGAAATCAAGTTTCTTCATCAGAAATTACAGTGCGAAGTTAACCACACCCCGACCGTTAAATAAACCTATATTTACCAAAATTGTAACAATGATCTGCACTGCTCTTAACAAGAATCAAGAAAAAGCCGATCTCTAAAAGGCTGACCCAAATAATTAAGACCGGCTTCGCGTATAAATCATCTCAGAATATATTTATGGTCCAATACAATCGGGTGGTCAATTAGGTACTCTATCCACCACATGCGATATGAGTTGAAACTTTATTTCCATATACGTACAAAATGTAGCAAATTAAAAACTATCTTTAATGTATCTACATGTATAAAAATGAATCCTTATTTCCCCTGGTGACGGCATCACGCGTGAACGGCTGGACCGATTTCGCTAATTCTTTTTTTATTGTATTTGTTATTGGCAGGAGTTGGTTGTTATGCAAGAAAAAAAATAAGAAAGTTGCGTGGAAATTAGGAAATTTAAGAAAACTGATCGACCATATTAACTTTATACGATTTATAGAACTGTCAGTCATTTGACAGATTGAAACCAATTCGAATTCAATATTCATTGGTAAGAAGACAGGATAACTGTCAGGTCAGCTAGTGTTACATAAAATATACCTATATTACCACAAACAAAACAGGAAAGTTTTTTTTGTATGTTACCTAATTCACATTGTTTTATTTAGAGATTAATGTGTTTTTTGCAGAATGGTCATAAGTAGGTAAAATTGTTATATACTCGTAGATGTAATTCGAATTCCGTGAAAGCTACAGTTGCTAATAAATAAATGACGCATTTCACTAAAAATCTTTATTGTAGTACCAAGATATTTAACAAAAATGTATGTTGTTGATGCTGTTGATTGTTGGCACTTGGTGGATCATTATTAACAATTTGTTATTAATAAAGCACTTGTACTGTTCCACTTAATTAAATTTATTTTTAACGACCGGTTTCACCTGTATCCGGCATTGTCATGGAAATCCTTAAGGCGATTCAAAAACCTAAATAATGGCCTGGTAAATATACCTTAAGGCATTATCAAGATCTTGATAATGTCTTAAGATGCTATATTAATAACAAAAAAAATGTATTTTTGGTATTTCCTTATAAGTACAACAAATGTTTGTGTTAGGAAATCTCCTCCTCCATAAACTATAAAGTCTTTACTGTGACACTAGTACATACATTTTCTCAAAAATATCTTCCTAATTTACACATCTCTGTATATTATCGCTTAAGCGATATACCACGTACCTAATAGGCAGGTGGTGTTAATTTAAAGCCTACAACATGGACATATAAATAATCACTTCATATGTATAATACTTGTCTGTTATATATGACCGCGTATTATCACGGTCCATTTGTCCGGGGCCTGTGAATCTGAGCCTTGAAACGATGCGTGGTTGTTTAGACCGTAATGAGAAATGTTTTGAAATATGAAGATTATTATTTGGATTTATAAATTGATGAGTGTGATAATTTATTGACGTGGAACTTCTTTATGCATGCTTGACTTGGGGAGTAAGCTGGTGAATGCCTGACGAGAGCGTTACGGTAACAGAGAGCGGAAGTTGAGAGGGAGATACAAAAGTAAGTAGAACTAAAGAAGTTTTACTTCAGTCGTGTGGTCTAAAGCACACTCATTTTTTTTTTGTTGCTTTTGAATGTTGTCAAAGATCTGGAGCTCTACCGCTGAAACTGAAGCTGATTCCAATCGAAATTTTTGATTCCAAAATATTTTTTTTATACTACGTCGGCGGCAGACAAGCATACGGCCCGCCTGATGTGAAGCGGTTACCGTAACCGTATTAACGCTCGCAACATAATATATCACTTGCGCGCCGCCACCCCCGCTGCCAACGCAGCATCTCCTTCTTTTCTGGTGACCTCACTCACTCGCAGGAACACAACTGGAATTAGGAATTGTTATTTGGCTGCGGTAATCTGTGAGGTGGAGGTACATTCCCCAGTCGGGTAGCTTACAATTACGCTCCCTACCTCTCTTTTCGCCAGAGCTTCGTTTGTCAGTCACCAGGGTGCACCACGTGCAGCTTCAGTTGGCTTTGGTTCAAAGATTAACGTTGTTGTTAAGTTGATAAACCACTTACCCCAAAAATAGGTCTCAACTTAAAGTTAATGGCAATCATCTTCAGCTCAGTCATAGAGCTCCAGAGTTTCTACCAGCTAACCTAAATACAAGTAACATAAATTTAATTTGAAGTTTCAATATCGCTATCAAAAATCCGATGGTACTCGGCTGCAGCTTAGGCGTTAGATCCCCTGGGGCCCTACCGCCGACGCTCAAGTCGTTTTTTTGATTGGCAAAATCAAATTAGGAGCGCTACTGACGACGAGCTCGGTGGCGTAGCGGTCAATGACGCCGCTTCGACACCAACGCTCGTGGGTTCGATTCCCACACAGGACAAACATTTGTGTGCATGAACATGTCTGTTTGTCTTGGTCTGGTGTTTTCTATGTATCATAAGTATGTATTAACAAAAAAAAAAATACGTATGTTTATCAGTTGTCTAGTACCCATAACACAAGCATCGCTTACTTTGGGGCTAGATGGCGCTGTGTAATTTGTCTGACAATATTTATTATTTATTATTATTTATGTATTATTATTTATTATTTATTTATGTACTGACTCAGCTTAAGATGATTGTCGTTAACTTTAACTTAAGATCTACTTTTGGAATCAAAAATTTCGATGGAATCGGCTTCAGCTTGGGCAGTAGGGCCCCTGTTCTTATTAATAATGTTACTATCAAAATCTGCCGTGTGGTTTCCGGCAGACTAGAATAGAATCACTCCGTCTCTTCCCGTGGATGTCGTACAAGGCGACTAAGGGAAATACATTATAAAACATCGATCAGGCCTCCCCAAAAGGTCTGGCCAGCGTGGGGAGTGTAGGCCAAATCATCCTTCTGTCTAGAACGGACGAGAGAGGGTCGTGCTCCTGTAGTGGAGACTAAAATGACCTGATAATGATGATGATATTTTCTAATATCTTCGAGGACACAAATGTCAATGTTTCATATTTATAATGTTATTTAGACAATAGATATTAGACATTTTGGGGTATAAGCACTCACCACGATCTTGAGCCAAAGCGAATCTCATCTGCGTGTCGTGCAATCTGCCGACTAGCAGAAGGGGCTCCAGCGAAAGTGAGGTAGGGTACAGCGTATTTGTAAGCTGCCAGACTGGCGACGTACCTCCACCTCACAGAATAGCGCAGCCAAATAACAATTTCCTTGAGGGTTGTTGTGTTCCTGCGGGTGAGTGAGGTCACCAGTAAGGAAGGAGTTTGGGCGTTGGCTACGGCGGTTGCGGTGCGGAAGCGATTTTTCATGTAGCGAGTTATATGACTACTGTAACCGCTTCACATCAGACGGGCCATATGCTTGCCTGCCACCCGATGTAGTATAAAAAAATGATCCTGCTAATTGAAAAGTTCACATTCACTGACGCAATCGAATGAAATTTGTATCTGAACATTCCCCCGAAACTTCGGTTCACTTCGGAACAGGCCCAAGATATTATGAACTCCAATTATCCAATTAGGATTTTATATAGTCTAAGTAGTAATATAGTATAAGTATACTATATTACTACTTAGACTATATAAAATCCTGCATGAACTGAAATGCTTCCGGTATGTCTATGGAATATTTAGAAATATAACAACGATATGTATCAGTCATTCTCTCAGGGCAGGCGGGTTGGCGACTGATGCCAGAGCGTCGTTAGTTAGCCGGCAGGGTGCACCACGTGCAGGTGTCTGTGGGCCACTACGCTACTGTAGTCTTAGAGTGGATGAAGCGTCGGGCGCCGCCCTTTAGATGGGCCGATGACCTCAAGGGAACAGCCGGAAGCGGCTGGATGCGGAAAGCGGAGGATCGCATAGTGCATTAGCACGCAGTGTTCGTCGCGTTAGAGACGGGGAGTGCGCGTCTGGACATTCGCCCTTATGAAGATCTCCGTTTGAAATCGAAACTAGTTTATTTTCCCGACAAAAATCATGAGTGACTGTTTCATTTCATTAATCAAAAAGTTATATTATTTATTTTATTACTGTTGTCAAGTAATACTAAAAGAGACTGCCAATATAAGCCAAATCTCAAAATAAAAGACCACCATGCCAACGTCAGTTATATTTTAAGCCCAGATGAGGCATTAACCCACCTCTGCGTATGTTTGTTTAAGCAGCGATAAGTCAGTGAGCGTAACAAGGACGGTAACAAGTCAAAATTACGACACCATTGGTGTACTCACACCCTTACTAAATCAACTATTGACAAGCTTAAGAATGTCTAGAATGGACATTTTAAAATTTTATTTTATAAAAAAAAAATCTAAGGTGCAATGGAGACCTCGACGACGTATTGGGCGACGAAGTGTTGGGCCCTAGATAGACCGATGACCTGAAAGCAACGGCGGCGGAAAGCGGCTGGACGCTGAAAGCAGAGGATCGCAAATGGTAGAAGGCGTTAAGAAAGGCCTATATCTAGCAATGCGAAGAGGCCACGAGAATTTGGAAAAACTGATGGTGGTTGGGAACACCGAAGGCAAGAGATCGCGCGGACGTTCACCAACGAGATGGGCCGATTATGTAATAGACTCTTAGTGTTCTAATTTTTATACGGCTATAAGAGACGCGCTGGACAGAAACCGGTGGAGGCAGATCATTCGCTCCAGATGCAACTCTGATGCTGACCACGATCCTCAGATATGAGGGACCGACTCGAGAGATAGATATCCAGCAAAAGATAGATAAAGACTGATGATGATGATGAGAGGCAGATAGAACTTAACTATAGGTAAAACATCTTAGCATAGTGTTCATGAATAAAACAAAGCCATTCACTCGCCAGCTTGGGGTGAGCATGTAAGTGGTTCATCAACATCTTTGAACCAAAGCCAACTTCACCTGCACGCGGTGCATCTTGCTTACTGACAAACGAAGCTCTGGCGAAAAGAGGGGTCGGGAGCGTAATTGTAAGCTACCCGACTGGGGAATGCACCTCCACCTCACAGAATACCGCAGTCAAATAACAATTCCCTTGAGGGTTGTTGTGTTCCTACGAGTGAGTGAGGTCACGAGAAAGGAAGGAGATGCTGTGTTGGCAGAGGGGGTGGTTGCGCGCAAGCGATATTTTATGTTGCGAGCGTTAATATGGCTACCGTAACTGCCACACGACGTAGTAAAAAAAATCACATTTCCATGTAGGTTATATTTTTATACCAAACTAGCTTTTGCCCGCGGCTTCGCTCGCGTGACATTGCGGATTTAATTTTGAGAATTATTAAACTTATGATAACTTTCAAATGGTACGTCCGATTTAAATGATTCAAAAAGTAATTTACAGATACTGATATAGCCTTGAACACGAAGTAATTTATTTTGATAAGAATTAATACCGTAATTATGTAAATAGCTTTCCAATAAACGCTTCATGAATGCCAATTTTTAAAAGTAATAAAATGGGTATAGTATATTAATCTTAAGAGATATACATATGCCACCCCGGACTTTTCTGTAGACCTATATAAGATACACAATTCTACCATACATTATTTTGTTATATCTACATATATAAGGGTTTAGGCATCGTTTTCGTTGAAAGCTCCCAGACGGCTTATTTTTTCCCGACATCTTCAACAAATATCGTTAATGTACACAGAAATAAATACAAAAACTTAACAAATTATATACTAAAACCTTCCTCGAGAATCACGCTATCGAGTGTTGAAACCGGCTTGAAAATCGGTGCAGTAGTTTTTGAGTTTGTCGCGAACAGACAGACAGACGCGGCAGGGGACTTTGTTTTATAATATGTATTGAAGATGCATACTGTATTCATCTACACTATCGGCATCAACTCATAATCATCCCACTGTTAGGATACGAGTCTAACTTCAATCGAAGAGGGTTTGATTATAGCACCTTGCTACTCCATTGCGCGTTGGCAATCGCCCGTAGTTTCAAGCCGCCCTGAGGCCACTGACTTGGCTTAAGGAGTCATCTAATGACAGCAGTCGGGACCAACGATGTAACGTGTACTCCGAAGCACGAAGAAGTTCGAGATCTCTAATAAAGAAATAAGACTCGCCCATAGACTTAACTTGCGTGTTCGATTAGACTGACGCGTACTTTTTCTGTCACTGTCTGTAGTTTCTAGTTTTTGCTACACCTACAATATACCTGCCCCCTTACCACCATCTCTTATTGCGATTCAATAATTGAGTAGATTGCTTATTCATACCAATGAATAAGCGACTCTATTCCATTTGAAATAGAGTCGCATAATCATTGGTATGAATAAGCAATCTATTCAGTTATTGAGTCGCAATAAGAGATAAGGGGGCTGTATGTATATTTGTGACGAACTTGTGACCACATATATATCGAACATGCAATATTCTAATTAGATACAGGGCTGCCACCTAAGCTGAAGCCGATTTCGATCGATATTTTCTTTCCAAAATAGGCCTTAGGTTAAAGTTAATGACAAACATCTTCAGCTTAATATTTAGAGCTGTAGGGTTTCTGTCAGCTAAGCTAAATATCAGTACCATTAATCTAAGATGAAGTTTGATTTTTCCAATTAAAAAATCCGATGGTAATCATTGTCAGCTTCGGCGGTAGGCCCTCTGATTTTAGGTACTAGTTCGTACTACTAGTTCTAAGAGCATAGAAGTTGTCTTCAGGTACAGATAATGAGACGAGAGTTGAGGCGATCTCAGTACAAGCACAATATAAGCAATAATACTATGTACAGTATGGCCATTCCCTACCGCTCTGTCGTATCGACCTCACCTCCCCTATGCGACAAATCTGGAACAGTTTGTATGACGCCGTACGCACACATGCTCGTTCGCGTCCTGTATAGACCTCATTGTTTATGTAGTAGTAAACTTCATGACATTAGTATGTAGTGGCCGGGGTGTGGTACAAGTAAGATTAAAAGTGCTTTCCACCCCACTTCTGCACAATACAAGGCGCCTTAAATGTATCTGTGTAAGTAATATGTTCCCCCTTACTCTCGCTGCGCGACTCATCTGTGTGAGTAAAGTGGATTTTAGTTTCGCTACACGACCTATACATATCTAGCACTTTCTAGGTCTACATTAACAAGTGTTATATGCAAATCTGCGGCTGAAAGAACTCGCACAGCGCTCGCAACTTATCTCACTGTCGGTTTATTGTTACTTATTGAAAGTTGGTTTGTTTAAAATATCGCTACGAACCATCGACACGGGTTCTGATGAAGCAGCGGATATATCATCACTATGACGTAAAGTGTGTTGGTGTTGAATGAAAAGGGTATGGGATTGAAGATTTCGAAGAAATAAGGTTACGGATTGTATATAGAAAATGGTAATAAAATTTCTAATCAAATAGATTCAGATTTACTTTTTTATATACAGAAAAAATAATTATAACTCAATTACAAAAAAATAATAAAACAAAAAAAAAACAAAAAAACTTGCAAATCAACGTAATTTAGTTGAGTTTTTTTTGGGACAATAGACGATCGCAACATAAAATATTGCTCGCGCGCCGCCAAACCCGATGACAACGCAATAACTTCTTCCTTCTGGGTGACCTCACTCACTCGCAGGAACATAATACTCCCTCTCAAGGGAATTGTTATTTGACTGTTAAGTTCCTCATCACTAGGGTCAAACAATCTAAGTATCTTATCACGATCACGCAGTTTTAGAAAATCAGGGACTTATGGGACAGGGAGGGACAGAGCATTACTGGTAATACAGCCGCTAGCACGGGTAGTGCCTCGTGCTTACAGTTCTATACGATTTACATAAAAATATCAGAGTAAGGCGCAGGCTTTGAAGCAATTTACGACGTGCGGCACCTAAAGTAGCCCTGTCAGCCCATACGTCATACAACCTAAATACCTATGTGGCTGTATATTTTTTTTTTACATTTTGAAAGTAAATTCCTACGTAGAGGTTGAAACTCGTGTTAACGCATAGAAGATGCCTACTCAGTCGGGCAGCACCTCTCTTTTACCTAGCCTGGTTACTTAATTAGTAGGGTATACTACCTACTTGCAGGTGTGCTTGGCTTTGGCTCATAGATAATAGAGAAGTTATAGAATGGTGTACAACTTACAAACTATATTCTATTTCAATGGCTGCTAGAGCAAACGTGATAGCCTCTTAAGTAATTTCGATAAAACAATTTGTACGTACATAAACCCGATACTATCTATGCAATAAGTCACAAACGGGCGTAGAATCACGATTCAGGCGTATATAGCCAATAAATTCAATTCACACGTAGTACACACCATACAGATATTTATAGGCTATTTAAAATAATTATTACTAGTTTAAACCAAAGTGTGAACCAACAAGGATAACAATTTATTGAACTGATTTACGAATATTTTTTTTCTATACTGGTTTGTTCTTCGAGTCTCATTTCATCGATTTGTTGTTATTTTGTTTCTCGTTTCCCTTTATTTATAGTGTTTTTTTTTATTACAGAAAACAATCACCAAGGGGTGGCCGATCCGTTGCCAGCCTATACTCCTTCCTTCTTTGGATTCCTTAATACGTTAAATTTGTTTTTTTTTTTAAACTGTTAGCTAATATAGTTCAACTGAAACCAAATAAACTTTCACTTACATGTTAATGTACAATTATTTTATAAATTACAATTTATAACTAACAATAACGTTTTATTTCTATGTAGGTAGCAACTTATTCATATAATGCACTTTTATACCTTACCTTACCTTGCAATTGAAATTTCGCTTATAAACAATTCAAAACTATAGGTGAACCGGTAAATTGCCATCGCTGTCAATCATGAATCAGTAAGCGGTGTACTGCGGAAATTCTTTAATAGAAGATTGATTGTGGCGGCTGTGAGGAAACGCGACGAATTGGCATTCTCCGGTGCACTTGTTATGTTCGGGGTGCCGATAATTGAGGGGTGCTGTTATAGTGTTTGTTACGTTATTGATGTTTAGGAATTTTGAGATTTAGTACAGCGCGTGGTACATGACAAGAAAAATGTAAAAAGTGTGTAAGTTTCTTTTTATACCACTAACGTGGCAAACAAGCATACGGCCCGCCTAATGGAAAGCAGTTGCTGTAGCCTATGAATGCCTGTAACACGAAAAAGCCCGCAAGGGCTCAATGAAAGAATAAAGAATTTCATTTTATTTCTTTACGAAATTGGGACCTCCAAAAGGAATGTGAAGAAGCACCTTCTAGACCGGTGTAATACCTAGTAATGGTCCAATGTGTAGACTAAACTACAGGCTTCAGCTTCAGCGGTGGTCAGAGAAATTTAATATTCGATGGGAATAATTCGTTAGTCTGGGTCAAATAAGAAAGGAATTTTTGGCAATCTCGTTACGTATATTGTGGATGAAATGTTTTAATAGATTACATAGTTTTTTTTATCATACCATGCAGCTGACAGTTCTTGATGGTAAGAAAATATAGTAAAAACTTATTCATCACCATCATCATCAGGTCCATTTTTAGTCTCCACTACAGGAGCACGACCCTCTCTCGTTTGTCCTAGACGGAAGGAGGATTTGGCCTACACTCTCCACGCTGGTCAAACGGGTTGGGGAGGCCTGATCGATATTTGATAATGTATTTCCCTTAGTCGCCTTGTACGACATCCACGGGAAGAAACGGAGTGATTCTATTCTAGTCTGCCGGAAACCACACGGCCTAAAACTTATTACTAGCTGTTAATGTATGTTGTCTTTTGCAAGATGTTTTTTTTATACTACGTCGGGTGGCAGATAAGCATTCAGTCCGCCTGTTGTAAAGCGCTGTTACCGCCGCCATATAAACGTTCGCAATCACAACATGAAATATTGCAATTATCGCTCACACACAGCCCTCCTCCTGCCAATGCAGCAACTCCTTTCTTTCTGGTGACCTCACTTCCTTGCGGAAACACAACAATCCTCAAGTGTATTGCTTTTTTTATACTACGTCCGCATGATATGAAGCAGTTACCGTAGCAACATGAACTATCGCTCGCACGACATCTCCGCCAACCCGCAGTTGAGCAACGTGGTGGAGTATGCTCTAAACCCATTCGACTGAGAGGAGACCCGGGGCCCTACCGCTGAAGCTGAAGCCGATTGCCATCGAATATTTTGATTCGAAAAATACGTCTTACGTTTTAGTTATTGACGGACATCGTCTGCTTAGTCCGTCGAGCTCTAGGGTTTCTATCAGCTAAACTAAAGACAAGTACCTTAAATCTAAGCTAAAGTTTGATTTTCGTAATCAAAAAACCAGATGATAATCGGCTTCAGCTTCGGCGGTAGGCCCCCCGTATCCCAACAGTGGGATGATTATGGGCTGCCCATAAGAGGGCGCATAGAAATATGCTATTCATTCCTCTTAGTTAGGCCTTTGTCTCCGCCTTTGAGCAACGTGGTGGAGTACGCCCTACATGCCCTCGATTGCGGGGTGATCTGTATCGCAACAGTAAGATGAATAAGAGTAGACGACGAGACCTTTTGCCACTATTTAAAAGAGGTTTGCGCTCCGATAACCTAAATAATAAACTAGAGACCTAATATATCTAAAAAAAAAGACGTGTGGCACTCGGGGACTGCCGCGGTAAAGCTATTGCATAGCATTTTGTATCAACTTATGCAATTATAATTTTATTTATTTATTTTATTCATGCAGTATTGCTTTTTCTTTGATATTAATTCAAGTTACACTTTTTGAGCGTGGTGACCGATAAGAAAACAATTTTTTCTATTATTAAATAAATAAAACGAGTTTCGTAGAGTCGTACAATACGTCTAATCGCACGCACACAACGCCGTGTCGAAGACTGCCGAACTGAAACGACGTTAGACGATGCACGGCCTTCAAGCCACACCTCCTTGCCCGTCGGAGTGGGGAGCGTGAGGTTTTTTCGTTACGTAATTTCTGGATTCGGTCCCCGCGCTCAAGGCCCGCGATAGAAGCTATGCAATAGCTTAATAATAATAATAAATTAAAATATCTAAGTGATGAATCGAACAGCATTATATTTAGAGTCTTTCGAGTGTCCGTTAGCTTATCAACTTATTGTGGAATACCGACTGCTAATGCTTAAAAGAGAGACCAGAAGTTATCTGTGCCTCTGAGAATATGCCGCATTTACAGTGGCGAATAGCAACGTTACATGTGTTACTTTGATCCTAAATGTTTATCTGTCGACTTATCGACTAGTCCACTTTACACCAGGTAAACCAAATTTTTTCATGTAAGTGGTATGAAAAACTGTTGAGTATTTGTTTCACAAAAGATTTGCAACAAAAGCAAGTGAGTACTTTTAACCTTACGTATTTCTGCGTATAGACAGGATAAATAAGCGACCAACTGGTTGCCAATGAGATAACGGCTCATGTGAATGCTAGGGAGCGTTTGAATTGAGCAAGTGATTTGGAACAGGTAACTAAGTGCAAGTACTAGTCACATACATTGTACATTTATTTAGTCGGTTCATTTCTATCAATCCATTTCCAGAAGAATATAACCTAAATGGGTAAATGAATATAAATATTTTTAATATTGTCTCATCCATTTTTTTACACTACGGAAGCTTTTAAACACGATTTATCATTGTGATGTAGGCTTTGAGAAATAAGTATATACAGGTTG
The DNA here is from genome assembly GCA_937001555.2 of Hypsopygia costalis. NCBI lineage: Eukaryota > Metazoa > Arthropoda > Insecta > Lepidoptera > Pyralidae > Hypsopygia > Hypsopygia costalis. The sequence continues at coordinate 12,180,206 of OW443344.2, forward strand.
GCAGGTCCTCCTCACCTCTCAAAAGATAAATATAATAAAAATCCTGATGAGGGCATAATAGAATTCTATACTTGCACAAACACTAATATTTGACAGATACAATAGACACTATAAACAAACCTCAAAAATTATCAATAATACACATAATAATACACATTACATGTGTAACTGTTACAAATAACGATAACGAATAAGTAATGACGAGCTCAGTGGTCGAATGGTTAGCAATGGCCACTTTAACTCCGAGGTCGCGGGTTCGATTCCCGCACAAGACAAACATTTGTGTGCATGAACATGTCTGTTTGTCTTAGTCTGGATGTTTTCTATGTATTTTAAGTATGTATTTACAAAAAATAAACGTATTTAAGTACATTTGTCAGTTGTCTAGTACCCATAACACAAGCTTTGCGCTTAATTTGGGACGTAATAAAAAAAAAAAGAAAAGAAAAACTAAACTTGTTTGAAATATAAGAAAAACTAACGCAAATGTAATAATGTGTAGTAATGCAAATGCTTATCACTCTAATATCGTGAATTTTCCTAAAATATTGGCTAGTATTTTTTGTTTTATTTTACGTCACTAGATAGATTTACTCGTATCTAATTGCGCAAGAGCACAATTAGAAATTGTTGACGATATTCTCGGCAAGTACGTGTATTGAAGACTTATCTGAAGTATCGTTAGTAGACTAAACAGAGCATATGCTTAAGAACGAGCCGATGATGACGGCAACTTTACTTATTGTTAAGCAAATGCTTTGCAAATACGTTGGCTTAGCTTGGGAAAGCTGCTTATGTATTGTTGCTTTCTGTGTCGTGATTAAGTTGCAAGCGTTGTAACATTCAAATAGATTTTACTTCCTACTCAAATACAAATTGTTGGAAATACTCGTAAAATATTTGTGCAGCTTTATTTTGAAGTATAACTTTCTCTACGTTTATAAAACTTATTATTGGGTGCATCACGTACAGGAAGGGGAGGTTGTCAGTCAGCGATGAGATTCGGAGGTGTATGTGGTTCATCAACATCTTTGAACTAAGGCCATCTTCACCTGCACGCGGTGCACCCTGCTGACTGACAAACGAAGCTCTGGCGAAAAGAGAAGTAGGAAGCGTAATTGTAAGCTACCCGACTGGGGAATGTACCTCCACCTCACAGAATACCGCAGCCAAATAACAATTCCCTTGAGGGTTGTTGTGTTCCTGCGAGTGAGTGAGGTCACCAGAAAGGAAGGAGATGCTGCATTGGCAGCCGGGGTGGCGGCGCGCGAGCGATATTTTATGTTGCCAGCGTTAATATGGCTACGGTAACCGCTTCACATCAGGCGGGCCGTATGCTTGTCTGCCACCCGACGTAGTATAAAAAAAAAGATGGTGACCGTAATCTACCTATGAATAAGTTTATTTATTTTTAGCTTTTTCGTGCTTAGGAGTACCTGGCGTCATTAGATGATAGCCATTAAACCAAATCGGCTTGAAAATGCTGGCCTCCTCCAACCCGCATTTGAGCAGCGAGGAAGAGTACGCTCTCCTCTTGATAGAAATGAGACCCATATACTAAAGTCCTCCTATCTTACAGAAGACCGCAGTAAAATAACCCTTGATAATTGCTGTATTCCATCAAGTGAGTGAGGGCTCCAGATGCAAAAAGATGCTGCATTAGAAGTGGAGGCGCAAGCGCTCGATCTATACTAGTTGTATATCTATAAGCTAAGGTACGCACTTTTCATCTGATGCTGCTGCTAGCTCGTAGGTACACCGTATCTTAGGTGTTCGTCCCCTACACGAAAATTGCTTTTTTCCAACAAGTAGGAGCTGAAAGGTTATCTGCGACTAGAGAGTTACATATACGAAAGTGCCTTTCATCATCATCATCATCGGACTGCATCTACCCACTGCTGGATATAGGACTTCCCCAGTGCTTTTCACCAAATACGATCCCCCGCCTTCCGCATCTAGCCGCTTCCAGCTGCTTTAAGGTCGTCTAGAAGGAGTGCGTGCAATTTTTCGACGTCCTATGCGCGGCCTTCACTCTACTACCTTCCTCCTCATCTGCCATAACTTACTCGGAAGATGTGACCGGCCCATTGCCACTTCAGTTTACAAACTCCGAAGGAAGAAGAAACCCCGAGCATAGCCCTCTACGTCGCTCACTGTGCGACCTAGAGCCTGTAGACCAGTCCGATGGTCAGTGTCCAAGTCTCTGTCCCATAGATCATTACAGGGAGGACGCACTGGTTGAAGACTTTTGTCTTCAAGCATTGGTGTGGCGAAGATGTGCCAAATCTTTCCAAAAGCTGCCCCACCCAATCGAATGCGGCTATACTCGTACTTAGCCTTTATGAAACCCAGCCATTCCGATGGCTGGTCATCAAGCCTTCGAGCGAGACGATTCATGATAACCCTTGAAAACAAATTATAAACGTGGTGGTGGTAAGTGCCTTTACAAAGACATTATTTTCCAATGAAAGCGGAAATTCTCATATCCGGTAGAAAATTGCCCAAAACAGGGACGGGTCGGAAATCACCAATACTTGCTTTCAATACAATTTGATTGATTTGAAAATTGATTGTATACAGTATTTACCATATACAGTACCATAAGATAACTGCCCACTCTGCCATACATTTAAGTATAGCAGAGTTTTAAAATATTTTTTTGTATACTGGATAGAAGTTTGGGTTACTAGCCCATTCCAGTTGGGGTCAGTTCTTTTTATCTTCGTGCACCATTCCTCTTTATTGTGCACCAGTTCAGGAATTGTGCCCATCGTCTCATTGTCCTTCTGTTTTGGCTTAATCCAAGTCTAGAGTTTACAGCCTCTTTTTCCCTCGGAAATATTTCTCATTTCCGAGGGAAATGACAAATATTTCCTTCATATTAACCACTATCTTAACCACGTGAATAGAAAGGAATAGAATAGAATCCTTTATTTGCTTAAAATATCCGCCTCTCTGCCCATTACATGGCCAAACCTGCGCATTCGGCTCTACCGCATCTTATACTGTATACCACTTCAAAAGTTTTACGAATATATCTAATCGGATAGTAATCTTGTTTGCCTCCCGACTTTGTTAAAAAAATCCAACCCCCTCTATGTCCTAAAATGAACAGAAAACCTCAACCAAGTTATGCCACTACCTGCTTGGTTGCGTGGTAGCTATTTATCAATGGACCACTATGGATGGTTGCAGGTTGCATTCATAAATGCGAGAAATAAAAACAAAGCGGCAGTGCGACTCGATGGCGACAACTCGTAGGGTTGCCAGATCTGAGATATTACAACTTGTTTTAAAAATATACTTATTGGCATTTAAGGATATTATAGCATAAGTTGCTTGCCATCTTTATATCATTTACTAGCAGTTTAATGGTTATTATTTTAATAAAACTTATTTTTCCTGGGGAATAGGAATTTTTTCCGGGATAAAATGTAGCTTATATCACTTCCCCGGCCTTGAACTATACCCGTAAAAATCATGTCAATCCATTAGTTCTTTTTGACGTAAAAGAAGGACAAATAAACAAACACACTTACATATTTAGAACATTATATAGTATGGAATAATAAAAGTGTGGTACAAATGTGTTTAAAGGCAAACTAATTCTTTAAGAGATTTCTTCTAGCTAATCATAATATTGCATTTGACTGACACAAATTACGTATTACATTATACGTAATACAAATTACCTACATATAATGTTATATGTTTAAACTTTTCCAATTTTATATCTCTCCCCTTCTCCCTTTCCCCGCAAAGTTTATTTGGCTCTAACTCATGTTGAAATTATACACAACTAGCTTTCGGGTAGAACCGCAGACTTGCCCCTCGTAAACACGTACTGTGTTCACGCGAGGCGAAACTGCAGGTAGAAACGAATAAAAAGAAAGCTATGTACTATTCCAGAACATACAACATAGCTACGGTAACTGCTTTACATCAGGGGGCTGTATGCTTGTTGGTATAAAAAAAAAATTACCCACTCTAAGCAAACTTTCAATCTATATTTTATACTCTTAGCGACCTGTATTTCCCAAAGTCTTCTCTTAATGATCACTTGCGTCCTAAAAGGAATTCAATAGGTTTCTTTTTCTAAATTTCCTATTTCTAGCTTCGGTAGTATCAGGTGAGTCACGCAAAAAAGCCTTCCACGTCGTGTACTTACGTATTATGACACGTAACGTCAGTATTTATTCCTTGAATTTGTTCAACCCTAACACCGTAGCAATTAAAACAAGTTTAAAATCTCGTTTGACTGACAAATTGCAATAAATAAGAATACTTAAATCTCAACTACACAATTTAGACATGGTTCTGACTACTGGCATCCATTACATGATCCAAGTATTTGTAGTAACCCTTATAACAAATGCAATAATGTCTATTTTTGCAAATTCTCTTGATTTTTCTAATCAAGCGTCTATGTATGAAATCAGAAAGTTATTACTTTTATTATTATGATTACATGCAGTTGCAGTTTAATGGAGGAGCTATTTGCTCTAATCTCGAGTCATAAATAGGTACTTCCTTCCATTAAGTGCTGCTGTTAACATAACTATAGAAATATTAATAATGTACCACCTTATATTTTCATATGTGGTATAAAACTATAGATGAATAAATGTTTTTTTTTAACGGGAAGGGGGCCCACCAAACATTCCCACCACTGTGTCTCCTGTGTAGTCAGGATTAACGTTGGCGACCATTAAAAAATGCAATGAACAATGAAGTCCATTACAGTGCCAGGGGTAAGACTACGGCTGCCTTGGACCTTACAATGAATTAAATCAAAAGAAATTAGTAGGAGTAAGAAGCTTTTGGAAGTTGACTTCCCCTCCTAGCAATGTGAGAGATAGTAATATAGCAAATAAGGCATCAAAAGCTTAAAGAGATGGCTAGTCAAGTGAAGTTCGACTACCGTGTACCACAAATTTTAAGTATCTAACACTATTGGGAACCTAAAACATTGAGTTGTTACCTAACACATCGATTTCAATAATGTGAATTGCAAAATCGTCTGAACGCTTGGTAATTCTCCCTTGTTGCTAACAAATAAATAAATAAATATTCCTGGACAACTTACACACGGCCATCTAGTCCTATATTAAGCAAAGCTTGTACTATGGGTACTAGATAACTGATATTATACTTAAATACATATTCTTTTTGTAAATACATACATATAATACATAGAAAACACCCAGACCAAAACAAACAGACATGTTCGAGCACACAGATATTTGTCTTGTGCGGGGATCGATCCCGCAACCTCAGAATCAAAGTGGCCATTGCTAACCATTCGACCACCGAGCTGGTCAAAATCAGAATAGTATACTACCCCTGATGGGACATGCAACGCTTTAATGTTATGAAAAGTACTTATACTATACTGATTTATATTTCCAATAGGAATCCAACTGAGTAATTAAGCAGACTGTTTAATCAAATTCGCAAGGTAAGCAACGACGATCATAGTCTGCCTATTGACGGGTTTATGTTGAAGTAAGTCTGTGTTTCGGAAGGCAGCTATTTAACCAAGGCGCCTCTGCCAATCTAGGGGCCTACCAGCTAAGCTGAAGCTGATTCCCATCCGGTTTTTTGATCGCAAAAATCAAACTTCAGAAAGAAATAATAATAAATATTGTCAGACAAATTACACAGCGCCATCTAGCCGCAAAGTAAGCGAAGCTTGTGTTATGGGTAATAGACAACTGATAAACATACATTTTTTTTGTAAATACATAGTTATGATACATAGAAAACACCCAGACCAAGACAAACAGACATGTTCATGCACACAAATGTTTGTCCTGTGTGGGAATCGAACCCACGAGCGTTAGTGTCGAAGCTGCGACATTGACCGCTACGCCACCGAGCTCGTCTAGAAAGGAAGAAGATGCTGCGTTGGCAGCGGGGGTGGCGTCGCGCGAGCAATATTTTATGTTGTGAGCGTTAATATGGCTACGGTAACCGCTTCACATCAGCCGGGCCGTATGCTTGTCTGCCACCCGACGTAGTATATAAAAAAAAACTTCAGCCTAGATTTATGGAACTTGTGTTTAGCTTATCAGGTAGGTTTGTACCCTGGAACTCTATCGACAAAGCTGAAGATGTTTAGTAACAACTAAGAGGTAACGGGTTCTATTAGCCCATTATATCGGTGACCAATGATCTTATTAAAATCTCCACAGTTTTTAAAATTTCTCTTCACCTCGTGCCCGGAATGAGAGCCGACATGTAAATGCTAAAATATGTTTTTATTTTATATAACGTCGGGTGGCCAATATGGCCTGCTTGATTAAGTCCGCCTTTGTACACCTTTTATTCTATGTGAACTTTTATAATATTGTTATAACTAGTGCAATAAAGATATCACAAAGAAACAAACAAACAATACATAATTTATGGAAATTACGCTATGCCCTACCTCATTTTCGCGAGAGCCTTGCTAGTTAATCAGTAGGGTGCACCACGTGGAGGTGAGGTTGGCTATGGCTCTAAAGATCATAGTGAGATGCCATAAATCTATAAAAACGTGAGAACATAGCTCACAATACGAAGTTTTCTCAGCAGCCTTTATTAAGCACACGACACCAATAAAAAGCCTCATCAATTTAAGTCACATTGTCCGCAAGGAACTGTAGCAAAATATAAATAAATCAAATTGACCTCGAAAATTCGGACCTTTCGGCAAATTTCGCCCATTATCGGATGCAAAAAGAGCAATTTGGGTCGCGTTTCGTTGTTTTTTTATTTGGACTCAGGTCCCGTAAGCTTGGTAGGCAGAGAAAAACAGAAATTCCACTTCGTGCAAGAATCCGATTGTAATAAACATTCATAATGTTATGAAATTATTGATGTTTTAGAGTAAAAAAATAATTTATTAATTAAATTAAACGGGTCACTAAATTGGTCACTCACTCTCTCTTTCCCACGTATTTTTGTCGGACTAGTTTCGATCACATACGGACATTCTGTAAATAAAAGGACATTTATTATAGAAGGGACATTTTGAGAAATAACATTACGATAAAAGGACCTATGGGAAAGGACATTTGGAGAAAATGACATTATGAGCTGATAGGAAATCTGATAACATTATAGTTTGGGGTGTAAGTGGTTTATCAACATCTTTGAACCAAAGCCAACTTCACCTGCTCGTGGTGCACCCTGCTGACTGACAAACGAAGCTCTGGCGAAAAGAGAGGTAGGGAGCGTAATTGTAAGCTACCCGACTGGGGAATGTACATACCTCCACCTCACAGAATACCGCAGCCAAATAACAATTCCCTTGAGGGTTGTTGTGTTCCTGCGAGTGAGTGAGGTCACCAGAAAAGGAGGAGATGCTGCGTTGGCAGCGGGGTGGCGGCGCGCAAGTGATATATTATGTTGCGAGCGTTAATACGGTTACGGCAACACATGTGTGTTAGTCTTGGTCTGGGTGTTTTCTATGTATTATATGTATGTATTTAGAAAAAAAAAAGTATCAGTTATCTAGTACCCATAGCTATACTTAGGTTGGGACTAGACAGCAGTGTGTAATTTTTTGTAGAATATGACAAAAAAATAGGTTTATTGGGTATTATGCTTAAGTTAGGTTAGGTTAAATTAATTAAATTAGGCTAAATAAAAAATGATTTTAATCTGCAAGTTTTATTTAATTAAATATGTTGATTAAAATGGAATTTACCTGACAATTTATCAATTGAGATTGTGATTATGAGAATTTCTTGAATTTTTGTAGGCGTGCTTAGCTCACATAAGTCATCACAAGGTTCATTTCGGCATAAAAGATTGTCTTGTGTTTTTTTTTATACTAAGTCGGGTGGCGGACAAGCATACGGCCCGCCTGATGTGAAGCGGTTACCGTAGCAATATTAACGCTCGCAACATAAAATATCGCTCGCGCGCCGCCACCCACGCTGCCAACGTAGCATTTCCTTCCTTTCTGGTGACCGCACACACTTGCAGGAACAGGAGCTGGAGGTACATACCCCAGTCGGGTAGCTTACAATTACACTCCCTACCTCTCTTTTCGCCAGAACTTCGTTTGTCAGTCAGCAAGGTGTATGTACCGCGGGCAGGTAAAGTTGGCTTTGGTTCAAAGATGTTGATGAACTACATACACCCCAAATTGTGACTTGGTACTGTATTATTTTTTATTAGTATGCCCATGAAAGAAAGGTTTTAGCTTCGATTATAGTTGACAGAAGGGTTTTAGTCTCATATTATTAGTCATCTTGAACCGATAGAAGAAACTTTCTTGAGTTTTAAACTACATGGTGCTGCACAAGTTTATCTGCAAAAGATGTAGGTACAAAATAAAGCTACTCAATAAGACCATCTGTGAATATTTAATGTTTGCCTCTGACTTGTAATTGTTGCATGCATTGTTCTCGAAAGATAATTTAGGACCTGTTTAATTAAAATTTTGCTCGTGAGAATTTCAGGTCGGTCCGGGTATGGACATTTAAAATGTGCTCGAATAAACCACAATGCACGTTTTAAATTTAAATTTACTGTATACGAATGTATTTAAAATTTCTTTGTTGCTAACTATTTATATTTGTGGTACCGATCATTGTGTTCATGAAGTGACGCGCCTCGGCTTGGCATGGATAGAATTGGTTTTATGCGTCGTACACCAAAGGAGCTCGGTGGCGTCGATGCGTGTGTCAGTCTAATCGAACACGCAAGTTAAGCAATGTCGGCCGTAGCCCGTCCATGGATGGGTTTATTTATAGCGAGTTCCTCCGTGCTTCGGAAGGCACGTTAAGCAGTCGGTCCCGGCAGTTGTCAGAGAGTCGTTAAGTCAGTGGCGTTTAGCGACTTGAAAATACCGGCCTCCGCCAACCCGCAGTTGAGCAGCGTGGTAAAGTATGCTCTAAACCCCTTCAATTGAGGGGAGACCCATATCCCAGCAGTGGAATAAATAAATATTTTCGTAAAAATGGGTAAAAGTAGTAAGTACAAAGTTTTGCTTCATGTAATAATATAATTACATAATATTATTTTCCCGTTAACAAGGACTATACTTTCCTAGCCTTACAGCCTTACCCATGCATAGTGAGGGTTAAAAACTAGTCAACAGACATAACGTGTATGGTTTATAGCAGAAGTTAATTACGACTTTCACCCAGATTGCACCAGAAAAACCAGGAAACATAACCAAGCGATTTCAATACACGCGTTTATTAAAATTCTCGACAAATCATGTGGTCAGACTTGTGATGTAAGGGTATTGTTTCGTTGCATAAGCGTAGCGGATTTGTTTTGATGCGATAACGCTGCACGCACGAGAAAGCATGACTCATTGTCACGTTCCGCCTCAGCCGAGCGTGCAAACAAGAGCGCGGAACAGGCGATAGAGAGGCACGATCGGCTTAAGCGTTCGTTGTGACGCATCTATCTCACTTCTACTCCATCGGCTGATGTTTTCTTATGACGTTATCACGTACAATTATCGTCCGTAAACTGACTTTACAGACAACCGATTTTTTTTATTTTTGGCCGTGTGGTTCCCGGCAGACTAGAATAGAATCACTCCGTTTCTTCCCGTGGATGTCGTACAAGGCGACTATGGGAAATACATTATCAAATATCGATCGGGCCTCTTCAACCCGTTTGTCCAGCGCCTGGGGAGTGTTATCCAAATCCTCCTTCCGTCTAGGAAGGACGAGAGAGGCTCGTGCTCCTGTACTGGAGACTAAAATGGACCTGATGATGATGATGATTTTTTTATTATTTAAGGGCTTCCACAACGTCGAGCTACTGCTTCTCCTGGAGTAATATCTCTTGGACACGGGTAGAGAGGAGCTCAATGGCGTTGTGCGTGGCAGTCTAATCGGTATGCATCCATGGACAAGCTACGGTCGACGTTGCTTAACTTGCCTGTTCGATTAGATTGACACACGCAACGACGCCACCGAGCTCCTCGATTATATGTCATCATCAGTCTGTATCTACCCACTGCTGGATATAAGCCTTCCGAAAGCTTTCCATCAAATACGATCCTCCGCCTTGCGCATCCAGCCGCTTTCTTAAGGTCATCGGATCATCTAGAAGGAGGGCGTCTAACGATTGGTCGTTCAACGCGCGGCCTTCACTCTAATACCTTTCTACCCCTTCTGCCATCATTTACTCGGCAAATGTGACCGGCCCATTGACATTTCAACATGCTAACTCTGAAGGCTATGTCGACAACTTTGGTTCTCTGTCGAATTTCTTCATTCCGGATTCGATTCCTCAGAGAAACCCCGTGTATAGCCCTCTCCATCGCTCGCGACCGATCTTGTATATGACGAGCTCGGAGGTCGAATTGTTAGCAATGGCCACTTTGACTCCGAGGTTACGGGTTCGATCAATTATTTGTGTGCATGAACATGTCTGTTTGTATTGGTCTGGGTGTTTTCTATGTATTATATGTATGTATTTACAAAAAAAAAAATGTATTTAAATATAATATCAGTTATCAAGTACCCATAGTACAAGCATTGCGCTTAATTTGGGACTAGACGGCGATGTGTAAATTGTCCAGAAATATGTATTTATTTATTTTATTTATTTATATAATACCAATATTATATTCCGCTAAAGTTTGTATACGAGTCACATCCTAAGTGGAGGTTGTATAGCCCGAAGGGACGCGACACGTCGGTAGCTTGCGCAACAAACTCTATGAATAAATTAGTGTATGTGGAAATTACTTGTATGAAGCTATTTTGAGAGTAATTGTCTTTTCTTGAACATTACATAAACTAAGAAAGTCTAACTTAGTTTTCCTCATCATCGTCATCATCAACAGTTAAGAGTTTAGCTCTTATCTGTTGGTGAAGCTTCTGCCAGCAAATTAATCTATATTTTCCGGGAGTTTCTTTAACTGTTCATACTGCATGGCTCCCATTTTGGACTTGACAACGTTTTATAAATCGATGAACGCCGGCTGCACGCAGGAAAATGACTCATTGTCACGTTTCGCCTGAGCCGAGCGTGCAAGCGAGAGCGCGGCTTGTAACGTATCTTCTCTCTTCCGAACCGACTTTACAGACAACTATTTTCAGCGAAATTAATTGAACTTATAAAATCGTCCGGTCGTTCTGTCTGTCCGTTGCCATGAAACTCAAAATTTAGAAATTCTGACTTCGGATTCGTGTAGAGCATCAAAAAGTAGTAACGTAAAGTGACCTTGATTTTCCGATATCAAATCGGAATTTCGAAAAAAAAAAATTTCGCTATGCGCCACCCATGCTGCGCGTCCGATGTTATATTCTGTTACTTTAATACCGCAGCCAAATAACAATTCCCTTAAGTGTTGTTGTGTTCCTGCGAGTCAGTGAGGTCACCAGAAACAAAGAAAGGAAGGTGTATAGGCAGGCAACGGATCGACGACTCTTGCTGTTGCTGATCTCCGTGGGCGGTGGTGATTGCTTTCCATAAGGTGACCCAAATGCTCGTTTGCCCCCCTCTCACATAAAAATAACTTGTTTAAAATAATTGTATACTGGTCTTCCCCTTCCTTTTTTGTTTTTATTTGGCTTTATATCCCTGTTCTCGTTATACTGGGGTCGGGTCTCCTCACTCTACGGCGTCAGGTTGATCCTGGGTTGTCGGTTTTGGCAATTGGGCTTTCCTACGAGTATTTAATTAGTAATATAATAATAAAAAATCGGGTATTTAAAATACCGATATAGTTTTCTCAGGGAGGGCACAATGACATTTTTTTTATATACTACGTCGTCGGGTGGCATACAAGCAAACGGTCCGCCTGGTGTGAAGCGGTTACCGTAGCCATATTAACGCTCGCACCATGAATAATCGTTCCCGCAGCGCCAGTACCGCAACAACTTCTTCCTCTCTGGCGACCTCGCTCACTCGCAGTAACACAACAACCCTCAAAGGAAAATTGGCTGCGATGTATTCTGTGAGGTGGAGGTACTTCTCCAGTCGGGCAGCTTACAAATACGCTGTACCCTACCTCTCTTTTACCAGAGCCTCGTTCGCTAGTCGGCTGGGCGCACCACATGCAGGTGAGGTTGACTCTAGCTAGTACACGTTTTGTAATAGTACGAAAAAAAAATATTGATAGTCAAGATTCATTATTTACTATGAAAAAATGTAATTAATGGATAACTTGGAGAATCATACATAAACGAATTAATTTGAAAATAATCATAAATACACATAAAGTAAATTATTTAAACTACTGTAATAAATGTCCAATAAGGATTCTATTAAAACAAATACAGAACGCCCACTAACAAAATCACTTCAACTAATGATGTAATGAGACGCTAAAATATTACAAATCATTATTCTATTTATTATAACAAATTGTTTTCATGCAGGAGCGGACGGTAGCTATACCGCAGTCGCTGCGGGGCAAAGCGGGGCAACGCGGGGCAATTATCGGGACGCGGGCGATGCGGGCGACGCAAACCAAGCCGGCAGAAATGGCCCGGGGCAGTGCTCTTGATAGACATTAATTGTTCAAGAGATATTACTACTTTAATAAGTATATTATTTTACGCTCATTTTGAAATTCCGACTTTGATATTAATTGAATATCGTTTATTGAATTTATTTTTTTAAATGTAATAAATATATTTGTTGTTTAAGATAGTTAACCGAATTATTTAAATTCCTTTATAGTGTTACACATTATTTCTATAATACATATAGAGTTGTTTATAATTTACGGCAATAATATTCTACGATCATTCGTAATCATGCGATTACGAATGATATTTTAAAATTTGGGGTGTAAGTGGTTCATCAACATCTTTGAACCAAAGCCCACTTCACCTGCCCGCGGTGCATGCTGCTGTCTGACTAACGAAGCTCTGGCGATAAGAGAGGTAGGGAGCGTAATTGTAAGTTACCCGACTGGGGAATGTACCTCCACCTCACAGAATACCGCAGCAAAATAACAATTCCCTTGAGGGTTATTGTGTTCCTCTTAGTGAGTGAGGTCAGCAGAGAGGAAGGAGATGATGCGCTGGCAGCGGGGGTGGTGGCGTGCGAGCGATATTTTATGTTGCGGCCGTTAATATCGCTACGGTAACCGCTTCACATCAGGCGGGCCGTATGCTTGTCTACCATGCGACGTGGTAAAAAAAAATCTGGATTTTATAGCATGCTTTAAATTTACGCGAGACGAAGCTGCAGACACTAAATAATGCATTGTAAATTGTTAAGAATCTTCCTCTTTATATGTAAATAATAACAAAAGTAATGTAACTACAAAACTCGTTTAAATTAAAATAACGAATAAAACTAAGCAGCTTGCCGACAGTAGACTCTGCACTGTAAAGAACTCATTTTATTTGTTCCTAGGACAGTTATACCAGAGTTGTACCATTTTCATGGGGACGATTATTGTTGGAACGCATTATAATATCCACCGCGGTAGATATTTATAGTTTTATGATACTACATTGTCCAGGAGACTGTGTATTTATACTTATTTTTTTTTAACAATTTCTCATTCCAGTTAAGCTATACGATCTCTTGATTACCGCTCCAGTATTGACTGTCGAATAATATTTTCCATTTCTGATATTGCTTTTAAGTCATAAATACATGCAATTATTATAAGATTGTACATTTCTTCTTTTTTACCATTTCGCAACTGACACTACCTGCTTATATTTCTTAAACGGTGAATGATTACATCCATTTTCAATACGTGTTTACTGGTTAGATAACGGATGTGAGAAAAAAAAACATGACAAATAATATTGATTTTAACAAATAGTTTGTTACTTTTTTGCTTTAGCTAAACAAAAGTGATTGAGTCTGAAGATTGTAAACATATTGGCTCCTGGCCTATAAAGAATATATGTATAGTTAACACCTATTTCATTGCAGTTCTTACTACTTTCAATTAATATTTCTTTTTTATAACAATATACAAATTTTATATTAGAAAAAAATCTGATTTATTGAATGAGCCATCAACTGCCTTATTCGATAAATGCCCAACGCTGATCGGCGAAAAGTTTAATTTAGTATACTTATTTCTTTTAATGTGTAGAGATGAAAAGCTTTTCGAAAATTCCCATGGGATACAAATATATGCAAGAAAGAAGTCGAGAAAGCTTTAAATTTAATTAAAAATGCATAACATTTTTAAGTGCTGTATGTGCCGATATCGAAATTGTAAAAAAAATATTATTATTTCAACTAAGTTATAGTAATGGGACGGGGGCCCACCACTGTGTCTACTGTGTAGACAGGATTAACAGCGGCGACCGCCAGCAAAGGCAATGAACAATGAAGTCCATTGCAATCCCGGGGGTAAAACTACGGCTGCATTGGAACTCACAACAAATTTGATCAGAAGAAATTAGAATAAGTTATAGTAATATAGAAAACTAGCTGTTGCCCGCGGCTTCGCTCGCGTGAAATTCGGAGCAAACACGTGTTCACTCATTTATTTAAAGAAGTAATAGTCCAACTAATCTCATTTCCGCATACATACTTTGGACCTCCGTTTCACCCTCTTAAGGGTAAAATTTTAATAATCCTTCTAAGTAATTTCGTGTCCACTATGTTATATTTTCAAATCGATGCCATTTTCGTAATTGACGTCCCAAAAAACCATAAAATCAACACCCATATTGATATTATGACATTCCAACATCATCGCACCCCCACAGGGGTGATTTTATGAGAGGTCGGCTATGTTGGATTATAAAATAGTTGCTTTTTTCGTAATCAGTGACCCGATAAACTATAAAAACACTACCCATGACGATGTTCAGACTTTTTCACCCCATTTTAGACATTTCAACCCCATCGCACCCCAATAAGGGATGATGGTTACGTTAGCCACGTTGAATTTTAAAATCGTTGTTATTTTCGTAATCAGCGACCCGATACACCATTAAAAAAAATCACCATGACGTTTTTCAGACTTTTGGGACCCATTTTACCCTTTATAGGGTTGAATTTTGAAAAATCCTGTAACATGTGTTTAGTCAATTACCTATAGAAGTACTCGTGTAAAATTTAGGATAAAATATCCAACTAAGTTCGTTTCCCCATACAAACTTTGGACCTCCGTTTCACCCTCTTAGGGGTAAAATTTTAAAAATCCTTTTAAGTAATTTCGTGTCCACTATGTTATATTTTCAAATTGATGCCATTTTCGTAATTGACGTCCCAGAAAACCATAGAATCAACACTCATATTGATATTATGATATTTCAACCCCATCGCACCCCCACTGGGGTGATTTTATGTCACGTCGGCTATGTTAGATCATAAAATAGTTGTTATTTTCGTAATCAGCTACCCGCTAAACCATAAAAACAATACCCATGACGATTTTCAGACTTTTTCACCCCATTTTAGACATTTCAACACCATCGCACCCCAATAGTGGATGATTGATACGTTACCCACGTTGAATTTTGAAATCGTTATTGTTTTCGTAAACAGCGACCCGATAAACTATAAGAACAATACCCATGACGATTTTCAGACGTTTTTTACCTATGTAATGGGTAAAAAAGGCTATGTTGGATTATTAAATAGTTGTTTTTTTCGTAATCAGCGACCCGATAAACCATAAAAGCAATACCAATATTTTCAGACTTATTCACCACATTTTGGACATTTCAACGCCGTCGCACCCCAATAGGGGATGATGGTCACGTTACCACCCTACGAGTACAATAATAGGTAATTTCTGGGATAAAAACTATCTTAGGTATGTCCTTTCCCAGGACTCAAGGTATCTCTCAACCAAATTTCATCTAAATCGGTCCAGCGATTTAAGCGTGAAGAGGTAACAGACATTTTGTCGCATTTATAATATTAGTATTGATTGGCGTTCCGAAAACCTGTAAAAACGACACATATATTGATATATAGACATTTCAACTTCATCGCACCTCAATAGAGGATGATGGTCACGTTAGCCACGTTGAATTTTAAAGTCGTTGTTGTTTTCGTAATCCGCGACCCGATAAACCATAAAAACAATACCCAAGACGATTTTCAGACTTTTTGACCCCATTTTACCCTTTTAGGGGTTGATATTTTCAAATCGATGCCATTTTTCTATTTGACGTCCCAGAAAACCATAGAATCAACACCCATATTGATATTATGACATTCTAACCCCACCGCAACCCACAGGGGTGATTTTATGTCATGTCGGCTATGTTGGATTATAAAATAGTTGTTGTTTTCGTAATAACTTAGTAAATAAACCATAAAATCAATACCCATGACGATTTTCAGACTTTTTCACAACGGTTTACCGCTTTAGGGGGTGAATTTTGAAAAATCCTAAAACACGTGTTAACTCATTTATCCATAGAAGTATTCGTGTAATGTTTCGTATAAAATAGTCCAACTAATCTTGTTTCCTCATACAAACTTTGGACCCCTGTTTCACCCCCTTAGGGGATGAATTTTGAAAAATGCTTTCTTAGTACACCCCTAGACATCATAAGGAACCTACGTGCCAAATTTGGAATCTCTAGACCCAGCGGTTTAGGCTGTGCCTTGATATATATCAGTCAGTCACTCAGTTTCTTCTTTTATATATTTGAATCCCATCGCATCCCCACAGGGGTGATTTTATGTCACGTCGGCTATGTTAGATCATAAAATAGTTGTTATTTTCGTAATCAGCTATCCGATAAACTATAAAAACAATACCCATGACGATTTTCAGACTTTTTCACCCCATTTCACCCCTTTAGGGGTTGAATATTGAAAAATCCTGAAACACGTGTTTACTCATTTATCTATAGAAGTACTCGTCTAAAGTTTCGGATAAAATAGTCCAACTAATCTCGTTTCCCCATACAAACTTTGGACCCCCGTTTCCCCCCCTTCGGGGATGAATTTTGAAAAATCCTTTCTTAGTGTACCCCTAGACGTCATAAGGAACCCACGTGCCAAATTTCGAATCTCTAGACCCAGCGGTTTGGGCTGTGCGTTGATATATCAGTCAGTCAGTCAGTCAGTCAGTCAGTCAGGACTTTGAATTTTATATTTATAGATAATTAATAAATTATTTGTAACTTTTAGACCGAGCAATGCGAGTATTACAGAAATGTACAGAATAAACGAATCATTGTCCTTTGTGTCCTAGTGTACATGTGAAAATTGTGTAAATTTTACTGAATTACCTACCACTTGAACTTTGGCGTTTAAAAGAAGTAAAACATTAGGTGAAATCTTTTTCTGCAATGTATGACGCGTTCCTTCCTATTGAAAAATAAATACTTATATTCGAATTTGTCCTTTATGTCAAAAACGTTGTATAGTAAGTATATAGTATACAAGCTGCAGGTGCATAAATAGCGATAGTTGTAGGGTTGTAGCTACCTCTTCTTCTAATAACTCAAGCCAAGTTTCAATAAACGCTGTGGCAATAAAACCACAATGGATTACAATGGCCGCCCGTCAGGTGGTTGTCGTCAGGATTTATGGCTCGTCACTTAGACTATAAATAGTGATTTTCGAGTTTCTCTCCACTACACGCACGGACTTAGAACGTAAACTGGCTTACGTAGTGCGTAATATGATGCGATACGATGTGATAGCGATTATTTTAAGATATCTAGTGCTTTTATCAATTTACAAAATACTTGCAATATATATATTTTTTAAATATAACCGACTTCTAAAGGCAAGCCCGCCAATATGCAAGCATACATTGAAAAAAAAAAGTACAAGAAATCCAGTACGGTATAATTTTTTGTTATTGCAATTATTGTCATAAATAGGAAATTTATTGTTATAATATTAGTTTTATTTCAAGCAAAAGTAAACCTTTTTGACGGTGTCAAGCTGATCAATAAACTTTATGTAGGTACATATAATAATGTACTGCCACCGACTTCAAATTAATTTTTGAGTTTTCTTTTTGCTCTACTGGGACCGATCTATTGGCACCAATAGAACTATTGTTAACAATAGGCCTTATATCGTGCTAATAGACCGGGGAACGAGCCGTGTAATTCTCGTTGACGTCACCATTCCCCATGATGTGAACATAGTGAAGGATGACTTTCTAATTATAAATTATAATTTCGTTATAATATGCAAAATGACATAGTTATTTTAAATTATATAATTACCTCATATTCACTCACAGCTCACAGCTAGAAATCGGGGGATACTTTTTTCAGTTCACGCGGCTCAACTACGCGTTGACGGAGGCCAGTGATTTCAAGCCGACCAAAGGCCACAGGCTTAGTTTACCAACTGAAGATATCAGTTGTTGTCATTAGAAATTACAACAGCTAGGACCGATGACTTGATTCGTGCCCTCCGAAGCACGGAGCAGCTTGAGATAAATAAACCCATCCATAGACAGGCTATATACGGCCAACGTTACTTAATTTGTATAATTGAATAAACTGACATGCACAACAACGTCATTGAGTTCCTTACATCACTACCTATGTAAATCAGAAATTAAATTGATATACGTGCAGTTTACGTTCTATTGACTTTGTTCCGCAAAGCACGTACACCATTGTACTGCATATAAGGCTTAGAGAAGCGACTTGATATTTTTATATTTTTTATACGATGCCCCATTGTGGATCGGAGTGGATCTAGTACTGGTAACTGTTATTTGTAACCAACGGTTCCGTGTCGGTCCGGCGATTGAGTCTGCGGATTCCTACATCTTGTTACCAATCCGGTTTTTATTGTTAGGTACTTAATGGTATCATCAGGACCCATTGAGGAAGTGAAAAGGTGGCATATAAACTAATATCTCTGGTTACAAAAATGGAACTGATTTTATCTACGAAAGTGGAAAAATAATTCTTCTCTGACAACTAGTTATCAAACAGCGAAAAATAATTCTTCTCTTGTTATGAAAGAAAACTTTTTTATTAGGATCTTTTTAACTATCAACTATTTCTATTTTAAATGTGACCACTGATAATAAGTGTGCTCAGTGGTTACACCAGTGTAACTAATCAGTGTAACCATGGGTCGGAAGGGTTATATTCGGCAGTGGATGTTGCTGAAATCATGATGTTTTTAAAGGTATTTTGACGTAAATACGTCTTTAAAATTACTTCCATAGGGAGGCGATTAAAAAAAAACGAATGATAACAAAATCGGGGGATACAGTTTGGTGTTACAGCTATATCTATCATCTCCATCCAAAAGTCAATCACACCACTGAATAGATGAAAGATCAAAGAATTTATTACGGTAAGTAAGGCCTATGGAACAACGTGGCGGGGGAGGGGGAAGCGCTGGTATTTTGAGATGTTATTAGTGCACAGGCCTTTCCCAATGCTGTTCAACATATACGACCCTCCGCTTTCCGCATACAACCGCTACCAGACACTTTTTCTATCATCGGTCTATCTAGAGAGGGGGCGCCCTACGCTTGGTCGCCCTTTACGTCCTACGACTTTCCTCCCCTATCTGCCATCGCTGACTCGGCAGATGTGGCCAGCCCACTGCCACTTCAACTCGCTGACTCTGAGAGCTATTGCGACCAATTTAGTTCTTCGTTGAATTTCTGCGTTCCGGATTCGATCCCTTAGAGAAACTCCAAGCTCTGCTCTGTCCATCGCTCGCTGTGCGACTTTTAGTATGTGAACCAGCTAAATTTTCAACGTCCAAGTCTCTGCACCGTAGGTCATAGCGGTCTATTACTTATAATGTGGTATGAATCAAAGCTAAGGCTCATAAACATTTCTGATTAAATCTTGTCATTATACTGCTTGCCCTATAAAAAACTAATAAAAATAGAGTAGGTAATTACGAGAATTTCAAATATCCCAACATGGTCTTTAAAAACATTTGGTCACGCGAACAAGCTTCAATTGCTTGACTATGAATGAACGTTTTCTATTTAATTCAAACAGATTAATTTATTATATTTATCTTAAGATAGGGCTGTCGACAATAATGATATAAATATAACACAAGTGTTGATAAATACTGGAGAATATATGGTGGCAGTGGACTGTATAAATGAAGAAATATGAAGAAAACGCTTAGTAAAAATGATAGGAAATATAATTGCTGAGATCACTTATGATGTATGAGAAGACAAGAACTATTTGGCAAAGACAAGACAATATATAAAAACAGAACGTCACATATAAAATTAGTCGCTAACAACTGTTATTAGAAATTAACAAATATTATATCCTATTTGGACTATTATAGACCAAAGTGGTCGACAGAGCTCTCAGAGCCAGCGAGTTGAAGAGCCAGTGGGCTGACCATCTGCCGAGTCAGCGATAAATAAATAAATATTTC
Source organism: Hypsopygia costalis (assembly GCA_937001555.2). Taxonomy (NCBI): domain Eukaryota; kingdom Metazoa; phylum Arthropoda; class Insecta; order Lepidoptera; family Pyralidae; genus Hypsopygia; species Hypsopygia costalis. The sequence goes on from OW443344.2 coordinate 12,200,471, forward strand.
TGGATAATTTACACAGCGCCATCTAGTCCCAAATTAAGCATAAAGCTTGTGTTATGGGTACTAGACAACTGATAAATGTACTTAAATATTTTTTTTTTTAGAAATACATACTTATAATATGTACATAGAAAATACCCAGACCAAGACATAAAGACATGTTCATGCACACAAATGTTTGTCTTGTGCGGGATCGAACCCGCGACTCGGAGTCCAAAGTGGCCATTGCTAGCTAACCATTCAACCACCGAGCTGTGGCAGATAGGGGAGGAAAGTCATAGAGTGCAGGCCACGTATGGGGCGGCGAAGAATAGGTTGCCCTAGATGGACTGACGATCTCAAAGAGTGGCTAGTAGCGGTTGGATGCGGAAAGCGGAGGATCGCATATGGTGGAAAGCAATCCAGCAGTGAATAGATACAGGCTGATGATGATGATATCCTATTTGTGTAATTTTTATTTGATTTTTGGCCATAAACAAATTTGCAAATTCATTATTATACTTTTGCAAGAACAGCATAAAGCTAAACTACCTGAATCTTGTAGGGCAGCGTTTCTTTACCTTTGTCGGTCCGCGGACCACTAGAAAATCAAGCACAATTTCTAGGACTACCATGATATAAAAACACAGAAATAAATTTAGAACAATTTATTTTAGTAGGTACTAAAAACTATTTTTATAAAACTTAAAAATACTGTATTAATGTGAAGATTGGTGCTGCTTTTTTTCAAGTCTTGCTGGCATTATTTATTAGTTCAAATGTTCATAGATAAGACGGCGGACCCCTATACGCATACTCAGGATAAGAAACACTGTTATAGGGTGACGTCAAACATTTTAAAATAAATGGAACAAAATAAAAGAGATTAAATATTTGACTTTATTCAACTATTTGCAATCGCGGTTACGGAAAAAGTCGCATGAGAGGCAACCCTGTGAGGATACTAAAATGGGTAAATAAGGCTTAATGACTAATTAATGGGTATACTGAAGAATTGATCCTTAAATAATGATTCCTTTATTTTAATTGAATGCCCACTGTCCCTTAATGAATAGAATGGATCACTTAACCCATGTGCTAACTGAGCGATGTGTAGCAAAGGTGTAGTATAGCATCGCATTGCCTCTAGTTCATGTAACAGATATAAAATAATATAAGTAGGTAGTATGACTTCATAAGATGCGAATTATAGAAAATATTTTTAATGCGAAATATCTTATCTAGCAGGTTAACGCCGGCTACAGCTGACTTGCGCTCAGTAATTCTGCGACTCTCCCCATTCAAATAGGCAATCTTTCTTTTTGTTCAGTCATAATACAATAAATTGGGGTATAACTGATTCATCATGACCTTTGGGGTGTAGGTGGCTCACCATGGTCTTTAGGGCCAAAATCAACCTCACGCACGTGCCGGTGAGGTGCACCCTGTCGACTAGCAAAAGAAGCTCTGGCAGAAGAGCGGTAGAGTACAGCGTAAGCTGCTCTGATAGAGGAGTACCTATACCTCACAGAATACCGCAGTCAAATAACAGTTCCCTTGAGGGTTATTGTATTCTGGCGAGTGAGTGTGGTCACCAGAAGGGCAGGAATTGCTGCGTTGGCAACGGGGATGACGGCGCGCGAGAGGTATTTTATGTGACTAATGTTAATATGACTGCGGTAACCACTACACATCAATCAGTATGGCCCGTCATGCTTGGATGCCACCCGATGCAGTATGAAAAAAAAACAAAAAAGTTTTGATACTCGCATCTGCCAAGCTTCCAACGACGGCAGATTATTTTTCACTCATGTGGAAAACAGGAATAGATTATACGGGACTGACAAAGCATCTTACTAATGTTTGCAATATATGCGTGAAGGACTTATTATCATTCACGTATTTCCACTCCCGTTGCTCATTATCTTCTTAAGTTTATATTAAGTAATTTAGGCTTTAAGAGAAACATAGCAAAATGTTATACAGTTTTTATCCGTCAGACTCCAATTTTCTGTAAGTCTTATCTCAATCATGCTGCTTGTTTACTGAAATAGTGTGTAACTTTTATGTATATATTCGCACAACATTTTCTGACCAATAAAAAATCATGACAGGGTCATTAGAAAATTGCATACCTACCATACAAAAACAGCAGTTATACCATGTAACTCACGTAGACATAAATAATTACTTGCAAATGCTTGCACGTATAGTATCGTATCGCACTGCCCAGATATAACCCGACCTAACTTACCTGCTCTATAAATATTAATGCGGGCTTATTTTCGAATTTTAATTAAAGATGATTGTCTTATTCCTTAATATATTTTAATTAATACTATAGGCAATATTCTTGTTTAGACATTGCGTGATATGTTTATTCTCCACTTGATAGTACTTAATGTTTATTTATGTTCATTCTTCAGGCTACTGGGGCTGGGAGCAATGTGAACAAAAAAAAAAATTATACCCACTCTTTAATACAGTAAATATCTATGGATTTATACAAGATATGGGTTCAATATTTTTTAATTTATCGTAAAATCCTATTTGCTTTTGTCTACATGGGCCTTTTTTTACAACAATTCCCATTCCGTACCACTTTGGACATGCCGGCAGTGACCACTGGGAATGGCCTCATTGAAAATATCAATAAGTATCAAGATTAAAGCATATCTGGCGCACTACCGCCGAAGATTAAGCCGATTACCATCTGTTTTTTTGACTGCTTAGGTAGTTTGTTGGTAATTGTGTTTAGCTCAGGTGGAAGAAAACCTTTATCGACTAAGCTGAAGATGTTTGTCAATAATTTTAGCCTAAAAGCTGCCATACATTAACTAACATGTTAGCTGTGTTGGTCATGTTGGCTAATAATTTAGCTATGTATGGACGTCTTGTCAATTAAAATGATTGACATCCATACACAGCTATATTGTTAGGCAACGTGACGGATACGGGTAAATAAATAAATATTTCTGGACAATTTACACAGCGCTATCTAGTCCCAAATTAAGCGCAAAACTTGTGTTATGGGTACCTACTAGACAACTGATAAATGTACTTAAATACATTTTTTTTAAAATACACACTTATAATACATAGAAAACACCCAGACCAAGACAAACAGACATGTTCATGCACACAAATGTTTGCCTTGTGCGGGAATCAAACCGGCGACCTCGGAGTCAAAGTGGCCATTGCTAACCATTCGACCACCGACCTCGTCAAACATGTTGTCTAATGGTCCAAATGGGTAACATGTTGACTAATGTATGGATTTAAGAGCAATTTTTGGAATCAAAAAATCCAATAGTAATCGGCTACAACTACGGCGGTAGGCCCCAGATACGCTTTAATCTTGATACTTATTGATATTTTTATACCCGTCCAGATTGACTTCGCAGATTTTTGGCAGGAATTATTAATGATACCCCTGGGTAATAATTAGCCGTAGCTGTTCATGTCAGGTGAAATATATTGCTGCCGGGCGGCGATATATCTTTATTTCGTGATGTTTAGACTTTCATATGTCTATGTGATTGATGTGAGACAATTGATTTTGCTTTGTAGATATATTAATTGAAACAGGTCTATGTTGTAATTCGTTTTTTATAACATTTTATTTGTTGTCGTTATTTATTAATTATGCGAAAGATTTCCCATATGGGTTTCCCATACAATCCTTGGCACGTTCTCTTTCTTTTGACGAGGTCGGTGGCGTAGCGGTCAATGACGCAGCTTCGACACCAACGCTCGTGGGTTCGATTCCCACATAGGACAAACATTTGTGTGCATGAACATGTCTGTTTGTCTTAGTCTGGGTGTTTTCTATGTACATATCATTTACAAAAAAAAATGTATTTACGTATGTTTATCAGTTGTCTAGTACCCATTACACAAGCTTCGCTTACTTTGGGGCTAGATGGCGCTGTGTAATTTGTCTGACAATATTTAATTTATATTTTATACATTACGTTCAAATAAATAATAAATATTCCTGCACAAGTTACACACACCCATCTAGTCTCAAACTCAGCGAAGCTTGTACTATGGGTAATCAAATATGGTTATCTAGCTAGTACCTACCCATAACACAAGCTTCGCTTACTTTGGGGCTAGATGGCGCTGTGTAATTTGTCTGACAATATTTATTTATTATTTATTTATTTTCTCATACGTGGACCATTCCCAACCCACAGGAATGAGAAAGGGAACAAATCCGGACAATTTCAAAGAAATAAAAAAAAGAAATAAAGGAACTAATTTGCGAAACGTATGAACAAATATTTTCTCTTCATATAATATGGGATGGAGGCAAATCCAACAAAACAAAGGTCATAAAAATCGGTCCAGCCGTTCTAAATGTATAGACCCTTAATTCGAAGGCTGGATCGGCCCTTGTTCGTAATAGCGTTTAATATAAAACTTGAACTCTGTTTGACTGTACTACGTAAATGAATATCAGAAGGAACATTCTAAATATTTTCTCAAAAACTTAAAGCCTGGTGCATAACATGCAATATTCTTGGTGTTAATACGCCGCCGCGGCGCCGCGTGTATGACAGCCGCGATGCGAAACAAGCGAATAACAATACATATAGTCAACCGGACTGCTAGGCTAACGTGGACATTACTTCTTTTTTTGTATTTTAAGTAAGCATGCTGCCTGAACGTACCTAGAAAAAACAGTGGCACTCCGGGAGTGCCGACAGAAGTGACAACTTGAAGAATTATGTGTGTATTTTTTGAATCGTCAGGAAATATTTTACACTACTGAAAGCATTCCCATTTTGTAACCCTCGTACGTGTATTTCGGGACCGAGAGTAGCATTAACAAAAATGCCCAACGCGCCTAAAGAAGTTTTAATATAAAAAATCGGCCAAGCGCGAGTCGGACTCGCGCACGAAGGGTACCATCTACTATATAAAAATAAGTCGGGTTTTCCTTCCTGACGCTATAACTCCAGAACGCACGAACCGATTTCCACGGTTTTGCATTCGTTGGAAAGGTCTCGGGCTCCGTGAGGTTTATAGCAAAGAAAATTCTGGAAAAATTTGAAAAGAAAAGCGGGAAAAACTTTTTTCAAAAACTTTTTCAGCGGGAAAATTTCAATAGTCTAACTATTGTGGTTCATGAGATACAGCCTCGTGAGAGACGGACGGACGGACGGACGGACGGACAGCGGAGCCTTAGTAATAGGGTTCCTTTTTACCCTGGGTTCCTTTTTACCCTTTGGGTACGGAACCCTAAAAATGCAGTATTATAAGCTGAACAGATATAAACATAACTTACAATCACAATAAACCTATCTATAACTACTTAATTTGTAGCATTTCTGTTGAACGTAAATATCGTCACATACTATCACCTTTTACTACGGTTGGGCGCACTACTTTGCAGTCTTTTCTGTAACAACGGTGGAGATGATGAAAAGAAAAAAGAAAAGGTGTGGTTTTATCATGACATTGATGTTCAAGGTTAGGTCTTGAGCACAGATTACATAACAAGTTAACAGTGACTTCACAATCTTGAATATCGAATTCCGCTATGGTTAGCACGGTCAGCAGCACAGACAAAAAAAATACGTACGTAATTACGTATAATAAGATTACGTAGGTACCATAATTTTCTTCTTTTTAGAACATTTAAATAAAGGCTCATTTTTAAAAATGATTTTTCACATTAATTTATTTTTTGTATTTTGTTTGTTACTTCAAGGACATCCAGTAGCCTTATTCACAAAAAACGTTAATTTTTTTTATCGATAAAATCAAAGTGGTAGATCCACACTAATCTTGCGACAGATCGACGTGCATGCGACGGGCTGTAATAGTCTTGATATTTTCTTTATCTGCCGTCCGCTGTGTTCCCGCCTGCGTGTACGGTTACCTGTTTGAGGATTATTCGCGAATATTACGACGGTATACAAGTGTACACGGCTTTGTGGCGAGGGGCTTACCAAGCGAAAGGTCTTAGTTTATTTACGTACTACAATAAGAGCTTAACATTGACGCAATACGTAATGGTACTACCGTATTGGTCGTACATTAAAAGTTATTTCAGTCTGTGAAAATGATAAATTGATATTAAAAGAAATATTATTGACGAATTATTGACGAGCCCGGCGGTCGAATGGCTAGCAATGGCTGCTTTGACTCCGAGGTCGCGGGTTCGATCCCCGCACAAGACAAACATTTATGTGCATAAAAGTATGTCTGTTTGTCTTGGTGTCGGTGTTTGCTATGTATTATAAGTATGTATTTACAAAAAAAAAATGTATTAGTACATTTATCAGTTGTCTAGTACCCATACTTGATGAGCTCGGTGGCGTAGCGGTCAATGACGCGGTTTCGACACCAACGCTCGTGGGTTCGATTCCCACATAGGACAAACATTTGTGTGCATGAACATGTCTGTTTGTCTTAGTCTGGGTGGTTTCTATGTATCATAAGTATGTATTTACAAAAAAAAAAATGTATTTACGTATGTTGTTTATCAGTTGTCTAGTACCCATAACACAAGCTTCGCTTACTTTGGGGCTAGATGGCGCTGTGTAATTTATCTGACAATATTTATTTATTATTTTATTTATTTATAGTACAAACTTTGGGATATTTTTTAATGGGACATAGCGTATTTCTTAGGTAAAGGTACCTCCACCTCACAGAATACCGCAGCGATATAACAATTTCCTTGAGGGTTGTTGTGTTCCTGCGATTGAGTAAGGTAACCAGAAAGAAAAGAAGGAGACGCAGTAGTTTGCATGAACTAATTGGTGGCGGAAGCACGCAAAGTAGTGTAAATCAAATTGCCTGATTATAAAATATGTAAAAAATACAAAACTCATAAATTGCTAATATTTATATATTTTTACAGTTGTAATACTGGAGGTTTAACTTGAAATCTGGTGTAGGTATTTTTTTTTCTTGATACGTCGAATAGCAGAAATTATACATAATATATTTTTAACCGACTTCAAAAAAGGAGGAGGTTCTCAATTCGACTGATTCTCTTTTTGTATGTATGTACATCGATATCTTCGCGAATTATTATATTTTCAAAATTATTTTTTTATTTTAAAGGGTATGATTGCAAGGTGGTCCCATATTCACCAAGTCGGGATCTGATGATAGGATCCCAGCTAAATCATGGAAAACCCTTAAATTTTATTAGCAGGTATGGTCAAATTCTATATTTTTTTGAATTTGAAAGGGTATGATTGGAAGGTGGTCCCATATTCACCAAGTCAGGATCTGATGATGGGATCCCAGAAAAATCGAGGGAAAACATTAAATTTGCCGTGTGGTTGCCGGCAAAGTAAAATTGGGTCACTCCATTGCTCTGCGCTGGATGTCGTACAATGTGACTATGGAATCTTATGTGACGCAATAACTTTTCTCCCGGAAAACGGACAGCAGCATTTCCCGAGGTATTCCACCAATAAGCTGCGCTCGCCAACTGAAGTCGGTTTTTTTTTTAAATCGACTTTATTATTATAAAGAAAACCTTAATTTAGCTTTGCATTAAACTGTTAGCTACATTATTTTGTTTTTTTTTATGTAAGATGGGGCAAACGAGCATGTGGGTCACCTGGTGGAAAGCAATCACCGCCGCGCAAGGAGACCAGCGACACCAAGGGGTCGTCGATCCGTTGCTAGCCTTTTAAGGAAAATGAAAACTCTGTTCTTGAAGGCACCCATGTCGTAGTACGCCTGAGCGAAGTTGATTCCACAGTTTCACTGTTCGTAGTATAAAATGTCTTAGGAAACGTACTGTAGTAGATCGTCAATTATCGAGATAATATGGATGGAATTGTATGTAATTATCAGTATATAATAACTATATGTAATTATATAATAATTATATTATATAATAATAATTTAATGTAATTATCAGTAGGTACCTAATAATATAATAAATAAATATTTTTTCTTAAGTCAACGCGGACGAGGACGCGGGCGGCCGCGAGTTTATTATAAATTATTAATCACCGAACGAAGCTCATCAATGAGAAGTCAGCATCACTGATATCGCGGGCGTGACGATTCATCGGAAGCGAATGTATAGCCATTGACTGCAAACGATAACACAGTACCGTCAGCAGAAAACACTTAGGTACTTATTATTATTATTATTATGTATCTCTTTTTAATCACGGGTCAAGCCCGGTCATTTAATAGTGCGCAGGGATATGGATCCAACGTGTAGAGGCCCCTTTGAGAAGTTTGATGTAATGTTGTACGCCCGCCGTGACCCGCTCCCGGATATGTCAATGGAACGACATACCCATGGGCAGGTCTCGGCAGGCGTTGAGACTATTGCGAAGTGTGGTGGAAAATAAATGGGCTATGGAGATGAGATCTGGGTGAACTTAATACCGGGCTATTACAGAAGAGGGACGGACGTCTGCCATAACTACTTTTATTGCTATTATTATTATTTAATTGTCAATTTACACAGCGACATCTAGTCCCAAATTAAGCGCAAAGCTTGTGTTATGGGTACTTGACAACTGATAAAATGTACTTAAATACATTTTTTTTTGTAAATACATACTAATACATAGAAAACACCTAGACCAAGACAAACAGACATGTTCATGCACACAAATGTTTGTCTTGTGCGGGAATCGAACCCGCGACCTTGGAGTCAAAGTGGCTATTGCTAACCATTCGACCACCGAGCTCGTCAATCGTATTTGAACCCGCAGAATTAATATAAATAGTTCAGCAAGTTTGAGTAGCTCGATGGCGTCGTTGCATGTCAGTCTAATCGAACACGCAACAGCGTGGTGGAGTACGCTCTAAATCGTTTCGATTGAGGGGAGTTTCTATTGCATGAAGGTAGGTATGGAATTATAAGAAGATACTAGAATAGATGTGGTTTCCGGCAGACTAGAATATAATCACTCCGTCACTTCCCGTGGATGTCTTACAAGGCGACTAAGACAATACATTATAAGACAGCGATCAGGCCTCCCCAACCCGTCTGGCCAGCGTGGGGAGAGAAGGTCAAATCCTCCTTCTGGGACGGACGAGAGAGGGTCGTGCTCCTGTAGTGGAGACTAAAATGACCTGATGATGATGATGATGATGACTAGAATAGAAAACCTTGGAGTGTTTGTACGTATCCAGGTAAATAAAAGAGCAAGCGACGCACACTGTGTTAGTACGTCTGATCTTTGGTTCCACTGTGTATATCGAGGCCCACCATTCGTTCCCACCGCTATGTATAGCCAGAATTAACAGCAATGTCTACCAAAAAGGCAGTAAACACTGAAGTTACATTATTCGTTAAGTCTGGATAAAATAAAAAATGTTGCAATAGATGGGCCGTTGTACTACAGGTAACAACTGTTAGAAACTTATTGCAGTGATTTTGTTGACCGTAGGCAAAATTTTAAATGCATTAAAAAAAAGAATATTATGAATATAATAATAAAAATATTTATTATTGAAAAAATGTGTATTATGCGTTAATGTGACTGCAATGCAGCTAAGGATACGGCGAAATTTGAGTTCCTTGGAGTTACTTTCCGGCAAAGAAATATAACACAATAGTTCACCTAAGAAATATAAATATGATGGAAATTAAAACAGTTACGACTAGAAAATTAATAAAAATATACAAATATTAAGGCAGACAAGCATACGGCCCGACTGAACCGTAGCCATAATAACGCTTGAAACATGAAAAATCGCTCGCGCACTGCCACCCCCGCTACCAACGCAGCATCTCCTTCCTTTCTGGTGACCTCACTCCCTCGTAGGAATACAACAACGCTCAAGGGAAATGTTATTTAGCTGCGGTATTCTGTGAGCTGGAGGTACTATCCCAGTTGGGAAGCTTACTAAATACGCTATGCCCTATCCCTTTTTTCGCCAGAGTCTCGTTTGTCAGTCAGCAAGGTGCACCACGTGCAGGTGAGTGGTTTGGTTGATGAACTACTGTAATTGGTTCATCAACATCTTATTACTTAACATCCCCAAAATATTTAATATCATTTAATGACTTTTTCTCCTAACCGTACAGGCCACCTTCAGTAATCGACCTATAAATATCCCAAGCACATCCGACGCAAATGAATAAACGTCTTAATTATAACACAGAAGAGAATAATGTACATTAATCTCGCCAGTTAATCAATTCGAGATCGGCTACGTAGACCACAGTTAATTGATCTTGATTTACGAGTAGGTTTGTATGGATGTATATAGGATGCGAGCTTAGTAGCACCTTGGTATATTATACATATAGATGGTTGGTAGAGATACACAACCATTGTCTGAATGACAAACGAGGCTTTGGCGAAAAGAGAGGTAGGGCATAGCGTATTTTTTAAGCTGCCCGACTGGACAAGTACCTCCACCTCACAGAATATCGCAGCCAAGTAACTGTGGCTCTGGTAAAAGAAAGATAATTGTAAACAGTATTTGTAAGCTGTCCGACTGGGGAAGTATGTACCTCCATCTCACAGAATACCATAGCGAAATAACAATTCCCTTGAGGGTTGTTGTGTTCCTGCGAGTAAGTGAGGTCACTAGAAAGGAAGGAGTATAGGCTGGCAACGTGTCGCCGAACCATTGCTGTTCCTGATCTCCATGGGCGGTGGTGATTGCTTCCCATCAGGTGACCCAAATGCTCGTTAACCCCCTCTAAAATAGAAAAAAAAATTACACAGGGTATAATCATTATTTATGATTGGATTTCAATTGGCGACAACGAAGGCGAGCTCGGTGGTCGAAGAAATGGCCACTTTCACTCCGTGGTCGCGGGTTCGATTCCCCCACAAGACAAACATTTGTGTGCATGAACATGTCTGTTTGTCTTCATCTGGGTGTTTTCTATGTATTATAAGTATGTATTTACAAAAAAAAAATGTATGTAAGTACATTTATCAGTTGTCTAGTACCCATAACATAAGCTTTGCGCTTAATTTGGGACTAGATGGCGCTGTGTAAATTGTCCAGAAATATTTATTTATTTATCGCTGACTCGGCAGATGGCCAGCCCACTGGCACTTCAACTCGCTGGCTCTGAGAGCTCTGTCGACCACTTTGGTCTACAATAGTCCAAATAGGATATAAGATTTATTAATTTCTAATAACATTCGTTAGCGCCTGGCTGGTTGCAATGTATACTTTTTCTATATTTTTAATACGCTTTTATTAGGTCGACCTGTATGTAACTATGTAATGGAATCTAAGGCAACTAATTTAACCATCTTCTAAGGATCGTAGCGTAATGAAAATTGGCAGCTGTATGTAGTTCTGATGACAATACAATAATATGGTACTGTCGAACTGATCTGATGATGGAGCGGGCAGATATGAACTGGAACTTCATGATGGAACATTGTATCATAGCTGTTTTTGGATTTCTTAGAAAACTCTTGTAATTAACTTTGACCACGATTAGGTTTGAAGGTCTGATGATGAAGCCGGAAGATAGGCACTGGCATTCCATGATGGAATATCGTATCATAGTCGTATTTGCACTTGTGAGAAAGGCTACGTAATGGACTTTGAACACGATCAGGTTTCAAGGTTATAACAAACCTATCGGGACAATACAATCTTTAAAAGCGTGTTTTTTTAAACTATATTTATTTATTATATGTGACGTTCTGTTTTTATATATTGTCTTGTCTTTGTCAAATAGTACTTGTCTTCTCGTTTTAGGGTTCCGAACCTCAAAAGGAAAAACGGAACCCTTATAAGATCACTTTGTTGTCCGTCTGTCTGTCTGTCTGTCTGTCAAGAATGTCTATGTCGAGAATGCGTGGAGGTATCAAGCTGAAATTTGAACTGTATACTCAGGTCTACGGTCCCATGAAGTTAAAAAAAAATCAAACTGCTAAGTTTACGTAGAAAAAAGTTACGGCCGTTTATTCAGCAAAAAACGCATATTTCGACACACTCAAGGGAATCAAAACCTATAGGGTACTTCCCGTTGACCTAGAACTATGAAATTTGGCAAGTAACATCGTTATAGACTACAAGTACAGGAATAAATCTCAAAACTATACATTTGTAAATAGATCTTAAAAAATAGGGGGTCTATATTTTTTACAGGGTGTCGAAATTTCAAATTGAAACTACTAGTTCAAATGGGGTATCATATGAAAGGGCTTGATGTACACATTGCAAAATATATTTTATTTATTTTTTTCGACGCATTATTTCTTATTTATAATGAAAAATATCAAATTTAATAATGATACTACGTACCTACGGAACCCTCGGTGGGCGAGTCCGACTCGCACTTGTCCGGTTTTTTTGTTTAATTAAAGAGATCGCTGCTGGCATAAGTTTCCCATTGAACAAAAAATGTTTCTTGGCAGTATATTGTTTATTTTATCAAAAGTTTCCAGGAGCTCGATGGCGTCGTTGCGCATGTGAGTCTAATCGATCTCACGAGTTAAGCAACATCGACCGTAGCCTGTCCATGGATGGGTTTATAAACCTCGAGCTTCTCCGTGCTCTGTGTCGCAGGGCATGTTAAGCGTCCCAACCGTTGTCATTACATTATAGTCGTCAAGTTTTTGGTTTTGGACGACTTGAAAACACTGGCCTCTGCCAATCCGCAATTGAGCAGCTGGGTGGAGTACGCTCTAAACCCCTTCGGTCGACGGGAGACCTATAACCCAGCAGTGGGATGAAGAAGGGTTGACGACGATTTTTTTTTGGCAAAAAGGCGTCTTTAACTACTGGTTGCAAAACTCAGTTAAAATCGAAAGTTTTTTTATACTACGACGGGTAGCAGACAAGCATACGGCCCGCCTGATGTGAAGCGGTTACCGTAACCATATTAACGCTCGCAACACAAAATATCGCTCGCGCGCCTACACTCCTCACTCACTCGCAGGAACACAACAACCCTCAAGGGAATTGTTATTTGGCTACGGTATGAGGTGGAAGTACAGACGGAATGTACATTCCCCAGATCGGGTAGCTTACAATTACGCTAGCTCCCTATCTCTCTTTTTGCCAGAGCTTCGTTTGTTAGACAGCAGGATGCACCGCGTGCAGGTGATGTTGGCTTTGGTTCTAAGATCTTTATGAACCACTTACGGGGTGTAAGTGGTTCATCAATATCTTAGAACCACTATGTTATCTATCTTAGATCTTAGAACAAAATTTAAACAAATCAAATCAAAATATCTTTATTCCTTGGACTTTTTAAAGCACTTAGAAACGTCATACAAATTAAATAATAAGAACATGTATTTAAATCATTACTACTCTAAATCCGCAGAGCTTAGATTCACTTTCATCGCACTATCTTGAATGTGAAAGTGAATTTAAGTGTCAAACTAAAACTGTATCAACACGGGCGAAACGAAAATATAATGCTTTACTTGCGCTCTTCCGTAGTTAGTTTACTTAGTTAAGATACTGTCGCTTTTAATCATGCTAGTAGCATCAATTACCAGATATATGATTTTAATATGAAAATTTGCCGTGTGGTTTCCGGTAGACTAGAATAAAATCACTCCGTCTCTTCCCGTGGGTGTCGTACAAGGCGATTAAGGGAAATATATTATAAAACATCGATCAGGCCTCCCCAACCCGTCTGGCCAGCGTGGAGAGTGTAGGCCAAATCCTCCTTCTGTCTGAGACGGACGAGAGAGGGTCGTGCTCTTGTAGTGGAGACTAAAATGAACTGATGATGATGATGATTTTAATCATTAAATCAACACAAAGCAGTGAGCAAAATTACTATATATTTGTCGACTCGACAGTACCTTTTTATTTTCACATAAAGTTGGCAACACACCGACCGGTTTTTATGTTACATTTTTCTGATGATTTGGCACGATTGCCTTCTGTTTTCGCATATCGAATTTGTTCCCTGCTGAGTGACAAATATTGGACACATAAATATTTAAATGGAATGTAAGTAACTTAATATCATCGGATAAAATCAAGCTCATTTAAAATTTATGGTTTTCATAGATTTTTCATTTTATTTATATATATATATCTTGCTTTCGCACTGCTTGCTCTATCTATGACTTGTTGTGTAAATGATGTGTTTTTTTCAATGGTTCTTCTATAAAGATGCCAGTAGTAATGTCATACGGTACATCATCACCAATTCCTCTTCTATTAAAATAGTATTTAAGCGATAACTTGTTATACTTTGTTTTAAATGCTTTTTATGGTATGTAAATATCATTGGATTTTGTTGTTATTGTAAGTGAATATTATTGGAGCATATTAGACGAATTTTAGAAATAAGCTTTAAAACTAGTTCTACGGTATAATTTTTAATTTTAACTACTTAAATCTTGTCCTCTCTCAATGTTTATCTTAATCCATATGTTTTTTTATATTGTATATAATTTTCTTCTATGGTAATGGTTCTTATCTTTATTCTTAATATGTATTTTAAAAATATTCTTCCAATAGTCACCAATAAGGTGACAACCATTACATTTGAGAATTAATTAAAATAAAAAAGAAATTAATATTTCATGTTATGATTGACGGAAATCCCCTAATTGTATATAGATATTATTCCAGCTCACAACGTGATTCGTGAGAACAAAATATTAACATTTTGTTTTTATTCGTATTCTATTACAACAGAACATTCAGATCATTATACTTTTAATTAGGACTCACGCTGCGTCGCTGATTGAAAAATCTCGATCGCCAGTCGCGTGTGTTACTAGCCTTATATCGGTTACTGTACAGATGTTGAATCAGACATATTTTGATGAGTTTAAAAAATATTAGTTTTGTATAAACAAGCTTGTTAATTAATAACAGTCCTCTTACCTATTTTTTTTTTCGTAATGAACGTAGGTGACCAATAAATATAAATTATTATTTGAATTTATGTTAAAATTAAAGCATGATTTAAAATTATCAGCGGCTTTGTAGCCTAGGTTTAGATCATATATTTATATCAGATCTATTAATATCACGGGTAGAGATAAATCCGGCCATTTGTTTGGCCTGCACGGGGATATGGATGCAACGCGTAGAGGCCCCTTTGAGAAGATCAAATATCAGATTAATATTAGGATTATGATTTAAATGAAAATGACTAAACTACTTTCCTGGCCGACCGTATATTGAAGATCTAATATAGCTAGTATACAAATTACACACGGCCATCTAGTCCCAAACTAAGCAAAATTTTACTATTACTAGTGGTACTAGGTAACTGTTATAATACTTATAACGTGTATTCTGATAAATAATAATCTGTTGTAGTGTAATGTTAAATGTTCAGTTTTTACAAAAGTCTTAGATCTGCTTTCGCGAACTCATGTGTAATCTGAGTGTGTTATTAGAAATTGCTACCTCTAATTTCTCCACAATACTGTTAGATGATTCCCATAACATTCAAATATCGAAAACAAACTTCGAATCGTGCGGTGTTGTAAGCTAAGCGACAATATAGTTTCATAATAATTTAGACGTATAATAATATGTCGCATTAGGCGATCGACGGTAACACTGTTGGAAAAAAAGTCATATTTGAATATTGTTACGGCTTATTTGTTATTGTCTTACGGACAATTTATGTTTGGTAGAATAATTAGTATGCATGGATTATTTAAATTAAATTATGGGTATCTTACGATGTGTAATTATTTCAAGTAGTATCTTCTTTAACTTAGGACTCGATATAAGTACAAATTGTAAATTTTTGATACTTATTTTAATTTAACAAGCTAATTGTTTTTGTTTAATTAGATATTATTTCAAGTTGTACTTTTTCAATATTATACAATTGATAAGGCACTATTATTTTAGTTATATAAAATAGTTTTATTTACTTATATATATTCAAATTTATTTATATAATTTGGGGATACCAGTGACCCCATGCGGGCAGTTATGTCCTGTTCTTCATGCGAGTAGGTAACTAAGGGTTAACTAGAAAGTGCACAACTGAAAGGGGGAATATCTCTACCTCATAGAAGGCCGCAGCTATATAAGATCATAAATAACAATCTTAAAGAACGCAATGTTAAACACCATTATTTGACGACCTCGGTGGCGTAGCGGTCAATGACGTGGCTTCGACACCAACGCTCGTGGGTTCGATTCCCACATAGGACAAACATTTGTGTGCATGAACATGTCTGTTTGTCTTAGTCTGGGTGTTTTCTATGTATCATAAGTATGTATTTACAAAAAAAAAAATGTATTTACGTATGTTTATTAGTTGTCTAGTACCCATAACACAAGCTTCGCTTACTTTGGGGCTAGATGGCGCTGTGTAATTTGTCTGACAATATTTATTTATTATTATTGTTTGGGAGTGCTGGAACCCTATAAAAAGCGGGCGTTTCTGAAAATTCATCATCAATCCAATGTTTCACGTCACTGGGAATACTGAAGCTAAAAGAAAATGGAAACCACACTTATAGAAGCCGCTCAAGTAGTCATCATAATCCAACAAAGCTTGTCTCAGCGTATTATCGCTCGACAGTTTCATACGTACGAGTAGCATAAAAAGCCCAAAAAATCGGACTCGTAGTTTTGGAGATAATTGGCAACATTGATTTGCACAAACATCCTAGCACCCCAAACGCATATACCGTCTCCTTCCGTCGCGGGTAAAAAAGAAAGGATTTATATTCTATGTGCTATGTACTTATTAAAGGCCACCGTTATTGGCTAATCTATCAACGTACTGCTCAAACCACTGGATAGATCGCGTTGATAGGCACATGGTAAGCTATTATGACGTAAGCATCATCTAAGAAATGATTTTTGAAAACTACCGGACACAGAAATACGCTGTAGGAAGTCACAGGCGCAAGCTGGTAATACTAAAAATTAAAACAATCCTTGAAAATTCAAACTGTATTGACTGTCGAGGTTTTCCCAGGGAACTTCAATATGCGGTTGTTACGGTTGGTTCTGAACTTCACTTGACTAGCCATCTCTTTAGGCTTTTAATGCCTTATTTGCCATATTGCTGTCTCTCACATTGCTAAGAGGGGAAGTCAAATTCCAAAAGCTTCCTACTCCTACTAATTTCTTCTGATTAAATTCGTTGAGTTCTAACAGCCGTAGTTTTACCCCCGGGACTGCAATGGACTTCATTGTTTATTGCCTTTTTTGGCGGTCGCCGCTGTTAATCCTGGCTACACAGGAGACACAGTGGTGGGAATGTGTGGTGGGGCCCCGTCTTTTTAAATACGGTTGTACAAAAAAGGTGTAAAGAGGATTTTTACCCGGTGTGCAATGTACGGTGTGAACTTTGGTCCATTGGCTGCGGTGATCGCTTCCGATCAGGCGGTATACTTGTTTTAAATACCTTAGTCTAATAAAAAAATATGGTTGTCTGTAAAGTCGGTATACGACGATAATTTTACGTGATAACGTCATAAGAAAACCTCGGCCGATAGAGTCGAAGAGAGATGAGTTACAAGCCGAATGCTTAGGGCCTATCGTACCTCTCTGTCGCTTGTTCTGCGCTCTCGCTTGCACGCTCGGCTCAGGTGGAACGTGACAATGAGAATTTTTTTCGTGCGTGCAGCCGGAGTCCATGGATCAAAAATTATTTCATCATTAACTTATCGAACTACAAAAAGTCATGAAGAAATTCAAACGAAGGTATTTTACGCCCTTACATGTCTACTGTCGATATACAGACCTCTTCAAAAACAAATAAAGCGTACGCGTGCAAACAAACGCACACGAAACAATGCAACCTGATGCCACTGACTAATCACGCACACTGCAACGCGAATGCAGGTTTGATATATACATGTACGTTAGATGAAACGTCTGTTTGTTCATTGACTTCATTTTTATTGTAGTATTAGGTATTTTTGCTTATGTTTGAGTAAAATATTGTTATGAACCCGGTGGCCGAATGGCTACGAATGGTCAGGGGTTCAATCTCCGCACAGGACAAACATTTTTTGTCTTGGTCTGGGTGTTTTTTATGTATTATAAAAAACATGTATTTAAGTATTATTATTTAAATAGTTGTCTTGGCCAACTTGCCAGATAAATATTTTTTGAAAAATGGAAAAATTCGCCTGCCCCCCTAGGTGGGATTTGAACCCACGACCTCTCGATGACCGGTCGAGTGCTCTTCCAATTTAATTTAATTAGTTTGGTGTTATCAAAAAATAGCTGAATTTCATCTGCAACGATGGACTGCTATGCCTACTTTAGTAGTGTAATTACTTAATAGGTTGATGACGTCACACTGTGACTCACACAGTATAGAAATATAAGATGCAAAAATTCGTCAGCAACACAAACCTTCCTGGTAGCTCAGTTGGAAGAGCACTCGACCGGTCATCGAGAGGTCGTGGGTTCAAATCCCATCTAGGGGGGCTGGCGAATTTTTCCATTTTTCAAAAAATATGTATTTAAGTACTTTTATCAGTTGTCTAGTACCCATAGTACAAGCTTTGCGCTTAATTTAGGAATAGATGGCGCTGTGTAAATTGTTTTTATTTATTGTAAATTTAGAATATTTCGACGGTCCCTACGTATGTATAAAGCGACATGTCAAAAATGGAATTTCTATTTATTGCATAAATTGCTATAGATTGTCCGTAAAAAACATTTTCTTTTTTATTTTATTGATTGTATATAATCAAAACGTAAGAAATGAACTCATTTGTCAAATAATAATATTCTTTAATTACTATATCGTAGTATAAGCAGACATGTCTGAAATGACATGTCGCTTTATACGTAGGGACCGTCGATTTATACTAATAATTCACAACTGAACATTTGAAGTTAGTTCAATTTTAACGACGTATCAAAGTTTTAAGCAAGATTGAACACATACAGTGTAATACTACTGATTTTCGCATTAGGTTCTCTCACATGTAGGTAAAGAATATTCTTTATATCTATAAAGGTGGCAAACAAGTATACGACTTGCCTGATAGCTCATCTCAGGTTATGTATATTTTATAAATCATAATTAATGCAAAAACAAATTACGTATATCCATCTTTTGAATAGTGACGAGTTCATACAAACCTCCTATAAAAAAAGAATGTTCTTTTTTTACAATTAACACTCTTTTAGAGCAAGTTTTTTCATCCATTTTATCTAATATTATTACAAATATTAAAACAAAACATTGTTAAATCACTTAGCTTGAAAGAAACAATATTATTATACCTTCAAGTAGGTACAACGAACATCTAAATTACTTCAAAGTAGAGTACCTAATAATGCCGTTTATAATATTTCTGAAATTTACATAATATCAATGGAATTCAAGCAAACTTAGGCGCCCCGGCTAGTCAATGAATAAATGAAGATGAAGCCGGCAGGTGGAGTCACTGATTCTTCGCTGATAATTTGCCTAACTGGTTCTTAGGCTTACACATTACTCCACCATGAAACTGCACTAACATCAACCATATTTCATCACACACCGACCAATGCTGCTTTTACTAAAGCTTTAACATTCTCGTTTTACTTTGAAAACTCTATGGATTGCGTAGTGATTGAATTGGTGAGTTGTATTTAGTGATTTGCCACGCAATGCCCGCTACCATCGTCCTGATAAGCCCTGTTCTTATTGCGACATTTAATTATTATGATTATGGATATGTTTCAGAGAACAGACTGGTTTCATTTAAGCTTCTTTGCAAGACAAACGTTTTTGTTGCAATTTTTTTTTGTCCCTATGAAATGTTTGTCAGTGCCTTATCTTGCGTTTGTGGGGTCTCAGAATTGAAAGGAATTGAGATAGCAAGATACCATTTTTCCAAATTATAAGAATAATTCAGGCAGTAAGTTGGCTTTTTTTATACAACTAAGAATTGCTCGTGTGGTTTCCGGCAGACTAGAATAGACTTCCCGTGGATGTCGTACAAGGCGACTAAGGGAAATACATTACCAAACATCGATCAGGCCTCCCCGACCCGTCTGGCCAGCGTAGGGAGTGTAGGCCAAATCCTCCTTCTGTCTGGGATGGACCAGATAGGGTCGTGCTCCTGTAGTGGAGATTATAATGACCTGATTAAAATGAGCAGCGTACATACGCTTGCAACTCCAGGGAAAACTCGCAAATCAACACAAAGTCTCTTTACGCCCTTATATATTTGACGAGCTCATGCCACAGTACAAAGTAATACCGCTCTTTTTAGGGTTCCGTACCTCAAAAGGAAAAACGGAACCCTTATAAGATCACTTTGTTGTCCGTCTGTCTGTCTGTCTGTCTGTCTGTCTGTCTGTCTGTCTGTCTGTCTGTCTGTCTGTCTGTCTGTCTGTCTGTCTGTCTGTCTATCTGTCTGTCTGTCTGTCTGTCTGTCTGTCAAGAATTTCTATGTCGAGAATGCGTGGAGGTATCAAGCTGAAATTTGAACTGTATACTCAGGTCTACGGTCCCATGAAGTTGTAAAATAATAAAACTGCTAAGTTTACGTAGAAAAAAGTTACGGCCGTTTATTCAGCAAAAAACGCATATTTCGACACACTCAAGGGAATCAAAACCTATAGGGTACTTCCCGTTGACCTAGAACTATGAAATTTGGCAAGTAACATCGTTATAGACTACAAGTACAGGAATAAATCTCAAAACTATACATTTGTAAATAGATCTTAGAAAATAGGGGGTCTATATTTTTTATAGGGTGTCGAAATTTCAAATTGAAACTACTAGTTCAAATGGGGTATCATATGAAAGGGCTTGATGTACACATTGCAAAATATATTTTATTTATTTTTTCCGACGCATTATTTCTTATTTATAATGAAAAATATCAAATTTAATAATGACACTACGTACCTACGGAACCCTCGGTGGGCGAGTCCGACTCGCACTTGTCCGGTTTTTTTTTATACCATGTCGGGTAGTAGACAAGCATACGGCCCGCCTCGCAATACTCGTATGAGATCGCGCTTGCGCGCCTTCAATGCGGCTGCCAACACAACAGCGTTTCTTTCTTCCTGATGACCTTACTCCCTCGCAGGAATACAACAACCCTGAAGGAAATTGTTATTTGGCTGCGGCATTCTGTGAGATGGCGGTACTTCCCCAATTGGGCAGCTTTACTCTACACTAATACGTCATTGTACTAGTGGTTAAAATTACGTATAAGTGTGGGTATTACTGTTATAGTGCAATAAAGATTTACAAACAAACGCTATGGTACAGCGTTTGTTTCAATACGTCTCTCTTTCGGTAGAGCTTCGTTAGTCGTCAGGGTGCACCACGTGCAGGTGAGGTTGGCTTTGGCTCTAACGATCGTGGCAAGTCACTTACACTCTGCTATCGTAGTAACAGCTTCCTTCCTAGTAACCACGCTTACACTGTGATCCACATCTCTGTACTTTATCAGGGGCCCTGCCGCCGAAGATGAAGCCTTTTAGTGTCAAACCACACTAATCCGAAATTCCGCGACCGAGATTCCGCGTGATTAAGAAACATTGTAAAAAACGCAACGTAATTTTGGCCAAATGTGTCGATAGTCATTGAAAAAGTACTGCAGTACAAAAGTGCGGCCGAACTTCGGTCGCGTATGTTCGGTATGGTGTGTTTAGACACTTACCATCAAATTTTTGAACAGAGAAAATCAAACTTTAGCTTAGGTTAGCAGTAATTGTGTTTAGCTTAGCTGGTAGAAACCATAGAGGTCTATCGACTAAGCTGAAGAAGTTTGTCAGTAATTTAAACCTAAGATCTATTTTCGCGATCAAAAAATCCGATGGTAATGGGTTATAGGGGGTATAGGCTTCAACTTCGGCGGTAGGGCCCCTGGTCTGGTCACAATTTCTATCACTGACTATATAAACTTTAATTCATCGTCATCTTTTTTTTTATACTACGTCGAGTGGGAGACAAGCATACGGCCCGCCTGATGTGAAGCGGTTACCATAGCCATATTAACGCTCGCAACATAAAATGTCGCTCGCGCGCCGCCACCCCCGCTGCCATCGTAGCATCTCCTTCCTTTCTGGTGACCTCACTCACTCGCAGGAACACAACAACCCTCAAGGGAATTGTTATTTGGCTGCGGTATTCTGTGAGGTGGAGGTACATTCCCCAGTCGGGTAGCTTACAATTACGCTCACTACCTCTCTTTTCGCCAGAGCTTCGTTTGTCAGTCAGCAGGGTGCACCGCGTGCAGGTGAAGTTGGCTTTGGTTCAAAGATGTTGATGAACTACTTACACCCCTCATCATGGCAGCCTCTTATGTATCCAGTCCTGGATGTAGACCTCTTCCCTCGTCTTCCACTCTCGGCGGGCACAAGACCGCCCTCCGTGATCATGATCTCGTCTTCCGTGTCGTCGGCTATCATCTACTTAGCGCTGCGGTGGTCTGCCGCGCCCTATGGTGTCTGCTCTGGGTCTATACCTGCCTCATCATCATCATCATCATTAGGTCATTTTAGTCTCCATTACAGGAGCACGACCCTCTCTCGTCCGTCCCAGACAGAAGGAGGATTTGGCCTACGCTCCCCACGCTGGCCAAACGAGTTGGGGAGGCCTGATCGATGTTTGGTAATGTATTTCCCTTAGTCGCCTTGTACAACATCCACGGGAAGAGACGGAGTGATTCTATTCTAGTCTGCCAGAAACCACACGTTTAATATAATATACATACCTACCTGGGTCTATATGGGTATAAACTTTAATTACTGCATACATAATGTTTGCAACCCATGTGCAGTATAATAAAAACGGTGATAAAGTGTTGCATATCACATTGCAGTTCTACAAATAAAGTAAAACGGCATAAGACTGGTAATTCTGCATATATTCACTTCTACCACGTACATTGTTATGTTTAGTGGCCATTTTCAGTGTGACAGTTGTTTTCATGAGTTGTGAGATAAAGTTATCTTTTGCGGATGCCTCGGAAATGGGCTGATTGTGAGGTTAATACGAATCAAGCTTAAAGCTTATACTTGATTGGTACCCGACCGGTTCAAAACCGGATAAGGAAAAAGCTCCATTGTAACGGTATAAAAGTAACAATGTCGTATGTGTAATTCGCTTGTTTATTAAAAGTTTTGTAAGTTAAGCTTTCAAGTTAACATATTTGTGCCTCATTTGAGTATATGCGTGTTTGTAAATCTTTTTTATACTACGTCGGGTGGTAAGCATACAGTATATATTTAAAAAAATGTATTTAAGTACATTTATCATTTGTCTAGTACCCATAACACAAGCTTTGAGCTTAAGTTGGGACTAGATGGCGCTGTGTAAATTGTCCAGAAATATTTATTTATTTATTTAGTTAGTCTTATGTTAAGCGGTTGACGTAGTTAACTTAACGCTCGCAGCATGAAATGTAACTCGCGCGCCGCTACTCCCGCTGCCAACGCATCTACTCCTTCTTTGAGGTGCTCTTATTCACCCGCAGGAACACAACAACCCTCTAGGGAATTGTTATGTGGCTGCGATATTCTGTGAGGTGGGAGGTACTTTCCCAGTCGGCAGCTTACAAATACCCTGTATCCTACCTCTCTTACACGAGAGGCTCTTTCGCTAGTTGGCAGGGTGCATCAAGTGCATGTGAGGTTAGCTTTGGATCTAAAGATCGTAGTGAGCTTACACTCCAATTTTTTTAACAAAAATACTAGAGATATCGTGGGGGTGATGCCCCTGGCGTTACACACATCCATTGTCTGCGGCAACTAATTTCCATCAGTTGGACCGTGTGCTTGTTTCCCACTTTATTATACTCTTTATTGCTCATAAACAATTATATAACATATTATTATCAGACGTATACAAAGTGGTATTTAACATTTTGACTCCTGAATCCCTCCATAAAAAAACCATAGCTTCGCCTATGGATATTCTTCTTATTTCTATATATTATGTATATGTGTATATTTATTGCTATGTATAGCCAGCGTAGAATGCTTGGTTTTTACTTGGTTTTAAAAGAAAAATAATAAATGAATATCTATATCACTGAAAACAGTAATTAAAAAAAATTATTAAAAGTTTAATTCTTCATTTCTAGTAAAACACAACTACAGGGCCTTATTATAAGACGCAATTCTTTTCATTACAATGTTCATTCAAATCTTTCATTAAACCAATAAAAATAAAACAAAAACAAACAAGACTTGGTCTATTATGCTATCTCTGTGGATAAGGGCTGGACAAAAAACAATAGCGTATAGGGCAAAGAGGGCAGACCAATATTACCGGACAATAGCCAATTAACGCTGCCCACAATTAAATCAGACCGAGTCTGGTACAATGGCTCCTTGAAATATACTCATAGAGTTGATAATACCCTATGTGAAAAATGTTAATGAAGAACTGCTTGCAATTAAATAAAAAGAGTTGGCTTATACAGACAATAAGCCTTGGAATATAAATATAGAGCTGAGGTATACAGAAGTGTATGAAAATTGATGGTCCATATAAATGAACATGTCATCGTAATCATCCAATGCTGAAATATAGGTTCAAGAAGGGAGAGGATTTAGAGCGCTGCTACAATAGCAGTTGGCGCAGGACATTGTCTTCAAATCCCATTCCCAAAAACAATTCCGAACTGCTTGCAATTTTATATGGAAGCAAGTTTTATTACGCATCTCACTAGCGCAGGTATTGAAAAAGAAATCATGATAAAACTGTATTTTTTGCTCTGCAACTCGATAATATATAATGAAGTACTTTCAGGATACTTATTGCTCAGTTAAAATGTTATTGTTTATACATAATACGTAGGTATTATTGCAAAAAGTGGCAATTTCTATCAATAGTACTCAATATGACTAATCAAGAACGTTGTAAGAGTAGTAGTAACATAAAAATACTATAATACCTATACCTACTCTCCGGAATACATACTTAATATATACATACTACCTGGAAGAATATAAGCAGCCTAAAAGACATTTAAATACTAACATTAAAATACTAACCACGAATTTATGTTGGCAAGAAACTCTACATTTTCTGAACAAATTCTGGTATAGGACAGTTATTTTTTTTTATATAAGGACTTCTCTTTTACACGGCCCGTATCATTAAAAATCGGTTACCACAACCTTTATGCTCGTGCGGCATCAGGGGCACGTTTTCGACCCTGTAAGAGCATTATCACGCCCTTTTGAAGCACCAGTAGTCGTCGGAGACAACCTGGACAACTCATTCCATAACTCCTGTAAAAAAAAATTGAATTATATTATTATGGGCTGCTATTAGATTGCTTGACGTGTCATCAACTCGATACTTTTACATTCTACCTATGCGCATTAACGTATCTGTAATTGAAAACCATTTGGTTATAGGATTATGTGGTCGATGGCTTTAGGGTCCATTAAAGCCTATCGTAACTTGCAGAACAACAATGTTGGCAGCTCTATATAATTACTCGTGGCGCGTCCGATTGTATCCGCTGCCCACGCGCACCCAGCGTATTGTTCGGTTCAATCGAGCGAAGTTATTATTGTAGATAATCCATTATTTATTGTAAACAACTTGGTCCGCTTCAAACACGTGAGAACATTGTTCTGGAGAATGTAAGTTGCATGGTGGAATATGTCCAGCGCTGAATAAGGACATATTTACTAGAACTAGATCTTTCATACGGTATCTCTTGCCATCAGGCTTTATTTTTATTAGGGAGCCACTAGCAATATGTTCCTTACTGACGATTTTCAGCTGTTTTATTTGTCACTATATTAAGTTCTGTTGTTTAAGCACGGCTAGCTCGCGTGTATTTTATACAAAATATTTTAGTCTGTCACTTTCTGTTCTCTGATACACTACAACTTCTTTTTTTTCTTCACACCCTCATATTTCTTCTCTTCTAATGTCTGTTCTCTTGATTTCCCTTTCTTTCTTCTATGTTCAAATTTTATATTTGTCTCTACTCTTCCACTATTTTCTCTCACTTTTGCTGCCTTCCTTCTAATTCCTTCCTTTCTTCCATTTTCTATTCCGGAATTCTCCCATTTATTCTGTTCTATCGTATATCTTTTATTATTTGTAACTTCAGTGACTCCCATTTGAAGTATGCATGTAATATTTGCTACCTACTTCAAACCCTCTGAAGTAAAATTTCGACAAATTACGAAATACGTGTTTTATTATAATGTGTCGGGGAACAATAATACGAATTTTTTAGTAAGTTCAATCAGAAAAATATTATTCAAATCTTTCTCCAATCAGGGCGAGAACTTAGGAAAAACCATTCTTATAAGACGTGAACCCTCTCAGCAAATTTCTATTTTCCGGGGCTAGAACATGAGGAGATGTTTCATTAAAACTTAACTTGCAAAAGTTATATTTTGAGGGGCTTGAACAAGAGATGTTAACTTGCAAAAGTATATACTTACTGTCCTTTTTCTTCCTTCATGATTTGAGTTTTGATATATAGCAGAATAGGTACTTAATTTTATAATTTAGTCTTTAAATCTTTAATAATAATCTCCGAAAAGCATTAATTCAAATCTAACCAGAATTAAAATATTTCCCTTACAATATTTCCTTTATTTGCAAGGAGAATCAGGCCATAGTTATGCCTCTCTAATAACTTTATTACACAATCATCTACTACCGGATTTTTCAGTACTTTCCCATTTCTTTTTCCAATTATTTCCCAATGCTTTCCATTATATGCCATCATCCGCTTTCCGCCACAAGCCATTTCTGGCAGCTTTTTGAAGTTGTCGGTCCATCTAGAATCGAGCAACAAACAACGCTAATCCAAAATATACCAAAAGAAATGCTTATATAAAACCTATCTTCTCATAAATATTACAAGAAACAGATAATTATTCGATCTAAAATATCAATAAAATCATAGCTAGAAAGTTATTTTAAGAATATAATTACGGGTAACACCTGCCCGTCGAGTTGTTCTCATCGGCGGATAATGGCTAGACCTAAACGGTTGGCAATATCCGGTAGGGGTCAACTCTCGCTGCTTGCGAGTGCACAACGTATTGTATTGTACAGTAGTCATCGTGAACAACTTTCCTTTTTAGAATTATTAATGTGAATAGGATAGTTACTGCTACTAATGATTTTAATCGAAATGCTAGATCTTCTTCATTATTTTTAACCTCCAATCCAAAAAGAGGAGTGTTATAAGTTTGACGTGCCTGTCTGTGTATATAGACATAGCACTATATGTCGACTTTGATGCAGTTTGTTTTTGTTTGGTAGCTGATGTGATCGAGTTGGTTCTTAGCTATGATCCAAGAAATTTTTTCCAGCCATTTGAAGACCATCAGTTCATTTCTAATTTGACGAGCTCGGTGGCGTAGCGGTCAATGACACCGCTTCGACACCGACGCTCGTGGGTTCGATTCCCACACAGGACAAACATTTGTGTGCATGAACATGTCTGTTTGTCTTGGGCTGGGTGTTTTCTATGTATCATAAGTATGTATTTACAAAAAAAATGTATTTACGTATGTTTATCAGTTGTCTAGTACCCATAACACAAGCTTCGCTTACTTTGGGGCTAGATGGCGCTGTGTAATTTGTCTGACAATATTTATTTATTTATTTATATTATAAAGATATGTGTGAATTGGCCTTGTGGTTTCCGGCAGAGTAGAATAAAATCACTCCGTCTCTTCCCGTGGATGTCGTACAAGGCGACTAAGGGAAATACATTATATAACATCGATTAGACCTCCCCAACACGTCTGGCCAGCGTGGGGACTGTAGGCCAAGTCCTCCTGTCGTGTCTGTGACGGACGAGAGAGGGTCGTACTCCTGTAGTGGAGACTAAAATGACCTGATGATGATCATGTGAATGCTGACACGAATTTGATCAATTGGAAATCGGCAATTAAGAACATAGTAAGCTTATTTTGCTTGGAGGTATCACAGAAAAGGAATGCAGGACATCCAACTCCTCGTCAACTTACTGCAGAGGTATCTTCACTCATTGCAATAATCTCCACGATCAGGTTATAGATAGTAGTATATTATGATGATAGAGTTCTGGTGATGGAGCAGGAAAGTATTTTTTTTCCTTTGATTCAAGGGTTTATAATATTTTTTTAATTTACACTTGTTGCAACTAGGCAGTCCAGCTCGCGAAAATATATCATATAATGATGTTTATTTATTGCAAATAATATGTGTCTTCTTTAACTCGTGGTGCACCTTGTCAAATAGCGAGGCTCTGGAGAAAGAGATCGTCCCCTTCATAAAGTCGATGATTATAAAGCAAGAAAGTTTCTTAGTCAGAAACATCGTTCTTGTCAGTAGAGCCGGTATGAATGCAAACATAATGACGAGCTCGGTGGTCCAATGGTTAGCAATGGCCACTTTGACTTCGAGGTCGCGGGTTCGATTCCCGCATAAGACAAACATTTGTGTGCATGAACATATCTGTTTGTCTAGGTCTGGGTGTTTTCTATGTATTGTAAGTATGTATTTACAAAAAAATATGTATTTAAGTGCATTTATCAGTTGTCTAGTACCCATAACCCAAGCTTTGCGCTTAATTTGGGACTAGATGGCGCTGTGTAAATTGTCCAGAAATATTTATTTATTATTTATTTATAAATTTAGGAGCAGAGTTCGGCTTGTAAAGTTTACTTTTACAAGACCTGAAAACTATATGTATACAAATTGTTTTACACGGTGTAAGTAATAGTACATTTTTTATGTACAAGAAACAATTTTGTAAAACATAAATATAGGAAAATAAAATAAAAAATTTACAAAGGCGGAATTATCTCCACAAGGGATCTCGTTCATTCAACCTTTGAGTGTCTGAATGTAGTGAAATTGGTAGGCGAATGGCGAGGTCATAAAACCGTTTTTAATTGGCAATTGTTCAAGATATGATATTACTGAAATGAATAAATTTTAAAGAGTAATACGAGACAGAATCACTGTGACCACTTTCAAAAATAAATTAACAGAGCACTACTTTAATAATCGTCATCATCACCCTGTATCTATTCACTGCTGGATATAAGCTTTCTCCAATCATCATCATCAGGTCATTTTAGTCTAAATCTAACTTGACTAAGGTAGTTCGACGGAGAACCAAAGTTCTCGACTTAGCCTTCAGAGTTTGCAAGCTGAAATGACAATGGGCCGTTCACATCTGCCGAGTAAGTGATGGCAGATTGGGGAGGAAGTTATTAGAGTGGACGCCCTCCTACGAAATAGTCTGATGACCATAAAAAACCGGACAAGTGCGAGTCGGACTCGCCCACCGAGGGTTCCGTATAGTATCGTTATTAAATTTAATATTTTTCATTATAAATAAGAAATATTGCGTCGAAAAAAATAAATAAAATATATTTTGCAATGTGTACATCAAGCCCTTTCTTTCGTATGATACCCCATTTGAACTAGTAGTTTCAATTTGAAATTTCGACACCCTATAAAAAATATATCCCCCTATTTTTTAAGATCTATTTACAAATGTATAGTTTTGAGATTTATTCCTGTACTTGTAGTCTATAACGATGTTACTTGCCAAATTTCATAGTTCTAGGTCAACGGGAAGTACCCTATAGATTTTGATTCCCTTGAGAATGTCGAAATATGCGTTTTTTGCTGAATAAACGGCCGTAACTTTTTTTTACGTAAACTTAGCAGTTTGATTTTTTTACAACTTCATGGGACCGTAGACCTGAGTATACAGTTCAAATTTCAGCTTGATACCTCCACGCATTCTTGACATAGAAATTCTTGACAGACAGACAGACAGACAGATAGATGCGGAAGACGGAGGATCGTATTTGGTGGAAAGCATTGGAAAAAGTGGCCGTGTGGTTTCCGGCAGACTAGAATAAAATCACTCTTCGCGTGGATGTCGTACAAGGCGACTAAGGGAAATACATTATGAAACATCGATCAGGCCTCCCCAACCCGTCTGGCCAGCGTGGGGAGTGTTGGCCAAATCCTCCTTCTGTCTGGGATGGATGAGAGAGGGTCGTGCTCCTGCAGTGGAGACAAAAATGACCTGATGATGATGATGATATGCAATAAATAATTTATATAAAAAAGTTGCTAGGAACAAGTTAGTATATGTTCCTCTTTTGCAGCGATAGTAGCCAGATAAGCTTTGGAAACACTACCTACATAAAAAAGTTGGTAAAAAATTTGAAGTAACTATTTAGAAAAAGCAATTTACATTTTGCAATAGTTCTGACAGAGATATTTAAAAATAATAACGGTCTCTAGATTATCTATTCGTTTTTGTGTGTCTTTGTGTTTGTGTGTGTATACAAGTACAACATGGCATATTATTACGAGTGCAAGATAAAAAATGCTTTCCCAACCCCTTAGAACATCACCGCTCATCGATAAAGCATAATTTAAATTCATAACATTGTTCCATTAGCGTCTGCCTTCTGCAGATACGATTATCTAACAATAAATCAGCAATGGCCACTTCCTCCGGAAACCAGATAATATTTAATTGGCGTGAAAACTCAATAATTGCAGATAAAAATCAGTCGGTGGCGCAGAGCAAACCAATTACTGCAATAGTGTGGCACTACGCATCCGACCACGCTCGCTGCTTCTGCTGTAGTAGTGACGAGACGTCCTGTCTATCGATAGACATTGAATAGTTATAATCGAATAAAAAGGTTAGTAGTAGTTTGTAGAGTGTTACATGTTATCACTACCGAATAACTACATACGTACTTGATTAATTGTAATATGTATTTGTAATAGATTGTGAAAGTTATATTGTTTCAGATGTCAGACTGTACTATTATTGAATGTTTAAATTGTGTATTGTCTCTCACCACCGAGTACGAATTCTATCTCGTTACTCAAAAGCAACGGTTGACTGGAAGAGATTCCTTCACAAAATAAGTCTGCCCTAGCAGATACTATTTTATGTATAATATACTGCTATTGTTATTATTGCAATAAAGTTTAATAAAAAAGAAATATATATATATATATATATATATATTCTAATGATATTGTTCAACTACCACGATTTGCTGTTTGTGTCATTAAACAAACAGCAAATCGCGGTAGTTGAACAATATCACTAGAATATATATATTTCTTTTAATGTGACATTAAATTATCGGCGACAAACAGACATTTCTCTACCACAAAGGTGTCCTATATTACAGGCGGGTTGCATAATTGTACATTGTACAATCATGCAAACATCACACACATGTCGCCGACACTATAAAAATCTCTACCGCCCCTTTCAAGGAACCCCTTGCATTAGTAGTTTCCTAAGAAAACTTGTGGTCAAACTCATTGAGGAATATTAATTATCTTACTATTATCGATATCGTTAATAATAATATAATCGTATATCCCACACTATCGCTCCGCATGTGGTTTTTCAGCGGGCACGGCACGGCTCTAACAACTCATTAGTCGGCTCGCGATCACCGCTGGCTTTTATTTGCGGTGACTGTACCTGTACGGGGTTAATTGTTTAATTTGACCTCAACATTGACTGAATTTTCGAATATCATACCAAATTTATTTCTCTGTGCGCTTTACTCTTAGTGTGTAATGTATGTACCTCGTCATTGTTCATACGTACGCTGCTAACAAAAGAGCTTAAGAAGAATAACAGATTTCTTCATAAGAATTATTGTCAATATTCATGAAAATATTTTTTTATAAGACTTCAGACGCCAAACAAGTAAATGGTCCGCCCGATGTAAAACGGGATTATAGTAACATTATGGAGGCTTACAAACAAGGAGTATTGCTTGCGTCGCGATTGCAAACGCAGCGTCTCTTTCCGTTTGATAGAAAAACTTCCCTTTTCAAGGTATTGTTATTTGGCTGCGGTACGTTAGTACCTACTATTACTAATGCTAGTTATTCATTATAAATCTCGCATCCCCTGGTGCACTGGTTATTTATAACCACAATATAAGTAATAATATTACGTACTACTTATATTTTATCTATAAACAAAAGAAAAAGCTAAAAAATAAATAAACAGAAATTTTCTAACAAATAAAAGATATCCCCTATATAAAATTTCTATTCGTTTTTTTATATTTTTTTTTTTATATATATTCAATAATAATCGATTTTTATTTTTCAATTA
Source organism: Hypsopygia costalis (assembly GCA_937001555.2). Taxonomy (NCBI): domain Eukaryota; kingdom Metazoa; phylum Arthropoda; class Insecta; order Lepidoptera; family Pyralidae; genus Hypsopygia; species Hypsopygia costalis. The sequence continues at coordinate 12,232,414 of OW443344.2, forward strand.
GTTACGAGTTTAATACTAATTAAACGTTATTACAAAAATATATTCGTTGAAATATTAAATTTATAACAGGAAGAGGCTTATTTGTTATTTTGTTGCAAAATTGTAAATCTAATAAAAATATTTTATTTTCAGTAAGTTTAGCAATAATTTAGTGTTATTTTTTAATGAGTATTAAACATATGACGTGCCCGGTGGTCGAATGGCTGGCAATGGCTACTTTGACGCCGAGGTCGTGGGTTACTTCCCAGCACAAGCACAAGACAAACATTTGTGTGCATGAACATGTTTATTTGTCTAGGTCTGGGTGTTTTCTACGTATTAACAAAAAAAAAATGTATATAAGAACATTTTTCACTTTGCTTGTACAAGCTTTGCGCTTAATTTGGGACTAGATGGCGCTGTGTGAATTGTCCAGAAATATTTATTATATATTTTCCAATGAGAATTTTTTATAGCATTGGCAAGGTATTTAATGAGTATTAGAGTGAGTTAGTATTAAACATTACATAAAAATATTAATACTCCATGGTCCAAAGTCCAAACATAAATAAAATTTACAAGATTAAAAATTTGTACTAATTTATTTACATAAAATATTGAATAAAGGCCCCAAAAGTAATGTCTCCACCACCATGCGAACCACGCGGCCAATTAAAGAAGCATCACAAAAATCCCACGGAGAAACAAAAATAGAAATTTTGTCGTTTTGGGTCGTTCCCTTGACGCGTTTCGTTCAAAAACGCGGTGTTTGTCGTCGTGTGTAGATACAATCTTGCAAATGCTCCGAATATCGAATTCGAATCAATTTCCGTACTATGGGATTTCGATTGCATCGATGATAAAAAATTTGTTAAATCCCTTCGATTGAGTGAAGGCCCGTATCCCAGCAGCGGGATGAAGTAAGGGTTGACGATGAAGCCTCGGAAAAAATGTCGTTCGGAAACACCGCTACTAATAGGTACTTATAACGCGTACTAAATATTTAATAGTAATAAGAGTTCAGTTTTTTTGATTGTAGAATCATAATTTGATGAAAATGGTGACAGGCAAATTGTACACAATTCTACTTCTAGTTGAAGCTGCCAACCTACTATTTTTGTTACTGGCTTTAATTATTTTTTAATCTCAAACACATCTAGGTATCTAAAGGTAGGTATCTATATGTAGTAATATCTAGGTCAAATTCCAAAAGCTTCCTACAAACTTTTTCTGATTAAATTCGTTGTGAGTTCTAAGGTAGCCGTAAGTAGTTTTACCCCCGGGACTGCAATGGACTTCACTATTCATTTCCTTTTTTGGCGGTCGCCGCTGTTAATCCTGGCTACACAGGAAACACAGTGGTGGGCCTCCGTCCCGTTAAAAAAAAACATCTAGGTAGATTTTTATGGCATGTATTTAATGCGGCGGATTAAATACATGCCAAAAAAATCTAGATGCACAATAAAAATTTTTGAATCGAGTTCCAAAAGTATCGATAAAAAAGTCAGCGAACATCCGAAGCTCGCGTGAACGATGCCATCGACTCGCAGGAATCGAATACATTATCTCGAATAAGAGAATCCAACTCGCATAATTTGTACCAATATTCTCGGCACATTCCGTGCGATATGGTAACGCGGCTATTCTGATGGCGAAAATAAATGCCAATTGTTCCGACTTGCCTCATTCTTCCACATTAATGTAAGGAAGACATTTTTAAATTAACTTTTCGACAATCTGGACGAGCCCGGTGGTCGAATGGCTAGCAATGGCACTTTCACTCCGAGGTCGCGGGTTCGATCCCCGTACAAGACAAATATTTGCGTGCATGAACATGTCTGTTTGTCTTGGTCTGGGCTTTTCTATGTATTATATGTATACTTAAAATATATATTTAAGTTATCTAGTACCCATAGTACAAGCTTTTCTCAGTTCTGGACTGGCAGTGTGTAATTCGTCCAAGAATATTTATTATTATTATCCCATTGCTGGGACACGGGTCTCACCTCAATAAGGGAATTTAGAGCGTACTCTACCACATTGCTCAACTGTGGGTTGGCGATGGCCAGTGTTTTCAAACCGCCCAAGGGCCACTGACTTGACTAACTTCATCATCAGGTCCATTCTAGTCTCCACTACAGGAGCACGACCCTCTCTCATCCGTCCCAGACAGAAGGAGGATTTGGCCAACACTCCTCACGCTGGCCAGACGGGTTGGGGAGGCCTGATCGATGTTTTATAATGTATTTCCCTTAGTCGCTTTGTACGACATCCATGGGAAGAGACGGAGTGATTCTATTACAGTATGCCGGAAACCACACGGCCAACTCATTGCCATTTAATGTCAACAACAGACGGCTTATCATGCCCTTTGAAGCACGAAGGAGTTTGAGATAAAAAAACCCATATATGGACAGGCTGCGCTGCGGTCGATGTTGCTTAACTTGAATGATAGATTAAGACTAAAATACGCAACGGCGCCATCGAGCTCTTCAATTATTCATCTAATTCATTAAGTTAAGTAAACGGGGTGTAAGTGTTTCATCAACATCTTTGAACCAAAGGCAACTTCACTTGCCTGTGGTGCACCCTGCTGACTGACAAACGACGCTCTGGCGAAAAGAGAGCTAGGACATAGCATATTTTTTAAGCTGCCCGACGGGGGAAATACTTCCTCCTCGCAGAATACCGCAGCCAAATAACAATTTCCTTGAGGGTTGTTGTGTTCCTGCGAGAGAGAGAGATCTTTTTTTCTTTTCTTTTTATACTACGTCGGGTGGCAGACAAGCATACGGCCAGCCTGATGTGAAGCGGTTACCGTAGCCATATTAACGCTCGCAACATAAAATATCGCTCGAGCGCCGCCACCTCCGCTGCCATCGCAGCATCTCCTTCCTTTCTGGTGCCCTCACTCACTCGCAGGAATACAACAGCGCTCAAGGGAACCGCTAGTTGGCTGCGGTATTCTGTGAGGTGGAGGTACGTTCCCCAGTCGGATAGCTTACAATTGCGCTCCCTACCTCTCTTTTCTTCTTTTCAACAAAGGAAGGAGTGTATATTAGGTTGGGGAAAAAGTCTTTTCGTATTTTATATGAAAATTCAAAACATTTTTTAATAAAGTTTATTTACATTTAACTAAAGTATGTAGGTGCCATTATGTTCGATAACTTTTTGTCATCTTGTAGGTAGAGACATGATCCCATTACTATAGAAATTTTGGGACTTCTGTTCAAAAAACCGCGACAAGTGGTTTTGGCAGTCTTCTCGTGATGTTAACCTGACATTGCCTAAAGAATTCTTAAGAGACCGAAACAGGTGGAAATCAGAAGGTGCAAGGTCAGGACTATACGGCGGATGCATTAACACCTCCCAGTCAAACTCTCTTAATTTTTGCTGAGTGGCTAAAGATGTGTGAGGTTTAGCGTTATCATGATGAAAAATCACACCCCTTCTATTAATTAATTCCGGCCGCTTTCTCTCAACTTTTTGCTTTAATCTCATCAGTTGTTCACAGTAGAGTTCAGAATCGATAGTCCTGCCTGGCGGTAACAGCTCATAATGAATATCTTCCCTTCCAATCCCACCATACACACAACATCACCTTGTTGCGGGTTAACCCGGGTTTCGCCAGAGTCTCTGAAGCCTGGCCGGTCTTTGACCACGACCTTTTTATGCGCCAAAACTGGTATGTGGTCAATTCCTAGTTCTTCAGCTACGTCGTAACTACTGATATGCCGATCTTGCTCCACTTTTTCAGAAATGGCATCCATTTTATCCGTAACAGGGCGACCAGAGCGACGTGCATCTTTGACATCAAAATTTCCGGATTGAAAACGCTTAAACCAAATTTGTGCTACTCTCACAGACACTGCACTAGGTCCATAAACGTCATAAATTTTTTTCGCAGCTTGCGTTGAATTTTTACCTTTTTTGTAGTAAAATTTTAAAATGTATCGAATTTCTTCATTAGATTCACTCATCTTGACAGTAAAAAAAACAAATGAAAATCACACATTTACCTAATTTGAATTTGGAATTATCTTTTTTAAAATTTAAACTTTTTATAGATATCAAAACCTGCTAGATACAAATGGTATAACCAAAGAGATTTTATTACAAGTTCATACATACTATAATGCGAAAAGACTTTTTCCCCTACCTATTATATAGGCTGGCAAGGGATCGTTGGTGTTGCTGATCTCCATGGGCGGTGGAGATTGCTTTCCATCAAGTATTTTCACGAAAAACAAATGAGTGTGCCAAATTACAGCTCAATCGGACACTAGGCAGTGGGTTATTAAGCAAATTAAGCTTGCAAGATTTGATTACCTACAGCAGGGGTCTCCAAACTTTGAAGCCTTCGGGCCATAATGACTTTTTCAGTTTGTTCCAAGGGCCAAACCAGTTTTAATTTTTCTGCCCTTAACTATATTTCTAGACTAGAATAGTTGCAAAGTGCGTGACCTAAGCAAACTTACGCTTTTCTGTATCTGTCGCGGGCCGGATTGATGATACTGGCGGGCCGGATTTGGCCCGCGGGCCGTAGTTTGGAGACCCCTGACCTACAGCGTTGATAAAAGCTTGTATGAAGCATAGTTAGTTATGGTGGTTATGGTTTATAGCGCATGAATTCAAATACATCTGATAAGCACTTCGAGACCTATTTAAATATTATCCTATTCTTCAGTTCCCATTACTAAACATGTCGTGACCTATTAGGAATATGCCTTCCGTACAGACCCGTCGAACTGATAGTACTGTTCCAAGAACTTTTTATTTATAGTTTTCATTTATCTTCTTTGTCTCTTCACTCTTGCCAGAGTGCTCGTGGTTATCATGATGAGGAAGCACCCAGGACTCGCCTCAAAACGTCTTGCCACCTCTGCCTGCTGGTCGTCAATCGGGTACATTCGTGTACCGGGGCGCCCACCGCCGCCTTCACCTGATCGGTTTACCGCATGGGGAATCTGCCCCGTGGTCTTGTGTCTTCAACCTTCCCCTGTACGATAAGTCTCTCTATGAAGTCGTTTCCGCGCTGAATAACATATCCAAAGAACCTCAAAATACGACTCTGTACCAAGGTGGATAGAGGCTTGTGGATAGATTGATATACGAACGATAAAAATGTGGAATCAACTTCCCTCGGCAGTATTTCCACAGTATAAGCAATAGCACTAAGTGCAATACGGGCACTCCCTGACGCTCTCTGGTATCGACCTCACCTCCTCTCTGAGACTAATGTGGAACAGTTTGTGTAGCGTCTCACGCACGCACGCTCATTCCCGCTCTGCACAGACGTCTTTATTTATGTAACAATTCACGACGCGACATTTGTATGGAGTGGCCAGGGTCTGTATGGTATCATTTGTATGGTATTTCCGAACAATTACGACATGGGAGCCTTCAAGAACAGAGTCTACATTTACCTTAAAAGGCTGGGAACGGATCGGCGACCCCTTGGAGCTGCTGATCTCCATGGGTGGTGGTGATTGCTTTCCAGGTGACTCACATGCTCGTTTGCCACCCTCCTACATAAAAATAAAAATACTACTAATGTGACAAGCATGCTCGATGGTAAGAAGTTATATGTCATGCCAGGGGTATCACTGGACTGTCGGCCACTAAATTATAATATAGTATCTTATGAAAACTGTACAACCTAAAGTTACTTCTTTCCTTGTTGTTTAAAATCGTCCGGTCGTTCTGTCTGTCCGTTGCCATGAAACTCAAAATTAATAAATAAATAAATAAATATTTCTGGAAAATTTCGAAAATTTCGAAATTCTGACTTCGGATTTGTGTAGAGCATCCAAAAGTAGTAATGTATAGTGACCTTGGTTTTCGGATATGAATTCGGGATTTCGAAAAAAAAAATCGCTATGGTGGCGCGTCAGATGTTTTATTATGTGACAAGACATGGTGTGGGCGATAGTGATTTAAAACTTTTAAACATGGACTACAAATAAAACGCTCCCCGGATGATCCAAACTAGGACAAATCCGGGGAAACCCGGATGGATGACAACCCTAATTCCGGCAAATATGATTTTCAATGTATATTTCCGTCCAAGTTAGAATCAAACTATATTATGAATTACGATTTCACCATTCAGAACTTCAGAACTTACCGATTTCTATATCGATTCTTCGTACTCGTGGGAATCGATCTAACTTTACGATTGTGCATAATGTTATTCAATCAAAGATCGGACAAAGGGTGCCTATGTATAGGTGGTATTCTACCTTCAGCACTAATTTATTTACCGCTCGCAAGTAACTATTCATTGAATCTTATATCTTATTAATTTGTATTAGAGCTTTTCATCTGGATTAGTAGATGAAAGGTTAAGTTTGTGATGTTTTATGACGATATTTCCATAAAGTGTCAAAGGAATCTGGATATTAGATATTTTATAGCGCGAAAGCTTTCGAATGGTCCAAAGGACAACAATAAGGCTCACATTTAATTGCATATACACGTTTTGTAAGGAGAAAATGCAATTGCACTTGTGAAAAGGTTGTCAACGACTATTGGGGTTGTAAAGAATGGTTGTAAAATAAATAATTTCTCGGCAATTGTCATTCTTCATAGATAGTGCTACTGATTCTACTGCGAGTACATATTTATTAGGATACCTACCAAATTTTCTAAATTTCCTCGACCATTCAAAGAACATTAAAAAATAAAATCATGTTCAGGCTAGTTTGAAATATCACCGTCAATGAATACAATTAGGTTAGATATTATCAATTGACAAAAAAACAGTATTTAATTAAATTCTTTAACGAACCAAATGTTATGAAATTTGTTACCATCACTCGAGTTTCCCTCTTACTTTATATGATCATTTGGACAGGCGAAACAGGAAGAAAAGCGTATACAGGGCGGTGGCAGTCCTCACACTGCTCTTACCATCATGCGATGTGGAGAGAAAATGGTGGGCCAGTACCCATTGAAAATCTGTAACCAAAACTGGCTTCATCATCATCAGCCCGTATCTCGATATAGGCATTCCCCAATGCTATCTATATCTGCCGTGTGTCAGTAATGCCATTTGGAGGAGGCATAGATTAACAATTGGTCGCCGCTCCGGTCGAAGCGGAGCGGATACCAATTGATAATCTAAGGGAGGAGGAACGTCTTAAAGTGGAGGCCCCGTATGGAGATCTCTAGATGGACCGACGATCTCAATAAGTGGCTGGATATGGCTTTTTAGTATAGTCAGTATAGTAAAACATTCATAACAAACATACGTAGATAATTAATTAAAAGTTAATTACATGAATAAAATTGACGTAACGGAATGCCACATGCGTTTTTGTAAATGGTGTGAAGTATTTAGTGACGGCCATTAAATAAAATTTATGGTACCAATCGATAATTTAGAAATCATCGATGCACCCCGATAGTCAGATACCTGTTTGTTTATGACACATTGGTCTATACTGTAAAAAACAAATACATACACGACACTTTAAGACGGCATCTATGACACATTCAAATAGTGTAGAGCATAGACACAAGTATGTGCGTTTACTGCAAAAAAGTCCCCATTTGTCGTGGCTCCTAGATTGGAAGGTACTCCCCTTACTATTAGCTCCAGCATTGGTATCTTGGGTGTTGACATATCCAGAGATGTACACTTCCGTGGTTACTTGGAGTGCAAGGCCAAATTGGCTTCTAGGAAAATTGGCATCATCTGTAAAGCCAGAAGGTATTTTACACCACAGCATCGCCTTCAACTGTATAAAGCCCAAGTTAGGCCTCATATGGAATACTGTTCACATCTCTGGGCTGGTGCGCCCCAGTACTTACTCGCCCCATTTGACCGCATACAACGAAGAGCTGTTCGAATTGTCGGTAACCCAATGATTTCTGATCGGCTGGAGTCTCTCTCTACACGCAGAGATGTTGCATCTCTTTGCGTTCTATATAAATTATACCACGGGGAGTGCTCGGATGAGCTATTTGATTTGATACCTGCCGCTGAGTTCCACTATCGTACAACTCGCCAAAAATTAAAATTCCATCCACATCACCTTGATATTTGGCGATCTACTACAGTACGCTTTTTAAGGCATTTTCTACCACGTACTGTAAAGTTGTGGAATCAACTTCCTTCTGCGGTATTCCCAAATAAGTACGACATGGGGGCCTTCAAGAACAGAGTCAATATTTCCCTTAAAAGGCTGGCAACGGATCGGCGACTCCTTGGTGTTGCTGATTTCTATGAGCGGTGGTGATTGCTTTCCATCAGGTGACCCACATGCTCGCTTGCCACCCTCTGTTATAAAAAAAAAAAAAAAAAAATAGATTCGAAACTACAACGCCAAACTGTATCCCCCGATTTTGTTATCAATAGATATTTTGGATTGTATGGTATCAAATTTAATCCTCGTGCAGGAAGTAGAAGTGTAGGCAGACCAGCTGCCAGAAGGTCGGACGACATAAATAAGACGGCAGGGCCGACCGGGACGAGAATCGCCGCGTCAAGATCTTCTTGGAGAGCCATGCAAGAGGCATATGTCAAGCAGTGGACACAGAAATGCTGAGAAGAAGAAGAAATTTAAAGACCTTCACAATCAAAACATTTTAGTTGAATATTGAAATGAAAATACGCAATTGCTTATAGGCAGGTATATAAGATATACGAGTATTACGCATAAATATGTTTGTGGTGTTAATGTATACCATCGCTTTCATTTGGTGCAACATCTTTACCATTTCCGAAATGTAGGTAAAAAAATCTAAAAGTAAAACTTTCCTAAATGTCAGGTTTTGTATGTTTACTTCCTAAATAAGTATTTGAAGGAATCGCTCACGTACTCTATACCCTCTTTTGACCCATTGGTAGATTATTTTTTATATGAGAGGGGGGCAAACGAGCATGTGGGTCACCTAATGGAAAGCAATCACCACCGCCCATGGAGATCAGCAACACCAAAAGGTCGCCGATCCGTTGCCAACCTATACTCCTTCCTTTCTTTCTTTCTGGTGATCTCATTCAATCGCAGGAACACAACAAACCTCAAGGGAATTGTTACTTACTTCTTAAACAAATATTTAATGGAATCGTTCACGTATTCTACACACTTTTTGAGCTATTGGTAGAATGAATAACTTTGCGTCCTAAAATTATACAATCGATAAATTATTTTTATTACGGCCATCACTATTGACCATGAAGCACAGCAATTTGTTCATTCAATCACATATCATAGTTGTCATCATAACGTGCCGAAAGAGTAGTAAAATTCGAAAAACCTGGAACGAAAGAATTCAAACATTCTGTATAAAATTTCCGGTCATTTCAACACCTCCGACTACTACATTCGAATAACAATCTTATATCGAATAAAAATTCTAAAAAAAAACCTTTTTAATCTTAATTCGAATCGGTGTGAATTAAAAACTCATTTAAATTCAATCAACCCAATTATTCGAGAACACAATTCAAATAACATAGAAAACGTTCGAAAACTGTAAAATCGTCTTATTATTTAGCCGAAGAACGGTCGATATAACAATTTAAATATGTAATTATCATAATTAGCTTGATATTTTAACATTTATAAGTTTCAATTGAATTGGGATATTATATTTCAAACCAACTAGTTGATTGCTTTGGAAATATAAAAACCGGCCGAGTGCGAATCGGACTCGCGCACCAAGGGTTCCGTACCATTACCTATAAAAACGGCAAAAAAATAATGTTTGTTGTATTGCCTTAGTAATAGGGTTCCTTTTTACCCTTTGGGTACGGAACCCTAAAAACTATGTTCGTGATTAATTAAAAGTTATGAATATTCACTGGGTTGCAACTAACCACGTCGAAGCTGAAGCCGATCAACATCGAATATTTTGATTCGAAAAATAGATCTCACGTTTTAGTTTTTGAAAAACATCTTCAGCTCAGTGGGTAGAGCTCCATTGCTACTAACAGCTAAAGTAGAATCAAGTACCATAAATCTAAGCTGAAGTTTGATTTCCGCAATCAAAAAATCTGATGGTAATCGGCTTCAGCTTAGCCGGTAGAGCCCAGGGTCATTTCCTAATTTTCAATAACATGAAATGTACCTATTAAAGCAATTTTAATGTGAGTTTCTATATTTTGTAGTACAAATACTAATGTAACTAAGAACAACTCCAGTATTTTTTAAGAAGAAAGTCTAGAAAAATTGCAAGCGTGTTAAATGGGACAACGGTACAGGTGGCATGTTATGTTTAAATATCTAGACACGCGGCAGCGTGTCAAGCCAAGTTCAAGCACTTGGTGCTACTTTTGACCCTTCTATAACTCAAAACCTCTTTAACGTAAACACATAAAACTACGTGTGTTTAATTATATAATAAGCTAGCTCAAACGGTTATAAAGATATGAAGGTCAAAAAGTCGTAAATTTTAGCACTGACTGACTGACTGATTTATAGTACCTAAACCTAACCTACTTCCAGATGACCTAGAAGGATGAAATTTGGAATCCAGCTCGGGAATTGTGTGTAAGCGTAGGAAAAAATCTAAAAATAAAAAAAAGTTAAAAAATAGGGGTGGTCCCCATACATTTTTTTTAATTGTAGCGTTGGAACCGTTACAACGTTACAAGCAGATATTTGGAACTATCCCAATATATGTATATCCCAATATATGTACATATATTTGCTATATAACAGAAATATAAAAATAAAGGCCAAGTCAAGTCTCACCTACTTTAAGTCTCACATTTTTTTTAAATAACAGCAATTGTTATAGGTATCCAATAAAGCAAAGAAATAGAGTTTAATACTTGTTCATAATGTTATTTTGTTCCTATAAATACATATTTGGATTTTGCATAGAACTTGGCACTCATTTAGATCTCCATTCTTTTTGCGGCGAAGCCCACAACCAAGCATAATTTTTGTATTGAACTTGGCTCTCCTTTTTACATTTATGTTTTTGGTGGGATATGAAACATTTTCTTCATGTGTTTTTTTTTTTTCAAAAAGTACGCTATGTTATATTCTAGCAAGTAAATTTAACGTACTAATGTGTTAGTTTTAATTTAAAACGTCAAGAATAATTGCAACAATCCTCTCAAAATGTACGACTTCCAATGGTGAAATTCCAAAATGACGTCATTTCCGATATTCAATTATGTCTTCACACAGTCGTCTGGACGTCACTTAGCGTCAAAGTGTGAATAGACCTGACTTACATAATATTCTCCATTCTAATCTGAAGAAATTATTGCATGTCGTGTACGAATTATTGGAAATTGATTTCACACTTGGATTCGAAGATATATATTGATTGTAGTTTAGGGTTACGTCGCTAACAAATATTTCTCTTGGTTATTATCATCTTTCGCTAAAATGTCTATTCATGCATTAAATAATATTTTTTTCACCTCACTAGCTCGTAAAAGCTCTGTTTATCATTCGAAATCTGCGTGGAAAATCGCACTTTATCCGCTAGCGTGGAAAGTGTTAAAATTCGAATTTTTTTATTCAATAAAGGTTTCGTACAATAAATTACATATATATAGAACCTCATTGGTTTCGTAATAGTTTATATTCTGTGCAGCCAGTCCATTGATGATTATTTATTAAAACTGTTTTTCTTGCACCTAACATTTTCCTCGCTTTAGTGAGGTGAAAAGTTGTGTGTTGCGCTCGGCAGCAAAGTTATTTAGCGTCTCGTACCTTTGAAACCCTCGCTACGCTCAGGATTCTATATTTGAACCACTCGCTTCGCTCGTGGCTCAATCCTAGAATCCTTCGCTTGCTCAGGTTTCAATACAAGGTACTCGCGCCAAAAATTAACTTTGCAGCCTTGCATAACAAATAACTATTATACATGTACAACTTTCTTTAGCGAACTTTCAAGTTGTTGAAGGTTCATTTCACACCCGAGAGTTCTCTGAAGTTCTTTACAAAACTTTCGTTATATCTGAACAATGTCGCATCCGGGGTAGTATACTATTTTGATTTTGTAGCAACAAGGGAGAATTACCCAGCGTTCCTACGATTTTGCAATTCATATTACATATTGGAATCGATGTGTTAGGTAACAACTCAATGCTTTTAGGTCCCCAATAGTCTTAGATACTTAAAATCCGTGGTGCACGGCAGTTGAGCTTCACTTGACTAGCCATCTCTTTAGGCTTTTAATGCTTTATTTGCCATATCGCTGTCTTTCACATTGCTAAGAGGGGAAGTCAAATTCCAAAAGCTTCTTACTCCTACTTATTTCTTGTGATTAAATTCGTTGTGAGTTCTAAGGCAGCCGTAGTTTTACCCCCGGGACTGCAATAGACTTCATTGTTCATTGCCTTTTTGGTGGTCGCCACTGATCCTGGCTACACAGGAGACAGAGTAGTGGGCATGTGTGATGGGGCCCCCGTGCCGCAAAAAAAATATCACACTGAGTCTGAACGAATAGAGTTATCAACAAGATTAGGGATTAGCAGACTGTAATGGGACTGGGCAGGCTACATAGCTCACAAAACTGAAGGCCTTTGGGGCACAAAGCTGGGTATCGCGGTATGTGATGATATTTTATGCCACGAGCATTTATGTGGCTACGGTAACCTTTTCACATCAGGCGGGCTTTGTCACTTGATGCAGTACAAAAACAAGACGCGGTATAAATTTTATAGTTTGACGAGGCCGGTGGTCGAATTGCTAGCAATGGCTTCTTTGACTCCGAGGTCGCGTGTTCGATCCCTGCACAAGACAAACATTTGTGTGCATGAACATGTATGTTTGTCTTGGTTTGAGTGTTTTCTGTGTATTACAAGTATGTATTTTAAAAAAATGTATTTAAGTACATTTATCAGTACTTAGATGTGGTATTATTATAAGATGTGATTAGATTATGATAGTGGGTAGATACAGGCTGATGATGATGATGATCTGTACTTAATTTGTGACTAGATGGCGCTGCGTAAATTGTCCAGAAATATTTATTTATTATTTATTTAAATAATAATTATTGAAAAATGTCACCATTTAAAACTACGGAACTCTTGCTACTCGACTTCTTCTTCAATAATGTTTGTCTGTTTATCCAATGTTCCGTACCGCCCAAACTTACCGATCATTTGCATAATGATATCCGTGTCAATCCGTAAACACATGTGGGAACCACAGACATTCTATGCATGTGCATAGATTACCATAGATTATAGTTTAACCGTGCTTTGACGTAACTAATGCGTGTGGAGAATCGAACGTTTATCATAAGATCCCCGTTCTATTGTTTTAATTAATCTCGTGTTTAAAGTATTAAAATGTTTTTATAATATAGCATTACTTTTTTTTTATACTACGTCGGGTGGCAGACAAGCATACGGCCCGCCTGATGTGAAGCGGTTAACGCTCGCAACATAAAATATCGCTCGCGCGCCGCCACCCCTTCTGCCAACGCAACATCTCCTTCCTTTCTAATGACCTCACTCGAAGGAACACAACAACCCTCAAGGGAATTTTGGCTGCGGTATTGTGTGAGGTGGAGGTACATTCCCCAGTCGGGTAGCTTTTAAGCTCCCTACCTGTCTTTTTGCCAGAGCTTCGTTTGTCAGTCAGCAGAGTGGTGCACTCTGCAGTGCGTGCAGGTGAAGTTGGCTTTGGTTCAAAGATGTTCATGAACCATTTATGCCCCAAATTATTATTTATTATGTATTATTAACATAATAATACATAATAAATAATAATGTATGCCGTGTGGTTTCCGGTAGACTAGAATAGAATCACTCCGTCTCTTCCCGTGGATGTCGTACTAGGCGACTAAGGGAAATACATTATCAAATATCGATCAGGCCTCCTCAACTCGTTTGGCCAGCGTGGGGAGTGTGTAGGCCAAATCCTCCTTACGTCTAGGACGGACGAGAGAGGGTCTTCCTGTAGTGGAGACTAAAATGAACCTGATGATGATGATGATTATTAACATGGACAATAGCTTTAATGAAAAATAATGAATGTTGGCTTCATCAAACATTCATTATGTGATGAGCCCGGTGGCCTAATGGCTAGAAATGTCCACTTTGACTCCGGGGTCGCGGGTTCGATCAACAAGACAAATATTTGTGGGCTTGTACATGTCTGTTTGTCTTGGAATATCTTGGGGATATTTATTATTTGTAAGTAAATTTCTGGTTATTATTTTTTGTATCGCATAACTTTTTCTTTTGTTTATAGATAAAATACTCGTATGTAGGTTTTTAGATTACTTTAAGTTTTAATAACAAATGAATTAATTAATAAATAATAATATTTAAATTAGATAGACGCATTCGACTGGGCTGGGCAACTTTTGGAAAGCTTCGGCACATCTTCGCCGCACAGATACCCCAATGCTTGAAGACTAAAGTCTTCAACCAGTGCGTCCTCCCTGCAATGACATATGGTGCAGAGACTTGGACACTGACCATCGGACTGGTCCACAGGCTAAAGGTCGCGCAGCGAGCGATGGAGAGGGCTATGCTCGGGGTTTCTCTGCGGGATCGAATCCGAAATGAAGAAATTCGACGGAGAACTAAAGTGGTCGACATAGCCTTCAGAGTTTGCAAGCTGAAGTGGCAATGGGCCGGTCACATCTGCCGAGTAAGTGATGGCAGATGGGGGAGGAAGTTATTAGAGTGGAGGCCGCGCATAGGACGACGAAGTGTTGGACGCCCTCCTACTAGATGGTCCGATAACCTTAAGAAAGCGGCTGGGAGCGGCTGGATGCGGAAGGCGGAGGATCGTATCTGGTGGAAAGCATTGGGGAAGGCTTATATCCAGCAGTGGGTAGATACAGGCTGATGATGATGATGATGAATATTTAAATATTCCTGGTCAAATTACACATGGCCATCTAGTCCCAAAACAAGCAAAGCTTGTAGTATGGGTACTAGATGTCTGATATTATACTTAAATACATTTTTTTTGTAAATTATCTATTAACAAAAAAAAAGTAATACATAGAATATACCCAGACCAAGACAAACAGATATGTTCATGCACACGTTTATTTGTCTTGTGCGGGGATCGAACCGGCAACCTCGGAGTCAAAGTGGCATTTGCTAACCATTCGACCACCGATTTCATCCATATCCAAATATTAACATTATAAAAAATTTCAAACTATTTACTTCACTAGTAGTAAAACTACAGTATAGTTATCGACTATGTTGTGGTTTTAATAGACAATATTGACGGGTACAGTGTTTTGATGTTATCGCACACATAACACGACTTCTGACTAGCTAAAGCTGGAGTACCTCTCTCTATAAACTGGGTTTAGGAAATTTTAAGTACTCGGAGATTGTGGTAGAAAATTATATTCCTCTCGTATTCAATGAGCTCGGTGCTCGAATGGTTAGCAATGGCCACTTTTACTCCGAGGTCGCGGGTTCGATTCCCGCACAAGACAAACATTTGTGTGCATGAACATGTCTGTTTGTCTTGGTCTGGGTGATTTCAATGTATTATAAGTATGTATTTACAAAAAAATGTATTTAAGTACATTTATCAGTTGTCTAGTAACACAAGCTTTGCGCTTAATTTGGGACTAGATGGCGCTGTGTAAATTGTCCAGAAATATTTATTTATTTATTTAATGAGATAGAGGTACTTCCTCAATATGACAGCTTATAAATACGCTGAATCTTACCTCTCTCTTGCCTCTCGTTTGTCAGTCAAAAGGATGCACCACGTGAAGGTGATGATGGCTTTGGCTAAAGATAATGATGAACTACTTACACTCAAAAAGTTTACTAGTCGGCAGGGTGTACCGCATGCAGGTAAGGTTGGCTTGGGTTCTAAAAATGGTGGAAAGTATTTTCAAAATTATTGTCACATATGCGGCATCAACCCATAATCATCCCACTGTTGGGATACGTGTCTCCCTCGAAGGAGTTTTAAAGTTAAATATAGCCGTAAGTTTATTGCTTCATGTAAAATTATGTATTATTTAAATCTGCTATTGCATCATTTGTTTTAATTACTGTATATAATATTGTGACAATTATTTTTTTATGCTATTGCTTCATTTATATAAGTATTTTAAACCAAAATTATATGTGGATGTAAAATAAATAAAATTTTAACATGTATAAAATCCTTGTCCACGACAGGGGTGTGCGCTATGTACGAAGTAAGCCGATCTGCGCACACTCAGCGGCATTTTACACCGCTGAGTGTGCGCATTTTGCGATTGGCTTCTAAAAAAAAAAAAAAAAATTAAAAAAAAAAAAAAAATCGAAGGAGTTTAGAACATACTCCACCACTTTTGGGGTGTAAGTGGTTCATCAACATCTTTGAACCAAAGCCAACTTCACCTGAACGTGATGCACCCTGCTGACTGACAAACGAAGCTCTGGCGAAAAGAGAGGTAGGGAGCGTAATTGTAAGCTATACGACTGGGGAATGTACCTCCACCTCACAGAATACCGCAGGAAAATAACAATTCCCTTGAGGGTTGTTGTGTTTCTGCGAGTGAGTGAGGTCACCAGAAAAGAAGTACCCGACGTAGTATAAAAAGAAAAGAAAAAAAAAACCACGCTGCTCAACTGCGGGTTGGCGGAGGCCAGTGTTTTCAAGCCGCCCGAAGACCACTGACTTGACTATATATATATATATATATCCCGTAGTAGTATAAGTATAATATATACTACTACGGGTGGCAGACAAGCATACGGCCCGCCTGATGTAAAGCGGTTACCGTAGCCATATTAACGGTCGCAACATTAAATATCGGTCGTGCGCCGCCACTCCCACTGCCAACGCAGCATCTTCTTTTCTGGTGACCTCACTCACTCGCAGGAACACAACAACCCTCAATGGAATTATTATTTGGCTGCGGTATTCTGGTAGGTGTAGGTACATTCCCCAGTCGGGTAGCTTACAATTACGCTCCCTACCTCTCTATTCGCCATAGCTTCGTTTGTCAGTCAGCAGGGTGCACCGCGTGCAGGTGAAGTTGGCTTTGGTTCAAAGATGTTGATGAACCACTTACACCCCACATTACATTAGGCTTACATTTAAAATCAGAACGTCCATTATCTTATTTTAATTCTAATATTTTTCTTCTCAGCGGGATGGTCCACATCAATCTACGGAAAATCTAAAATTCTAACGTTTATAAATAGATTGGTCCCTAAACGTCGAACACTAAAGGAGATGCTTCAATCTTAGTGATTGATGATCGGAAGAACGAATGGATGACCGAATGGAATCGATTTACTGAGCAATGGCAACCATTTGCATGTGTATGGGGATGAATGAGATTCTTTATGGGCGAACTATCATAGTAATCATTTGAATTTTGTTGTATAAGGTGAATGCTTCAAAAGGTATTATTGAAATGGTACAAAGATTATCTAATGGTAAATCAAGATAGACCTCGATGGCATATATGTCAGTATAAGGGAATTAGAAAGCGTAATGAAATCTTATAAATATTTTTGAAAATAGGAAAAATTCACCTGCCCCGCCTTGGTGGGAATTGAACCCACGACGTCTCGATGACTGGTCGAGTGCTCTTCCAACTGAGCTACCAGGAAGGTTTGTGTTGCTGACGAATTTTTGCATCTTATATTCTACTGCGTGAGTCACAGTGTGGCGTCATCAACCTATTAAGTAATCACACTAAAGAAGGCATAGCAGTCCATCGTTGCAGATGAAATTCGGCTATTTTTTGATAACACCAAACTAATTAAATTATTATTATTTAAATAGTTGTATTGGCCAACTTGCCAGAATATTATGAATATTTTTGAAAAATGGAAAAATTCACCTGCCCATCCCACCTGGGGGGGGGCCCAGGTGGGATTTGAACCCACGACCTCTCGATGACCGGTCGAGTGCCGACTGGTGAAGTACCTCCTCCTCACAGAATATGACAAATAACAATTCCCTTGAAGGTTGTTGTGTTCCTGCGAGTGACTGAGGACACCAGAAAGAAAGGAAGGAGTATAGGATGGCAACGGATCAGCGACCTCTTGGTGTTGCTGATCCTCATGGGCTGTGGTGATTGCTTTCCATCAGGTGGTCCACGTGCTCGTTTGGCGCCCTCTCATATGAAAAAAAAAATATAAGTATTAGTACTCCCTAAGCCAACCTTACCGCACGCCTTGCAGAAGACCGTAGACAAATAACAATAACCTTGAGGATTGTTGTGTTCGAGTGAATGAGATCACTAGACGTGAAGAGATGCTACGTTCGCCAGCGCGAGAGCCATTGTCCTTTACATACATCAGGCGCGCCGCACGCTTCTTTGGCACCGGATGTAGTATAAAAAAATCTGTGGATAAGGCTGCGGTGAAATTATAGGTCTATGAATGAAATTACAATCTGTTGATCAAGCGATCGCGTTGGTCGGGTTCCGTACAGAAGCTGAGCAATGATTGCTAATCATCGCGTATCGAGGTATGACGATATTAATGATGATACGACATTAAAAATTGATTTATTTTTATGATTTTCAGAAACGCCTGATGTTGTCATTAGATGACAGTCGTTGAGCCAAATAAGGCCTTTGTGCGACTTAAAACTCAGTAGTTTCAGGGGCCAGTGCTTCTGCCAAACTACAGGCATCTACAGTTAAACAGTGTACAACTTGGTGGAGTACACTCTAAACTATTTTCGTTGAGACGATACCCGTATCTCATAGATGAATGTGATATTGAGCCGAGAGAACATGTCGCTTATTTGCTGCAATATGGTCACAGCGTACATTTATGTCGTTATTGCACGTAGATCACTTATAAGATTATCTAACCAAATAAGACTTATTATTTGCAACAATAATAAGATAAGAAAATAATTAGGCACTTCTAAAATGTTATAAACCTATTAAGAAGAATCTGACAGTAGAAACAGTATACTTATAAAAAAAAAAACTAAAATAACAATAACGTTCGGAAAATGCATGTTGACTTTAATTATGACATTGTTGCAGCCAATGAGCGACGTCTGCAAAATGAGAAAGAAGCAGACTCGTGAAAAATAGTTATTTGTTATGCAAGGCTGCAAAGTTAATTTTTGGCGCGAGTACCTTGTATTGAAACCTGAGCAAGCGAAGGATTCTAGGATTGAGCCACGAGCGAAGCGAGTGGTTCAAATATAGAATCCTGAGCGTAGCGAGGGTTTCAAAGGTACGAGACGCTAAATAACTTTGCTGCCGAGCGCAACACACAACTTTTCACCTCACTAAAGCGAGGAAAATATTAGGTGCAAGAAAAACAGTTTTAATAAATAATCATCAATGGACTGGCTGCAGAGAATATAAACTATTACGAAACCAATGAGGTTCTATATATATGTAATTTATTGTACGAAACCTTTATTGAATAAAAATATTCGAATTTTAAAAACACTTTCCACGCTAGCGGATAAAGTGCGATTTTCCACGCAGATTTCGAATGATAAACAGAGCTTTTACGAGCTAGTGAGGTGAAAAAAATATTTGTACCCTACAATTTTTTCTGCCGCAAATTGTACTCCAAAAGGAAATCAAATGTTGTGCAGTCTATTTTCTGTAGTTAGCAATATCATGGCATAATTACTCTGCAAGGCATGCCAATTATAATATATCTGTATACGTGGTAGGAACTGGCACGTGCAGGTTTGGTAGACGATGGCGCAAAATACTCATGCATTCCCGGCTTAAGGAGGCGCTTAACACTTCTAGGTATTACCACAGTTTTAAAAGCATACAGTTGGGAAGCGAAGGTACTTGCGCAGAGCAAGGGAGGGGAACCCGCGGAGAAGCGGGCGGTGCGGTCAGCGTCCCACAAACAAGCGTAGTTTGTGGGAGCCACCGTGAAAGGCAGTCACGTGCGCGTACTGAGTGTTTTAAACGTTTTTTTTTAATTTACGTTCAGTGATTCCTATTTATTATGATGGTGAATACAAATTGTTCTGTATACGGTTGTAACTCGATGTCGGAACACATCAAGAATTTAAAATTTTATAGATTTCCCCGTGACGCAAGGTAAGTTTTTTCTATAATTTCGTAAAAACCTACCTAAAGTAGGTAGGTTTTCGTAGTTTGTGGGAGCCACCGTGAAAGGCAGTCACGTGCGCGTACTGAGTGTTTTAAACGTTTTTTTTAATTTACGTTCAGTGATTCCTATTTATTATGATGGTGAATACAAATTGTTCTGTATACGGTTGTAACTCGATGTCGGAACACATCAAGAATTTAAAATTTTATAGATTTCCCCGTGACGCAAGGTAAGTTTTTTCTATAATTTCGTAAAAACCTACCTACTTTGTCTTTGTTGAAATGTATGTAGCTATATTGTTGGTGAAGTGCAAGGTACTCCAACTATAAGTATACAACAAATAACCGAATTCTTGTGCTCCAACGACAGATGACTAAATAGTTAAGTACTTCGTAACTCGAACTCCAACCTAGCGGGGTTTTCAAGTGTAAATATGTAGGTATATATATTCTTTACGGCGCATGATCTTGCCCAAAGTGTAATTATTATGTTTACACCTTCTTAATAGTTGGGAAGTCGGACACAGAAGGAGTAGGTATTTGTCTAATATTCAACTGTTATGATTTTATTTAAACCGACAGAAAAAGACAAGGTTCTATATTCACCTATATTCAAGATTTCTGGGCAAAGATATTAATTACTACGTATGGCTGTGCCATTTCTAACATAAAATTTATCTCTGCGACTATATGCACGTGCTGTGTGTGGGACGAACCTATGTGTATGTTTATGTTACGTAAATGTACACTATAAACTTTATAAACAAATGGGACACCAATTTTTAACTTACACTCTCATATTTATTATTTTCGCTGTCGAAAAGCCAAATGACTCATCGGTTCGTGACAAATTATCTCCTTAGAATGGCCTATCCATACCTAGTAGTTAAGATCTTTGTTTCAGGGCTAGTTTCTTTTTTTAAATTTTTTTAAGCAATCACGTTTTTTGATAATTTTTATTTACTTTTTAATTTTACACATTTTAGTTATATATATACAGTAAATTTTGCTATCCAGTCATTGCATTTTGGGTATTGATATTCCTAGTTTCTATTATTAAGTATCTTGCGAAAATGAAGTGAGTAAAGTCGTAATCAAATTTAAATCGTTAATTGTTTGGTACCTACATCAACTTGGCTGGCACCAGAAATCCGCAATTTTTTTTTTAATTTTGATATACTCCGTGACACTGGCGCAATAAAGAAAAATTTTACAACTAATCAAAATTGGTTCAGCCGTTTATTAGTTACGAATAAACATAGGGACTTTTGTCTTAGCCATAATAAGTTAACATACCAACACCAACCAGGTGCTGTAGGAAACAATATTTTTAGATAAATTATAGGTAGGTATTATTAAAACAAGTACAGTTTATATCACAGCCATGCTTATGTTTCCCCCATATTTTCATGATCCAATTGTTTATCCGAATGCGAATTCATTATATTGTTAAATTTAATGATAGAAAATTGAAATCTACAAATAAACCTTCACGTAAATATTTAGCAGTGCAACATTTGTAAATATGTATATTATATTCTTGTTGATAAATGATTATAAAAATATTAAAGATTATTTGATTTCGAATTTTGTGACAACCCTTGCATATCGGCGAACGACCGCGTGGATACCTACGCGGGCGGCGGCATCGTGCCACGTCAAAGGCGATTCCCTACTGTATGAAAAATAGTAATACTGTGGTATTATTAACATGTAAATTTTATATATAAAATACACACTGTACATAAGCACTCATATACATACATACATAACTGCGCGTTACAGAGCATATTAAATTCTTTTTTATTCCTCTAATGAACTCTTACAAACTTAACATTGTAAAATAACAGTTTAGAAGAGCGGGACCTCCTAACACAGGTAAATGAAGAATGTTACTAGGTATGCCAAATCGCTTGAAATGTTGTCTCAGTAAAGCCTGTATGTATACAAACACACTAGTTTTTGTTGTAGTCAAAAATACCTAGTAGTTTTGATTTTATAGGCATTCAAAGTTTCGAAAAATATCAAGTCCCGCTAACAGTCACGTGACCGCTTGTGACGTCATTTCACAACGCGTCGCGCGGGCCACACGGCTCGCTTAGTAGTAGGGATGTGACATTCTACATAAAAATGGATTTTTAGTGAATCGATTATTTATTGGACATGAAAAAATCGATTAATAAATAATCGATTTTTCTTTGAAAAATAATCGATTTTTCCCTAGTATTTGGATTGGGACATATTTAAAAGTATAATTTCAACGGGCGCGCGACCGCGAGCGGACTGAGTGAGCCAGACTGAGCGTGTTGTGCGATGACGTCACACCGTAACCGACAGCCCGCGTCGTACGGTTACAACTTGTTTTACTTCTAAATCGGAAACTAATTGTCATATCGAACTAATTCTTTCACTAGTATTTTTTATTTTTGACATAGAATATGGAGTGCTAATAATCAAAATTAGTTAACATTCTTCATTGTCATACTTAAAAGGAGATCCCAACCACTTGTAAATAAAGATATTGAATTGTAAAAAAAAAGCAATCTCCATAGATAACTATTGTTCTAAATATCTATTACGCAACATACGATATTAAATAATATATTAATTTACAAGTCGCGTGTTTGCAATAGAATTTTTGGTGCTAATAAACCATCCACTATACCACCACCTTAGAACCTTAGAATCATCTTTGATTTATTTAGAAATGTATAGTTTATTTAGTATATAGCATCAAAGTGCCAAAAGTTGTTATTCTAAAGATTTATTTAAAAAATAAAACAAAAGGTACTAATCGACGAAAAACATGGTTAAGACTTAGAACTTTAAATGGACATTTTCATATTCACAAATCGGGTTGCTTTGTGCACTCACTGTTCGCTCTGACCGCATTCCTTGTAGTCTTGTCCATAAATTTCTATCGCTCGCTGATCGATTCCTGCGTAATTCAGTCGCGTACACCTGCTCTTCATACATCTACAATATAACAGAGTACAAATACTATTGTCTTTGGACAGCTTAGGCAGAGAGTCACGTACATCCGGTAATCTCGTGTATTATTGAGATTATGTGTGGTCTTGGTGACCACCAAGCCATTGTGAATGTAGCCATTTTTTACATAACTTTATGTAGACTGGAAGCTTGACTTGGAGGAAAATTGCATTTGATTTTGTTGTGAATTCAATGATCGCTTTTTTTTAAAAAAAAAAAGCATTTTTAGGAACTTCATGCTCCTAAAGTTTAAAAGTTACAAAAATACTTAATATTTTATCATTGAAAACATCCAACTTAATCTTCTTTTTTTAATTAAAAGGCAACCGTTACCAACTGATCTACCAAGGCATAGCTCAAACCACTGGACGGATCAGGTTGAAATTTAGCATACACATACATATATATACGCTTAGATATCTCGAAATTAATAAATAATTATATTGTCGATATTAATAATAACAGATTTAATTAATAAATATTATTAATTATTATCGACAATATAATTATTTATTAAATTATTACAATTGTCATATAATTATTATGTAAATCTCCGTCAGAGCTATGGAATATATATTTTGATCAAAAAATATATGAAAACATTAATTTCCCTTCTCCATTCTTCTTGTGGTTAGAAAACCACCATCGACTGTACCATGTATCTGATAATTATCAAATTGTTCTACACTTTCATCGCAATCATAGGCAAGTTGTACACGAAAGGAAAGTACCGGTTACATAGTTGATATCCAGTTAATACCGCTACACATTGTAATTATGGGCTATATAGGCGCTGGGTGGTCACTAAAAGGTGTTTTATTTTATACTACGTCGGGTGGCCGACCAGCATACGGTTCGCTTGATGAGAAGCGGTTCATCATCATCAGGTCATTTTAGTCTCCATTTCAGGAGCACAACCCTCTCTCGTCGGTCCCAGACAGAAGGAGGATTTGGCATACACTCCCCACGCTGGCCAGTCGGGTTGGGGAGGCCTGATCGATGTTATATAATGTATTTCCCTTAGTCGTCTTGTACGACATCCACGGGAAGAGACGGAGTGATTCTATTCTAGTCTACCGGGAACCATACGGCCAAGCGAACGCAAAGGGGAACCAACGGTGTAGCGGTAATCGTAGGCATATTAACGCTCGCAACATAAAATCTCGCTGCACCCCGCAGCCAACGCAGCATCCCCTTCCTTTCTGGTGACCTCACTCACTCGCAGGAATACAACAACCCTTAAGGGAATTGTTATTTGGCTGCGGTATTCTGTGCGGTGGAGATAAATTCACCAGTCGGGTAGCTTATAATTACGCTCCCTACCTCTCTTTTCGCCAGAGCTTTGTTTGTCAGTCAGCAGGGTGTTATGCGTGCAGGTGAAGTTAGCTTAGGTTCAAAGATGTTGATGAACCACTTACACTCCAAAATATTACTATGGAATTAGGAATATATTCTTTGTTTATGCACATATTACAATAAACGTCCTAATTTTCTAAAATCTAAGAGATATTTAAAATCTAACACTATTGGGGACGTAATGGGGAAAAACAGTGCACGGCAGTTGAGCTTCACTTGACTAGCCATCTTTTAAGCTTTTAATGCCTTATTTACCATTTAGCTGTTTCTCTCATTGCCAAGAAGGGAAGCAAAAGCTTCCTACTCCTAGTAATTTCTTCTGATTAAGTTCGTGAGTTCCAAGACAGTCGTAGTTTTACCCCGGGACTGCTGTGGACTTCATTGTTCATTGCCTTTTATGGAGGTCGCCGCAGTTAATCCTGGCTACACAGGAGACACAGTGGTAGGAATTTGTGGTGGGAAAGTTAATAAGGACCGGGGTCCTGATTAAAATAAAATAAACGTTCTAATTGTAATAACCTAAATTAACTCCGAATCTTTAAAAAGCTCGGACGGATTATTATTTGCAGAAGAAGTGTATAGAATAACTTTACTAATTATAAAATTAATTCATTAAATACCTAATTAAGTGACCCAAATATCAGTAATTACTATTATTATAATTAAGTGAAACTTTTAGGGTCAATTAATTATTGTTCATCATTACGACACCGCGTAAGAAATGTACCTAAATCATTTTAGTAGGTGAATACTAAATAATTTTCTGCGTCAAAGGCATTGCCATTTTAGCTTCAATTGTGAACTAGGCAATAAGGGTACCCTTCAATAGTTGCCTCTACCAATCAGTTAAGTGCACTCAGGACTTCATCATTTCGAAAATTTCAATTGCATATAAATGTTCGAAATCGTAATAATAAATTATTGCTGAACTGGCAAATGTTATACTGCGTATTAGGGGTGTAAGAGGTTCATCAATATCTTCAACCAAAGCCAACCTCACATGCACGTGGTGCAAAAACGAGGCTCTGGCGAAAAGAGAGGTAGGGCATAGCGTATTTTTTAAGCTGCCCGACTGGGGAAGTACCTCCAACTCACAGAATACCACAGCCAAATAACAATTCCCTTGAGGGTTGTTGTGTTCCTGCATGTGAGTGAGGTCATCCGAAAGAAAGAAAGGAAGTAAAAGCTGGGAATGGATCGGCGACCCCTTGGTGTTGCCGATCTCTATTGGCGGTGGTGATTGCTTTCCATCAGGTGACTAACATGCTCGTTTGACCCCCTCTCATATATAAAACGAGTGTGCTGATACCACACGACTGAAGTAAAACTTCTTTAGCTCTACTTTTGGGGTGTAAGTGGTTCATCAAGATCTTTGAACCAAAGCCAACTTCACCTGCACGTGGTGCACCCTGCTGACTGACAAACGAAGCTTTGGCGAAAAGAGAGGTAGGGGGCGTAATTGTAAGCTACCCGACTGGTGAATGTACCTCCACCTCACAGAATACCGCAGCCAAATAACGGTTCCGTTGAGGGTTGTTGTGTTACTGCGAGTGAGTGAGGTCACCAGAAAGAAAGGAAGGAGATGCTGCGTCGGCAGCGGGGGTGGCGGCGCGCGAGCAATATTTAATGTTGCAAGCTTTAATATGGCTACGGTAACCGCTTCACATCAGGCGGGCCGTATGCTTGTCTGCCACCCGACGTAGTATAAAAAAAAAAAAAAAAAAAAACTAGCTTATATCTCCCTCTTAAGTTCCGTTCGACGTTTGCGTAACGCTCTCGTCGCGTATTTCACCAGCTTACTCCCCTGATATTAGTAGGAATTAGGATAATCTTCAAGGTGGTATTATGAACTCGATATTATATTGTCTTACAAAGTACGTAGCTAGTGATTATTGAGTACTATCGGCAGAATTGTCCTGAGAAATGAAACAGGATTCACTTGTTATGTCACTACAGATATACTCGTAATATCCAGTATTTGTTTAATGTATGGTTAGTAATAGACGGGAATAGAAGCGTGGTAGTCGTTGTAATCTGGTCGTGAGTGACAGTTACTAAGTAATGTTACTGAAATTTATAGTTAATTTTTTCCTTGTTTTATTATGATTGACCATTAGACGATCCCGGTGGACGAATGGTTAGCAATGGCCACTTTGACTCCGAGGTTGTGGGTTCGATCCCCGCTCAATACAAATATTTGTGTGCATTAACATGTCTGTTTCCCATCCCAATAACAGGTGTTGTTAATTTATCTTTATATTATGCCAAAGGTTTTATATTAGAGAATGCTATTCGTATTAAGGCTGTCTATGTAGGTACCTTAGAGCCATTCAACCTCATCCCACTGTTGGAATATGGGTCTACCCTTAATCGACGGGTGTTTAAAGCATACTCACCACGTTGTTCAACTGTGGATTGGCGGAGGCCAATGTTTTTAAACCGCCTAAAGACTGACTTGGCTTATCTAATGTATTCCGAAGTATGAACATTCTGTGGTATGAAGGAGTTCGAGATAAATAAACCCATCCATGGTTACAGTCGAGTTTGCTTAACTTGCGTGATCGATTAGATTGACACTCGCAACGACGCCATCGAGATCCTTATGTCTACAACATAAAAAACTATCACCTATATTACAATCAGATGTAAACTTTGTTGCGTACAATACATTTATCTCGCAATAGGAAGAGCCTGGCGTCTGGTCTACACCAGCTTTGTCATACGCTGATTATCTTGGACGCCTGTAAACATGCACGTTCGAAACAATAAGCCGGTGGTTACGTGAAGATTTATAGATCTGGTCCAATCGCGCAGTGATATATCGTCTGGAGAATGTACACGGTGTTTTACACAATGTAGATTTTGTTTAATAGTGCAGTAGTGTTTTCTACTAAGATGGAAAACCAGCAAGCAGAGGGGCAATTCTCAATTCTCGTAATTAAAATATAGTCAAAATTCAGTTTCGATCCAAGTTCGATCTCACAAATGTCACATTTGGTATTCTCGTAACACAATATTATGTTACTTCAAAATTAAATTTAAGCGGGATTATATCGAAATATGAGTAAAATTAAACAAACTAAGAATGTTACTTTGCCAACAACGAGAATTGATAAATAATTAATTATTCAAATCAAGTAGGTATATAATTTCAGTCAATTCACAATTTAATCTCGATTCGGTCAACTTTCAATCTGCGTTCGTAGAAAAATTACGAGAATTGGCCTTCTGGTTTTTGGTAAGAAGTTTAGAGTGGAATAACAAATAGATTGAATGAAAATAGAAGTCAGCAGAAATAAAATCTGGTAGAGCTCTGTCGTTCACACAGCCGTTGGTTAACGTGAAACGTCTATATTAGCGAGTCGAATCTACGCAATGCCCCTCCCCCGCCGCCCCGCCCGGCCCCGATGCAAACTTAAGGTCTTGGCAGCGAGCTGACTATATACGCTAAATAATGATTCATGTTCGACGAGCCCGGTGGTCGAATGGCTAGCAATGTTCACTTTGACTCTGGGGTCGCGGGTTCGATCCCCGCACATGACAAACATTTGTGTGCATGAACATGTCTGTTATGGTCTGGATGTTTTCTATGTATTGTATATAAAAAAATGTATTTCAGTATTATATCAGTTATCTAGTACCCATAGTACAAGCTTTGCTTAGTTTGGGACTAGATGGAAGTGTGTAATTCGTGCAGGAATATTTATTTATTACTAGCTTTCGCCCGCGGCTTCGCTCGCGTGAAATTTGGGGCAAACACGTGTTTACTCATTTATCTATAGAAGTACTTATGTAAAGTTTGAGATAAAATAGTCCAATTAATCTTCTTCCGTTTCACCCTCTTAGGGGTAAAATTTGAAAAATCTTTTTAAGTAATTTCGTGTTCACTACATTATATTTAATATCGATACTATTTTCGTAATTGACGTTCCAGAAAACCATAGAATCAAGACCCATATTGATATTGTGACATTTCAACCCCATCGTACCCACACAGGGGATTTTTTATGTCACGTCGGCTATGTTGGATTATAGAATAGTTGTTTTTTCCGTAATCAGCGACCCGATAAACTATAAAACAATACCCATGACGATTTTCTGACTTTTTGACCCCATTTTAGACATTTCAACCCCACGCACCCCAATAGGAGATGATGGTCACGTTAGCTACGTTGAATTTTAAAATCGTCGTTGTTTTCGTAATCAGCTACCCGATAAACCATAATAACAATACCCATGACGTTTTTCAGACTTTTGGGACCCATTTTACCCTTTTATGGGGTAGAATTTTGAAAAATCCTGAAACACGTGTTTAGTCAGTTATCTACATAAGTACTCGTGTAAAATTTAGGATAATATAGTCCAACTAAGCTCGTTTCTCCATACAAACTTTGGACCTCCGTTTCACCCTCTTCGGGGTAAAATTTGAAAAATTATTTTAAGTAATTTCTTGTCCACTATGTTATATTTTCAAATCGATGCCATTTTTGTAATTGACGTCCCAGAAAACCATAGAATCAACACCCATATTGATATTATGACATTTCCACCCCATCGCACCCCCACAGGGGCGACTTTTTGTCACATCGGCTATGTTTGATTAGCAAATAGTTGTTATTTTCGTAATCAGCGACCCGATAAACTATAAAAATCATACCCATGACGATTTTCAGACTATTTCACCCCATTTCACCCCTTCAGAGGTTGAATATTGAAAAATCCTGAAATACTTATTTATCTATAGAAGTACTCGTGTAAAGTTTCGGATAAAATAGTCCAACTAATCTCGTTTCCCCATACAAACTTTGGACTCCCGTTTCACCCCCTTATGGGATGAATTTTAAAAATTCGGTCTTAGTGTACCCCTAGACGTCATAAGGAATCTACGTGCCAAATTTGGAATCTCTAGACCCAGCGGTTTGGGCTGTGCGTTGGTATATCAGTCAGTCAGGACTTTGAATTTTATATATATAGATACAACATTTTTTTCCCGCTAACTGTCGTTCCCATGGGAATTTTTCAAAATACAGCCATAACTAAAATTTATATTTACTAAGGTATGTATGCATGCTAGATAAGGTATGCATGCATGCTAGATTGAAAACATCTATCTTACGTGATTTAGATTTTTACATACAAAAGTTTTTTCCCGCTAACTCCCGTTCCCGTGGGAATTTTGCAATATCCTGTTGCAACTAAGCTTTAAGTTTACTAAGGTACTTGCATGCCAAATTTCAAGCGTCTAACTTAAGCGGTTTAGATTTTTCATACAAAAGGATTTTACCGCTAATTCCCGTTCCCGTGGGAATTTCGGGAATTCCTTTCTTAGTGCATCTCTACGGTACCTAAGCTACGTCCCTTCCAAATTTCAAGTGCCTACGTTTAGCCGTTTAGGCTGTGCGTTGATATGTCAGTCAGTCAGTTTCTCCTTTTATATATTTAGATTTATGTTTTACGATTACAACTTATAGATCGAATCGAGATTGAGTAGTGAATTGAATGAACCTATTTATTATCAATTCTTATTCTTGGCAAAACATCATTCTCAGTTTGTTAAATTATTGGTTATATTTCGCTTAAATTAGACTATGAAGTTTCATATTGTTTCTACTAATATTTCTACTAAGATAAGATTCGACGAGCTCGGTGGTCGAATGGTTAGCAATGGCCACTTTGACTCCGAGGTCGCGGGTTCGATTCCCGCACAAGACAAACATTTGTGTGCATGAACATGTCTGTTTGTCTTGGTCTGGGTGTTTTCTATGTATAAGTATGTATTTACAAAAAAAAAATGTATTTAAGTACATTTATCAGTTGTCTAGTAGGTACCCATAACACAAGCTTTGTGCTTAATTTGGGACTAGATGGCGCTGTGTAAATTGTCCAGAAATATTTATATATTTATTTATGTTGTGATAACAGAATACCAAATCTGACATTTGTGAGATCGAAACTAGATCGGAACTGAATTTTGACTACATTTTAATTACGAGAATTGCCTCTCAGGCGTAATGGCGTCGAATTTTGTTCGCGTATTTTCGTCGTGGTGTGTTTAGACCCCAACAATTTTCAATTTTAAACACGAGGTATTATCATCTCCGTAGATTTCCGGGTGCATGCAAGTTGTCGCGTCAGCCGGTTGCGCCGGTAAACAGTAGCCGTTGTTATTATTACATGCTACATACCTACACACGCGGGTGCGTTGACTCCTTTTAATAGTATATTGCGTACGCGCAGGTCTTTGGATAGGCTCACATGGAACTAGTATTTGTTGCAAAAAAATGTATCTGGCAATGAATGTCAATTGATTCAGGTGTCAGTTGACGACGTCAAATTTACAAGGCAATTTTAATCTACACATTCTTTATTTCGGTATTAGCAGTATTCGTGTAAAATAATTGGAAATGTTCGTGTTGCTTTTATACACTTCTACCTCTAAGAAAAATAAATTCTTCTTTCCGCGTGCCGCGTTTCTTTTTATGCAAGTGTAAGTGGCCAGTTCACCGCGACTCAATCAGTGTTGCCAACGATTAAAATCTAACAATTCACGGTTTCTACTCGTACGTTTATCACACATACATTTTCCTACCTATACATATAAATAATACCTTCTGTTTGTACGGGGTAACATTTGGAATCGCTTATGCGATTTTTATGGGATGGTACATTGCTAGAAATTTGAAAGTTAAACATATAACACGTCATAACATACAGCACTTCAGCAAGGAAGGTCTTCATTACAATTTGTTTATTTAATTTATTTATTTATAGGTGCTTTAGCAGCTTAACAGCACAGTAATAATGTAATAATATATCTTATCTAGGGTACATAGTTCGAAAGTATGCGATTATAGGAATTTAGTTTCTATAGGCAAACCGTTCATTTCCTATAATTTGATATCCATTTAGTCCATTGCAAGAGAGAATATATTTATAGAATTCATATTCCTTATCTAGTTTAGCTAGCTTAACACCTTTTTGTTCCATGATCACATCGGGCCCAGGGGCGGATTAAGTCGCTCTCGTGGGTTCGATTCCCACATAGGACAAACATTTGTGTGCATGAACATGCCTGTTTGTCTTAGTCTGGGTGTTTTCTATGTATCATAAGTATGTATTTACAAAAAAAAAATGTATTTACGTATGTTTGTCAGTTGTCTAGTAACCATAACACAAGCTTCGCTTACTTTGGGGCTAGATGGCGCTGTGTAATTTGTCTGACAATATTTATTTATTTATTGCAAGCTAGCAATATATTTATAGAATTCATATTTCTTTAGTCTTATTGGCGGTAATTGTGTCTAGCTAGCTTAACATGTTTTTGTTCCATGATCACATGGGGCCCAGGGTCGGATACCGCCGAAGCTGAAGCCATCGAATTTTTTTATTGCGAAAATCAAACTTTAGCTTACATTGGCGGTAATTGTGTTTAGCTTAGCTGGTAGAAACCATAGAGCTCTACCGACTAAGGTGAAAATTTTTGTTCATTGACTTTTTTTTCTTTTTTTTATATACTACGTCGGGTGGTAGACAAGCATACGGCCCGCCTGATGTGAAGCGGTTGCCATAACCATATTAACGCTACATAAAATATCGCTCGCGCGCCGCCACCTCCGCTGCCAACGTAGCATCTCCTTCCTTTCTGGTGACCTCACTCACTCGCAGGAACACAACAACCCTCAAGGAAATTGTTATTTGGCTGCGGTATGCTGTGAGGTGGAGGTACATTCTCCAGTCGGGTATCTTACAATTACGCTCCCTACCTCTCTTTTCGCCAGAGCTTCGTTTATCAGTCAGCAGGGTGCACCGCGTGCAGGTGAAGTTGGCTTTGGTTCAAAGATGTTGATGAACTACTTACACCCTAGATGTTGATGAACCACTTACACCCCAAAATCTATTTTCGCGATCAAAAAATCCGATGGCAGTCTTCGGCGGTAGGGCCCCAGGAGCCCTACCGCCGAAGCTGTAGCCGAATACCGTTCGATTATTTGATTGCAAATATCAAACTTCAGCGTAAACTTATGGTACTTGTGTTTAGATTCATCATCATCATCATCAGGTCCATTTTAGTCTCCACTACAGGAGCACGACCCTCTCTTGTCCGTCCCAGACGGAAGGAGGATTTGGCCTACTCTCCCCACGCTGGCCAAACGGGTTGGGGAGGCCTGATCGATATTTGATAATGTATTTCCCTTAGTCGCTTTGTACGACATCCACGGGAAGAGACGGAGTGATTCTATTCTAGTTTGCCGGAAACCACACGGCCATTGTGTTTAGATTAGCTGGTAGAAACCCTGGAGCTCGACCGACTAAGCTGAAGATGTTTGTCAATAACTAAAACGTAAGACCTATTTTTCGAATAAAAATATTGGATGGTAATTAGCTTCAGCTTCGGCGGTAGGGTAGGCTAGGTAGGTGTTCTGTGGATGAATCGATACATATTAAATTGATACAAAATCTATGAAAAACACAATAGAATTTCCACCTTATATAAACCTAGCAGAAACAAGGAAAAGATTGGCACATCTCGGCTACCGTTGCTCCGGGCTTCTTAGGTAATCACACTTATTATGTATGTATTAACTCCGGGCTGCGACCGCGCGATTAGCACATAAGTGCCCCGCTATATACCCAGTTATAGTGCTTTTACTGAGGTGGACATGCTGTTTTATGGGGTTTTAGGGGTCTGTAGATTAAACTTGTTATATAAATAAAACATTGGCCGTGTGGTTTCCGGCAGACTAGAATAGAATCACTCCGTTTCTTCCCGTGGATGTCGTACAAGGCGACTAAGGGAAATACATTATCAAATATCGATCAGGCCTCCCCAACCCGTTTGGCCAGCGTGGGGAGTGTAGGCCAAATCCTCCTTTCGTCTAGGACGGACGAGAGAGGGTCGTGCTCTTGCAGTGGAGACTAAAATAGACCTGATGATGATAAATAAAACAAATATTTCTGGGCAAATTATACACAGCAATATAGACCCAAACTAAGCACGAGACGAGCTCGGTGGCGTAGCGGTCAATGACGCGGCTTCGACACCAACGCTCGTGGGTTCAATTCCCACATAGGGCAAACATTTGTGTGCATGAACATGTCTGTTTGTCTTAGTCTGGGTGTTTTCTATGTATCATAAGTATGTATTTACAAAAAAAAAAATGTATTTATGTATGTTTATCAGTTGTCTAGTACCCATAACACAAGCTTCGCTTACTTTGGGGCTAGATGGCGCTGTGTAATTTGTCTGACAATATAAAATATAAAAATATAAGCAAAGCTTGTACTATGGGCACTAGATAACTGGTATAATACCTACTTACATACATTTTTTTTTAATTATCTATATATATAAAAGAGTAAATCACTCACTCATCACGAAATCTCAGAAACTACAAGTGCTAGGAGTCTCAAATTTTGCAAGGGGGTTCCTTTTAGGACGTAGGTGCTCACTAAGACGGGAATTTGGAAAATTCCACCCCTAAGGGGGTGAAACGGGGGTCCAAAGTTTGTATGGGGGAACCAAGATTAGTTGGACTATTTTATACGAAACTTTACATGAGCACTTCTGTAGATAAATGAGTAAACAAGTGTTTCAGGATTTTTCAAAATTCAACCCCTAAAGGGGTGAAATGAGGTGCAAACGTCGGAAAATCGTTATGGGTATTGTTTTTATGGTTTATCGGGTCGCTGATTCCGAAAACAACAGCTGTTTTATAATCTAACATAACCGACGTGACACAAGAGCACTCCTGTGGTGGTCGCATGGTGCGATGGGGTTGAAATGTCATAATATCAATATGGGTGTTGATTCTATGGTTTTCTGAGACGTCAATTACGAAAATGGCATCGATTTGAAGACGTTGACACGAAATTTCCATCTCGGTATAAAAATCCAAGATTTGGAACACCCTGATGCAGAACCATAAAGGTTCAGCTAAACTATAAGAAATATAAAAATGACGCCTTAGCAAAAGTTGTTCAGCCTGATGAGTTTTTTTTATTGAGGTATAAAAATCCAATATTTGGAACACCTGATGCAGATCCATAATGGTTCAGCTAAACTATAAGAAATATAAAAATGACGCCTTAGCAAAAGTTGTTCAGCCTGATGAGTATTTTTTGTTGAGGTATAAAAATCCAAGATTTAGAACACCTGATGCAGATCCATAATGGTTCCGGTAAACTATAAGAAATATAGAATTGACGCCTTAGCAAAAGTTGTTCAACTTGATCAGCATTTTTTGTTGAGGTATAAAAATCCAAGATTTGGAACACCTGATGCAGAACCATAAAGGTTCAGCTAAACTATAAGAAATATAAAAATGACGCCTTAGCAAAAGTTATTCAGCCTGAGGAGTATTTTTTGTTGAGGTATAAAAATCCAAGATTTAGAACACCTGATGCAGATCCATAATGGTTCAGCTAAACTATAAGAAATATAAAAATGACGCCTTAGCAAAAGTTGTTCAGCCTGATGAGTATTTTTTATTGAGGTACAAAAATCCAATATTTGGAACACCTGATGCAGAACAAAGCTAAATTTATTTGCATAAACAACATGGTGTATACAATAAATTATAGTTTAAAAAAATAACTAAAAAACACGCTATAATAGCAAATAGAACTAAAAAAGCTACTTAAAAGAACAATAAATAGTTTAACAAAATATTGATTGTATTGTAAAAAAATAACCGCGCAGTGCTACTTTTATGCTTACCTGCTACAAGTTAGACGCAATCGTTTTATTTATTTACAAAGGTAACGTGGTCTATTTAGTCAGTTTATTATAGACGTGTACGCTAAAATTGAAATGGAACGATTGGTATATATTCGCACAAACCAGAAGAATGCGTGCATTTGTGGGACGCTATGTAGCAAGATTTTGTGATGCAAAGTCTTTTAAACAACGAGGGGAAACTGTTTTTCTTAGATGCTTCAGGAGGGACTGGAAAAACATACCTGACGAGAGCAATCATCGCTGAAATCAGGCGCCAAAATAATATCTCACAGCAGCATCGCCAGGTATTGCAGCCATATATTACTTCTAGGCGGAATGACGCAAATACAATGTTCAATATTATACACGATTTATACAGAATGTTTCCGTGCTTAGTGACACGAAACTGTGACAAAGCGAAAATGTTTCAGGATTGCTGTCTAATCGTTTCAGATGAATGCGAAAAAAAAACAATAAGGCAGTAGAAGCTGTAGATAGAACTTTACGTGCCCAAGAGTTTTCAAAAATATTATTAAAATTTGGGGAAGATCTCCTTCCTGAAGTAAAGTCAATGTTTAGCAGCGAAATATGTATAATTGAAGCTGAGATTCTCACTGGGAGTGGTGCCGATGAAACTGTATTTATTCCGCGTTTACCACTCTTCCTTCTTACGGCCGTGTGGTTTCCGGCAGACTAGAATAGAATCACTCCGTCTCTTCCCGTGGATGTCGTACAAGGCGACTATGGGAATAGTTTTTGTCCCAGAAATTACCTATTATTGTTGTTTATTGTACCTGTAGGGCGGTTCTATGTTCGACTGTATGTATTTTTTTAAATTCAATGATTTCTCCGTCAATTGTACAGCAATTTTAATAATTCTTATTCGTTTGACACTCTCCTGGTGGTCCCATATTAAAATGAATGTTGCTAAGCGCTAAACTCGAGAACGGCTCGACCAATTCTGCTAATTTTTATTTTAATATTTTCGTTAAGGTATAAGGAAGGTTCTTATGTACATAAAAATTGCGAGGAAAAGAAAACAACACTTTCTACCCGTGCGAAGCCGGGGCGGGCAACTAGTCTATATATATAAAAGAAAAAATCACTGACTCACTCATCACGAAATCTCAGAAACTATAACACCTACGAACTTGAAATTTGGCAGGTAGGTTCCTTATAGGGTGTAGACGTCCGCTAAGAACGGATTTTACGATACTCCACCCCTCAGGGGGTAGAATGGGGGTTGGAAGATTGTATGAAAGTCCTATGTTTTTTAAGCAAGAGACTTGAAATTTAATATATATGCTCTACAGATGGTGTGGAGGTGTACTAATAATGTATCTTTGGAAATCAACCCCCTTTTCGGGGTTAAAACAGGGGTTGGAAGTTTGTATGAAAGTTCTACGTTTTTGAAGTAAGAGACTTGAAATTTAAAATGCATGCTCTATAGATGGTGTGGAGGTGTACTAATAATGTATCTTTAGAAATCAACCCCTTTTTGGGGTTAAAACGGGGGTTGGAAGTTTGTATGAAAGTTCTATGTTTTTGACGCAAGAAACTTGAAATTTAAAATTTATGCTCTATAGATGGTGTGAGGTGTACTAATAATTTATCTTTAGAAATCAACCCCTTTTTGGGGTTAAAACGGGGGTTGGAAATTTGTATCAAAGTTCTATGTTTTTGAAGTAAGAGACTTGAAATTTAAAATGTATGCTCTATAGACGGTGTGGAGGTGTACTAATAATGTATCTTTAGAAATCAACCCATTTTTGGTGTTAAAACGGGGGTTGGAAGTTTTTATGAAAGTCCTATGTTTTTGAAGTAAGAGACTTGAAATTTAAAATGTATGCTCTATAGATGGTATGGAGGTGTACTAATAATGTATCTTTAGAAATCAACCCCTTTTTGGAGTTAAAATGAGGGTTGGAACTTTGTCTGAACATCCAATGTTATTGAAGTTAAAGTAATTATGGCAGAAGGATTTTAATTGATATTTAAGTATAAAAAATATTGAAAACAACTACATACTTACTATTATAAGGAGGGATGTATTATTACAACAATAAAAAGTACTTTAGGTTTTACAAAGAGGTTTTAAAAAATAATATCCGTCGACTTCAATGATTCTAAAAATTCGTCTAGATATTGATTGTTTTTAACTTTTTTATTTTTTTCCTTTCATTAGGTATACAAATTATTTTCTGGTAGCTTTTTCGAATGTAATTAAAAATTATTTGCAAATAACTAACTCCACGCGTACGAAGTCGCGGGCGGCCGCTAGTATACATATAATTCACAGAAAACGCCCAGACCAAGACATACATGTTCATGCACACAAATGTTTGACTTGTGTGGGGATCGAACCCGCGACCTCGGAGTCAAAGTGGTCATTGCTAGCCATTGGACCATAATATTTCTGGACAAATTATACACGGCCATCTGGTCCCAAACTAAGCAAAGCTTGTACTATGGGTACAAAATAACTGATATTATATTTAAATACATTTTTTTTGTATATACATACACAATAATATATAGAAAACAGTCAATCCAAGGCAAAGTGATATGTTCATGTACATAACCTCGATCGAACCTCGGACCCAAAGTGGCCATTCCTAAGCATTCGGTCACCGAGCTCGTGAATACCTACCTAATTACCTGTATATTTTCGTTTTTGTACAGTGCATATTATAACATTACTAGCGCCCGCCCAGGCTTCAATGTGGATCAATCTTCCCGTTCCCATCTCATTCCCGTAGATTTCCCATACAAAACTTTTCCTAACAATTTAATCACATTTTTTATACATCTCTTAGA
Organism: Hypsopygia costalis; assembly: GCA_937001555.2. Lineage (NCBI taxonomy): Eukaryota > Metazoa > Arthropoda > Insecta > Lepidoptera > Pyralidae > Hypsopygia > Hypsopygia costalis. The sequence goes on from OW443344.2 coordinate 12,270,242, forward strand.
TTTGATTTGTTAGATTTGTCTCCATACCGCAACTAAAGAAATTCAAATATCTGAAAAAAAAAACGAAAATGAAAAAGTTTGAAGGAAATGCATTTTCAAAATTGTTTTTTGTCGTTTAAAATGCAGTCCTTATCCTGACAAGGACAAGGAATGAGATGGGAACGGAAAGATTGAGCCACAGCAAAGCGTGAACGAGCCTGTAATCTAGTAAACGATCTTATTTATCATGTTAAACAAAAAAAAAAAAAAAACAATTACCAAATCAATCTACACATAACGAATTTTGGCTCTTTTTTTTAATACGGGTGAGGCCAAACGACAGTCAATTTGCGAGTTGCGTCGTTAGTCGCGTAATTCACGTTAGTTTCATTCAGATGCCATCATCTCGTCCATACATACTCGTAGTTTGCGTCGCCGCTGAATGAAATTCCTTATGAAACCGACGTGAATAGGCTATTTGAAAATGTTCAAAAATTGTAGAAATTATTTAACAATATCGTAAAATACACAAAACTATAATGATCTGCAAACTTTCATTCTAATATCTTCCGTCCGACTTATTTTAGAGTCGATCAAAGTTTGGCGGGAAAGCCCATTTGAAAAGTATGAAATTATTAAAAAATAATATTTCCATTGGAGAAGCAATAAAAAATACTAGAACTTTTATTACGATACTAATTACATAAACATAATATTTAACATAATATTTAAGTTGTCGTACAAATTTCTGATTTAATCCATACGTAATACAAATCTGTGACGTCATAAGCTAGTAGCCTTTTGTATGGAGCGTTTTCGGGAAAGTCCAAAATTAAAATTTTCAAATTATCATATCTATATAGACTTTTGTGCTATCAAAGTAATTCTTTCACGTGTGGTTTTATTATTGTGACATCCTTACATATAAAACCGAAAAAAACATTGGTCAAATAGCCTATTTTGAGACTCGCAACTCACGAAATTGCGCTCGTTCGTCCTCACCCTAACTACTATCACGCCCCGGCCACTCCATACAATGTCGTGTCGTTTACTACTACATAAACAATGACGTCTGTGCACAGCGTGAATGAGCGTGTGTGCGTGCGGCGCCATACAAACTGTTCCAGATTTGTCTCAGAGGGGAGGTGAGGTCGACACGTGAGAGCGGCAGGGAGTGGCCATACTGTACGTAGTACTATTACTTATACTGTGTAATATACACACATATTCTTAGAAATAAATGAATTGAATTGAATGGATAGTCAATCTCTGTAAAATTCATGTTTTGATACGGCGGCAGGTGGCGCCGAGACCATTATCCCTGCTCTATTACGTGTACAGGCGAGTTATTAAAGAAATTGCTTTTATATTTAAAATTGTGATAAACCGGAATATGCCCGAGATCTGTACAATAGACACCTAATGATAGTTTAAGCGAAGAATAAGTACTGGTTTTTAGCAGTAGATATTACAGACTCGACTTTAGTATATACATACACTCATATCATATTTAAAGAAATATAATTATTTTGACGAGCTCGGTGGTGTAGCGGTCAATGACGCGGCTTCGACACCAACGCTCGTGGGTTCGATTCTCATATAGGACAATAGTCTGGGTGTTTTCTATGTATCATAAGTATGTATTTACAAAAAAAAAAATGTATTTACGTATGTTTATCAGTTGTCTAGTACCCATAACACAAGCTTCGCTTACTTTGGGGCTAGATGGCGCTGTGTAATTTGTCTGACAATATTAAAAAAAATATCATATCATATTTATAGAAATATAAATTATTTAAAAAATAAATAATGTTTAGGGAAATTCCTATGTCATAAACTATCTAATATAATGAAGAAGCTCGATAGCGTCGTTGCGAGTGTCAGTCTAATCGAAGACGCTAGTTAAGCTACATCGGTGGTAGCCTGTCCATTGATAGGTTTATTTATCTCGAGCTGCTCCGTGTTTCGGAGAGCACGTTAAGCCGTCGGTTCCGGCTGTTGTCAATAGATGACAGTCGGTAATCCCAATCAGTGGCCTTTAGGCGGCTTGAAAACATCTGGCTTCCGAATACCCGTTGTTAAGCAGCATGGTGGAGTATGCTCTAAACCCCTTCGATTTAGGGGAGACCAGTATCCCAGCAGTGGGATGAATAAGTGGGATGGTTGACGACGATATAATAGTTTTAGGTAGAACAAAAAGATTTTTCCGAGTCGCTTGTTCATAGATTATATCTGTAAGGATCTTTCATTATACAAACATTTTTGACTTAGCAAATGAATTTCTGAAGGAAGGTGAATTGTTGCAAAATAACAATTAAATAAGTCATTATCATCAGGTCATTTTAGTCTCCACTACAGGAGCACGACCCTCTCTCGTCCGTCCCAGACAGAAGGAGGAGTTGGCCTACACTTCCCACGCGCTGGCCAGACGGGTTGGGGAGGCCTGATCGATGTTTTACAATGTATTTCCCTTAGTCGCCTTGTATGACATCCACAAGAGACGGAGTGGTCCTATTCTAGTCTGCCGGATACCACACGGTTCCCGGCAGACTAGAATTATGACCGGATTAAATAAGTAATAACACATAAAAATCTGTAGTAACAAGTGGGTTATTTAATACTTATTTAATTGTTTTTCTGCGATAACAATTCATCTACGTAAGAAATAAGTTTTTTTTATACCACGGTGAAAGACAAGCATACGGCTCGCCGTATGTGAAGTGGTTACCGTAGTCATATTAACGTTCGCAATATGAAACACCGCTCGCGTGCGGTTAATAACGTAGCAGTTCCTTAATTTCTGGTAAAATCACTCACTCGCAGGAACACAATAACCCTCAAGGGAATTGTTATTTGGTTGCAGTATTCTGTCAGGTGGAGGTACTTCCACCGTCGAGTCGCTTACAAATACGCTGTACCCTACCTCTCTTAAAATTAAATGCAAAGTTCATTTGCCGACGAGCTCGATGGTCGAATGGTTAGCAATGGTCACTTTGACTCCGACATCGCGGATTTGGTCCCCGCACAAGACAAATATTTCTGTGAATGAACACGTCTGTTTGTCTTGGTCTGGGTGTTTTCTTTGTACCTATTATAGTATGCATTTACAAAAAAAACATCGGACGAGCAGCATGCGTCACCATAGTGATTAATTTTTTCGAAATTTTGAGTTTCATTGCAACAGACGGACAGACAGAACGACTTTTTTTTCGAAATCTCGAATTCATATCCGAAAACCAAGGTCACTTTATTACATTACGTTACATTACTACTTTTTGATGCTCTGCTCGAATCCGAAGTCAGAATTTCGAAATTTTGAGTTTCATGGCAACGGACAGACAGAACAACCGGACGATTTCCTAAGCCCAATGAATTTCGCTGAAAATGTATGTAAGTATAATATTCGTTATCACTAGATACCCATATTAGATTACCCATAGTACAAGCTACGCTGAGTTTGAGACTAGATGGGTGTGTGTAATTTGTGCAGGAATATTTATTATTTATTTAAACATAATGTACGAACAAGTTAGTCGGATCAATCACAGTAAAGTTCCTCTATCAGTTATTCAGTACTTATAGGTCAAATTTTCTTTCGTATGAGATTAAATGACGCAGTGTAATATGTCTCGGAATATTTATTAATCTTCGTAAAAAACTTGCACTCTAAGAACTTAATATGACAATAAAATTAATCGAATACGCCTCTAAGCAGTTTCCATCGAATCTAATAAATAACATTGTTGCCCGTCTGTCGGAAACTATCAGCCAGTCACCCATGGGAACCGAAGGCGTTTATGGGTGTCGTAATACTTGTATAGATTAATTTCACAAAACAACTAGGTACTTCATGAATGACTAGGCCAGTTTGACAAATGTTGAATGGATCAAGAATAGTTAAAAGGCATGTTTATGTCACAGGAAAATGAGGATACCAGGGATTTCATTAAATTCCTAGGGATAGGGATTGACGAGCTCGGTGGTCGAATGGTTATCAATGGCCACTTTGACTCCGAGGTCGCGGGTTCGATTCCCGTACAAGACAAACATTAGTGTGCATGAACATGTCTTGGTCTGGGTGTTTTCTATGTATTATAAGTATGTATTTACAAAAAAAAAATGTATTTAGGTACATTTATCAGTTGTCTAGTACATATAACACAAGCTTTGCGCTTAAATTGGGACTAGATGGCGCTGTGTAAACTGTCAAAAAATATTTATGTATTATTTATTTATTTACTGCTGGGATACGGGTCTTCCCTTACTGGAAGGGGTTTAGAGTATACTCCACCAAGCTGTTAAACTGCGGAGGCCAGTGTTTTCAAGCTGCTTAAACACCTCTGACTTGGCTAAACGACTGTCATCTAATGACCACAGCCGGAACCGACGCTTTATCGTGACGGCTTAACATCCGGCAGTTTGAAAATAAAGATATCTGAAAACCCGAATTAAGCATCGTGGTGGAGTGCGCTCTTTACCTCATCGATTGAACAGAACTTCCTAACAGTAATACGAATATCGTTGGTTAAATAAATAATATAGCATATAATAAAAGCATCTTGTAGGCTAGCGTGGCAGCGTCAACTGATAAGACATCAAGGTCCCTTGTCCGTTGCTAATGCGATTGGGGCTCCTCTTTTCACTTACCATCAGGCGAAGCGGAGCCAACATGCTGAGCTAAAATAATAAAAAATCATTCAATATTGTGGTAGGTTAGATATAAATAAGCCAGTAGTAAATAGCTTGCAAATAAATTTATATTAGCAGTGTTTACTTACCGGAGTAATATCGGTTGTGATTTATTGCATTCGGATGCAATAACTGCATTTGCATACAGTGGGCGATTTATACATTGTAGTGAGCAGACTTTTTTTTTGGTTAATTTGTATTTGATTTCACATTAGCTGAAATGCGAATGCGTATCTCCGCCAACCCGCAGTTGAGCAGTGGAATACGCTCTAAAGCCCTTCGAATGTGGGATTAATAAGGGTAGACGATGACTACACTGGTTTAGGTTTAAACTGGTTTTCATAGCCTTTAGACGCCTGCATATGCAGGCGTCCATAGGCTATGGTAAATTCCGTCCATCAGGCAGGCCGTATGCTTGTTTGTCACATTAGTGGTATAAAAAAAATCTGCTCAATAAGTCTACTATGGTTACTAGCCACTATACATTTTATCAAGCTATTGCATCAACAGTGTACTAAATAGTTCAACAAAACAGGTGAATACGTCCAAAAAGATATTTCCTTTGTGATATCAAACACAAACCAGAATTACTGCAATGTATTAAGACACCGTACATAAATCAGCCGTTATCTTATAAACTCTTACTTGTCTCTATTCCTTACGTCATTGTTTGACAAAATAATCTAGACCAGGGGTTCCCAAAGTGTGCTTAACCAGCGAAAGATATGGGCACAGTGTAATAAACCATGCCGTAAACCACTTGGCCGAATTCCCACCTCCAGGCATTGAAATCTTATAGCTTGGTTCAGGTAAAGTTACCAAAACCATCAAATTTACGGCAACTGTCTCCAATATAAAATAGTTATAATGACCAACTTCCGTTGGGAGATAGCACCAGGAGTAGAAATTCTACCAATTGTAGAATGGGGTGTGTTCAGAAGAGTGTACCAGAGAAGTTTTCTTCCACGTACTATCTATGTGGTTCCAGAGAAGTTTTCTTCCACGTACTGTCAAGCTGTGGAATGAACTGCCTGTCGAGGTTTTCTCAGGAGACTACAGCATGGGGTTCTTCAAAAAAGGCGTGAAGGTGTTATTACAGGGAAAGTAAAGGGGGGGAGCCGCTGTGGCTGTGAGTCGATCATCTATCTTTATCCGAAACCACAAATATTCCCAGGTACCTTTTTTGAGCACATCCATCGGTAAAGAACATAGGTACCTTCTTGTTGTTTTCTGTTTCGATTCTTTTGTAATTAAAAAAACTCAATTTCACATTGTAGGTATTTTTGTTCTTATCTATCTAACACAGCTACTATTATTATATGTATCTATTTCTTTCAACTGTATGTATCCTTTTCAAATGGCTAGCTAGGGTAGGGTGCCGTGACAATATAGGTACTAAATTTGTAACTGCGCCGCGGGCAAAAAAAGATTGGGAACCCCTGATGTAGACGAAGCTGGACAGTTAGTTAGATATGAACAGGCGATTGTTGCAATGCCTTAACCGTAATATTAAATATAACAAACACTGGAGTATGGAAATTACCATTACATGATTTTGGTTAAGAGGCTTTAAGTATCGCCACACCCCGGTCACTTCATACAAATATCGCGTCGATTTTCAGCTCCCATCTTTAGAAAAATCACTGAATCTCTCGGAGGGCATAAAACAGCGTCAAACAAAGAGTAATATAATACCTAAAAGTGTGATTATGCAGAGGTGTTTATATGTATGTATAAACTTGTAAAAAAATATGTTTGTGTGTGTGTGTGTGGTTTATGTGACATAAACGAAAATAAGACTAATAGTTGTTATTTTTTTTTTCATTTTGGCGTAAAGCGCAAGACTCAACTCTCCAGATTTCTCTGACTCTCATTCATTGTCATAATCACTCATTGGAATAACGAGCAAACACAGTTTGCATTTGCATTGCAGGTTATGGTAACCGCTTACATCAGAAGGGCCGTACGCTTATTTGGTAACCGTCCGCCTTTATTCTTCTCACTGCTGGAGTACGGGCCTCGCCTCTATCAAAGGGGTTTGAGCATACTCCACCACGCTGCTCAACTGCGGGTTGGCGGAGGCCAGTATTTTCAAGCCTCCTAATGGCCACCTGGCTTAGCGACTGTCATCTAATCACAACAGCCGGGACAGACGGCTTTACGTGCCCTCCGAAACACGGAGGAACTCGAGATAAATAGACCCATCCACAGCCAGGCTACGGTCGACGTTGCTTAACTTGCGCGTTCGATTAAACTGACACGCGCATCGACGCCATCGGACTCCTCATTACACTAACTACAGTAGTGTGTCGGTAATATCAAAATAATAAATCCTTAACTCTTGTAACTGCAGTTTAAAATAATCGTGCCTAACCGTACTTAAGCGCCATATAGGTGAGTTAATGATTGTAACGAATGAGACCGATATGAATGAGTTACAAGTGATTGATGTAACTCTATTGAGGACTGACTGATGTATTACAGGGATTTACTGGAACGCTTGACGGCTCCTGTTGTCTAGACAAGTATAGATAGATACAAGAATATCTAGGTATATAAGTAATAGGTCTTAGCCAATGATATTACGAGTATAAATACTATAGATAGAAAACGGTTCTCGTCGCCGGGGAGAGAGACTATCTATCCTTGCTATCTCTTTCCTTCACTGAGTGCGTAATCGGTGCAATGGGGTCTTTTTTTTATTACAAAACTATGAAATTATTACTTAAAATACGCGATGCCATCAAACATTATTCTATATTTTTGTAACATATTGCATTTTCGTAATACAGAAGACGGTATTTTTACATATTTCAATTAATTGACGAGCTCGGTGGCGTAGCGGTCAATGACGCGGCTTCGACAGCAACGCTCGTGGGTTCGATTACCACATAGGACAAACATTTGTGTGCATGAACATGTCTGTTTGTCTTAGTCTGGGTGTTTTGTATGTATCATAAGTATGTTTTTAAAAAAAAAATGTTTTTACGTATGTTTATCAGCTGTCTAGTACCCATAACACAAGCTTCGTTTACTTTGGGGCTAGGTGGTGCTGTGTAATTTGTCTGACAATTTTTTATTTTATATAAGTAAATAAGTAATAAGTCTTAGCCAATGGATATTACGAGTATAAATACTATAGATAGAAAACGGTCTCGTCGCCTGGGAGAGAGACTATCGCTATCCTTATTATTTTGCTATCTCTTTTCTTCACCGAGTGCGTAATCGGCGCAATGGGGTCTTTTTTTTCTTATAAAACTATGCAATTATTACCTAAAATACGCGTTGCCATCAAACATTATTCTATATTTTCCGATGTACGTTTTCATATCTATAGTCATCATTATCATCATCAGGTCATTTTAGTCTCCACTATAGGAGCGCGACCCTCTCTCATCCGTCAGAGACAGAAGGAGGATTTGACCTACGCTCCCTACGCTGGCCAGACGGGTTGGGGAGGACTGATCGATGTTTTATAATGTATTTCCCTTAGTCGCCTTGGACGATATGCACGGGAAGGGACGGAGTGATTCCATTCTAGTCTGCCGGAAACCACACGGCGGTATATCTATAGTATTTATTATAATTATAATTAAGTATTTATTATATTTATTATATGTCATTCGTCTTATCCTATGACATTTTATACGAAGAATTTAGAAAGAAATGTTTGTCCTTACAAATCGTACCTTTTCCCATTTGTTTTGAAATTGACTTAGTTGATTTTTACAAAATCTTTAGGGTATTTTGAATTAGTCATTATTAAGTACGTACAGTGATAAAAGTGGTAATAATAATCGGTAATTTTGATAGGGGACAATCGTGTGATAAAGTAAAATTCCAAAAGCTTCTTACTCCTACTAATTTCTTCTCATTAAATTCGTTGTGAGTTCCAAGGTAGCTGTACTGTTACCCTCGGGATTGCAATGGACTTCATTGTTCGTTGCCTTTTTTGGTGGTCGCCGCTGTTAATCCTGGCTACACAAGAGATACAGTGGTGGGAATGTGTGGTGGGCCCAAAAATATCGTCTAATAAATAAGGAAAGAAAAAAAATATAGTTATAATTTTTGTTTCAAATTCGGTGCTAATGTTCAACATTAACGCTTTTAATTAACATATTTTATAAGCCTGCCTGCCTATAGGCAGTTTTATGGTCTCGATTTTAAATAGTAGTTTGAATACTTTGAAAATAAAATATAGGTTGTAAACGTTTAGAATAATAGATAAGAGAACTGTTACACTAACGGTTACAGACAGCTACTGATAATATATAGAATGTTAAAAAAAATCGTTTCTACTTATCTACGTCTGAGTATGTTTATCTAAAAATGTCACTACAATAATGTATTGCTAAACAGTTCGCCAAGAATGTCCAAACTAATTAGCGTTATCATTATCGCAAAATTAAAATTCAATAATCCTTATCTGACCAATTAGTCTCAGAGTTGCCATGTAAGATTTAAATTGAAGCAGTTTTACAGTAACAAAAATGGGTGTGGCTGTGCCATGGACATAGCCGTGTCATCATCATCATCATCAGCCTGTATCATATCACGCAAGTCTTCTATATCCAGCAGTGGTCATCCCATAATCAGGCAAGTCTTCTAGTGCATTTTGTCGGTATACCTCTATCGTATATACTTAATCCATTTTGGATGCTCACTGCAGTAAGATTTTGCAAGCTTCATTTGGTATGTTCATAGACAATAAAATAACTTGTTCTTCAATAAATCTTGGGAAATCTACATCGTTTCCTTCTAACTTCACAAAATCAGCTCTTCTGTTATTTAACCGTTTTCTTGCAACGCAACTGTATAACATATTAGGCGTATTTATTTTCGCTCTTATTTCGTTTATGATGTCTGGATAACCACTGCTGGATATAAACCTTCCCCAATGCTTTCCACCAGATACGATCCTTCGCCTTCCGCATCCAGCTGCTCACATACATAGCCGTGTGTTGTACGTGAATACGTTATATGCACCAAAATTATCTCAAAATGGCAGCGCTTTCCCCTCTCCCGTGTCTTAAATTCTTTGAACCTTCATCTATCCAGTGGTTTGATTGAATTTTAGATGTAGTTAGATGATAGATATGTAGCTGAAAAATCTAACTGTATCTCCAAATTTGTTAACGTTTATTTTTTGAATTGCCTCCCTATAGAAGCAATTTTCAAGACATATTCATGTCAAAGAACCTACTAAATATGTCTACGATCGAGATGATAAATAAGTCCCAAAGTAAGCGAAGCTTGTGTTATGGGTACTAGACAACTGATGAACATACGTAAATACATTTTTTTTTTGTAAATACATACTTTTGATAGATAGAAAACACCCAGACTAAGACAAACAGACATATTCATATACAACTAAATGTAATAAAAGTTCGAAATACAACTGTAAATTCATAAGACATAATAAATCATCTGTCATTAAAGCAAACCAAGGTATCAGAGGTCTGGTTGTAAAGCATATCACAACACCACCAGATGGAGAGATAGCGAATGATTCCGAACAGGTAAAGCTACCAGGCAATAACTTAGTCACTATTTTCCTTGAGGCAACGTAACCATTTCACGCTGATCCCATTGTAAGTATAAACACTCAACCAAGTTACTGTGCAAAGGTAGTAGCACTGAAAACAAAACACGTAAACAGAAAACTTGTTGATGAAGACGAGCTCGGTGGCTAGCGGTCAATGACGCGGCTTCGACACCAACGCTCGTGGGTTCGATTCCCACATAGGACAAACATTTGTGTGCATGAATATGTCTGTTTTTGATGTTTGACGACCTCGGTGGTCGAATGGTTAGGAATGGCCACTGACTCCGAGGTCGCGGGTTCTATTCCCGCACAAGACAAACATTTGAGTGCATGAACATGTCTGTTTGTCTTGGTCTGGGTGCTTACTATGTATTATAAGTATGTATTTACAAAAAAAAATGTATTTAAGTACATTTATCAGTTGTCTAGTACCCATAACACAAGCATTGCGCTTAATTTGGGACTAGATGGCGCTGTGTAAATTGTACAAAAATATTTATATTTATTTATATTTTTGTCTTAGCAGTCTTAGTCTGGGTGTTTTCTATGTATCATAAGTATGTATTTACAAAAAAAAAATGTATTTACGTATGTTTATCAGTTGTCTAGTACCCATAACACAAGCTTCGCTTACTTTGGGGCTAGATGGCGCTGTGTAATTTGTCTGACAATATTTATATTTATTTATTTAATTTTGAGTTTTACTTGAAGAAAATGTATAGATCTATAGTAACTGTATCTCTGGATTATATACAATTTAAACGTAGAGTTCTCAATTTACTTAAGGAAAAGATATATCTTTATATATATAAAAATGAAAAAAAATTGAGATCGATCACGTCCATGAGGAATGATCATCAAATACATTTTCCATTGAAATCAATGGGAAACATACACTCAGTGAATCTACTCGCTCCACTCAACCGCGATTTCAGCCCCGTGGGCTAGAATCTGGCCTAGTTAATGTTTATTTAGATGTTACTAGCAAACCCGGCGAACTCCGTTTCGCCACCAGATGGCGCTGTATGTGAAAAAAGATTTTCCCGCTTTTCTTTTCAAATTTTTCCAGAATTTTCTTTGCTATAAACCTCACGGAGCCCGAGACCTTTCCAACGAATGCAAAACCGTGGAAATCGGTTCGTGCGTTCTGGAGTTATAGCGTCAGGAAGGAAAACCCGACTTATTTTTATTTAGATGTTATTATCATGACGAATATCGATTTGAGATACTGATAAGGTAGAAATTGGCGTATCAGTAACGGTAGTCGGGGAAGGCAAGTGAACGAAACAGGTTCCTAGGCTGCCTCGGGGATCATCATTTAGCGGGAGCGTAAGGTTTGCAAATTTATGTGACGTTAGCTTAACACTCGAAACGCAGTGTTGTTATGACTTTCACATCACTATTTATAGCTTGTTCTAGTATGTTAAATAACTTAACATGCTCCGTTTGCATAAATATTAACAGTATCTATATATAATGTAATAAATTCGCAGGAAAGTAGAGTATGTATAATATATTATATATATTTTTTAATAATTAATTATATTATTCAAACACGTTGGCCGTGTGGTTTCAGGCAGACTAGAATAGAATCACTCCGTTTCTTCCCGTGGATGTCGTACAAGGCGACTAAGGGAAATACACTATCAAATATCGATCAGGCCTCCCCAACCCGTTTGGCCAGCGTGGTGAGTGTAGGCCAAATCCTCCTTCCGTCTAGGACAGACGAGAAAGGGTCGTGCTCCTGTAGTGGAGACTAAAATGAACCTGATGATGATGATGATGATTCAAACACAGAGAGAAATGTGGAGCTAGATGGCGTCATTGCGCGTGTCAGTCTAATAGATCACGTAACTTAAGTCTTTCAATTTGCTAAGAGGAGAAGTCAAATTCCAAAAGTTTCTTACTCCTACTAATTTCTTTTGATTAAATTCGTTGTGAGTTCCAAGGCAGCCGCAGTTTACCCCCGGGATTGCAATAGACTTCACTGTTTATAGCCTTTTATTGGTGGTCGCCGCTGTTAATCCTGGCTACATAGGAGACACAGTGGTGGGAATGTGTGGTGGGCTCCCGTCCCGTAAATATTGTTTTTTTTACATGAGAGGGGAGCAAACGAGCGTGTGGGTCGCCTGATGGAATGCAATCACCACCGCCCATGGAGATCAACAACACCAAGGGGTCGCCGATCCGTTGCCAGCCTATACTCCTTTCTTTCATTCTGGTGACCTCACTTACTCGCAGGAACACAACAACCCACAAGGCAATTGTTATCGCCTATCGAATTAATTTATTGTTAAAAAAAAGTAGCTATTAATTAGCTACCAATCTTGGGGAATAAAATGGTAGGAACAATTCTTTATCTATGTCTTATTCAAGATGTCTTTATGTCACTGGAAAATATAAACGAGCTACCGACAACGCATGACAGACTGATTTATTCGCCATATAAATTTTGTCTCGAGCCAATCTTGCCATTTTGAGAGTTTCTCTTCTATAAGGCTTTTAGGTTAGATCAACATTAACAATGTTGTGTTATATAAATCCGGATAATATATAAATAGTAGCCGTTTTATTTATTTAAAATAACTTAGATTATATAAATATAAATTGTGTATATAAACGCAAAATAATATACGGTATTGACAAAAGGCCGTTAATGGCCGTGTGGTTTCCGGCAGACTAGAATGGAAACACTCCGTCTCTTCCCGTGGATGTCGTACAAGGCGACAAAGGGAAATACATTATCAAACATCGATCAGGCCTCCCCAACCCGTCTGGCCAGCGTGGGGAGTGTAGGCCAAATCCTCCTTCTGTCTCGGACGGACGAGAGAGGGTCGTGCTCCTGTACTGGAGACTAAAATGACCTGATGATGATGATATAAACGCACATATGCAGTATACACTTACGAAATAAACTTATCTATTTATAAACTAAGTACATTTATGACGAGCTCGGTGGTCGAATGGGTAGCAATGGAGCTACTTTAACTCCGAGGTCGCGGGTTCGATCACCAAACATTTGTGTGCATGAACATGTCTGCTTGTCTTGGTCTATGTGTTTTCTATGCATTATAAGTATGTATTTACAAAAAAAAATAAGTATATTTTATTAGTTGTCTAGTACTCATAGTACAAGCTTTGCTTAATTTGGGCCTAGATGGCGCTGTATAATATGTCAAGGAATATTTATTTATTTATATAAATCCCGATAATTTATAAATAGGAATTGTTTATTTAAAACAACTTAGATATATAAATATCAATTTCGTAAACAAACGAACTTATTCAGAATTAGAACTTATATAGAAATTACTCATTGTCTGCACGTGGTGCACTCTGCTGAACAACAAACGAGACTGGCAAAAGAGGGATAATGTAGCACGTACGAGTAATAAGCTGCCCGACTGGGGAAGTACCTCCATCTCAAAAAGACCGCAACAAATAATAATTTTCTAGAGATTGATGTGTTCCTGCGAGTAAGTGCGAAGTTACCAGGAATTAGATACTGCGATGGCAGCGGGGATCGTAACAAATCAGTGATACTTTATGTTGTAAGCATTTATACTCGTATACTAACATCATGGCTTCATATTAGGCGGGCCGTGCTTTGCTGTCTACCATCCGACGTAAAAAATATATATTTTTATTAGATAGCGCGGTGGTCGAATGGTTAACAAGTGCCACTTCGACTCTGAGGTCGCTGGTTCGATCCCCGCATAAGACAAAAATTTTTGTGCATGAACAATACATAGAAAACAGTCAGTTTGTCTTGGCCTGGGTCCAAGACAAACTGGCTGTTTTCTATGTATTACATTACATGTATATATTTACAAAAAATAAAATGTATTTAAGTAGATATATCAGTTATCTAGTACCCAAAGTACAAGCTTTGCTTAGTTTGGAACTAGATGGCAGTGTATAACTTGTCCAGGAATATTTATATTATTTTTTTATCCGCTGGGTGTCAAATATTTCATCGGAAGATATTGACACAGGTAAAGTGATACCGTTCGCCACACGTTCCGACATTATCGGCAATTATCGAAAGGAATCGAACCCGCACCTGGTTTAAATCACGCACGCACTCGATTACTTTGTACAGAAAATGCCACTTTGCATGGTATAACTATGAAAACTCGAAAGTGTTGTCTCACTCGATTTCTGAAAAATATATCGAATGAAAATCTGGCTCGTTTTGTCTATTGAACACTCGAATTAAAATGCATCGTCGTCGCCATCGATAACCCATATTCATTCCGCTGCTAAAATACGGGTCTCCTCTCAATCGAAGGGGTTTTGAGCATACTATACCACGCTGCTCAACTGCGGGTTGGCGGAGGTCAGTGTTTTCAAGCCGCCTAAATTCCACTGACTTGGTTTAACGATTAACATCTAATGACAGCAGTCTGGACCGACGGCTGAATATGCCCTCCTCGGACACGGAGAAACTCGAGATAAATAAACTCATCCATGGACAGGCTACGGTCAATGTTGCTTAACTTGCGTGTTCGCTTAGACTGACACGCGCAACGACACTATCGAGCTCTTTTTCGAGAGAGAAATGTATATAATTGATAAATTGTTTAAATACTATGAAATATTAAAATTACGTGTTTACGTAGACGTAATTTTAATATTTCATTGTATTATCATAAGTATTTTGGTTAAGCGATAAGTGAGCACCAAACAACCAATACCACCAAAGTTATTACTTGCTTGATTTTAAACAAAATCTTAGTTGACATACTTGACGAAACCAAGGTGTCTTTAAATAATATTTAAGTCGTTAACTTGGCCATCAATATTACATTTTTTTTTTATACTACGACGGGTGGCAGACAAGCATACGGCCCGCCTAATGTGAAGCGGTTACTGTAGCCATATTAACGCATGCAACATAAAATATTGCTCGCGCGCCGCTACCCCCGCTGCCAACGCAGCATCTCCCTCCTTTCTTTCTGGTGACCTCACTCACTCGCAGGAACACAACAACCCTCAAGGGAATTGTTATTTGGCTGCGGTATTCTGTGAGGTGGAGGTACATTCCCCAGTCGGGTAGCTTACAATTACGCTCCCTACCTCTCTTTTCGCCAGAGCTTCGTTAGTCAGTCAGCAGGGTGCACCACGTGCAGGTGAAGTTGGCTTTTGTTCGAAGATCTTGATGAACCACTTACACCCCATAAATACAATTTTGCATTGAATAGACCTATACGTAGAAAAAGTCATCTGTAAGACTGATAGTTCACTTCATGCGGTTTTTATGAGGAACTAATGTATGATTGTTATTAGGCATTGGATTCTAAATAACCTAAAATAAATTAGATAAGAAAATTCTAAAAATAACTGTCCATAAAGTTCATATTTCTAATCTAGTCTAGCTATTTAACTCGTTTTTGTTCCATAATTACATCGGTTTAGGTTCTACGGATGAATCAAAATGTAATATATTGGGCATTATTAATAATATTTAAGTTAGTAATAATAATACTTTCAATCGCTTCCAACACAGAGTATATCTTAATTTCGCTGAATTAAACAAGTTATAAGTTAATTTAAAAAATCAAAAATCCTGACTGCACCTACAATAGTGTGAGACAATCTCCGGAATTAAAACACAATATGACTTTCCTTCAATTTATTTAAACTCTCTTCAAGTTCACTGTAACACTTTTTCCATCCTTTCCTCACCACTGCCAACTAACAAGTACCAATCTTCCTTTCCCTCCATCCAACTGTACTTTTACCACCATGCAATTCTCTGATTGGTTGTTATACACAACCAATCACGATAAAACAAATTGGTATCCGGTGGTAATTATAAACATTTATACCGGTGGTAAAAGAATAGTTGACTTATTAAAGATAAAGCTAATTTAATATGAATATATTTTGACCAACAAGATTTTATATTGTGATATTAACAGTAAAAGAAGTCAAGTATAAGTTAATGTTTACAGAATTGCAACAAACAAGAATTGTTAGTCATGACACTTACTTTTATAACAATTTGGCTATGAAATTACTATACCAATTACAACACTAGTTACATACATTAATGAGTGATCTAACATTCGGCCATCCGTTATATTACACGTCCTCGTGTACGTAACTATACCAGATTAAATAATAATAATAATATGCCGATTTCGGATACATAAAAATACTGAACTTTATATAACTGATAATATTTTATATACATAATTACTCTTTATACTATCTCATGAGTGTGCTGCTTATAATTATGCTGGTATTAAATAATGCTAATAGTTGTGATTAATAGTTCGAATTTATTCCCTTTATAATATACGAAGAAATTAAAATAAATTATCTAGTTTAATTACTTACATTATAGCTAACATCTCTTCAATTTGAACCCAAATAAGGGGTAATTTCACTCTCCTATACATAACATCAAACGATTATTGGTTATAGTACAAGGTAAGCTTACAAAAATGCAAAGGAGCATCAAGACTTATTATTTCAGTCTTTCCGAAAATTACAACTTATACAGAAACTTATAAGTAAACATCAATTTCATTATCATTCTTGTCTGTGGGTTAAGTCTCATCTACCTTAAAACCACAGTAGAATAACATTCAAATTAAGTTCAACTGCAAAAGTTTGTCTGTGGGTTAAGTCTCATCTACCTTAAAACCACAGTAGAATAACATTCAAATTAAGTTCAACTACAAAAGTTTGTCTGTGGGTTAAGTCTCATCTACCTTAAAACCACAGTAGAATAACATTCAAATTAAGTTCAACTACAAAAGTTTGTCTGTGGGTTAAGTCTCATCTACCTTAAAACCACAGTAGAATAACATTCAAATTAAGTTCAACTGCAAAAGTTTGTCTGTGGGTTAAGTCTCATCTACCTTAAAACCACAGTAGAATAACATTCAAATTAAGTTCAACTACAAAAGTTTGTCTGTGGGTTAAGTCTCATCTACCTTAAAACCACAGTAGAATAACATTTAAATTAAGTTCAACTACAAAAGTTTGTCTGTGGGTTAAGTCTCATCTACCTTAAAACCACAGTAGAATAACATTCAAATTAAGTTCAACTACAAAAGTTTGTCTGTGGGTTAAGTCTCATCTACCTTAAAACCACAGTAGAATAACATTCAAATTAAGTTCAACTACAAAAGTTTGTCTGTGGGTTAAGTCTCATCTACCTTAAAACCACAGTAGAATAACATTTAAATTAAGTTCAACTACAAAAGTTTGTCTGTGGGTTAAGTCTCATCTACCTTAAAACCACAGTAGAATAACATTCAAATTAAGTTCAAATACAAAAGTTTGTCTGTGGGTCAAGTCTCATCTACCTTAAAACCACAGTAGAAAAACATTCAAATTAAGCTCAACTACAAAAGTTTGTCTGTGAGTCAAGTCTCACTTGTCTGTCTTGTGACCATCTATATGAAATATTATTTCGTAACAATTAATCAATATCTACCAATATCCAATCTGGAGCAATTGTTGAAAGGAATCAGAATCATAATATTAAACACGGGTCAAGCCTCATCTGTCTTGAAACCGTTAATTATCACCTAATTCCCAAATAGGTATACTATATAAGAAGTGATTACAGTACTCTCATTAACTTCCCTAGATTAAATTTTGATAACAACAAATATTGCATTTCAGCACATAGTTATATCTGTTCAATTAAATTAGTTAAAACCCGCCCCGAAAGCTACCCACTGACCAAATAAAAATCCCGAAACGTTTATTTAGAGCCGTATTAGACGCAGCTGGATATCTGGAAAAAAATCTTTAACTATTTTGCTGTTAAAGGCCCGAAAGTCTATGCACAGAAGATCCCCAGTTTTATTTTTAACTAGGACAATTGGGCTGGCATAGTTGGAAGTTGAGGATCTAACAATCCCGCAATCGATTAGTTCTTGTACCATACTTTGAACCCTATCGCGCTCGCCAATAGACCTATAAAGCCGATACACCACCGGTTCTTCGTCCTTTCTGTCTTGCCCAATTCGCTCATATTAAAAGCAAAGCAAATGCGGTATTTGTTAAGTAACTTAAATATATATATTTTTTCCATATTAACTACATCCAGAGCACTATCAGTACTAATATCCGATTCCTTTATCACTGCGAGGAGTCGGCAGCCCTCACTCTCATAACCTCAATAACCGGTTTTAAACTGTTTGGTATGATCTTTATAGTAGCGCGCCTACACCTAGCTAACAAGTATCCGCTCTTTATGACAAAAGGTTGCACCGACAAGCCCTTAACTAATGCTATTCCTTTCCCATGGACAACAGAGGTAACCCTCGTAATAGGCAATGCACCTTCCCAAATTCGAAGCGATTACAGTTCGCGATGTAAATTTCCCCTGTAAAAACAGAGTCCTTCTGAAAATTTATGAATGTCAAGCCATCAATAGTGGTATCTTTAAAAAAAATTATTTAACATTGTAGTTATAGCCAACCGATCTGAAATTTAGTGTCCTTACATCCTTTTCTACAACGATGTGAGATTGCTCGGTAAAGGTTTGTTCAACTATTAACGGTACATGCATGACTTCATCAGGTGACTACAAGGATTTCAACTCCAGCGCTTGCAGAATCTATTTCTAAATCAACTGTCACGGTTTCTATAGGTTTAACTATTGCGTCGCCAAAACCTTTCAATAACGGTAACGCATCCTCCGTAGCCCAATCAAGCATAAAATTTTTAGCAGCTGTTATACCTATCATGGAGGCGGTACTACCAAAATCCACGAAATATGAAATAGGCTTATCGTTTAAAAATACTTGCTTGTAATACTTTGACGAAATAGAATCATTGTAGCTAAGGATCATCAGTGAGGTATGACTTGCCAGTGTGTTGGAGTCAGTAGTACTCTGTGAACTGGCATGAAATGAAGTAAATAAATAAATAAATCAGTTTTTTGTATTTTTAGTCTCATTACATTTATCTTTTGAATGCCCATAACGTAGACAGTGTTCACACCTAACTACAGGTTTAGAGCAGTTTGACATATAGTGCCCTTCCTGGTGACAGTTAAAACATTTGACGGTGGTACTACGATCATTGTTTACCTCCTTTAGCATCGAATTTGATTTATTTTCTAAAGTTCGCGGTCTCCTATGATCATTGCCTACATTGTCTAATTGACTACCTAGCTGGCTGCTACGAACATTTTTAAAGTAAGGGAGTAGCTGATCAGGTGAGTCAAACCGAGCTGCTTCGGCTCCTAATCTAACACTACGGTCTTCAATCCCGAATACTATGCAGTCGACGGCACGCTTTCCTTCGATAGCGCATCGGTTCAATAAAATTACTTTTTCATAAAAATATTCCTCTAAGGAATCTTTGAAACGTGCACGCTTAGAAAGCATCGTCGTCAACAGCTGAGCATAATTCTCATCTGATGGAAAGGCTAGTTTTAATTTTTCCTGCCACTCACACCATGTGTACAAAACGGTTGATAATCCCTCGTACCATTTTTGTGCTAACCCCTTTAATTTAGGCAAAGCGAAATGGATTATTTGCGGTTCAGTCCAATTGTAAATAACTGCGCATTCGTTGACCTTATGCAACCACATACTAATAGTTTGTTCTTTACGGGAAGGGTCAAATTCAGGTAAAGTATTTTGTCCAGACAACTTATTGCTAACCGTATCCTTTCCTAACGTTTGTAATGCGTTGACTAGCTGAGATAAAATGTTGTCGTTATTGAGTTTACCTGACTCGCTCATTTTATCAGATTTCTCTGAAGTGATGCCATCTCCCTGCTCCACCACCCGGTTGTGGAGGTTGTCGTCACGCCTACGGCACCGAGGCGTCGACAGCCGGCGAGAGCGTGTGCTGCGCTCCTTCCGCTCTCCTCTACAACGTCCGCTCTGCGAACGTCGGCTGCGTGACTGCGTCACGAATCGAGAGCGCGAACGCGCCCTGCGTTCGTCACGCGTGCTGTTGCAAGTTCGGGGTGCGCGGCCACGTGAATTGCACCTGCTGCTCGTTCGAGATGGGCATCGGGAGTCGCACCTGCGGCTCGTTCGCCCAGTACGTCTGCTACGCGAGCGCGCGCGATGCAGCCTGTCTCGGTCACGGCCACTACTGCGCGATTGCCGCGGTAGTACCGGCGGTGTGTCCCGTCGTCGTCCGATGTCATCATTTTTATCGCTCATTGTCCTGGAACTGATATGAATCTCTAACAGTACCGATATCCAAAAACCATTTTAGGAAAATCCTGTTTAAAATACTCACTTCCTTTGTTATTTTACAGAGAAAACTACGAAAGTTACAAAAAAATACGGAACGAATAAAAAAAAATATAATTAAACAACGATAACCATTGCTGCTGTAGAACGTACAGTATAATGTTCATTTTGGTGTCGAAAATGATAATTTCAGGATTCCATCATCATTAAAGATTATCTGACAACACTATTTAATCGATACAAATCACTGATTTTACAAAATAAAAAGGACTAACCATAACGAAGATAAAAAAAAATCAAAATGAATGTCACAAAACTCACCTGTTAATTTTCAGGAAAGCACCAAGACTTACGTGTGGGTCGTGATTTCTGCGAGTCTATTTGGAGCTTAGACTCGTTATCCCAATTTCTGAAGTGTGAGACAATCTCCGGAATTAAAACACAATATGACTTTCCTTCAATTTATTTAAACTCTCTTCAAGTTCACTGTAACACTTTTTCCATCCTTTCCTCACCACTGCCAACTAACAAGTACCAATCTTCCTTTCCCTCCATCCAACTGTACTTTTACCACCATGCAATTCTCTGATTGGTTGTTATACACAACCAATCACGATAAAACAAATTGGTATCCGGTGGTAATTATAAACATTTATACCGGTGGTAAAAGAATAGTTGACTTATTAAAGATAAAGCTAATTTAATATGAATATATTTTGACCAACAAGATTTTATATTGTGATATTAACAGTAAAAGAAGTCAAGTATAAGTTAATGTTTACAGAATTGCAACAAACAAGAATTGTTAGTCATGACACTTACTTTTATAACAATTTGGCTATGAAATTACTATACCAATTACAACACTAGTTACATACATTAATGAGTGATCTAACAATAGATTTATTAATCACGCGTAACAATAATATAATTCCATACAAGCAAAGCCGCAGGCAAAAACTAATATATCAAATATATATTTGAAATCAGGTCATATAGAATTATAAAAGGTTATATAGAATTTCAGACATAAATAATTAGTAATCATAGTAATACTTTGAAATGACATAATATTTATAATGTAAATAATAATTGATAATGAATAATGACATGTTTGGATAATTGCGAAAAATGACATTGAATTTGTTTGATTGTTAAAGTTTGATAATACATAATGTAATTTAGTCTCAAAATATCGAGCACAATGTAACAACAATACGTGTTAACTACCTAGCTTTATGATGATTTTCAAACACAATGTATATTGTTAATGAATAAACTGGAAACTGGAAACAGGTCATCGAGACCTTTATTTTGATAGGTCCCCGTATCAAATATAAAAAAAATCAATATGGCGGCTGTGAGCCGCAAAATTGTCGTTGCAGTAATTTTTTTTCTTCTAAATATATAGAAGAAAAAAAATTACTGCAACGACAATTTTGCGGCTCACAGCCGCCATATTGATTTTTTTTATATTTGATGTAGCCTATGTGACTCTCACAGTAAATACGAATCTAACGACACCTCTCAAGCTAAAATCTATCCAGCCGTTCAGGCTGTAGAGCGTGCCAAACAACTATACATACATACATACTCTCGAAAAACATAACCCTCCTTCTGTCGCAGTCGGGTAAAAAAAAAAATCTCACATATATTCCACTTTCGACTTTTCCGTTCGTAGTAAGACTGGGGATAATTTCGGTGCAATAGCCCGCGGTACCCAATGCAAAATAACAATAATTTGCCAAATTTATGCCGATGATCGCCCTTTTGTTTCGACGTAATGAGCGGTTGTGCACCGGCCGAATTTAAAATACTATTACTTTCATAACATCACGACATAACTGGACTACCTATATGACTTTTTGTATATTTAATTATGTAATAGTATGGTTTTATCAACGACGGCGGTCAAAAATCCCTTTTTTAAATAAGACTACTTAAGTACTTAACTACTTAAGTTTACAAATATAAACTAAACTTAAAGTAATTAAAAACAAACTAACCTTAAAATGACTTAAAGATAACACTAATAAAAAAAGGAAAATAATAACATGAGCCACAAAAATAACAAAATTACAGCATAACCTTTGCGGGTAGCGGTTTACTAGATAAGTTTTGCTTTTAGTTTATTTTAAATAGTTTTAATGTAGATGTATTTATTTTTATAACGCTAATTGTATGTATCGGAAGGTTATATAAAGTTATATTGAACTTAGGTTTGTTATGTTTTATATCAACTTTAATCGCCAAGTCAGTATAATAGTCGCCCAGTTTCATAATTTTAGATGCTCGGTTTATTACTACCGATTAAAACTATGGTCTGTCCTATGGTTCAGAAATATCGGTCCCATTCGGCAAAGAGGCAAGTACACTGGACGTGTTTTTATAGTGTATGTTTAGATAATATTAATAAACATATAAATAAAACATTATACTTATATTATAAATAATACTAATTAGAAATTAAATTAAACTAAAATTATTCTACAAAACTAAAAAGGCAAACTGCACATGATTTGGAGTGTAAGTGGTTCATCAACATCTTTGAACCAAAGCCAACTTCATCTGCACGTGATGCACGCTGCTTACTAATAAACGAGGCTATGGCGGAAAGAGAGGTAGGCTATACCGTATTCTTTAAGCTGCCCGACTGGGGAAGTACCTCCACCTCACAGAATACCGCAATCAAATAACAATTCCCTTGAGGGTTGTTGTGTTCCTGCGATTGAGTGAGATCACCAGAAGGAAAGAAAGGAAGGCGTATAGGCTGGCAACGGATCGGCGACCACTTGTTGCTGATCTCCATGGGCGGTGGTGATTGCTTTCCACCAGGTGACCCACATGCTTGTTTGTCCTCCTCTCACCTAAAAAAAACACAGGCAATATTTCCGCGCTGAATTGCAGAAAAGCCTCTGCGCAAGAAAGCCACAGATTGCGATAAATCCTAGATCTGTGAAGAAAGCTTCCTGCGTGGGGACGTTTGTTCACATATATTTTTATATCAGAAAGAATCATACTGAGAATCACCTGATGATTGTAATAATCATCTCGATGAAAATACACGCAGAGAAAAGATGTAAATACAAAAATAAAATTCTAAATTAAATAATTTAACTGAACATTAACTTAATAAGCGTCCTAAATAGCTAATTATGAAATTTCTAATAGTAATCTGTATTTGAAACATAAATTGCAATTATGGATCCGTATCGTAAAGTGGCGGGCACACTGAGAGTACATTTTAATGCCCATTATTAGGTACTTAAAGAGACGCGGCCGTATAATAAAATCTATTAATAATGAGTATGGGATCGTTTGAGTTGTTACTGGCCATTGGTAGTATTTAGTGGGATTAAAGTATTCTAATACTTTTGGGGTTACTCATTAATACGTATATAAGAAAGAATATAAGGTAGATTTTTAATACATTTCAATATTTGTTTCTCACTTGAATATTAAAACAAATGTTAAATATTTTTGTATAATGCAGAAAACCCTTAGAAAAGAAAAGTTTTTAATATTAATTAAAGCTTGCTTGACTCGGATTGAATATATTTTAAATTAAGTTTTTATTTTTGGTTGCAATCCAAAAAGCGGTAGTCTCAAATATTAGTACTAAACGAAATTTAATATTTTCTTTGTATTTTACTGAGACGCTGGTTTTTTATTCATCATGCCTACAGCAGTTACTCAGCAATATTTCACTCTAAATATATCGTACCTGCTTAGTGGGAGATGAACATTACTTTATCTATGTCGAGTTCCATTTTCTGTTTTTTACAATGGCTTTTTATTTTCTTAGAAAATATGTACGGAACCGTGTTGTTCACACCAAGCACAATTTAACATTTTTACTTTGTCAAACACAATCGCCTAACCATGTATATTGTTATTGCCCGAATAAATTGGTTTACCTCAATATTTAATATCAATTTATTGTTATGATACAGTTATATAGTAATAATTCTCATACATTCGTTCCACTGTCTCAATATGGTGTTAATTTGAAATAGTTCATGATTTAGAAAATAAACTTTGGGTTTAGGGGCATAATATGTTTTTGAAGTCGTAACTTCATCTAAGAAAATAAGACAAATAGTCTGATTTATATTTAGGGACTATAATTTTTGTATAGAGAGGAATTCATCCACACACATTAGAACCAGTGTTCACGTACTTTGCTGTTCCAGAGAAGTTTTCTACTGCGTACTATCAAGCTGTGTCATGAACTGCTTCGTCGAAGATTTCCCAAGATATTATATCATAAGGTTATTCAAAAAGGGAGCGATGAGGTTTTTACACGATCGAGAACGTTCGTATAATGTCTCTGGTGTTGCAGGCGTCCCTAGACTGCGGTTTTTTTTTTGCCTTAGTGGTATTTTTTTTTTAAAGTTGTTAATTGGCAGAATCGTTCCGTTTTTATTGGGTATACCTTGGTGTGTCATGATCCTAGTAAAAAAATTGGTGACGTAATTTTTTACAAGGATTTAGAATCTTTATACCTATTATTTCTTTTATTATGATCGTCACTGTCGTGTTGTCTTACATATTGCACTTATATTTTAATAATTGGGATGTTAATAAATATACAATATTATATTTTGTATGTACTATACCGTACGTGACCTCGGGCGAAGATGCTTGCTCAGTTGTTCGCGCCGTGAATACAAATGTTTATTATGGAGGAAAAAGTAGCGGCTATTGTGGAACGCCTCAGGCACCTCCACTGAAGGAGTCGCTGGTAATGCACATAGGAAGTTGTAGAGTCGTTTATGTATAAAAAACAATAGCAACAGCATTAGATAATATTTGTCACTGTATTGATTGCCGGTATTTATTATGTGCTTCAGACATCTTCTATATAGGACTTGTTAAAAAAAAGTATTGATTTGATAAGGACTGCCTTATCGATATATTATAGAAAATATACTGGTTATTTATTTGGAGTCCTGGGAATGCACAGAGTGATTGGTGCCAGGAGCACAATATGATGTTTAATCTAGTACAGAAGTCATACAAGTTCCATTATTCCATTAGTTTGCTGCCCCAATTAAAAAAAATTGAAGCGCCAAATGCCAGGTGATTATCCAAAATATAGTCATATAAAAATTGTATGTAGACAATTAAAAAGAAATAATAATTCTGAATTTTAAGAATGTACAAAGGCATCTCTACCAGCCAATTTTCATCTTGGATACCTACATATATTGTATGTAATAGCACTAAGACATAAATCTAATCGTGAATTCTATACTTAAAAATTACATAAAATCGACTTTAATATTTTTTTCTGGTTACAAAGCATTTCAAATCCAAAATATTTGTGAAGATATTTTTTTGAAAAATGGAAAAATTCACCTGCCCCCGTAGGTGGGATTTGAACCCACTACTATTTAAATAATAATAATTTAATTAGTTTGGTGTTATCAAAAAATAGCTGAATTTCATCTGCAACGATGGCATACTTTAGTAGTGTAATTACTTAATAGGTTGATGACGCCACACTGTGACTCACACAGTAGAAATGTAAGATGCAAAAATTCGTCAGCAACACAAACCTTCCTGGTAGCTCAGTTGGAAGAGCACTCGACCGGTCATCATGAGGTCGTGGGTTCAAATCCCACCTAGGGGTGCAGGTGAATTTTTCCATTTTTCAAAAAATATTTATCCGGCAAGTTGATTTTTTTCTCTTATTCCGCTCAGGTGTACTGCTGTCGTTTTGAGAATCTGTCGTCTTGAGAATCTGTCGTCTTGAGAATCTGTCGTCTTGAGAATCTGTCTTTTTGAGAATCTGTCTTTTTGAGAATCTGTCCTTTTGAGAATCTGTTCTTATGCGAATAAAGGAACTATTTAAATAATAATATTTTATATACCTATTCTATGCATTTCTCTGTGCTGCTGTCGTCCCAGTACGCTTTGGCCAGCATTGTCCGCGGTACAAATGTGATCAAATTATAAAGAGTGGCGGTAGCCGCCGGCAACGCTCCCTGCCGCCGTAGTGGCGTAAGAACAATCGCAATTTGAGACGGGGGTATTATAAATGTATTATCTCACTGGTTTATCGTAAATAGTTGCTGCTTTTTAGTGATGCGGTCTACCGTCTAACACTTTTCACTATTGTTATGGCTTTAGATTTTATAGGCTTTTTATTTTATCTATAGCTTAAAAACCAAAGCTATTCCACCACGTGGGTGATATGAAATAGTTATTATAACTAAATAGACGCATGAATTAATGATTTTTTTTTTATTGGTAATAATTACAATCTAGAGATCCCGGGGTTCATTTGTTTGCTATTTTTGTGCTGCAATTTTCTTACAATTTATTAATTACACGTCTCTATTATGATAGGCCTCCCCAACCCGTTTGGCCAGCGTGGGGAGTGTAGGCCAAATCCTCCTTCCTTCTAGGACGGATGAGAGAGGGTCGTGCTCCTGTAGTGGAGACTAAAATGGACCTGATGATGATGATTATGATTATGATCGACAACACCAAATCAATCTATGGTCTGCAGCTTCACTTATCTATTGTACGTATTGGGGTGCAACCTTCGCTATCGAGATGACCTTTTCGCTGAATGACAATTCAAGGATGATGACAGCAACCTTTGTCTTTACTACATACTTTTTTGAATAAAAATGTTGGCGAAGACTACATAGGTAAGACGAGCTCGGTGGCGTAGCTCTTCGTTACTTGCACTCGTATATACTCGTACTCGTTTACGCTCCCTACCTTTCTTTTCGCCAGAGCTTCGTTTGTCAGTCAGCAGGGCGCACCGCGTGCAGGTGAAGTTGGCTTTGGTTCAAAGATGTTGATGATCCACTTACACCTTTCTCATAATGCATTTGTTTTCAATGAAGGGATTAGGGAGCCTACCGCCGAAGATGAAACCGGTTACCACAGGATTTTTTGATTGCGAAAATCTAAATTTAGCGTAGATTGACAGTAATTGTGTTTAGCTAAGCTGGTAGACACCATAGATATCTACCGACTAATGTGAAGATGTTTATTATAAACTTAAACCTAAGTTTTATTTTGGTGATCAAAAATACCGGTGGTAATCGGCTTCAGCTTCGACGGTAGGCCCCCTGTCTTTGGCAGCGTAATTACAAAATATACATTCTACATACTTATTAAAAAGATTAACTGTCACCAATAGAAAGTTATTTAGTATATTAAGTAACAAACAGATACTGAAGCCTCGGCAGCCATTTTACGAGTATATAATTAATTAGTACATTAATCAAAAGTCGGTAAGTAGCATCTTAGGAGAGTAATAAATTTGACCACGTTTGATATCAAGTTATGACATGGGAACATTTGCTGTGGAATTCAGAAGCAGTTATTGGTCTACATTAATTTATATTTCGACGACTATATAAATTAGCTGGGTTGTATATGTTTTGTATAATTTTGTTATGGTTCTTTTAGCATTAAGTATGACAGTTAAATGTTATTTAATTATTTCAAGATACACTGGTTCAAACTATATAATAAGAAAGTAACAAACTAAATTAAATAAAAATAAACTAATCTTAATTTTTTTTATTTATTTTATTTACATACGATATTTCAGAAATAAAAATAAGAGGAATAGAATTAAAAAAATAAAAAACATGTGCAGAGTTAAGTAAAATGTGACATTTACGGTAAATTCCCTATAAGTATAATTACATAACTACCCATTTATGCCGAAAAATACGTATTCGGCATTTCTTCGGCATTTATATGTACTTATCAAACATACAGACTGGCAATTCTAAAAGGTAAATTCTAAAAGGTAAAAATTTTGGGTCGGCAACGCGCATGTGATGCCCCTGGTGTTACAGGCGTTCATAGGCTACGGTAACTGCTTTCCATAAGGCGGGGTGTATGCTTGTTTGCCACTTTAGTAATATAAAAAAATGTTTTGCCCTTCTATTGTTCATAAATTTCTCTCATATTATTATTTCATGCACAAATACGACAGGTTTAATTTAATTTTATGTATGTTTTTTTATACAATTAAGATGGCAAACAAGTATATGACCCGCCTGATGGTAAGGAGTCATTTTAAATATAAATCATAGTATATAGATTACCCAATTAAAAAGTTATTTGTCATGGTTGTTGCTATACTAACCAATCGCCAAGTGTTTCGATTTCAATCATAGTATGTTATGATTTCCGGTCCGATATTATCGTCGCCATTTTTGTTATTAATAATCAATTAAAATTTAGATGTATCAGAGATACTTTATTAATATTTCCTATTGCCTTTTAATAATTTCTCTTTGTGTCTTTTACAGCCATTGGCTCCCTGTGCTCTTTAGTTTGTTGGTCCATTAAGTGGGTTCTCTACTGGGTTTTCAATATTTTTTTTATTCAATAACAATTTATACAAATTGTTTGAATGTGTACAATCAAGAGTCATAAATGCAGTACCACCTACCTAACCTTTGACATTGAAGAAAATATGTATATAATACGATATTAAAATTTCTTTATTTTATTTTAAAACCTATAATAATATTATTAATACATCCGCAGGGCAGCTTGTGGCGAGCTGTTGTGTGAGTAGCGACACCACGGACCCGAGTCTCCGGAGAGTCGGTCAGAGCCTTCGTCTTCGACGTGTCGGTTGGAGTGTATACACAAGAAGGCCCGCAGGACTCCAGAGATGAGCCGCTAGAGCTATATGCTCCAGGGGTGGAAGTGTTAAAGGGCATCACGCCGTGAGTAACTTCGGAAAAAGCGCAGCACACCTCTCGACATCCCTGAGTCACTCACACCGGTATTGCCCCCGGCCGTTTTCCTGGCATTTCGGGGGCCCATCTAGTTAGTGGCAAGCCACCGCCTGCCGAACTAGCAATATAAGCAGTTATGGCAGGCGTCCGTCGCTCTTCTGTAATAGCCCGGTATTAAGTTCACCCAGATCTCATCTCCATAGCCCATTTATTTTACATCACACTTCGCAATAGTCTCAACGCCTGCCGAGACCTGATCATGAGTATCTCGTTCCATTGACATATCTTGGAGCGGGTCACGGCGGAAGTACAACATTACATCAAACTTCTCAAAGGAGCCTCTACGCGTTGGATCTATATCCCCGCGCATGCCTATCAAATGACCGGGCTTGACCCGTGAATTAAGTGAGATTATTAATAGTATTGGTGAATTAAGTTCGCAAGTTTCTGTCCAATAAATAATTACACCTATCTGATATTATAAACCAGTGATAGCGATTTGATTAGCACCATGATAGAGGTGTTGCGATTACAGTAACGATAGACAATTCTTTTCCTCAAAATTGATGTCTTACTTAATGTGGGAACTGAACGACTGAGCTGTACTAATAGAAAATAAAGGGGAACGTATACTGAGCCTCGGCAGTAAAAATATTTAATTGTACTAAAAGGAAAATATTAGCACAAATACGTTTCTTCTTCGCAAATGGTCATTCGTTAAATTTGGTACATAAAAAAAAAGAAATTGAAACAATGAGAAAGGTATAAAACGTTTTATATAAAAAAAAAATGGTAACACGTATCTGTTTTACGGGATTGATGGTATTTATCATAAAATAATGCAGTGTGTCTGATTTCAACCATATCCTGAGAGATTACTTATCAAAATTTTATATAATTATTCTGCTAAAACCACATTAAATTAAATTACAATCTAATTTCAATTTCAATGTGGCACAGCGTAAAAGTATTAGATTCAATCGTAATTGAGTTCAGGGGACACAGATGAACTGGGGGCAATGAAAGAAGACACTTAAAATTTGTTGTATTGTCTTCTAGAAAATGGACAATCCACATCCACCAGATCAATCGGATGTGAAAATCGTATGTGAAAAATTGCAAAATTTTTGGATTTTCACTTCGGAGAAAGCACCCAGGTTCGCCACTAGTGTATAGTTCCACCGACTTATGCTGAAGATGATAGTCACTAAATGGAAATCGACCTTAGCGAATTAAAGACATGAATAGTCTGCAATTGAGATCGCAGGGCTCCAGTTTGTGAAATAATGCTCATCATCATTCCAGCTAAATATGTTCCACATAGACTTCCATTATGAACTATTTTGAGTCATTTTAAGATCAGTTCATTTGATACTGGGAACCATGGTACACTACGATCTTTGCTTTTAAAATGCACACTTTTTATGTGAAAGGGGCAAGCAAGTATGTGAATCACCTAATGGAAAGTAATCACTACGACAAAGTAATCACAACGTCGTCATCACTTCGTCAAGAAGAAACTGTCGTAGATCGCCAATCATCATGGTAATATGGATGGAATTTTAAATAACAGAGATTCCATAGTGGTTTTACAATGCGTTTTTTGAAAAATGGAAAAATTCACCTGCGGGGCAGGTGAATTTTTGGTAGAGGTCGTGGGTTCAAATCCCACCTAGGGGGGCCTGTCGACCACCTAGAGGGGGCAGGTGAATATTTCAATTTTTCAAAAAATATTTATCTGGCAAGTTGGCCAAGACAACTATTTAAATAATAATACTTTACTATGCGTTGTTCTTAACGCTCCTAAACCGAACGGTGTAACCAACTGACAATGATGTATGGTGGTTTGAAGTCAAAGGTTCGATTCTGTTAACATTTTATAATTTGTTTTTAAGCTAACCATGTTCAGGTCGTTCTATTATGTTTAGGATCTAGGTATCCGATCTAGTCTAGAATTCTAAAGTCGATGGAATGGACGAGCTCGGTGTTCGAATGGCTAACAATGGCCACTTTGGCTTCGAGGTCGTGGGTTCGATTCCCACACAAGATAAACATTTGTGTGCATGAACATTTCTGTTTGTGTTGGTCTGGGTGTTTTCTGTGTTTAATATGTATGTACATATTTACAAAAAAGAATGTATATAAGTATATAAATTAGTTATCTAGTTATATAAATCAGTTATATAGTATAGCTTTGCTTAGTTTGGGACTAGATGGGCGTGTGTAATTTGTCCAGGAATATTTATTTATTATTTATTTAATATGAAAATTAATAATTCTAAAGTTGATGGAATATGAAGTATGGTCAGGCTGCAAAGAGATCCTGGCAGATTAGTATTAAAGGATGTAACAAGATCAGCTAAATATGTATGGCAAAAGCTGCCTAGTGATGTGTATTTTTATATATAATAAAATTCCGGCCAAGTTCAAATAATTAAATACTATTAAATTCAAAAATAAATTGTATAAATGGCTTAACGATATTTTTTTTATGTATTAATGCATTACATAAACATAAGTTTAAAATTAAAATTTATATAAAAAATAATGTTTTGGGTGTAAGTGGCTCACCATTAACTTTGAAGCTAAAGCCAACCTAACTTACACGTGGTGAAGCCTGACAAACGAGGCTCTGGCTTAAGAGAGATAGGGTTTGTAGAGACCAATTTTGGAAGTACCTCTCGTAAAAGACCGCATCCAAATAACAAATACCCTTAAGGATTGTTATGTTCCTGCGAGTGAAGCCATGACGCGTAAGGAGATATTGCGTTAGCAGCGGAAGCGCCAGCTCTCGGACAATATACTCCTTGTATTGCAAGTGTCTCCAGGATACGTTACGTTAGCTGCTTCACATCACACTTGTCAGGACCGACAGTTTAAGTGACGTGCTAACAACAAAACAGCTCGAAATAAATAAACCCATCCATAGACACGCTTCAGACGAGGGTGCTTAACTTGCGTGATTGATTACACTAACACGCGCAACTTCGCCATCGAAGTCCTCATATAATCTAACATCGAGCTCGCTATAATTCTACATGAATATTTGTTATCAAACATTTGTATCGCACATCAAACATTGGGTCCAACAGCTAAAAGCCGAATCGAACAATCAATTTGTCAAGGCGGGTACATTCGCCCCATTCGTTTAAAGTTGTTTTTTTTTTTATATATTTTATATGTGTTGTGCGTTTTGACATGAGATAAACCGTAAGGCTTGAATAATAGCTTAGTGTGTTTTTAATGACGTAATCATGTTACCAACGCTATATTGAATAATAGTCTTATTTGAGAGTTGGGGGCAAGGCAGATGGGGAGGAAGGTATTAGAGTGGAAGCCGCGCGTAGGAAGACGAAGCGTTGGACGCCCTTATCTGGGGGCACGGCAGTGTCCCCGCCAAGTCGAGCTTCTAGATGGTCCGAAGATCTTAAGAAAGCGGCTGGATGTGGAAGGCGGAGGATCGTATTTGGTGGAGAGCATTGGGGAATGCTTATATGCAGCAGTGGGTAGATACAGTCTGATGATGATTATTACTATTACTTATAATAAACATTATGGAATTCCATTTTCTTTTTATTTCAGAGGGTGGCAAACGAGCATATGGGTCACCCAATGGAAAGCAATCATCACCGTCGATGGAGATCATCAACACCAAGAGTCGCCGATCAGTTGCCAGCCTATACTACTGCCTTTCTTTCTTTCTGGTGACCTCACTCACTCGCAGGAACACAACAACCCTCAAGGGAATTTGTTATTTGGCTGCGGTATTCTGTGTGGTGGAGGTACTTTCCCAGTCGAGCATCTTGAAAAATACGCTATAACCTACTTCTCTTTTCGCCAGAGTCTCGTTTGTCAGTCAGCAGGGTGCACCACGTTAGTGAGGTTAGCTTTGGTTCAAAGAAGTTTATGAACCACTTACACCTCAAATTCCATGTCAGTTAATTATATTTCCAACGGAACCATTTAAAACAAATAACACATTACATTCATTTTGCGAATTGTTATTAACATTTTAATAAAGCCATCAAGCGGCAACGACAAAGCTAAACAAAAAATCGATTCACAATCGATACGAGATCGAGAGCTTAATCGATTCAGCAAAACAATTTTATCGGGAGACATGCGAGATGTAGATGGCTTTACAAGTTTTATGTTATAAACTGTACATATGTATAAGATGTACATTTGTAAAATGTATGTATACATATGTTGTATAGTTTATGTGGTGTGGGAATTAGTTACTTTCTTATACACAGGCTGTTTTGTTTTTTAAATTAAAATAACTTTTTTTATATTGGATTTACTATTTATTTCTATAGTCAATGATGTCAGTTGAAACTTTTTAAGCTGGTAATCTGTAAAAGTCATTTTTTTTATGTGAGCGGGGGGCAAACGAGCATGTGGAGATCAGCAATATCAAGGGGTCGCCGATCCGTTCCCAGCCTATTCTCCTTCCGATCTTTCTTTCTGGTGACCTCACTAACTCGCAGGACCACAACAACCCACAAGGAAATTGTTATTTGGCTGCGGTATTCGGTGATGTTCGAGGTACTTCCCCAGTCGGGCAATTTAAAAAATACGTTATGCCTTACCTCTCTTTTCACTAGAGCCTCGTTTGTCAGTCAGCAGGGTGCACCACGTGCAGGTGAGCTGATGAACCACTTACCCAAAGTTTTCTATTTATTTCGATAGTGAACAATGTCTGTTGAAATTTCCTAAGCTGGTAACTTGTGGTAAGTGATTGTCTCTGATATATATACAGGGTTGCACCTTGTACGTATGTTAGCAAACGCGGCTCTGGTGAGAGAGTAGAGCATAATTATCAAGCCCAACTGGGGAATACCTCCAATCCACAAAAGTGTCTCCACACAAGAAGATTAATTGCGCGAACAATAATGCTACTAGTTAGGAGTACTGCTTCCCGGCTGGTAACACCGCTGCATCTCCTCACTTCTAGAGACCTCACACGTAGGAACAACAGTCTTTTAGGAAATTGTTACTTGACTGCGGTCTGCTGTGCCTTCCACTTGGATCCACAGTTTCCCAGTCGGGCATTTTAGACCTTGAATCTATGACATTCTTTATCTCATGTTTGCCAATTCGAATCGGCGTCTATAAAACGTATTATAAATCTATGGATATATACTTGTACCTCTAAAATTTGGCAAACGTCATTATCAAATCTCGCCACGAGATTTTCTTTTTAACCGCCTCCATAAAGAAGCAGGTTCTTAATTCGATTGATTTTTTTTTAAATGTTTGTTACTGTATTACTCCGTGATTTATAAACCGATTTGAAAAAAAAACTTTTTTTATTTGAAAGAGGCTTCCAGATTGGTCCCATATTTATTTCATCATCACCATCATCATCAGCCTGAATCTACATCCATAAATGTAGAGTAATGTTTGGAGTCGGTTTTCTTTTGTTAAAATTATGTTTTTTTTTTATCCTGCACACACTCCTAAACATAGCAGTCTATCGTAGACTTAATTTAGCTATTCCGTGATTTGAAATGTAATCTTTATTTATGTGTTCTTTTAGCAGTGAGATATTGTCCATTGACCACTCTCACTATCCTTTGCAAAATCCGTTTCTAAGGATTGAAAGACTAGAAATATTATTTATCTTTCCAAATTACTTCAATTACTCTACATTTACGGCATCTAGATCGTGATTTGTAGAGCTCCATTCAGAATTTTAATTGACAGAACAAACTTATTAGTTAACACTTACATATTAGGCAGTGTAATGAAAAACTTGCATTTCCAAATGTACAAAAAGCATTTGGTTTCATACGTAAATAATTTATAGGACAAGTTAGCATTTATGAATGATAGAGTAATATTTTATAATATACTACGTCGCGTGGCAGACAAGCATACGGCCTGCCTGATGTGAAGCGGTTACTGTTGGCGACCTACAGCGCATACATCCTTTTTGGCCAATATATTCAAATTCTCAGTATTATTTTCTTTTTATATTCGAAAACAATTGTTGTATTTTATCAGTCAAAAAATATATATGAAACACGAACTAGTGATTTCCTTTGCCATCCTCAACAGTTACCATAGCCATATTAACGCTCGCAACATAAAATATCGCTCGCGCGCCGCCACCCCCGCTGCCATCGCAGCATCTCCTTCCTTTCTGGTGACCTCACTCACTCGCAGGAACACAATAGCCCTCAAGGGAACCGTTATTTAGCTGCGGTATTCTGTGAGGTGGAGGTATGTACCTGTATATATACTATAGGAGCGTAATTGTAAGCTACCCGACTGGGGAATGTTCCCCAGTCGGGTAGCTTACAATTACACTCCCTACCTCTCTTTTCGCCAGAGCTTCGTTTGTCAGTCAGTAGGGTGCACCGCGTGCAGGTGAAGTTGGCTTTAGTTCAAAGATGTTGATGAACCACTAACACCACATCATAATATAAAGCTGATTATGTAAATATAATATAGTATATGGGTGTAAGTGGTTCATCGACATCTTTGAACCCAAGCTAACTTTACCTAAACACAGTGCACCCTCCTGACTGACAAGCGAAGCTCTGGCGAAAAGAAACAATTCACTTGAGGTTTTCTGTGTTCCTGCGAGTGAGCGAGGTCACTGGAAAGGAAGGATATGCGGCGTTGGCGCGCGAGCGAAATTTTATGTTGCTAGCGTTAATAAGGCTACGTTAATCGCTTCACATCAGGCAGGCCGTATGTTTATATGCCACCGGACGTAGTATAAAAAATAATAATATATATTTATTACACATGATGCCTACGGCCTCCTTCTACAGTCGCACCGCTCGCACATTAGAGCCTAAGTGGTCGCGTACTGTGCGGTTCCAGAGAAGTTTTCTCCCGCGTACTGTCCAGCTGTGAAACGAACTGCC
Source organism: Hypsopygia costalis (assembly GCA_937001555.2). Lineage (NCBI taxonomy): Eukaryota > Metazoa > Arthropoda > Insecta > Lepidoptera > Pyralidae > Hypsopygia > Hypsopygia costalis. Next base: position 12,306,255 of record OW443344.2, read on the forward strand.
TGTCGAGGTTTTCTCAGGAGACTAAAGCATGAGGTTCTTCAAGAAAGGTGTGAAAAGATTTTTACAGGGTCGGCAACGCGCGTGTAATGTCCCTGGTGTTACAGGCGTTCATAGGCTACGGTAACTGCTTTCCATCAGGCGGGCTGTATGCTTGTTTGTCACTTTAGTGGTATAAACATATGTATATATTACTTTATATAATAATTTCATCTCAGTCGCATGTTTCTTCTGTTTCAGATGTCGTAGAGTTGCGACGACCAAAGCAGCCACGGCAGTCGCATGCATCTACTAACGGTACCTACCAATGTCAGTGCATAATAAGGAAGGGGGTATGATGTATCTTATAATATGTATTTGTGTTTTTTTTTTTATGATTTGTTAAATAGATTTTTCGCATAAAATTATATTATGTCTTTCGCAATAGCTACATATGAAAGAGTAATAACTCTTTAACGAGTCGAAATATCATTTAATTGTATTGTTTTTTATTTCTTCTTCTTTTTGTCTTTCTGTATTAATAGTACGCACATAGTGTAATATCCGTCAAGTGACTCTTTCTCTTACTGCCTATAGGGTCGGCTGGAAGAGATCTCTTGTAGAGATAAGCTCACCTTTGTACACTTATGATTTAACTACGTTATGTTAATTTATGTGCAATAAAGAATATATAATAATATTGGCCGTGTGGTTTCCGGCAGATTAGAATAGAATCACTCCGTCTCTTCCCGTGGATGTCGTACAAGGCAACTAAGGGAAATACATTATCAAACATCGATCAGGCCTCCCCAACCCGTCTGGCCAGCGTGGGGAGTGTAGGCCAAATTCTTCTCGTGTCTAGGACGGATGAGAGAGGGTCGTGCTCCTGTAGTGGAGACTAAAATGACCTGATGATGAAAGAATATAATTATGATTGACTGCTTGTTAAAAAATGTGGAAATCGTCCTGTATATAACTTTATATGTATCATAACGGCGTTTAGAGGCCAGCATTGCTTTAATTGGCCACCAGTATTTATTGTTGGGATGAACATATCACCACGACCGGACATAACTCAGTGCTTCTGTTCATCGTGATTCTCCATTTTGTATCGGTGTATGCGATAAGTGGAACAGAAATGCTGTGGAGATGGATCATTGCTTCTAAATAATTTATTAATTATATTGTGGGTTCGATTCCCACACAGGACAAATATTTGTGTGCATGAACATGTCTATTTGTCTTGGTCCGGGTGTTTTCTATGTATCATAAGTATGTATTTACAATAAAATAAAAAAATGTATTTACGTATGTTTATCAGTTGTCTAGTGCCCATAACACAAGCTTCGCTTACTTTGGGGCTAGATGGCGCTGTGTAATTTGTCTGACAAAATATTTATTAAAGTAAAATTTCTTTACGCTTAACTTGGGGAGTAAGCTGGTGAATGCGTGACGAGAACGTTACGAAAAGTATGAACGGGCTAGGCGAACGGAAGTGGAATGGGAGATATAAGATAGTGAAAATAGAAAGAGAGAGAGTTACGTTTCGTATATTACTTTAGGGACAAGAGACAGAGAGGTGGTGTAGGGTGGAGCACACATTTTATTTCTCTCTTTCTCTCATTGCCAGTTATGTTTAAAAAAAAGTAAAGATGGAGCTAAAAAAGTTTTACTTTAGCCGTGTGGTATAAAGCATACTCAGCAAGGTAGTTTTTGGAAAGCTTCGGCACATCTACAATAAACAAATTTAGTGTACAAACACTTAAAGTTAGTTATAGAGTATATTGATCTGTAAATTAGTAATTGTCGTCAATCCCGCTGCTGGGATACGTGCCTCCCCTCAATTGAATAGGTGTAGGACTCCACGACGCTACTCAACTTCGGGATGGCGGAGGCCAATGTTTTCAAGCCGCCTAAAGGCCACATACTTGGCTCAACGACTGTCATCTAATGACAACAGCCAGGACCGCTGGCTTAACGTGTCCTCCGAAGCACGGAAGAGGTCGAGATAATATAAACCCATCCATGAACAGGCTACGGTCGACGTTGCTTAACTTGCGTGTTCGATTACACTGACACGCGCAACGACGCCATCGCGCTCCTCATTATTTTTAGAACTTCGTAATGAATAATTAGATTTTTTTTAAACAATGTCTACTCCACTGAAGAACAAAAACTGAGATAGCAATTTAACGAAGCGGCATCACAGCAACGTCTTCATTTATTCAATTCAAAACAAAAGCAAAAACTGAACGTATTACAATATCAATTTAGGAAAGTGAATCGAGTGATTTATTGTAGTGGCGTATGTAAATATAAATATCGCTTCGAGGTCTGTATGTTCGTTTGTGCTAATTACCCATTTGAGATGGAAGACGTTTCTGCTGATATGATTATTAAGTGGTTATGACAACTCTATAGTTTTATTTCGCAGTTAATACCACATCCGCAATTTGGCGTAATAGATGATTATACTGTAATGAATAGATTTTCTGGGTTTGATATACATTTTTTTACGTATTTTTTTTAAATATTTACACCAAACTAACAGTCCTAATTTAGTCGTAATTCTTCTTCTATTGGACGTATCCAGAAAAAACAACATACACTAGATTTAAATTAGACCCTTAGAATTACAACTGTGAAAATCGCATCCAATTTGCAGTATTTGCGTGATTTGTATGCACAAACATAGCCATAGTCTGGTAAAACATACCTATTATGTATCAGGTAAAAAAACCGAACAAGTTTTTAACGTGACGGGGGAATATTTTGAAAAAAGTAAAAATTCACCTGCTCCCCCTCCCCCTTGGGTGGGGGGATCTCTATTTATCACAACATTCACAACGAATTTATTCAGAAGAAAGTAGTAGGAGTAGGAAGCTTTTGGAATTTGATTTTCCCTCTTGGCAATGTGAGCGACAACTATATGGCAAATAAGGCATTAAAAGCATAAAGAGATGGCTAGTAAAGTGAAGCTCAATTACCGTGCACTACGGGTTTTAAGTATCTAACACTATTGGGGACCTAAAACAATGAGTTTGTTACCTAACACATCGCTTCCAATAATATAAAAAAATCTAACAGTTGTAGTAAGTATGAGATAACTACATCTTTTTATGTTAAAAGGGAATTATGGCAGACTCATGGTAATCTGTATTTCTGGTAGTAAACGTAAGTACTAGTAATATTTATGACTTCATTGATATGTTACACAGTGGGAACAGAATACTTGATTTGTTCGTTCGGAATCACGTCGTTTGATTGGCAATGACTTTGTCTATAAAACAGAAGTAGATATGTTACCTTTACATTCAAATTTTTATTAGTTACAAGAGTGCCAATAGATGAATTTCAAAATTTCAAAATTCAATGAGCAGATTACTTATCTAGTATAAGTTTCCCATATTTTTTACTTTCAGTATGAAAAAAAAAAAAACTTATTTGGACACTAGGACACTGACCATCGGACTGGTCCACAGGCTAAAGGTCGCGCAGCGAGCGATGGAGAGGGCTATGCTCGGGGTTTCTCTGCAGGATCGAATCCGGAACGAAGAAATTCGACGGAGAACCAAAGTTGTCGACATAGCCTTCAGAGTTTGCAAGCTGAAGTGGCAATGGGCCGATCACATCTGCCGAGTAAGTGCTGGCAGATGGGGAGGAAGGTATTAGAGTGGACGTCGCGCGTAGGACGACGAAGTGTTGGGCGCCCTCCTTCTAGATGGTCCGATGACCTTAAGAAAGCGGCTGGGAGCGGCTGGATGCAGAAGGCGGATGATTGTATCTAGTGGAAAGCATTGGGGAAGGCTTATACTCAGCAGTGTATAGATACAGGCTGGTGAAGATGATAAATACGTATTAGAATTTCATTTTTTTTTGTGCTACATTGGATAGCAAACAAGCATACAACCTGCCAAGTATGAAGCGCTTATTATAGGCTGTAGGTACTCGCAATACAAGGAGTTCCTAATGCTCACGCGCTGGCACGGCCGCTGCTAACGCAGTGTCTCTTCACTTATAGTTAGTGATCTCACTTCACAGGAATACAAGAACACAACAATCTTGAAGGGTATTGTTTCTTTTTTATACTACGTCGTTTTTTATACTTTTACCGGAGCCATATTAACCCTCGCGATAAGAAATATCGCTCGCGCGCGGCCACCCTGCTGCTAATGCCGAAACTCCTTACTTTCTGGTGAACTCACTCACTTGCCGGAATACAATAATCCTCAAGGGAATTGTTATTTCGCTGCGGTATTCTGTGAGGTAGAGGTACGACCCCAGTCAGATTCGATGTTCTTACAACATTCGTCATGATACCAGTCGACACGTCACGATGAAGTTGGCTTTGATATGACTTTGAAATCCTTCTTCTTCTACCCACTGCGTGGCACTATCGGTAGTGTCATGGGTTTTTGTTTCCTTAAATTGATAGGAATTACTTGAACCTCAACTTTTATTACTTCATGGTTTTTCATACTCATTGCCTTTTATGGCGGTCGCCGCTGTTAACCCTGGCTACACAGGAGACACAGCGGTGGGAATGTGTGGTGGGCCCCAGTTCCGTTAAAAAAAATCATGGTTGTTATAAAAAAAAAAAGCTTAACCTATCTATAGTTTAATACCTTTACCACCGCTAATTGGCGATTGAAGACTTCGCCTATTTCGGTGTCCGCTAACATAGTATGCACGCACGATTGATTATTATGTACCACGTAATTTATTTACTGACAAGACTGAAGGCTTCATTGCGCTTCAATTTGGTCGATCAGGAAAGTTAAGTAATAGCACAATATAAGAAATAGTACAGTATGGCCACTCCCTGCCGCTCTCTCGTGTCGACCTCGCATCCCCTCTGAAGTCTGGAACAGTTTGTTTCGCGCCGCACGCACACACGCTCATTCACGCTCTTCACAGACGTCATTGTTTATGTATTAGTAAATGACGCGACATTTGTATGCAGTGGTCGGGGTGTGGTAACAGCGCACAAAGCCAGTAAATGAGTTTGATCTAAGATGGAAATCGAGCATACGTCCCATCTGCTGGAAAGCAGTTACCACAACCTACCTATACACTCGTGCAAAACTAGGGGTATAACTCCCGCGCTGCCGACCCGGGTGCAGCCATTCCACAATTTAATAGTTCACAGAAGAAATTGCCTCTGGAATCGCACTTTTGAAGGTATTAGAGGTGTAAGTGGCTCATGCCATCTTGTGTCTAAAGCCATATAAACAAATCTAATATCCTTACACGTTATGCCATAATCGAACTGGATTCTGTAAAAAGGATACGGTGATGATGAATTCGGTGTAGTCAGTCTGGGAAAGATGATAGAGCCAAACCCACAAATATAGGCTCACCAACTCGTGGTACCTACACCTGCCAAATAGCGAAACAGACTCTGGCGAAAGAGGCTGTGGCTATGTTTTTTTTTTTTGTATTAGCTCAGCATATTGGCTCCACTTCGCCTGATGGTAAGCGAAAAGAACAGCCCCAATCGCAACGGCAACGGACAAGAGATCTTGATGTCTTATCTATGTCTACCCCGACTGGAGAAGTAGTGAATCAGCCCAACAGTCAGCGTCCAAGTCTCTGCACCGCTGGTCATAATTATTACCAAACTGTACTATTTTTCGGAATTTATCGTGGACAAACATCGTGACATGGGATTTTACCCAACTAAAGTATTCATCCGATTTTGGTGAAGGTGCCCGGTCCGACAACGGATCGGTTGCCCAACTGATTATATGTATGTTACCCGGCCCGATTACTACTTTTTATAGCCGGGTTACTAATTTTAAGCCGACTTTTACAATAGGAGGATTCGATTTTTATCTTTTAGTATTTTTTCCGTAGTCGTTGACGATCCAAACTGACAGACGGTTTATAACCTTTAAGTCTGAGGAGGGATTTTGCGTCCCTTTGTGTGTTCTACCGTTTGTACAATGGGGTGTGTTCAGAGGAGTTGTTTGACATGATGCCCACGGCCTCCTTTTACAGTCGCACCGCTCGCCATCGACAGGGAATTCATCCTCACACATTAGAACCGAAGTGGACACGTACTGTGCGGTTCCAGAGAAATTTTCTTCCACGTACTATCAAGCTGTGGAATGAACTGCCTGTTGAGGTTTTCCCAGGAGACTACAGCATGGGGTTCTTCAAAAAGGGCGTAAAGAGGTTTTTACAGGGTCGGCAACGCGCATGTGATGCTTCTGGTGTTACAGGCGTCCATAGGCTACGGTAACTGCTTTCCATCAGGCGGGCCGTATGCTTGTTTGTCACCTTCGTGGTATAAAAATAAAAAAAAAAGTCGTGTTACAATTTTTGAAACTTTATCTTGTTATATTTTATAAAAAAAAAACATTAGAGTTGCTTTAATAGTATATTATATTATATAAATTGAATAGACTTCTGCAAACAACTTGCATACCCCAATATAGCTGAGATCAATGCAACAATTTTCCTAGTTATTAGCATTTAACATTCCGATTCGATTATCGACCTGGTAAAAACATAGTTGAAATAAGACACTATTGCATTTGGTCAGGTTGGTCTATTTCAATTCATCTAATTGAATGTATTTTTGTGCGAAGTGTGTTGCAGAAGTATACTAGTTGTTAGAGGAGGCACAAGTTATAGGCGATCAAAGATATTTAGAATAATTATTATAATATAGTTAAATCTCTTTGTAGGCAAATTTGTGAAATCTATAAACATAACACAGATTATGACGAGTTCGGTGGTCGAATGGTTAGCAATGGCCACTTTGACTCCGAGGTCGCGGGTTCGATTCCCGCACAAAATAAACATTTGTGTGCATGAACATGTCTGTTTGTCTTGGTCTGGGTGTTTTCTATGTATTATAAGTATGTATTTACAAAAAAAAATGTATTTAAGTACATTTATCAGTTGTCTAGTAAGTACCCATAACACAAGCTTTGCGCTTAATTTGGGACTAAATGGCGCTGTGTAAATTGTCCAGAAATATTTATTTATTTATTATTAGTAGGTCGAGGTTTTCCCAGGAGGCTACAGCATGTATTCTTCAAAAAGAATGTAAAGAGCGAGAAAAGCGAGCCTGAAGTAGAGAGAGAGACGAAGAGAGCGTGTTTTTACAGGATCGGCAACGTTACGTGAGATGCCCTTGGTGTTGCATGCGTCCATAAGCTTATAGTAACTGCTTTCTGCCCCCTTACCACCATCTCTTATTGCGATTCAATAACTGAATAGAATGCATATTCATATCAATGAATAAGCGACTCTATTTCAAATGGAATAGAGTCGCATATTCATTGGTATGAATAAGCAATCTATTCAATTATTGAATCGCAATAAGAGATGGTGGTAAGGAGGCTGACCAGGCAGGCTGTATTTTTTTTATGTAATAGGGGGGCAAACGAGCATGTGGGTCACCTGGTGGAAAGCAATCACCACCGCCCATGGAGATCAGCGACACCAAGGGTCGCCGATCCGTTGCCAGCCTTTAAATGCTTATTTGTATGTATGCTTGTTTACCACCTTAGTGGCGTAAAAAAAGGTCTACGTTATCGAAGCGCAGCGGAACAAAGACGGAGACTAAAAATGGAAAGAGGAAACTACTGAGAGCAGCCCCTTACCACCATCTCTTATAGCGATTGAAATGAATAAGCGACTCTATTTCACATGAAATAGAGTCGCTTCCTCAGCATTAGCTGATATTTTAATGTAAGCGATAAAACTCATAATTTCATATTTATTTACATAATTTTGCATGTATGTATTTGTAATTTATTATTGATAGTAATAATATCTGCGCTGCACCAGCTACCTTAATTTCTGACTATTTGTCCTCTACCCAAAGGTTGTCTGGAAGAGATCGTCGTTATCGTCGTCTATAAGACCGCCTTTGTACTAGTAGGTAAGTACTTAATGTTTCCACTGTATATTTTTTCATTTCTTTTGGTGAAATAAAGTATCTAAACGAGTTTCTAAAGCTGCATTATCAGGTTCATACCAGATTTGGCAGGGCAGGGAGAGAAAGTGTCACAAGTCTCGGGATCTGCTTGGGTTTCTCTCTCTGCCACACGATGGACCCGGCACCCGCACGGTGAATCCATGGAAGCTAAGAAGTTCGTCTCATACCTATTGTATTTTAGTTTCTCTCCAACTTGGTCAAAAATGGTCTTACCTCGTTCCGGTTGTAACTTGTACCACCAACAGGACTACTAACAACTACTCTGTCATCACATAGATCAGGTTGTCGGTATGCGGGTCGTTGCACTATCGCACGTTTGGCAATACGCGACATTTCGCTCTAACGACGGCCGGTTTGTATTTACGCGTTTTAATTGGAGAAGACCTAGTATCTGGATTACATTACATTTTATTAGACCTGTATATGTCATAAATTGTGGGATTAGTATATCTTCACTCACTTTAATTTAGTAGAATTCTTGACCAATGCTTAACGAACTCGGTGGTCGAATGGTTAGCAATGGCCACTTTGACCTCGAGGTTGCGGGTTCGATCCCCGCACAAATTATTTGTGTGCATGAACATGTCTGTTTGTTTTGGTCTGGGTGTTTTCTATGTACTTATTATATGTATGTATTTACAAAAAAAAATATTTAAGTATAATATCCGTTATCTAGAACATATAGTACAACATTTGCTTAGTTTGAGAGTTTGTTCAGAAATATTTATTTATTATTTATTTATACTACACGACAAATCGCCACCGCGGCCGCCATCGCAGGCTTTGTTTGTCTGTGACATTCTTTAATGACACAATTTTGCGTCATCTTGCTATTTTCCAGTTCTAGAAAAAAATGTTCTACACAGCTGCCTAAATCTCGGTCACATAGCTACTTTATATAATTAAAACGGATCCCTAAATCCCACATCAGTTATGCACAATAAACATCACGACCAACATTGGAAACTTTTAACCTTTCAATCAAGCGGTCCATTTAAAAGAACAATATCTTAAAGCCACGGACGCAATCAGCCCAGGACGCTCGCTAAAGACAAATAAAACATCTTTTAAAAGGTAAAAAGAAGAGCAAAAAGAACAAAAAGTAAATTGCATAAACGCACGGTGGCTTCCACGATTTGCATTTGGCTACCGATGAGTCAAATTATTTCGTATTAGTCAGAGAGGACAGCAAAAATAGTTAGGTATGTAAGGTATGTTGTTTTTTTAAAAGGCTGTTCATAAAATGCAGTATATTAAAATATTATATGCATATAAATTCACTGTCACTATTATAGTAGTCTTTTTACGCGACTACCGAAGATGGGAACGTAATATTTTTCGAGAGTATGTATGTATGCATCCTCTACAGGTTTTTTATATTATGTAGAGTGGCAAACAAGCGCATAACCCGCCTGATATGAAGCGGTTACCATAGATATATTTTCGTTCGCAATATGAAATCTCCGTTGCCTCCGCTGCCTACGCAGCAACTTTCTCACAATTTTTTTATATGAGAGGAGGGCAAATCAGCATGTGGGTCACCTGATGGAAAGCAATCATCACCGCTCATGGAAATCAGCAACACCAAGAGAGAGAAGAGGTCGCCGATACGTTGCCAGCCTTTTAATTGATATATAGACTCTGTTTTTTCCACAAATTCACCATTCGTGGCAAAAAATGACTTAAGAAACATACTGTGAGAGATCGCTACTGCATCGAATTGAACAATCCGTTTTATGTTGTTATAGGTCATAGGCTTTTATGGAGGACTTATCGCTCTGCTACCAGAAGCTTGTTCTCTTCCTTTAGTGTTAACGTCCAGGCTTCACAACCCCTTATTAAAATAATAATTTAAAAATATGCGTTAGTGATTTTGAATATCCCCGGATTTTATAACATATCTGCTTTCCTCATTTATATGCAACATTAACATGCATATTCTTAACTACGAACTTGCAACCATTATTTCAATCTAGATTCCATTAAAAATAAAGATTAAAATGCTAATATCGCATAAAAAGCGGAAACAGTAGGCTCCAAGTGGTTATCAACAGAATTCCGATATCATAAAGTTTATTTTATTACGTTATTAATGTCATAAATTTATGAAATAGTCGTAAATATAGTCATTGATGACAAATATATAAATTTCTCAGAGATAGTCTAATTTTAACTGTTGCAAAACCTGTTGACATAGGGTAGAAAACAGGAGTAGTCTTTCCAGTGTTCAAGTGTTTTGCATGATTTTATTGTCAAACAACAAGTTTAAGACAGTTTCAACCATATGCCTCACATAATAAATCTCATATTTACATAAACACAATATCTTCACCAGGTGTGTACAGGTATTTCGAAAAATAACCTTAGGATTAGGAGCTTAGAAGTCATTTTGTAGTACTCAACACCGTTGATATTATTTGATTTTTATGTAAGAACGAAAGGTGTATTCGTTTTACGACTTTTATATCGTTCCGTGTTTATTAGTTAATTAATTATTTTATATTGTCAGCGATTAATATTTACAATCAGCGATGTTTTCATGGTTGTGTGAAATTCTTGAAATTGAAGAATACTGTGATCAAATCGTCATCATGTTATTAATTTGGGGATATATTCTGGTAATATCTGCAATATTCATATCAAGGTTTTTTTCTTAAAAAGTGATTTACCAAAATATTAAATTTAGAAGTGTAGGTGACTACCAATTTGCAACTTTATTTCTATAACATACCTAGAAAATTATTCAGGCAACAGTGTTATATTATTATTATTTAAATAGTTATCTTGGCCAACTTGCCAGAATATTATAAATATTTTTGTTGTTGGATTTTGTTGGAAGAGCACTCGACCGGTCATCGAGAGGTCGTGGGTTCAAATCCCACCTAGCCCCCTAGGTGCCCCCAGGCAGGTGAATATTTTCCATTTTTCAAAAATATTTATAACAGTGTCATATTGCCCGATACTCACTCGCTCACTCTCGTTGTCGCATGCACAAAATTTTAAATTGCGAAAGAATGTTGAATAAGTCAATTATAATCAAGCATATCAACGATTTATTTAATCAACCAATATTTATAATCAATGCCATTTTAGATTAATGAATTGTCCTGTCTCAATACGACAAATTTACATGATTTCAGAAGGAGTTGTTATGTTAGCAGCGGGTGTACTAGCCGCGCGCGCTGGTTCATTTTACGCGTTTTACGTTACGGTAGATAACTGCTTTACATCGGGCAGGCCATTAGTTTTTCATCCGACGTGGTATAAAACAAATGTACCTAATGACTAAAGACGTTTATATTATTTACACAAGGATACAGTATAAGTAATAAGTACTTACATACGTATGAACACTGCTTGCCTGACGCGAGTCGACCACACAAAAAGAGGAGCCTCTATTTTGAATCTGAAATTGTTTGTTCAACGCCGCACGCATACACAAGTTTTCGCCTTTTGCACAATGAGGCATTTGTTTGTACCTATTGGGCGGGTGTGTTTTGTTACACGCCTTTGTTGGTCGCAATTGGAACAAACCTTCCCGTTATCTCGTATCTCGCGGTAGGAAAGTGTTAAATCGCGGTGATTATTTCGATCGCCGCCGGTTGGTGTCCTCTGAGGAATCCTGTATGCTTTAATTGCTGCCAAGTGAGATCTGCCCGCATGATGCCCGTCTCACCATTTGTAACTGCCTGACTCTCTGAAACGTACCTTTGTCTTTGTTAAAGTTTTAGAATATACTTTTGTCCGCTAAAAGGCATTACGTGTATGTATTTGTTGTTTTGTTGTTGTCGACAGTTGTTGAGGGTTATTCCACATTTATCCCAAAGTCTCGACCAAAGAAATTTTATATTATGTAATAATAATAAATATTATATTATTATTCCATTGATATTCCTGCACCAGGTTAAGGCTCTACGAGTTGGATCTATATCCCCGGGTATGCCGTTTAAAGGATCGTGTTTAATTTCGTGAATATAAGAGAAATATTAAATATTCCTGGATAAATTACACACTGCCATCTAGTCCCAAACTAAGCAACGCTTGTACTATGTACACTAGTTAACTGATATAATACTTAAATATTTTTTTTTTGTAAATACATAAGTACATATAATACAAAGAAAACACCCAACCAAAACAAACAGATATGTTCATACACACAAATATTTGTCCTGTGCGGGGATCGAACTCACGAACTCGTAGTCAAAGTGGCCATTGCTAGCCATTCGACCACCGAGCTCGTCAATATGACAAATGTGTCACAGGTGTCAACTTTAAAAAATCTTACTAGCCGCAAAGTGTATTCCAACACGCGTTTTGATCATTACTCATATACATACACCCAACCTGTGACATTTAAATTTAACTAACGCGTGTTGGAGTACACTTCGCGGAGCTCGTATGCAAAAACTGTTGACTTTATGAAAAAAAGGTTAATACATAAATTGTAGGAAATTGTGTCTAGTTTAATTTTGTATATAACTGTTTTTATCGTAAAATGAGTCGGAAAGGAGATATTGCCAAAAAACTGCTTTAAGGCGACATTTTTTTCAATATGGCGGCGCGAGCGGCAAAAATATAAGGTGGTAATGTTAAAATTCGAAAAGATCACATCAAACTCTATAAAATTGCCAATTTTCAAAACTCCCGGAAAACTTTCCAGGTAAAACTACCAAAATGACTGTACTATAATTATGTATGTATGTCGCATTAAATATAATTATTAATAACATCTAAAACTAAATCTTTATCTTTCAGATATCGATTTTTCATTTGACCGAGGAGTTGACTATAAAAGAAAAGAAAAGAAACTTTACCCTTTTTAGGTGTCGCAGTCGGATAATTAACCGTTAATAACTGCATTTTATCGGTAGCTAACCATAAATTTGGCTAATTAACGGAAGTTAACGGGTTTTTTTTACAAATATAGTCCCGACTGCTACATATTTTCTTGTTTTAGGGGTTTTTTAAATTACCGTTTTTATTTACTTATGTAATTTGCCACGTTACAACTTTGTACAACTTAACAAGTTTGTTAACGAGTGGTGCCGACATTCAATTCACAGATAAGTTTGTGGCTCTGTACTTGACAATAGCGCACAACGCCATCTGTGTAACTACGAATGTCTAAGGATGTAGAAATAGCACCCCCTAGTACTTCTTGGGCATCCCGACAGGCATTTATCATTACCCAGATGGCGCTTATCGCCAAATTTTGTAGATGTAGACATAATGCGACCCCCTTAGTAACCTTAGAAATGTTTTGCTACTCTTTACCCTCCTAGATTCCTAATCAGTATGTATTTTATTAAATTACAAATATTAAATCTGTACAAGTGTCTGGGGTGCGAGGATGTTTGTGCAAATCAATGTTGCCAAATTTATCTCCAAAACTACGAGTCCGATTTTGAAGCGGTTTTTATTTATTTTCATAGTTAGATATCGGTTATTATTATATACCACAGCCATCGATTACGTTCCGAAATGAACCTTTTCTTAATTAAAATATTTTTTTGAATGCTCTTTTATACAGCTTCGCGACCTTCGCCACCCCTTGTAGAGTCTAGGGGATCTCCTATGAGGTCGTGACCCACATTTTGAAAAACACTATTGTAGAGGCAGGGCAGAGAAACAATATTTATATTGTCTTTTGAAAAATGTGGTTAGGAGATTTGAACTCGCCACGTCATCAATTGTATTTTGTATGGAATTTGTCAGATTTTGACAACCAAATTTATGACATAGTCTTGGCAACATCCGGGATGAATATCTTGTGGCATTTTACCCGAATGCCGAAGGAGGGTTATGTTTTTCGAGCGTATGTATGTATGTATGTCATATTATTTGGCACGCTCTACAGCCTAAACCGTTTGACAGATTTCAACATAAGAGGTGTCGTTAGATTCGTCTTAATCACGCGAGTGACATTGGCTATCAAATATAAAAAAAACCGGACAAGTGCGAGTCGGACTCGCCCACCGAGGGTTCCGTAGGTACGTAGTATCATTATTAAATTTGATATTTTTCATTATAAATAAGAAATAATGCATCGAAAAAAATTAATAAAATATATTTTGCAATGTGTACATCAAGCCCTTTCATATGATACCCCATTTGAACTAGTAGTTTCAATTTGAAATTTCGACACCCTATAAAAAATATAGACCCCCTATTTTTTAAGATCTATTTACAAATGTATAGTTTGGAGATTTATTCCTGTACTTGTAGTTTATAACGATGTTACTTGCCAAATTTCATAGTTCTAGGTCAACGGGCAGTACCCTATATTGATTCCCTTGAGTGTGTCGAAATATGCGTTTTTTGCTGTATAAACGGCCGTAACTTTTTTCTACGTAAACTTAGCAGTTAGATTTTTTTACAACTTCATGATCTTCGTGATCTTATAAGGGTTTCGCTTTTCCTTTCGAGGTACGGAACCCTAAAAAAGTCAATTTGGCGGCTGTGAGCCGCAAAATTGTCGTTGGAGTAATTTTTTTTTCTTCTAAATATATCGATATGGGTACCAAAATAAAGGTCTCGATGACCTGATTTCATATATATATTTGATATAGTTTTTGCCTGCGGCTTTGCTTGTGTGGAATTATATTATTGTTGCGCGTAATTAATAAATCTGTAGTCGGGTTTTATGATTTTTTTAATTAACTTAACTTGTTGATGTAAGAGTTATAAATAGTACATTAATTCATCGGATGAATGTGGAATAACCCTACGAATAGTTGTAGAGAATACATTGCCGTGTCTTAAAGCAAATTTGTTAAGTACCTATAACCTTAAGGATAATTTATTTGTACCAAGAAATTAAAGTTACATTGTGGATTTGCTTTCCATGAACTCCTATTTGGATCTATTCCTATGTTAGTATTCTTGACGTGAAAAAGTCTTTAAAATTGAAGAGTGATAACAAAATCGGTGTGTCGGTGATACTGTTTGGTTTTGCAGCTACATATTGGATTGGATACCAATTGGATGGAGATGATTTATCATCTCAATCCAATTGGTATCAAAATCAAAATCAAAATTCAATCACATCACTGGATAGATAAAGGATCAAAGAATTTATTAGGCTAAGTAAGGACTATGGAACATCGCGTGTGAGGGAGGGGGAAGCGCTGCCATTTTGAGATAATTTTAGTGCATATAACGTATTCATTTACAACAAACGTCCATGTCCATGACACAGCCATACCCCATTTTTTCCTACTAGTACTATTTCTTACTGGCGTCTTTATTTTAGTCTATTTTTTTTGAGGTAGGGAGCGTAATTGTAAGCTACGCGACTGGGGAATGTACCTCCACCTCACAGAATACCACAGCCAAATAACAATTCCCTTCATCCCTTGAGGGTTGTTGTGTTCCTGCGAGTGAGTGAGGTTACCAGAAAGGAAGGAAGGAGATGCTGCGTTGGCAGCGGGTGTGGCGACACGCGAGTGACATTTTATGTTCGGCACCCAACGTAGTATATAAAAAAAAAAAAAAATGGGGTGTAAGTGGCTCACCATCATCTTAGACCTAAGGCCTACCTCACCTGCTGGTCATCATCACGAGTCATCTCTACCTCACGTGGTGCACCCTGCTGGTTTACTAACGAGGCTCTGGCAAAGGAGAGGTAGGGTATAGCGTAATTCTTAGTTGCCCGATGGGGAAGCACCTGCTCACAGAATCGTCATCGTCATCAGGTAATTTTAGTCTCCATTACCGGAGCACGACACTCTCTCGCCCGTCCCAGACAGAATGAGGATTTGACTTACACTCCCCACGCTGGCCAGACGGGTTGGAGAGGCCTAATCGATGTTTTATAATGTATTTCCCTTAGTCGCCATAGACGACATCCATGAGAAGAGACGGAGTGATTTTATTCTTGTCTGCCGGAAACTACACTGCAAATAATAATTCCTTTTCGGGTTATTATTATGTTTCTGCGAGTGATTGAGGTCACCAGCTTGGAAAGATTGCTGCGTTGGCAGTGGGGGGTGGCAGCGCGCGACTGTTATTATCATGTTACAAGCGTATATTATGTAATATTTTATCATTTCATATTATTTAGGTCTCGTAACATTTTTAATTAGATGATTTGTTTGGATAATGAAAAAGGAAAATCATACAAATAAAAGTCGTGGAAAATATCGCCAAATAAAAAAAAAAATCTTAAACAACTGTTTAAATGAAGCAACAATGAGTCCCATTTCCCCATAAATATGTCAGCGGAGAGTTCGTAACGAGCCGGGGATTAGGGGGCCGCATGGGAAGAGGGGGACTAGAGACAATGGGAGCAAATTACAACCGGCCAATTGAGCCGCTTGTAAACTTGATCCCACATTGTTTCCGCACTCGATACGGATATACGACTGAGACGTTTTGATCCTTGAATATTTTTTCTGGTCCTGAGGCTGAGGGCAGTTGAACCACGGGTAACAAGAGGACATTTATATTCTCTCAATGAAGATAAAAAGATATTGTAAAAATATTCAAAACTTATCCTAAAATTTTTTTTTTCTCCTATCCTAAAAGATATTTTGCATTTTTCTGTTATGCGAAATCACTTTTCCATTATTTCCATACATCGTTAGCGAAACAACGCCACAACGTTGCACAATGACCACAATTCAACATTTAGATTTTAAGATATTTTCTTATTTTTTTAGCACGTCGAGTGCCATTTAAGCATATACCAACTGATGACAGTAGTACGGTTACGGTTACCATAGCATACTTCTAGTAATACAAAAGATATTCTTCACGCTCTATTGTTGCAACCTCACATATCTGGTGACATTACACGTGAGATGAACATATCAATACTAAGAGGTATTGTTATTTGACTTCGAGGTTCAGGAAGGTTTTCAGTTGCGCTCGATATACTTGTATAATTTTACATACAGACATTGCATTATTTCACAATTTAAAAAGATAATTATTGTTATATATTTTACTTAATATAAAACGAAGTAAATAAAATTGAAATTGAAAACAAAAAGGATCTTATGAATAATTTCTGAAATATTTCGAAACCAATCTTAGAGAAACAAAAAAATACAATAATTTTAAACAAAAATAAACATGAAGTCAGCCAGATCATCACGGAAAACAACTAATTCTATCATCGAGAGAAAGTTAAATATTGGAAGAAACAAAATTTATTACGATTAAGCCTCCTACTAAATTAAATCTACACTTATATATTGTTTCTAATCTATTAAAAAGCCATACATACAAACAGAGATCGTAAATTCAGATACACTTTCCCGGACACTTCGGGCCGATTCAACAAAGCGGCATCGAGACACCGAACCGAGAGGCGATCCATCACCGCTGCTTGACATGGGTTATTGTAAACATGAATGTGTCACATCGATTTATTTTTAACACACAAAGTTTTCTTTTTGTGATGTATCACATGTATTTTACATTGTCTCAATTAGGTCACTTAAATGATTGCTTAATACTTGTACTCTTACATGTTCTATTACCTACGCAATATTTATTACCAGGGTAATCTATTCTTCGAAATTAAAATTCGAATTTAGTTTTTTTTCCTATGTGTTTTGCTGTATTTATGATGAAATAAACATCATTCTTTGATGATTATTGTGACGTTCAGACAATAAAATAGATTGTGTTGTATGTGAGACCAATTCGAAAGATATTTGTATTTGAAAAAAATTCAAATGTAAATTCAATCTTTCGACGCATTATCTTCAGGTGTAGGATTTTAATTTTCACATCGTATGTATGTGGCTCACTTGGCCTGCAAACTAATTCACTCGATGTTATAATGACTATTTTCAACATTATAGTGGAGTTAATTGTATAAACACATTGACTCTTGGCATTCCTAGATGGCTGAAAGGGTAACACTGCATTTACAGCACACACTTTGAGAGCTGACCAGCACCTAGCTTAAACTAAGATGTGTGAAGTGGATTTAGATTATATAGCGTTAGTATTAGGTACTACGGAAATATAAAACATAGACAATATAGATAGTTAAATTTTATTAGACAAATTGAGGAATTTATGAGAATTTGTGTAAAGTATAATTAAGGGATGTGATGTTACTCTCGTATTAAATAATAATTAACACCATAATGTTATAATAAAGCACTTGTACTATTCCACGTTATTATATTTAATATTACCGACCGGTTTCGCCGCTAAGGCATTATCAAGGTAAACAGATGGTGTTTGTGTTTCTAGATCTGTTTACCTTGATAATGCCTTAGCGGCGAAACCGGTCGGTAATATTAAATATAATAACGTGGAATAGTACAAGTGCTTTATTATAACATTATGATAATAATGTCCCACCAAGTGCCAACAATCAACAGTATCAACTTTAATAATTAACACTTTGAAACTGCCGACATCTAATTAATGTCACCATTGCGTTTGATCTTGATGTCTATTCAATGTATACTTAGTATTTCTTACTCGCTACCTAAGATATTAGTTGATAAGTCAATATCCGGCATTCCTTTTGAGATTCCAAGGAAGCATATTATGTAAGATGTTATGCCTCATTACCCACATAAATCTCTGTTAGATATGACAGGAAGTATTAAAGGTTTGTGTATATAGTGAGGTACGCTTACTCTATTTTTAGAGCAAGCGTACCTCAATATATAACTGACTGCAATATTATATCTACTGTTCATATAATATTGCAGTCAGTTATATAAAGTAATGTATAAGAAATGTATAATGTTTAAGATGTATATAATGTACATCTTATACATTTCTTATACATTTTATTGTTATTACTCAGATATATTAAAAAAAATATATTTCAGTGAAGTTTCCATCACCTGAATTCAGTGTATTTTACTCGAGTTATGTTTTATCGTGCCTACGATGCTGTTGAAGCTGTGAGTATTACTGAGTGTATTTGTTTGAATTGTAATAACTTTTTCTGTATCTATTGTACTTAATGTATCTAACCTTGATCTATATAGTTCACTTTCAAGCATTCTATGGTTGACTGGAAGAGATCTCTTCTGGGATATATTCTGTATTCGACGAACTCGGTGGACGAATGGTTAGCAATGGCCTCTTTGACTCCGAGGTCGCGGGTTCGATTCCCGCACAAGACAAACATTTGTGTGCATGAACATGTCTGTTTTTCTTGGTCTGGGTATTTTCTATGTATTATAAGTATGTATTTACAAAAAAAAAATGTATTTAAGTACATTTATCAGTTGTCTAGTACCCATAACACAAGCTTTGCGCTTAATTTGGAACTAGATGGCGCTGTGTAAATTGTCCAGAAATATTTATTTATTTATTTGTATTTGTAATTTTATATCGTTGTAGGTACAATAAAGTTTACACAAACTACACAATACTTATAAAAAATGGCAAAATGTGATTATGTATTTTTATTGGACCAAAATTAAAATTTCAGTGTCTGTGACTTGAAAATCTGTATAATAAAAGTATCAAAACCAGCCACACGGTGTATATAGGTGCGATACCACTCAATTTGCTGGTTCAACGCGCGTCTATTTAGGGCTTGTTGTTCGTGAGATACTTGATTTTATTCGCTTGTTCGCGCTTTTGGAACAATTAGTAGAAAAATAAATAAATAAAAAAAAGAAGCAAAGTTTCGTAAAATGTCGAATTACGGATGATATTAGCACAACGTCCCCTCCCTGTCGCTCTCTTGTATCGACCACACCTTCCCTCTGAGACGAATCTGGAACAGATTGTATGGCGTCTCACGCACACACGCTTATTCAAGCTGTGCACAGATCATTGTTTATGTAGTAGTTACGGATGCGACAGTTGTATGGAGTGGCCGGGGAGTGATGTTAATGTTAGTATGTTTGAAAAGAAGAATTGTTTGCACGCCAGCCATTGGTTCTGCATGTCAAGCAATTATGAGGGCAGCCTGTCCTACGATGAGTTAATATAAGCTGTTTGTAACTATGTAAATGTAATGAGATGAATTTTTTATTTGTCATTTGTTCAAAATGCATATAATTATGTCCCTGAAGAAAAACTACTGAACACCTTTTTGGAAATTCTTTCCGCTATAATCGAGTCCAATCATCCTATATATATATATTTATGTACAACTGCGAAGCCAGTGCATAGCGCTAATCTTATGTACAATAAATAAATAAATATTTCTGGACAATTTACACAGCGCCATCAAGTCCCATATTAAGCGCAAAGCTTGTGTTATGGGTAGTAGACATCTGATAAACATACGTAAATACATTTTTTTTTGTAAACACATACTCTCTGTCTGTCTGTCTTGGTCTGGGTGTTTTCTATGTATTATATACATAGAAAACACCCAAGACCAAGACAAACAGATATGTTCATGCACACAAATGTTTGTCTTGTGCGGGAATCGAACCCGCGACCTCGGAGTCAAAGTGGCCGTTGCTAACCATTCGACCACCGAGCTCGTCTACAGTATGTACGTACAGATAATGATATTGGGATATATGTGGTTCACCACGATCATCTTTAGAGCCATCGTAAGATCAAAAACCAACCTCACCTGCATGTCCACTCTACCGATTAACGAAAGATTCTGGCGAAACATGGGTACAGCGTATTGTAAGCTGTCCGATTGGGGATGTACCTCCACTTTACAGAATATGGCAGCTAAATAACAAATCCCTTGAGAGCTGTTGTGTTCCTGCGAGTGAGTGAGGTCACCAGAAAAGAAGGAGTTGTTGCGTTAGCAGCAGAGGGGGCGTATATTTCATGTTGCAAGCGTTAATATGGCTACGGTAACGGCTTCACATCAGGTGGACCGTAAGCTTATCTGCCACCCGACGTATTATGAAAAAAATGCATTAAACGTCCTTTGTATACATTGGAGAGTTAATTCGCAACGCAGCTAGGCAGACAGGTTGTACACTGTCGCCAGAGCCTCGTCCGCTTATCTGCAGGGTGTACCATGTCCAGATAAGTTTGGCTTTGGGTCCAAAGTTGGTAGGGAACCATAAGTGGTTTGTTGATGTCAACTCAGCAAAATTAGTAAGTACCAATTGGTACTTTGTAAGCAAGGTACCAATTGGTACTTACTCATTTTGCTGTGTGCAACCATTTAATCTTGCCGCATAAATATAATTTCTGAGCGGTGCATATGACAAGCAATACGTCACATGGACAGCATGGAAGGAAACCATATCTGTTGAAGTATCACACCATCGCTCATGTGGACTGACAGGGTTTCCTGCTTACACACTAGATGGAGAAATACATGCTTAAACGATTTTGTAGTTTGACGTATGGAATTCATATTTTAATACATATAGTTTAGTAGTTATTAGAAAACTTCTCTGAAATACAAGCTATGGTATGAACTGCCTGTGGAGGCATTTCCAAGAGACTACATGCATGAAGTTGCATGAATGTTGAATGTTTTAAGAGAGGTAGGGAGCGTAATTGTAAGCATTCATTCATATTCATTCATATTTATTTATTCATGAACAATATACAATTGTGTCTGAAATAATAATAATGCTAATTACAATAATATGTCCTTAATTATAATATCTTTATAGAAATTGTCAAAATAAATACAAAATTAATACCTATATTAAATAAATTAATTTTATCACAAGACGCGACACCATTGACAATATGTGCAATAACCTCATATAACTACATAGTTACTAGGGATACTAAAGAAGTCCCCAATTTTATACACATTCTTCTTTAGTAGTGTTTTTTTCAATTTATTTCTGAAACATGAGAGGCTAAGATTTTCTCTAAAATCAACTGGCAACAAATTAAAAATATTTACTGCCTGATATTGCGGACAGTGCTTAACTACATTTAATCTGGGCAGCATGTTAGATTTAATACATTTCCTTCTAGTATTTTCACGTTCTATCCTTTCATTTTCGGTTTTTCAAGCTATCCGACTGGGGAATGTACCTCCACCTCACAGAATACCGCAGCCAAATAACAATTCCCTTGAGGATTGTTGTGTTCCTGCGAGTGAGTGAGGTTACCAGAAAGGAAGGAGATGCTGCGTTGGCAGCGGGGTTGGCGGCGCGCGAGCGATATTTTATGTCGCGAGCGTTAATATGGCTACGGTAACCGCTTCACATGCGGGCCGTATGCTTGTCTGCCACACGTCGTAGTATAAAAAAAAAGTTGCATGAAGTTCTTCAAAAAGGGCGTGAAAAGGTTTTTTTTAGCATCGGCAACGCGCGTGTTGCATGCGTCTATACCAGTGGTTCTCAACATTTTTTTATTCACGGACCACTACGAGGGTTTTGTTGGGAGTAGGTCCCCATGTGTCATATAAATCCATTATTCTATAATTCGAGTTGTTAGTATTTTGTATAATAATGCTCAATCTCTTTCATTACAAGTTTCTATCACGGACCATAATTTACCTCTCACGAACCACTGGTGGGCCACGGACCACCGGTTGGGCACCCCTGGTCTATACGCTGCTGTAACTGCTTTCCATCAGGTGAGCCGTCTGCTAATTTGACACCTTAGTCGTATAAAAAGACCGAGGGCCTAGACTTCCTTTAATCAATTTAAAGAAAGTCGAAATCAAATAATCTGACATTAATAACCACTTTCGCACACAACATAACTACAAAACTTGACTATGCAATCTGACTAGATACTTTCCACCGGACACGTATAAACACTACTTAAACGAACAAACATGCGCTTAACAACCTGATAAATTCAGTCGATTGACAATCGGAGTGAGGGAACAAGGCTTAACTACGCTACACCGCTGTATAGCACAATTGCTGGTACTAATTTACCAAGCGGTGCCTTATAAAGCGGCTGGAGTGTTAAGAATCCTTGTTGATAGGCGTTTGTATGAGCACAGCTTAAGAGTTGCTTTGACGAATCCGAGTTACCAAATAGGGTTGGCACGTCGTGAAAAATTTGCTCTTCAACCCCTTTAATTGGGTGTCGTGTTGTTTTATGTCAGTGACATACAGGCGGTGCGTTTGAAAAGTTTGTTTGCGTTTGATCATAAAGTTGGACGAGTCCGATCGACGAATGATTACTTTAACTCCGAGGTTGCGGGTTCGATCCACGCGCAAGACAAACATTTGTGTGCATGAACATGTCCGTTCGTCTTGGTCTGGGTGTTTTGTATACATATATTATACGTATGTATTTACAAAAAAAAAGTATTATTGTATCAGTTATATAGTATCCATAGTACAAGATTTACTTAGTTTGGGACTAGATGGCGATGTGTAATATGTTCAGGAACTTTCATTTATTTATAAAGTTAATATGCCTAGCGGAAAAAAGAAACAAACACAAGATGTCAAATGAAACTGAAATTGAATTACATGTATCTGTTAACTTTGTTATGTTTTTGTATCAGAGATATATCTTAGCGCTATCTATATTCATATTGACATCGATAGTTGTGGATAATAGACTCAGATGAGATAGGACTTTGCACGGGTATAGCCAAAAAACTTAAAGTCTATATTAAATATAGTAAATAAATAAATATCCCTGAACAAATTACACACGGCTATCTAGTCCTAAACTAAGCCAATATTGTAGGTACTATGGTTACTAGATAACCGACGTTATACTTTAGTATTTTTTTTTATAAATACTGACATTTATTCGTTTGTATTTTTTTTCACGTCGAAAGAAAATGATATTTATACGGTGATAGTTCAAAGTCTGGAGAGTGACATAGGCTACTTTTTATCTTCGAAAAATATCTTATTCCTACATGAAGAAAGTTTTATTAAAATAATGACCACATGGGTGAAGCTACGGGTAACAGCTAGTACTTAATAAATTAAACCAATATAATTTTATTTCTAAAGTTACAAAATTAAAGGCAGATAGATATACTTCTCAAGATATTTTTGTTAATTCTCGGTCAAGGTTATTCATTTCCTTTGCTGACTTTTATTCAAAAAGATTTTTTGGAAAAAGGTTTTTTGGACATGCTACATTATGTAAATACATAAAATAGCTACTTTGTCCGAGTTCATCTAAATTCTAAAAAAATCTTGGACAAAGTCGGGACGGGTCACTAATCACAAATAAATGGCTTATATCGGTGTTAATTTGCCAATTTATTGGCTGACAAGATCGCAATATTATCACCGTAAATTGCTATCTGTGTGTCTCAGCATAGGGCTGTCACTGATTTGTAGCTGAGACGTTTCTTTTAACGTTGATGCGGCTATTGGGATGTATGAGGTACTTGTATTCGATTTTGTATACTTTTTGTTACTAATTAATGTTCGAATCGATTTCGAAATATTTTGTTTAAGTTTCATTACGTATTTATCTATTATAATTTTTAATCCTTTTCCTTCGACTGGGTTTGTTTTCTTTAGTTAAGTATCACACTATTACCACAGTATAAGTAATTGTACTACGTACAGTATGGCGTCTCCCTGTCGAGTGTCGAGACTCCCCTCTGAGACAAATCGGGAATAGTTTGTATGGCGCCGCACGCACACACGCTCATTCACGCTCTGCACAGACGTCATTGTTTATGTAGTAGTAAACGGCGCGATATTTGTATAGAGCGGCCGGGGTGTGCTATTACTTATACTGTGTTATCACGCATTGGATATTGGATAGATTTTATTAAATTTTTTTGAATATTTTAAAATTTTTAATTAAATTAATTTTTAATAAATAAGTGTTACCTATATATTTTTATCTCTCTACTATATTGAGAGCCAAAGGTGTAAAAATAAAACTACAATATCATAACCATGCAAATGATTTTTTGAAAAGCCTTTTCATATACATATTTTTTTGTGATTTACATAGGTTTTTACAGGGTCGACAACGCATGATGCCCCTGGTGTTACAAGCGTCCATTGGCTGCGGTAATTGCTTTCTAACAAGCGGGCCGTAAGCTTGTTTGTCACGTTTAGCGGTATAAATAAGAAGTTAGTAAAATTTCTCTTTAAAAAAAAAATACCTTTACATAATGATAATGTAATATTGGGTACTAAAGATAAAACAATAAAACCACAAAATGTTATATCAAAACGCAACTAGGGCCACTAGTACTAGTACTAGTAATCTATGCATATAAAGCAAAGTACGTTTTCCTTGTCTGTCTGTTTATTAGGTAACTACTCCTAAACCACGCGACGGATTTTGATGCGATTTTCACTATCATTTAGAGAATGTCTTCCAGAACACTTGTATGTACGAGTATAATACATGTCTGAAGACCAATTCTCGTAATTATTTTACGATCGCAGAATGAAAGTTAACCGAATCGAGATTGAATTATGAATTGACTAAAATTATATACTCGACTTCATAATTAATTAATTAATATCAATTCTTATTGTTGGTACATTTTATACATTAGTTTGTTTAATTCTCGGTCATATTTCGATATAATCCCGATTGAATTACATCATAATTCCCGCATAATTTTACATTTTTGAGATCGAGACTAGATCGATTTTTTTAATATACGAGGGGGGCAAACGAGCATGTGGGTCCCCTAATGGAAAGCAATCACCACCGCCCATGGAGATCATCAACTGAATTTTGACTACTAATGTTGCATCAAAAGGGCAATTCTCGTAATTATAAAATTACGAGTCAAGCCGGGGCGCCTCGCTAGTTTAATACAATTTAAACAAAATGTCCACACATCCTTTTCTCGTAAATCATTTACACATAGATAAGCAAAACAGGATTTGAAATTTCTCCATCATAAATACATTGAAAGGGTAGATGAAACGTAATATCTAGACTCTCTGAGAACTGGATCTAGGCATAATCCGGGATTATAATGACGAGAGATAACTGTCCAGCGTCCAATGATTTTAATTGGTATAGTTAACAACTAACCCGCTGGTTATATCTTTGAACTGTCGTTTAAGCCAACTGTAAATGAGTCTGTTATTCATGTTTTTTTAGTAGATAAGTTTATGATTAAGTCTTAATACATCAGTGTTTCGGACATATCGCTGGAGGAAAGCTGACAACCTTGATTTTTTTTTTGTAAAAAATAAAAGGTGTCTAAAAAGAAAATCGATTCTTTGACTCTACGTACTTGTTAATAAGATACATTTTATATAAGGCGAGTTATAGGGGAACATCACAACAGTAAACATTTTCTCCAAAGCGCTTACTCAATACCTACGTATGCATACATGCAGTGTTTCAAAGGGCACGTTAAGCCGTCGGTCGGTCGACTGTTGGCATTAGATGACAGTCTTTAAACCAATTCAGTCTTAGGGGGCTGGAAAACACTGACCACCGCCAACCCGCAGTTGAGCAACGTGGTGGCATATGCTCTAAACCCCCTTCGATTGATAGGATACTCGTAGCCCATTGGTAGGATGATTATGGTTTGATACCGACAGACAAAAATGCAGTACATTAACAAAGAAAAAGAACGCGAATACATTGGAAGACTTATCAGTAATCAGAGGAGCAATTCCGAGTTCCGATTCAGTCTCGATCTCACAAAGGTCAAATATGGTATTTAAATTTTCGTATCACAATATGAAATTTCAAAGTCTATTAAATAGGATAATATCGAAATATTACCGATTCTTGATCGATTCGGTCAACTTTCATTTTCCGATCGTTAAATAATTACGAGATTTTGGCGTTCAGCCCCCTTACCACGACCCCCTTACAAGCGACTCTATTCAATTTGAAATAGAGTCGCTTATTCATTGGTATGAATAAGCATTCTATTCAGTTATTGAATCGCAATAAGAGTTGGTGGTAAAGGGGGGGGGTTTATAGACTAAAACATAGGAATAATTCGGTGAAATTTTCAAGTCGGTTCATTTTTCTCAAAATAATTATAGCTGCATTATAATCTTTATTTTAAAAGATTATTTCATAGTCTTGGCTGTACTATACCACAGTATAGATAATAGTACTACGGAACTCTATATTACACTGTCTCTTGTCCTTTTTTTTTTATTGATATTTATTACAGTCTACAGACCCGGGGTCCGTATCTTTTATTAACAATGTTCTGTTTTTTTTTTATCTTATAATATTCTTACAATTAATAAATTGCACGTCGCTATTGTGCTAATAGTTATATTATTATCTATTACTACTTAAAAGTCTCTTGTCCTTAGAACTATGAACTTTTCTCACTTTAGATTTTTTTTTCGTGCAACTATTTATGTTTGTACACGTTTTCCCCCTCATATTACTTGTATATGTTCCTATCAAACACTTATTGGTTGGCTGGAGAAGATCTCTAGAAGAAGACAAGCCCGATAATATTGTAAGTAATTATAGTTTTCTTGGTGTACAATAAAGAGAATACAATAACTTTGTCTGGCATTAGTTAGACTGCATTTTCCTACATTACAAGAAAACAACGTAGAGATATTTAATCATCCCACAGGCTGATAACAATCCTTATGAAAGTTTCATAAGTCGGAGTTCCCCACAAACAACGACACTACCGTTGCATGGTAAATTCGTGAAATAATGGACGTGGCATATGTAAATGGTGACGATCTACATACATCGATCTCTGACGGTGCCCGATACTGGGGAGGGCACGACATTGTCCTTCTCCATTTGAGTCGACATTATAGACATAACGACAAAAATATGGTTCTTTAAAAAATAATTTGTTTAATATAATAACTTTTTTCGTATAATAATATACTAAAAAAGTTAAAATCATAATGATTATTGACGTAATTTTGTAATTTTATGCCGAAGTGTTCCTACGTTTCAGCATAAAATTAATGGACATAACTAATAATGATAATAAAATAATTAACTTCATGAAGTATTTGTTACCCACAAAAAGTCTGCGAAGTTTTACTTATAACTATTAAGTATTATTTTTTAAGCCCACTACACATTACCAGCACTCTGTCTCTTGTGTAGCCAGGATTATCAGCGGTGACAGCTTAAAAAAGGCAATGAACAATGAAGTCCACTGCAGTCTCGGGGGTAAAACTGCCGGCTGCCTTGGAACTCACAACGAATTTAATCAGAAGAAATTAGTAGGAGTAAGAAGCTTTTGGAATTTAAGTTCACCTCTTGGCAATGTGAGAGACAGCTATATGGCAAATAAGACATTTAAAACTTAAAGAGATGGCTAGTCAAATGAAGTTGAACTACCGTGCACCACGGATTTTTTTTTTTATACTACGTCGCCTGATGTGAAGCGGTTACCGTAGCCATATTAACGCTCGCAACATAAAATATCGCTCGCGCACCGCCACCCCCGCTGCCAACCCAGCATCTCCTTCCTTTCTGTTGACCTCACTCACTCGCAGGAACACAACAACCCTCAAGGGATTTGTTATTTCGCTGCGGTAATCCGTGAGGTGGAGGTACTTCCCCAGTCGAGTAGCTTACAAATTACGCTCCCTACCTCTCTTTTCGCCAGAGCTTCGTTTGTCAGTCACCAGGGTGCACATCGTGCAGGTGAAGTTGGCTTTGGTTCAAAGATGTTGATAAACCACTACACTAACACACCCCAAATTCTATATATTATATATCTATTGGGGACTTAAAACAATGAATGTGTTACCTAACCAATCGATTCCAATAATATCAAATGCAAAATCGTTTGAACGCATTATTAGGTACATAATTCTCCCAAGTTGCTACCAAATCAGGGGCAGTGCGGCCGACGATCGGACGTGGCCATCGGAATTTTTTAATGTGAAAATAAAACTACTGTTTAGATTGTTACTAATTATGATTAGCTCAGCTGGTAGAAGCCCTAGAGCTCTACTGACTAAGCTGAAGATGTTTGGCAATAACTTTAACCTAAGACCTATTTTTGGAATAAAAAAAACCGATGGTAATCGGCTTCAGCTTCGGCGGTAGGGCCCCAGAATAGTATACTACACCAGATGCAACATGCAAGCAACTATTCTAAGTATAGTTAAGTTTTTGGTTCAATCACAGTCATGTTACACAATAATATTACAAGTCGGTTCGGATAGCTACTGTTTATATTATAGTGCTAATGTAATATTTATTTATTATTCAAGAATTGGTACAATGTTACCAATAGATGTTATCACCTCACATTAGTTCACGCAGCATGGAATGTCCAACTACCAGTTCAATCTAGATCTATGCAGTTATGAACGACACTTACTAAATAGTTCGCATAATAACAGTAGATATAAATATGCTGATAACGATATTATAATATTAGAATATTCACGTTGAAATATTAATGCATAACCGTTATTACATCATTAGCAAATTATTTAATATCAAGAGTAATTCCAGTACAAGTATTAACGACCTCCTACTTGGTGGAGCGTCTATGATTCTATGTTATAAAGATCAGGGAAGAGGATACGAGTCGTAAAGGGATGCTTTGTTAGAAGAAGCATCAGCCCGCGAGCGATACTATCTATATCGTCTATGCTACGATAATCGTTTGACAACAGACGGACCTCATGTTGGTTAGGCATGCGTGGTGGTGATAGGTAGTTTTTATATACTCTCAACATGAAATATCGCTCGTGTGCCGCTACCTCCACTGCCACCGCTGCAACTCCTTTCTTTCTGATGACCTCACGCACTCGCAGGAACCTAATAACCCTCAAGGGAATTGTTATATGCTCGTAGGAACAAAACTGAAGAGTACTGTTATTTGGCTGCGGTATTCTGTGAGGTGCAGGTACATCTCCAGTCGACCAACTTACAAATACGTTGTACCCTACCTATCTTTTGCCAGATGCCTTTGGCTAGAGGTCTTTTACTAGCCGGCAGGGTGCACAACGTGCAGGTTACAACCTTACACTCTTTAAAATAAATAAAAATAAATATTTCTGGACAAATAACCCAGCGCCATCTAGTCCCAAATTAAGCGCTAAGCTTGTGTTAAGGGTATTAGACATCTGATAAATGTACTTATATACATTTTTTTTTGTAAATACATATTTGTAATACATATAAAATACTCAGACCAAGACAAACAAACACGTTCATGCACACAAATGTTTGTCTTGTGCGAGAATCGAACCCGTGACCTCGGAGTCAAAGTGCCCATTCGACCACCGAGCTCGTCAACGCTTCATTCTTATTTTACTTATATTGTAAATTATACTATATTACGCCATGAAAGATTTATCCAAAACAGTTGTCTCTCTATCTATCTATCTATCTATATCTAGTCGACAGCAATGGAAAACGACACCAAAGTCGCGTAGATGTGGGAATGCCCTAGGCTGGATCTTCTCAACTGTTTTGAATACGGCACCGGTGGCCCCGACATGCAGTTTTTGTACTACCACTAATTTGAAATTTGCTTTTGTTTGACATTTCCTAGTTAGATCGCCTAGCTGGATCGTGCTGCAGTATTTCAACAGAACATCAATTTTTTTTTATGGGTATTAGACATCTGATAAATGTACTAAATACATTTTTTTTTGTAAATACATTCTTATAATACATAGAAATCACCCAGACCAATACAAACAAACATGTTCATGCACACAAATGATTGTCTTGTGCGGGAATCGAACCCGCGACCTCGGAGTCAAAGTGGCCATTGCTAACCATTCGACAACCGAGCTCGTCAATTCTATTTTTCTTCTGTTTGTTATTTTCAGAAGGTTCTTATGAAAGAAAGAAATAGAAAAGTTGCACGGAAAATTAGAAAATTTAGGAAAACTCAACGATCATATTAACTTTTCTAATGTAACTTTATTTCATTTAACAGGACTGACAGTCATTTGACAGATTGCGGGAAACCAATTTGAATTCAATATTAATTGTTAAAAAAAGTTGATGAGCTCGGTGGGTCGAATTGTTAGCAATGGCCACTTTACCTCTGAGCTTGCGGGTTCGATACCCGCATAAGACAAATATCTGTGTGCATGAACATGTCTATTTGTCTTGGTCTGGGTGTTTTATACGTATGTATTTACAAAAAAAAATGTATTTAAGTATAATATCAGTTATATATTACCCATAGTACAAGCTTTGCTTAGTTTGAGTGTAGATGGCCATGTGTAGTTTGTCCAGGAATATTTATTTATTTATAAAAAAAAACAGGTCAACGTCTGTCGGGTCAGCTAGTGATTTATTTAATCACTAGGTAACCCGACAGACGTTGACAGAAATAACTGTAAACAATTCTTATGTAAAACACAAGTATACAATTGCCGCCAAAGCGAGTGCATGCACGGTGCAGCGGCCGTCGCGTGTAGCGATTCCCCGATAACACTTTGAGTAATCGTTTCATTAATGTATTGCTGCCTTAATAAAGGTGGTATTAACTGGGAGCAGCGATAAATACGGAGATGCGATCGGTTCAGAAAAATGATCATTACTAAAAAGACATTTGGACGGTTTTACCGAAAACAATGCATGATGTTTGATATATATAAAAGATGATAATACCACAACGTTATTTTCTTTTCATTTCAATGCATAAGAAGCATAAGAAAGAAGAAGTAGAATATGGATTACTATTTACTATTGATAGCAAATATATTTACGGTATAAAATGCAAAAATAAAAAATATAGAAAGACATAAATCTTTATACATACAAACAGTCAAACTATTTTTTTTTATCCTTCGTCTGTTCATACGGTGGGAGACAAGCTAACAGCCCGCTTGATGTGAAGCTGTTACCGTAGCCTATGAACGCCTGGAATGTAAAGCATCGACTGCGCCGCAGCCACCCCCGCTGTTATAATAACGTGAGAATCCTTTCTTGGTAACTTACTCACAACAAATTTATTTGTCATAACAACATTATTGAAAAAGCAAATAATAAAACTAAAAAAGTGAAATGGCTAAAATTTATTTCTGAACCTATAGACATATACTTTTCTATAATAAATAACTACAATTGTAATAAAATGTTTATTTACATTTTATACAATTTTTATAGTTTTCGTATAATCAGTATCACTAATAGGTATCAGCACAGCTTATGTAAAAACTTGAAAAGTTACATATTTCACATATCTGTTAAAAGAATAAAGCGCTCAAATCATTTTGATATTTAATCATTTTTATTTAACAACGGTATTATCACCTCCATACAAATCCTCAATACTAAAAGCGCCGTCGAAACTCGCGAATGCCTCGAATTTTTTAGTTGAATTTTTAACTAAATTAATTGAGGTCTTTACTCGTACATACGATAGATTTTTTAAGATATTTAGATACGTGTTTTTAATGGCCACTTTGAACGTCTCAGCCGACGAAATGTTTATAGAAAAAACACCTTTTTTCTTTTAATAACATAATTAAAGATTTTTCGAGTGGCCAGTTTAGATTGACCTTAGATTGTGAGAAGAATATTAAGGTCAGCGACCTTGTAGGAAATATTTGAGCAGGTCAATAAATATGGTTTAAACGATCATTTGTTTTAACACTTTTTGTTTTTATCTTTTATACTGAGTTAAAGAACGTAATCTTGATACTTTCATACTTTACCATATTAATTACTAGCTGGTACAAGTATGTATGCGGCTACTCCGTTTTACGGTTAAAATTTGAATTTTATTTTAAATTAACCATTCAGTTGTATTTAAGAACACATTAGCATTTTAATATATTGAAGAAAATGACCATCATACTAAACAGCTTTTGCTGTTTAGTATGTTATACAGTGACCATTTCCATATCTCAGTTTAGTTGCTCTATTGAGATTCCACATTTTTTTATACTTCGTCGGGTGGCAGACAAGCATGCAGCCCACTTGATGTGGAGTGGTTACCGTAGCCATATTGTTTTGGAATTGTTATTCTGCTGCGGTATTCTGTGAGGTGGAGGTATTCCCCAGTCTGGCAGCTTACAAATATACTGTACCCTACCTCTCTTTTGCCAGTACCAGTGCAGACGTGACCATGTGCAGGCGAGGTTGGCTTTGTCTGTAAAGATCATGGTGAGCCATTTACACCTCAAACTTTTATTGATAAAAAGCAATTAAGAGAAT
This sequence comes from Hypsopygia costalis, assembly GCA_937001555.2. Lineage (NCBI taxonomy): Eukaryota > Metazoa > Arthropoda > Insecta > Lepidoptera > Pyralidae > Hypsopygia > Hypsopygia costalis. The sequence continues at coordinate 12,339,088 of OW443344.2, forward strand.
GGGGCTAATAAGCGTAGGGCGCCCCCACACTAGATGGACCGACGACTTGAAAAAAGTGGCTGCTAGCAGTTGGATACGGAAAGCGGAGGATCGTATTTGGTGGAAAACATTGGAAAAGGCCTATAACCAGCAGTGGGTAAATACTGGCTGATAATGATGATGATTTAAAAGTAATTAAATCCATAAGTCGATTTATTTACTTCTTAGCTCACATAAAATAGGTAGAGATAAAGGCTGAGCTGGTTATCATTGAAGCTCGCTTAGCCCTTCCAATTTATGTTCAAATCAGTTTTGCAGTCAGTACGTGGGTGATTGTACTCATAGAAAGTTAATTATTATCCAAGACAGAAGCTCGCCATTTCCACAGACTCGTTCGCGGGACAAAATAATAAATAATTCCAGTTATATAACAGGTTTCATTAAGACAGCACTAAATCAGACTACCTGAGATGAGCTAGCGCAGGCGTCGTGCGTGCTTGTAATGTACAGACAGCAAAAATATTACTGTTTGACTCTTTTAATTTATCCCCTTTTATAAACTTCATTGCATTTGTGTTCAAGGCGAAAAATGGATTGTTCCAAATATATAAACTTTTTTTTATATTATAGGGGGCAAACGATTTCTATGAGTCTATGTATCATAAGTAAAAAAAATGTATTTACGTAATTTTATCAGTTGTCTAGTACCCATAACACAAGCTTCGCTTACTTTCGGGCTAGATGGCGCTGTGTAATTTGTCTGACAATATAAAAATATATATATATAAAAAAAAAAGCATGTATGTCAGCTGATGGAAAGCAATCACCACTGCCCACGGAGATTAGCAACACCAAGAGGTTATCTGTTGCCAGGCTCCTTCCTTTATTTCTGCTAACTTCACTCACTCGCAGGAACACAACAACCGCCAAGGGAATTGTTATTTGGCTGCGGTATTCTGTGAGGTAGAGATATTTCCCCCGCCGGGCAGCTTAAAAATTACGCTATGCCCTACCTCACTTCTCTTACTACCTACTTCCGGTTCGCCCTACTAGGCCAGCTTACAAATATGCTGTACCCTACCTCTCTTTTGCCAGAAGCTCTTTCGATAGTCGGCAGGGTGTACCACGAGGTGAGGTTTTGCGTTACTGTCTCTGATTCCTTAAAACGGAGGAAAAAGAGGAAGACCAAATAGATAAAATAATGAAAGTCAAAGAGATCATATGTCACACGAAAATATAATATAATAATTGATTTTAATACGTACCCACGTACGTGGAAACCATTTTCTAGGCAAGTTAGTAAGGGTATACGTATAAGCATTATCAATGAAATATCATTTGTGTGACAAGAATCATGTCAGAATCATTTTTCTCCACATTTATGATCCTGCCTCCTTATCACCATCTCTTATTGCGATTCAATAACTGAATAGAATACTTATTCATACCAATGAATAAGCGACTCTATTTCAAATGAATAGGGTCGCTTTTTCATTGGTATGAATAAGCAATCTATTCAATTATTGAATCGCAGTAAGAGATGGTGGTAAGGGGGCTGATTACAAATACTTACAGAGGGGCAATTCTCGTAATTAAAATGTCTCCATCTCACAAATGTGACATTTTTAAGATCGAAACTATTTTTATTTGGTATTCACGTATCACGATATTTAAAATTCATAGTTTAATTTAAAGTGTGATAGTATCCAAATTATGACCGAAAAGTAAATAAAATAAGAATAGAATTATTTTAGCAATGAGAATTGATATTCATTAATCAATAAAATCATTTTAGTAAATTCTTAATTCAATCTCGGTACGGACAAATTTCATTCTGCGGTCGGAAAATATTTACGAGAATTCCTCTTCTGTTTCACAGTTCAAGACCTTACTATGACTATTAAAGAATTCAAATTACTATTTGCTCTTAGACTATTGACACCAAAACAAGCTTACAATAAGTAATAAGTAGTCTACTTGCGCCAGTATTTAACCACTGAGGGAATATTTTACATCAACTTATTACAGCAATAAAGGAAGTTTGCTAAGATACGCTTAACAATTTGCTAAGAGCCGCCAAACAATTTGCGAACTCTTTAGCTATTCTGCAACAGAGTTCAAAGGCGTAAGAGTTCAAATTTTACATCTCTAATGGAACTTGCGTAACCTTGTTAATTTTAAAACTACACTTTTTGAAACTTAAAAAGGGGTGTCTATATATGACGATGGCTTTTAAGCCCGAAAGTCAGCATTTTTGTTTAAACTATTCTAAGATAACTCAAACGAAATTTTGTTGTTTTTGAAGTTTTTGTTTAAACTATTCTAAGATAACTAAAACGAAATTTTGTTTCAATCTTATTTTCTTAGTTATAATAAACACTTTACAATTATAAATATAAATCTAAATTCATAAAATTTAATACATAAATATTAATATTATTTATTTTATTAAAAGTATAAAAAAAACCTATTAATAAAGTTACCTACAAAAATAGTTAATATATGCTGAAAAACTATTTAAATTTTTAATATAAAAAAATTAAAAATGTTTTTTACTTGCGATACCGAGGCTACCTTACGATTAAGGATGTTTAAAATTTTTATTTTATATGTTTTGTATTGTTAAGAATTTAAATTTATGACATCTTGTGCAAATAACAATTCACTGTTTGTTACATATTATGTAGTTTTAGTTTATTTGTTTTTTTTACTAATATTTATTACGTTTTTAGATATGTATGTTATTAAAGAAATTATATTGGCGAACTCGGTGGTCGAATGGTTAGCAATGGCCACTTTGACTCCGAGGTCGCGGGTTCGATCCCCGCACAAGAAAAACATTTGTGTGCATGAACATGTCTGTTTGTCTTGGTCTGGGCGTTTTCTATGTATAATAATGTATATATTTACAAAAAAAAATGTATTTAAGTATTATAGCAGTTATCTAGTACCCATAGCACAAGCTTTGCTTAGTTTGGGACTAGATGGCCGTGTGTGATTTGTCCAAGAATATTTATTTATTTATTTATATATTCACAATGGGGCATAAAGAATAATTTATAAAAATTTTAAAACACCGAATTTTATTTTTCAATTTTTTATCCTCAGGTTTTACAAATAAAAGTGACACTAGAATTTATCGTACTGTATTTTTTTCCGCAGTAACTGGAAAGCATTACTAAAGTAAATATTAAAAGAAAAATAGCCAACTATTATATTGTATTAGGACGTCAATATTTTTATCAAGAAAATTAATGAGTTCCGAATAAAGACGTGTACGATATAAAGTTTTTATGTTGCCATGTAAATCAATGGTCGCCATTAAGGAAATATGTTAACGCTAATGTTACAATCACGCTTGGAATAGTTGAAAGAAAGTTGATGTATTATTTTTAACCAGTTTGATTCTTTTGACGCGATAACGTCTTATAAATCTATGAACGCCGGTTGCACGCACGAAAAACCATGACTCATTGTCACGTTCCGCCAGAGTTGAGTGTGCAAGCGAGAGCGCGGCTTACGACGCATCTATCTCTCTTCAACTCCATCGGCCGATGTTTTCTTATGACGTTATCACGTAAAATTATCATCCTTAAAACTACTTTACAGACAATCAAATTTTTTTGTTACCGTTAAGGGAGCAAGTCAGAGGGTGTAAGTGATTCATCAACATCTTTGAACCAAAGTCAACCTCATCTGCACGTGGTGACTAACAAACGAGGCTCTGGTGAAAAGTGAGGTAGGCCATAGCGTATTTTTTAAGCTGCCCGACTGGGGAAGTGTGTCTACCTCACAGAATACCGCATCCAAAAAACAATTCCCTTGAGGGTTGTTGTGTTCCTGCGAGTGAGCGAAGTCACTAGAAAGAAAGAAAGGAAGGAGCTGGCAACGGATCGGCGACCCCTTGGTGTTGCTGATCTCCATGGGCGGTGGTGATTGTTTTCCATCAGGTGACTCACTTATTCGTTTGCCCGCCCCTCCCCCTCTCATTTAAAAAAAATCCTTTTGAGAGCTTCCGTTGCGTACGCTGCGTAAACGGTTAAAGTTACGTAACAATCATGTATGACGAAATTGTTTCCCTTACGGGAACCGTTATTTGGCTGCGGTATTCTGTGAGGAGGAGGTACATTCACCAGTCGGGTAGCTTACAATTACGCTCCCTACCTCTCTTTTCGTCAGAGCTTCGTTTGTCAGTCAGCAGGGTGCACCGCGTGTAGGTGAAGTTGGCTTTGGTTCAAAAATGTTGAGGAACCACTTACACCCCAAAATTTCAAAATATTTATAATATTCTGGCCAGTTGGCCAAGGCAACTATTTAAATGGTAATGGTATCTTTATGTTGCTTACAGTTCTGCTGACTGTACAATATGTCTAATGTTTTTAACTATTTGTGTAGCGCAGGAGCGGGAGTTATTAAAAGAATGCATCTCAGGACTCATCCCCCGGCTATGAGGCTGGTTTACTTTCAATCTATTTACTATCAACTTTTGAAGCCGTTAAATTTCCTTTAATAGTCCGCTGGTTGTTAGTTAACTAATCATGTGTAAAATCAATTGTGAGGTGGTGCATAATATGACCAGCTCGGTGGTCGAATCGGTGGTGGTTCGATCCCCGCACAAGACAAATATTTGTATGCGTGAACATGTCTATTTGTCTAGATGTGGGAATTTTATATGTATTTACAAAAATAAATTTATTAAGTATAATTTTAGTTGTCTAGTACCCATAGTGCAACTTTGCTTAGTTTGGGACTAGTGGTCGTTTGTAATTTGTCCAGTAATGTTTATTTATTATTATTATAACTTTATTATTTTAACGTGACTATTCCTAATTACTAGCTAATACGCATTACTACGTATCATCTGCCAACAAGCAATAACGCAGCGTGATGGAGTATGTTCTACAAAACCTCGACTGAAGGGACACCCTATCCCAGAGGTGGATTGAGTAAGGATTATCAACATCGCATCTCTAAGAAAAAAAAAAGTTATTAAAAAATTTTACATGTCTATTTTTATTTCTTTTTTTTTTTAATTAGACTGGACTGGTCCTGGACGGGTTGAGTTAACATTTGGCATACTGGTGGCTATTACTACGCAAAGAAAGGATTTTTGAAAATTCTCACGAGATATCGAGATACACGAGCACTAACTTGCGAGCGCTGGCTAGTTGATAAATAAAAGTTAAAACAAACTGCTGTCCATGCAACATTTGATACTGTTACTGACAAAGATTTAAAGCTGCAGATACTGATTAATTCATTTAATGAAACGCTCAAAGCAACTTGATCTAATGTGACATCGGTAGCGTAACGTGAGACAATAAATAACGTTATAAGTGTGCAGTCCCTATGACCTTACTCATCACATGACCCCGGATAAAGGGTTAATCGCCAAGGGGTAGCCCTATAAATCATGTTACGTTTTACTTGGATAGGGCTGGCACGGCTGTGAATAATAATTTAGAAATATCTAACATATCTATACTAATATTATAAAGCAGAAGAGTTTGTTTGTTTGTTTGTTTGAACGCGCTAATCTCAGGAACTACTGGTTCGAATTGAAAAATTCTTTTTGTGTTAGGTAGCCTATATTTCAAGGAAGGCTATAGGCTATATAGCATCACGCTACAACTCATGGGAGCGGAGCACCAGTGAAAAATAGGAAAAAAATATTCCTTTTGAGGGCTTACGTCGCGTGCGCTGCGTAAACGGTTGAAGTTACGCAAAAATCATGTATGACGGAATTGTTCCTCTTTAAAAGTTCTAAAAAAAAGTCCGCGACAGCATATGTCTATCCTTTAAGATTAACTCACTATAACCTTTTTTTACCTACTTTCTCCTATTGATTACCATGAAAAAACGTTATAGTGTGTCAATCTTATAAGATAGACATATACTGTCGCGGACTTTTTTTTAGAACTTTTAAAGAGGAACAATTCCGTCATACATGATTTATGCGTAACTTCAACCATTTACGCAGCGCACGCGACATAAGCCCTCAAAAGGAATATTTTTTTCCTATTTTTCACCGGTGCTCCGCTCCTATTGGTCGTAGCGTAATGTTATATAGCCTACAGCCTTCCTTGAAATATAGGCTAAGTATCTAACACTAAAATATTTTTTCAAGAGTAGTTCCAGAGATTAGCGCGTTCAACCAAACACACTCTTCAGCTTTATAATATTAGTATAGAATTAGATAGTATAGATTAATCACTACATAGTATAAAACAAAGTCGCTTTCTCTGTCCCTATGTCCCTTTGTATGCTTAAATCTTTGAAACTACGCAACGGATTATGATGCGGTTTTTTTTAATAGATAGAGTGATTCAACTGGAAAGTTTATATGTATAATATATGCATAACATAGTAGAAAAACACTGATAATTTAGAGGTTTCTAATGTGATGTCGTAAATAAACACATTTTTTTGCTCTTTCATTGCAAACGCTGGCTGAACCCAACGAGATAGATCAAAATAATGTAGTACAGTATTGTTCACCTTAAAATGGTCTACAAAAAAGTTCGCGATGGTATATGTCTATCTCTTAGTTATAACACACAATAACCGTTATTTTATCCTTTGCTTTTTACAAGAAATAATGCCTTATTTACGAAGCGATTTTAAGCAATACAGAATTAATCCTTATCCAATTAAGTACCTTAAATACATTGCGCATTTAATATAGATCAATATGGCCCTTCACAGCATGTAATTTAAATGAATAGTTTAGAAGATATTACACATTTAAAATGCAGGGACATAACGGCTGTGGCGGTACCGGCCGCGGAGCCGGCGGCGTGTGCCTATAACTGGGGAAGGACTGGATAGGACAAAGCGCAAAGACCTTCTGTAGTACATTTAGTATCAGCATTGCACCCGTGCGAAGCCGGGGCGGGTCGCTAGTAAACATATAATATAAGTATCGTAAAATTAATCAAACAGTACAAATTTATTAATTTAATTAAAAATTTACAAACTATTTAATTAAGTTATTACTTTTGGGGTGTAAGAGGTTCATTTACCATTTTTGAATCATAGACAACTTCACCTGCAAGCGGTGCACCCTGCTGACTGACAAACGAAACTCTGGCGAAAAGAGAGGTAGGGAGTGTAATTGTGCGACTGGGGAATGTACACTCCACCTCACAGAATACCGCAGCCAAATAACAATTTCCTTGAGAGTTGTTGTGTTCCTGCGAGTCAGTGAGGTCACCCAGAAAGGAAGGAGATGCTGCGTTGTGCGTTGGCAGCGGGGGTGACGGCGCGCGAGCGATATTATGTTGCGAGCGTTAATATGGTTACAGTAACTGCTTCGCATCAGGCGAGCCGTATGCTTGTTAGCCACCTAACGTAGTATAAAAAATAATAATTAAAAATTGCAAACTCTACATGCCGCTGATTCGCGCTAATATTATAAATTTGAAAGATTTTGGCAATATTTTTGACTCAGTCATGCATATACTGAGTGATTTTGATTTATTTTGACATTTAATGTATTGTTGATATTGGTAATTTTTGACACTTGGTGGAACTTTGTAGAAGTTTTGTATAAGGGAAATTACTTGTGCTATTGCACGTAACAAAATAATTTAAATTTAAAAATTTAATTTTCAAATTTACAAAATGCATTCAAGGCCTACAGATGACGATAAAATTATTACTAGACAATGACAATTATATTACCTAATATAACACGTTTTGAGGTAGAAAGTATACATATTCGAAATACATCTACATTCCACGTTATTTTTTTATATTTCTAATTATGAACAATATTCATTATATTCGCGATTCTCTACAAAGAAAATGCATTACTAATCTTATCGTTGAATTAGGTGACGACGTGTCAAATCTGGAAAGTAAAATACAAGTAGGTGTAATTTTAACTAAGATAGTGTAATCTAACAAAATTATTAAAAAAAATTGTATCAAACGCAAAGAATTTATGCCTGGCCAACTGCTTTTGATTTGACGTACAAAATTAAAACTCAAAACATAATTTATAACTGTCTAGAAGTATGAATTTATGTATAAATTGCACTAACGTTAAGAATTTAAAATGATTAGGAATTTCCTATTTAGTTTTTAATGTTAATACCACTAGCAGTTTTGAGACGAACTTCTTGGAAGCTTCCATGAATTCATCGTGCGGGTGCCGGGTCCATCGTGTGGCAGAGAGAGAAACCCCAAGTAGATCCCGAGACTTGTGACACGGGTGTAGGTTTAAGGGATCCCTTTCCGATACATTTGGAAAAAAATCCTGAAATATTCAACATGAAAGGAACAAAACATCCACTAACCGTATCTGTTGCACTCCATATACAAATTCTTCACCCAAAGGTTGCCTTGAAAAGATTGTTCTCAGCAATAAGGAAGCCTTGTTGCATATATACAAATCTGTAATCATTTATTGATTCACTGTAGTTTTAATTTATATTATTAGGTTGGGGAAAAAGTCTTTTCGTATTTTATATGAAAATTCAAAACATTTTTTAATAAAGTTTATTTACATTTAACTAAAGTATGTAGGTGCCATTTTGTTCGATAACTTTTTGCCATCTTGTAGGTAGAGACATGATCCCATTACTATAGAAATTTTGGGACTTCTGTTTAAAAAACCACGACAAGTGGTTTTGGCAGTCTTCTCGTGATGTTAACCTGACATTGCCTAAAGAATTCTAAAGAGACCAAAACAGGTGGAAATCAGAAGGTGCAAGGTCAGGACTATACGGCGGATGCATTAACACCTCCCAGTCAAACTCTCTTAATTTTTGCTGAGTGGCTAAAGATGTGTGAGGTCTAGCGTTATCATGATGAAAAATCACACCCCTTCTGTTAATGAATTCCGGCCGCTTTCTCTCAACTTTTTGCTTTAATCTCATCAGTTGTTCACAGTAGAGTTCAGAATTGATACTCCTGCCTGGCGGTAACAGCTCATAATGAATAATGTCCTTCCAATCCCACCATACACACAGCATCACCTTGTTGCGGGTTAACCCGGGTTTTGCCAGAGTCTGTGAAGCCTGACCGGCCTTTGACCACGACCTTTTTCGCACGTTCTTGTCGTACGTGATCCACTTTTCATCACCAGTTATAAGCTTCTTCAAAAACGGTTCGCTTTCATTACGTCTTAGTAAAGAATCGCAAATGAGTACGCGGTTCATTAGGTTTCTTTCAGTGAGATCGTGAGGCACCCAAATATCGAGCTTTTTAGTGTACCCAGCTTTTTTCAAATGCGCAAAAACTGTTTTGTGGTCAATTCCTAATTCTTCAGCTACGTCATAACTACTGATATGCCGATCTTGCTCCATTTTTTCAAAAATGGCATCAGTTTTATCCGTAACAGGGCGACCAGAGCGACGTGCATCTTTCACATCAAAATTTCCTGATTGAAAACGCTTAAACCAAATTTGTGCTACTCTCACAGACACTGCACTAGGTCCATAAACGTCACAAATTTTTTTCGCAGCTTGCGTTGCATTGTTACCTTTTTTGTAGTAAAATTGTAAAATGAATCGAATTTCTTCATTAGATTCACTCATCTTGACAGTAAAAAAAACAAATGAAAATCACACATTTACCTAATTTGAATTTGGAATTATCTTTTTTAAAATTTAAACTTTTTAAAAATATCAAAACCTGCCAGATACAAATGGTATAACCTAAGAGATTTTATTACAAGTTCATACATACTATAATGCGAAAAGACTTTTTCCCCTACCTATTATGTAAATAAAGCATATTCTTTTTATCTATCTATCTGTTCATATACAATAAAATACCAGCAATAAATATATTTTTTACCTAATAAAACCATAATTGACAACCCTAAGCGAGTATAATAACTCATTCAGTTGACACAGATGGCGCTGTTGTAGATCAAAATGGCCGCAGATTACTGTCCTACATGATTTATTCCCATCAACTATTTGTATGTAAATGTATGAAGACCTCATACATTTAGAAACGAGTCTTTAATCGATTTAAATTTTTACATATTGGTACTTTATGAATGCAATTTTATATTATTTTATTTTGAATGAAAATTGTAATTTAACTTGAGGTAATATTAATTTTATTAAATTCACGCAGATGTAGCATAGCGACATTTGCCGCTCAAATTGGACTATTCGATTTAAAAACGTCAGATCCTAGCATGGGCGTTTGTAGGTCACAGTAAGCGATTTACATAAGGTGAGCTAAGGCTTACCTATATATGTACATGTATTATTCCGCATTTTTTGATACATAAAGTACAAGATAATATACACATATATAATATAAAGGAGGTAATGTAACAATCTAGAACATTTTTAAAATTTATATTTAACGCTGACTTCAAAGATTCTAGTTAGAGAGATATCCGAATATCCAGAGGCAAAGTGTTCCAGAGTTTAAGAGCATACATCATTATCATCAGTTCATCCTAGTCTCCACTACAGGAGCGCGACCCTCTCTCGTCCGTCCCAGACAGAAGGAGAATTTGGCCTACACTCCCCACGCTGGCCAGACGGGTTGGGGAAACCTGATCGATGTTTTATAATGTATTTCCCTTAGTCGCCTTGTACGACATCCACGGGAAGAGACGGAGTGATTCTATTCTAGTCTGCCGGAAACCACACGGAAAATTATTATTTTTCGTGTGGTTTCCGGCATACAGTGAAAAAATTCACCTGCACGTGCTGATTGACTAATGAGGCTCTGTCTAAGAGAGGTAGAGTGAGCGTAATTGTAAACTGCCCAACAGAGGAAATACCTCCACCTCACAGAATACCACAGCTAAATAACAATTCCTTTGTGGGTTGTTGTCTACCTAGGATTGAGTCATCAGGAAGGAAGGAATTGCTGCGCCGGCAGTGGGAGTGGCGGCGTGAAAGCGATATTTGCAACATTTCTTATTGTTTGTATTTATACCGCTTCACATCAGGCGGGCCGTACGCTAGTCTATTGCTTGCTTCTTCCTTGCCTTATCCTTTTATTCGGGGTCAGTTCTCTTCATCTTTAGGTGCCAGGATAGTATATCATGGGTTGTGTGTGTATCTATCTAAGCCCGTTCCCGGTCTTTAGATACAGTTCTCCACCAAGTAGCTAGGAGGCGCCCTCTTCCTTTTCTCCTTTCCGGGATCGCCAAGATCTTCTTTACTGGGTACTCTTTGTCCCTTCTCATCACATGTCCAAACCAGCCCATACGTCTCTTTGACATCTTATCTTCTGTGGGTGCAACTTTGAAGGAGCCTCTATTATATTCGTTCCTTATCTTATCGAGTTTCATTACGCCAGCCGACCATTGCAACATTTTCATTTCATTGACGCTTAGTCAGATTCCGTGGGTCTTTTTCATCGCCCAGCATTCAGTGCCATACAGAACTGTGTATCCTTGCTTGTGGCATTAAAAAGAATGACAGTGATTATCTTTTTCTACAATAACAAAATCAGATGAAATACAACTTAGGAACAAGCATTAAATTCTCATACACGCCCCTCTATGCATTTGATTATTTATTCCGTGTAGAGCAAGGGTTGGCAATAATTCATAAATTGAGCCGATTAATTGATAGGAAGGGTTAAACCCTCCAAGCGGTGTTTGTTGTGACAGATACGATGATGGTTAGCAGTCGTAGGGTTGAATGATGTGACGGTATTTTGAGCTATATTTCATAATTGCTCGTGTTATAAATTACGTATACACACGTTTCTAGGAACTAGATAGTTAATTTATTTTCGTGTTAATTTTGGGAAAATATATATATTGGCCATAAATTAGTTCATGCGAATTGAATGAATGAAAAGTTTCATTAAGCACACAGACACAGAAGTATATGACACAATAAATTATTGCATGTAGTAGTATGTAGAAACTGCCGGTCGGCACCCACCCACTACCGTTAGTAGATGCATGCGACTGCTGTGGCTGCTTTGGTCGTGTCTGCTCCAGCTTATGCGGTCGTCTCGGCGAATCTCCAACTCCAACACTGAAACAGAAGAAACGTGCGACTGCTACCGTGCCGATACAGCCGTTGTCGTCTAATTCAATCACACCCTGAATAAATCTAGGATCAAAGAATTTATTACGCTAAGTAAGGACTATCGAATGTCACGTGTTCCATAGGCGCGTAATAAATACGCTATGCTAGAACATTACGCGCCTATGTTATTTATTATACCTCTCTTTTCGCCAAAGCCTCTTTTGTCAGTCAGCAGAGTGCACCACGTGCAGGTGTTTTTCTTTGGTTCAAAATGTCGATGAACCACTTACATCCCAATTTTTTAACGATACTGCTTTTAAACAAATATTTTAAATATCTATGATTTTTGTTTCATGTTTCATTTATTTGATTAAAAATTTATTTTATCAACAAATGAACATCTAAAATTTAAATTTTGTATTTCGAACGTAACGACATTCAGAGCAACTAAAACAATTATGAAACAACATGCCCAATGATTTCACAATTACAGTCCTAAATCCCCACAGACAAGTCACTTTATTGAATAATTAATGAACACACTTTGTTAAAATCAAAAGTGAATTAAAACAAGCAAATTACACGTAATGCCAACTTAATGCTTTTCGAATGGGGTCAAAGACAACTGTTTAATAATGCATTCTATTGCCCTAGGGTGAATTTTACAATGGATTTTCAATCTGTATGCTATAAGGATAAAGTTTAATTTTATTTGTGATTTATTTTATGACAATTTTGGCGTCTAACTGGCTCACCATAATCTTTAGAGCCAAAGCCAACCTCATCTGCACGTAGTGAACTATCGAAAAAGGCTTAGCGCAAGAGAGGTAGGGTACAGAGTATATATAAGTGGCCCGATTGACTGGGAAGTACCTTCACCTCACAGAATACCGCAGCCAAATAATTCCCTTCAGGGTTTGTGTTCCTGTAAGTGAGTGAGATCAACAGAAAGGAAGGAGTTGCATCGTTGACTACGGTAACCGCTTCACATCAGGAGGGCCGTGTCTGCCAACCGAGGTAATTAATATAAAAAAATAAATAACCCAATCCTTTAGCTGGGGTAGACTAATAAAATTAAAAAAAATACAATTGTATTAGTAAAATCATTAATAAAATCGAAAATCGAAATTTTTTTTTTTTTTTACAATTTTATTTTTCTAGCGACTAGTCGAGTATATAGTATTTTAACTTGTATGCAAAAGGTACAAAGTTATTTTTATTCCTTGACGGTCTGAACGAAAACAAAATTGCAGAATAAAAAAAAATTAAACCGCTCGTTGTAAAAGTATTTTTTTCAACTAATAATACATTTTTACAATTTTATCAGTTTGACGACTGGTCGAGTATATAGTATTTTAACTCGTATACAAAAGTTACACAGTTATTTTTATAGTGTGACGGGAGGACAAAAAAAAATTGTAGAACAAAAATATTTAAACCGCTTGGGGCACTAAGATAACAATAACGTATCTCCATCAAAATTACCGTATCTCATATGTATGAGTCATGTATGTATGATTTATTACTGATTGCCAAACCGATAGCTATCTAAGATTACATACAAGATATTGAGTTCTAATACTAGGATAATAATAGATGATAGTTTATATCTTAATACAGTTAGAATTTTAAGAATATACTATAATTAAGTTTAGTAACGGTTATGGATATAAACATTTTACACTGAGAAAACTATTGATGTCTTAATATGGGAGTAATTAAATTATGCAATGTGGGCCGGTATTATGCAAAAAGTACGAATCATGAACAGTCGACTTTTTGATGTTCATCTTCAGCCTATCAACCCACTGCTGGATATAAGCCTTCCCCAGTCATCATCATCATCAGGTCATTTTAGTCTCCACTACACCACACATTTGGCCAACACTCCCCACGCTGGCCAGACGGGTTGGGAAGGCCTGATCGATGTTTTATAATGTATTTCCCTTTGTACGACATCCACGGGAAGAGACGAAGTGATTCTATTCCAGTCTGCCGGAAACCACACGACCACTTCCCCAATGCTTTCCAACAAATATCTGAAGGCCAATTCTCGTAATTTTTCTACGAACGCTGATTGAAAGTTGACCGAATCGAGATTGAATTGTGAATTGACTAAAATTATGTACTAGATTTCATTAATTAATGATTATCAATTCTTGTTGTTGGCAAAGTAACATTCTTAGTTTGTTTAATTTTCAATCATATTTCGATATAATCCCGCTTAAATTTAATTTTGAAGTTACATATTGTGTTACGAGAACACCAAATGTAACATTTGTGAGATCGAGACTGGATCGAAACTGAATTTTGACTACATTTTAATTACGAGAATTGCCCCTCAGGCCATCGGACCATCTAGATTCTAGAAGAAGGGCGTCCAATGCTTTGTCGTCCGACGCCTTCCTTCACCATCTGCCAACACTAAACTTACTCGGCAGATTTTAATAATTCTACCTTTTACACTTAAAGATACTTTTACAGATAAATTATCTTATTAATATTTGTAGACAAATCAGACTATCTAGTCATTCACTAAGCAAAGCTTATGCTATGGATACTAAATATCTATTAGTTAATTAGCCAAACAGTCAGAAATTTTAATGCCCCTCAAGGTTGCTTGTACATGAATCCGTAATCCTTAGCGTTAGTTACAACCCTTCGGGCGCATTATGTCCAATTCGCAAAATGTCCAACTCGCGCAAAATATCAATTTCGTACAACGTCCAAAATGCAAATTGTCCAATTCACAATTTTTCCGATTCGCGAATAGTCCAATTAGCAAATGTTTCAGTTCCCAAATTAATTAATTCAATTATTCAAATGTATCGAGCTCCTCACCGTACATGTAGGAGTTTATACTCGTAATTCTCAATAGGCTATTTGACAACGTTAAAAAATGTATAAATTATGTAATAATATCTTAAAATACACAAAACTATAAAGATCTGCAAACTTTTATTCTAATATCTTCCGTCCTACTTATTTTAGGGTCGATCTAAGTTTGGCGGGAAAGTACATTTTAAAAGTATGAAATTATTAAAAAATAATATTTCCATTGGAAAAGCAATAAAAAATACTATAATTTTTAATATGATACTAATTACATAATCGTAATATTTAACATAGCTGTCGTACAAATGTCTGATTTCATGCATACAAAATACAAACCTGTGACGTCATAACTCAGTAGCCTTTTGTATGGAGCGTTTTCGGGAAAGTCCAAAATTGTGAATTACAAATTAACATATCTTGAGAGATTTTTATGCTATCGAAGTAATGCTTTCACCTGTGGTTATATTATTGAGACGTCCCTACATATCAAACCGAACAAAATGTTGGTCAATCAAGTGGGAAATTTAGGTTATCCCTACAAACGCCTCGATAAGCGCGGCCAATATATAAGAAAATGTCACTTTTCAACAATATCTGATAGTAAATATGCGAGCTACTTAACAATATAAGGTATACATGTCACTTACAAAATTTTGGTAAAATTCATCATCCCTAAAAAAATTGTGATACACGACGTGTTTCGCCTCTACGCGGTATCTACGGATGCCTCGCGTAGAGGCGAAACAGATGTGACGAAGCAGTCGCATGCATCTACTAATGGTAGCGAGTAGGTGCCGGCCGGCAGTAGTTTGCATGAACAAATTGGTGGCGGAAGCACGCAAAGCAAACGCACGGAAGTCAAATTTACAGGCAATTTGATCTATATTAAGATCAAATTGCCTGTAAATTTGACTTCCTCAAAATTACACATGAAACAAAATTAACTATGTATCAATGGATATGTTAGGAATATATTTAAGTATAATACATATATTTAAGTATAATACATATATTTGGCCGTGTGGTTTCCTGCAGACTAGAATAGAATCACTCCGTCTCTTCCCGTGGATGTCGTACAAGGCGACTAAGGGAAATACATTATAAAACATCGATCAGGTTTCCCCAACCCGTCTGGCCAGCGTGGGGAGTGTAGGCCAAATTCTCCTTCTGTCTGGGACGGACGAGAGAGGGTCGCGCTCCTGTAGTGGAGACTAGGATGAACTGATGATGATGATTATATATATTTAACATAGTTTCAAGATTCTTGAATTTATATTTAATATTCTATCGAGAAACTAAGCTATCCATGAGTGAAGTGCAACAACCAGCTCATCTGATTAGTACGTACGGAGTGGGCTCGGAATGGCGCATACAACGCTATTATTTCGCCTTAAATAGAATGCTACCGCGAGCTTCTACTGTATGTAACGATACCTCCATTTTAGTATCGATTGTGTGTAGCTTTATAAAATATCAGAAGTGACAGTTTTTATTCAAACAAAACTGACAGAAGACTGTAGCTAAAACGATGGCCCCTACGTAAAACATTGGCGGTAATTTTTAGGTTTTAAGACAGGTAGGGAGCGTAATTATAAGCTACGCGACTGGGGAATGTACCTCTACCTCACAGATAATCGCAGCCAAATAACAATTCCCTTGAGGGTTGTTGTGTTCCTGTAAGTGAGTGAGGTGACCAGAAAGGGAAGAATTGCTGTGTTGGCAGTGGGGGTGGCGGCGCGGAGCGATATTTCATGTTGCGAGCATTAATATAGCTACGGTAAACGCTTCACATCAGGTGGGCTCTATGCTTGTCTGCCAGACGTAGTATACAAAAAAGGTACTAAAGTACCTACTGTAAATAGTATAGCTTTTTAAAGTTAGATTATTACATTATTATTTAAGTACAAAACGTACATTAACCCTGCTATATGTAATAGTAATAATAATTTAAGCACCTTAATTACGTTATTTTCCATGTATATATGGAAGTTTTCGACGAGATAACTTCTTATAAATCGATGAACGCCGGCTGCACGCATGAAAAAGCATGACTCATTATCACGTTCCGCCTGAGCCGAGCGTGCAAGCGAGAAATCGCAACAAGCGATAGAGAGGCAGGATCGGCCTAAGCGTTCTGCTTATGACGCATCTATCTCTCTTCCACTTCAGCGGCCGATGTTTTCTTATTTATTATTACGTAAAATTATCGTCCGTAAACCGACTTTACAGACGACATCCAATTTCTCAGAAGAAGGAAGTCAGAATTTTAGTTTCATTGATTTACGTGAGGACTTTATGCCTACAGCTAATGCTTCCCTGAGCACCTTAGTGTTATATTATATCTATCATCACTATCATCATCATCATTAGGTTATTTTAGTCTCCACTACAGGGCCACGGCCCTCTCTCATCCGTCCCAGAAAGGAGGAGGATTTGGCCTACACTCCCCACGCTGGGGCCAAACGGGTTGGGGAGGCCTGATGTTTTATAACGTATTTCCCTTAGTCGCCTTGTATGACATCCACGGGAAGAGACAGAGTGATTCTATTCTATATCTATCGCGCTCAGTAAACCAGCCAGGCACTCAAACGGATTGGTAGCAGGTCTTACTTTACTTTCGCCTGCAAGCAGACTTCGGCAAGTCGAAATGGCAATACCCAAGAGGTGTAGGAGGTCATCACGATCTTTAGAAACAAAGCCTCCCTCCCCTGTCCGTGGTGCACCATGTCGACTAGTGAAATAGGTTCTAGTAAAAGAAAAGCAGGGTACAGCGTATTAGTGAACAGCCAGACGGGGAAAGTAACTCCACAACATTGTAAACTAACTAAAGTTACATACAATTACTAGATTTTAGATCAATCTTTTCTAGCCTATTCTAAACTCACTAAAACTTAGCGTTTGCAGCCAATCAGGAAGCGCTCACATGTCAATCACCAATTACAGTGCAGTTTGTCCAGAGTCACTTGCCGCAGTCCAATCAACGGTTTGAATTTAAATTTAGAATTCCAATTGTTTCATTCTTTCGCTGACACAATAAGGATACGTCCAAATACAGAGAACGGTTGTTAATTGTAACGACTAGTTCTTGTCCTAGAATTCTAGACAATTGAATAGGCCGCTGTGCATTCTTAGAATCTAGGAATGATATTGAGTTTAGATTTGTGATAGTTTTGAGACGTGCTATTCATCATAATTGAATATTTACCCATAAGTATTGTTTGTGGAATTAAATTGCGGCGCTAGATCGAAACGTCGGTTGTGATCACGGGCAAAAGTAATAGGCTAGTTGCCAATATTCTAAAATAATGAAAACTATTTATCAGTATCGTAAAATACAGAAAACTAGAAAGATTTGCGATATAAAAAAATTAATAACTTATGTCCGACTTGTTTTATGGTCGATCAAAATTTGGTGGGAAAGTCCATTTTAAAAAGATGAAATTATTAAAAAAAACAAAAAAAAGAAGTCTTTATGCTATCGAAATAATTATTTCACATACTCGTATAGTAACATTATTTTAACGTGCTTACATCACAAATCGAAAAAAGGCACCACGGGAAATAAAATATATATATTGAGTCCTATATAAATCCAGGGGCTCTACCGCCGAAGCTGAAGCCGATTACCATTGGATGTTTTTTATTTGATTGCGGAAATCAAACGTCAACTTAAGTTTAGGTTCCTTGTAGTTTTGCTCCTTGTTCCTTGTTCCTTTAGCTTAGCCGGTAGAACACCTGGAGCACTACCGATTAAGGGCTTGTACACAAAACTACGATGCGATGCGATGCGAATTCGCAACAGTTCTTCAGGGAACTCATTATAGTAGAGGAGATAAATCTTTAGCGAGCGAATGTCCTTACGAAGTTGAAGATGCTCTAGTTTCTTGGTTACCTCTTCAGACGATGAACAGCGATTCGTGCTCAAGTAAGACAAAGCCACAGCATCGCACCACATCGCGTCGCATCGCAGTTTTGTGCACAAGCCCTAAGCTGAGGATGTTTGACAATAACTAAAACGTAAGACCTATTTTTAGAATCAACATATTTGATGGTAAATTGTATATATATTTCTATATAATAAGTTGTATATATAGTTTTATATAATAAGTTACAAACTAACCATGCGAGTTGCTTTACCTGTATAATAAAGTCATAACTGCCCTACACCAATCAAATTGAACGCCATTTCGCTAACACTGTCTAAGCAGGTTTTGCGTAATCTCACACATGGCTAGCACATTGACTAATGAATTTCCGGCTCGTTTTAAGAAAGTGAAACATGACCACACCCGTACATGCCTAATAGGCTCAGTACAGCCTAGTTTTAATGCTAATTATATATACATAAATTTACTATTCGCTTCCTTGCGCATTTAAAGCGCTGGCTACACTGCGAGCAAAACAAGGTTCGCTTTGCTTCGCTCATGTCGCTCAATTTGAGACGTTGGGGTGTATAATATATATATATATTGGGTAAATAGTTCACCAAGATAGAGCCACAGCTGTCGGACGTGGTGCACCGTGTCGACTACCGAAACAGTCTCTGGTAAAAGAGAGGTAGGGTATTTGTAAACTGCCCGACCGGGAAAGTACTTCCAACTTACTTTCCAACAATACGGCAGTCAAAAAACAAACTCTGTAGAGAGTGACTTGTTGTATTCCTGCAAGTGAGTGAGGTCACCAGAGAGGAAGCAATTGCTAACGTTTATATGGCTGCGGTAAACGCTTCACAAGCGGGCCGTATCCTTTTTTACCACGAATAAAAAAAGGTTCGTTTCGTTTCTCTCATGTCATCTATTTCGCAAGTTCGTATCACATGCGTAACATAGCTCTGTAGCTCTCTAAGCCAACGAAATTGAAGTTATCTCTCTCGTCTACAGTTGAGCGACATAGCGAAGCGAAGCACCGTTCGCTCGGAGTGTGGGCTGAGCTTTATGTGACAAGTCTTTAGATTCTACTTAATTTCAATAGTATATTACGTACTAAGCCGTAATCTTTTCATTAGAAATTATTCTACTATATTACAAAAATAATCATTTAATTCACATCAGTAATGGCCATATTGCTGTTAGCAACAACGGTTATTTTGACTAAAGGGTTATTAACAATTCGACAATATTAATCAATAATATTAATCAGTGGAAAATAAAGGGTCGGCAACGCGCGTGTGTTACATGCGTTCATAGGCTACGGTAACTGCTTTCAGGCGGGCCGTATGCTTGTTTGTCACCTTACTAGTATATTTTTTTTTTAACTAATCCGACCAGATTTTTGAGGAGCTGCAAATGCCAGTATCTCAAGCGCTCCATCAGGCAGAAGATCGCGACAATTGGAATAATTTCCTGAGATGCTTTGAATGCGGCGGAAGAAAGCGGCGGAAGCGGCTGGATGCGAAGGCGAAGGATCGTATTTGATGGAAAAGTGGGTCGATACAAACTGATGATGATGATGATGATGATACTAAAATTATAAAAGCGAAAGTTTGTGAAGTTTCATGTGATTTGATTTAAGAAGCTCGATGGAGTTTTTGCTCGTGTCAGTCTAATCAAACACGCAAGTTAAGCAACGTCGACCGTAGCTTGCCAATGGATGGGATTATTTATTTCGAGGTCCTTCGTGTCGAGGGTTCGAGGATTGACGAAGATAGATTTGATAGGAATTGATACATGAGAAACATTTGATTAGTAAAGTGTTCAAACGAAGCTCAGCTTCGGGCATACATAAAGTGACCATACGTCCCGTTTTGAACGGGCCTGTCCCTTTTCCAAAGCGCCGGGACGCAAAATAGTCCCATTTTCAGAAACATTGCGAAAATTTAAAATTATGAAGCTCATTTATTTTAATAATTACTGTCAGAAAAACTTTGTTTGAATAAAGCTGGTGAACAGGTGATTGATTTTTATTTTTCACAACTTGTCGTAATAGAAATAATTATATGAATATAATAATAGTGAATACTAATTGCATTAAGTTACACTTTTTCTAAATAAAGAAAATCAAAAAGTTGTGTTTATTTTCATTATTAGCCTGCTAACTGGGGTATAAAAACTTATGTCCCGTTTTGAGTTCAAAAATAATTGGTCAGTTTAGCATACACCACTCAGAAAATACTATTCTCAAAGAACCGTCTCTATTTACAAGCCACACATTGTATAACTAATTAAATGAAACTTAGAAGCCAACATTACAGGGCTGTCAATAATTACCAACTGTTTCTACGCCAAACAAATTTACTTTTAGCTGTTCACACGATTTTTTCAACCTAAATACAACGAGATAGAGTCAAAGTTACTTGAAAATTGCTGTAAAATTATCTTGGTCATTTTGTAATGAGAACGCTCGTGTCATCCATCAGTCGTTGCCAATTACAGACGATCACGCGTTCGTTCCCTTACTGGCAAGTGGCAACCCTATTTCTCGTCAAGTTTTTTGTTTGAGTGAATCCGTGTTACGTGTGGCATTGAATATAGATCCTTTCTTACAAGTAATTATTTTGCGGTTTTATAAAGCAATAAAATGTTACACTAGGTCGGATTTTAGCCCATGGGGTCAAAATCGAAGATGAGTGGAGCGAGTAGATTTGCTGACTGTATGATTTCAGTGGAAAATGTAGGTATTTGATGATCATTCCACAAGGACAAGATAGATTTCAATTTTTTTTCGACACAAACCTCAAGCATGTTTAAGGTCAAGGTTCATGTTTAAGGTCCTTAATTGTAACAAGTTTCATCAAAAATGGTTTAGTGGTTTTGGAGCCTATACTTTACCAAACGTGACTTTTCGGCGTATACCTATTAATAAGTGTTCCGCTCGCTTCACTGAATAAATATAAACAGGTTCTATCAGTAAGGGTGTGTGTCATTGATGTGAAGAATTTCTGATACAACAAGCTTTACTTTAATACCACTGAGGTGGCAAACAAGCATACGGCCTTTCTTTCTTTCTTATTTTATTTTTTTAATCCTGGACAACTACTAACTAACTAGTCCCAAACTAAGCAAAGCTTGTACTATAGGTTAACTGATAATATATTTAAATACATTGTTTTGTAAATATATACTAGTACATATAAAACGCCCAGATCAAGACAAACAGACATTTTCATAGACACAAATGTTTGTCTTGTACGGGGATCGAACCCGCGACCTCAGTGTAGACGAATTGTAGTTTTAATTTTAAAGTAGAGTTTAACATTTTATTGTAATAAAATCAGTGGTTTAAAAGGCGATTGACAGTTATGGGGTATCCCGGCCATATTCAAATTGTATGAAGACCAATGTTCCTAATTATTTTACATAAAAATCCCGTAAAAATAAATGAAAGTTGACCGAACTGAGATTGATGTGAAGTGATTACCGTAGCTATATTAACACTCGCAACATGAAATATCCCTCACGCGTTGCCACCCTTGCTGCCAATGCAGCAACTCCTTACTTTCTGGTGACCTCACTCACTCGCAGGAACACAACAACCCTCAAAGGAACTGTTATTTGGGTACAGTAGTCTGTGAGGTGGAGGTACTTTCCCAGTCGGGCAGCTCACAAATACGCAGTACTCTACTTCTCAGAGCCTCCGAGGTCGAAGTGCAAGCAATCAATGGCCGCGGCCTCGTCATACCTTTGTTTATTTATACTTAGACTAACTTTTTGGAGTGTAAGTGGTTCATCAACATCTTTAAACCAAAGCCAACTTCACCTGCACGCGGTGCACCCTGCTGACTGACAAACGAAGCTCTGGCGAAAAGAGAGGTAGGAAGAGTAATTGTAAGCTACCCGACTAGGAATGTACCTCCACCCCACAGAATACCGCAGCTAGACAACGGTTCCCTTGAGGGCTGTTGTGTTCCTGCGAGTGAGTGAGGTCACAAGAAAGGAAGGAGATGCTGTGATGGCATCTGGCCGAGCGATATTTTATGTTGCGAGCGTTAATAGGGCTACGGTAACCGCTTCACAGCAGGCGGGCCGTATGCTTATCCGCCACCTGAAGTAGTTTAAAAAAAAAAGAAAAAAAAAACATTGACGATGCGCTTTGGTTATTCGTACATGGCCATTCAAATCATCAAACTTGGAACTAAGAAGAGCCGCACGTTTATTGTGCCGCGTCTGCATAAATGAACCCTTAAAATTTCAACGTCACTACAACCACTCTTACTGTTGAATTCGTTGCATGTCGCATCTGGGGTAATTTACTATTCTGATTTGGTAGCAATAAAGGAGAATTAGCAAACGTTCAGACGATTTAGCAATTCGTATTACTGGAATCGATGTGCTAGGTAACTCAATGTTTTAGGTCCCCAATAGTGTTAGATACTGGAAACCCGTGGTGCACAGCAGTTGAGCTTTACTTGACTAAAAGTCAAAATATCTTTATTCCTTGGACTTTATAAAGCACTTAGAAACGTCATACAAATTAAATATAAGACATGTATCTAAATCATTACTACTATTACTCTAAATCCGCAGAGCTTAGATGCACTTTCATCATACTATCTGTGAAAGTGAATTTAAGTGCCAGTTCCGGCGACGGGGCTTCTTGAGAAGAACTGGCAAGAAACTCAAGGCCGACTCTTTTAATTGCCAATATCGTTACATTAAACACAAATACAATCATTTAACATAACATAACAAGAGCAATTTATTTCCAAATACTTTTATCATTTATGTAATCTGAGATACAATAGTAAGCCTTTTGACATAGTCTAGTTTTGATAAATGTTTTAAATTTACCCATGGATAATTATTAAACGCGTCATTTGGAAGTTTATTGTAGAAGCGTATACATTGACCTGGGAACTAGTTAGAGATTTTATGGAGCCTAGTAATATGCACAGCGAGTATGTTTTTATTTCTTAAATTTAATTGATGGAGATCACTGTTTTTCCTAAATTTAGTTTGATTTTTATGAACGTAAATAAGATTTTCATAAATATATTGAGAATGTAATGTCATAATATCTATCTCTTTAAATTTATTTCTCAGTGTCTCCCTGGGACTCATCATATAAATAGCACGGATAGCTCGCTTCTGGAGCACAAAAATTGAGTCTACATCCGCAGCACTACCCCAAAGCAATAAACCATATGACATAATGCTGTGAAAATAGCTAAAATAAACTAAACGCGCAGTGTCAACATCCGTCAGTTTATTACGTATTTTCCTTACGGCGTAAGCTGCTGAGCTGAGTCTACCTGATAACGTTTCTATATGTGGGCTGTGGGCCCCATTGTAATTTAGAGTCTAATGTTATACCAAGGAAGACAACCTTATTGACCAATTCCAATCTCTCATTGTCCATCACCACACTGGTTTTTACTTGTTTCACGTTTTTTGTAAAAAATCTAACATATTTGGTTTTACTACCATTTAAAAGTAGGTTATTAGCACTAAACCAGTTTACTATTTTTGAAAGAGCATTGTTTACATCGTCAATTTCTGATTGTTGTCTATTTACCTTAAAAACTAAAGAAGTGTCATCTGCAAACAATACTATATATAATATTTCGTATAATATTTCGTGATTATTCTTTACAAGATGAGGTAGATCATTAATGTACACGAGAAACAGGAAAGGGCCCAAAATAGAGCCTTGTGGCACCCCCATCGCTACAGTTGATCCATGTGATCGCTTTCCATTAACATCTACTTTCTGAACCCTATCACCCAGATAAGAAGTAAGAAGATCAAGAGCCATGCCTCTTATACCATAGTGGTGTAATTTTCTGACTAGAGTTTCATACTGCACACAATCAAAAGCCTTAAATAAGTCACAAAACACCCCATAGGCGTCCCGTGACTCCTCCCAAGCCTCATACATTCTAGTAATTTTACCCCAGCATTACATGTTGACCGTCCATGAGTGAAACCGAATTGTTTAGTGTGCAGCAGATTATTTTCATTAAAGTAATTAAGAAACTGAGCGAGAATTAGTTTTTCAAAAATCTTACTAAATGTAGGTAGTATTGATATTGGTCTGAAGTTTGTGGGGTCTAATGTACTACCTGATTTAAACAAAGGAATAATTTTGCTTAATTTCATCAAGTCAGGAAACACACCACAATCAATACATCTGTTAAATATCACAATTAAGGCGGGAGCAACAAAGTCAAATAAAGATTTTATAATATGTACGGAAATGCCTCATAGATCAGCCGTTTTCTTAATATTAAGTGATTTAAATGCAACTTTAAAATCAGACCCATTAACATGACGGAAATGAAAATCGTTCTAAAATTCAGGCACATTATCTTTAATTAATGACTCTGCAACGGCACTAGTTAAAGTGACAGGGAAAGCAGAAAAAAATCTTTCAAAAGCATTGGCAACTTCTAAATCTGACTTGGTAACATGACCATCGATACTTAATATAAACTCTGAATCCTTTGTTCTACCCTTCCCAGTCTCTTCATTGATAACCGTCCAAGTGGCTTTAATTTTATTACTACTATGTCTAATTTTTGATTTAATAAATATAGATTTTGCTACTTGACAAACGCGTTTGAAAATTTTCAAATATGATTTTACATGTTCTTTAAATTCTTCACTATTATTGAATTGTCTTTCATAGTATAACATGTACAAAGTTTGCCTACTCTTATAAATACCTGCGGTTATTTACCTTATAAATACCCAGTCACCAAAGACAAGGCTATAGGTAAAAGTAATTTCCTTGGAAGTAAATATTGATTTAAATTCGTGAAGAAATGCATTATAAAATGAATTATACATCAAGTTAGGTTCCAAGTCATTATCTAAAAACGGTTAGTTACTAGTTAGGTTTACTCTCATACGTTCTAAGCGACTAACTGTTACTGGCACAAAAGTAATTTTTGTCTTGACAACATTTATATTATTTATTTAAATACTTATCATTTGCCCAGAATGATCAGAATCCAATTTATTAATAATACTTTTTTGGGTTGGACTAATATCTGTATATATATTATCTAAGCAGGTAGCCGTGGTGGCACTTATTCTAGTAGGCTCCATAAATAAGTTAACTAAATTATGGGATTTAAAAAGACTTAAAATTTTACTTGATGCAGTTGTATTAGTAAGTATGTTAATATTAAAATCTCCACAGACCAAAATAGTTTTACCTGAGTTACTAACTTTGCATAGGGCTTCATCCATGATTTCTAAAAATAAATTAAGATCCGCGGAAGGAGGTTTTTTTTACACACATAACAATGACTAGCCATCTCTTTATGCTTTTAATGCCTTATTTGCTATATTGCAGCCTCTCACATTGCTATGAAGGGACGTCAAATCCCAAAAGCTTCTTAATCAGAAGAAATCTGTATTTTTTTCTGATTAAATTTATTGTGAGTTCCAAGGCAGTCGTAGTTTTACCCTCGGATCTGCAATGGACTTCACTGTTCATTGCCCTTTTTTGGCGGTCGCCGCTGTTAATCCTGGTTACACAAGAGACACAGTGGTGGCAATGTGTGATGCGCCCCCCGTTCCGTAAAGAAAAAATCACTACAACGAATAGTTGAATAACTTTAGAATTATTCAAACGCCCATACAAAACCATGTAGTTTACAAAAGCGTGCCTTTTAATATACGATAATGTCACCCACTAACATCCTATAACATTTTCAACAAGCGAAGCTCGTTCCAATGGACAACATTAAGGGACACATTGAAATTTGATAATGGTGAGGTTGATAGGCTATCTTGTGAGGTACTAAAGCAGTCTTGTAACAAGATTACATGAAGATTAAATTTGACTGTTGACAGTGCAAATGGCTCCTGACCTTTTGTATGAAACTTAGTGATGAGCGTAGCGGGAGCGGAGGCAAAAGCGGTACTGAAGTGGATAATGATGCGAGTAAACTGTTTAGCGATGTACTTAATAAATAGAAAACCGAATTGGACACCAACTTATGTATTCACGTTCAATTCACATTAAAGTAATAGAAAACAAAGACAATTCAAATATACAAATAAAAAAGAAATTACAAAAAAGTCCACAAAAGGTACCGTGATTTAAATGTTAAAGGCAGTCATAAAATTGCATATCAATCATAAAATCACTTAATTTACCACTTTAGAGAATATACCACTAAGATGACAAACAAGCCAGCAAGCGTCTGATGATTAGCAGTCAACGTCAGGGCCTGATTAACCCTTATGCTAAGTAGGCTGCAGCCTAGAGCGCGAGGATCGGGGGGGCGCGCTGAAATCGTGTCTTCGCATGCACTATTAATCTAGCATCATTGCAACTACCCTACATATTTCGACTAGACCGAGACAAAACACTAAAACTAAATGCGCTGTGAATTGAAAAAGCTTGGGACCATGTAGTTTACAATATTACCCTGATTTTACAAATAAATTTTAAAAAGCGCGCGTAAAATAAATACTGACTTGTCACTCGAATCAGTCGGTGGTCTCGTCCTCATAATTAGCTAAGGGCGGTCAGAACTCTTGATCAGTCGCTGGTCAACGTAAACTATTGGAAGACCGAATAAATTACTCTCAGGTTACCAATTCTGTAAAACCGTTTCACCCTTTCCGACTTAGAAAATCTCGACATTACATAACTTGACGGTGCGCATAAAAAACTTCCTTTGAAACAGTTTTTTAGAATAGTGCGACTATGGAAGGAGGTTGTATACAAATGTTATTCTTTAGTACCCAAAAAAGTAATAATATATTCTATTTGTTGTAAAATATTTTATTTATTGCCCTGCACAGCTCAAATAAAGTATTCTCTAAATTTATAAGCTACGGAAGAAAATTATATTGGATGTTAATCATTACCAGAGATTATGTAATATTTTATTACTGAGTATTGCAGTAACCTGAACACTTAAAACAAGAAAATTACTGTATATTTTAAGCTTACATACAGTAGCGCATTAATCTATTGAGAGATTATACATTATAATATGTTTTTACCTCAAAATGACCCCCTGTATAATGAATAGGTCTTTATTTCTATAAAAATAAATAAAATATCCTTCCTTCCTTGCATAATATCTATGTATTATTATGTATGTATATACAAAAAAAAATTAAGTGTAATATCAGTTATCTAGTATCCATAGTCAAGCTTTGCGCTTAATTTGGGACTAGATGGCGCTGTATAAATTGTCCAGAAATATTTACATTTATTTATATTTATAACCTCAATGGTTATACCCGAAACAATACATTATTGGAAGGCCAGAAAACGTAAAAATGTAAAATATAAAATGTTACTATTTTTAAAATCATGTATATCGTATACTATACTCGTATGTAGAAAAGGAACACCTGTTACATCGCTATTAGTTCCACTCTAAAACCCCACCTTAAACTGTTAAAACGCCGATAACGAGTTACTATCGGGTCACCATAGCCCCGGCCTTTGATATACGATGAGTTTGATTTTATTATTTTGTACACCGTGGGAGAATTACTTTTATTAGAAATTAATTCTAGTGGGAAAAATATTTGTACAGTTATATTAATGATGTCATATACTGAGTTTATATAATTAATGGACTGCGTGAAATGAGACGCTACCTATATCAGGTTTATGATGCATTTGTGCATATTAAACTTTGAGTAAACTTTAAAGGAAGTTTTGCAACGAAATTTGTATTGTTTTTTTTTAGTAATTTGTATTTGAGTTGTCTTTTTTTTCCCTACATCGGGTGGCAAACATGCATATAGGTCATCTGATATAAAGTGGTCGCTATAGCTATAAAAACACTCGTAACATGAAAAATCGCTCACGCGCTGCCTCCTCGCTGCGAACGCAACAACTCCTTCCTTCCTAGTGACCTAACTCACTCGTAGGGGCGCAACAATCTACCGGGGAATTATTATTTGCCTGCGGTATTCTGTAAGGTGGAGATACTTTCCTAGTTGGGGTTAGGAATACGCCAGATTTTCGTAGGTCTATCAGCAGGGTGCATCACTTGCAGGTGTAGCTTTGAGAATATAAAGAGAGATTTATAATCTGAAAGCCTTTTTAAAATCAAGAGAGATTTTAAAAACAAAAAGGTCTACATTTTAAATTTCCTTTAAACTTAACAACGAAATGCTTTTATTGTCAATACATATTGCTTGCGTAAATATGACCATGTTTCACGTTTTCGCAAGAAGCTCGGTCTGCTTCATATCAGGCTTCGGAGAGACTCTTGCATACTTACACTACGATTTAATATACTGTTTAATCCATCGGCCGCTCTATATATAAGGGAACGATTCGGTTTCGAGAAGTCGATTGTCGATTGCGTTGTTCGGGGACTCGGATTCTGGACATACCCACTCAAAACACCAATGCGTATACAAACTCATTTACAATAAGGTCGACAAAAATATGGAACGCATTGCCTGTTGACGTTCGGATGGCTACTACGTTATTTTCCTTCAAATCAGGACTAAAAAGATTCTTTACTGATGAGACTTGACTCTTGAGATATCTAAGAAAATAGCTACAACATACTTGAGAGCAAGTATGTTGTAGCTATTTTCTTAGATATCTCAGGTGCCTTTGATAATGCTTGGTGGCCAATGTTGTTGCTGAAACTTAAGGTGAGAGGTTGCCCTAGCAATATCTACTCTCTCATTCGATCGTACTTTTTGAATGGTACAACTAAATTAAAACTTGGCCATTATGTTGCTTCAAAGGTGCTCACGCAGGGCTGTCCCCAGGGTTCAGTGTTGGGACCGTATCTCTGGAATATCGGTTTTGATGATTTTTTTAGCCTACCCTTACCGGAAGGGTGCTCGTTAACTGGTTACGCTGACGATGGTCTCTTATTAATCAATGCTAATTCAAGATCTAGCATAGAGAAACTAGCCAACACTAGCCTAGGCCTAATTTCAGATTGGGGTTATCGTAATCGTCTCGATTTTGCGCCACATAAAACATATCAACTCTTGCTTAAGGGAAATTTACAGGTTTCACCGCGATTTCATTTTAATGGAGTATCTGTTGCTAATAGGGGTTCGGTTTGTTACTTAGGTTTGCTTTTGGACAGAAATTTTAATTATATTGAGCACATGAAGCAAGTAGGTGAAAAAGCAAAAAAGAATTTCTATGCCTTAACACGAATTTCTACCTCTACGTGGGGATTAACTTTCAAAACGTTAAAAACTATTTATACCGCCACATACTTAGGTTGTGTTACGTACGGTTCACCTGCGTGGGCAGATAGGGCTACTATAGGTGCAGCACGTCGTAAATTGCTTCAAAGCCAGCGCCTTGCTCTGATATTTTTATGTAAGTCGTATAGAACTGTAAGCACCGAGGCACTACCCGTGCTAGCAGGTGTGTTACCGGTAGACTTAGAAGTACAACGCCGCGCTTCAATGTACTATACATCTAAAAATATGGTCCCTGATTTCTTGAAAACGCGTGATCGTGAAAAAATAGTTAGACTGTTCAAACCTATTAATGAAGTATTTGAAACATTGCTGTCTGAATGGCAGGAAAGGTGGGAAACTTCTACCAAAGGACGCCACTTGTATCTGTTCTTTCAATCGGTAAGAGATAGATTAAAGAAAAAGTGGTTAGAAGTAGACCACCCCGTTGCGCAATTTTTAACTGGACATGGCAATTTTAAAGCTAAACTCTTTTCGTTTAAATTAGTGCCGTCGCCCTTATGCGAATGTTCTACTGCTAATTCTGAATTCGATCAAACAGCACACCATGTTCTCTGGGAGTGTGATCTTTGGCAGCGGGAGCGGGATGACATGTTGAATTCATTGCAAGTTGCATCCGGGGTAGTATACTATTCAGATTTGGTAGCAACAAGGGAGAATTACCAAGCGTTCAGACGATTTTGCAATTCATATTATTGGAATCGATGTGTTAGGTAACAACTCAGTGTTTTAGGTCCCTAATAGTGTTAGAAACTTAAAATCCGTGGTGCACGGCAGTTGAGCTTCACTTGACTAGCCATCTCTTTAGGCTTTTAATGCCTTATTTGCCATATTGCTGTCTCTCACATTGCTAAGAGGGGAAGTCAAATTCCAAAAGCTTCCTACTCCTTCTAATTTCTTCTGATTAAATTCGTTGTGAGTTCCAAGGCAGCCGTAGTTTTACCCCTGGGACTGCAATGGACTTCATTGTTCATTGCCTTTTTTGGCGGTCGCCGCTGTTAATCCTGGCTACACAGGAGATACAGTGGTGGGAATGTGTGGTGGGCCCCCGTCCCATTTGATGAGACTTGACCTAATATTTTTATTGCTTATGCACCTGTACTGTAATAATTTAGTTATTTGTGTATTTTATTTATTTATTTGTTTTGTAAATATTCTTTTTTCACTTATTACTCGATGTTCTACTTGCCAATCGATGTAATATCCACTCCACGCAGTTATTATAAGGTTGACTGGAAGAGATCCCCATGTGGGATAAATCCGCCTTTATACCACTTTATTTTCATGTACTTATTCAATATGTAATTTGAACAATAAAGATAATACTAACAAACAAACAAACAAACATATTTCAAAATATAATTGTACAGAATTTAGTAGTTGTACATACTTAAACAATAGTATAAAATGAATGGATTCGGTCCACCGCAAAATATTATTTCCCAATAATATTTCCCATAAATTCTTCCTGAATACAATTCAAATAAAATAGCGTAATAAATACGCAAACAATCAATTACAAAGAGAAACTGTCAACGAGCAAGTCCCGCGGGAAAACAGGTAAAACACAAAGTATAAAACTGAACGCCGAACAAAACATTGATTAATGACGAAATGCACTCGAAAACAAACTGTCGAACTTCTTCAAATTCGCGATACAAATGCCTTCGGTATAACCCCTCGGAAATAATGGTTTCCTTTATAGAAACTCTCACCCTAAACGCCAAAATACGCTATAGCATTTTCAACTTTAACCTCATTGCTAAAACGATCAAAATCCCGTGTTATAAAAAAGTAGGGTGAATGTTACGAATGTTTGATATGAAGATTTTCTCTCCAAAAGCCTTAGTCGTTTTTGTTCCTTTTTTTTGTTGTCGCAAGGAAACGGAAGGAGCGTGTAGGGACGTGTGTTTCCTCCTTTTTTGTTGGAAATTGTTTCGGTGCCATTAAGCCGTTGACAGATCGCCTGTAAGAGTAATGCCCTTGAATTGTTGATGCTAATGGGGCATTCGGGCATTTGTGTGACAATAAGTGATAGTTGGAAACGATTAGTGTGTGTGTTTTGTGGGGAGCGTTTGTTATTTAGGACTTCTGGGTGATAGATTTTCGCTTAGTTTATGCATCCTTGGTATCTTTTGTGTATGTATGGCATCTTTTTTTAGGTTTGTTACAATTTAAGCCCCGGGAAAGTGGACGTTGCCCACAAATATGTTTAGTGTTTATGTTACATAATATGTTTATGATACCTAAGTAAATACTTAGATCAAGATAAGTCATCTTCATCATCAGCCTGTATCTACCCACTGCTGGATATAAGCCTTCCCCAATGCTTTCCACCAAATACGATGCTCCGCCTTCCGCATCTAGCCGCTTCCAGCTGCTTTCTTATGGTCATCGGACCATCTAGAAGGAGGGCGTCCAACGCTTTGTCGTCCCACGGGCGGTCTTCACTCTAATACCTCACCCACCTGCCATCACTTACTCGGCAGATATGACCGGCCCATTGCCACTTCATGCTTCTTGCAAACTCTAAAAGCAACAGCTTTGGTTCCCCGTCAAATTTCTTCGTTTTAGATTCAAGATAAGTTTACAGGTGGTACACCCCGCTGATTTGCAAACAAGACATTAGCGAAATTGAGATAGGGTACAGAAACTTTATTTAACAATTCTAATTTATTTGTTATCTTTTCATAACTAAACGGCTTTTATATACCTCCAAGTGACAAACAAGTATACGGCCCGCCTGATGGAAAGCAGTTACCACAGTTTATGGACGCCTGTAGTATCAGGGGCATTACACACTCGTTGCCGAAGCTATAAAAACCTCTTCACGCCCTTTTTGAAGAACCTCATGCTGCAGTGTCCTGGACAAAACACCTCAACAGGCAGCGCATTCCACAGCTTGATATTCTCTAGAACCGCACGGCTCTTTTTTTTTTTATACCACCAGTGTGGCAAACAAGCATACGGCCCGCCTGATGGTAAGCAGTTACCGTAGCCTAGGCCTGTAATTCGATGGGTCTGATCTGTCACCCTTTTTGGGCACAGGGTGCACGTTCGCAATCTTCCACGACGACGGTACCTGCCCGGTGGAATAAGAGAGCGCAAAAAGGCGCGTAAGAACAGGACACAACTCAGGAGCACACAGCTTTAACACCACTGCCGGAATGCCATCTGGCCCACTCGAATTATGAACGTCAAGGGATTGCAATGCCCGCCGAACATCTCGTTGAGTAAATGAGATTTCCGGCATGGAATTACCACACCGCGGGATGGAAGGCGGTGCGGCGTCCCCGTCGTTCAAAGTCGAGTTTGAGGCAAAGAGATTCCCCAATAGATCGACTTTCTCCTTTGCACTGTGGGCCAGACTACCATCCGGTTTTCGGAGTGGTAGAAAGGACGACTGACAAAAGTTGCCCTCGGCAGCCTTAGCAAGCGACCAAAAAGCACGGCTCCCAGACGGGTGCTTAGCTAGGCGATCACCAATCCTGCCGATGAACTCAAACTTTGCCCTGGCAATTACTCTCTTACTGAACCTCGAGGCAGCATTGAACTCCCGTTTCAAGTCGGAAACACCAGGATCTCCATTAATACGAGCCGTGGTCCAAGCCTCATATGCAGTTTGCTTGCGAAGTTTAGCTTCTCTGCAAGACCGATTAAACCACGGCCGCTTCTTAGCACCTGAAGTAGCCACCCGCCGGTTTGGAATAAATAATTCCATCCCGGCCAAAATCGTCTCAGCTACAGCAGATGCACAGGTGTCTATATTTTCCGACCCGAAACAGAGCCGCCTCCACGGGTACGATGCGTAAAATTCACGCAGTCCATCCCAGTCTGCTGACTTATAGTGCCACATACAACGCCATCCGGTATATCGGGGTGGGTCAGGGCTTGCGCATGGCATGGCTCTAAACCAATTTGAATGAAAATTGGCATGGACATGTATGTTTCCTGAGGAAGGACATAGGTTACCTTTTGGTGCCATGTAACCGACATTTATGAGGGCGAAGCTGAGGACAAAAGCTAGTATTATTACAAACATGATCCACAGGCAAATAAAGCGCCCGTGGTACACCCAGGTGAACCGATACGATCCCGAAGAGGGCTCTTTACTACATCTCTTTTTCCACATCCTGGCTATTTATTCTATAGGGTGCATCACATACAGCTCAGGGCTCTGCTGGTTAAGCTGAAGCCTGATTCCCAACGGATTTTTTGATTGCGTATATCAAAGTTCAGCTTAGATTTATGGTACCTATGTTTAGCTTAGCTGGTAGAAATCTTGGAGCTGTACCGAGTGAGCTGAAGATGTTTGTCAATGACTAAAACCAAAGACCTATCCTTCGAAGCAAACTATCCGATGATAATCGGCTTCAGTTTCGGCGGTAGGTCTCCAGGTTGGCTCAAAGATGATTGTGTGCTATTCACCCCCATAGCGAGCCCTTTTACCCCATTACTTATATTGATTTTGAAGTGAAAACTCAACAACTTATTCTTAATGTAATATAAATTGTCATGCCTGTGTACGATAGCGCATTAAATGAATATTGTATTTTACCACATAAATGTTTGTACTTTTATACTGAGCAATTTAAAACGCAATTCATGCGAAATTATTCCCTAACCATTCCAAAATATTTAAAAATGCACAATGTTAATGTTCAAGTTTTCACTTCTGCCGGCACTCCCCGAGTGCAACCCGTTTTTAGGGTTCCGTACCCAAAGGGTAAAAAGGAACCCTATTACTAAGGCTCCGCTGTCCGTCCGTCCGTACGTCTGTCATCAGGCTGTATCTCATGAACTGTGATAGTTAGACAGTTGAAATTTTCACAGATGATGTATTTCTATTGCCGCTATAACAACAAATACTAAAAAGCAGAATAAAATTAATATTTAAGGGGCTCCCATACAACAAACGTGATTTTTAGGGTTCCGCACCCAAAGGGTAAAA
This sequence comes from Hypsopygia costalis, assembly GCA_937001555.2. Lineage (NCBI taxonomy): Eukaryota > Metazoa > Arthropoda > Insecta > Lepidoptera > Pyralidae > Hypsopygia > Hypsopygia costalis. The sequence continues at coordinate 12,373,920 of OW443344.2, forward strand.
AGGAACCCTATTACTAAGGCTCCGCTGTCCGTCCGTCCGTCTGTCACCAGACTGTATCTCATGAACCGTGATAGTTAGACAGTTGAAATTTTCACAGATGATGTATTTCTGTTGCCGCTATAACAACAAATACAAAAAAATAGAATAAATTAAATACTAAAGGGGGCTCCCATACAACAAACGTGATTTTTAGGGTTCCGTACCCGAAGGGTAAAAAGGAACCCTATTACTAAGGCTCCGCTGTCCGTCCGTCCGTCTGTCACCAGGCTGTATCTCATGAACCGTGTCAGATAGACAGTTGAAATTTTCACAGATGATGTATTTCTATTGCCGCTATAACAACAAATACTAAAAAACAGAATAAAATTAACTCCCTGATGATTTTGCTTGTTTTTGCTCGCAATTGATAACGGTAGTAGGTAGACGCTTGAAATACTCACATAATATTTAGTTTTATATTCACTTTATAAGTAAATAATTAAATAAAATAAAACAAATATTTAAGTATATCATACAACAAACGTGATTTTTTTTGCCGTTTTTATAGATAATGGTACGGAACCCATCGTGCGCGAGTCCGACTCGCACTTGGCCTGTTTTATTAAAATACCTATCATAGTAGAATTTCTCCATAAGCATTTCATTTGTGTTGATACAGAATTCTCTTTCAAACTCCCACCCTTTGATCATCTTAATAACTATGACACAAGCTCAAAGGACTGAATGCCTGAGATATTAATAAAAATAATGTATTAATAGACGAAGTTATAGACTCCCCAGTCAGCTGCATTTTCTTAAAGGAGCCAAGAAAATGATGTCCGATCATACGTTAATATTATGTGGATATTCTGCTTTTAAAAAAGTCTTTGAAATATATTTTTTTTTTGTGAGAGGGGGGCAAACGAGCATGTGGGTCACCTGATGGAAAGCAACCACCGCCGCTCATGGAGATTAGAAACACCAAGGGGTCGCTGATCCCTTGCCAGCCTATACTCCTTCCTTTCTTCCTTTCTGGAAATAAAACGAAAAAGGGGCATAACTGGGCCTGACTACTTTAATAGAGAAGTTTGGTGTACAGGTAGTTATTATGATGAAGTTAACCGCTGTGAAAGGATTTTTGAAAATTTTCAAAAGATATACGCATACGAATTCACAGGCAGCAGTTAGTTTCAACATAGAAACAAAGTGAAATCTATAAAACAGTATTTGATACTGTATTTAAATTGCTTTATTTTACTAAGCTGCTTAATAGGTAAAAATTAATTCAACAGATTAAACTCATTGTTGACGATTCAGAGCGCTCAGATAAAGTATGACTAATTAAGAATTTAAAATCCTACTAATATTATAAATCTGAACTACTCAACCGATCATCACGTAACTTTGTACACATATTCTCAAAGGACATAGGGTACTTTAAAAAAAATATAACGCGGGCGAAGCCGCGTGTAAAAATATTATAAAGTAGAGTATACTGAATATTGCATGTTGTTACAAAATTTCGATTCAGGAATGTCTCAAAAAGTAGTTTTATTTATTTTATGATAAAGCAGAGATTCACTAAAACTAACTAGCAATTCTTTAATTCATTCATGTCATTCACTATTGCTATAACCAAAGAGATGGAAGGAATGATTCATCCTCTTTGCTATTACAAAATTTATTTTATTTTTTTAATTCTACGTCGGGTGACAGACAAGCATACGGCCCGCCTGATTTAAAGCGGTTGCCGTTGCCATATTAACCCTCGCAACATAAAATATCGCTCGCGCGCCGCCACCCCTACTGCCGACGCAGCATCTCCTTCCTTTCTGGTGACCTCACTCACGCGCAGGAACACAACAATTCTCAAGGGAATTGTTATTTGGTTGCGGTATTCTGTGAGGTGGAGGTACATTCCCCAGTCGGGTAACTTACAATTACGCTCCCTACCTCTCTTTTCGCCAGAGCTTCGTTTGTCAGTCAGCAGGGTGTACCGCGTGCAGGTGAAGTTGGCTTTTGTTCAAAGATGTTGCACCCCTTACATCCCAAAAATGATTAAGTTTTGCCTGGGTTTTGAATTTGAACCCGGCAAGATATCAAAATAAAACATACACGATTTTTTTTTATTTCCATTGTAATTTTTGGAAATGAGCATTTTTAGAGCCTATTAGACACAAACTTTCAGACAAACAAAGACATTTAAATTATATAAATGTTGTCTATTCCACATTATGTCCAACGCCGCAAGTTCATAACGGCGCTGGCGGATAAAATTGCAGGTAGTATAAAGGAAAGCGAGCGGATATAGGAAATCTCTCAATACTGCTGGTTCTGAGCTCAAAGCGCCGTCCACGTAATAACTCCGAGGTATTTACAGGCCTGTCTGTTGTATATATTCCATACTTTAGTGATAAAGTGTATAAGTATTTGGAGAAACTAACTAAGTAACTAAGAGAGGCATAGCGTATTTTTTAAGCTGCCCGACTGGGGAAGTACCTCCACTTCACATAATACCGCAGCCAAATAACGATTTCTTTGAGGATTGTTATGTTCCTGCGAGTGAGTGAGGTCACCAGAAAGAAAGGAAGGAAGGAGTATAGGCGAGCAACGGTTTGGTTACCCCTTGGTGTTGCTGATCTCCATGGGCGGTGGTGATTGCTTTCCATCAAGTGACCCACGTGCTCGTTTGCCCCCCCCCCCCCTCTCATATAAAAAAAAAAACTTGGTGCATAAAGAAAGAAGTGCATAAGAAGACAAGGTCGTATGTCCTCGTTATAAAGAAAACTGTACACAATGCATGAAAAGTGTGAAGGAATAAAACGATCCTAACAATGGTGGTAACGCAACAAATATAAAGTCACATTACTATTAAATTTATCAAGAATAATTTTGTTCTTATAAATTTATTTTTATACATAATTGAACGTGAAACATCATCTGTTTATCTTGAAAATGCCTTAGCGGCGAAACCGGTCGGTAATATTAAATATAATAACGTGGAACAGTACAAGTGCTTTATTATAAACATTATGATTTTTATACATGTTTTATGTCTTATGTATGGTTTTCTTTTATAACAGATTACAACTACATTACGGGACACTATCAAGGGCAAGAGAGGGTGATGCTCCACCCTGAGGAGGGGGGAGAATTGATGAATTTTAACTTTTCTATATCACAAACATATTCGAGTAAATAAAAATTCTCCGTATATTTTTGCCATCTTTAACATCTCAAATGAACTGGACTATTCGTCAAAACAAAACAAATATCGATATTCATTATTGTGTCATTTATGCATTGTACGCCGCACATTAAAAGTTGTACATTCACAGAATGAATATCAAAAACGGATCTGAAACATTCTAAATATTCGTCCGAACTTTCTAGGGAATTGGTTTGCTATACATTTGGGGTGTAAGGGGTTCGTCAACAACTTTGAACCAAAACCTCTCCTCCTCTTGAAGGACAACTTTTAGGAAGTTGTCTATCAATTCATCATTCTGGGGTGTAAGTGGTTCTTCAACATCTTTGAACCAAAGCCAACTTCACCTGCACGCGGTGCACCCTGCTGACTAACAAATGAAGCTCCTGAGCTTCATACATATATAATAATTACGCTCCGCGAAAAGTGAGGTAGGGAGCGTAATTGTAAGCTACCCGACTGTACTCACCTCACAGAATACCGCAGCCAGATAACAATTCCCTTGAGGGTTGTTGTGTTTCTGTGAGTGAGGTCACCAGAAAGGAAGGATTTGCTGCGTTAGCAGCGGGGTTGGCGGCGCGCGAGCGATATTTTATGTTGCGAGCGTTAACATGGCTACGGTAACCGTTTCACATCAGGCGGGCCGTATGCTTGTCTGCCACCCGTAGTAGTATAAAAAACTAAAAAAAAAAATCAAGAAGAGGAAGGGATGACGGGGGAGGGGTGTCTAACTTCATAAAAGGTGGCGTCGATCAAATTGCTTATAGTATTTTTAGCGAAATTCCGATTTTCTTTGCACTGCAGAAGAGTATCGTATTAAATTGGCTATTTCGCGAGGGGCGTGGGTACGTTTGTGACAATTTATAAGTCTCCGGACGCCGAATTTGATCCATCGTTGGAGAGAAAATAAAAGTCGATGAAAAGACTTATTTTGTATAACTAAATGTATTAATATTGTTTTTTTATATGAGAGGGGGGCAAACGAGCATGGGATCACCTGATGGAAAGCTATCACCACCGCCCATAGAGATCAGCAACACGAAGGGGTCGCCGATCCGTTGCCGCCTTAGACTCCTTCCTTTCTTTCTGGTGGTATCACTCTCTCTCTCTCAAGGGAAGTTATTTGGCTGCGGTGTTCTGTGAGGTGGAGGTACATTCCCCATGTGGGTAGCTTACTATTACGCTCCCTACCTCTCTTTTCACCAGAACTTTGTTTGTTAGTCAGCAGAGTACACTACGTGCACGTGAGGTTGGCTTTGGTTCAAAGATGTCGATGAACCACTTACACCCTAAGTTAAGCTATTATTTATGATCCGATTACATAGTTCGATTGTCGAATACTGTCATTCAATCGATAATTTTATACAAAGGCTCTTTTATGTAATCGATACGATGTTTGTAATAATTATGGATACATCTAATCATCGAGTTGGATTCTGATTACAATCATTGATTAACGATTGGGATGATTATTTATTTTTTTCATTGAACTATAAACATTTTAATTTAATTAAAGCAATATATCGACCTCAGCTTCGGTTATAGGGAACCAGGGGCCCTATCACCGAAGCTGAACCCGGTTACCATCGGAATATTTGAATAAGAAATTGAAACTACTTAGATTATTGCTAATTAAGTTTAGCTCAGCCGATAGATACCCTAGAGCTCTACCGACTGAGCTGAAGATGTTTGTCAATAACTTTAACCTAATACCAATTTTTGGAATAAAAAAAAACCCATGGTAATCGGCTTCTGCTTCGGCGGTAGAGCTCCTGGATCGAAACTGAATTTTGACTACATTCTAATTACGAGAGTTGTCCCTCAGACCTGTTTCACTATACAAATCACAGTCAAATAACTGTATCCAGTGCCACGAATATTTCGTAACCCAATCTCGTCGGTCGCTGGAGTCGCTGTTGGTATCCATTTCAAGTGCAGGACTACCTCCGATGGTATCAGCTGTGATATCAGTACGGTGCGTATCTACGACTTAGTGTAGACAACACTGTAATGTGAGAACGGTTATGTTTTATGCGATACACGGGTGGATAATGCAACGAGCATGTAAAATTAATATTTACGTAAGGAAGACGGCCGTCTTCCTAGCTTGTTCCCATAAGGTCCTTCTGTTATCCTTCCACAATGAGCATATGAATCTTGAGGGTTTCATGTGATTCTTAAAGTTAAAGTTAGAGGGATGAACAGAAATCACCTGTTTTTTTTGCTCGCGACGAAATGCTCAAACGTTATATTTTGTATGCTAGTATAAAACCAAAAAAAAAAATACAAATGTAAACTGAAATGGAATTTATGGTCAATTCAATGCAATTACAGGAGGATTTATTCACTGATATCCTTTATTTTCTGGATTACCTACACATAAATTCTTTTTTATCAAAAAAACAAATTTTCTCTTTATTTATTACAGTTAATCTTACTTTTTTCCCTTCAACATTTGTTAAGTTTAGCAGGTTTCTGACATGTATATTTCATTCTTATTCAAATTTACATTCCAATTTTTTTTTGTTCCATACTAACATATAAAATATATTATGACATTTGAACATTACATCGCGAGCAAAAAAATAATAACATATTTTTACGAAGTGTTTACAAAAAAACTCAGACTTAAATAAATATTTTGCTCAATGAAATAATACCCCGTGTGCTCTCAAACTGAACAACGCGTAACTCCGGCCAAAACGCCTATAAAACGAAGCTTACTCCATATTAATTAGCTCGCGTGAGACCACTGCTACCGTATTCACTGTCCCCCTCAGATTTATGTGTTTGAAAAGGGATATTTAAATTTATGAAAAATGCCTCCATGCATAGCGAACGGTGGACATCGCGTGCGTCGCTATGTTTTGTCCTTTTAAGGGATCGACGCCAATTAACAACGCATGTCAGTTGGTATTATATGGAATGGGATGATTGTGTTAATTAATGAGAGCGAGTAGATTGTTTTCATACTTATAACTAGCTTGCGACTTCGCCCGCGTGGACTTCATAAAATAATAGTACATTATGGTACAAGTGTGTAATGTTGGTGATTACCGCTGAGGCGCCATTGAGACCCGAGCCTTTAGGCGAGGGTCTTAAGAGAGCCGAGGACGGTAATCATCAATACACACGTGTATCATACGACGTTATTCAACACACTTGTGAAGAAAATAATACAAAAAAAAAACTATAAAACTAGTTGTGAAAATTTTTTCGCAATGGCGGGATAAATTAATCAGTTTTTCAGATCGGCCATAGACTAAAAGAATGAGGTTTCTTTTTTTGGCTTTCCGCGGATAGCCTTTTAGCCACGTACAAAATGAGGAATTTAAAGTTTACTTTATGGCGATGGGGGAGGAAGGTCTTAGAGAGGAGAGCGCGCGTAGGAGGACGAAGTGTTGGGCGCCCTTCCTCTAGATGATCCGATGACCTAAAGAGAGCGGCTGGGAGCGGCTGGATGCGGAAGGCGGAGGGTCGTCTCTGGTGGAAACCATTGGAGAAGGCTTACATCCAGCAGTGGGTAGATACAGGCTGATGATGATGATAGATAGTGTGCGGAAGAAATTCTCTATGAAAACGCAAAATATGCGACCATTCAGGATATGAGGATGAATTCCCTGGAAAGCAGCAATTGTAGAAACAGACTGTAGCATTACACCAAACAACTCCTGAACACAACCCATTGTGCAATCGAAAGAACACACAAAGGAGCCAAATGCCGCTGATAGTTTAGTTCACTAAACCATACCACGTGTTCCAACTGCTGTACCTGCCAAACGCGCCAATGTCATGCAGGCAGATCGGCTCCATACGATTCACATAACTGGTCTACACACTATAGGTACCAAGTTACCCATCATAACGACAATTTAGTAAAATTCGTTGTGACCTTTTACAGGCTATGTCTACTAAACGCACAACGAATCACATCAGAATGCCAATTCTCGTAATTTTTCAACGATCGTAGAACGAAACTTGACCGGATCGAGATTGAATTGTGAATTGAGAAAAAAATATTTTCTTGATTTTAGTCATTGATTAATATCAATGATTATTGCTAGCAGAATGCCATTTTTAGTTTGTTTGATGTTCGGTCATAATTCGACATAATCACACTTTGGTATAAACTTTTTTTCATATTGTGATACATCATCATCAGGTTCATTTTAGTCTCCACTACAGGAGCACGACCCCTTTCTCGTCCGTCCTAGACGGAAGGAGGATTTGGCCTACACTCCCCACGTTGGCCAAACGGGTTGGGGAGGCCTGATCGATATTTGATAATGTATTTCCCTTAGTGGCCTTGTACGACATCCACGGGAAGAAACGGGAGTGATTTTATTCTAGTCTGCCGGAAACCACACGGCCATATTGTGATACGAGAATATCAAATTTTACATTTGTGAGATCGAGACTGGATCAAAACTGAATTTTGACTACATTTTAATTAAGAGAATTGCTCCTCAAGTTTTATAAGTCAAAGTCAAAGTCAAAGTCAAAATATCTTTATTCCTTGGACTTATAAAGCACTTAAAAACGTCATACAAATTAAATATTAGACATGTATCTAAATCATTACTACTCTAAATCCGCAGAGCTTAGATTCACTTTCATCACACTATCTGTGAAAGTGAATTTAAGTGCCAGTTCCGGCGACGGGGCTTGAGAAGAACTGGCAAGAAACTCAAGGCCGACTCTTATAGTTGCCAATATCGTTACATTAAACACAAATACAATCATTAACATAACAAGAGCAATTCATTTCCAAATAGTTTTATTATGTGTTATAATATTGTTACTGTACATAGTGTCATCTTACTCTTGAATCAGCCGGCGTGCTGATAGTCAAACAATAGGCCTGTAAACCATTTTTTTTTTCGATTTGTTATTTAAAGACGTTACAATAATATAACTAAAGGTGAAAGAATTACTTCGATAGCATAAAAACTTCTCGAGATATGATAACTTGAAGATCACAATTTTGGACTATCCCGAAAACGCTCCATACAAAATGCATACGGTATTATGACGTCACGATACGCTATTTTATATGCATTAAATCAGAAATTTGTACGACAGCTATGTTAAATATTGCGTTTATGTAGCTAGTGCCGTAACAAAAGTAATAGTATTTTTTATTGTTTCTACAATGGTAATATTTATTTTTTATAATTTCATACTTTTAAAATGGACTTTTCCACCAAACTTTGATCGACCATAAAACACGTCGGACATAAGTTATTAAAATTTTGAGATCGCAGATCGTTCTAGTTTTATGTATTTTAAGTTACTGATAGAGAGTTTTTTAATTTTAGAACTTTGTTTACAGGCCTATTGCCGCCTCTTATTTAGTCCAGGAGAGGTGGCAGTCTTATTTGGATAAATTGGGCTTTGGTTTAGTCATAACATATAAAAATAATAAAACAATTAAATTAAAAATTAAAAAAATCTCAAGCCCTTTCTTTTGATAGGTACCCACATTGAGAGAGTTGTGAAAAAAATATATTTTATTGGCCATTTTGTGGTGGCGGCCATCTTGGATTTGAAATAAATCACACTCTACTAGTATATTCTACGAGTCAAGCCCTTTCATTTGATACCTACCTATATTGAATGGGTTGTAAAAAATATGTAATCCGTCATTTTGTCGTGAAGGCCATCTTGGACCGATTTTCATCTAACATAGCCAAGTACACTCCCGACTAATTCACCTTTCAAATAAAAACTAAAAAATCGGTTCATCCGTTAGGTAGCTACAATGACACAGACAAACACACACATAAACAGATACGTCAAACTTACCCCGTCGTTTTTACATCGGGAGTAAAAACTGATACTGAGCGTAGGACGACGAAGTGTTGGGCGCCCTCCTTCTAGATGGTCCGATAGGGTTAGTATCATAATGACTAAGGGTCCGTTCAAACAAACCGGCTCGAAGAGGAGAGCAGATTTTGAATGCGTTTAAAATAGAGCTTTGTATCATTGGCATAAGGTCTACTTTAAAAATTCACATCGGCACTCGTGCATTCTCATATAACTAAAGAAGTGAATAATTTAAAAAAATGAACCTTATACCAATGATCCAAAACTCTATTTTAAACGCCACCAAAATCTGCTTTCCTCTCCGAGCCGGTCTGTGCGAACGGACTCTTAGTCCTCAGTCTACAAATCTGGAAGCGGCTGGAAGCGGCTGGAAGCGGCTGGAAGCGGCTGGAAGCGGCTGGAAGCGGCTGGAAGCGGCTGGAAGCGGCTGGAAGCGGCTGGAAGTGGCTGCAAGCGGCTGCATGCGGAAGGCGGAGGATCGTATCTGGTGAAAAGCATTGGGGAAGGCTTATATCCAACAGTGGGTAGCTACAGGCTGGCGATGATTATGTTAAAAACTGACGCATTACCTAAATGTAATAAGTTCATTAAGCAAAGCGAGTTAAAAAAAAAAGGCAGCGCATCTAAACGATTTTCCCAGAGTGACAATAAAGCTGGCAACTACAGGCACACGGCCCGGATACAATAAATCCAGTCGAGTGTAATAAGTGAACACGCATCAACATATTTAATTACAATCGCGTGATTTGAACGGCTACCGAGCGCGGCCGCAGGACGGAACTAGTTTGTATGTGCCGTGTATGTAAATGTTTATGATTTATGTTATTTATATGCCTTGGACTGTTTTTAACCGACTTCAAAAAAAGAAGGAGGTTCTCAATTCGACTGACTGTTTTTTTTTTGTATGGATGTAAGAAATCGAATATCTTCGCGAATTGTGAACCGATCATCAAAATTCTTTTTTATTTGAAAGGGTATTATGATTGCAAGGTGGTGCACCAAGTCAGGGTCTGATGATAGAATCCCAAAAAAATAAAATCTCATTCTTGAAGTCGGTTTATTTTAAAAACAACTTTATAAAGTTGTTATATGTATTTTGACGAGCTTGGTGGCGTAGCGGTCAATGACGCGGCTTCGACACCAACGCTCGTGGGTTCGATTCCCACACAGGACAAACATTTGTGTGCATGAACATGTCTGTTTGTCTTGGTCTGGGTGTTTTCTATGTATCATAAGTATGTATTTACAAAAAAAAAAAATTGTATTTACGTATGTTTATCAGTTGTCTAGTACCCATAACACAAGCTTCGCTTACTTTGGGGCTAGATGGCGCTGTGTAATTTGTATGACAATATTTATATATTTATTTATTTATTTATATATATATATATTTATAGGTACCTATATATAGGTACCTATATATAGGTACCTATGTGTAGAATGGGCGATTAAATGGGATGTAAGTGGCATTCTCAAGTTGTGTCCATAATTTAGTTTAGCACGTTAGTTTTAGGGTGTAGTAGCTCATCATCTTTGAAGTCAAAGCTAACCTTATCTGTATGTGGTGCACCCTGACGAATAGCGAAAGAGGGTGTGGTAAAAGAGAAGTAGGGTACAGCGTATTTGTGAGCTGCCCGACTGAGAAAGTAACTCCACCTCACAGAATACTGTAGCCAAATAACTGTATAGTTTCTTTGACGGTTTTCGTATTCCTGCGTATAAGTGAGATCACCAGAAAGTAATTAGTTGCTGCGTTGCCAGCGGGGGTGGCAGCGCGCGAGGGATATTTCATGTTGGGCTACGGTAACCGCTTCATATCAGGCAGGCCGTAAAAAAATCAATCTCAATTTGGTTCACTTTCATTTCTTTTTACGTGATTTTTATGTGAAATAATTACGAGCATTGGTCTTCAGTCAATTTGAATATGGCCGGGATACGGTAAACTAAAGATTTCATAACCATAAAATGTTAAACCCTACTTTAAAATTAAAACTACAATTTATTATTGCTGAGCCCGGAGGCCGAATGGCTAGAAATGGCCAAATTCACTCTGAGGTCACGGGTTCGATCCCCGAACAAGACAAAAATATTTGTGTGCATAAACATGTCTGTTTGGCTTGGTCTGGGTATTTTCTATGTATTATATGTATATCGGTTATCTAGTACCCATAGTCCTCGCTTTGCTTAGTTTGGGACTAGATGGCAGTGTGTAATTTGTTCAGGAATATCTGTTTATTTATTTTTTAATACTAAATTGTTTAATTTTATACTAAAATGTTTTTAGTATTGCGGGACGGGGCCCCACCACACATCCCACCACTGCGTCTCCTGTGTAGCCAGGATTAACAGTGGCGACCGCCAAAAAAGGCTATGAAGAATGTAGTCCACTACAGTTCGTGGTAAAACTACAGCTGCCTTGGAACTCACAACGAATTTAATCAGAAGAGATTTTGGAATTTGACTTCCCCTCTTGGCAATGTGAGACACAGCTATTTGGCTAACAAGGCATAAAAAGCGTCAAGAGATAGCTAGTCGAGTGAAGATCAACTGCCGTGCACCACGGATTTTAAATATCTAACACTATTGGGGACCTAACTAAACAATGGGTTTGTCACAACGAATTTAATCAGAAGAAATTAGTAGGAGTAGAAAGCTTTTGGAATTTGATATTCTATTAGTATATATAAATTGCACAGGTAGATCTAATTAGCATATATAAATAGCATATATAAATAGATAAGAATCGTTATCTAGGCAGAAAAGCACTTACTTTAGCAGTGACTGGAACGGAGATAAGATCCAGTCTAATTTACTAACAATTCTAGGAGTGAATAATTACTTCTCGCTACTGTTGTTCAGTAAAAAGGACTAGCGTAGGTGGTTTTGTTTTATTACAAACTAGCTTCTGCCCACGGCTTCGGTCTAGACAGTACCATGGTAGTAACTATCCTATGGAATGACATTTTATATATCTAAGATAAACAATTCGCACTCATTCGCAAAAGCACAGACAGATTAGTTCGACCCCCTCCCGCGCCTTTGCGAGGCGGTCGAACTAACTTGTCTGTGCGATTTAATCATCATCATCTCAGCCATTGAAAGTCCACTGCTGGACATAGGCCTCCCCTCTAGATCTCCAATAAGACCGGTTGGAAGCGGCTAGCATCCCGCGCGATCCTACGGTCTTAATGAGGTCATCTGTCCACCTTGTGGGTGGACAGACGATTTAATATTGCAAATTAAATAATTCTCTGCCACCTCTATAGGCTTTTAATGACTTATTTGCAATACTAGCTTTCGCCCGCGGCTTCGCTCGCGTGAAATTCGAGGCAAACACGTGTTTACTCATTTATCTATAGAAGTACTCATGTAAAATTTGAGATAAAAATGATAAAATAGTCCAATTAATCTTCTTTACACAAACAAATTTTGGACCTCCATTTAACCCACTTAGGAGTAAAATTTGAAAAATCTTTTTATGTAATTTCGTGTTCACTGCATTATATTTAAAATCGATACTATTTTCGTAATTGACATCCCAGAAAACCATAGAATCAAGACCCATATTGATATTATGACATTTCAACCCCATCGCACCCACACAGGGGTTTTTTTATGTCACGTCGGCTATGTTGGATTATAGAATAGTTGTTTTTTCCGTAATCAGCGACCCGATAAACTATAAAACAATACCCATGACGATTTTCAGACTTTTTCATCCCATTATAGCCATTTCAACCCCATCGCACCCCAATAGGAGATGATGGTCACGTTATCTACGTTGAATTTTAAAATCGTCGTTGTTTTCGTAATCAGCAACCCGATAAACCATAACAACAATACTCATGACGTTTTTCAGACTTTTGGGACCCATTTTACCCTTTTTGGGGTTAAATTTTGAAAAATCCTGAAACACGTGTTTAGTCAATTATCTATAGAAGTAATCGTGTAAAATTTTGGATAAAATAGCCCGACTAAACTCGTTTCCCCTTACAAACTGAACCTCCGTTTCACCCTCTTAGGGGTAAAATTCAAAAAATCCTTTTAAGTAATTTCTTGTCCACTATGTTATATTTTCAAATCGATGCCATTTTCGTAATTGACGTCCCAGAAAACCAAAAAAATACGTTCCAAAAAAATAGAATCGACACCCATATTGATATTATGACATTTCAGCCCCATCACACCCACAGGGGGGATTTTATGTTACGTCGGCTACGTTAGATTAGAAAATAGTTTTTATTTTCGTAATCAGCAACCCGATAAACCATAAAAACAATACCCATGACGATTTTCAGACTTTTTTACCCCATTTTAGACATTTCAACCCCATCGCACCCCAATAGGGGATAATTGTCACGTTAACCTCGTTGAATTTTAAAAGTGCTGTTGTTTTCGTAATCAGCGACCCGATAAACCATAAAAACAATACCCATGACGTTTTTCAGACTTTTGGGACCCATTTTATTTACCCTTTTAGGGGTAGAATTTTGAAAAATTTTGAAACACGTGTTTAGTCACTTATCTACTTATGTACTCGTATAAAATTTAGGATAATATTTCCCCATACAAACTTTGGACCTCCGTTTCACACCCTCTTAGGGGTAAAATTTGAAAAATTCTTTTAAGTAATTTCTTGTCCACTATGTTATATTTTCAAATCGATGCCATTTTCGTAATTGACGTCCCAGAAAACCATAGAATCAACATCCATATTGATGTTATGACATTTAAACCTCATCGCACCCCCACAGGGGGGATTTTATGTCACGTCGGCTACGTTTGATTAGAAAATAGTTGTTATTTTCGAAATCAGCGACCCGATAATATAGAAAAACAATACCCATGACGATTTTCAGACTTTTTTACCCCATTATCTACCCAATTTTTTACCTAATTTTACCCAATTTTTCACCCCTTTAGGGGTTGAATATTGAAAAATCCTGAAACACTTGTTTACTCATTTATCTACAGAAGTACTCGTGTAAAGTTTCGGATAAAATAGTCCAACTAATCTCGTTTCCCCATACAAACTTTGGACCCCCTTTCCAAATTTGGCACGTAGGTTACGTGCCAAATTTGGAATCTCTAGACCCAGCGGTTTGGGCTGTGCGTTGATATATCAGTCAGTCAGGACTTTGAATTTTATTTATATAGATTGCTGTCAATCATATTGCTAAGAGGGGAAGTCAAATTCCAAGGCAGCCGTAGTTTTACCCCCGGGACTGCAACGGACCTCATTGTTCATTGCCTTTTTTGGCGGACACCGCTGTTAATCCTGGCTACACAGGAGACACAGTGGTGGGAAAGTGTGGTGGGCCCCCGTCCCTTAAAAAAATATCTATAGACAAGTTATAGGCTAACGCCATGACAATCAAAATTAGCTACAAAGCGCTTACTCAATACCTACGCATGTGTAATGCAGTATACAAAGTAAGGAACAGAACGTGAAGATATAGGATGGTATTTGGACCCTTTTGGCAGAATAGATCCAAACTACAAACTATGCCAAATTGAAAGATATAAGTACCTAACGAGAAACTTTAAATCGAGTTTTATATATTCACGACAGATTCTAGCCGTTTTTTTACATATGCTTCCCAAAATATATACTGAGTGATATTTTTATATCTATTAAACTTTAAATAGCTTTAACTTAAAAGTAACAATGTCGGTTATAATTTCATTCATTCATTTCATTCATTCTTTTACTTTTGATTTGTGATAATGCCTTGCCGCGACGGTAAATAGCACGCCACTGAGTGAATATCGGGCAATTACCTTGTTTTGTTCTTGCCACAATGGAGGCAGGTAGAACATGACATGTTCTACCTGCCTCCATTGTGGCATTAGACATTGTCTAAAGGTTAAAACATGTTTAGCCGGCCAAACAGCAAACTGCAAACTCCCAGCACAAGCACTGCTCGACACGTTTGGTGTTTGCCGCAAACACCGTACACCGAGAATATAATAATTGTCATCTAAAGATGACAGCTGGGACCGACCGCTTACGTGCTCTCTGAAGCACAATCTACAGATCTAAGCGAAATCCTAGGCTAAGAAAAGAGAATGGCTGTGCTTGTTACTTTTTGTTTTTATAGACTACGTTAGATGGAAAATAAGCAAGCGGCTCGCCTGATCTTTACTGTAGCCATATAAACGCTCGCATTATGATATATCGATCGCGCGACACAACTCCCGCTCCCAACGCAGCGTCGTTGAACCAAGTTAGTGAACCAATCCGCAATTGAGCAGCATGGTATACCTATGCTCTAAACCTCTTCAATTGGGATCCCAGCAATATGGGTCGACGACAACGACGACTTTGGTAAAAAGGTTGCCAAGACAATTAAAGATCAGTGGTTTATATATATATTGATTATACCTAGGTATATTAACTTTATACTATCAACATTTGATAACAAATGGCCAAATAGGCCCCAATAATGTTATAGTTCTTTAGATATACCATTATGCGTCAAAAACGAACACCGGAAAAGTGAGCCAATTGTCTTAACTCATTCGCACAAGTAGTACCTACACTTATTAGTTCGCACAAGTAATAAGCGAATATGACGTTTGTGATAATTAATTGAAATGAGTAAAAATGTTGTGTTTTGTATTTAAAAAATGGCAATGAACTATTGCATGCTAAAAATTTGTTTTATTTTTTAGTAAAGTTACTAACTAACTATTCATAGATGTTGTAATAACTGTGATTAATGATTATAGTCAAGTTCTTCGATCATTCTTAGCACTCCATAACTCGTTTGTTTCATGGCCTAGACTAAATATAAGGTATAAATAACAGAGAGTTGGTGTTTATGTTAATTAGACTCGCCGATGCCACTGTACCGACGCTGGGAGGCAGGCTCTGCAGTTGCGAGGATTAATCGTTCGTTAACACGCCCCCGTTTTGCAATTGTCTACCGAAATTATTGGCAAATAAGTACTTATTTATATTCATTTATGCAAATTATGAAATATTTTATGCTAAAATGTTGAACGTCTAATATACCTAATCATAAACATTTTTATTTTATATTTTTAGGATTTAATTAATGATATTAATAAATGATCAGATTTTTATGTAAATAGGTATATGACATATTATAAGATGATGAATTGTTATAGTGTTACTTTTTTTAGTAGTAGTAAATTTATTTCTAATAAAAATATAGTTATCCTCATCATGTGTTCATTAAGTAAAATAATATATAGGTAACTTAAATTTTGATGAGCCCATACATAAAGTAATAAAGTAACCATACGTACTAAAGGGCGCGCAGCGAGTGATGGAGAGGGCTATGCTCGTGGTTTCTCTTAGGGATCGAATCCGGAACAAAGAAATTCGACGGAGAACCAAAGTTGTCGACGTAGCCTTCAGAGTTTGTAATCAAAAGTGGCAATAGGCCGGTCACATCTGCCGAGTAAGTGATGGCAGATGAGGTAGGAAAGTATTAGAGTGAAGGCCGTGTGTAGGATGACAAAGCGTTGGACGCCCTCCTTCTAGATGATCCGATGATCATAAGAAAGCGGCTGAAAGCGGATGGATGCGGAGGGCGGCGGATCGTATTTGGTGGAAAGCATTGGGGAAGGTATATCTCCTGTAGTGGGTCGATGATGATGATAGATAAAGTTACAAAATAGTTACAAGAAGACTGATGAGTGCTCTTGTAATATTTTGAGATGAGATACATATAGTATTGGAGAAAAACAAACTAATAAATGATGAAATTTATCTAAGCAAAGTTGGCTAATTATTGAAATAGTACATATTAATTTTATTCAGATCACAAAGTCACAAACTCATCTGTAACTTATTATATGAAGTCTCTAGTTAGATTAACTACTGATCAAGATTTAATCTAAGCCTGATTGCGTTGTGCCAATGGCCTGCGAACATTAGGGGTAAATCTTGGCCGACCTCTCGCAAGACTAATGTTCGTACCGGGCCATGCTCGGTGCATTGTGCTTTATTTGTATTTGCTAATGTATACAATCTCTAATTACACGCAACGCCTTCCAGTTGTAGGGTTGACTATCTTGGCTTTAATTAGATTGACACCACCGCTAAATACCTTAAATTTGACTGACCCGAATTAGAACTGAAGTCGTGCATAGACGATACACGACTTTAGTCCTAATTCGTGAGAGCGATTATCGCTATCGTTATCATCTCGTCGCTTTAATATACTTGCTATCTTTCTTTTTCTATCACTGAGTGCGTAATCGGGGTAATGGTGTCCTTTTTTCTTGCAAAAATATGAAATTTACTTAAAATACGCTTTAACATTATTGTGTACTTTCGTATGATCTGTGATCCTTTAGGCTTCGTTTACTTTATGAATACAAATTGTGCATTTTCGTAATATAGAACACGGCATTTTTTTTTCTATTTCAATCAATTGTCACAAACGTTAGATTCGTCGGCTTGCTTGTGCAAGGTACACGCAACTAATTGCGTGGTGAGACAATTGACGCATATTACGGGTGTACATTTTTGACACCTTATATCCATAGCATAATACATTATTATTGAGTAGGTTTTTTTCCAGTAATTTACTTATTCGCCCTCGTTTTATGCTCTATAATAATAGAGTCCGGTTTTTACGTGGTCCTACTAATTTGTCCTATTTGTACGAACTGTTCCTATCTGTAATATTGAAGTACCTATATATATAAATATAAATGAATTTAATATTAATTGTAACTTCTTACTAATAATTAAAATATGGCTAACTATATATACAAACAAAACGGAAATAACAAAAACTAATTAAAAGTAATAAAATATAATGACTTAAATAGCGTCAAAAAAATTCTTTCGCATCTCCGTCAAAGGGTAAAGTGGCCAGAACGCTAGCAGCATTGCCACGCTGGATGGCATTGTTTATTCGCTGAGCAAGAAATAGGCCAGCCCTCTAGTCTCGCGTTTCTTCCCGCGACCAAACGTTTGGAAATGTAGTTAAATAATAAAAAAAAAAGCGGTACATATAAGTTGTAAGTATGGCGTTTACAAGGTAGATCTCCAACAAGTTGGACGTCAATCATCAGGTCCGCGACTGCCTGCTCTGAAGATTTGATGACAGATACCACAGTGAAACTAAATCAAAGCACGTAATAAAAAATATTTACTAAAAGATTAGGTTTTATCGACAGCCCTAACTACTGAGAACCGTAGCATTAGGAGTCCAGTACCGTAGGTGTTGTTCTCCCCTAATTAGGAATCCTCAGGTGTCGGAATCTTGTATGTTTTCTATTCTGGAACATGTACTGGACGCCTTTGTTGGATTAATTCTCATGCAGTTTTGTTTATCATTATAGGAAGTACTAAGTATTACCATAGTATAAATAATAAGTACTACGTATAATATGGTCACTCCCTGCCGCTCTCTCGTGTCGACCTCACCTCCCTTCTGAGACGGATCTGAAACAGTTTAAATAGAACCGCACGCACACACGATTATTCTCGCTCTGCATAGACGTCATTCTTTATGTAATAGTTACCGACGCGACATTTGTATGGAGTGGTCGGGGTGCCGTACCTAATACCATAGAAAGTCTTCTTTTGCAACGGGGAAAGTTCTTTCAGAAAAAACACCATCTGTTTACCTTGATAGTGCTTTAGCGGCAAAACCGGTCGGTAAAATTAAATATAATTACGTGGAACAGTATAAATGTTTTATTATAACATTATGATAATAATGTTCCACCAAGTGCCAACAATCAATAGTACGACGACGACGTAAAAGAATATTGCTGCCTTTTTTACACGACTAGGGTGACAAACAAGCGTACGACCTGCTTGAGGGTAAGCATTCATCGTAGCCTATGAACGCATGCGGCATCAGAGGCAACACTCATGCGTGACCCTTTACGCAATTTTTGAAGAACCCTATACTATAGTCGCCGAGGAAAGCCTTTCCAGGGCGTTCATAGTTGCCTGGACCCCAATACTAGCAACCAATGGTCTTTCGCAGCGTATATCCATATTATATTTTAGCGTGGTTTGGCTGTGATTGAGTAACAGACAGAGCGACTTATTTAGATATTTTAGACCCAATGAGTAAATAGACATTTTAATATCATGGACATTTTAATTAATTAGACCTTTTGATCCTAAAAAAATTTGATGACGTCTCACGTGATTATATAAATCAATGCTTTAAATCATTCGCACTAGCGGCAGCGAGTTGCAAAGTAATGGTTAATTTCTATAAATTAACCACTGGTGGTATGGTCCTGTGACCATTCATATAATTAAATTATTATGTAATTTGTCTAAATGGTAACCATTCGACAACGCCTTTATTATAAAATAACTTTATTTCGTCGACTTTCAGTGGAATTTAGTTATAGGATATATTCAAAAGATTTCACATTACTTACGTTTTCCCGCTTAATTTTAACCGAATGGTATTTAGGTAGGTACTGTGGTTAACGACATAAGAAGTTACATTGCCTAGATTGTAATTTTGCGTCCACAGTTTTGCCAAACAACGGCAATACAGCAAATACGCAGCACAAACACTGCTCCACACACTTGGGTTTGCCGAAAACGCAGTACATCTATTTAAGTATGACAAACAGCAAACACAAATACCAAACAACAAACACCCATCCAGACGCAGGTGTTTGTTGTTTGATGTTTAGCCGTTGTTTGACAAGTATGTGGTCGCGACAGAAAATTATATTATTATCATCCCTAGTACTCTTGAATCTTTGATTAAAAGTGTTTGAATCGGGGCTGTCAAGTCATTCCAAGAAATCACGCAAAACAGCAGAAAAAATGCACTATGAGTTTTACTGTTGTTATAAGTAATGGAGGAATAAGAAGATTCCTGACGATATTTTTCGGCATGTCCCTGAAGCCGGGAATAAGATAAGAAATAATACAAAGGCGAGTTCTAAAGAACTTTAATTCCAGAGCCGTAAAGCAAATTGATAAAAAAAAATACCAAATATCGATATTAAAAAATACATAAAAATCCACAACCTGCCAGATATTCAAAACAGTTGTAAAGCGCATCAATTGACTATTATGGTAATATAAAAAACTTGACTATTATGTTAATTAATTAATAAAAATATCATATTTATTAAAACGGTTGCGTCATTGACTAGCAAGAACATAGACTCTAGCAAATTGAACCATGTGTCTTACTTCAAATCTCAAGCACAGAGCGTGACGAATTTTTTATAGTCTATTGTTTTTCAAATGCCGAGCAGCGATTGGCGTTCAAAACCGCGGGAGGAGCGTTCTTATATCTGATTGGTCAACATGAAATGAATGCAAAATAATCATGGCTGCTCAGATTGGTGACAACACGTATTGTGGAATAAATTAGTCTGTGGAATATAAGTGTGATGTTTTTATTGGAGCCACAATTTAATTGTTACAATCCAGTTATATTGTTGAGTCATTCACCTCTGGTTGTAGTTATTGGATGCATTTTATAGTTTGCAAATTGTTTGCGAGTTACATACGTATAGACAGAGAGAAAATAATCATTCGTTGCGAGTCATTATTCTTCATAAAATTATTACTGTTGACAACCAATTCTCACTTTTTATACGACACTGGATGCTAACGAATCATAAAACTTGCATGATGTCAAGCAATAAGTAAATGTAGCTTATAGACGATTTCAATATACTTATGTATTATTGTTTGCATCCCCACTGCTAAAGCAGTATCACCTTACGTCTGGTGAAGTCACTCAGAGACAGCAATCCCCAATAGTATTTTTATTTGTTTAAGGTCTTCTATGAGATAAACTGTGTTCTTTTCAGGTTACAATCTCAAGTCGGCATCGACATACTCTTCCTCTTTTTAGCAAGAGTCTAGTTAGCTAGTCAATCGGGTGCACCACTTGCAGGTTGGCTTAGGATCTAAATATGCTGGTGCTATCCTCCCTCCTCCTGTGCCCTCGGGTGACATGACCAAAAAAATTTTTTTTGGTCATGTCACCCGGAAAAGTAATGCCATGGAACGTGTAGTAATATAACGAACATTGAAAAGTAATTGGTCGCGTAGTCGGTCTCCAACAAGATGGTTAGACTTAATAACATCTGTCACTCAGTACCCCATTAAGGAATGGTCCCGAATCGTCAACAACCGGGAAAAATGCTTCACCATTTTTCCATCCTTCGCGAAGGCAGCGGCCATGTTTGAGAAGAACGTCCCATAATCACGACTCCTCTGTCAAGAGTATACGACTAAGAAGAAGACACCTAATCACATCACTAATTACAAGCGATCATAAAATAAATCACTAACAAACAGTTAGAATAACGAGGTAATATATACCACTCGCACTGTCCATACAAGTACATTACATAGCAAATGCAAAGTACAAAATAATAACACGTCTAGCTGTAAGTCAGAGATACACGGGCGCTGGTATCCGTCTGTCTCTACGGCGATATATCATATCTATTCGACATTAGCATT
Organism: Hypsopygia costalis; assembly: GCA_937001555.2. Taxonomy (NCBI): domain Eukaryota; kingdom Metazoa; phylum Arthropoda; class Insecta; order Lepidoptera; family Pyralidae; genus Hypsopygia; species Hypsopygia costalis. Next base: position 12,395,390 of record OW443344.2, read on the forward strand.
AGTTGCGCGGGCGCAACGCCATCTTTTATTTAATATAGCTCACGTGGGAACTGTTCTGATAGCTGTTTATATTTCTTTATGCATAGGTAGGTAAGCAAAAAAAAGGGTGAGGAGCTCGATGACGTCATTACGCGTGTCGGTCTAATCAAACACAAGTTAAGCAAAGTCGGCCGTAGCCTGTCCTTGGATGGGTTTATTCAACTCACTCCTTCGTATTCGGAGGGCACATTAAGCCGGTGGCGGCTATTATCGTTAGATGACAGTCGTTAAGACACTGACCTCCGTCAACCCGCAGTTGAACAGCGCAGTGGATTGCTCTAAACCCCTTCGATTAATTGGAGACCTGCATCCTAGCAATGGAATGAAGAAGGGTATAGAAGAAGAAAATGTGGCCTACCTAAAGGTGAGCCAAATCCAGCTCGCCTGTGATGCATCCTGCCGACTAGCGGAGCTAAAAGAGGCTCAGGCTCGTATGTAGGGGAGAGTGGGGGCCAAAGTAACATTTTTCAATTGACGGATTCTGTTGCCAATCCTATTGGTTTTTAAAAAAATCATTCAGTGAACTTAGGAACGCAAGTTCTTAGACTACAATATTTTCAACTCATTGATTTAATATTCTAATAAAAAAGCTGTCAAAATCACAATTAATTTTAACCAGGAGGTGTGTTACAATTACCCCCTAACTGTGGTCAGTTGTAACACATATTGTTTTTGAAAATAAAACTCAAATGCGTGAAGTATCTTTAGTTGAACCTTTCGATAATTATTGTTCAACCGGTTATTAACAGTCTTTGAGGCCATGAACAAATGATTTCTGTTAGAAATTATAAAATTCTCGCACTGTTTGTAACCAAGCGGAAGATAGCTTTTTTTAAACTATATAAAACAACTTAATCATGTATTTATTGACAAACGACATTTCTGGATCGTGTTAATTTCTAATTTGCTATAAAGCAAGTTAGAAATTATTCCAAACATTAATAAAATTCAAAATAATCAACTGCTTCTGTTTGTAGGTGTTACTATCGTCCACCGTTACAAATGATCCCAGATATCTAGGTTGCGTTATAGAAAAAAAAAGAGAAATTATAAGTCTTTTAAACTTTTTTATTTTTTATATCAACGTTTTTTGGTCCTAAGCATTGTCACAAACCAAAATAAATTCTCCTAAAAGATTCAAAATAAAAAATCGCAATTTGGCACAATTTTTGTGTTGTCGATCCATCAGCTTCCTTAATCAGGTTCACAATTGTGGCAAAAATAATTTGCTTCTTGTGGGGTACACTCCGTGTGCCCACCTTCTACATTGAATACATTGTATCCAGATTTCATTTGGTCTACTAGCGCTGTAAGGCTCTATCTATACAAACAAGACAGTAGCATTCTTCGTCCGTACTGCATCTATCTTCTTCAATTTGTATCGTATTTTCAATTATCTTCTTCTGTTGTTTCTTTTTAACTTTTTCTATAACTTTGAGAATCCCAAGCTGTAGTCTCTTGTGAAAACATTGGCAATATGCAGTCCACAGGTTAGTGAAAGAAAACTCCTCTGAAACCGTACAGTGTATATTTATTAAGTTTGATGGATGCATTACAATAATATACATGTGTACAATTGTAACTTGGGGATAAATGTAACGATACAATTGACCCCATCAACGCTGTTACAACTGTCCTATAAAGACATTTTTTCAAAAAATCTAAATATCTCGATATCTACCGAATATCAACGAACAATCAGTGAAGTTTCATAAAGAAAAACATCCAAGCAAGCGTATGAGTTAAAAATATCAATGAAATAAGACATTTTGCGGGAATACCAAGCAATTAAATACATCGCAAAAATTTACTTTCGTGTTGCAGAAACAAAAATCGATGGACACACACGTCCGAAACACAGCTCGTGGCTCGTGCGCCGCCGACTAGCAAGCAGGTCGGGACGCGTCTCACGCGTATCCTTAATTCACGCACACACACGTAGATGTGTTAGTAGTTGAAATATTCCCAAATTTCCGAATGTTACAATCGTCCTCTGTTACTTTGGCCCCCAGTCTCCCTTACAGGCTCCCGCTCGATCGCCTGTCGGCATTCAATTTTTAATATATGTATTTACCTACCTAGAACTAATTGGGGAAGATGTAAAAATATGAACTTACCTCCAGATATCTGTTACCAGACGTCCCGATTTTGGCAGGACGTCCTGCTTTTTTAGACTAAACTACATTACATGTCCCGCTTTTGGCAGTGGACGCCAAAAATTATGATATCGGCCGAAATTTAATGGAATTAATGCCAGATAATAGATTATCTTAATTTCAGAATTAGAAGATCTTTGGAAAAATATAAGCAATTTAAACTTTAACAAACTGAAGTATTGATCTTTGATTGTTTACACTCTTACTAAAAACACTTATCCATTAATTCTATAGAAAATATACTAATGGGAAAATATATATCTATTATGGAAAATATATTTTGACGAGCTCGGTGGCGTAGCGGTCAATGACGCGGCTTCGACACCAACGCTCGTCGGTTCGATTCCCACATAGGATAAACATTTGTGTGCATGAACATGTCTGTTTGTCTTAGTCTGGGTGTTTTCTATGTATCATAAGTATGTATTTACAAAAAAAAAATGTATTTACGTATGTTTATCAGTTGTCTAGTACCCATAACACAAGCTTTGCTTACTTTGGGGCTCGATGGCGCTGTGTAATTTGTCTGACAATATTTATTTATTTATTATTTAAATGGATATGTATTTTTCTTGTGATCCCGCTTTTTTCAAACGTGTCCCGCTTTTATATTTTCAAAAGTCTAAAATCCCGCCTTGTTCTATCTTATGCTGAGATAAATCTGGCAACGCTGGTACCCAACCACGTTACGACACTGAAGATGTTCAACACTATTATACGAGCGCATTCCAACATCTTTTGTTAATTGCAACTACGTTCTTAGGAGTGCAGGTTCCCTATTTGGTTGCGACATTTAAAATACAAATGGAATAGAATGTAAGCCGATGGTTCTGTAATGTTCTCACAGGAGTTGAGATTTGTATACTAATTTTAACTATCTATAGCAGTATTTCCTAATCTGTGGTCCGCAGACCCATGGGGGTCCGAGAGTATGTGTATGGGGTTCCGCCATCTTATCTATGAACATTTGAATTAATAAATAATGCCAGCAAGACAGCAGAAAAGCAGCATCAACCTTCACATTAATACAGTATTGTTAAATTTTATAAAAATGTAATTCGTTTTCAGTACTAATATAAATTGTCCTAAATTTATTCCTTATTTTATTAAGGGGGTCCTCTATATTGTGCTTGATTTTCTAGGGGTCCGCGGACCGAAAAAGAAACGCTGATCTATAAAAAGCACTATATTATAAACAATAAACAAAACGAGCTCGGTGGTCGAATGGCTAGCAATGGCCACTTTGATCCCGAGATCGCGGATCGATCTCCACACATGACAAACATTTGTGTGCATGAACTTGTGTTTTTACGTGCGTGTTTTCTATGTATTATATGGTTATGTCTTTAAAAAAATGTATTTAAGTGTAGTATCAGTTATCTAGTGCCCGTAGTACAAGTTTTGATTAGTTTGGGACTAGATGTCTCATCTCATTATATTTCATTGAGTACTTAATATTCCTGGACAAGTTACTCGTCACTCTCGTGTGTAATTTGGCCAGGAATATTAAGTACTCAATGAAATATACGAATGAGTAAGAAATGGAACAAAGCAGTTAAACAGGTCTTGTATAAACTGCTTCGTCCCATTTCTTACTTTTATCAGCTTCTGTTATTTACAATGTACCTAGGTGCCAGCATTTCAGAAACGCTGGAAGAAACATGCCAACATGGAATGAATGAAAAATGAATGAAACATTTATTTGTATCTTCAGCACACACATAATTAGTTCTTTCCAGTCTTATAATAATTACAAATTTAAGTGAAATATAGTGTTAAAAAATTGTAATAACTTACGTGAGTGAGTGATAATAAGTGAGACGAATTCAACTGATAAATAACAACAGAGTAATTATACCATAAACCTCCACTACACAGTTAAATCAGTTTTGCAAGCAAAATAATTACTTTCATAAAGTTATTATCACGCATACTGAACTCGGCAATTTCCGAGCTATATAAATTTAAAATAATGGCTCGCACAATAACGCTTAGGTCGCCATTAATTACAAATTATAGTGTTCCTGATTAGGATGTGCCTGTGTTAAGGCTGGTTTCTATCGGCTAGAACATTCTAGCACATACTTAGATAGATAGATATGTCATCTTCTTGCGTCGTTATCCTCATCACTGTGGGTGGTGACCTCCACGTATCCTTTTACGGTTGTACGATGCTTGGTTCGCCGAGCGTTGGTTCGCCACGAGCTACTCGACTTAAGAGTACCTGAGTAGCCTGCATGTAGGTAAAAAGGGAGTAAGACCTGCTAACGTTACTTGCGTGCTCGGTTGGTTTACTGAACGCAAGAGCGGAGCGGGTAAAGGTCCTCTCGTCTGGGTGGTTTACTGGACGAGAGACTCGAAATCCTGTGTTATAACCGGAAGGTTGGCACACAGGGGCGCACTAGCAGTTAGGTATAGGGTACATATCCTTTTACGGACGAACGCTCTCCACTTGTTACGGTCCTCTGCACAACGCATAGCGTCAGGCAAGTTGGTGTCAGCAGAGTCGCGAATCTGATCGGTCTAGCGCATGGGGCTTCTTCCTCTTGGTCGTTTTCCCTGAATCTTCCCTCGATAAATCTTGAAAAATTGGTTAATCAATATATGTATTTATTTATTCATTGTAATTTACAACTACTGGGTCTTATTTTAGTGTCATTACATATGATGCACCATGCTAGTTAAAGGAATAAAGGAACTTACTATAATACTCACAATAAAAGGTCGGCTACCGGCGAGAGATGTCTTAAACGTCGATAGGCTGCTTACTGTGGTTTAAATATCGTGTGTATTGTATGCTTCATGTATTTTATGTTTTTGTTGTATTTCTAAAATTTCTATCTCACAGAAACACCTCTTAATGAGGCAGGAAATTGTTGGAAAATGTTATAACTGTCGTGCTTGCAATCTTCTGTTATAAATATTGATGGGTATCTGTTGTCTGCCACAGTGGTTAATGTTCTGATTGGAGGTTATTTTCGTAGTTTAAAACACATAGAACTGAAGCTTCAGAACCAGTAGCTCATCATCTTGATAACAATGCAATAAAGGCAAAGTCTGTCAGTAATCAGTAGTAATATTAATATAAAAATCGCACTATACAAATAGACATTATATCATTTTATGAACAAGGAATTCATCCTCACACATTGGAGCCTAAATGGTCGCGTTCTAAACGATTCCAGAGAAGTTTTCTCCCGTGTACTGTCAAACTGTGGAACGAACTGCCTGTCGAGATTTTTCCAGGAGAGAATGAGGTTATTTTTATCTTTCTTTTATATTCGAAAGTCAGCTTACCTGCCTGTCTAGCTTCGGCACATGGGGTTGTAGACCTTGTCACTTTAATTTTATCTTCAAATGGTGGTTGGCTACAAACCCAGCCACTTCCTATGTGCATGAGGCGGCGACAGCCTGGTCGGATCTTAACTCTGGAGTATAGAGTCTAGTGACAGCCCACTTTTTTTTTTTTTATACTACTTCGGTTGTTAGACAAGCATACCCGTACATAGGCCCGCCTGATGTAAAGCGGTTACCGTAACCATATTAACGCTCACAACATAAAATGTTGCTCGTGCGCCGTCACCCGCGCATTTCCTTCCTTTCTGGTGACCTCACTCACTCGCAGGAACACAACAACCCTCAAGGGATATTTGGCTCCGGTATTCTATGAGGTGTAGGTACATTGCCCAGTCAGGCAGCTTACAATTACGCTCCCTACCTCTCTTTTCGCCAGTGCTTCGCAGCAGGGTGTACCGCGTGCAGGTGAAGTTGGCTTTGGTTCAAAGATGTTCATGAACCACTTACACCCCATTTTCCACTTTCAACGAGTTTAGAACGACGATGATACGAGAGCATCCTACGGCAGATATTGGATGGTGCGCAGGTAGATCTGGCGAGACTTAGGGCTATGCCGCAGTCAGAATCCAGTGCACGGCAACACTTTACTGGATGGCTACTCTCTGCGGCTGGCCATGGCTCTATCTGGACTGCAAGCTGTGTAAACCCCATACATGCATCTGTGGTTCTATAATTGAGGATCACGGTCATCACACTTCAAGTTTTCGGTGATGCACAGGTAGATTTTCACGCCATTATGCACTCAACGAGTCCGCAGAGCTTTCGTATCTTCGAATGCCCCTTTTGTGCTGGAACCGCCTTCTTAACAGGTTGAATGGTAAGAGACAGAACGTTCTGACTTTGGTGTCGTGGAAAAATGGTAGATGCTTCGTTTGAGACGCTTCTTCTGATGCAAGTAGATGTTTGCTTCTAACCATCTCGCTTGCAGTGTCAATAATGTGATGATTTTATATAACTGTGTCACATATCAGTGTGGCACATTGTTGTGCTTTTTTTTTGTAAAAAACAGCTCGCGACCCAAATCCAAAAATCGTATCAATCTGTGTTATTTCTTTAAAGGAATGGAGGTATAAATTAATATGGGGTTTAAGTGGTTCATCAACATCTTTGAACCAAAGCCAACCTTACCTGCACGTGGTGCACTCTAGTCTACTGACTGACAAACGAGGCTCTGGCGAAAAGAGAGGTAGGGCATAGAGTATTTTTTAAGCTGGCTGACTGGAGATGAACTTCTAACTTACAGAAGACAGTTGCCAAATAACTTGAGGGTTGTTATGTTCCTGCGAGTGAGTGAGGTTACCAGAAAGAAAGGAAGGAGTTTAGGCTCGCAACGGCACCGATCCGTTGCGAGCCTAAACTCCTTCCTTTCTTTGTGTTGGTGGTCTCCATGGGCGATGGTGAGTGATCCAAATGTTCGTTTGCTACCTTTCATATAAAAAAAAAAACTCTCTTATGTAAACGCTATAGAAATTATCTAATTCTTTTTTAATTATAATAATTTTATTGACGGAAATATTTGGTAAATTGCGACTTAGGAATAAAAACTAACCTTATCACAACATTCATTCATGAGTACCTACAGTCGTCCAAACTAGGCGTAGCCTTTATCTAAGACCAGTGTTCCGTGAACTTTTTGTGTGTAAGGTAACATCTAGGAAAACGAAATTTTTTGGAGGTACACCATAAATGAAAAATCTGTTTTTATTTGAGTAAGAATTTTTCTTCCGTCCATCTATTTAGCTTTATGAGAAAATCTTTTTTTTCCGCGGCACACCAACTAATGACCACGGTACACCAGTGTGCCGCGGCACACACTTTGCGGATCACAGTCTTAGACGATAGTTTCTTTTGTGTATATGTTTTCCTCTGTTTTTTTTTTATACTACGACGGGTGGCAGACAAGCATACCGCCCGCCTGATGTGAAGCGGTTACCGTAGCTATATTAACGCTCGCAACATAAAATATCACTCGCGCGCCGCCACCCCCGCTGCCAACGCAGCATCTCCTTCCTTTCTGGTGACCTCACTCACTCGCAGGAACACAAGTGAGGTGGAGGTACATTCCCCAGTCGGGTAGATTACAATTATGCTCCCTACCTCTCTTTTCGCCAGAGCTTCGTTTGTCAGTCAGCAGGGTGCACCGCGTGCAGGTGAAGTTGGCTTTGGTTCAAAGATGTTGATGAACCACTTACACTTACACCTCTGTCTAACATTATAGATCATAATTGTTTAAGCGAACTTAATACGTAAAAGGAGTATTTTATGTCTTCACTTATATCCGTTGCAACCTGCGTACATTGTATCTTTATATTAGTTACTAAATCTTCCCATAATACCCGGCGTATTTCTGCCTACACCGTACTTTCCCAACCGGGGCCAAGCCTAACGATGACCCGCGGAGTCTCTCGCAATTATTGACAATTCAATTCCAACCTTTATCTGATCATTGCGAGGTTTATTAATTTTACGCAGAGCCATTCTGTAATTAATGCTTTAAAGAAGATGGTAGATAAATGGGAAAATTTTATGTTGGAATTATATTGTGGGTTAGTTAATGGAATTAATGTGATTTATTAAGGACAGAAGTGGATGATGAATCGTTTGTTTAAATGTGACCGTCCGTGACAGATAATTGCATATGCATATGATTGCAACTTTGATAAATCATTTTGTATGCTGGTCACAACATCTGTAATTATTTTGAAAAAAGGATTGAGATATATAATGGTTGTCAAAATATTAAGCTGTTTTTAAATATAGAACAAATGACAAATGAACAAATGACTTAATAAAAAAAAAAATGACACTTTTAGGTCACGAAAGTTGTCTGTGATTTGTTTTGAAAATTGTTTTGTGACAAATTTAAATTCACGTCAAAAAATACTTAATTATGACTCAAAAATATCGGCCCCGTGCGGTAGGGAGGCAAGACCACTGGATCTCAAATTAAATTGTTTGTATAATTTTTGTTGCACTTTTAAAAGTACATACAGCAAGAACTTCACTTTTAATTACACTTCGCCTCGTCAATAATCAAAACATAGTTGTAATAAATTCCAGTTTTCCGACATCGTTCATCAATTCCCGCCACGATCGATTATGGAATATACTAAGCTATCGACCTGTCCGACGCTTTGCGATTAGCACGCATACGTGAGAGAAAGGCATATTGCGCCTTCTATTTTCAAACGTGTGAATATAACGTTTGCCAATTTGAATTTAGAATATGTTAGTAGGAGGCTATCGAACAGTTTGGAAGTTCAAATTTGTGTGTATATATGTTATGGTAAATGTGATAAATTAGTTATTATTCATACTGACTAATACTTGGTCAAAGTGATAATTCATATTATGGTTAGAATTGAGTTGATTTTTGGTTAGGTTAGCGTTTTTTTGTGTTCTGTCGCCGGAAATAGGATTCGAGGAGTTTCGTCAACCTAGATGATGAATGATATGGTGCGAAGTAAGCTTAATTATTAATAATTGATAATTTATTACTTTGGCCAGCTATTATTTATAATGACTAATTTATCGCATTAGCTGTAACATAAGTATATATAAAAAAACAGGCTAGTAGGTTATGTCGTCACAGGTTTGTATTATGTATAGATTAAATCAGAAATTTGTACGACAGCTATGTTAAATATTACGTTTATGTAATTAGTATCATAATAAAAGGTATAGTATTTTGTATTGCTCCAATGGAAATATTATTTTTTAATAATTTCATACTCAAAAAAACTTAAAAAGTCGATCAAAGTTTGGCGGGAAAGTTCATTTTAAAGGACTTTCCCGCCAAACTTTGATCGACTCTAAAATAATTAAGTTAGAATAATTATTATTGCAGATCATTATAGTATTGAGTATCTTACGATATTGTGAAATAATTTATACAATTTTTGAACGTTGGCAAATAGCCTATTGCGTACAAACAGTACTCTAGATTCTGCAAACATCCCTGACGCATTAAAATTATTAATGTGCCTCAACTCAAAATCGTCAATGTTTTCTTATTAATGACTATTTAGCAAAGCAGACAGGCCATTATAATCTAAAGGCTAAGGTACATCAGCGTTAATCTTAGTTTAACACAGCAATCAAACGGCCATCGCTTCCCATACAATGTCACGGTCGTAAAGGAAACTATTTGTAACGTAAATAAAATAATTACAACGTCTGGAACGCGTCGGATGCTGTGGATATGTCTGCTATCACTCACTGGAGGCACTAGTGATGTGCTGGAGTGAGTTTTTATTTTGTAAGTGATCGATAACGCGTCATTTAATGCCACGTCTATAAATTGATTGGTTGATTCAAATCAACCACGGGTTTTTGTTCAAACACAAACCCGTTTTTACAGGAGACACTAAAGACTTTCTTAAAAGTAATGCTTGATGTAGTCGTATCACCGATTTTTTAAATTATTATTGTGTACGAAAGTAATGTAAGAATCTGGAGATATAAGATTGTAAACGTTGACGTGATAACATTTGATAGATCAATAAACGCCGACTGCACACACGAAAAAGTATGAGTCATTGTCACGTTCCGCCTGAGCCGAGTGTGCAAGCGAGAGCGCGGAACAAGCGATAGAGAGGTACGATCGGCCTAAGCTGGTGACGCATCTACCTCTTCCACTCCATCGTCCGATATTTTCTTATGACGTTATCACGTAAAATTACCCTCCGTAAAACCGACTTTACAGATAACCAATTTGTTTTAAATAAAAAATATGTATATCGATTTGATGTTGACGCATTTCGCGTATTTGTTTACTCATAGGTATTGATTCTCAAAAACGCCAACTAACTGCAATGAAGTCAGATTCTTTTTTTCTTTAGTCATCTCAGATAGGTTTAATAATAGTAGTTTATGAAACTGTTGCATAATAAGGGTTATTAAAATACGAGTGTGAGTTTAAAACATGAGCCGAAGGCGAGTGTTTTAATAGAAAACAGAAGTATTTTAATACCTAATTATGTGCAGTTTCATACACTACTTTATCTAATCTCATGAAATATATGATAATAATATTTTAAATACAACCATGAAGTTAATTTAACAGCTATAATTCTTACCTATAAATCCATTTGCAGATCGAGCATGCGTAGTAGACTTGTGTAGTTCCTGAGTGAGTAGTTCAATTGTACCAGTTCACCATACAAGCCGGTTCTTGTCACTCACTCTTTCTTGTCCCATGTAGTTCACTGCGTCATTTAGTTCAATGAGTGACAAAGAGTAAAAAGAACGGAAATACATAAAGCGTACGAGCTAGAATGAGAGAGATACGTTGTAATGCCAAAATTGCTCATAGAGAGCGAAAAGGACGGAAGATTCTGAAATTGTTCGTGATAAAACGAGACAGATAGTTTCGTGCGTGGTTGACTGACCGAATTAGAACTCTAAGGCTAAGGACATAAGAACCATAAGCTGTTAGCGAAAATATGCTATAGTAGTAGTACAAGGCTCAATTTTTATATTAATTATTATTTTAACCACAAAATAATTTCTTTTTACTCAAGCTTGACAGTCCTAAGCCTGTGAAAAGTTTGAAGGAAAATCAATATTTGGAAGGAAATTTATAAAATATTTAATTACTTACTTATTTAATACAAAAATACAATGTCATCAAAATGATGCAATAGAACATAGAAGAATGTAGAAGGAATCAGTCAACAGAACTACTGAGTCGATTGAATCAAAGATACATTGAACTAAACGAACTAAATGAGTCAAAAGAACTACAGAAGCAATTGAACTAAACGAACTAAATGAGTCAAAAGAACTACAGAAGCAATTGAACTAAATGAACTAAATGAACTAGATGAGTGATATAGTTCATTTGCGTCAAAAGAACTGCATCTCTCTTTTCAGTTCAGTGAACTGTTTTGCGCAAGTCTAATGCGTAGTGCGCATGCAGACGCGCCGCGCGGGCCGCGTTCACAGATTATGTAGAAAAATTTTGCATAGTTGCAATGTATTTGCATTGAAACCTGTTTAAAATACCTGTATCCAGGGCTGAAGCTGTATCGAAATGGTAAAAAAGTTATTTTACGATACAGTTGTCCATAGAAGAGCTGTATCGAAAAATAACTTTTTAAAATTATTTTGATAGCTTGTGCGTAAAGACTGTCATTAAGATACTGTGTTCAGTTTTTTAATGTGTAAATTTCAGTATGAGATTAGATAAAAGTCCATTACGAAACCGACATAGTTTTAACACAGTATAAGTAATAGTACTAACGGTTTTAACCAACAATTCTTTTTAATAAACGTTCGATATTTTAAAATTCAATTCGCATCGTGCCTTCTCTATTCAGGACTAATGACGATTAAGTCGCTAGTCGCTACTCGCAGCGATCTGAAATACTGATGGATTTAGATTATGCAATGCGTGTTGCATGTTAGATAGATCCTTTATACCTTTACCACCTGACAGCTTTGCTGTCTGTTTTTTTTTATACTACGTCGGGTGGCAGACAAGCATACCGCCCGCCTGATGTGAAGCGGTTACCATAGCCATATTAACGATCGCATCATAAAATATCGCTCGCGCACCGCCACCCCCGCTGCAACCGCAGCATCTTCTTCCGTTCTGGTGACCTCACTCACTCGCAGGAACATAACAACAATCAAAGGAATTGTTACTTGGCTGTGGTATTCTGTGAGGTGGAGCTACATTCCCCAGTCGGGTAGCTTACAATTACGCTCCCTACTTCTCTTTTCGTCAGAGCTTCGTTTGTCAGTCAGCAGGGTGCACCAGAGCTTCGTTTGTCAGTCAGGTGCACCAATAGTTTTAGGTTTTTCTTGAGTCAAATGCGTAAACAGAGATAGCTGACAAATTGATAGTTTCCATCGAATTCACACAAGAAAAAGTGGAACTGACGCCATCATCATGTAAGGAAATAACACAGCCTCCAGCCATAACTGCCTCGATAATCTTTCAGTTTCCTATGAGTATTCTATGGTTGACTGGAAGAGATCCCTGATGGGATAAGTCCGCCATTGTACAAAAATGTTATAAACACTGTGTGTATTAATGTTATGTTATTGTACATTAAAGTTTTTACAAAACAAACAAACAATCAGATTGATACGATTTTATAAAATAAATAAATATAAATATAAATATTTCTGGACAATTTACACAGCGCCATCTAGTCCCAAATTAAGCGCAAAGCTTGTGTTATGGGTACTAGACAACTGCTAAAAGCCCTTAAATACATTTTTTTTTTGTAAATACATACATAAATACATAGAAACGCGCAGACCAAGACGAACACACATGTTCATGCACACAAATGTTTGCCTTGTGCGGGCATCGAACCCGCGACCTCGGAGTCAAAGTGGCCATTGCTAACCATTCGACCACCGAGACAATCCAAAAAATCTAATGATAACAAAATCGGGGGATAAAGTTTGACGTTGTAGTTACGAATCTATGCTCTACGTCCAAAATTCAATCACACCACTGGATAGATGAAGGATGATCAAAAAAAAATATTAGGTACGCTAAGTAAGGACTATTAAACATCGCGTGCGGGGGAGGGGGAAGCGCTGCCACTTTGAGATAATTTTAGTGCATCACTATCACTATCACTACATATTATAAAACAAAATCGCTTCCCTGTCTGTCCGTCCCCATGTATGCTTAGTTCTTTAAAACTACGCAACGGATTTTGATGCGGTTTTTTTTTAATTGATAGAGTGATTCAACAGGAAGTTTTGTACATATAATACATGCATAATATAGTAAAGAAACACTAATAATTTTAGATAGGTATTTCTAATGTGATGTCGTAAATAAACACATTTTTTTGCGCTTACATTGCAAACGCTGGCTGAACCCTACGAGATAGACCTATATGATCTAATACAGTATTGTTCACCTTAAAATAGTCTACAAAAAAGTCCGCGATGATATATGTTTATCTCTTAGGGATAACCTACAATAACCGTTTTTTATCTTTTACTTTTTACAAGAAATAATGGTAATATATAACATATTCACGTACAAGACAAGGCCGTGTCCATGATACAGCCACACTCCATTTATTTTTTGTTCCGCGTCATGTACTGTTTGTTTCTATGGAAAGCAAAATAATTTGCTAAACAGTTGTATGATCGCGCGATAATCTGACATATTCGTATCATTAAGGTATTGGATAATAGATTTACTTAGTTATTAACAATTACTTAGTGTTTGAATTGAACACTGAATTGTTTAAAATAGCCAGGATTATTATTGTTGCGTTTATCACGGCTCGTCGCTATAAGTAACAATGAATGAAGTCTGCGCGGGCGTCGCTCCAGGCCGCGCGCACCTGTATCTCGGTGCACGCGATCTTAGGCTGGGGTTAGCCTGTTTTATTTTTAATATTCTGGGCATTTATATGTACATATCGGATATTTATCGTAAATAAATGACATTTTGAATGAATGAATCATTCATTTACCATTCGGTAAATGAATGAATGATGAATAAATGACAGAATGAACGAACGAATGAATTAATTTTGCCCATTTCTAATAATTAATTTTGACCTTGTAAAAACATCTTTACGCCCTTTTTGAAGAATGCTGTAATCTCCTGGGAGCTCCTGGCAGCTCCTTCTTAGTTACCTTACTACGCCGGTTAGCAAGTAAAGGGCCAGCCTGATGTAAAACAGCGACCGTAGCCTTTAGACACTTACGACGTAAAATATTGCTCACTGTCGCCACATCCACTACCATTGAAGCAACTCCTACTTGGATACCTTACTATACACAACTCTCTAGGAATTCTAGGTCTTCTGTGAGGTGTAATTAGCAGTATTCATCATCAGGTCATTTTAGTCTCCACTACAAGAGCACGACCCTCTCTCGTCCGTCCCAGACAGAAGGAGGATTTGGCCGACACTCCCCACGCTGGCCAAACGGGTTGGGGAGGCCTGATCTTTGATAATGTATTTCCCTTAGTCGCCTTGTACGACACCCTCGGGAAGAGATGGAGTGATTCTATTCTAGTCTGCCGGAAACCACACGGCCAAATTAGCAATATTACTATTAGTTAATTTTAGTAGATGCTTTTGACACAACGACGAAGCTCGTCGGCGTCGACAACCCTCATTCATCCTACTGCTGGGATATGGGTCTCCATCGAAGGACTTAAGAGCTTACTCCACCACGCTGCTCAACTGCGGGTAGGTGAAAAAAATTAAAGTGTGCGAAATTTCATACTCCTCTCTCCGCGCAATTTTCGTAAAAATGGGTGCATATTTATTGCTTCACGTATTAATATAATGATTTAAAAAAATGTGTGAGGTATTAAATATTACAATATATTAATACTAAGAATTCTATACAAAACATAAAAAAATCTTGAAAAACTCAAACTGGCAAAACTACAAAATCCTAGATTAAGAATTAAAACTAAACTGTGTTAAAATGAATATAATAAAATTCGAGTACAAAAGTAGAGTCCTTTTCCTTCAGCACGAAGTATTAAAAATTCCAATTAGTAAGTTGGAAGAAAACAATTACAATATTACCGATTATTATTACGGTTAACGAGCAAAAAATTAAGTCGCGAGCCCAATTGTATGGAAGGACAAAAGACTGTCGCAAACAGAGCACGTGCGATTTTTCAGAGCCCCGTATTGTAATTGTAAAAACGGCATCAATCAGCGTTGACATAGCGAAAGTGGCTAGAGCTATTTTATTCCTCCTAAATAAAACAAATAATTTTAACAATGTGTTATTCAAAATGTATTTTTTCATAATTTTTCAATAAGGCGCTGATTAAAACATTTGTCCTTGAACTATAAAAAATATTTCAAAATTTATTTTAAAACTGACAATCATTGGTAGTCTGTAAATGATTTCTTGTGTTATTTTAAAGGACTTCCTTTAAAATAACACAAGAATATTACAATAATAAGACTGCACGACGTGCAGTCTTATTATTATATGCAAAGAGTGTAAATTTGATAGTTTTTTTTTTAATATACTACGTCGGGTGGAAGACAAGCATACGGCGCCGCCTATGTGAAGCCGCCGTTTTCGTAACGCTCTCGTCACGCATTCACCAGCTTACTTCTTAAGTCAAGCGTTCGTAAAGAATATTTACTTCAAAATGCATTTCAATATTGTCTTATGTAGTCAACGTGAACCTACGGAACAGTACATCATAAATCCAATAACACTTGACCGGTTCGTGTTCCATATATTTTTTAAAACATTTACAACTGTATCTCTAAATTGGCGGTTATTTTCATGCCAGAATTCATTAAATTACTCAATTAGCTGATTATTAATGATAAAGTAAGTAGCTAATTAATGTGGAAAAATAATTATGATCGTTATCACGATCTTGATGAACTGTGAAAAATTTACGCTCATTTGCGAAAGTATTTTGCTGATCTTATAGTACAATGATGACACTACTAGATTCTAGATTAGGGTATCTGTGGACTTGTATACCTATGTCATTTTCAATATAATAAATTAGTTATTATTTATACTGACTATCATCATCATCATCTCAGCCATTGCAAGTCCACTGCTGGATATAGGCTCCCTCTAGATCTCCAATAAGACCGGTTGGAAGCGGCTTGCATCCAGCGCGATTCTATATAATATCATAATAAATAAATATATATATAAATATCGCGATCATATACTGACTAATACTTGGTCAATGTGATAAATCATGTTTTGGTTAGATTTGAGTTGATTTATGGTTAGGTTAGGGTTTTCTTGTGTCCTGTCACCGAAAATAGGAGCTCCATCAACCTAGATGATGAATGATGTGGTGCCAAGTAAGCTTAATTAATAATAATTGATAATAATTAATAATGACCAATTTATTACATTAACTGTAACATATACATATATAAAACAAATGGCGCGACACTTGCATTTGCATATTTAAAAAAAACCCTTTTTTTACGTGTTTTCCATAGGGAAGCAATTCAAAAACGAATGATAACAAAATCAAGGGATACAGTTTGGTGTTGCAGCTACATATCTATCATCTCCATCCAAAATTCAATCACACCACTGGATACATGAAGGATCAAAGAATTTATTACGCTAAGTAAGGAATATGGAACATCGCGTGCGGGGGAGGGGGAAGTGCTGCCATTTTGAGATAATTTTAGTTCATACAACGTATTCACGTACAACACACGGCCGTGTCTATGACACAGCCACACCCCATTTTTGTTTAACTACGTCGACTTAAGCGGTTATCGTAGCTACAGTATAATATTACTACGTACAGTATGGCCACTTCCTGCCGCTCTCTCTTGTCGAACTCACCTTCCCTCTGAGATAAATCCGGAACAGTTTGTATGGCGCCGCACGCACATTCATGCTGTGCATAGATTGTTTATGTCGTAGTAAACGACGCGACATTTGTCAGTGAGCTCGGTGGCATAGCGGTCAATGACGCGGCTTCGACACCAACGCTCGTGGGTTCGATTCCCACATAGGACAAACATTTGTGTGCATGAACATGTCTGTTTGTCTTAGTCTGAGTGTTTTCTATGTATCATAAGTATGTATTTATATAAGTATGTACAAAAAAAAATGTATTTACTTATGTTTATCAGTTGTCTAGTACCCATAACACAAGCTTCGCGTACTTTGGGGCTAGATGGAGCTGTGTAATTTGTCTGACAATATTTATTTATTTATTTGTATGGAGTAGCCGGGGTGTGCTGTTGCCATATAAACTTGCAACATGAAATAGCGCGCGCCGCTACTCCCGCTACCAACGCAGCTTCCTTTCTGGCGACTTCACTCGCTCGCAGTAACACAACAACTCTCAAGGGAATTGTTACTTGGCTGTGGTATTTTGTGAGATGGAGGTACTTCCCCAGTCGGGCAGCTTATAAATACGCTGTACCCTATATCTCTTTTACCAGAGCTTCTATATATGAATTCCGTTATGACAGTCTTTCAAAAAGTTCTGTAGATTTTATTAATGAAATGAAATTGACATCAGCGAAATACGCTATTGTATATACCGCCTTAGGTTCGGTGTACGTCGCCTGTGATTACCTGCGAACGGCCTCCGTTTAACCGATTCCTTTTTTAAAACTCGACGTTCCTGTTTCAAGAACCAGCGCCATTATTCCCGCGTCTTCCTCATTTTGAATTTGGAACGGACAATGGCAATGGCTTTCCGCGTGTATTTATTCCTTTTTCTTACCAGCCAGCTCCCAAATTAGGCCAGTTAAGTCATGCGATCGGATTGTCACAAGTGAAGACCAGTAGTCAGTATTTTGAACCTTGTTTGTTCGGATATTTTCCATTTTTAAAATCGATTTGAGGGAACAATTCGTTGCGTTTTTATTTTAGTTCTGTGGCAAATTGAGGGGACACGGACGATTGTTAATTTTTGCGGCCACTCAGTAAAGAAGGTCCTTCACAAATTGATAAGCACTTATCTCATTTAGTCCGACTGTACCACAAGAGGCTGTAAATTAAATAGATTATATGCTCCGTGTAAAATTAAAGGGACACAGCCGGCTTTTTATGTTATTGTTTTTTGTTTTTTCAAAGGAGCGCTGCTGTCTTATATTCTATTTTTTATGTATATTATTTTTTAAAACTGTAAGTTTTACTGGCAACTTTTTATGAAGGCATCAAATAAACTATAGCAAGTATTTGTCAGTTGTTGAAGAGCTCGATGGCGCCGTTGCGCGTGTCAGTCTAATCGATCACGCAAGTTAAGTAACATCGACCGTAGCCTGCCTATGGATAGGCTTATTTATCTCGAGCTCCTCCATGCCCCAGGCACGTTAAGCCGTCGGTCCCGGTTGTTGTCTTTAGACATCGACCTACCAATCTTTAGACGACAGTCGTCAAGGGCCTTCGGACGGCTTGAAAGCACTGGCCTCCGCCAACCCGCAGTTGAGCAGCGTGGTGAAGTATGCACTAAACCCCATCTATTAAGAGGATACCCATATACTAGCAGTGGAATGATTATGGGTTGATGCCAAGTCATGGCAAATGTACGAATTTTAACTGCCAGATTTTTTGTGAATTTTGATAAAACATTAGCACCACAAGATTCTGATGATTTGCAAATTCTGTGCAATAGATTAAAAAAAAATAGGTACTATAACAGATTTTTTTAGATTTACGTAACACATAACTAGGCTAATTTTATACTACTGAAAAGCATAAAGGTTTACCATATTTTTGGCAATGCATTTAAATAGCTAATGTAGATTAAACACTTAGATATATAATTTCTTTTGTACTTATAATCGTTTGTTTTCCCAAATAAATAAAGTACCTAATGTACGTTTTTGTGCTTATTTCATATAAATGCTAGCTTTCACCCGCGGCTTCGCCCGCGTTTACTTTTACTTTTTAATAAAAAGTATCCTATGTCCTTCCTAATACCTTTGAGAATATATAAACAAAGTTTCATGATGATCGGTTGGGTAGTTTTGAAAACGAAATGAACAAACTCACATTTACATTTCTAATATAAGTACCTAAATAGAGGTTGTTGTTTTTTTAGATTGAATTTACATAAAAAGTATTTCTTCAAGATAGTACATACTTTTCTTATTCGAAATTATGTAACATATCTTTTGCCTAAAAAAATAACAAGTCACAAGCGCATACTGATTGAAGCCTACCACCCCTTCGATAAGGATCTCCCGGCAATTTTTCATAAACAATAGCCATTTTAATATCGAAAAAAAGAAGACTATAGGCTATTGATAATACAAAAAAATGCAATAATAAATTACCAAGCGGTGGGTAATAAACAGCGATTTGCTTCGGGCGACTTCGAGAGCTACCAGTGCCCAGTGCCGTGATCCAAAGAAAAAAAAAACGAGTTAAAAATAATACGCTTAATATCAAAGGAGGTGTACTTCGTTAATGCATTCGCTGCCTTGAGGCTGCCAGTCAGTTCAGACATTGTTTTCTGGAATGTGAATTTAAAAAGTTTACGTTCTTTTTTTCGGAATTCAAATTTTGATTTCGCCGAATTTGCTCGGGAAGTGTTCGGGTTGCATTGAAATGACATAATTAGCGACTTTTATTCTGTAGTCTTTTGTTTTGTTCGAAAGTGGAGAAAAGAAAAGGCAGAATAATTGGGTTATTGAACTGTAAATGAGGTTCGAAAACCGATATTCGATGTTCTGATTTTGATTGATACGGTTGATTTTAAAATAACATATCTACATACCTACTTCTAAGGTGTATTGTTAGTAATGGGTTCATTTATTAATCATTATATCTAATATATAAAATTCTCGTGTCACAGTTTTAATTACCATTCTCCTCCGAAACGGCTTGACCTATTTTGATAAAATTGTATATGTATATTTAGTAGGTCTGAGAATAGGTTTTTATCTATTTTTTATTGCAAAACAACGTTTGCTGGGTCAGCTAGTGTTGTATAAAACGATACAAAAATATGATGTGATTTTTGGGCTCACTACTTTATCTTTAGAGCCAAAGCCAATATCACCTGTACGTGGTGCACCCTGCTGACTAGTGAAAGAGAGGGTACAGCGTATTTGCAAGCTGCCCGAATGGAAAAGTACCTCCACCTTACAGAATACCACAGACAAATAACAATTCTGTTGAGGGCTTTGATTATTTTTTGTTTTAATCAAAGGTAAGGGTCGTTCTGTAGTGAAGTCACCAGAATGTAAGAAGAGCACTAGCGATATTTCACGATGCGAGCGTTAATATGGCAACAGTAAGCGCTCTATATCAGGCGGGACGTATGCTTGTCTTCCACTTGACGTAGTGTAGTATAAAAAGATGTAAAATTTTGTTTTCCCAAACTAAAGTCGACAGCTGACCGAACGAGTTCAATGACATTATATTTTTTTTTTTAAAGTATTTACGTTAGGGCAATCCTATCTAAGGCATAGACAATTCGATAAATAATTTATTAAATGTGCTGCTTTACTGACCGATAGATATTTTAATAAAGCGGTAGAAACCCCCCCTTAGGATCAGTAGTACCATTGACTAGTACCATTGATCCCGTGTCTGTTTAATTAATAATTTTATCAATAAAATAGTGGAGGTACGTAAAAAGAAAAGGAAAATAACAATATGAGGTTTGGTATGATTTAATCATTTTTAGTCGCCAAGTTAGTATAATAGTCGCCCAGTTTTATAATTTTTATTGGTTCGGTTTAGAGCATACTCCGCCACGCTGCTTAACTGCGGGTTGGCGTAGTCCAGTGTGTTCAAACCGCCTAAAGGCCACTGCGCTAGCTTAACGACTGTCATCTAACGACAACAGCCGGGACCGATGGCTTAACGTGCCCTCCGAAGCATGGAGAAGCTACAAATAAATAAACTCATCCATGTACATGCTGCGGTGGACGTTGCTTGACTTGTGTAATCGATTTGACTGCCACGCGCAACGACGCCAAACTCCTCGTAATATATGAACGAGTTATCAATTTCCGACATAAAAAATAACTGAATAAATTCGCACGTCATTCCAACTTAAAAATCATTTAAATCAATAAGCAGCGGATCGTGACCCAGTCATCACTCCCTGATGATTTATTGGACGTTCGTAGAAGCAGTAAAGATTATCGTGATAGGTGTTACTCGTAAATTTATAACCATATGGTACTTTGTAGCGATGGAGCGAGTGACGTAGGGTACACATAGCCCTTGTTCCATTTGCACAAATTGCAATGATGATATCTATATAGGCATTAATAAGTGAAGCAAAAACTTTGTACCTCTTTTTACGAAAATTGCACGGACGGAGGAATATGACATTTCGCAGACTTATAGCACACCCCGGCCACTCCATACAACAGTCGTGTCGTTCACTACTACATAAACAATGACGTCTGTGAGAGCGAAAATGAGCGTGTGTGCGGGCGGCGCTATACAAACTGTTCCAGATTTGTCTCAGAGGGGAGGTGAGGTCGATACGATTTGGGGTGTAAGTGATTCATCAACATCTTTGAACCAAAGCCAACTTATATGTACGCGGTGCACCCTGCTGACTGACAAACGAAGCTCTGGCGAAAAGAGAGGTAGGAAGCGTAATTGTAAGCTACCCGACTGGGGAATGTACCTCCACCTCACAGAATACCGCAGCCAAATAACAACTCCCTTGAGGGTTGTTGTGTTCCTGCGAGTGAGTGAGGTCACCAGAAGAGAAGGAGATGCTGCGTTGGCAGCGGGGGTGGCAGCGCGCTAGCGATATTTTATGTTGCGAGCGTTATTATGGCTACGGTAACCGCTTCATATCAGGCGGGCCGTATGCTTGTCTGCCACCGACGTAGTATGAAAAAAAATACGAGAGAGCGGCAGGGAGTGGCCATACTGTTCTATTACCTATACTGTGCTTATAGTGTGCGAAATTTTATACTCCTCCGCCCGCGCGTATATAGAAAGGAGTGCAGAATGCTAATATTTTTTTAAAATTGTGCATAAAAATACTTTAAATCAATAAACTAACCATTACACACATTACTGTGTATTTGACACACATACTCATATATAATCTTTTTTTATTGTTAAAGTTATAATTTAAATTAATTATGGTCGAATATGCTATTTGACAATGTTTTCAGCTGTAAAAAAATGTATAAATTATTTAATAATATCTTAAAATACATAAAACTATAAAGATCTGCAAACTTTTATCCTAATATCTTCTATCCGACTTATTTTAGAATTGAACAAAGTTTGGCGGGAAAGTCCATTTTAAAAGTATGAAATTATTAAAAAAAAAAAGTGTGCGTCTCGGGACGCGCGACAGATGTGATAACTTAAACTAATCTAAGATGAACTATTTAACATTGAAATTGTTTGACTTGAGAAAAGCTACGCTTTTCTCAAGCTAGACAATTTACTTAAATTTTATGTAGGATTAATATGATAATGTAAGGAAAGATTATTATCACTCTGACGTCATGACCTGCTTTTACGCAAACAACGCCTCTGGTGGGCTGATCCGACAACTACAAATTCACGACAATACAAACAATTTTAAACTAGTATTTATTGCGTATGTATGTATTATGTATTGTATCATATAATAGGTAGGGGAAAAAGTCTTTTCGCATTATAGTATGTATGAACTTGTAATAAAATCTCTTTGGTTATACCATTTGTATCTGGCAGGTTTTGATATCTTTAAAAAGTTTAAATTTTAAAAAAGATAATTCCAAATTCAAATTAGGTAAATGTGTGATTTTCATTTGTTTTTTTTTACTGTCAACATGAGTGAATCTAATGAAGAAATTCGATTCATTTTAAAATTTTACTACAAAAAAGGTAAAAATGCAACGCAAGCTGCGAAAAAAATTTGTGACGTTTATGGACCTAGTGCAGTGTCTGTGAGAGTAGCACAAATTTGGTTTAAGGGTTTTCAATCAGGAAATTTTGATGTGAAAGATGCACGTCGCCCTGGTCGCCCTGTTACGGATAAAATGGATGCCATTTTTGAAAAAGTGGAGCAAGATCAGCATATCAGTAGTTACGACGTAGCTGAAGAATTAGGAATTGACCACAAAACAGTTTTGGCGCATTTGATAAAAGCTGGGTACACTACAACATATTTTTTGCATATACCTATTTGTTATTGCTGTATTACAATAAAGTTTTTACAAACAAACAAACACATGTAAATAGCACCCTCAAACGTTGTTCGAATCTCAGGAACTGACCTTAAATGTAAATACAATCATTATTAAAACCATACAGGGTAACAATTACAAAATTCCCCAACGGAGGTCGCTCAATTAACTGCAAACAAATCGACAGACAAACAGGGGTCGCGGCCGCGATTTGTCGCAGTAACGAGCGACAATGCGACGCGTTTCGGTCGCGCGGTACCCCGCCGTGACCATTTGTAGTAAGCGCTACGAGGTTGGGGTACACCAGGAGAACTTTAATTTTGTTTGTATATTTGTTTAAGAAAGCAGCAGTAGGATTGACAAACGAGGCTCTTGCTTTTTGTCAGAGGTAGGACGTATCCTCCTTCTGTTAGGGACGGACGAGAGAGGGTCGTGCTCCTGTAGTGGAGACTAAAATGACCTGATGATGATGAGGACGTAGCGTATCTACAATCTGCCCGACTGGAGAAGTACTTCCACCTTCCAGAATAACGCATCCAAATAACAATTCCCTTGAGGGTAATTCGCGCGAGCGATATTTTATGTCGCGAGCGTTAATATTGCTACGGTAACTGCTTCACATCAGGTGGGCCGTATGCTTGGCTGCCACCCGACGTAGTATTTAAAAAAAAATGTGCTTTATTTGCATTATACAAACTACAGAAATAATTTAATCAGCATACAGAAAATATCCACTTATAGATTATGTATGTAGAACAAGGCGGCCTTATTGCTAAAAGCAATAATAATATTTAGTTAATTGATTCAGGTCTTATTTTGCGGAAGTCAAATTTACAGGTAATTTTATCTACACTACTTTGCGTGCTTCCGCCACCTATTAGTTCATGCAAATTACTGACGGCCGGCACCCACCCACTACCTACTATGATAACTTTGCACACAAGGAACTTCCATATTATTGGCGAAACACGTGTCGCAGAGACAACCACGGCAGTAGGGGCGGCAGCAGTCGCACGTTTCTTCTGTTTCAGATGTTAGAGATTCTCCGAGACGACCACAGCAGCTGGAGCAGAGACGAACAAAGCAGCCACGGCAGTCGCATGCAACTAGTAACGATAGTGGGTGGGTGCCGGCCGGCAATAGTTTGCATGAACTACTGGTGGTGGTGGCGGAAGTACGCAAAATAGAGTAGATCAAATTGCCTGTAAATTTGACTTTCGCAAAATAACACCTGAATCAATTAACTATTCCATATTATTATTTAATTCTTATTTCCACATAGTTATACATAGTATAATAATAAGTTAAGTTTTACATATTGCTCTTTGCTTCATTTAGTTTAGAATATCGCCTTGGACATCTTTTTCATCACGGGTCAAGACCGGTCATTTGATAGGCGTGCGCGGGGATATGGATCCAACGCGTAGATGCCCCTTTGAGAAGTTTGATGTAATGTTGTACGCCCGCCGTGACCCGCTCCAGGATATATCAATGGAACGATATACCCATGAGCAGGTTTCGGCAGGCCTAGAGATTATTACAAAGTGTGATGGAAAATAAATGGGCTATGGAGATGAAATCTGGGTGAACTAAATACCGGGCTATTACAGATTAATATCATTATTATTTTGCCTTGCTCTCGGTACATCTCAACTCTTACCAACTATCCGACCTTCAGTTAACTAACCAACGAACTATCGGTTATCCATAATGCTTATTGTATTCTTTTGACAAATGCGCATGCGTTCAGCTCGTTAATTTAAACGCTCCACCGACTACATGATTATTTGTCTTTTCGTATTATATATTGTTCATTTTGGTCATGTTTTTATTATATATTATTAGTTAATGTTACAATTAGTATCATTGATATAGAATTGATTTGATATAATTTGTAATGTGGAGTGATTTATTTTTTTGAATTGATACGTCTTTAAATTTGCTACGGGGGCAATCCAAAAAATGTACTGATAACAAAATCGTTTGGCGTTGCAGTTTCTAATTTATGCTCTACGTCCAAAATTCAATCACACCACTGAATATATGAAGGATCAAAGAATTTATTACGCTAAATAAGGACTATGGAACATCGCATGAGGGGGAGGGGGAAGCGCTGCCATTTTGAGATAATTTTAGTGCATATAACGTATTCACGTACAACACTACTGTATTTTTTTTTTTATGAACTCGTTCTTTAAAAAGAAGCCCCAGAGGAAATGGACCTGGCAAAGCCCCGACAAGGTGACTAGGAATGAGATCGACTTCATCATAACGGATAATAGGCGGATATTTAGGGATGTCTCGGTGGTTAACAGGTTTGGTACCGGTAGCGACCACCGACTTGTACGAGGCACCCTAAATATCAGCTATAAACTCGAAAGAGCCCGTATGATGAAGTCGAATTTACGTCCAACTCTTCCTCAAATCACTCAAGCTTCGGAAAAGTTCCAACTGGAACTTCAAAATCGATTCGATTCGTTGGAAACCACTGCGGACATGGACGAGGCATCAGATAGAATAGGGACAACACTACACGAAGTCGGCAGGAAACACTTTGGGCGGCAGAATAGAGCTCGAGAGGACAAGCTCACTAGCGAAACTCTGGCCCTTATGCAGAAGAGACGAGAGGCGACAGCGTCTGTTAGAGCTTCGACAGAATATGCAGCTTTAAATAAGCAGATCAGAAGGCTGATACGGCGGGACTGTCGCGTCTTCAATGCTAAACGAGTTGAAGACGTGATAGCTCGCAACAAAGGCCTGAAAGTCTTTTCTCGGCCTTCTGAAAGGGCTTATCTGACGAAGCTCAAGCTAGAAGATGGTCGAATCGTGTCTTCTAAGCCAGAGATCTTCGCAGAGGTGGAGAGATTTTATGGCAAACTCTATGCTGCACATGCACCTGTCCCTACAGCAGCTGCTCGTGTAAGTGTGTGTAAGTGTAAACTCGCCGAGCCCCGCTAATCCGACACGAAACCGAGGATATTCCAGACATCAGCATGGGTGAGATTAGGATAGCCCTTGAACAGCTGAAAAATGGTAAGGCTCCCGGTGAGGACGGAATTACAACAGAACTGTTGAAAGCTGGAGGAACTCCGGTACTAAAGGAACTACAACGTCTGTTTGATTCCGTCATTCACAATGGGACCGCACCAGTCGCGTGGACCAGGAGTTTGGTTGTCTTGTTCTTCAAAAAAGGTGACAAAATCTTATTGAAGAATTATATACCGATCTCACTCCTGACCCACGTGTATAAGCTGTTTTCAAGGGTTATCACGAATCGTCTCGCTCGAAGGCTTGATGACTACCAGCCACCGGAACAGGCTGGGTTTCGTAAAGGCTACAGCACCGTAGACCACATATATTCATTGCGGCAGATTGTGCAGAAAACCACAGAGTACAATTTGCCGCTCTGCGTGGCTTTTGTGGACTACGAGAAAGCCTTCGACTCCATCGAAACTTGGTCTGTTCTGGAATCCTTACAGCGATGCCAAGTCGACCACCGCTATATCGAGGTGCTGAGATGACTATATAGCGCTGCGACAATGACCGTCCGCATCCAGGACCAGCAGTCTAAGCCTATCCAGCTGCAGCGGGGAGTACGTCAAGGAGATGTTATTTCCCCAAAACTATTCACCGCTGCTCTGGAAGACGTATTTAAGACGCTGGACTGGAAAAAACGGGGCGTCAGTGTGAATGGCGAGTACATCTCACACCTTCGGTTTGCCGACGACGTGGTTATAATGGCTGAATCGCTGGAGGATCTCAGTCGTATGTTGGTCGATCTCAATGCTGCTTCTCGACGTGTGGTGCTGGGGATGAATTTCGACAAGACGAAAGTCATGTACAATGAGTATGTCATCCCTAGCCCGGTTATAGTAGAGAATGCCGCTATTGAAGTGGTTAATAACTATGTCTACCTCGGACATTCCATACAGCTTGGCCGGGGTAATTTCAACAAAGAGATCGATAGACGTATTCGACTGGGCTGGGCAACTTTTGGAAAGCTTCGGTACATCTTCGCCGCACAGATACCCCAATGCTTGAAGACTAAAGTCTTCAACCAGTGCGTCCTCCCTGCAATGACATATGGTGCAGAGACTTGGACACTGACCATCGGACTGGTCCACAGGTTAAAAGTCGCGCAGCGAGCGATGGAGAGGGCTATGCTCGGGGTTTTTCTGCGGGATCGAATCCGGAACGAAGAAATTCGACGGAGAACTAAAGTTGTCGACATAGCCTTCAGAGTTTGCAAGCTGAAGTGGCAATGGGCGGGTCACATCTGCCGAGTAAGTGATGGCAGATGGGGGAGGAAGGTATTAGAGTGGAGGCCGCGCGTAGGACGACGAAGTGTTGGGCGCCCTCCCTCTAGATGGTTCGATGACCTAAAGAGAGCGGCTGGAAGCGGCTGGATGCGGAAGGCGGAGGATCGTATCTGGTGGAAACCATTGGGGAAGGCTTATATCCAGCATTGGGTAGATACAGGCTGATGATGATGATGATATATAATGAATAAATAATTGTTAAGTGCATTAATAAATAATAAATAAATATTGTCAGGCAAATTACACAGCGCCATCTAGCCCCAAAGTAAGCGAAGCTTGTGTTATGGGTACTAGACAACTGATAAACATACGTAAATATTTTTTTTTTGTAAATACATACTTATGATACATAGAAAACACCCTGACCAAGACAAACAGACATGTTCATGCACACAAATGTTTGTCCTGTGTGGGAATCGAACCCACGAGCGTTGGTGTCGAAGCCGCGTCATTGACCGCTACGCCACCGAGCTCGTCATTTGTTTTTTTATATTTCATAGCGGTATTCTCTATCTGATTTTTATTTGTCAGCAAACTTTGTAGAAATTACGAAAACTTTACGCAAATATGCCCGCGATGTTTCTACACTGGTTTAATAAAACTTCATCTCGCATTATTACCATATGATCGGCATTAGCATCACGTCCGATCGTCAGCGTCCGATCGCCGATCGAACTGGCGCCGATGAATAGAACGTCCACCTCTATTGTAAGTTAATGCTCTGGGACACGACTTGTTGGTGGGACATACAGACGCTGAAATCGGTAAACCTAGGATAAAGTTAAGGTTATCGCATATGATGGAAAGCATTGGGAAAGGCCTATCCAAGAGTGGGTAGATACAGGCTGATAATGATGATGATGAAATTAAGGTTACGCAAATTGAGCATAACTCTTTTAACCATCTCCGTATTATCATAGTACTGATGACCAATGAAAATCTCTTAATTCATTCACTAATCTCTTAATCACAAGAGATTTAACTTGTTAGTACATTGAATGACTTTGGTGTGCATAAATTACTTGGAAGCAGGACACCTTATTTCTATGGAAAATTATATATTCAATTAGGTCTGGAAGTGTTAGAGACAAAGCGTAAGTGCATATAGCTAAATTTATCCTAATTATAGCTAATAGCAGATTATTGAACGTGACGTAGCTGTGTTATTTTTTCAGCTTACCACAAATTGTTACGATGATCTTTCGCTTTCAACGTTCCTCAACTTAAGAAAACTTTTTTAAATCTTGCTGACATTGTTCGCATGCAAAGAACTTGCTATTGCGCTCAATGCAAAGTCATTGTATATTATTACATTATAATTTTGTCAAATACCATTATCTTAGAAGTGACATGATATATTTAGTCCCGAAAAGAGGATTCCAGATTTAGTTTTAAAATTATTAATCACAATTTAAATGAAAAGTTCCGATTCACCAACTATTCAAAGCTTAGCTCAAAAACCTTGGACCAGAAAGTTGACGAGCTATCGGTCAATAATAAAGTAATTATATTATCTACTGAAAAGTCTAAGCATTGGGTTTCTATCATAGATTTAAAAGATGGTCGCACTGTTTTTGGGAGTAGTAATAAATTTCTAATAGAAAGAAAAACGAATTTCATTTATTGGACTAGTTAAAAAAAACCGGACAAGTGCGAGTCGGACTCGCCCACCGAGGATAATTTTCCAGTTCCAATAATTTTCCAATCGCCCAGTTCCGCACGTAGGATCATTATAAATTTGATATTTTTCATTATAAATAAGAAATAATCCGTCGGAAAAAAATAAATAAAATGTATTTTGGCAATGTGCATATTAAGCCCTTTCATATGATACCCCATTTGAACTAGTAGCTTCAATTTGAAATTTAGACCCCCTATTTTTTAAGATTTAATTACAAAAGTATAGTTTTGAGATTTATTCTTGTATTTGTAGTCTATTACGATGTTACTTGCCAAATTACATAGTTCTAGGTCCACGGGAAGTACCCAATGGGTTTTGATTCCCTTGAGAATGTGTCGAAATATGCGTTTTTTGATGAATAAACGGCCGTATCTTTTTTTTACGTAAACTTAGTAGTTTGATTTTTTACAACTTCATGGGACCGTAGACCTGAGTATACAGTTCAAATTTCAGCTTAATACCTCCACGCATTCTTGAGATAAAGGGTCTTGACAGACAGACAAACAGACAGACGGACAACAAAGTGATGTTCTAAGGGTTCCGTTTTTCCTTTTGAGATACGGAACCCTAAAAATATTTTATTAACACTTCGCCATATGGAAAATGTCATATGGGTGCCAGCCAAAAGCTTCTGTTTCATTTAGAGGCGCTATTTTTAATAATGGCTTTTATGCCAACGAGCATGTTGGCCAACATGTTATCAGTTCTTTAGAGCACTATATCATCAAGTAGCATCTCCAGAATGGTGATGCAGGCTCAACAGGAAGCATCCAGCTTTTGTTCTGCAAATGATAAAAACGTCAGGAGTGGCTCGCTGCGACTATTGTTTCGCAACCGGTATTTGTTTGTTTTATAGCTGCGTGCGGTGGGTTGTAATCGACCGTATGAAGTTATATGTAAACAGTTTTTTTATAGCCCGTTAAAGGTGAATCAGGTTTTTGCACCTTATGAGTTTAATTAACTTATTTCTCATCTATTGTCAGGGACATGCTATTTTTAAGAAGGTAGAAGTGTTAACAGCACTGCAACTGCTTAACTCTATTGATACAATAGCACTGTAGATTGTAGTTTAGGAATGTATCCTCTCACATTGTTATAAATAAATAAATATTTCTGGACAATTTACACAGCGCCATCTAGTCCCAAATTAAGCGAAAAGCTTGTGTTATGGGTACCAGACAACAGATAAATGTACTTAAATACATTTTTTTTTTTTGTAAATATATACCTACTTAATATTTAATTGCCCCCCTTAAATATTTGTTTCCCATACAACAGACATGATTTTTTTGCCGTTTTATAGAAAATGGTACCTACGAAACCGTTCGTGCGCGAGTCCGACTCGCACTTGGCCGGTTTTTTCATAACCCAGCAGTGAGACGAATTCAAGTTAATGCAATATGTGCTCGGCACGCACATAAATTGGGAACGAAAACGGTTACGTAGACGTACAAGAACGTTACAGTACAGTACGTACGTAACAAAAGCTATATGCAAATAGTTTTTGTCCTATGTACGAGTACACTGTACACATTTTAAAATTTATAAACATACTTTCATAGTTCTTGCACATCCTACGTTATAAATTTATATATCTCGTACACCACATATAATACATACAAAATACATACACGTTTAGTTGAGCAACTTGATTTTATTTTCCTAGTTTTATATAAATAAATAATCTTAATAGGTACTTTGGGTTGTTTCCAATGTTTAAAAATTGTACAAATAAATTAACAATATCGTAAAATACACAAAACTATAAAGATCTGCAAACTTTCATTCTAATATCTTCAGTCAGACTTTTTTTAGCGTCGATCAAAGTTTGGCGGGAAAGTCCATTTTAAAAGTATGAAATTATTAAAAAATAATATTTCCATTGGAGAAGCAATAAAAAATGCTATAACTTTTATTATGATACTAATCACATAAACGTAATATTTAACATAGCTGTCGTACAAATTTCTGATTTGATGCATACAAAATACAGATCTGTGACGTCATAATTCAGTAGTCTTTTGTATGGAGCGTTTTGGGGCAGTCTAAAAATTGTGATTTTCAAATTACCATATCTCGAGAGATTTTTGTGCTATCGAAGTAATTCTTTCACCTATGGTTATATTATGGAGACGTCCCTACATATCAAACAGAAAAAAATGTTAGTCAAATACCCAATTGTTATGGAGGAGCGGAGTTTCCTAGCAAAAGTATATATATATATTTGCAACTTTCTTGTATGTATTTATCATTTTGGTGCAATAAAGTGTATTCTATTCTATTCTATATATATATATACATAAAGGAGCTTCAATCACATACTATTTGTTCACAAACTTGTTATTTTAAGTACGTACCAATCCTTAGACTGTTTACAATACAAATAAACAAAATAAGTGAAAAAATAATAGTAATACACGGGATGTGAACCCGTTATATCAGACTATTACAAACTCATTAGTTATTCATATCGATATTAATGGCTATGGGGCACTTACTTTGTTTTGACAGTAACTTGATGTGTTATTACATAAATTATACATTTATAGTTAAAGACATGTCACACGAAAAGGTAGATTGGTTATAATTTAATACCGGGGCCTACCGCCGAAGCTGAAGCCGATCACCACCGAATATGTATTTTATACATATTCGCAATAAATAAATATTCCACCGAATATGTATTTATTGCGGAGTGTAAGTGGTTCATCAATATCTTTGAACCACAGCCAACTTCACCTGCACGCGGTGCACCCTGCTGACTGACAAACGAAGCTCTGGCGGTAGGGAGCGTAATTGTAAGCTACCCGACTGGGGAATGTACCTCCACCTCACAGAATACCGCAGCCAAATAACGGTTCCCTTGAGGGCTGTTGTGTTCCTGCGAGTGAGTGAGGTCACCAGAAAGGAAGGAGATGCAGCGATGGCAGCGGGGGTGGCGGCACGCGAGCGATATTTTATGTTGCGAGGTTTAATATGGCTACGGTAACCGCTTCACATCATGCGAGCCGTATGCTTGTCTGCCACCCGTCGTAGTATAAAAAAAATATATATCTTGATTCGAATAATACGTCTTACGTTTAAGTTATTGCCAAACACCTTCAGTTTAGTCGGTAGAGCTAAATCGTTTCTACCAGCTAAACTAAATACAAGTTACATAAATCTAAGTTGAAGTTTAATTTTCGCAATAAAAAAATCCGCTGATAATCAGCTTCAGCTTCGGCGGTAGGGTCTCAGGTTATAGGTAGTTTAAATTAGCTTTCCATGAGAGTTTGTGCTTCCGTTTCCTGAGATTCCATGTTTTTCTAAAATTCCATCTTAGCAGATGCACAAAATACGGAAAGGCAAATGCCTACATAATAAATAAATATTCATGCACTAATTACACACCGCCATCTAGTCCAAAACTAAGCAAAGCTTGTACTATGGATACTAGGTAAGATGAAAAAGAAAAACATTTAAATCGAAAGGATCAGGAATAAATGGCGGCTTCATAGACAAATATCTATGTGATAAAATTAAGTTTCCACTGTGTGGTTCGTCATTAACCCAGGGAGTACAGATTGCACAGAAAATTATATAAACTGACATCAGATATATACATGATTTTTTGCAAATGCATGCCTATATAGTACATAGAACAAGAGACATAATAAGTTTTTTTTTTCAGAAGTCAGCCTGCGGCCATTGCCGGTCCTAACCTGGTCGAAATGTCAGGCAATAATAAAGGTATGTAAATACACTTATGCATGATCGCGTTAATTACTTATCTTAAATTTTATAAAACAAGAGACATGATATAACTACATAATTATATTTACCTTGTGTTGTGTGGGAGTCGAACTAGCGTCCTCGGAGTCTGAAGTCAGTAGCCTTATGCCAAATTTCTACTAGATTCGTTTCGTGGTAAGTAACCTACTTCTCTCTCCTTTCATGAAAATATACCTGACCGATTGACTGATCCAGTATGACTGATAGATCAGTCAATCAGTTATTGATAGACTGACTGGTCCATCAGGCATTGATATATCAGTCAATCAATCACGCATATTTTTCTTTAATATATTTAAATGCTAAAGTGTAGTATTGATAGATAAATTTGAGTAGGATTGTTAGAGTAGACGAGATTGATAAAAAACATTATTAAGCACTGGAGACCATATAACGCTTTGCTCATTATATTGTCGATGCGAAATCTCAGTCTCGTCTCGGCCATTAAGCGCGGAACCGTCTCCGGGTTGACAATTTTTAGTCATTTTTTTAGCCTTTTTAAACGTATCTGTTTAGCTTTATTATCTTTGATTAAAATTAAAATTTTATCACAAAAAGCCACCTCGTATTCTTCAGAGAAAGTTTATGGGCGACAAATTAAAAATATTTTGGTCGTCAGTTTAATGTGACAACCCGTTTTTTTACTGCTCCTAGTAATTTAATTAGTATATTACATAATGTAAATACTTTATTTCTATATTCACTTTATTAAAACAGATTAATTTAATTTACTAAATAATTTTAGTAATGTTTGTACCTATAGGTAACTTAAAATTATACTAAATTTGTAATATACATTGATTTAGGCTTGAATTAGTTTTTAGAATAGTTTTAATTTAATATAGTTTTTAATTGGTATTGCTTATTTGTAATTGTTTTATTCAATAAAGAAATTAAAAAATTACATCTAAATTAATAAAATAATTAATCACCTAAAGTATTTTAGCCTAGAAAGCCTCTTTTTGAGATGAAGAACTGGCTGGGAGGAAAAAATCCACTTTGTTCTGTGATACTCCTGTTATGATGAATGTAAAAAAGATGAGAGAAACTGTTGGGGGCTTGTGGTATCGGATATCTGGGCGTCAACAGACTTAGATAGATAGAATATGCTTTATTTGTGTTTACATCACAAAGAAGATAAATAAAAATATTAATTTGTTACAAACATGTAAATGCAAAAAGGATCCGAGGCATTATTGCTAAAAGCAATCTTTTGAAGACAACCTTTAGGTAACGGACATGGGTATGAACATAGCCAGGTTTCGCAAGATTAGGAAAAGAGACATACAAATTTTCAACTAATAGTTTTCAGACTTTCAATACAACTATAAATGCAAACTTTTTGATGTTGTAAGCTACGTTTATGTCATCATCATTTCAGCCAAAATGGCTTCCATTGCTGAAGATAGATCGCCCCCATACATTTTCATGACGGACAGCTTTGTGCGGCTTGCATCCATCGTCTCTCTGCGATCTTTAACAGATCGTTTGTTCATCTATTTGGTTATTTTCCTTTTATTAACACCAGTTTTGATTCCAAGCTCTCAAATCATCATTAAATATACTCGCAGTCTTCTCGCCTTGTAGTAAGTATTACTCGCATTCACATAAAACGTACGTGACATAGTACAGCACCTGTGAAGTGTCCGGCCGCAGCGCTGCACCGCTGATTGCCGCATTGTCCCGCTCACAATAACTCGATTAGAGCGAGCGACCGTCGCCGGACGTATGCACGTGAGAATATCATGGACAAGACGTCAATAAATCGTGTATTTGTCGAAAAGTTGAATCGGTTTTGGAACAAGTTAATTAATTAAAAAAAGCAAAAACCCGACTGCACCTACAACAGATTTATTAATCACGCGCAACAATAATATAATTCCATACAAGCAAAGCCGCAGGCAAAAACGAATATATCAAATATATATATTTGAAATCAGGTCATCGAGACCTTTATTTTGATACCCATATCGATATATTTCGAAGAAAAAAAAATACTGCAACGACAATTTTACGGCTCACAGCCGCCATATTGTTTTTTTTTTATATTTGATGTAGCCTATGTCACTCTCACAGCAAATACAAATCTAACGACACCTCTCAAGCTAAAATCCATCCAGTCGTTCAGGCTGCAGAGCGTGCCAAACAATTATACATACATACATACTCTCGAAATAACCCTCCTTCTATCGCAGTCAGGTAAAATGGCAACCGTTTCCGAATGATCAATCAACGCACGGCTCAAACCGCTGGACGTAAGCAGCTGCTAAGAAAGCATTTTTGAAAATTCCCACGAAATACCAGGATAATTGCGTACCAAGTAACGGACACAAGGTAGTCTGAAATATAACAGACGTTTTACATTAGTATATAACTATGAGGAAATTAATTGGGTTTACTATCGGACAAAGATATTCAATTTACTGATTTTCACAGACCCTCTGTCCTACTAATATTTTTAATTTTGAATATCAGAATCGACCGTTGGGGGTCCATTTAGATCGTTTTGGGAATGGTCTACTATAAAATAATTAATAGCCTATAGTAGATATAATTTAAGAAATATAT
Source organism: Hypsopygia costalis (assembly GCA_937001555.2). Lineage (NCBI taxonomy): Eukaryota > Metazoa > Arthropoda > Insecta > Lepidoptera > Pyralidae > Hypsopygia > Hypsopygia costalis. The sequence goes on from OW443344.2 coordinate 12,430,863, forward strand.
GTTTTTACAACAGTGAATTAAAAACCTCTTGGATTGCCCCACCGTGTAGCATACAAGCATATGGTCTGCCTTAAGAGATATGAATTGCTCACAATTATTTGTCATGTTCGGGTATACAAGCCTCGGAGTCAAAAAGCCATTGCTAGTCATTCCTCCACCGGGGTCATCATTAATATAAATAATTAAATATTCTTGGATGAATTACACACTACATCTAGTCACAAGGTACTAAATAACTGATATTATAATTATATACATTTTATTTGTAAATGCATACCTACATAGAAAACACCAAGACATGTTTATGAAAATATATGTCAGTGCGGGGATCGAATCCTTGACCCCGGAGTCAAAGTTGACATGGTTAACCATTCGATCACCCGGGCTTCAATATGCCGCTCTCCTATTTAAATAGCAGCATCTAATAACAAAAAGGAGATCCACATTAAACTAACGTTCCACAACCCCCAATTAGGTTTGAACGGTGCTACCACGGCACAAAGGCAAAGATAATGGTCAGTTAACTTAGTTTCCAAGATAGTTCACTTACTGGCAACTTTATCAAGTTGCAATTAACTCTGCCGGCATAATTTAATATTCTCACGACCCATATCACAATTACGACCTCGTGAACTGGACAGTATTGATCGGTGCTTTCGAACCCTTGTTGACGTGACAACGTCTTATAAATTGGTTAGCCGGGTGACACTTCAAGAAACTGCGTTACGCTCCGCGCTCACGTTATGCGCTCACAATGAGAGCGAGTGAGAGGCACGCGTCCCTTCCACTCGGGCATGGTTAGCCCGCCTAAGAGCGAGAGAGACAGACATAAAAAGTGAAAGGCATGCGTCCCTTCCACTCGAAAACATTTTACCACTCAAAGTCGTTGTCACGTAAAACTTTCGCCCGTATACCGACTTTACAGGCAACCAATTTTTATTTTAATAATATACTTCTTCGTCTAAAGGTCATATTGTAGCTGCTTTTTGACGTGAATATGTCTTTGAAATTGCATCCATAGCGAGGCAATTAAAAAAAAACGATGATTACAAAATCAGGGATAGAGTTTGGTGTTGCAGCTACAAATCTATATTATCTTGCATCTTACATTAATTGAGGAGCTCGATGGCGTCGTTGCGCGTGGTAATCTAATCGATCACGCAAGTCAAGCAACGTCGACCGTAGCCTATCTCGTCATCATCATCATCATCAGCCTGTATCTACCCACTGCTGGATATAAGCCTTCCCCAATGCTTTCCACCAGATACTCAGTGGCTTTTCATCATCATCATCATTGTCAGGTCCATTTTAGTCTCCACTACTGGAGCACGACCCTCTCTCGTCCGTCCTAGACGGAAGGAGGATTTGGCCTACACTACCCACGTTGGCCAAACGGGTTGGGGAAGCCTGATCGATATTTGATAATGTATTTCCCTTAGTCGTCTTATACGGCATCCACGGGAAGAAACGGAGTGATTCTATTCTAGTCTGCCGGTAACCACATGGCCAGTGTCTTTTAGGCGGTTTGAAAACACAGACCTCTGCCAACCCGCGGTTGAACAGCCTTAGTGCACCACAAGACCTCATAAGGAACCTACGTGCCAAATTTAGATTCTCTAGACCCAGCAGTTTGGGCAGTGTGAGTGTGCGTTGACATACCAGTCAGTTTCTTCATTTATAGAATTTTTTAATTTTTGGCACACATTCCCACCACTGTGTCTCCTGTGTAGCCAAGATTAACAGCGGCGACCGCCAAAAAAGGCAATGAACCACTTGAAGTCCATTGCATTCCCGGGGGTAAAACTACGGTTGCCTTGTAACTCACAACGAATTTAATCAGAAGAAATTAGTAGAAGTAAGAAGCTTTCTTTTATTAAATATAGATTGTTTGGAACCTAAAACTGTGAGTGGTTACATAGTAACATATAGATTTACATAATATGTTACATAGTAACACATTGATTAAATACCTGGGTGTCGTCATCAAATCGTCTCTACTCACTTACTCTCGTACGACTCGATGTTAGAGTGTAAATGGTTCATCAACATCTTTGAACCAAAGCCAACTTCACCTGCACGTGTTGCACGCTTCTGACTGACAAACAAAGCTCTGGCGAAAAGGAGGGAAAAGGTAGGGAGCATAATTGTTACCCGACTGGGGAATGTACCTCCACCTCACAGAATACCGCAGTCAAATAACAATTCCCTTGAGAGTTGTTTTGTTATGTCCCTGCGAGTGAGTGAGTTCACCAGAAAGAATAGACCAGAAAAAGAAAGAACTAGCGGGGGTGGCGGCGCGCGAGCAATATTTTATGTTATTTTATGTTATGAGCATTTATATAGCAACGCTAACCGCTTCACATCAGGTGGGCCGTAAAAAAAATAAAAAAATGTACTTAGTCGAACACTACGCAGACGTAGTTGGAGCAGATGCTTATGAGAAATAAATTACAAACCTTTATTTTCTATGTATATACGCCTGAGATATCGCAATTTTCTTTAGGAATTGTCCAGAATGGCAATTGCATAGATAAAGAGCGTGGATCGCCATCCCATCTTGGCCAGTTTATAATTAACGTTTCCTTTACATAATTGTGATTGCCGCTAGAGAACTTGTTTGCTATTGCTTTACGATTTATTACACGGGACAATCACGTATGGAAATAACAGAATAATGCAAAGAATTATCAAATAATACAGGATGTTATTAATCAGTATACACATTGTAGTTGTAGATGGTCCGATGACCTTAGGAAAGCGGTTTAGAAACTTTGAGTTTGAGAAGATTTGGTGTCCCTTTGTGTGTTCTACCGATTGTACAATAGGGTGCGTTCAGAGTTATTTGGCATTATGTCCACGGTCTCTTTCTATTATCGCACCGCTCGCCATCGAAAGGGAATTCATCCTCACACATTAGAAATGAAGTGGTCACGTACTGTGCTGTTCCGGAGAAGCTACTTGATAGTACGTGGAATTTCTTCCACGTACTATCAAGCTGTGGAATGAACTGGCTGTTGAGGTTTTCTCAGGAGACTAGCACATGAGGTTCTTCAAAAAGGGCATAAAGAGGTTTTTATAAGGTCGGCAATGCGCATGTGATGTCTCTGGTGATACAGGCGTCCATAGGCTACAGTAACTGTTTTCCATCAGGCAGACTGTTTGTCTACGTTACGTCGCCTTAGTGGTATAAAAAAAGTGGATCGTGTTTGGTGGAAAGCATTTTGAGGGCTTATATCCAGCAGTCGGTAGATACCGGCTGATGATGATGAAATTTGTAGCTGACCCGTCCTATAATTCCGGGATTATGGACAGACTCCGCTGCAAATTTTTGCTCACCCCCCTTACCACCAACTCTTATTGCGATTCAATAACTGAATAGAATGCTTATCCACATATACCAATGAATAAGGGACTCTATTTCGAAATAGAGTCGCTTATTCATTGGATTAGAGTTGGTGGTAAGGAGGCAGATCGTTTTTACTTCGTCTTGTGACAATATATGATACGGTCCGCCTACAGTAAAGCGGTTATTGGCAACTTTTTTCTAAATTTTACCCGTTAATTTTATTTTATTTATTTATTTAGGTGTACAATACAGATTACAGTTTTTCTAGTATAACTTATAAATAATGCTTATTATATCCGAACTGCAATCCAATAACACGTACACACAACATTAATAACTTTTGCGCTCTTAGCTATACTTATGTATTAAACACCTGCACGCAAATTCGCCACACGTATGAGCGCGGACACGAGCGCGCGCACGCACACACGCCCACACGCATATAAACACACACATTCATATATTCATATACACATACATACACACACATGCACATAAATATACACACATATACATGCACACACATACATTCACAAACATACACACGCGTATACGAATTCACCCACACGCATACTCGTACAAAGGTGTACTCATATATGTGCACATCAAATTACTATTTGTATAAAAATTAGTTAAAAACGAAACACAGTTTAAATCTAAATACAACATTACATTATTATAAAATACGTACAAAAGGCAATATGCTGCGCCTCACTGAGTCAGATCGGAATATTTGAGAAAGATGTCTTTTAAGCAGTTCTGGAATTTTGGAAGGCTCAGATGGAATATGTCGAGACTGGTTGCAGTACTCGATACGTCGTTGTATAGACGACACATACGGACAACGGGGTTAAAAAAGGAGGTGTTATTAGTATGGACCTGCAAAGCAAAAGTGTAACGGTTGGCATCACGTGATCGAAACTTTGTTTTAAAATTTAAAAGTGAGATTAGTGACGGCGAATCAATGTAATTGTTAACAATTTTAAATAAACAATAATTAAAGTTAATATCGATTCTTCTTTTTTTATTCTTTTTTTATTCTTCTTTTCTTTTTTCTCTATTACCGTCTACAGTCTCCTCATCATATATTCCAATGTCTAGAGCTATTTGTTCATAGTAAAAAATATAATGAAAAAAGTTTATACCCTAATTTAATTTTCAATCAATTAATTATCCATTTTCTGCCTTCTAGCAGAGAGAAAAATGATTCTTCCTCTAACTGCTCTTTCTTTGAATTATTTCCCGCTTATCTACTTTAAATTTTAACACTTAAATTCGGCCGTGTTAGCACAGCGGTGCTCATTTATATAATCCGGCATTAATAGAATCTGGTGTTTATAGAAACTGACATTTCCAGAATCTGTCATTTTGGTTTAAAGAGCTTACAAATGGTATTGACTTTTTGAAGGAGCTCCAATATAAGACACTACTGACACACTGGTACTGGTTGTAGGTACATCATTTGTCTTCACCTTCAAAAACAGCAAATGCGACAATTTTGTACTAATTTCACGACGATGTCATTCTGAGAGAACTTGAAACTTTAGGTTTTCTCATAAAAGCTAAATTGTTGTTCAAAACTACCATTTTTACTCTTATTTTTATGATGCATAAAGTCGGTTTTACTTTGTATAATATAACTGCATATTACTTAGCATGCTTCTGTAACACATGTGACATACAGATAGAGCGTTTATCGCACTACTTACTGAGCATGAGATAATGCGACTACTTTTAAGATAGTCTCTCCTTGGTGGTTATATGTTTTGTTAATTGTTTTTGCAATTTGTTCGTGTATTTTTAGTGTTTTCTTGACAAATAATTATGTTTCTTATCGGGTCATTTTTCACATTGGTAATCTATATCGTGTTTTATTTATTCTGTGTATTTATACGGCGACCAGCCCGGTGGTTGAATGGCTAGCAATGGCCACTTTGACTACGAGGTCGCGGGATCGATCCCCGCACAAGACATACATTTGTGTGTATGAACATGTCTGTTTGTCTTGGTCTGGCTGTTTTATATGTATTGTAAGTATGTATGTACAAAAAAAATGTATTTAAGTACATTTATCGGTTGTCTAGATCCCATAGTAGGTATAAGCTTTGTGCTTAATTTGGGACTAGATTGACACAGACCTACTGTGTCAATTGTCCAGATATGTTTATTTATTATTATTTATTAATTAAGAATTTAACATTTAACATAATGTAGATAAGTATTTTGTAGTAAAGACTTCGATTGATTATTAGGTAGATAGGTTACTTAACCCCGCAAGCTTAAATTAATAACAAGGAAGGGCGTTGATTATAGATTTCCGTATAAAGTATCTACTTTTGTCTACGTTTGGCGACATCTATCTAGATGTCGCTAATATTAACGATCGTTTTATTAAATTACAAATAAAATCAATTAATTTTATATATTTAATGAAAATAGTAAATTAATTAATATAAAATGAAGAAATCAATAACATGAGCCACACAAAATACTAATATACTAGGTAAGATTAGATTCAGTATGTTTATTTTGTCTTTAGTGCCCAAAAGACGAGCTCGGTGGCGTAGCGGTCAATGACGCGGCTTCGACACCAACGCTCGTGGGTTCGATTCCCACACAGGACAAACATTTGTGTGCATGAACATGTCTGTTTGTCTTGGTCTGGGTATTTTCTATGTATCATAAGTATGTATTTACAAAAAAAAAAATGTATTTACGTATGTTTATCAGTTGTCTAGTACCCATAACACAAGCTTCGCTTACTTTGGGGCTAGATGGCGCTGTGTAATTTGTCTGACAATATTTATTTATTTATTTATTAAATTACTAAAGACAAAATAAACATAGACTATTTTTATAATTTTAGATACGTTAATTATAGATAGACTATATATGTTACTATCCTTTAAATAATTTAGTAAAATTATTTACTTCTTGTCATAAAATGTTTTAATAGCTAAGGCATATTTGCGTCGGCTCCATAGTATATACTTATCTTAAGGTGTCGGTAAAAGTTTCTACATATTTTTCAAATCTTATTTTTTCTTTATATTGTTAGTCGTAGTAGCAGGTTATATGACGAATACCAATGGCCACTTTGACTCCGAGGTCGCGGGTTCGATCCCCGCAAATAACAAACATTTGTGTGCATGAACATGTGTGTTTGTCTTTGTCTAGATATTTTCTATGTATTATATGTATGTATTTACAAAAACAAAATGTATTTAAGTATAGTGTCATCCATCTAGTACCCATACCGGCTTTGTTTAATTTGGGACTAGATGACAGTATGTAATTTGTCAAGAATTTTTTATTTTTTTATTATCTTAAGGCTACAAGGATACTGGACTGGCGCCTTAAGATATATGCGATGGACCCGACAGGCGATGTAAATAGGCCATAGCGCATAATTAATTTTATAATATGAATTAATTAATTTTACAAAATTATTTAAAGTTTCTTGGACGCTAACCGTTGGGCTGGTTCACAGACTAAAAGTCGCACAGTGAGCGATGGAGAGAGCGATGCTTGGAGTTTCTCTAAGGGGTCGAATCCGGAACGAAGAAATTCGACGGAGAATCAAAGTGGTCGACATAGCTCTCAGAGTCAGCGAGTTGAAGTGGCGGTGGGCTGGCCACATCTGCCGAGTCAGCGATGGCAGATGGGGGAGGAAAGTCCTAGAGTGGAGGCCACTTATGGGACGACGAAGCGTAGGGCGCCCCCCTCTAGATGGACTACGATCTCAAAAAAGTGGCTGGTAGCGGTTGGATGCGGAAAGCGGAGGATCGTATATGGTGGAAAGCAGTGGGTAGATACGAGGCTGATAATGATGATGATGATTTAAAGTTTCTACACATTTTTCAAATCTTATTTTTTCTTTATATTGTTAGTCCTAGCAGTAGTAAGTTATTTGATTGAACAAATTTCTCAACCATGTGTCACAGGTGAAATTACAAAATATAAACTTCACGCTTCTTTACAACCTTCGTATGTCGCTACATCAGAATCTGTATCTGCATCTTTCATTTTATTGCCCACATTAAAACACTGCTCGGTGCTATAAATAAAACTTGTATTTGTTTAGTTTTAAATGTTACTGATAATATCAAATATAAATACTTAATTTGCATTTAATGAACTAACATCGTCTGCATCGTGAGAAGCTCTATGGCGTCTTTGCGCGTAACAGTTTAATCACTCAAGTTAAGCAATGTCGACCGTAGCCTGTCTTCAGATGGGTTTATTTTTCTCGACACCCTCCGTACTTTAGAAGGAACGTTAATCCGAAGAAACACTTAAAAATATGCTTGTAGCTATAATGCAAATGGCAACGAACTATTATCCACAGTAAATCATTTTTTTACGTACTCGTTAAATTACTCTGTGCTTACGTCTATCTGTCAGTTTGTCTGTCCCACAGTTGGCGGATAATACACAACAAATTGGCACTATTGGCAAGGGTAAGCGTTTAACTGAAATGCCGCTGTGATAAAAGTGTGGTACAATACAAAAGCTAAAGTCGACCAATTTAGTACGTTGCAGAAGAGGTTTTTTATACTACGTCGGGTGGCAAATAAACATATACATATAAACATGAAATATCGCTCGCGCGCTGCCAACCCCGCTGCTAACGCAGCAGCTCCTTCTTACTAGACACCTCACTCACTCGCAGGAACACAACAACCCTCAAGGGAACTGTTATTTGGCTGCCTATTATGTGAGGAGGTACTTCTTTAGTCAGCCAGCTTATAATGACGCTGCCCTACTTCTTTTTGTGCCAGATCAGCCCGGTGCATACATGCAGGTGAGGTTTGGTTAGGCTGTAAAAATGGTGGTGAGCCCCTTACACCCCTAAGGTTGATTTTATCTAGTACAATGAAGGTCATTTCACAGTGTACTTCCATGCATATAATGTAAGGCTCATTTAGTCTTTTTTAGTCGCTCGGTTTGTTATTTTCCATAATATAAAAACAGTACGTGTGCTTTCAATATAACTATATTGAATGTTATTTCATAGCTGTATTGGGCGGTTTTCAGAGATCTAAATCAAACAATCAATATTTTTTAGAATATTTTCAGTTTATCTATTTAGGTAAATGTGCATCAATTGAAAAGCAAGAGACAAAGTCCAATGATTTGTGACATAGTAAAATACTTTATTTTATTCAATAGACATTTAAGGGAACAGCTTGAACGCTGCAAACCGCGTGCTCAAAAATACATAAATAATAAGTAACTAATCGCGCAGACGTAACCAGCACTTGTTAACAGGTAATTTATAAAATTAACAAAAATGTTATTTCTAAAACCTCCAATGCAATTATAAACATAAAAAAATACACAAACAAACATATCCCTGCTCACAGCCATATCTTCTGCCTTAAACAGGTTACTTTAAAACGCTTCCGCTTATATATTGCACCAGCGTGTTAACGCGGCGCGCAGCTCTTTGCGCGGGCGCAACTACACCTGTTCGTCAGGCCTTTGCGTTCGCCGCGACGATTGTCAAATACATTTTATTTACGAATATGGACGGTGTCGAGATGTCCTTTATAAGTGACTCTTTGGTATTATTTCACGTATTTATTTATAACACCTAAGAGTTTCAATTGCTATCAGTGAATATAAAAAGCGAACAATCGACAGAGTATTTGAATGTTTGTTAAAAATTGCTCGTTAATAATATTAAACGTTAGACGAATTCTCCAAACACAAGAATGTTCTTGTGTTGTGTTGACCCATGTGGGTCTGCCTGCCAAATAAAATGCCTGATGATGATGATGTTAACTTACTAAATGATACAGACTCTATTAAAACCCTAACCTAAACTGACAGTGGCTATTACTTGGTATTATTTTCATTGTAGCCAGGATTAACAGCGGCGACCACCAAAAAAGGCAATGAACAATGAAATCTACTGCAGTCCCGGGGGTAAAACTACGGCTGACTTGGAACTCACAACGAATTTAATCAGAAGAAATTAGTATGAGTAGGCAGCTTTTGGAATTTGACTTCCCCTCTTGGCAATCTGAGAGACAGCTATATAGAAAATAAGGCATTATAAGCATAAAGAGATGACTAGTCAAGTTTAAAAAAAAGTAACAAAGTTGACTCTAAAGATTTTCCTGTTCAAGTAATCAATTAATGCAATATCGCAACCGCGTATAAAATACGACAACCATATCGGAACATTGACTGATCATCAATATGCGACAAAAAGCAGTAGCCACTTACCAAATGACCTTTACTAAAGTACATCCATACTTTACAAATGTGCTGCTTTATAGTCCTTGCTATATTACTTTGTAAGGATTTAGAATAAATAAAAATAGCGGTGGAAGTCTCAACGAAGACTATAAAGAACAGAATAATTATTAAATTAAATTAAATTTATTTCTGACCAAAATTTCAACATCACATCCTTTATAATACGTTTATGTTACTTTTAAGTATTTATTTGACATATATTTTTTGGATATAATAATATTATTTTTTATTTTATTTTAGTATTAGTTTACTTATTTTTAGGGTTCCGAACCTCAAAAGGAAAAACGGAACACTTATAAGATCACTTTGTTGTCCGTCTGTCTGTCTGTCTGTCTGTCTGTCTGTCTGTCTGTCTGTCTGTCTGTCTGTCTGTCAAGAATTTCTATGTCGAGAATGCGTGGAGGTATCAAGCTGAAATTTGAACTGTATACTCAGGTCTACGGTCCCATGAAGTTAAAAAAAAATCAAACTGCTAAGTTTATGTAGAAAAAAGTTACGGCCGTTTATTCAGCAAAAAACGCATATTTCGACACACTCAAGGGAATCAAAACCTATAGGGTACTTCCCGTTGACCTAGAACTATGAAATTTGGCAAGTAACATCGTTATAGACTACAAGTACAGGAATAAATCTCAAAACTATACATTTGTAAATAGATCTTAAAAAATAGGGGGTCTATATTTTGTATAGGGTGTCGAAATTTCAAATTGAAACTACTAGTTCAAATGGGGTATCATATGAAAGGGCTTGATGTACACATTGCAAAATATATTTTATTTATTTTTTTCGACGCATTATTTCTTATTTATAATGAAAAGTATCAAATTTAATAATGATACTACGTACCTACGGAACCCTCGGTGAGCGAGTCCGACTCGCACTTGTCCGGTTTTTTTAGTATAATTTAGTTTTATAGTCGTATTTTATGTATTATATAATAATTATGTAAAGTTGATATAAATATATTTCTATAATAAACTTGGCCGAATTCTAGCCTGCGGGGCCGAAATCGAGGCTGAGTGGAGCGAGTAGATTCGCTGAGTGTATGTCTTCCATTGATTTCAATGGAAAATGTATCGCATGATCATTTCTCAAGGACATGATCGATCTCAATGTTTTTTTCAACACTAACCTCAACCATGTCGAGTCTTTAATTGTGACAAGTTTCATCAAAATCGGTTTAGTGGTTTTGGAGCCTATTAATTTCCAAAAGTGACTTTTCGGCGTATATAAACGTTTCGTTCGCTTCACATTCGCCACTCAGTACATACAACACGGTCGAATTAACTTTTGGCCGTCGTTGAGCTTAGATAGTCCAAAAAATGATCAGCCCCCTTACCACCATCTCTTATTGTGATTCAATAACTGGATAGAATGCTTATTTATACCAATGAATAAGCGACTCTATTTCTAGAGATAGAGTCTCTAATAAAGAAGCTCGATGGCGTCGTTGCGCGTCCATGTCCATGTCTATTTCTAGAGATACTCTAGAAATAGAGTCGCTTATTCATTGGTATGAATAAGCATTCTATCCAGTTATTGAATCGCAATAAGAGATGGTGGTAAGGGGGCAGCACAAAAATTTTATAGGGCACATAAGTTTGCATGTTTACTACTGTTAGCCATCCTTTAAATTTTCGTATCCTGATTGGTTTTTGAGCTATCTAAGCTGAAATCTCATCAAATCCAGGCATAAACTTGAGGGCTGTACTTGCTTACAATTGTAATATGCGTTTCCCATAATTTAGAGTAGGGTACAAGAGGGTACACTTTGCCTTCGTCCACACTTATTCATACCATTGCTGGGATACGGGTCTCCCCTCAATTAAGGGGGTTTAGAGCATACTTGACTTAACGAAACTTGGCTTAACGACTGTCATCTAATGGCAACAACCGGGACCGAAGGCTTAACGTGCCCTCCGAAGCACGGAGGATCTCGAGATAAATAAACCCATCCATGGACGCGCAACGACGCCATCGAGCTTCTTTATTAGTTTCATTTATAAGTAATTTTAAGATTATTTTTATTAACTTTATTTCAGTTTGTATTTTTACATGATAACGTCTTATTAATCGATGAACGCCGGCTGCACGCACGAAAAAGCATGACTCACTGTCACGTTCCGCCTGTGTCGAGCGTGAGCGCGGAACTGCTTGCACGCTCGGAGAGGCACGGTCGGCCTATCGGCTTCTGACGCATCTATCTATCTTCCACTTCATCGGTCGATGTTTTCTTATGACGTTATCACATAAAATTACCGTCCGTAAACCGACTGTACAGACCATCAATTTTTGTTGTAACATCATTGCATATATAACAGGGCCCCTACCGCCGAATCTGTAATCGATTACCATAGAATATTTTGGTTTGAATAACAGGTCTTACGTTTTAGTTATTAACAAACATCTTCAGCTCAGTTGGTAGAGCTTCAGGGTTTCTACCAGGTAAGGTAAACACAAGTACCATAAAAATAAGGTGAAATTAGATTTTCGCAATCAAAAACTCCGATGGAAATCGGATTCAGCTCAGCCGGTAGGGATCCAGTTCTTATAAATCTACTGCATGACCTTTGATAAAACGGAGGATGTATCTAGCTTTACACGACTTTATCTCGAATTTCCCGATACTCGTTAAACGGCCTAATTGGTTTAAAGTTATTTAAGTAATTACACTGATATCAGGGCGAGCTTCTTAAACGCCGTGCCCTTTGCATAAAACGCAAAAGGGTGCAAGTGATAAGTGATCTACGTAGATTATTTCTAAACTCTACAAGATATTTTTCCAGTAAATAATTTTATAATACTTGGTTGGGTTTTATTCTTATCGAAGTACATAGAACTTGTCTCCAGACAGGCGGGGAAGAGAGACTAAAGGATTAGGGAGAGTACAAAAGATCTATGAGGGTCGACGTGTCCACTATAAGATAGTTGTTTTCGATGGTAAACAGGTAGTGTAACTGAATTTTAAGATAACTAATATTATATACACAACTTTTTTTTATACTCACTCGGGGTGCAGACAAGCATACGGCTCGTCTGATGTGAAGCGGTTACCGTAGGAGAAATATCACTCACGCCCCTCCACCATAACTGCCAACGCAGCAACTCCTTCCTACCACAAAGGAAGGAGTCCTCACTCACTCGCCGGAACAAAACAACCCTCAAGGGAATTGCTTGGCTGCGGTATTCTGCGAGTTAGAGGTACTCCCCAAATTAGGTAGCTTATAAATACGCTGTGACCTACCTCTCTTTTTGCAGAGCGACATTCACCAGGCGGCTGGATATACCACATGCACGGTCGAGTGCTCTTCCAACTGGGCTACCAGGAAGGTTTGTGTTGGTGACGAATTTTTGCATCTTATATTTTACTGCGCGAGTCACAGTGTGGCGTCATCAACCTATTAAGTAATTACACTACTAAACAGAGTGTTCTAATATGTTTAGTAGTGTATTTTCCATTTTCAAAAAATATTTATAACATGTATTTCTTTTTAGTGGTTTTTATTTTTTTTAGTAGGTATGCTTATACACCTTAATAAAATCCACTTGAATATTCTTTAAGAAACCGTAACATACGGTCCTCTAAAAATGAAGAATACGCTTCATAAAAATACTACAAAGCCCATAAAACTCACTCTTTACTCATCCAAAAAAACAACAGCAAAGGTTTGAAACCGTAGCCGAGTTCTAATCTGGGCTGTCATCGAACGCCGGTAAAATAACGTGGAATATGAAGGTAGGGTCTAATGAGACAAAAGGTTAATGAGAGTAACAATGGCGACCACTAAAATATTGGATTTATTTACGTGGGACAGCACCAATGATCTGATAACGCGGCAAATGCGTCCTTAAGGGTAAGGATACGCGTTGGTTGAATTTGTCGGTAATATAATGTTCTTACAAAGCTTGATTGGTTAATGTTTTTAGCGTTACGTCCGACTTTTACCCTTATGTAATTTTTGGTCAATAAAGTTTAAATAAGTAATAAAAACTGTATTTTTTATATTTTATTATATATACTACTTCGCTAATTTATACACAAATTGCTAAAGGGAAGTCAAATTGTAATAGCTTCGTACTTCTACTAATTTCTTCCGATAAAATTTGCTCTGAGTTTCAAGGCAGCCGTAATCCCCTGGCTACACAGGAGACACATTGGTGGGAACGTGTGGTGGGCCTCCGTCCCGTTAAAATAATATACTACGTTGGATGGTTGACAAGCTTACGGCCCGCCTGATAAGAAGCGGTTAACGTAGCTATAATAACGCTCGCAACAAAAAATATCGCTCGTGCGCCGCCACCCCGCATCATAACAACCCTCAAGGGAACTGTTATTTGGCTGCGTTATTCTGTGAGGTAGAGATACTTCACCAGTCGGGCAAATTACAAGTTCGCTGTACCTTACCTCACTTTCGTCAGAGTACGTAGTACTATTACTTATAATGTGGCCAGCCCTTATAGTCAAGTGTAATTCGTAGCGTAACGAACGTTAGATAGATCACGTGACATTTGTCAAAATCGAACATTTTAGTATGAGAATTGACAAATGTCACGTGATCTATGTAACGTTCGTTACGCTACGAATTACACTTGGCTAGGGCTGCTGAGTCTCTTTCGCCAGTAGGGAGAGAGCACCACGTGCAGGCGAGGTTGGCTTTGGCTTTAAAGGTCGGCTTTAATCATTGTTTTAGGTAACAAAATTACAGGGTACTTATTGTCAAGTTTGCCAATGTTCTGTTTTGACAGACGAATTAAATAGCTATACGGAATGATAAAACCTAACTACAACTTTGACGACCCCGCTCTAGTCATTCGACTAAATATTCAGCTAACCATGTCCACTTTACATGTCTGTTTGTCTTGGTCAGGGTGTTTTCTATGTATTATATGTAGGAATTTACAAAAAAATTACAAATGTATTATTGCAGTCATCTAGTACGCATAGTACAAGCTTTGCTTAGTTTGGGACTAGATGGCAGTGTGTAATACGTACAAGAATATTTATATCTTTATTTATTTTACTTAAAAGAGCATTAAAGACGAACTCTACTAAAAACTAATAAGCACGATGCCTTCGCCTTAAAACCAGCATGGCATCCACAATGATCAAATTTCGTTTTTATTGTTGATTCGGCCACTAAATGAGGAGGTCGTATTGAGACCACTAAACAACTGACACGGTTGGACAAAAAAACCTTGATTCCAGGATTCGGCTGCTATTCTCGGCCCGTTTTAAAGCCTCGGTTGTTATTGTTGCCGACAATATATGGAAGATTACGTTTCGGTAAGGTTTTATAGGTGTTCATTACATGGATCTTGTAGTGTGGTTATTAAATTTTACTCTTTTTAATCACGGGTCAAGCCCGGTCATTTGATAGGCGTGCACGGGGATATGGATCCAACGCGTAGAGGCCCCATTGAGAAGTTTGATGTAATGTTGTACGCCCACTATGACCCGCCCCAGGATATATCAATGGAACGATATACCCTTGAGCAGGTCTCGGCAGGCGTTGAGATTATTACGAAGACTAATGAAAAAAATAATTATAATAATTTTTATTAAGTAAAAAAATAACAACTTACACACTGCCATATAGCCCGAAACTAAGAAAAGCTTGTACTGTGGGAACTTGATAAGTGATATACATACTTCATCTACCTTATTACCTCCCACTGTCGAAATACAAGTATCACCTAAATCGAAGGAGTTTAGAGCATACTCCACTACGGTGCTCAACTGCGGGTTGGCGGAGGACAGTGTTTCCAAGACTCCTAATGACAACAGCCGGGACCAGCCCCCTTACCACCATCTCTTATTGCGATTCAATAACTGGATGGAATGCTTATTCATACCAATGAATAAGCGACTCTATTTAATTTGAGATAGAGTCGCTCTATCCCTACCGCTGCCTGCCCCCTTACCACCATCTGTTATTGCGATTCAATAACTGAATAGAATGCTTATTCATACCAATGAATAAGCGACTCATACCAATCAATTCACTCATAGCAATTTATACCAATGAATAAGCGACTCTATTTCAAATGAAATAGAGTCGCTTATTCATTAGTATGAATAAGCATTCTATCCAGTTATTGAATCGCAATAAGAGATGGTGGTAAGGGGGCAGGCAGCGGTAGGGATAGAGCGACTCGCTCAACCACGCCATCGAGCTCCTGAAAGATAACTGATATAATACTTAAATACTTATTTTTCTAAATACATACATAATATAATACATAGAAAACACTCAGAAAAACGCAAACAGATATATTGATGCACAAAGTTATTTGACCACTATTCGACCACGTTAAAACGATATCGAATATCAAGGTATTTAGCAAAGCTTTTGTATACTAACCCTAATGTATAGCTTTTTGTTACAGATGGAACAAGATGGGTGCTTCTATGAGCTACCTACAATCAATACACAATCTTGTTGCAACGTCCCTCATCGAAGTCGGTTAAAACAATGCCTCCAACATTACCATATCGATACAAGAAGTCACCATGGAATAGTGACGTGTGATTCACAGCCGACAGTAATGGAAACGCAACGGATTGTAAAGAGGCTTTCACACGTCTACCAGAGATATGAAGACATTGAAATTTGACCAACGTTTTCCCGTGATGCTTCTATAAATACTAGTGGGTGAAATTCGACCATAATGAATTTAAATTATTACTTTAACAATAAACAAAAGAGTGCTTCTCAATATAAACTATAAGCACAGTATACGTACTACGTACAGTATGGCCACTCCCTGCCGCTCTCTCGTATCAACATCACCTCCCCTCTGAGACGAATCTGGAACAGTTTGTATGGTGCCAGACGCACACACGCTCATTCCCGCACTGCACAGACGTCTTTGTTTATGTAGTAGTTAAGGACGCGTTATTTATATGGAGTGGCCGGGTTGTGCTATAAGTGTGCGAAATTTCAATCTCCTCCATCCGCGCAATTTTCGTAAAAAGGGTTACAAAATTTATGCTTCATGTATTAATAAAGATACCAACTGTATCATCCAACAGACAAGAATCGGGTTCCCAACTGTCCCAAATTCTATATTCTTAATATGTCTAGTCTTTCTATTATAGAGAGTAATAGATGAATGTTCACAAATATTCTATAATATTATTGAATTGATTCTATTTATTTCTGCTCATGCAGATGAACGCGGCAAGCAGCCAAAATAATTCATCAAATTCTAGTGATGTTCGAGTGCACATTCGTGTAGGTAGTGTGTGTAATTTTTTTTATATGGGAGAGGGGCAAGCGAGCATGTGGGTCACCTGATGAAAAGACAGAAAAACATTTATTTGCACATTATACAGCACTGTTTGTATAAACAAGTCTAACAGAGCAATCACCACCGCCCATGCAGATCAGCAACACCAATGGGTCGCCGATCCGTTGCCAGGGTATACTTCTTCCTCTCTCTCTTTTAAGTAGAACTTGTAGAGACTATTGTATTGCTACGATATAAAAGAATTAACAGACTTTTCTGTCACCAGCTCCTGCTCCTGCCAGTCGCCAGCTACGTGGTTCTTCAGATTCTTCAGATCGTTCCAATATCTGGGTGGGCCGTCCAACCGGTTGACGTGATGACATTTATTCAGTTGTCCCAAGTATGCTTTCTTCACAACACGATCCTCTTCGATTTTTTCTATGTATCCGAGCTGCTGCGCAGAAAATCTCCCATTGGACTATTGTTACCAATCTTCTGCATAAAAGCATCCGTTGCTGACTGATCTATCAACGCATAGCTCCAAGTACTGGACGAATCAGGTTGAAATTCAAATAGGTAGCTGCTATGACGTAGGCGTTACATTCCCACGGGATACAGGGATACGTGCCTACGAACTTGTGGGCGCAAGCTAGTCCATATATATGGTAGTGAGGAGAACATCCTACGACCAACTCTAAGCGAAGATGGAACCTAAAGACTAAGGATTTATATAGCTGACTCGGCAAACGTTATTTTGCCATAAAAAATAGATAACAACCTATTCTCAGACCTACCCGATATGCACACAAAATTTTATAAAAATCGGATTTGCAGTCTTGGCCACCAAGGTCGTGTTCGCCATAAGTCGTATGTTGGTTCTTTTTAACCGACTTGTTATTTATCAACTCTATTAGCTATTTATGTATTGTTCTCTGCAAAAGGTCCTCTCGTCTGGTTGATTTACTGGACGAGAGACTCGCAACCCGTGATATAACCGGAAGGTTGGCACACGGGGCGCATTAGCTGTTAGGTATAGGGTGCGTTGTTCTCTGCAAAACCGCCATGTCATTCTGAAATTTGTAAGGACTATCCCTTGGAAATGCCGTGCGACCGTTCCTAAAAATTGGCCTGGGAAAATTCGCTTCTGCCGAGACCCATCAGCAAGACTTCGTTGGTTCGGACATATAGTAACTTTGAAGTTAAAAATGTGCTAGTCTTTACACATATAAACATAGCTTTAGAGGGACATGCGCGCGCAGGTGACGGTACAATGTGATGTTGTATTTCACATTAACATTATGTTCACAAGGTGAACCTTGTCGGCTATTGTCCACTTATGTTGGAGATCGGGTTAGCGTCGGGTCACATGGCTCTGAGAATTTACACTGTTAACGAAATAGTTAATGATAAACTGATATAGAAAATACCGTTAAATAGCCACAAAACTTATTCCAACCTTAATTTCTGTTTATAAAAATATTGTTGTTTAATTTTTTTATTTAATTTTGTGAATATACTTATAATAGTTGTATATATGTATAATATTAGCTCCCCCCCGAAACTATTCACCGCTGCACTAGAAGATGTATTTAAGACGCTTGATTGGAACACGCGGGGTATCAATGTGAACGGCGAGTACATCTCACACTTACCGATGACGTGGTCATAATGGCTGAATCGTTGGAGGATCTCAGTCGAATGTTAAACGATCTCAATGCTGCTTCTCGATCCGTGGAGTTGGGGATGAATTTTGACAAAACGAAAGTTATGTACAACGATCTCATCATCCCTAGCCCGGTTATCGTAGAGAATGCAGTAATTGAAGTGGTTAAAGACTACGTCTACCTCGGACAGGCCATACAGCTGGGCCGAGGTAATTTCAACAAAGAGATCGATAGACGCATTCGACTGGGCTGGGCAGCTTTTGGGAAGCTTCGGCACATCCTCACCGCAGATATACCCCAATGTTTGAATACCAAAGTGTTCAATCAGTGCGTCCTCCCCGCTATGACCTACGGTGCAGAAACTTGGACGCTAACCGATGGGCTGGTTCACAGACTAAAAGTCGCACAGCGAGCGATGGAGAGAGCAATGCTTGGAGTTTCTCTAAGGGATCGAATCCGGAACGAAGAAATTCGACGGAGAACCAAAGTGGTCGACATAGCTCTCAGAGTCAGCGAGTTGAAGTGGCGGTGGGCTGGCCACATCATGCCGAGTCAGCGATGGAAGATGGGGGAGGAAAGTCCTAGAGTGGAGGCCACGTATGGGACGACGAAGCATAGGGCTCTCTCTAGATGGACCGACGATCTCAAAAAAGTTGGGCACCCTCCTATTAGATAGACCTTAAGAAAGCGGCTGGGAGCGATTGGATGCGGAAAGCGGAGGATCGCATATGGTGGAAAGCATTGGGAAAGGCCTATATCCAACAGTGGGTAGATACAGGCTGATAATGATGATGATGATGATAATATTAGCTTTAAAATGTTAAAACCTATACATTTCAATCTATTTATACAACATTATATCAGTGTTTTGACCAGCTCAATTTTGCCTTTAAAACTCAACACAATTGATAAATCAAATCTTAGCTTTATCAATTACAAGGTTAGTCGTATCCATTGCCACTTTCATCATAATATGGAATGGAAACTTCCAAAAGTACTATGTAAATTTCTATAAACTTATAAGTTATTATAACCCCTAATTGCGTGCCATAAAGACTAAAGAACCAGTTTTAGACATTAACCGTCAATTTTATTTTTCCTACTAACGCTGAGGATATTAGTTAAACTAAAGTTATAATAATAAGGCTTGACCCGAAAATCACTTTTTTATTATACCGCTATTTCATTAAAGTCAATTGTCACTTTGTTTTGACAATAGCCATTTGGTGTTGTTTATTACTATCCCACAAATATTCACTCGTTCCATATAGCCCGAGCTTAACCTCGCTCATTGTGGCGGCATTACCCATTGAAACGACTACCTATTGTTATTTCAGTTAAATATAAAACAATACGCAAAGGTTTTCACATCGCGAGCAATCTTTTATTTGCTCTGTGCACCCCTTTGAGGATGCCGCCGCGGCTTTATCTCACAACTCATTAAGGTGCGTACATTTCTTTGTTGTCAACCTTCATTGAGATAGTGGGATGGTTGATTCAGTTGTTCAATGATATCGCCATTAGTTTTTTTTTTTTTTTTTCTTTACTACGTCGGATGGCAGACAAGCATACGGCCCGCCTGATGTAAAGCGGTTACCGTAGCCATATTAACGCTCGCAACATAAAATATCGCTCGCGCGCCGCCACCCCTGCTGCCATCGCAGCATCTCCTTCCTTTCTGGTGACCTGACTCACTCGCAGGAAGACAACAATCCTCAACATTCCTTTACATTCCCCAGTCTGGTAGCTTACAATTACGCTCCCTACCTCTGTTTTTGCTAGAACTTTGTTTGTCCGTCAGCAGGGTGCAACGCGTGCAGGTGAAGTTGGCTTTGGTTCAAAGATGTTGATGAACCATTTACACCACAAATTAGATTATTTTTTGTGGTACGATACTAGTTGTCAATGTACAAAATGTTCTAGTTCTCATGATTTCGTTGCCCAACACTTCGTCGTCCGCGCGGCCCCCACTCTAATACCCTCCTCCCCCATCTGCCATCACTTACTGGGCAGATGTGACCGGCCCATTGCCTGAATTGGCTATGGGCCGGTCACATCTTGCAACCTCTGAAGGCTATGTCGACAACTTTAGTTCTCCGTCGAATTTCTTCGTTCCAGATTCGATCCCGCAGAGAAACCCCGAGCATAGCCCTCTCCATAGCTCGCTGAGCGACTTTTAGCCTATCGACCAGTCCGATGGTCAGTGTACCTTTATGGGGCTTAAAACACTAGCCTGCGCCAACCCCTAGCTGAGCAGCATGGTAGAGTATGCTCTAAATTGAGGGGAGATTCTTATCCTAACAATAGGATAAATAAGAATGGGTAGTAATAAACCGAGCAACTAAAATTATAAAACTGGGCCACTATTAAACTAACTTGGAGACTAAAGTTGGATTAAACATATCAACCTAACCTAACCTAGTATTTCAGCGGCCGGTATAGTATTTCTTGTACCTTATTTTATTATTTTCCAATAAGAATTGAAGAATTGACAACGAAATAGGTACTACAGTTACATCCAAAATGAATAACGTGCCATTTTTGTTTGGAAGACTAAATATTATCAGCGAAATTTATTGAGCTTATAAAATCGTCCGGTCGTTCTGTCTGTTCGTCCGTTGCCATCAAATTCGAAATTCTGACTTCGGATTCGTGTAGAGCATCAAAAAGTAGTAATGTAAAGTGGCCTTGGTTTTCCGATATCAATTCGGGAATGTGGCCAAAATAAAGATTCTGTCTATCCGTCCGTTGCCATGAAACTCAAAATTTCGAAATTCTGACTTCGAATTCGTGTAGAGCATCAAAAAGTAGTACTGTAAAGTGACCTTGGTTTTCCGATATCAATTCGATAAAGTGGCCAAAATAAAGATTCTGTCTGCCCGTCCGTTGCCATGAAACTCAAAATATCGAAATTCTGACTTCAGGATCGTGTAGAACATCAAAAAGTAGAATTGTAAAGTGACCTTGGTTTTCCGATATCAATTCGGGAACGTGGCCAAAATAAATAAAATAAATAAATTTCGCTATGGTGGCGCATGCTGCGCGTCCGATGTTTATGATGTAACTGAATGCATCCAAAGACGAGTTACAGTCCGGCCATGTTGAATCACTTGCATGTTCGACTTGACTGATGCACTACATGGTTCTACAACTAATCATGTTACGTATGACATGGTTATAACCAAATTCTGTGATCTTTTCAGTTACCTAACTGCTATTTGTCAAGGCAAATAGTGATCAAAGGTGTTTGATACATAATTCTGACATCAAACGCTTTCGTTTATTCAAAAAAAAAAATTCAAAATTCAAAATATCTTTATTCCTTGGACTTTATAAAGCACTTAGAAACGTCATACAAATTAAATATAAGAATATGTATAAATCATCACTACTCTAAATCCGCAGAGCTTAGATTCACTTTCATCAAACTATCTTGAATGTGAAAGTGAATTTAAGTGCCAGTTCCGGCGACGGGGCTTCTTGAGAAGAACTGGCAAGAAACTCAAGGCCGACTCTTTTAATTGCCAATATCGTTACATTAAATACAAATACAATCATTAACATAACATAACAAGAGCAATTCATTTCCAAATACTTTTATCATTTATGTAATCCGAGATACAATAGTAAGCCTTTTGACATAGTCTAGTTTTGATATATTTCTTAAATTTACCCATGGATAATTTAAACGCGTCGTTTGGAAGTTTATTGTAGAAGCGTATACATTGACCTGGGAACGAGTTAGAGATTTTATGGAGCCTAGTAATATGCATAGCGAGTTTGTTTTTATTTCTTAAATTTAATTGATGGAGATCACTGTTTTTCCTAAATTTGGTTTGATTTTTATGAACGTAAATAAGATTTTCATAAATATATTGAGAATGTAATGTCATAATATTTATCTCTTTAAATTTATTTCTCAGTGTCTCCCTGGGACTCATCATATAAATAGCACGGATAGCTCGCTTCTGGAGCACAAAAATTGAGTCTACATCCGCGGCACTACCCCAAAGCAATAAACCATATGACATAATGCTGTGAAAATAGCTAAAATAAACTAAACGCGCAGTGTCAACATCAGTTAGTTGACGTATTTTCCTTACGGCGTAAGCTGCTGAGCTGAGTCTAGCTGATAACGTTTCTATATGTGGGCCCCATTGTAATTTAGAGTCTAATGTTATACCAAGGAAAACAACCTTATTGACCAATTCCAATCTCTCATTGTCCATCACCACACTGGTTTTCACTTGTTTAACATTTTTTGTAAAAAATCTAACATATTTGGTTTTATTACCATTTAAAAGCAGGTTATTAGCACTAAACCAGTTTACTATTTTTGAAAGAGCATTGTTTACATCGTCAATTTCTGATTGTTGTCTATTTACCTTAAAAACTAAAGAAGTGTCATCTGCAAACAATACTATTTCATGATTATTCTTTACAAGATGAGGTAGATCATTAATATACACGAGAAACAGGAAAGGGCCCAAAATAGAACCTTGTGGCACCCCCATCGCTACAGCTGATCCATGTGATCGTTTTCCATTAACATCTACTTTCTGAACCCTATCACCCAGATAAGAAGTAAGAAGATCAAGAGCGATGCCTCTTATACCATAGTGGTGTAATTTTCTGACTAGAGTTTCATGCTGCACACAATCAAAAGCCTTAGATAAGTCACAAAACACCCCATAGGCGTCCCGTGACTCCTCCCAAGCCTCATATATACATTCTAGTAGTTTTACCCCAGCATCACATGTTGACCGTCCACGAGTGAAACCGAATTGTTTAGTGTGCAGCAGATTATTTTCGTTAAAGTATTTAAGTAACTGTGCGAGAATTAGTTTTTCAAAAATTTTACTAAATGTAGGTAGTATTGATATTGGTCTGAAGTTTGTGGGGTCTAATGTACTACCTGATTTAAACAAAGGAATAATTTTGCTCAATTTCATCAAGTCAGGAAACACACCACAATCAATACATCTATTAAATATCACAATTAAAGCGGGAGCAACAATGTCAAATAAAGATTTTATAATATGTACAGAAATGCCCCATAGATCAGCCGTTTTCTTAATATTAAGTGATTTAAATGCGACTTTAAGATCAGATCCATTAACATGACGGAAATGAAAATCGTTATAAAATTCAGGCACATTATCTTTAATTAATGACTCTGCAACGGAGGTGGAAGAGCCCAAAGCACTAGTTAAAGTAACAGGGAAAGCAGAAAAAAAACTTTCAAAAGCATTGGCAACTTCTAAATCTGACTTGGTAACATGACCATTGATACTTAATTTAAACTCTGAATCCTTTGTCCTGCCCTTCCCAGTCTCTTCGTTGATAACCGTCCAAGTGGCTTTAATTTTATTACTACTATTTCTAATTTTTGATTTAATAAACATAGATTTTGCTACTTGACAAACGCGTTTAAAAATTTTTGAGTATGATTTTACATGTTCTTTAAATTCCTCACTATTATTGAATTGTCTTTCATAGTATAACATGTACAAAGTTTGCCTACTCTTATAAATACCTACGGTTGCCCAGTCACCAAAGACGAGGCTATTAGTAAAAGTAATTTCCTTGGAAGTAAATATTGAATTAAATTCGTGAAGAAATGCATTAAAAAATGAATTATACAACAAGTTAGGTTCCAAGTCATTATCTAAAAAAGGTAAGTTACTAGTTAGGTTTACTCTCATTCGTTCTAAGCGACTAACTGTTACTGGCACAAAAGTATTTTTTGTCTTGACTACATTTTTATTATTTATTTGAATACTTATCATTTGCCCAGAATGATCAGAATCCAATTTATTAATAATACTTTTTTGGGTTGGACTAATATCTGTATATATATTATCTAAGCAGGTAGCCGTGGTGGCACTTATTCTAGTAGGCTCCATAAATAAGTTAACTAAATTATGGGATTTAAAAAGACTTAAAATTTTACATGATGCAGTTGTATTAGTAAGTATATTAATATTAAAATCTCCACAGACCAAAATAGTTTTACCTGAGTTGCTAACTTTGCATAAGGCTTCATCCATGATTTCTAAAAATAAATTAAGATCCGCGGAGGGAGGTTTATATACGCATATAACAATGAACTGCTCTAATTGTACACAAGATAGTTCTATGGAACATTCTACAGAGAGGGACACAATATCTTTCCGTTCTTTAAATTTAAGTTTTTTATTGATTTTTGATTTTCTTTGAAATTATTATAAATAGTCAGACTTGGGCCCTACCACTGCAGCTGAAGCCGATTACCATTAGATTTTTTGAATGTGAAAATAACACTACTGCTTAGATTGTTGCTAATTATGTTTAACTCAACTGGAAGAAACAATATTAAGAATATATATATATTTATTTTTAAATAATAATTTAATTCATTTTAATTTTATATAATTAAATATAAAAGAAGAATAAATAATACGAATATAAAAAAATAATATAATAAGGTCTCCCGTCAAAGCTGAATAAGTTAGTAATAATCCAAGATCCCTAAGCTGCCAGACGTCACTTATTTTCTGATGAACTAAATGGGCATGCTTCAAACATCCTTCAAAAAATAAATAAATTTATAACATAAAAAGGTTAAAATAATAATAATAACAAAAAAATATATATTAAATTTAAGCTCCACATAATTATTAATTTTTAATAAAAATAAGCTATCAGAATTTAAATGTACCTAGATTACCTGATACCTAGAGAATGGCCGTCTCGCCAAGGTAGCAGGTAATCATACAATCATAGTACACCGGCATAGTACACTATTCAATCATGCACATTTTATTCATCAGAAATTATGGCGGCCATGGGATCTTCCTCAAAAATAATTTAGCCCTAACATCAATTTTTGGTATAAAAAATCTGATGGTAATCGGCTTCAGCTTCGGCGGTAAGGCTTCGTACCCGTATATATTTCGGAGAGATTTTAATGACATTTCACGTAAAAAAATAAAAAAAACTAACCTCACTTTCATCTTAGTGCCACAATACTTTTATCGCTTGAATACTTGAGAGCTCTATGCATTTCCATAGCGAATATCAATGAAAACGATACAGGGATAACAATAATAAAATCTTATCCGATACGAGTATTCAATAACTTGACATTATCAGTAGTGTACAATTGGGGGTTCAAAAACAATAAATCGTTTTTGAACCCTCCAATTGTAACCCTCAAATTCAAAAACTTTTTCTCTTTAGTCTCAAAACACATTATACAGAACAAAGAGTGATTGGAATGTGTTCCCTTAAATGTCAAAACTTACCTAGGTCTGAAGCGATGCACTTAACACACACGTCACTTCTTTCACCGAAAAATACACTTACATGTTCTCTAATAAATAACGTAATGTTTTTGAAACCCATATGTCTATGCTAAGAAACGTCTCGCTATTCAGCCTGATTGGTCATATCGGTGACATACATCGCAGCTGGTAGTGTTTAGAAAGGATTTCCCCATTTCTGACTAGGCCGTTTGCTCACACTGTTGACTAAGAACGGTTATGGTATGCACATCTTAGCTATTAGTGTCTAGTAGAAATGGTTCCATCACTGATCTAACCCGTTTGGTCACACTGATGACTGAGATGCAGCTATTGATATCCGAAAGCGATAATTTCCGTCGCAAAGTCATTGGGATTAAAACCAGTATCACAAAATTAATCTACCTGCTCACGCCGCGAACTATTGAATCGGTCTGACCATATATCGCGTGGTCTGGTTATGACAAATTTACTTAAACACTTTAGTTACAAACATTATACGATAAATTCACATTACGTGCTTAAGACACAAAGACTATTATTGTGTAACCAACATTTCAAGCAATGAAATGATAATTTTGCTTTTGTCGTAGCAGTACCAACTTACATAATGCGCTTTCTTTAATATAAAATAAATTCAAAGTGCTTACAACATAAAGTCTATTTTCGTATATTAAACGTTTTATACAACGCAATGTTAATTTTGCATATTTGTGTCCATTCAGCTTATCATATAGAATGTTGCAAGACCGTGAATCAATCGTGAGAAAATTATTATAAGGTCAAGTTCGTATGAAACAAGAATTTTGCTGTGGGTTTACTTACCATTTTTTTTTTATTTATTTTTTTATTTTTTATAATAAGTTAAGTTTATAAATATAGTGTAATATTATTATTAAATAATGTACTTTAAACAAAACATTGTGTTATTTTATGCTACGTTTGGTGGCAAACAAGTATACGGCCCGCCTCATGTGAAGCAGTTACTATATCCATATAAACGTAAATTAAAGCAATAAACAATACATATAGTACATTAACCAACATCGTGCTTTTTACACTGCATCCGGTGGCAAACAAACATACAGCCCGCCTGATGCAAAGCAGTTACCACATATAGAATAAATATAAATAAATATTCTTGTAGGCCAAATCCTCCTTCTGCATGGGACGGACGAGAGAGGGTCGTGCTCCTGTAGTGGAGACTAAAATGACCTGATGATTATGATGATGATGATTCCTGAACAAATCACACACTGTCATCTAGTCCTAAACTAAGCAAAGCTTGTCCTATGGATACTAGATAACTGATACTATACTTAAATACTTTTTTTTTTTTTTTTTTTTTTTGTAAATACATACATATAATACATAGTAAACACCCAGACCAAGACAAACAGACATGTTCATGCATACAAATATTTGTCTTGTGCTGGAATCAAACCCTCATCCTCTGAGTCAAAGTGGTCATTGCTAACCGACCGACATTCGACCATTCGACCACCCAGATCGTCAAAGAAGAATGATGCAATGAATCCAATCGTGGGAAAATTATGATAAGGTCAAGTTCGTATGAAACAAGAGTTATGCTGTGGGTTTACTTACCTATTTTTTATTTTATTTTATATATATATATATATATATATATATATATTTTTAGTTTATTTTATTATATAGCGTAATATTATTATTATATAATGTACTTTAAACAAAAACATGGTGATTTTATGCTATGTTGGGTGGCAAACAAGCATACGGTCCGCCTTATGTGAAGCAGTTACCATATCCATATAAACGTAAATTAAAGCAATAAATAATACATATAGTACATTAAATAACATCGTATTACTGCGTCCGACGTCAAACAAACATACGGCTTGCCTGATGTAAAGCAGTTACCACATATAGAATGAATATTCCTGTTGGCTGAATCCTCCTTCTCCCTGGGACGGACGAGAGAGGGTCGTGCTCCTATAGTGGAGACCAAAATGACCTGATGATGATGATGATGATGATGATGATGATGATTATGATGATGATGATTCCTGGACAAATCACACACTGCCATCTAGTCCCAAACTAAGCAAAGCTTGTTCTATGGTTACTAGATAACTGATACTATACTTAAAAACATTTTTTTTTTTTTTTTTTTTCTAAATACATACATATAATACATAGTAAACACCCAAACCAAGACAAACAGACATGTTCATGCATACAAATATTTGTCTTGTGCGGGAATCGAACCTGCAACCTCTGAGTCAAAGTGGCCATTGCCAACCACTCGACCACCCAGCTCGTCAAAGAAGACCTTCCGGACCGCGAATGATGCAATGAATCATCGTGGGAAAATTATTATAAGGTCAAGTTCGTATGAAACAAGAGTTGTGCTGTGGGTTTACTTACCAATTTTTTTTTTTATATATTTTTTTTTTAGTTAAAATATTATATAGCGTAATATTATTATTATATAATGTACTTTAAACAAAAAGATGGTGTTTATTATGCTATGTTGGGTGGCAAACAAGCATACGGTCAGCCTTATGTGAAGCAGTTACCGTATCCATATAAACGTAAATTAAAGCAATAAACAATACAAATAGTACATTAAACAACATTGTGTTTTTGGCGACAAACAAGTATATGATCCGCCTTATGTGAAGCAGTTACCATATCCATACAAACGTAAATTAAAGCAATAAACAATACATATAGGACATTAAACAACATTGTGTTTTTTACACTGCGTCAGGCGGAAAACAAACATACGGCTCGCCTGATGTAAAACACCACATAAACGCTCGCAATGTGATATGTTTTAAAATTGCTGCCAACAACTGATCAAAGTCACTGTTTCTGGTAACCTCACTCACTCGCGGGAACACAACATCAAGGGAATTGTTATTTTGTTATTTGGCTGCGGTATTCTGTGAGGTGGAGGTACATTCCCCACAATTATGCTCCCTACCTCTCTTGTCGCCAGACCCAGAACTTCGTTGGTCAGTCAACAAGGTGTACCGCGTACAATTAAAGTTGGTTTAGGTTCAAAGATGTTGATGAACCACTTACACCCCACAATTATTAACAATAAGGTTCTATTCATTTAAAATTATAATACATTCGATGTATTTTAATTACATTGTATTAAGGCAAATGAAAATTAAGTTCACGATGTACCCAGCAATAGGCAACAGTGTGTACGGTACCTTAATTGCACAAGGTTAGGTAACTTAATGGTATCAAGTTAAATATATCAAAGGATTGCTGACAATATGAAACTTTGTTTTTCCAATAAAATGTTGTAATAATTTAATATTGATGACGTTTCGTTAAAATAGTGGTTCTAAACCGTTGGATATTGAAAACATATTTTCTTCAATACATTAGTAAATAAACCATGTGGTTTACAATACCTGATTAATATTTCGAATCAGCAAAAAATCAGTATTTATACTGCTTGACAATCAAACCTGGTTACATCAGTTTCGGACTACACCAGACCTCACCTACCCAGACAACTCTCTTTGTGAGACCACTCTGCCGGACCGGAAGCCAAGCCAGCCGTGCTAGCCAGCATCCGCTAGCTGTCGCCGCCAGCCGCCCATAGCCAGCCACTGAATCTGCCCAGCTGCCTCCAGCCAGCTACTGAAGCGGACTAGCTGCCCACAGCCAGCACTGCCAGTTATTGACTACGAGCTTCAGGCTACTAGCATCACGAGAATCAACTGTGTTTCAATCATGTTCGTAAGTTTACATACTAATAAATAATTTTAATAAAGCACGCAGGTGACAATCGAGCATACGATCCGCCTGATTTAAAGTGGGTACCGCATTATATGAATGTTCGCAATATAAAAAGCAGGTTTGCATATTTCCACCTCTGCTATAAACGGAGCAGTGCTTTGAAACTTACTGGTTACCTTACTCACTCGCCCGACACAGCAACCTTCATTGGCGGCTATTCGGATACGTCTTACTGTAAGGTATTTCGTCAATCATGTTGTGACAATTATTGCATGTTGCAACAATTATTGCTGAGCTCTCCTTCATCATAACCATCATCATCATGTTATTATTTACAGGTCTGAGTCAGAGTATTCGGAGATCCAGCAGAATAAGCGCCTGTCTAAAGCCGAGAAGAAACAGCTCCTGGAGCAGTTTGATTCCGACGTTGAAGAAGCTGTTACTTCTAGGAAAGGGTAAGCATTCATTAATGATCCCTCTCGTACCCATGGCGTTAGCATGACTAGCGCTCGTTCATAAACTTAGTGAAAAACTTTTCGTGAATGTTGCTACTTCTATTTTTTAGTGCAAAAAAAAAAAAAAAAAAAAAAAAGTTGTAAACAAGCCTGCGGTTCACCCGATTGTAAGCGATTACCTACCACCAATATGTTGTATATGTACATATATACACAGACCTGTTAATTTATTTCTTTCACGCTATTAATATTAACTAATAGTCGTTACAGAACAACCCTATGAACCATTCATTCTGCGCAATTTCTTATGCACACCCGTAACCACACGGGATGTTACCCGCATAAAATCTTATGCGCACCCGTAACCACACGTGACGTTATACAGGTTAATAATAATGTTAAGCGGTTACCGTAACCTATTGACGTAGTATATAATAGTATATAATTAAAGACCTAACTCGCTGACAGAAACACAAGATCTCGAAGGAATTATTATTTATATTGAATGTAAGCTATTGAATGTAAGCGAGTAAGGGTGAGACAGGCTTCGCTTGCGGCAGAGTCACATAAGTCGTTCGGCTGGTGTATTTAGGATACAAGGATACAAATATATTTTGAGCCACTTACACCACGATATGTTGGTTTAACGACTTAGCTAAACTCATGTCTAATAAAATATACTATTCTTTTCAGGCCTAAGAATAAGGACAATAAGGTCAAACGAAAGCTAGCGACGTCGAAAGCGCAGGCGTCGAAGAAAAGTAGACCGACGGTGTCTAAAGCAGGGGGAGCCGGCTGGCAGCTCTCCGACAGCGAGGAGGAGGAGACGAACCCTAAACGCGCTCCAGCTCTGCAGTCCGTATTGTCAAGACGTGTTGCTAACGGAGTGCTACGTCGCACCGCCAGTTTAAAGGGCGATGTATTTGTTGAATTAAAAATCTATAATGTCCGTGACATTATTAATATAGAACCGAAAGACCGCTGGGAACGAGCGGTCGTTTCCCTTAAGTATCAGGGTGAGGCAGACTCCCCAGAACTAGCACCGTTGAAAACTGTATTAACAGAGTGCCGTAGCCAGTTCACTGGTGAAGGCACTTTCTTTGCTAATAAGAAATTGTAAGAGCGTTATTGCTGGTTAGCACATCTGGCTTGGCTTCCGGTCCGGTAGAGTAGTCTCATTAAACAACTAGCCTATGAACGAGCGCTAAGCGCGTCATTAAATTTTTAATATAATGTAATAATTTATATTCAATTAATTTAATAATAAAATAAAAGCGAGTTATTAAATTTTTTATATAATGAGATAATTTATATTTAAATAATTTAATAATAAAATAAATGTAGATCAGAACTTTTTTCACTATTTTACTGCACTATTTTAGTCCCTATTAGTACTAAGAAGTTACAATATCACGAACATAATAAATATTGAACCAAAATACCGTTGGGTAGCAGCAGTCGTTTCGTGAAATATCAGGACGATACTTATTATGTTATTTTTTAATAGTTACCGCTTATAATTTGCAGTTTGATTTATTGTCCCTACAGAGGGTAGACTGTGGTATCCTTATTATATTTTGTTATTCTCTATTTCTATGATTATTGACAATGTCAAAACGAACAGTTTATTGTACAGTTTGCGATATATCTGTTAAAAGTAACGCTTTTTCATCGCATTTACGGACTAGAATACATAAAAATAATAATGTTATTGAAGTGAGTAATGGCATTGATAAAATAAGTAGTGCATTCCGAAATCGCATAGCATCATACAGAGTCCGTAAAGTAGGAACGTCGGAGAATAATAACGATAGTGTAGATCCACCAAGCAAATTTCTGCATGAATTAAGCACACGCGTACGGCAATTGCTTACTGCAAGGCAATTAACTTATCAGTCTATTAAAGCTAACTTTGAACTTTACGCAGAGTTTACGTTACCGAAAAATGATACAAGTGCAGTTAAATCGTTTGCTACTGAGAATATAATTCTCCATCAAAATTACGATTTCAATGAAATATTTTCAAGAGTGATTGACAGTATTACATCAA
This sequence comes from Hypsopygia costalis, assembly GCA_937001555.2. Taxonomy (NCBI): domain Eukaryota; kingdom Metazoa; phylum Arthropoda; class Insecta; order Lepidoptera; family Pyralidae; genus Hypsopygia; species Hypsopygia costalis. Next base: position 12,462,902 of record OW443344.2, read on the forward strand.
AGATCGATGAATTTCAGGAAAGAGACAGTGGTTGGGCTTTTTTACGTAACTTATACTTGGAAGTCAATATCAATAAGTATAATCCTATTAAAGCCGCTCAATTTATAGAATTGCCTAAATGGATTAAATCGAAACGCGCATGCATAAATATACAAAATAATGACTTGTACTGTTTTTTATGGAGTATAGTCGCAGCTTTATTTCCAGCTAAAAATAATTCTCATCGGGTTTCCTCATATCCGCACTTTGAAAATATACTTAATACTCAGGGTATGTCATTTCCGGTCGGATTTTCTGACATTAAAATCTTCGAAAAAAATAATAACGATGTAAGTGTTAATGTATACGGTCTTGCAAACAAGCCTAATATTGTTGGACCCCTGTACAAAACAAAACATAGAAAAAAACACCATATTAATTTATTGCTAATAGAAAAAAACGGAAGGAAACATTACTGTCTAATAAAAACAATGAGCAGATTGCTTAGAAGCCAGCTAACAAAGCATAATGAAAAAATATATTTTTGTGATGAGTGTATGATTTTTTTCCACAAAATAGACAAATTAACCTCTCATATTTGCAGCGGCATTAGAACCATGCTACCTCATCCAGGTGCTGTAATTCAATTTAAGCATTATGAAAGAATGCAAGATATGCCTTTCGTAATCTATGCTGATTTCGAGTCTTTATTACAACCAATATCGGATAATACCAGAATTAATTCAAATTACACAACTGCTTTACAAAAACATTTACCTGCAGCATTCGGTTATTATATTGTATGTTCGTATGATAGATCTCTCAACAAATATGTGTCATATCGTGGCCAAGACTGTGTTCAAAAATTCATCGAATATCTACACGCAGACGTGATTAAAATACATAAAATTTTGAATAAATCTGTTCCAATGTTACCGTTAACAAGCGATGAGCAGAAAAAATTCTATGAGTCGAAAATTTGTTACCTATGTGAGGAATTGTTACTAGATGATAAAGTAAGGGACCACTCACATTTAACTGGCTTATACCGCGGTGTTACTCATAGTTTTTGTAACATACAATTTCGTTTACCAAAGTTTGTTCCCATATTTTTTCATAATTTATCAGGGTATGACACGCATTTGTTTATTCGTCAGTTAGGAGAAACGTCAGGTAAAATAAAAGTTATAGCAAAAAATAAGGAAAACTATGTATCATTTACAAAATTTTTTAATGTAGGTCGTCAAAAATACATGCCTGTCCGATTTGTTGACTCATTCAAATTTTTATCTACTAGCTTGGAAAAATTGGTAGGAAATTTAAATAAAAATGACTTTGTCCATTTATCTTACTTTTACCCGCAAAGAGAGCACTTTGATCTATTAACCCACTTGTTGCTACTGTCGTTTTAAAACAACACATAAGATATAAAAATTTTGAAGAAATTGTGGGTACTTTTGATTTTTTTTCTTTGTGTTACTTGATAGGCGAGCGTTTTGTAAATCGTATTCTGATGGTAAATCATCTTGGTTATTTAAATTCTGCGTGTTATTTATAAGTTATTTCAGCAGTTTTCAACGGTGAGTTAATCAAAGTAAGTATTTTCAATAAGTTACTTATTTTTTGAACATAACTTACTAAAATCATAATGTTAGTACTTAGACGCCACAAAAATATTAATCTATATATTTCCGAACCCTTTCGACAGAAGTTATAGCTAGAAATAACTTGTGTTGTTTATAAACGCCAGTAGTAAAATGTACTACTACACTTTCTTTTATTTTAGGATATGAGTGCGAAATTTGACGCTGCATGAAATTGTGGAGGAGTTGGAAAATGACGAAGAATCACCATTACCAGTTTCTTTGGTTATGTTTCTACCAGAAAACTGCAATCCAGAGGTTACAGGTGAAGATTCAGGGGATGAAAACCAAGTGATAATGCATAGGAGACATACTTTCCACACAGAAAATATAGGACGATAAGCAAAGTGCGCCGTTGAAGCAAATACCTTTGTATTATTTTGAGTGTCTGTTTGACTGTCAAATCATAAGTTTATTTGTAAAGTACACCAATCTGTATGCTGCTGAGAAAAAGAAGTCAGGAAATGAGACTGATGAAGAAATGTTTCTTTGGATTTTGATTATTCAGTGGATTTACCTAGAAGGTGTTATGAGAATGCTTCTGACTGTGGGATACCCATAGTTTTTAATGCCATGTCCAGGGATCGCTTCACCTTCACTATATCCAACTTACACTGTTGTGACAATTCTAATTTACAACCAAACGATAAATTTGCCAAAATTAGACCACTTTTAGATGCCTTGATATGTGAAGATGATGATAGATAAAGCGATGGTGACTTTCTATGGTAGTCACCCATGTCAACAATATATGTATATATGTTATACTTGGGAAACCTATCCGATGGGGATATAAATTTTGGGTGGGTGCAACTCGTTTGGGTTATGTGATCTGGTTTGAACCTTATCAAGGATAATCTGGAGATGACTTGAGTCAGTACAGAAAACTTGGACTGGGAGCAAGTGAACGTTTTTCGTAAAATTGACAGTCAAGAAAACAAGAATAATAATTATGAAAAAATAGATGGAATGTATGCCTTTCCATCTATTTATTGATAATTACTTTTCTTCAATACCACTTATTGATGAACTAGGATGAAGAAATTTCAAATTAGTTTTGAGCTATATCACACTATGTAATATTTTTTTTCTTTTCCATTTTGTCACTTATTTTTGTTTTAATGGTCTAATAAAATAAATAATAGTAATTAAGTAGTCTTATTTACAAAACAAACCCTGATAGTAGTATATTTTACTAGCGTTGTTTATAAACAACACCAATTTTCCGAATTTCCACTAGAGATATATTTTTTTATATATTTTTCCCCACGTTATTTAACAGTTATTAAACCGCATACAAAAAATAATTAAGTTCGAACACAATATTATATGTCAGTAACATCTGGGTTAACCCGCAAAGGCGTATATCCTTATGAATACATGACGAATTGGAATTGTTACGAGGAAGATAAGTTACCGGCGAGGCATAGTTTCTATAGTACTATAAACGATGATATGATCTCTAAATCCGAGTATTCTCATGCAAAATGCATCTGGAAAACATTTCTCTTAAATAACTTAGGAGAATATACAGATCTTTATCTCAAAACAGATGTTCTCTTACTAGCAGATATTTTTGAAAACTTCCGTCAAACATGTAAAATTAATTATAAATTAGATCCAGCATTTTATTTAACAGCTCCTAGCCTAAGCTTTGATGCAATGTTACTTAAAACAAAAGTGCGACTGCAACTTATAGAGGACTTGGAAATGATACGTATGATTCAAAGCGGTATTCGCGGTGGGGTATGTCTATGCTCTACTAGATACTCAAAGGCAAATAATAAGTACCTACCGAGTTATAATTCATCCGTCCCTGATAATCATTTGTTATATATCGATTGTAATAACTTATATGGTTATGCAATGTGTTCATATCTACCGCATTCGCATTTTGAGTTAATCACTGAAAGAGAAATCAGTAACCTGAATATTCTTAATATACCCAATGATGCAGAATATATTTTGGAAGTGGATTTAATCTATCCGGAAAATTTACATGACTTGCATAACGACCTACCGTTTTGTCCTCAAAAATTTACACCGCCAGGGTCTAAAAATTCTAAATTAATTCCAAATTTATATGACAAATACAGGTATGTGATTCATTATGTGCATTTAAAAACATGTTTACGACATGGTTTACAATTAAAAAAAGTTCACAGGGTTATAAAATTCAAACAACATCCATATTTAAAGAAATACATAGACTTAAACACAGAATTACGTCAAAAAGCTAAATCCCCGTTTGAACAGGACTTCTTCAAATTATTGAACAATAGCATTTTTGGTAAAACATTAGAAAACACTGAAAATAGGTTGAATATTCATTTAGTGAACCAATGGAATGATACTAGAAACAAAACTAATAAAAAATACACTGCAGAAGGGTTAATATCAAGATTAAATTATCACAGTTCTACTGTTTTTACAGAAAATTTTGTTGCAGTTCAAATGAAAACAGAATCAGTAATTTTAGATAAACCGATCTACATAGGGTTTACTGTTCTTGAAATAGCTAAAAATCATATGTATGATTTTCATTACTCCGTTATGAAACCTTTCTATGGACCTGGTTTAAAACTGTGCTATACAGACACAGATAGTTTGTTGTACGCCATAGAGACACCAGATATATACGAAGATATAAAATTAAACTTTCAATCTTATTTCGATACAAGCAATTATGTGGAAAATAATAATTATAATATTGTATGCCGAAACAAAAAGATTCCTGGGCTATTTAAAGATGAACTAGGAGGACAAGTTATAAGTGAATTTGTAGGGCTAAGATCTAAGCTATATTGTGTGAAAACTCAAGATAATGAGTTAAAAAAAGCAAAGGGAGTAAAGACAGCTGTAATTAAAAACATTAGTTTTAAAGATTATGAAAAAGTATTGTTGCGAAATAATTTGTTACGAAAAATAAATATAGTATTTCGTTCTCTAAAACATGAAATATTTACTCAAGCTGTAAATAAAGTTGCTCTATCGTCTAATGATGATAAACGTATTGTACTAAAAGATAATATATCTACGATGTCATGGGGTCATAAATCATGTTTGTATTAACAATTTTATAAATTATAAGTAAGTATAATATAACGCAAAAATTTTTCATTTTCATTATGAACATAAAAATGGATATGGTTTGTGTGTCAATTATGAGAAAAACTTGTGAGAAGTTGTAGTTAAGTAATTTAGAAATTGCGTCATATGTCATATGTCGCTAATATATTAACATATTTTTGTATTACAATAAGTGTGTAATTAAGAAATATTATAATTGTACCATAGTTTTGTAAGGAGATTTAGTAATAGAAGTTGTTAATAGTAACTGTTACGCACCCTGTAAATTTAGTTTTTTCTTTAATAAAGGTATTATATAGCAAAAACCTTGTATAATTTTCAGTTCACAAAACCATCATTTTCAGAATAATCCTGATATTTAAACAGATTTAGTACAAAACATTTCTCATGGTATAATATACCTATGGTTTTAATATATGTACTACAGGCATAAGACGACGAAAAACAAGTTCATACTTGTTTATAATACCAGTAATTGATACCCGATAGCTATAAGCAGAATGTCAACATGTTTATACCTGTTTTGTTATATGATTTGCAATGCAGCAAACTCAATATTATTAATTTTATACACATGGGCATTACGACGTTGATAGTCGACGTGATACATCGTCTACAGAGCCCTTTAAATAACTGTGCATCGTTTTTATGTAAGTATATTTTTATTAGGTATGATTTATTTTACTTATGTACTTAATCTTTTTTTGTTAACTTGTGTTGATGATGTTTTCTATTGTTACAGAAAATGATTGACAACACTGAAACCGGATTCGATTTCAGCCAATGTGGACAAGATCCGATGGCTTTTGATGATGCCTTTGAACAAATGTGTAACAATAGAGTCGTTCCAGCGACAGTAGCTGCACTATCGCGTTCAAATAAATCAAGGCGTCCCAGAGCAAGGAACAATAAACAGCCGTTGAATGTTGATAATGAAAAGAAAGCAAAGTTCTACGGGACATCTTACGTAATAAATAAGGAAACTCGAAGAGGTCTTAAAATGATAAAAATAAAAATAATCGATTTGTGTGAATCTCAAACACTGGACGGTGAAGGTGACGAAGATAATGAAGTGTTAAGTGCTCAATACATTGTTAAAGATACCATTGATGAAATTATGGACGAAAGCGAAAATTTAATACGAAAAATATCTAAAAAACTATGTAATAATAATAATATTTTTTATTGAATTATTATTTATATTATTATCGTTATGAATAATTTTATGTCATTAGCAATAATTAATAAAATGCTTAGTTGTCTATAATTTACTTTGAGTGACAATAATTGTTAAAATGCCCTTCTGGTGCAAGCTTTGGTAGATAATGTAATGTAACAATCACTGTAATAGAATAAAATAAGAAATAAGTATAGTAGATATATGTAAATAATACAAAATACATGCAGTTTGTTTAATAAATAGTTGTACTGAAAAATAAAAGACTTATTTGATTATATTGCTATTTCATTTATTCAACAATATAGCTTAAGTATTATTACAACATTAGAGAAAATATACAAACTAACATAGAACATAACACACACAGAGGCACAATTATGCATTTATAATTTTTATTATTACAAAGAACATATTTTTATTACACATTCATTAAGAAATAAAAAATAACATTAAACTTTCGTAAACCACTCTATATTAACAAAAAATATTAGGAATATAGGATAGGTTGATATCTAGTTATGCCTCTAGATACCACATTAACTATTTTATAAGGTAATACAGTTACTCAAATACCACTTTTTTATACATAAAACGTTTTTGAGAGCACAAAAATTCTTATGAATTAAACAATTAAAATCAATTGTATTTTTACAGTACATTTCGTATAACGTGAAAAAATTAGGACAGCCTTTATCTTCAATGTTTATCAAAACACAATCTTCGCATAATTCTCGTATCCACTTCTGTTTTTCAAGGCCCTTCATTATAATCAACTTCTTTTTTAAAAGCGGGGTAATCAGCCTGTGAAATTCTTCAAAATCTACGTATCCTTGGGACCAAGTGATACCTCTCTTATTTTCAATCCACCTCACGGTCTTTTTTTCTTCTGGAGATAGCTTTGTATAATTATATGGTGGTTTTATTAGAAAAACTTGAGTGAAGTTCTCTGTAGCCAATGCTAATTCTTTTATTATAAACTGATTATAACGATCTTTAAAGCCTTGAACGTCTACAAAGACTGTCATGATAGTTTGCGCACAATATTACTTAAAGGTTTATATTCAACTAAACAATCATTTAAAATTAGACAGTACGCAGAAGTATGATCTGGTATCTCTGCAGCACATTCTATTTCCATGCGAATGTTTACGACAGGACCTGATTTTATATTATCGTTTTGTCTAGAGCAGTCAATGACAAAAAAAGGTGCTATTTCTTTGAACTCTGTAGCAGTCAACAGGCATCCTCTACGACCGTAATAAGACTGCTGAAAGTTCACGAATTGTTCATATATTAATGCAAAGTCGTTATTTACAAACTTTGTGTTGTAATTTTCGTACGGATAATACGTGGAGTTTAAATAAACCTTAACGTCGCGTAGGTCGCAATGATCGAATTTAGAGACATCTTTTAAAGCCTTATTTTTACGATTAGTTTGCAATGCTAAAATAACGTATCTCGGTTTTTCAATCTGTGACGAAGTCTTTATTGACCAAGTATGTTTAGTAGTTTTTGGCAACATCGGATATTCATATAAATCCCAATTTCTAAATGCCATTTGGATAGATCTGTCTTTTTCGAGAATTAAGCAAGTTAATTTTTTCCTTGTCAGATACTTTAACATGAGGCATGCGCCAACTCATTTTACCTATTTCAATATTTACCACTTCACCCGTATTAAGTATAACGGAATTAAGATCTGTGTTACTTCTCAACAAAACAAGTTCATGTTTACAATTAACTATTACTTTTCTATAATCTTCTGCAAATCCTAAAATATTACTAAGAGGAATAGAGACGCTAATCCATCCGCCGTGGTTATCCTTGTGTCCGTGTATATCCCATCCCCAAGTTTTAGACATCTTAGCATCAATTTCATTCATTGATATGAACGATTTCATTGTAGTTGTTATCCCAGCATTTTTTACTTTATCTATTTCAATACCATTCAACTCATAACGGATATCTTGGAAAAGAAATAGAAAAGGATTGTTTGATAAATAAATAAGTGGTATCCTTTCCTTAGTATCGCCTTTAGTCACACTAACATGAGCTTCGATGTACAAGTAACTGGCACAGGGAAGTAAATATAGGTCTTGTTGATTTATAGGTATCCGAATTTCATCATTTCTATTGAAACTCGTAACATACGGTTTATATGAATGAATTTCAATACCCTCTACAGAGTTGTCATAAGAGGGTGAATTGGCTATGTTTAAAATGTTCATTTTAATAGTCCAATAGATTTTAAAAAGTTTTTATTTGCTACAGATAATTTGTTTCGTTTCCAACGAGGATGTATTGCCTTCTGAATAGCTCGATTAACACTAACCTTCTGGTTAAGCGGTGATTTGTTTATATTATGGTTTATCATATTATCTTTTTAATATGAAAATACAACTGAATTTCTTCCCCGCGAAAGTCAATCGGTGTATTGTGTATATCCAATATCCTTATATTTATTGTACTGATTGTGTCCCTGTTCACTGGGAAATAAATCGTGTTTTTAGGTATTTCTATTATTCTGTAACCTGGAGGCACATTCGGTGAAAATTCATAAATGATATGACTAGGTTTTCCGTTTATGTAGGAGCCACTAATAATATCACATTCAATTCTCACCACGGTTGTTGATAAAATGTTAACTGGAAGAAGCGACTCGTGTAATATATTACGTTTTAGGTATACATTGCCATAACCCAATAAAACTCCAATAGAATTTTCCTTCTCAAAATGAATATCTTTAGTGCAGAATATTGTGGTTCTAAGAGTGTTGTTATTACAATATAATTTTAAAATGCATCCTTTTATTTTAGATTGTAAAAAATCACAAATGTCTTGAAGCTCATAAGCTCCTACTGGAATTTCAATAACGTTGTTAGAATCGTAATAAAATTTATTATTATGTCTTGTAATATTGGGTATAGAATTAAACGTAGAGAAATGCAACAGTGCACATTCATAGTCACCATCGAGATCTAATGTAGGAGAATGGTTTGTTGATAATACTGAGCTGTTACCAGTTATAGACAGCGTGAAAGACATGATGTAAATGACTAAATCAACGAGTTTTAAGACTATTATAAATAACTATTCCAAAAGTTAAGCAAAAATTCTAAACATAAATGACCACAATTCACAGAATCGAATTCCTGGAAGCGAGTATAATTATAGGAAATACTGCAGCCATGTAAATATTTTATTAATTCTTTAGGTGGTTTCAGATCCCCGAAGCTGTCAAAATATTCACAATCATTCCATAGTTTTGCATAGGCTACCCAATGAGTTCCATTATTTTCATGGCTGTCTAAATTAATAACACCACACTCCAAAGGTTTAGGTTTAAAAGGCAATCTATCTCTCATATAAACTCCTCGGAAGTAGGGTATACTTTTAGAATACTTCATAATATCGATATTAGTAAGAGCACGTAAGAGTAGCCTATTAATTAGTTTTTTGAAGATCTTACAAGTAATCCATTGCCTTTTTTATATGGTTTAATGTAAAGACCTCTCCCTATCGCAATAGCCTCCATGGTTTTGTTATGACGTTCAGATTCTCGCAAATTTTGTTGCGCTGTTTTATATTCATTTATTGTTTTTGCAACACCCGCTGCTCCTCCAGCTAATGCACCTAATGCTGAAAGGCCAGCAAAAATCGGTATCAATGGTAAAACTCCGCCTGTCTTAGGAATTGGTATTATCCTAGGCAAACGAACGTGGCATTTTTTAGGAATCATTTTTTTAGCAACCTTATATGCATGTTTTATGAGCGATGTATTATCTTTACATTTATTTTTTTTCATATGTTTTTTTATCTTCGATATCACGGTTTGGAACTTTTTAATCCCTGATCCGGTCTTTAATTTAGCTTTCATAACTTTACTGACCAACCAGGAAGCCAGCTTTTCTCCTTTGCCTGCGTCTCTTGAATGTAATCGTTTCTTAGCCATTTTAAACAATTGCAAATCCGCGTTATGACGATCCGATATGTTGGTGAAGTTTGAGTAAGCGATATCGTGATATTTGCAGGCTTCGTCCAATTGATTGACTCCCTTATCACCTCTCAATAATCTTTCTTTTAATTTCGTGCCCGGACCACAATAATTATATCCAGGTAGGTGTAGCTCGAACGGTAGATTATTTATTAAACTATTAACAAGTCCTCCTCCATGCATTTCTCGAAATATAATGATTAGAATGTACAGTAATAAGTACTTATATTATTGCACCAGTGATGTATTGTTTACCCAACTATTTTCACGATCATGCAGTCCTAACCATTTTACGAAAAGTTTATTTCTTTTTTTTTTTATAACCTTTTCTATCAAGTATACATTAGGATAATCGGTTTTTTGCAACTCTTCTTGGTAAAATGAACCTAGTATATCTTGATTTCTTTGGTCTTGTAAAAGATACGTGACTGGATTGGTATTATTGACAGCTTTAATAGTGAAAATTTCAGTTGACCAGTTCGGTGTATAACCTTTTTCAAAGCAACTCTTATACTTACTAATTCGTACGGAGTCTCCTTTTTTAAATTTAATTTTGAATGGTTTTTTGGTCCTTTCATGAAATTTTATTATATTGAGTTTTATTTCGTTTTCATTTTCCTTAATGACGTCCACTGGTCTGAATTTGGTAACACTGTGAATGTTACCATTGTACGTTTTTAAAGTTTCGTCTAAGTTTTTTCCTTGCCATTTATAGGTGCCATTGAAATTAAAACATTTATGCAACTTATTCTTCAACGTCTTTATGAATCTTTCTACAATTGATGCTTTCTTTGTTGAATATGATGAGTAGTGGTTTATTTTATGTAAATGCATGAGGTTTTGAAACTCTGAATTATAAAATTCTGTTCCCATGTCTGTTTATAAATTGTTAGGAATCCGATTACTTTTACTCACCACATTAACAAACGCTTTAGTAACTTCTTTTTTCGATTTAGTTTTTAATGGAATAGCCCATGCATATTTAGTGAAGCAATCAATAATTGCTAAAATGTATGAGAACCCATTGTTAAAAGTTTTTAAAGATTGTAGGTCGATCAGATCCGCTTGCCATAAGTCATCTATTCCTTTTAATATAACTGAACGTCGTACAAAATTTCTGCGTGCTGGTCTATGAATTTCATTTACCACTTGCTGTTTCGACATTTCGAGCGTTTATATTAAGTGTGTCGATGTAATCTTTAGTACAGAACTTCTTTTCAAATTGTTTTAAGTTCATAGAAATATCTGCTTTTATTGCATTTATCAAATCTACTTTTATTGCATCTATAAAAGTAGCATATTCCTTTTTTGTAATGCAACTAGCAATCTGTGTATCTACATAATCTTTGTTTACAGCATCATCGGAAGCTACAGGTACTTTAACTCCAGTTAATCGTGAGGAGTGTAAATTAAAATCTCCAGTCGCTGTTCTAACTAAATAGTTTTCTGTACAATCAATTACCTCTGATAACCGCAATCTTTTATGCACATGATGACCAAATTTATCTATATTCATTTTACACCAAGATCAGTTGTGGTTGTCGATGAAGCAACAAATAATAAAAATTAGACGCTGCTCCTCAATTTATAATACCGCTTTCGCGTAACTCTTCTATAATCGATATAATTTCGTTATCTAAACCAGTATTGCCAGCATCTTTGGATGCTATTAATAATTTTAATCTTTCAACTAGTTCATTAGGGTTGTCCCAGTAAATATAATCTGTATTTTTTTTAAATTGTTTTTTGAGAAATAACCCTTCTCCTTCGCTAATATTAGCTTTATTACTAGCAGACGATGATATAGAAGACGAGGATGGTTTACGTAACTTGAAAAGTGGTTTTATAATATTCAAATAGGTTCGGCCTTTATTGGTCTTAATACCCTTTTTAGGATCAAAATCTCGGCGATGAGCATTCGTTAATAATAGCATTGTTTTGAAATTCTCGCGATCTGTATCTGTTATCAGGTCTATGTCAGGTACTTTTTTAAATAATAACTCATTCAAGCCAGGTGTTTTTTTAAAAGTATGTTTTCCTACTGATATTGACTCGTCATTTATGTCCACGCGCAATGCACCCATCATAAATTTTCCGCGTTCTCTTCTGATACCAAAAGGCACATCTTCAAACATATCTGAAGAAAGTGACCAAGATGATGTATTTTGAGTAGGACTAGGCATAGACTCAATTGTTTTAAATGAGACGTTGCTTTTATTATGCGTTTTACTGTCGCTTTCAAAATCATTTATGTCATTATCTTCATCAGAAATATCTTGTTCAGAATTATCATCCATTTTGTCTATTTTAAGTGTTCTATTGAAATGCGATTCCGCTGGTGAATATTGATTCATTTGAGGAAAACCCGACGATGTATCGAAATATGCTTTAGGTTTGTTTTCTTTTATTATTTGTTGTAATGGATTGGTAATAGGTTTAAAAACTGTTTCTAATATATTTTCATTATGAGATTCCATAGACCGCATACATTTTATTTTTCTTTTAACTGCTTCAGCTACTTGAACGATTTGGGTTTTTAATTGTTTTTCCATTATAAAATTAATTATTAGCGTTCGCGATGTAGCAATAATGAAGTTGAAATGAAAGTATGTAACAACCACAGTCTTTTTATAGTTAACCTGAATCAAATGTTACAAAAGTATCAAAGTTCATTCTATAACAACCTTTGTTTTTGTCACAGTCTTTATTAATTACTAAGTAATTATATGGTTTATACCATATTCTGGAACACATCTCTCGGAACTCAACCCACGACATATCAGTGTTAACATGTTCATCATAAACATGACGTAAGTTTACATCATCTTGTTTAAATAATACTAAAAGGTTTGTATTATCTCTTATAAGCTGTTTAGGAATTTTGCTATAAGTTTGATTTAAATAAAAACAATCAATATGTTTATGTCTGCCCATAGCAAAATAATCGCGCATGTTTGATTGATTCTCGCACGCAACATCATCAAATATGATTATAGAATTCGGTTTCGCATCGTGAGGACTCAATATAAGTTCATTGTCTTGATATTTAGCAAATGATACATCCGGTACTAGACTAAAAACACTTTCTAAATATTTATATTTAGGTTGGTATAATGTTTTAGAATAAAGATATATGTTTTTAAAACGTAATCCATTCTCGTGCAACAAAAGACCGATAACGACGTTTGTTTTCCCACAATTTGAAGGCCCTGAAATTATGCAACGAATTGTATTAGGTAGGAGGTCTCCATGTCGTCCAGCAACGACTTCGACGTCAGGACAAATTTTGTTTAATCGTAAAGTTTGCGGCTGTCTAACAAATTTCATTGCAGTTGTGAATATCGCTGATGGTTTAAACAAAATGATTCAAGTTACGTAAACGACCTCTTATATATCGATAACATGCACACACCGTACATTACAACTGTTACTATTAGTTTTAACATTTAAGGAAACACATTCTGTGACTAACGCGTGTGTTAAGTGCATCGCTGCAGACCTAGGTAAGTTTTAACATTTAAGGGAACACATTCCAATCACTCTTTGTTCTGTATAATGTGTTTTGAGACTAAAGAGAAAAAGTTTTTGATTTTGGGGGTTACAATTGGGGGTTCAAAAACGATTTATTGTTTTTGAACCCCCAATTGTACACTACTATTATCGTGCTAACAAAAGGATACAGTCGCTAATAAAATACATATGGATATGTATTTTATATAAAGGTTCTATAAATACATATACAATGTTTTTATAGAACCTTTCTTCATCAGTTTATTATTTCATTTAATTTGGTTACACTGCACCATCTACCCTGTTTTGCTTTTTTTTCAGCTTTCATCTACACTATGGTTGTTTGAAAGAAATTATATCGCGATAAGGTCGCCCTTTGTACTCTAAATCTGTACTTGTATGTACTTTTTGTTAATTTTTGTATTGGTGCAATAAAGTGTATCGTATCGTATCGATACGATACGATACACTTTGTTGTAATACTATAGTATTGTATTATTCCCACAGGAAAAAAAAAATTGCGACGCCGCGGATAACAGCCACGTATTAACAATCTGTGTATATCTTGGCTTCTTTTAAATAATATTAAATATGAGTACACTATGTACCAAAGATCGTTGATGCAAATAAAATAAATAAATAATATAATGACCTATCTTAATGAAATTGTGAAAGCGAGGTTCAACTCTTTCATGGTTCTCTGTTTTTTATAAATATTTTTATAAATTGATTTTTGATACGTCTATCACTGTCGCGCTGGAACTACTAAAGGAATTAACACAATTCAACACGATTTTTATCACCATGATTAATTTACTAAAAAATACCAGACAGTTCAGACATATAAGTCAAGATGAACGCGATTATGCAGACATTCTGCAAAAAAGTATAAGTGTTACCATGCACATTGCACTTATAACAACCTAGAAATGTCAAATTTATCTTTTTTTTTTTTTTTTCTTGATGCCTCCCTCGCGCTGTTCACCCCCCAGCTGTGCAGGAGGGAGGTGGAAAATCCTATTCGACACCCCATCAGCCCGGTTGCTACCAGACTGACCTTTCAAGGGCGAATCAAGCTTTAACTGACTGAAAACCGCCTGCCTAACTACTTTTAGCCACGATGACTTTAAAAGCGCAAACGGAAATCTATCACATTACCGCCCTTTATATTGTGTTTGAAGTTGAGTAATAGATAATATATTAAGGATAGGAGAATTATTAACGTCAAGTTGTATATTAAATTAATGATTTTTTGAATCGGCTTCAACTTAGGCGGTAGGGGCTGGAGATATTCGATTATAAAATAAATATTTATGAGATATATTTTTTTAATTAAATCCCAAATCTACGTAATTGAAGGCCGCGCGTATTCATATCTTTGTTCATCTTTTTAAGACATGAACAAACTTTTCCCATTGTTTTGAGTACTTATGTCTTTTTTTTTTCTATTTTTGTATGCTGTTAATAATACTCACATAATAATTTTATCGGGTTCTTTTGAAGTATAACACTTCTTTTTAGGTTTTAATGGTTCATAAACATCTTCGAACCAAAGCACGACGGCAATAACATCTGCACGTAATGCACCCTACTGACTGGCAAATGAGACTGTGGCGAAAAGAGATGTAAGACATAGCTTATTTTGTTAGTCGACTGGGGAAGTATCTCCAGTTCAAATTATACCGCAGCCAATTAACAATTCCCTTGAGAGTCGTTGTGTGAGGAAGTAGTTGCTGCGTTAGCAGCGGGACTGGAGACGCGTGAGCGATTTTTTATGCTTCGAGCATTTATATGGCTAAGGTAACTGCTTCACATCAGGCGGACCGTATGCTAGTCTGCCATTCGACGTAGTATAAAGAATACAGTCATATTAACAAACAAACCATATCTATACTCTCCCAACAGACAGTAAGACAAATGTCACTAATTTGTATTTTATCATTTCTGTACGCGATTGTACAACATATAGTTCAAAGATAGGATTATAAAAGCTAATACAAAAGTTATCTGGTAACAAACGCGACCCAATAAAAGGTGCGGTGAACTCGACGGTAGTAACCTATATGAAAAATGTCGTCGCTTTATATGTATACAATATGAGCTGATAATACCACTATTATTTTTTTATTTAGTAAAGTGTGATACCAGAATTATGGCCACAAAAGAAACTGTTTGCGACGTCAAATATGTAATTCATTGAAAGTGGTATTTTTGGAGCTCTCCTCTAAAAGACCTTTAGCATCTACGACTCCAAAAGATATGAATGTAAAATTAACTATTTCAAATTTTAATGTTTCAGATATTGGAGAGTTGCAGAGAATTGGCGGCGGAAGCACGCAAAATAGTGTGGATCAAATTGCCTGTTATGAAGAAATGGCAGTTCGTTACGGTATTGGTCCTTGATTGTATAAAGCAATATAATATTCATTGTACAAGAAAAATCGTCGTCCATATCCAAAAATAATCTTCCAATAGCTTGAAGACAGACTTTCTTTAAAATAATGTTTAACCTGGGAGCCTACCTTCAGGAGGCTTCAGCTTAGCCGAAGCTGATTTCCATCGGGATTTTTGATTGCGAAAATCTAACTTCGCCTTATATTCGTTCTAATAGTAATAACCTTAGCCGTAGGGTCAGAACCGATGAAACTGAAAATATTTATCACAAATTTAAACAAAAAAAAAACATCATCACTATCATCATGATGATGATGCATCAGGTCATTTTAGTCTCCACTACAGGAGCACGACCCTCTCTCGTCCGTCCCAGACAGAAGAAGGATTTGGCCTACACACCCCACGCTGGCCAGACGGGTTGAGGAGGCCTGATCGATGTTTTATAATGTATTTCCCTTAGTCGCCTTGTACGACATCCACGGGAAGAGACGGGGTGATTCTATTCTTCTTCTTAGTCGTGCACTCTTGACAGAGTGGTCGTGGTCACAACTCGGTCGATTCATGTGTAACCGCTGTTCTTGCGATTCGCCGCCATGCAGTTCTATGTCTAGCGGAACTAGAGCAATCGTTGATAGTGGAGTGCATCAGAGATTTAATTTAGTCTAGTAGATTCTATTCTAGTCTGCCGGAAACCACACGGCCATGGAAACCAGATGGGAATCGGCTTCAGCTTAAGCGGTAGGCGGTGAGCCTCCATGCTCCGTTCTGTTTGTGCCAAGGCGCATCCTTGGCTCGAAGAGAGCAAAAGTAAATCCTTTCAAATACAAACTGTATTTGAAAGGATTTCCTTTTACAGGTAGTAAATACATTATTTTTAATGTGATAACAATTGTTCAAACTGGTGGTTGTGTCGTGTGGCGGGTCGGCTGAATGCTGTGATGGCTGCCCCATGCATCAACTCGTGAACGGGTGCTGCCAGAGGGGACTGGTCTGCCCTGGCTGTCATGGTTGCAAGGTAAACAATAGGAGGATTTAGGTTATATAGTAATAGACAATAATATAACTATTAGTATAATAGCGACGTACAATTTATTAATTGTAAGAATATTATAAGATAAAAATAGAACATTGTTAATAAAAGGTACGGACCCCGGGTCTGTAGACTGTAATAAATATCAATAAAAAAAAATGTGATAACAATAACTTGTAATTAACATAATAAACATTTACAGAAAAGAAAGAAATGATTCTGATTGAAGAAGAAGAAGAAGAAACATTTATTGTAACATAACACAACACGATTATATAAAATAGTGCTGTATGATGCCACAAATTGGACCCAAATTAGCATTATGTCATGATCTGAGTCAGACCCCGGCGCTGATTTTCAGCCGGGAACACTCTGTGATACCACGGACAAATTAGCATTGCACCATGGTCTGAGTCTGAGTGAGAACCCCGGAGCCGAATTTCAGCTGGGATGTCTGTGACACCATGGACGGACAAACAGATGAGTATAAGTATTATTTAAAATATTATACGAATATACAAATTGTTATTGGTGTTTCTAATCAAGAAACGTATATAGCCACTATCGGGTTGTTCCAAGAGTTTTGAAGGAAGGCGGCAATCCTACACTTTCAAATTTGAAATATTTCAAGATGAGAATATCCCTGAGCAAATAAATAAATTGATTGATTGACTTTTGCTGTGAAGTATCGGTATACTTCACAGCAAAAGTCAATCAATCAATTTATTTATTTGCAAATGTATAGATAATGATAGAAATACATAATAGTAACCTCTACTAGATTACATACAAAGTGAAAAAATAATACAAAAAAACGCTCTCCAATAAAAGATTGGTATTAACAGCTCGGTATAAATGTCACATCGTTTCTGTGAAGTCCGCCGACCGGTGTAGTCGATAATATGGGGACAAATACAAATTGATAAACAAAAAAACATTCACGTTTTATGTGCATAGCTAATTTTAGCGTCCGATAATCTGGAATCTAGAGGTTGTGAAGTGTTCTGAGGGTGGATTCAAGTGTATGCTAGAGACGAGAATATCTTTTGAAAATGCATGGGAAGGTGAATGGATTTATATTATTCTAGGTGTAATAGTTTCTTGTCATGGACAGTGTATTGTAGGCAGTAAACGTGAAACCTAATCCGATAATAGACTCGGAACCCTACCGATTCCCATCCGTATTTTTGATAGCAAAAAATCAATCTTGGGCTTAGATCTATCTAAACTACTAATAGTTTAGATTGTGTTAAGCTTAGATGGCAGAAACCCTGAAGCTCGACCGACAAAGTTGACGAGGTTTATGAACAGCTTAAGACATTTTTTTTGCTAATTACTTCATTTACTCGCAGGTACTCAACAACCGTTAAGGGAATTGTCATTTGGCTGTGGAATTCTATAAGGTGGAGGTACTTCCCCAGTCAGGTTAAGGTGCCCCAGTCAGGAAAAGTTTTATTTTTTCAATCTTTACATGGCGGAACACAGATAAAAAGCTTCCTACTCCTACTAATTTCTTCTGGTTGAATTCATTATGAGTTTCAAGGCAGCCGAAGTTTTAGCTTCTTCATTGTTCATTGCCTTTTTTGGTGATCGCTGCTGTTAATCCTGGCTACACAGGAGACACAGTGATGGGAATGTGTGGTGGGCCCTCGTCTCCTAAAAAAAATATGTATGTACTACATATTTATTTATTTTATTTAATATATATATATATATATATATATATATATATATATATATATATATATATATATGTATATATTATACTCGTATATATAATATAATATATTATATATTTACACACATACGGAAAACTAAAAACTTTAAGCTACAAATTTTCCCAACATTTCAAAATTCAACGTAGAAATTTAAATCAACTGACTGACAATTGCGCGCTGAATTCAGATATTTGTATTAGTTCACAGCTCGGCTAGTTAGCGACGCCATTGATCCGTCGCGTGGTGACCATACAATGCCTGGAAGGCGTTTAGCACTAGTTAGTACTTCTGGTAATAGATTGTGTCTTGGTGTTGGGCTCCAATTATATAGATAGAGTATTAATTTGTGCTGAAACTTTTAATGTTGTTGGTATTAACTATGAAAAAAAATTAAAAAAAAATGGGATGTGGCTGTGTCATGGACACGGCCGTGTGTTGTACGTGAATACGTTGTATGAACTAAACCTATGTCAAAATGGCAGCGCTTCCCCCTCCCCTGCACGCGGTGTTTAATAGTCCATATTTAGCGTAATAAACTCTTTAATCCTTCATCTATCCAGTGGTGTGATTAAATTTTGGATGGAGATGATATATTTGTAGCTGCAACACCAAACTGTATCCCCCGATTTTGTTACCATTCATTTTTTTCATTTGCCTCCCTATGGCAGCAATTTTAAAGACATTCGCGTCAAAATGCTTAATAAACCTACTGAGGTTCGATCATTCCAGAGGGGCAATTCTCGTAATTAAAATGTAGTCAAAATTCAGTTTCGATCCAGTCTCGATCTCACAAATGTCAAATTGGGTATTCTCGTATCACATTATGTAACTTCAAAGTTTGATTTAAGTGGGATTATATCGAATTATGACCGAAAATTAAGCAAATTAAGAATGTTACTTTGTCAACAATAAGAATTGCTGATAATGGATTAATGAAATCAAGTGTATAATTTTAGTCAATTCACAGTTCAATCTCGATTCGGTCAACTTTCAATCTGCGATCGTAGAAAATTTAGGAGAATTGGCCTTCAGATTTATTTATCAACTTTACAACCCACATCCAAACCTATTTGCGATGCCCAACATGGTTTATATGTGTTTAAGTACTGTCTCTTAGTGTATTAAGTATAAAAGCTTTGTAACTAAGAACATGATGACAAGCTAACAATATTGGCAATTAAAAGAGTCGACCTTGAGTTTCTTGCCAGTTCTTCTCAAGAAGCCACGTCGCCGGAACTGGCACTTAAATTCACTTTCACATTCAAGATAGTGCGATGAAAGCAGGGATTGAAAGCGGTAAAGGTATAAGGGTATGGTACTGGTATAAAATTACCATATCGTTTTGATTTAAAGGTAGAGCCAAAACGGTTGAGAATTGTGGTTACGATACCGGTAAAACAAGAAGAATACCTTTATTTTTTTACGGTACCATTATACCTTTATATTACCAGTACCTTAACCAAAACCATTTCGGTACCGAAAAAATGATGCGACAACGACGCGACGTAGGTAGCATTGGCGCGTCGATCAAGTACTTACCTACCAATGCGGCCGACATTGTGGAAAGAAAACCTTTACTTTATAATTTAGATACCTAAAAAAATAACGATACCGGAATATTACAATACCGAAATTATTAAGATACCTTTACTTTAAGGTATCGAAATTTAAAACCTTTATTTTATAATTTAGATATCTAAAAAAATAACGATACCGGAATATTACAATACCGAAATTATTAAGATACCTTTACTTTAAGGTATCGAAATTTAAAGGTATGACGTCATACCTTTAACCGATATATCCAATTATCGGTTATTCAATCCCTGGATGAAAGTGAATCTAAGCTCTGCGGATTTAGAGTAGTAATGATTTAGATACATGTTCTTATATTCAATTTGTATGACGTTTCTAAGTGCTTTATAAAGTCCAAGGAATAAAGATATTTTGATTTGCTTTGAAGCAATAAAGTATTGAGTAGAAGACTGACACGCACAACGACGTCATCGAGCTCCTCACTCCAGTTGTCGTCACCAACCCTTATTCACCGCACTGCTGGGATACGGGCTTCCTCTCAATCAATTAGAACATACTCCACCACACTGCTCAACTGCAGGTTGGCGGAGGCCAGCGTTATCAAGCCGCCTAAAGGCCACCGACTTGGCTTAACGAATGTCAGATAATAACAACAGCCGGGATCGACGACTTAACGTGCCATCTTGCACGGAGGAGATCAAGATAAGTTAACCCATCGATAGACAGACTGCGGTCGACGTTGCTTAACCTTTGACTGGTGACGTGGTTTTTTTTGTATATTAATGTATGTATGTATATTAAATATGGTAGGTTATCCTAATGTATATTTTGTGTTAAATTATATACTAAAGTAAAAAATAAAACAACTTAATGTAGTCTAAATATAATTTTTAATTATGTACTTGTAGTTACGAAGTTTATGGTCTATATAATCGAAAAACTAGGCTCGAGATCAAGAATTGATTGTAAAATATTAAAAATCAACATAATTGTAACATATATATTTTTTTAATCAAAGTTCAAACACTAATCAACTTAAAAAAAACATTAACTCTTATCATAAGTGTCATGCCTCAAAAATGACAACTGTCAAACTTTAGTAATTTTTATTGACAGTTAGGGCATAATTGCTTCGCACACTGCAAACACACATGTTTTTTGCATGACATACATTGGTAATTCGATTTACGGTTAAATTTAGGAGGACAACTTGCACATGTTTTCCGTGTTTTCAGGATTTTGTGTGAAAATAACCGCAATAAATCAATATAGTGAAATTCCAAAAAAGTTACTTAAGTGGTGACATATGGTCTGAGAGGCCGCTCGAGAATTTTAAACCGATCTAACTTACCGATTTGGGCCTGGCCGACGCAAATATCCCCCTCTAGGGCACTGGCGATACTAAACTCGAAGCTACTCAGGCGCTCAAACACGGGAAGTGCGGGGAAGGGAGTGATATGAAGTTTCGCTTGCGCCGCCCGGCCTGTGAGACCGCACGTCACCAGTTAAAGGTTAACTTGCGTGTTCGATTAGATTGAGGCGCGCAACGATGTCAACGAGCTCTTCTCGCCCCGCCTCACCCCAGTTGTAGAAGGTCATAAAAACGTAACTAACACCAAATCAACAGTACTGTATCATTGTATCAAATTGATGATTACACACAGTAACTTTTGATTACGTCCACGTGCCATCAATTACACTTTTACAGCGCGCAATCACGTGTCGTAATCGTTTATTTGCCGTAGTAATTGGGAAAAATCGCTTTTTGTAATCATTGTAAAAGAATTTTAGGAATGATACGGAAATGGTGGTAAAGGAATTTTGATTGCTGGTTTCAGAATGGTTTTTAAATTTATTTTGTCATGGTTAGGTATTTTATTGTGTTTTTATTGTTTGATTGAATGTTACTGTTTTTTTAAGGAATAGTTATCGCAACATTACGATAATATTTTGTACTGTTTTAATCCCCAATAGTATTAGATATTTAAAATCCGTGGTGCACCTGATTAGCCGTCTGTTTAGGCTTTTAATGCCTTATTTGCCATAATGCTGTCTCTCACATTGCTGAGAGGGGTAGTCAAATTCCAAAAGCTTCTTACTCCTACTAATTTCTTCTGATTAAATTCGTTGTGAGTTCCGAAGCAGCCGTAGTTTCACTCCCGGAACTGGAATGAACTTCACTGTTCATTGTCTTTTTTTGGCGGTCGCCGCTGTTAATCCTGGCTACACAGGAGACACAGTCGTGGGAATGTGTGATGGGCCCCCGTCCCGTTTTAAAAAAATGTATGTACTGCGTTTACACTAGTTATTGTAGAGCAGTGTTTCTCAAACTTTTTCATGGACCGACCCCCTTAGTGTGTAGAAATCTATTGCGACCCTTTACCCTCTAAGGTTCCTAACCTGCATGTATTTTATTAAGTTTTATATATCAAATCCTTACATTAATATACGTTACTTACGTTAATATAATAAATAATTAATTATCCACAGCCGTGGATTACGTTCCGAAATGAACATTTGAATGTATGTATATTTATGAATCTTTATATTTATTAGTTGAGTAGGTATATAGCATATACTGCGCCATCTATCTTTATTTCAGCCCCCTTACCACCAACTCTTAAGGGTTGGTCAACTGGTAAGGAGGCAGGTCTCCTCTACCCAAAGGTTGCCTGGAAGAGATCGCTAAGCGATAAGGTTCCCTTTTGTACTTTATTTTAAGTTATTATTGTTAAAGCTTTACTGTTTTTGGTGCAATTAAGAGTATTGTATTGTATTTTCTTAATAAAAATATCTTTTAGAAACCTCTTTTTTACGTGAAAAATACTGCTCTGGAGTAACTAGTGTAAACGCAGTAAATATACAAACAACTGTAACGCACTTCTTGACATAAAAACTGCTTGTGATTTGCTCACTCACTGTATTTAAAGGATTTAAGTCGCTTACTTTTATTATCTTTAAAATCAATCCCAACCTCACCTACACGTAGTACACCCTGTTGATTAAGACACGAGATTCTGGAAAGAAGGTCACAGCGTATTCATATGCTGGCCGACTGGGGAAGGAAGTATTTTCACCTCACAGAATACCGCTGCAGCCGATTAACAATTCTAGGAAGAGAGAAGTTGCCGAGTTGGTAGTGGAGGTCGCCGACTAGCGAAAGAGGATTTAGCCAAAGAGAAGTAGGGTAGAACGTATTTGTCAGCTGCCCGATTGAGGAATTATTTCGACTTCACAGAATACCGCAGCCAAATAACAATCCCCTTGAGAGTTGTTGTGTTCCTGTGAGTGAGTGAAGTATAAAGGAAGGAGTTTCTGCATTGGTAGCAGGGGTTGCAGCACGCGAGCAATACTTTTTGTTGTGAGCGTTAATACACGAGACTGGAATGAGGTTGCTGCGCTGACAGCGGTAGTGGCGGCGTACGAGCAGTATTGTGAGCGTTAATATGGTTACGATAATCACTTAAAATCAGGCGGGCCGTATACTTGGCCGCCACTCGACATAGTATGTAAAAAAAAGAAAACCTAAACACGTCACTAACATTCCGTGCAATAAGTAAACCACATAAAAAACAATCCATTCCACAAATTCCGTGACGTAAAACAAACAATTCCATCGTATAAAACGCCCAACGTTTTTGTTCAGCCAATCAAACAATCAAAACGATTACATGCACTGCTAACCCCATAATTGTTACATTAAAAAACCTAAAACGCGCGAACAACACGTAATCATTCCGTAAATGCATAAAACCTAACACATTCAAATATAAACCTTATTAACTACGATTCAAAGATACATTTAAATGTTTGAATTTGTTGACTGGTTTCGGAATGGAGCGTGCTAGGGTGCCAAGTTTAATTGCCCTGAAAATTGTATGTTAACACATAATTTTTAATGTACTCCTATAAACGGTTAGTTGCAGTTGGTTGACCATGCGCGTCCTTTGCTATTGATAAGTGGGTTTACATTGAATGATAAATTAGAATTGAATTGATGTTGGATGTCGTCCATAATTGTATGTTATGTCGATTTATGGGTGTAGATTTATTTAGGCTTGTAATTGTTTTTGTCTATTTTTATACGTAGATTTAAACTGTGATGTTTTTAGGTTATACGTTGATTTTGAATAATCAGGAGGTTATTATTATCAAATTGAAGATGTGAAAATATTCGTCGTCAATCCTTACTCACTCCACTGCGGGATACGGGCCTCCCCTCAACTGACGGCGTTTTAGAGCGTACTTCACAACTTCTATTTGGCTGGGTGCACTATATGCATGCGAGGCTGGCTTTGGCCCTAAAGATCATGATGAGGTAACAATAAACTGTAAAGTGTAAAGGTAAACTGACGAGCTCGGTGGCGTAGCGGTCAGTGCGGTTAAGCGGCTTCGACACCAACGCTTGTGGGTTCGATTCCCACATAGGATAAACATTTGTGTGCATGAACATGTCTGTTTGTCTTAGTCTGGGTGTTTTCTATGTATCATAAGTATGTATTTACAAAAAAAAAAACAATGTATTTACGTATATTTATCAGTTGTCTAGTACCCATAACACAAGCTCCGCTTACTTTGGGGCTAGATGGCGCTGTGTAATTTGTCTGACAATATTTATTTATTTATTATTTATTTATAATACCCCAAAACATCGTCCTTATATTTTAGTAGAAGAAAAACGGATCAGTAGGCTTATTACGACTGCTCTCACTAGATTCTTCGACGATCTAATAAAAATTGCCGATCAATTCAAACGGTACAAAATCGTTCTTTATGTAAGTTGGTCTTGTCGCCATTTTTCAGCGCGAATAAAGACGAAGACTTTTGCCGTGGATGTCGTACACTCTTCCCGTGGATGTCGTACAAGGCGACTAAGGGAAATACATTGATCAAACACCGATCAGGCCTCCCCAACCCATTTGGCCAGCGTGGGGAGTGTAGGCCAATTCCTCCTTCTGTCTGTGACGGGCGAGAGATGGTCGTGCTCCTGTAGTGGAGACTAAAATGACAATGATGATGAAAGACGACGAAGAAGATCTTCTGTTTCAGACGTTGACGGTGCGCAGAGCCAACCGTAGCATCTGTGGCAGGGACAGCCAAAACAGCTGTGGTAATTGAATCATCATCAGCCTAAATCTACCCACTGTTGGATATATGCCTTGCCCAATGCTTTCCTTTACATTACCAAAATTGCCTCTACTCCGATAAATTTCTGATTAAAGTCGATATTCAAAGCAACCGTAGATTTACCCTATGACTTTTTTTATACTACGTTGGGTGGCAGACAAGCATACGGCCCGCCTGATGTGAAGCGGTTACCGTAGCCATAATAACGCTCGCAACATAAAATATCGCTCGCGAGCCGCCACCCACGCTGCCAACGCAGCAACGCCTTCCTTTCTTTCTGGTAACCTCACTCACTCGCAGGAACACAACAACCCTCAAAGGGAATTGTTATTTGGCTGCGGTATTCTGTGAGGTGGAGGTACATTCCCCAGTCGGGTAGCTTACAATTACGCTTCCTACCTCTCTTTTCGCCAGAGCTTCGTTTGTCGTGTTCGTAGCGGTAAACTAAAAGTCTTATATTACTACCCGGTCTAAACACCGAAGCTAAGCTAAAAGCGACAGGAAAGCATTTTATCTACAACGTTTCGTTTCGTTTTTGATTAGCGCTATTGTCTTGCTGCGACTGTTTGTGCTTTCTTTGTACCACAGTCGAGGCAGATACAAAATATGTATAACGAATACGTTATCACCACGTGGTTATACCACGGACCAGTGATACAGCGTGCCCCGGGTAACTTCAACAAAAAGATCGATTCACGTTCGACTAGGCTTGGCTTGGCAGTAATCGGGAAACTTCGTCCTAAATCCACACATCCTAAATCCTCACAGCGCAAATACTGCAAACTTTAGAGTCCGAAGTCTTCAACCAGTGCATCTTCCCTGCCATGTCCTACTGTGAAGAAACTTGGACTTTGACCAATGGGTTGGTCCATAAATTAAAAGTCGAACAGCGAAAGAAGGCGAGAACCATGCTTATTTTTCTAAGTGAACGAAGAAATTGGACGGAGAACCAAAGCTGTTGACGTAGCTGTTTGAGTCAGCAGAGTCCGAAGTGGCTATGGGCCGGCCACATCTGCCGAGTCAGTAATGATAGATGAGGAAAGAAATTGCTAAAGTGGAGACATCGAATGGGGCCACGAAGTTTTGGGCACTAGATGGACTGATGACTTGAAGGGAGCGGCCGGAAGTGGCTAGATGCTGAAAGCGGAGGATCGTAGATGGTGGAAGGCGTTAAGAAAGGCCTATATCCAGCATTGGATAGATTTGACGAGCTCGGTGGCGTAGCGGTCAAAGACGCGGCTTCGACACCAACGCTCGTGGGTTCGATTCTTACATAGGACAAACATTTGTGTGCATGAACATGACTGTTTGTCTTAGTATGGGTGTTTTCTATGTATCATAAGTATGTATTTACAAAAAAATGTCTTTACTTATGTTTATCAGTTGTCTAGTACCCATAACACACGCTTCGCTTACTTTGGGGCTAGATGGCGATGTGTAATTTGTCTGACAATTTATTTATATTTATATAGGCTGAGGACGATGAGAGGCAAATAGAAAGTATCTATAGGTAAGACATCTTAGTATAATGTGCCTGACTACAACAAAACCATTCACTCACCAGCTTAGTAATAATAATAAAAAAATACATAAACTGCTGTAATCTGTACCCATCACTAGTGCTAATAACTCTTTTTCTCACTCCCAACATGAATAGCTTCAATGATACCAACACAAATTACCATCGGTACCAACATTCCCAGGCTGAATGGCATCCGAATCTAGCCAATTAAAGGGCTAACTGGCAGACGCGTCTTGTCGCAAACGTGTCGCGACGTATTGTCGTGTCGCGTTGACGTCGGCAAAAATGTCGCGAGTCGTTTCAATAGCGCCGCCGGACTTGTTTGTTTTTTGCCGCAAACATTTGTAAGGGTATTACGTAGATTTAAGATAGTGTTTACAGATGTTTTATAGTTTTAGTCAGTTACTTGGTATCGCCATTTTGTTTTTTTTTTTTTAAGTAAGTGTAGGTTTCCGTTGCGACTTAAAATTATTTTCATTAATTTATAAATTCACAGTTCTTAAATTAATATAAAAATAAATAATTTATTTTAGAGCAACGTATTTAGAAATACATAATTACAAACATACTCGTATAACCATAATAACCGTTGAACTAACATTAATATATTATATTAATACATTATTAAAACTAGGTTTCACGTTGAGTCTATCGCAGTATCAACATACTGCGATAGACTCAACGTGAAACCTAGTTTAACAAAAGTTTAGTTTAAAAAAATCAACATTTTTTTTATGTAATTTATATATTATTGTTGATTAATTTATATGTAGGTGAGTGTATCACGTTATACACGGCAATCGACCTCAGAACTTCCGAAATACTATGCCCTCTGGTCATCAGACTTCCTTCAAGAATATTGAAAGATGGTGTGTCGCCACACACATAATTGAATTTAAAGTTCACCTTATGGCGAGCGTACAATCGCTCATCTCTCAATGTGAACTTGGTATTTATCCATACGGATTCCGCAAGATTCTTTGGGGTGTAAGTAGTTCATCGACATCTTTGAACCAAAGCTAACCTTACCTGCTAGTGGTGCGCACCCTGCTGACTGACAAACGAGGCGACTCTGGCGAAAAAAGAGGTAGGGCATAGCGTATTTTTTTTAAGCTGCCCGACTGGGGAAGTTCCTTCATATCACAGAATTCCGCAGCCAAATGACAATTCCCTTGAGGGTTGTTGTGTTCCTGCGAGTGAGTGAGGTCACCAGAAAGGATGGAAGGAGTATAGGCTGGCAACGGATCGGTGACCCCTTTGTGTTGCTGATCTCCATGGGCGGTGGTGATGCTATTCATCAGGTGACCCTCGTTTGCCCCCTTCTCATATAAAAAAAAAAAACACTTATAGGTCTGTGCAGTCGTGTAACATACAGCTGAGTCGATGGTGTCTTTACACGCAGCTGGTCCAGTCGGTGCGGTACCGCAAAGGCTACGGCTGACTGGCTTCTTTCTCTCTCTCCACCTTGGTAAGGCCCTCCCGTTGCACTGTTTCTTGTCCTGTCGAGGGCATGGAGACTCAACCGTAAGAACAGGCTGACAGCATTACAAAACAAATTGACTTATCCCTAACATAGATGTCTACCAGCCAACCTTAGAGTCATTGTCGCTCGTCTGTCTGATTTCAGTAGCTTCTGTTAGAATGTTTACGCACTACATCCGAAACCAAACCGAACTCGAGCTTATTCAAAATCCCTTATGCTTTACAAAGGTTGATACTGTTGGTTGTTGGCACTTGGTGGAATATTATTATCATAATGTTATAATAAAACACTTGTACTGTTCCACTTAATTATATTTAATTTTTGGAGTGGTAGAGCAATTATGAAATGGGCTTGCTCGACCGGGGAAGTACCACCCTCTCACAGAATATCGACGTGAAGCAGCAATGCGTTTCGTTCGGTGAGATCCGGAAGCCCAACTCCTTCCCTATCCCCTCTTTCCTTCCTTCCCTTCCTCCAACTCCTTAGTGGACAACGCATTGGTAGCGCCCCTTGTGTTACTAATGTCTATAGGCGGCGGTGACCACTTTCCATCAGGTGGCCCGCTTGCTTGTTTGTCTACTATAAGACATAAAAAAAATAAAAAAGTTACCGACCGGTTTCACCGCTAAGGCATTATCAAGGTAAACAGATGGTATAGTCTATACAAAGGTCTTACAAAGGTATACATTTGTTTTACAATATAATCGCAGTGGGAAAGCAAGGCATATTAAACAGCCCTACCGCTGAAGCTGAATCGGATTACCACCGGATGTTATGATTCCAAAAATAGCTTTTAGCTTAGAGCTATTGACAAACATCTTCAGCTTAGTCGGTAGAGCTCCTGGGTTTCTCCCAGCTGAGCTAAACATAATTACTAACAATCTAAGCAGCAGTTTCATTTTCACATTAAAAAAATCTGATGGTAATCGGCTACAGCTTCGGCGGTAAGGCCGCTGGGACCATACCGCCGAATCTGAAGCCGAACTTAAACCTAAGACCTATTTTTGGAATCAAAAAATTCGACGGTAAACGGCTTCAGTCTCTGCGGTAGGGCTCCAGGCTGAATACGGATTGGATTAAGCGCGTAACTGCTCTTACTTATAGATGCGTGCAACCTGCAATACAGTGAGTTTCACTCGCACATAGCCGTCTCCGCTACAATCTACAACTTCCTTAGGCACTTTCAGACATAATTCACTGGCAGGAGCTAAAGATTTGTAGGTAGAGAAAGTACACTTAAAAGTTTTGGGTAGGTCCAGAGAATTTCGCTTCTCCCTTTCCTTACAGTCCTCGCTTGGTAACTGAGAGGATGTATCATGTAGTATGTATGTACATGTAGGTATGATTTTGGCTTTGTAAACGTACCTCACAGTGTTTGAGTTTCTGTCCATTGATATTTTTTTTTTTTTGGGTTATCTGTCAACATGGTAAGAGAGAAAATATGAAGGTATATTATGCATCAAAGCCTGTTTTAAAGGCGCCTGTTTTAACTCCATAATTAAAAGAACATTGTTCATGAACAAACATCAACATTTGAGTTATAATAGTTATGTTTGTCTACTGGAATTCGAATGTGATTTTAAGTTTCATTGCCACTTCGTATCGTCTTAAGATTTCCCATAAGATAATAGATACGACTATACGAGTATCTACAGTTCAATGTCTTCTAATTTTAAAAATCACCGAGTTTTATACCGCGACCTGTCAACTCAATAAAACCTGGCCGTCATAAAAGTCTCCCGGCACAATAAAAACAAATTGATTTCCAATTTCAAAATTAGACTTAAAAGCGATTCGTTGTTCCGATTACAATTCAAATTTAGAATTCAGGTGACGCTATAAAAGCGTATGTTTTTCGCTTTCACCGTCAGTGTGATGTCGTCTTCCCACGATGCTGGATGTTTTGTAGGCAACAATTAGACAATTGACCATTTTAACGATCAACCATAAAATCGGGTTTCAGCTCTCATTAACCGCATTCTTGTGATACTTCCGCTTTTATAGTTTACTAATCAACGCTTCGAGATTAATACCACATATAAGGTATGAACAGACAGTTCACTTGTATAAAATTTTGATCACGTATTACCTACATTCTGAATCATCGTTAGGGCTGACAATTTCTTTAGAAAATGTGCAATGTACCTCGTGTTAATTTATGTATAAATTTTGAATATCTTAATTCTCGTTGGACAATAGACGTTTTTCAAGTACAACAGAGAAAAGAGGTAAGTAAATAAATTTTACACGTATTTTCATATTATTATATCTATCAAAATATGATATAATATATATCATATTATCTTTAATTTAATTTAATTTAAGTTTACCCCTACCGTAGTAAGTTTTCTTCTCGTACTACTCCTTTTAGTACCTAGTACGTACCAGTTACCAACCCAGTTAGTACAAATTCCTGAATAGAAATATACTTTTTTTGCTTTATTTAATCCTCTAATGTTAAACTTATATGTACTGCTAAGTAAATAATATTTTTAGGTCCTGTAGACAACAATAAAGTGCTAAAAATGGAGAAGAACACAGCAGCCACGGTACAATAAAGCTTAATTTCATTTATAGCCTTTTCCTTTATCTTATTTTCATTATATGTCCTAAAATCATAGGCTAAACCTGGTCATTTTAGTAGGCGTCCGAGGGATATGGATCCAACGCGTAGACGCGTCATTGAGAAGATTACATCCAAGATATATCAATGGAATAAAATACCCATGAGCTACAGATCTACAGGCATTGCCACTATTGCAAAGTGGTATGGAAATTAAATGGTATATTTATTATATTAAGGGTTGATTTGGGTAGATTACTAAAGAATCGGGAACACAAATGTACCCGATTGACGACCAGCAGGTAGAGGTGGCGAGACGTCGTGAGGCGAGTCCTGACTGCTGTCTCATCATGATAACCACGACCGCTCTGGCAAGAGTAAAGCGACAAAGAAGAAAAGAAGATATATACATCCGACTTTTGTTTGACAGCCCTTACGAAAAATTTCTTGCGAGCGTACTGTGACATAATTTGAGAATGTTTACGGAGCATCTATGTTTTAACCTTCTGTGGTATTAACTATTTTGTGGATGCTACGTAATGGCGTCGGTTGTGTGGAGATTAATTTTATTGGCTCGGACTTCGGACAATTGGTCGTAGAGATAATTGAGTTTTGGACGGTTCGGCTTTTTTGAGTTTAGGCCACTTACGGGTAAGTTATCGGCTGAGATGCGACTAACGGGGAAAATGCCTAATTTAGATTAATGAAATGGACGAGGATACTGTTCTTAGTGTCTAAAGACTATAAATAATTTTTAACACAACTTTTACCGTGAGAAGAGATAATAATAATTTTAACAAAAAAAAAACCGACTCAAACATTACTCTATTTTTATGGATGTAGACACATGCTGATGATGATGACGATGTTGAAAAAAATATGGGACTTATCGGGAAGTATACTCTTTCAAATAAAATTCAAATAAAAAAGTTTTTTTCAAATCGGTTTATAAATGACGGAGTAATGAAATAACAAACCTGACAGTGAGTAGATACAGGCTGACGTTGATGATTATGATGATTAAAAAAATATGGGACCAATCTGGAAGTATACTCTTTCAATTTTTTTTTCAAATCTGTTTATAAGTCACGGAGTAATTAAGTAACAAACATTATAAAAAAAATACAGCCGCATTGAGATAATCCTCCTTTTTTGGAGTCAGTTATAAATGGCTCCACATGAATAATAAAATAATAACAAATTCTCATCCGCGCTGTGCACACGCACAGATGCTTGCACACCCCAATGCTTGAAGACTAAAGTCTTCAACCAGTGCGTTCTCCCTGCAATGACATGGTGCAGAGACTTTGCCACTGACCATTGGACTGCCCCACAGACTAAAATGTCTCGCACCGAGCGATGGAGAGGGCTATGCCTTAGAGTGTCTTAGAGGGATCGAATCCGGAACGAAGGAACTTGACGGAGAACCAAAGTTTGCAAGCAAAGTTTAAAAGCATAGCCTTCAAAGTTTGCAAGCTGAAGTGGCAATTGGTCCGGTCACATCTAAGTAATGGCAGATGGGCGAGGAAGGTATTAGAGCGCACGCCGCATAGGACGACAAAGCGTTGGACGCCCTCCTTCTAGATGGCCCAATGACCTTAAGAATGCAGCTGGAAACGGCTGGAGGTGGAAGGCGGAGGACCGTATTTGGTAGAAAACATTGGAGAAGGCATATATCCAGAAGTGGGTAGATACAGGCTGATGATGAGGATGCTCCGCACTGTGACCTACGGTGCAGAGACTTGGACGCTGACCGTAGGCCTGATTCATGGATGTCGGGTAGCGAGCGATGACGATAAGAGCTTGGGGTTTCTCTAAGGCAGGGTTTGGGCAACCTTTGGAAAGTAGCTGGCCATACTTGTGGAAGATTAGAGAAACGTGAACCTTAGTATATATCAAATATTCGAGTGTCGTTAAATGAATGAATTGTTTATTTGCTATGAATGTGGTTATTACAGATATTGGGATGTAAGTGGCTCACCACGATCTTTATACCCAAAGCCTTATATCTCCTGCACGTGGTGCACCGCCTAGCGAAAGAGACTCTGGCAAAAGTGAGGTAGGGTACAGCGTATTTGTATGCGGACCGAATGGGGAAGTAACTGCACCTTACTGAATACCGCAGCCAAATAACAATTGCTTAGAGGGTTGTTGTGTTCCTACGAGGTCACCGGAAGGAAAGGAGTTGCTGCTTTGCGGAGGGTGGTGGGAGTGGCGTCGAGATACTATATTTAGTACTGAGAGCGTTAAATGGCTGCGGTAACCGCTTCACATCAGGCGAGCCGTATGCTTGTCTATCACCCGACGTAGTTTATATAAAAAAAACCGGACAAGTGGGAGTCGGACTCGCTCACCGAGGGTTCCATACGTATTTTCATTATAAATAAGAAATAATGCGTCGGAAAAAATAAATAAAATATAATTTGCACTGTGCACATCAAACCCTTTCATATGATACTCCATTTGAACTAGTAGCTTCAATTTGAAATTTTGACGCCCTATAAAAAAATATAGACCCCAATTTTTAAAGATTTAATTACTAATGTATAGTTTTGAGATTTATTCTTGTACTTCTAGTCAATAACGATGTTACTTGCCAAATTCCATAGTTTTAGGTCAACGGGAAGTACCCTATGAGTTTTGATTCCCTTGAGACGAAATATGCGTTTTTTGCTGAATAAACGGCCGTATCTTTTTTTTACGTAAACTTAGCAGTTACATTTTTTTACAACTTCATGGGACCGTAGACCTGAGTAAAGCATTTAAATTTCAGCTTGATACCTCCACGCATTCTCGACATAGAGGGTCTTGACAGACAGACGGACAACAAAGTGATCTTATAAGGGTTTCGTTTTTCCTTTTGAGGTACGGAACCTAAAAAAGATATAATTCGACATTTAGAGCATTGATATTCAGCCGATAGTGGCATGCAAATATACATAAAATGCACGTATAACAAAAAAATAATTTCAAAATAAATCCATAAAACACTAACAATATAATATTTTAATAGTCAATTTATGTCCATTTTATATATTTAATTTATTCATTTAATGCGTAAAAACAATGTCATTAAGCCATGCTAATAAATAAATTACAAACAGTTTTATGTCAAGGCCAGTTAAGGATAGGTTATTATAAATTTTGATGCTGTCAATAGGACAATTGAGAACCTCGATAGCGTCGTTGCGCGTGTCTGTGTGATTAATCACGCAAGTTAAGCTACGTCGACCGTAGCCTGTATATGGATGGGTTTATATGAGCGCCTCCGTGTTACGGAGGGCACGTTAAGCCGTTTCGACTACTTATGTGAAATAGACAAAAAATAACGATTCCACATTCGAAACAAACTTCGTCTAAGTAACAGTCATATTTAATATCATTAAAAATAGTTTTTTTTTTCTTTTTCGTCAAAACCAATAAAGCTATTAATATACCTCATTGGTAAAAAAATGAGAGGTATTTCTGCTTGTGATAGTGAAATATTTTGTCTGATGGTAACGTTAATATTGGGTTATTAATTTAAAAATAAAATGTGCCACGATTTGCTTGAACCGGACATGTTTGAAATTCTCCAAAACCATAGACTCAAAATATTCTAATCTTTTATAGACTATGCACTTCACAAACTCCCTCATGATTTGCTCATAAGTAGACTTGGTCGCAGAAAATTGTTATCAATTAAAAGTAGGTTCTATTTTTACTAATACAAATATTGCCAATATTAAACTACAAATACATGTTCCCTGCTTACATCTAAAATTATTTAATTTTTATATCCTTATAAGCAAAATCAATAAGCTGAGTGGGTAATAGTAAATAAATTTCTTTAGTAATTATGATTCTTCTTATTAAGAGAGTTTATGATTACCTATAATGATATAAATGGGCACTAGCGCGATCATTAAAAAAAAAATATATATTTTTGTTTATTAGTAATGAATCCGATAAATAGATTCCATTCACGGGCTATATTTTTTGATGACAGCGCATCATTATTATATTAGCTTTTAGGTTGCTTCATCAATAAAAAAGCAACTGTTAGGTTTTTGCATTCCTTTCCATCCTACCTTGACGCATTTCAACTGTATATTTTATATTTTATTTTTTTGACGTATGCATTTCACTTCCTGGCAAAAGAGTGTATTTAATTTAAATAACAATATACCTGAGAATTTATTCTGTTCCTGCAAGTCGATCAGGGCCTAAATAGACATAAAGGGATGGTGCGGTAGCAGCGAGAGTGCCAGCTTGTTCCTTCCCTGTATTGCAAATATCTATAGGCTATAACGGATTTACATCAGGGTAGCCTTATGTTTGCTTGCACCCGTTTTGTTTTATACCACGATAAAATAAATAATCAGCATAATATTATGATATAATTAAAGTTAACCCGTAGACTTCCAGTCGATTTAAACAGTCTATTTACAGTTGTAATGTCTATGTTTACAACATTTCGAATGTCTTTTAGAATTAGTTCAAATTAACATTGAAAGATTAAAATACCTCATTTTCGCCATCTATATGCAGATCTTGTTTTGATTTTTCGCTTCTCGGTAGCAAAAGAAGCGGTAATATAATTTGATCAAAGCATAATTTTAAAACCCTGATTTAATAATTATGCAGATATGTTCAACTGTTTTATATATCTTAATATTTTTTTTATTATTTAAACACCAAGACAGTTTTTGAGACTGTAGTAATAACAGTTGGTATTTAGTTATTGAAAAGCTATTAATTAAATAACGTAATTGAAAACAAAATGGCTTAAAAAAATAAAGATAATTTATGGAAGGGAAAATTGGCACCTTAGTAAGTTTATAAAGCGGCTAGATATGTCTAGATGCAGAATGCGAGGGATCTTTCTTGGTGGAAAGCATTCAGAGAGGCATGCATCCACAGCACATACACATAAGGCTTTTAATGCCTTATTTGCAATATAGCTATCTCTCACATTGCCAAGAAGGAAAGTTAAAGTCCACATCCCTCCTATTCCTTCTAATTTCCTCTGATTACATTCGTTGTGAGTTCCAAGACAGCCCTAGTTTTACCCCCGGGACTACAGTGGACTTCATTGTTCATTGCCTTTTTTGGTGGTCGCCGCTGTTAATGCTGGCATCAAAGGAGATACAATGGTGGGAATGTGTGGTGGGCTCCGTTCCCGTTAAGAAAAAAGCACATACATATAAAGGCTAGGAAACGAAGCATTACACCCTTAGAAGGTAGTAGTAGTAGTAATGTCCTTATAAACAACAGAGGGGCAATTCTCCTAATTAAAATATAGTCAAAATTCAGTTTCGATCCAGTCTCGATCTCACAAATGTCACATTTGGTATTCTCATAACACAATATGTAACTTCAAAATTAAATTTAAGCGGGATTATATCGAAATATGAGTGAAAATTAAACAAACAAAGAATGTTACTTTGCCAACAACAAGAATTGATAATAATTAATTAATGAAATCAAGTATATACTTTCAGTCAATTCACAATTCAATCTCGATTCGGTCAACTTTCAATTTGCGTTCGTTTGCAAAGTGCATGTTTTGTGCATTAGATCTTTTTCACATGCGAAAATTTTAACTTTTTTGTACCAGATATCATCATTTATGTTGTAGGAAAGTAACAAAGTTTCACGACATAATTGCATCCAATTTTCTCGATGAAAATCATAACCACACATGACTATTAAAGCTTCAGCTGCAGCAACCTGTTACGATATACCGTTACCAGTATAAAAAATCCGAAACAATAAAATTGCCCGCCCCTCCCTCTCTACATAAATCATCACAAAACACAATTATAAGAAATTACACACGCGCTCGTAATTAAAAAAGGTTGTAATTCATAAATGTGTCGATTATTAACAAATACTTACTCGACCACCTACTGGTTTTGGTCATTTTTTTTGTTTATTTATTGCGGGTCGTGGCTTTGATATGTAATAACTTGTGCAGGAATAGTTAAGTAACTGTTTTGATACGTTGCGTGAACGCTACAAAAAAATTTAATATCAATTTTAATGAATTAAAATTGATATTTAAAAGCTTTAGTTTAGCTTCAGCTGTGTCTATAATTAAAGCAAATTAAATTTGGCCCATTTTCCAGAGTCCGATTAAATTTTGCACACACGTTTGTAAATTATGACATGGGGTGTAAGTGGTTCATTATCATCTTTGAACCAAAACCAACCTCACCAGCACGTGGTGAACCCTGCTAACTGACAAACGAGGCTCTGGCGAAAAGAGAGGTGGGCATAGTGTTTTTTTAAACTGCCCGACTGAGGTAGTACCTCCACCTTACAGAATACCGCAGCCAAATATCAATTCCCTTGAGGGTTGTTGTGTTCCTGCGAGTGAGTGAGGTCACCAAAAATAAAGGATTATATAGGCTGGCAATGATCCCTTGGTGTTGCTGATCGCCATGGGCGGTAGTGATTGCTTTCCATCCGGTGACCCATGTGCTCCTTTGCCCCCGTTTCATATAAAAAAACTAAATGCCGCCATTTTTAATCCAATATTGCGACCATCGTAATGGCGATTTATAATTTTCAAATTATCCCTATCATATATAATATGGGTATAAAAAGAAAGACATTGATGAGCGAAACACTGTAAATAAACTTTCTACTTATTTTTTGACGAGCTCAGTGGTGGAATGGTTAGCAATGTCCACTTTAACTCCGAGGTCGCGAGTTCGATCCCCGCACGAGACAAACATTTGTGTTCATGAACATGTCTGTTTGTTTTGGTCTGGGCGTTTTCTATGTATCCTATGTATATATTTTCAAAACATAATGTATTTAAGAATTATATCAGTTATCTAGTACCCATAGTAGAAGCTTTTCGCTTAATTTGGGAGTAGATGGCGCTGTGTAAATTGTTCAGGAATATTAATTATTTATTATTATTATCTGTTGGGTTTTTTTTAAATAAAACTGTTAATAAAGAGGTATAAGTGGCGCACCACGATCTTCAGCAAAAGTCAACCTTACCTGCACGTGGTGCAACCTGCCGATTAGCGAAAGAGGCTCTGGAAAAAGGGAGGTAAGGTACAACATATTTGTAACCTACCCGACTAGGGAAGTACCTTCATTTCACGGAATGCCGCAGACAAATAACAATTCTCTTGAGGATTGTTGAGTTCCTGTGAGTAAGTGAGGTCATTAGAAAGTAACGAATTGCTGCGTTAGCAGCTGGGGTGGCAGCACGCGAGCGATATTTAGTGTTGCGAGCGTAAATATTGCTACGTTAATCGCTTCACATCAGGCGTGTCATATGCTTGTCTGTCACTCAACGTAGTATTTAAAGAAAAGAGAACAATACACACTGTAATTCAGCTTCACAAAGTAATTCATCTCACTGAATACCGCAGCCAAGTAACAATTCTCTTGAGGGTTGTAGTGTTCTTGCAAGTCAATGAAATTACCAGAAATTAAAGAGTTACTGCAGTGGTAGCGGGGGTGGCGGCATGCGGGCGATATTTCATGTTGCAAGTGTTAATAAATAAATAATATTTCTGGACAATTTACACAGCGCCATCTAGTCCCAAATAAGCGTAAAACTTGTACTATGGGTAACTGATAATAAATGTACTTAAATGCATTTTTTTTGTAAATACATACATATAATACATAGCAAATACCCAGACCAAGACAAACAGACATGTTCTTGCGCACAATTATTTGTCATGTGCGGGGATCGAACCCGCGAACTCGGAGTCGAAGTGGCCATTACTAACCATTCAACCACCGAGCTCGTCAAAATATGACTACGGTAACCGCATCGCGCGCTCAAAAATGATAAAAAGTTCCTACTCGCCATGGAACAATAACATTATAGTTAGACATTATTATGTGCATTAATTTAAAGCATGCTAGACAAAACACAGTACACTAAAGGTAAGAGTAATAAAGTCTAATGAGCGTAGGAAAGCTGCTCAGAGTCAATACCCGGTTGACGATTCTCCCCCTTTGGGGAAGCAAGTTTTTGCAGAAGCAAGACGCCCCGTATTGTACAAATTACAATACTCTGCATCGAGACAATGACATTTTAATAATAGATATGTTAACATAAAACAGAGTAAAGATAAGAATGTGATTTACTATTCAAAAGTTTACTTTCTTCACCAAGACAAAAAAAAAATAAAGGATTTCAGTAACATACACAACTCTTTAAAACCTTTGTTTTTCATGGCAAAGATAAGTGGGATTATCTATCACATATACTAGCCTAGGATGATAATCTGATCCACCAGATGGATAACAATCGGATAAAGATCGCAGGGAGCTGATGGATGCAAACGGTACAAAACCGATCATTGAAGAAGTATATTACCCTTAAGTAACTATAATGTGGGGACTACAGTATGGAGTTCGTCAAGAAAGGCGTAAAGAGGTTTTACAGGGTCGGCAACGAGTGAGTGATGCCTCAGATGTCGCGAATCGTATAAATAAAGTATATATAAAGTATATAGTAGCAGACGTTCTTTGGCTGAAATGAGAATATGATAGTCACACACATAGATACGTAAAGCATAGATTTTTTGCAAAAAAGACGCCGTTACGCTAATTGCGTAAAATAAAAAAAATGATAAAGACATATAAGAGATTTCTTCCAGTCAACTTTAACAATCGTGAAGAATTATTATTTGGCTGGTTGATCTCTGTTGTATCTCTCTCAAACAGTGGAAAGCAAAGACAATAGATTGGTGGACAGCAACCGTTTTCTGAAGCAACTTAGTTTGTGTATGCCATATCTATAGTATTTATATTATATCATTGATTTTACCACAGTTTGAAAATATATTAAGGCCGCCTTTTGTACAAA